>OX376198.1:14937276-17337276 GCA_947363905.1 Lithophane semibrunnea | reverse complement strand
ACAGTTAATGTAGCAATGGTATGGCGAAACATAGCGAACTGATTATAGTAACTTAGTAACATACATGACACCACGGCTGTGTGCTGAGTAGGCAGAGGTATACAGGGTGTAGAAAGACCCATCACATTTCTCCGCCGTTATCGCGCGTTATCCCGCCGTTATCTTCATCATACTAAGTAATAGTGAGCAAACATTATTGCTGGGAAACCACATTTATTGTTGTAGTGAAAAATCACTGTTTGCTGCAGTGTGCAATGTAACGCACGTAAAACATTGTGATTTTAGGTGCATAGTTGCTTATAACCGTACAGGACTTGGGGGTTGTTTTCGTGAAAATAAGTTAAAAAACTGTTTGAGCAGTGGTGGCCCAGTGGTAACGGCCGCGACTTACGAGTTGACAGGTCGCAGGTTCGAACCCCGACAGGCGCTTTACTTTGTGTAAATAATTTCATCACCACTGCTCTTAAAACGGTGAAGGAAAACATCGTGAGGAAACCGGCATGTCTTATAACCAAAAATTCGAAGACATGTGACATCTACCAACCCGCACTGGGCCCGCGTGGTGGATTACGGCCCACTCCCTCTTATAGAGAGGAGGCCTGTGTCCCAGCAGTGGGAACATTATAGGCTGATGTTATGTTATGTTAAGTTAAAAAAATGAACCTTTATTATTACCGTAATCGGAAGGTTCCCAGTGACTCTGAGTTCATGGAAGTGTCTCTGAGTTCGGAATCGGACCCAACGGTTAGGCATTCCGAATAGAATTATTAAGCTATTGAGTAAATCGAAGTAAATCGTTAGTGTTAATGTTAAACAATAGAAAAATAACAATTTTGCAATACAAATACAACTTTTTTACATAACAATAGAAATAGTTTACATAGTTTTCAATCGAAATGTTTACAGTTTATCATAGCATCTCTGGTGTTCTGTTTATACTTTTGTTTACTAGCAGTCCCGGAATGCTATAATACTAACGTTATTTAAACATAACAGAAATTAGACCGACTAGAAGAAATAAACAGTATTGATATAATAAAACCCATTATTTCAAAATAAACCGAGAATCAGCAATTGTCGAGTTTAGTCAAAAATTAAAACATCTCCCAGAACAAGTTCTCTTGCCTGCCAGGGCTGCGGGTTAGTCCGAAAGGGATACCGGGACTTTGGCAACAGGCAACTGAAGGAACACGGGTGGGTTTTAGACAGTATAAGTCTGACACACCCTTCCGCTCCGCCCAGGGCGGGAGAAGTCATTGGATGATATCCCACAATGAAAAAAAAAAAAAAAAACGAGTTCTCTTCATGATATTGTAGTGAAAAAAGGTAGGCAAGTGTTATGGGGAAAAAGAATGCCCACGAGGGGCTAGTCTCCATCAGGGGTAGCAGAAAGGTCTGTAAACTTTTACCCAATATAAAAAGAAAACATTCGATGGCTTTCAAACACTGGCAATGCTAATGTATAGGAGTATTTTGGAACTATCGATATATTGTTAGTCCTAACACCGAAAAAACAAAAGTGTTTTTTTTAACAAACTAAATTGTAGTGATGGGCCGGCTATGGGTTTTGCCAATCTTTGACTGTAGTGACTAAAATATTGGATAAGAGTATTTGATTGAATTTTTGTTCGCAGGCTGGGAACGTCACCATTAGAGTACGCAGTTTAATTTATTATCTTACTAGCTGTTGCCCGCGACTTAGTCTTCGATCCAGAATGAAAAGTAAGCCTATGTCCTTTTTCAGGTCATGGTCTACTTATATGCCAAAAATCATCCAAATCCGTTCAGTCGTTTTAGTGTGAAAGCGTAACAAACAAACAAACTCACTATTGCATTTATCACATTTTAACTGGGACTAGCTTCCGCCCGCGGCTTCACCTGCGTAGTATGTCGACAAAAAGTAGCCTTTATCCTTCCCCGGGATGCCATCTATCTCCTTGCCAAATTTTATCGAAATCCGTTCAGTGGTTTAGGCGTGAAAAGGTAACATACAAACAGACAGACAGACAGAGTTACTTTCGGATTTATAATATTAGTATGGATTGTTTACTCGACCGATCAATTCAAGTACACTTAGGTAGGTAGGTATGTCTTCTAATGAGCGATCACTATTTGTCGTTCAGCGTATTAATTAAGCTGCAATATTTGTGCAAATGTGTTCTCAGTGAAATGGTCTTTGTGATAGCAAGCGTGAATGTTGACATCAGAGTTAATGAAAAGCGAATTTGAGTTATTTTTTCACGTATCTACGTAGAGGCGTAGAAGCGTGATGAAAAGTAACGTGATGTTTATGTTGCTCTCAAAAGAACATTTACATCAATCAACTTCAAGGCATCATATCAATTTACATAAGTACGCAAAAAGTATCTTCTTTGCTCGAGGAAAATTATATTACTTGAAAATGTATCACTTTTTTGTAACTTGTTGAAAGTCGACGTTGAAAGGTCTGCTATGCCCGGTCATTATGGAAAATAGCACATGATTCTCTTCAGCTAGGGTTTTGAATACAAGAGTAGGTGGGTATAGTATGACACAACTTAGATGTAGCATAGATTTGAAGCATTCATTCATTTTTTTACGAATGTATTTGGTTAAATGACTTTACAAATTATTGCGTTTACGTAAATATCATTTTCGCCTAAAGTAGTAATAATGATTGGAGATTTTGAAGGCGCACACATTTCGGATGGCGATCGGTTTTTCGAATTTTGCCGATGCGACATCTAAGTTGTGTCGTACTGTACTCTGTTGTGCTTGACAAGATTGAGATGTAACCTAACTTTTGTGTTCAAAAAATTATTAACAATAAAAACCACAATAAAAACCAGCTGAACTTGAGACACTATCTGCGTGAAAATTGAATACCAACTTTGGCTATAGATTACATAATTTAAAGTAGGTACCTATCTATAAATATTTTGTAAGTATTAATTAGGTACCTAATTCAAAAAAGTTTTAAGTATCTCACATGTCCCTTTATTGTGCTAAATACTAATATATATCTCTTCAAGTTTAATTACCGTGGCCAAACGAAACTTAACTTAGCCAATCGGCCCCGCACTGTCCTATCTTAGCCACGAGCCCCCCTACCTCATACCTACGCCCTTTCTTTAATTTAATTAAGGACAGGTAAATACCCTATTACGCCGGTCTCAATTACCTCTATAGTCACCTGCCTACTTTGCCCGAAACGTGTCGGTTACGTTTTAGCCGGTAATTTTATTAATTAGCCACAAGAAGGCCGAGAAAGTGGGGGTAGTCGATCAACATTAATTGTTTGCGTTAGGAAAACGTCTTTTTATAGGGACTTGTTTATAATCTGTGTTGCTTAGAAACTATTTATGCGATTTGATAGAGTGGATAAATAAATAAACTTGCTATCATCATTATTCTACTTAATTATTCCTATAAAACATACTCGTGAACCACAAAGTACAATAGATGAATGAATTTACAATACACAATATAAATAAGCATTTATTTAAGTACATAGGTATTCGGCTATTCCAAAATAATTGTATAACAGTATACCTATATACTGTACAACAATTATTGTGGATGCATTATCTCTGTTTAAATCTCCTCTCGCGAAAATACACCATGACGGTAAAGAAAGATAAATTATAAAAATCTAGCAAATCCAAATGTAGCGTCACAATACAACACTCCCTGACACCCTCTGACACCCCCTGACGCCCCCACACTTCCTGTTTATTCGTGAATGCGAATGTCAAGCGATGTATCTGTTTCTGTTATATTATTCAACGCGACTCGCAACTGAAATCAGGATTTATGAAAATAAATTGTAGGAACATCTCATATCGTTGTGTAAGAAATCACTCCGGAAGTATAAAATAATGGTCCATAATATTATTTGGTTGCGTCTTTCTCTGAAAATGTATGAAAAAAAGTAAGAAAATGCAAAACAAATTGGGCTCGTCCGGGATTTGAACCCGGGACCTCTCGCACCCTAAGCGAAAATCATACCCCTAGACCAACGAGCCAGCTGTCAACAGCGTCGAAATAGTCAATCTTATACATTGACACGATCAACACACGTTCTGTGTCACCTTTCACTGCTCATAATCTGGGTCACACCTAACACACTTATTAAGTTTTATTACCATGTTGATACAGAACAAGAACTGTGATTACAACGATATTGAATTAGTGTTAATTCACACCATGATTGAGAACATTGCAAAATATTCAAATATGTGGGTACAACCTCCAATCATTACGTAGTAGGAAGGAATCATTCTTCGTACCTTATTTGCTTATTTGTTTATTTTTGTGGTACTACGTTATTTTAATGTGAATAATTTTAAAATATATACCTAATTGCCTTAATTATGTGTTTGACAACTTAAAAGGTCTTGGTGGTATCTGTAACAAGATGAGAAAAGTCCGATAAATTCACTGCATACAGTATGGAATCTTTCTCTGCTAATTTCCTTGACGTATCTTTCTTGCGATTTATTCGGCATGATTTCTTTCTATTTACTCTGACCGACCAACTGCTCTTTTGCCTGAACCGACCGCGACCAAACAACTGCTCTTTTGACCATCTCGCTATCTACCTATCCACTTCAAACTAAGAGAAGGAACGTCATTAATCCCACAAGCGACCAGTAATCCGAACAATCCTTTTAATCGCCGATAATCTCCGAACCAATAACTTGTGTAGGTAGCCGTTATCGTTGGTATTGAGCAACAGATAAGATGATACGTAATGTGTTGCGTCCCTAGTACCGGCAGGCCCATTTCCTCTAAGACCCAATCCACATTACCGTGCGACAATAGGTTTGATAGCGAGATGCGCCGAGATAAGGCTTGCTTTAATAATATGTGTCAAGGGGTATACATTGGTGGTGATAATAATTACCTGTTTTAATTAAACTGTAACAATTTGCAGACATTTGGTTATCCTGCTGAGTTGATATTATTTTTTTTGGGAAATTCATCTCGTAGCTTGCCACTAGGGGTACTATCTACTTAACCGGACTGTCTCCTGTTTATCTATCTAATCCTAATAAATATTAGCTACCTATCCTTACCCGGACAATGTGGAACGCCTAATCTTCTGTCAAGAAATAGTAGAAAATTTTTCTGCCTGAAACTTTTGCGGCTTTCATTCACTATTGCATAATCAGCCTATAATGTTCCTACTGTTGGAACACAGGGCTCCTCAGTTGGAAATGTGTTTCCAGTCAAATATACAATAACAAGTTTCGTAATTACTCATTATTCAATGTTGCACTAAGCAGAAGAATTCGTAAAATAAATTGGTTGTTATTAGCAGCATAACACTGCATATTCATTAGTTCTCATAACCCTTAGTATGCTTTACTCACTTTAGTATTACCTACAAGGTGTTTTAAACTATTCATGATATTTTAGATTTTCTTGGAATATGCAATTTCAAATGGTGCAATAAGCTGCTAGTATCGCAGCTCCCGCCTGTGCACCTTCTCATAAAATCATACTACGACTGTAACGTATGATCGTTTTAACAACCCCAAGATTTAGACAATAACATGTAGAAATCTCGAATACTATAGGAACTTTCATCAGTTTGATAAAGAAAGTATGGAAGTTTCCATTATCAAACATAATGTAGCGAATGCATTTAATTGCTAGACATTGAATTCTTCCAAACATGGCTTCACTGTTGTTTTCAACATGTACCGTAAAAACAGCCAGCATTTATGTTTTCCTTTTTGTTAATCATCAACTTATTTAATTTTTTTTTTTTTGCGATTGGGGAATCGTCAAATGACTTCTCCCGCTCTGGGCAGAGCGGAAGGGCGTGTCAGACTTTTACTGACTAAAACCCACCCGTGTTCCTTCAGTTGCCTGTTGCCAAGGTATTATAGATACCTAATACTAGCAACAATACAGCTGAACAGCCTCTCGATCAAATGTATCATAGTAGCCAATCGCCTCACAGACAAAGGCCAGTTTCTCACAGTTTGACCCACTAACTGCGCTCTGATTGTAATGGCGTTTAATGAACAATGTTCATTGATTGAATAGTTCACTGTTACCTATTAGCTGCTCATTTGTTTTCATGTGCACGTGTTATACCTGCAGGTTTACAAGACATTAGGTGTACCGTATTTACCAAAATACCAAAATTAAGTTGATGGTAAATAAGTTCCAAGTAGGTAAGTAATACTTGAGACTTATATTATGGTACTGGCGTAGTAAACGAACCTTCCGCTAGATACTCGGAAATTACGAATGAAAAAAAAACGATGGAATCGAATTCCTTCAAAAAAACGAGCGAGCCTTACAATAGTCGCATATGATGTGTGTAACATCTGACATCTTGCCTGATGTATGTATGATATAAACAATATACATCATCATCATCATCATTCTGTTTAAAACCTCTCGGAAAATGGCGCCCTCATTGGTCAAATCAAATAACGCGCGCTACCTCGGTACTTCCTGTTACACACTTCCGTCCCTTTTCACGAAATCACTCCCACAGATTGCAGGAAAGCGATAAGAAAGAAAGAGAGGACAGCGAGAGGAAAGATAATTATAACACATCAAAAAATAATCAACAAACTTATACGACGTTACTGCTGCTTTTGAAGCAATTTCTGCCATGTCTTACAGAACCTTCGAAAAGGAAGATTAACTGGACGTGGCGTGGGTGCAAATAGCGAAGCATACTATAAAGTGCACACGAGCTGGTGAGACCTAATTATCCGCTCAACTTCAACTGAACTTCGGAAGTTTCGCAACGTTAACCACGATATGACTCAGATTGGTCAGTGAACTGTAGGATACCTTTACTAGATAGTTTTACTAAATGCCGTGGCATGTGACGGACGTTAGATAACTTCTTATGTAGTTGGGAAATAAACTTAGGTAATAAATAGTGTGTGTCATTATTACCTTGATGTCTACCTGTCACGCGTTATGTACTAAACATAGGTCTGTCAGTGACGGTTAAAATATGCGGCAATACGTTTATTAGTTGTCATATACTCATATATACAACGCTTAGCAAATTAAATGGTATATCGTAGAATGTAGACACTTAGATATTGATACAGAATTTTGGAGAGTCATCACGCTGAAGTGGCTTTGGGCTGGCTATATCTTCTTTAGAACTGGCTGACAACGAAGCCAGAAGGAAAGAGGAAATACCGAAGGAAAGAGACCACGAGGCCGGTCGCCAACACGATGGTCCGACCAAGTAAAAGAAGCTACGTCCTGACGCAAATTTCCGCAGGTGATGATGGCAACTGTGGACCGGAGTCGATGGAGGCAGATTGTCGTTTAAAATGGGGTCAAGTGACCACGATCTTCAGTAACGAGGGACCGATTGAAGAAGAAGACAACGAAGCAGATACATTTTTGAGTGCAGACTGTGAATCGCTCCACTGCTAGATCAACCAAAGGTTTAAGGAAAATGTCTGGAGCCGTCTTGCAGAGGCTTTTTCTTCACCTTGGTGTTGTGGCGGTATTCAGATGATACTTAGGTTGATAGAATAATAATACTGGTCTTCACGGATGTGTAAGACGATGGCCCATACTGGCTATAGTTTGCCAGTCGCACTGCGGTGACTATGTACACAATTATCTTGTAGAAGCGACTAAATTAAATCGCTAGAATGGGTAGCCAGACTGCAGTGTAATCTGCTAGGCGACCGCAGTCCTTATGGTGCCTCTGGGAGAACTCGCTGCAGAGGTTCCCGTTAAAGTCAAGTGCTCACTATTAGGCTTATATTTATGAGCTACGAAATGAAACGTTGAGTTATGATGGATGTGCGCAGTTTGTGTACCCAATAAAGCTTAGATGCATCTCCGAAGAATACACTTTTGCTGCAGTTTAGTACGAAATTCTCCAAAAATTCAAAGCTGTGAAAGAATAAAAGCTTGCAATTTATTTTCACTAAACACTCTCACGCTTGACAAACATGTTCATTCCCGTCCATCATTGTACTCGTATCATAAAGAGTTGGCCTGTTTTTTGCCAAGCACAGTGTGAAATGATGATGAAACTTACGTGGAACTGTAGATAACTAGGTAAATAATCTCATCTTTAATGGTCAGTCGTGGTTCCATGTACATAGTTTGACGTCTTATATTGGATCTTTTACTATTATATTCTTTGACTTGTGGTGTATATACAGCATAAAAAGTGATGCAATAATTATTACAATAATTTGTTTTATAACTTTTCATACTAGCACCTACCAAAACCTATCGCTTTTCACCAAAAGCCCTAAACAAGGCTAATATTATCTAGGCGGCCCTTTAGGTACTGTTCTTGTGTAGTTTATGCCAAAGTAATTGCATTTGTTGCTATGCTACATAATCAGGTTGCAGATCCATTCGCAGTCGCAGCAGCAGTTGGCAGGCATGCAAGCAGAACAAGTAGTTCCAATGAAAATCACGAAAGACTAATAAGAAAACTTGGACTAATTGCAGACTCCTGCTTAGAATGATATAGCTTTGTTCCATTAGAAGGTAGTAAAGCTCCGTAGTTCCTCAGCAGTTTCTATTTGTCTCACGATTCCAATTCTGCATGGCAATGTATCCAAAGTTGTTGAAGTATGTTAATTAGTATCGGGCGTTTTCATTAACTGGGGCTGATTAAAAAGCCGGTCGGCAATTTAAAAAAGAAAATAATAAATCTCCTGGTTGGACTTTCCTTATCTTTTTCCTTAGGTACCTACTTATCTACTTTTTAAACAAACACTTTTTTTTCTGGCTTTTTTGGTAATGACTGGCTGTTAGTGTGTGAATTCATTTTCTCGGCTGCTATTAAATTCACCTTCTGACTAGGGATCCTAAGATAATGCCTTGTGACTGATGAACAGAAAACGAAATATAAAACCGTGCTTCTTTTTCTTCCATCACTACCTACCGTAACGTATGCACAGCACCGCCCGGAATTTCCCGAAGGCACACTCGCACCACATACTCTCACTATTTCATACAGTGTTGTGTCTTAACAGATGATAAATGGCGCCCATCATTGATGTCCAAGTACATACGTATCACTGATAATTTCGTACCAGATAAAAATTTTATAAATAGAACTACTAGGGCAACTTAATACTTTTAGGAGTTAACAGACTTATTTATTGAAGAAAGCAACTGAGTAATAATTTCTCTTAGAGCGAATCCATAAAGTATTATAAAATTCAATCAACATTGTATTTATTTTTAATTTTTTATCATTCAATCAATATCAATATCATTTATTTGCATGAAATATGGTGCTTACAGATCTCATAATACTTCATATTCCGCCTACTAAATTCAGCATGCAAATTTAGGTTGTGCCATAATTTTAATTAATTAAATAATAAATTGCAATCATTTAAATATGTCACAATGGGAAAATGTCATGAAATTAAAATACAAATGTCAAACTATGAATATTACACATGCCAAACTATGAAAAATTACAAATGTCACACTATGAAAATTACAAATGTCAAACTATGAAAATTACAAATGTCAAACTATGAAATTTACAAATGTCAAAGTACGAAAAATTACAAATGTCAAACAATAAAAATACTAATGTTAAAACTATAAAAATTACCATGTTCAAGATAAGCTTAGAGGAATGGCAAAGTTAGAAACAAACATTACGTTTTCACGCTAAAACAAAACGGCTTAACGGATTTGGATAAAAGACACATAAGTCCATGACCTGGGTGAGGACATATTATACTTTTAAATCCCGGTGGTACGTGAAGCCGCGGGCGAAAGTTAATAAACTTTATTTCTTTCTTTATTCATGTTTTAATTTTAATCTTTCCCGAATGAAATTATTGGCGGGTTATCATATTCCACGATATTTAACTACACCACCTAGTTACGAGTACCTACTTACAGAATCCTAGATCAACCGTACCTTTACTAAATTAATTGTACCGTAAAAATAACCCAAACGCAATTACCTTTCGGCAAACAAAATAAACAACTGAAACCCTTCTTCAAACATCCCGTCGTCCGTTCCTTATAACCTTAGTTCAAAAAGAAAGAAAAAATAAACAAGAAAGCATCGCCGGGCTACAATTAATTCGGTCCCAAAGCAATTAAAGCTAAGCTAAATTGCCATATTTTTTAACTCACACATTTTTTGCGTCGACACTGAAATTTTCTCTCCCTTAATTTATGCTAATGTAGAGGCAAGAGGGCAGTGAGGGTCCGGAGGGGCCGGGTTCCCGATAGACGCTAAAAATAGGAAGGTTCAGATATTAAAATATTTTGTTTTAAGTGTGATAATAGCCTCATACTTTTAGGAGAGGTATAAGTTAATAGTGGTATCTGTGTGGACCCTAGAAGATTGACCACCTACTCTTTCCCTAAGGTTTTCATTCAGCTTACACGATATAATACGAGGTAGAATAATTTATTATTATGTTTAGCTTTCTAATAGTAACAACAAATTGCTACTACTAACCGGCCTTAAAACTGGGGTGATTACGGTAGAACCAAACCGCAGGATCGTCCTCTTTTGTGTTCCACGCGCGCCTCAAAGAGATGTCAGCACATTTGGCGGGGTCCGCAAGGACCGATGCCTGGCAGGGCTGCGGGAAAGTCCAAAAGGGATACCGAAACCCTTGGCAACAGGCAACTGAAGGAACACGGGTGGGTTTTAGTCAGTAAAAGTCTGACACAAGCTTTGAACACTAGATCATCATCATCATCACTATTTCAGTCGCACTATTTCGTCCATTGCTGGACATAGGCCTCCTCTCCCACCGCCGATTACTGCGGCCTTCACCATGTCATGAGTCCAACTTGTGGGACGATGTTCTAACGCTACGTCTTTCAGTCCGCGATCACCACTCCAGAGTACTAGTTAGATCAAGGGATCTTCTCAAATATTTTACTATCTTTGTGATCTACGGAACCCAAGCCTGTTTTGTTGTATTAAGCTCAAGTCGACGACGAAAAAACGTGAACTAAGTTTAACTCGGTTTAACTACATTTAAAACTGTCTTCCCGACGAAACATCGTTGAGGATATTGCTTCCTTCGAATGTATTTCACGTTGTATTCGTTTTTCGAAGATATTAGAATTTTGGGTTATTGTAGAAGAAAGTGTAGGTATGTGCTAAAGAATACATAATGTACCTGCTTTACTGGACTGGTGATGCGATAGACAAGTGACAATCGCTTCGAAAGCGTTTCGTATCTCTGCAACGACTTTCAACAGGCTTTTCGATAGCTTATTTCAGTCCTATTCATTTTTGCCTTTTCCATTATCGTTATCGCTGATAGAATATCACTTTGTCTAGGGCCTCAGGCCTCAGGTCATACAAAATCTCCGTATCTAAAATTCAGGGTAAACCGAAATATCATATTCTTTCATATAAGTTTATTATAGGGTTTGAATAGTGACTGTTTTCGGATAATATCCGTAGCTAGTACCTACCCACCAAATGGATGTTGGTAAAAGCGCCTGCCGTATAAATTGCCGCAACGAGCGTTACCATAGAATATTGATGTAATAATTTAAGCACGGTTGTAATAGGAGCGTGTAGTTTGAAGATTAAGAAGTTCTGTAGAACAATTCTCTATTTAAAATATTATAAAAACCTAAATTAAACTAACTTGAAACTTTTAGTAAGTAAGTAAAACTGTGTTGTCTTAATCGATAGTTTTCTATTTATCTGTGGAGGCTTGTCGCAGGCAATTAAGTAATGAAATAGTGTAATAATACTAACTGTAATGTTATTAGTCAGAAAGCCTTTTTAAATGAAAAAATATAATTAAACATTTCGTATTTATACAGTGTTATTGGTAAAACACCAACAACCTCTTAAGGAGTCATTGTACTCATCATTATGAACAAATTTTGTACAAAAGCTTTTGTGAAATAGCGCAATCTACTCGTATAACTATGTATGTCCGAGTATAACGACTGTTAAAACTTTTACTTCGTTGTATTTTGTTGTTGTTTGTACTGAAAAATATGAACTGTGAGAAAAGGAAAGTGAAAATATTAGAATATAATTATTTACATGAAACTGCTGGGTACTGTTGCGTAACACACTAACAATTGCAATGCCTTTCACAAAATTTCTTAAAAAAAATTCGGTGTGTCTCGCGGAAATTAAATCATGTTACAATATCACCCAGAGCTAAGGGTACTCTTGAGGTATTAATAAAATACTGTCAATTATCTAAATTGGACCATTTGTCGTTATGATAAGGTGCATATTGCAATATTTATGGAACCACGGTGCTCATGTTGGAAGTTATGAACGGGTCATGTGGAGAAAGGGTAGCGATTTCGTTTATTTATTTAAACTTTTCGCACTAAAAAAGGTACAAAGGCGGACTTAATGCCTGAGGCATTCTCTACCAGTCAACCAAGGGTGGTGAAGAGATTAGATGGCAGGTGCTCTAATTGAGAGGAACAAAGAGAAAAAAAAAATACATATATATCATATTGCATTATAGATAAAGCAGTACAGTACATAAATAAGCTATAAACTTATGATACATATACTTACACATATATTTACTATAATAAATACTATAATATATATATATATATAACATACAAATTCAAGGGTGAGAGGTGATGACATGACTCTACTCTATTTATTTTGAGAAAAAACTCCGCAATTTCCGCTTAAATGCATAACGACTGGTGGCCGTCCTGATATCAAGAGGAAGCGCATTCCAAAGAAGAATGGACTGAATATGAAAAGAAGAATGAACAAAGTCAGAAGTATGAGAAGGACAGAGTAGGAGCAGATTGTTAGAAGAACGCAGGGTCTTAGAGTGTGAAGAACACAGATATTGGAAGTTATACAGGGCAAAGAGTGTCCGTGGAGTTTCTTGCCCGTTCTTCTCCATAGGTACCTACTACGCTTTGAAATGGGCACCGAGCTTCTTAAGACTGACCGACTCCTTGACAATTCAGGAGTGCCTGTAAATGTTTTAATTGAAATAAATGTTTTGAGTTTGAGTTGAGCAAGGTGAAATTTTTTGCAATAAACTACCCTTCTGGAAGAAAGACCAGCCGGTCTATTCTACAGAAATCTTACTGTGAAAACTTAAACTATAGTGAGGTTGACATGAGCTACCATTCCACCTGTTGCTAGGACTTGACACTAATAACAGCTTACATCAAGCCCACTTCACCTGGGATTGACTGTTTAATCTACTACTGAAATGGATTCATTTTGTACGTTACGTTTTCCTGCAGCTGTTAGACTATCTAGCAAAAACGAAAAGAGTCATAAAATTCTTCAACTTTTTACCCGACCGACAGAGAAACACGGCAATTTTCTTCGTTTGCAACACCACCATTTTTCTTCGCATATCGCTCCATTTTATCATTCACGCCACACTGGTAGCCCGCAATAGTGGACGTAATAAATAACGAGAGATGCAGTGGCCTCTAAATTAGCTTTGTGCGAGATCTTGTTGTCAGCACTGGTTTGTTTTAAGGCTAGAATGGAATGACGCTGGGCTGGGTAGCAGCACTCTGGGAACCAGAAAACCGTCGTACTTTTCCAGTTGTAGATCGTCGTACCGTGGCTAATAATTAGTTTCTTTGTTGCTCCCTTGTGATGGTGCAGCATTGTTTCATTTGAGATGGAATGCAATTTTCTTGAAGATATCTTATATTCTTTCATTTGATCTGAGATGAGATTTATACTTTTTTTGATGTGCATTTCAGGAATTATGAAACTTGAAGCATTGGGCAATATTCAGTGGTTTGGTGTGCACAATTGAAGTAGACAATTAAAAGCAATTATAGGAATTAAATAATATTATGTCATTTGGAAAATAGTGTGTAGATTAAATTGATCGAATCATCATGAGATTCCTACAGTGGACATGTGCAAGTTCAAGTATTACTGCAGGACGTGTGCTGCTTGTTATTTTTCAGACCAACTTTTCAAGTGGCTTCGTATTGCTTTTACGTGTTCACCGAGCAATTTATAAAAGCCAGCATTACGCTTTCAGCATTACCTACCTGAATAGCCCCAAGAAGTGGTCCAAACGACTGGCTAGCTTTAGACGGGAGCACAAAGGTCTTGGGCAATACTTGGCAATGGAGCCAAGAGCAATTTCTAGTCGATTGAACGTTCCCATGAGGATCCGGGCTACGAATGGGATCACTTTAATTCTTTGCTGGTCGCGTCGTTAGGAGCTGATCTTTATAGCCAATTGTGAAGCCGTCGCGACGTTAGTGTCGCAAGGTTTCTCCTATGCAGTTGAGGCTAAGTTTTTGTTTGTGTGAGTCTAAAATTGAAAGGATATTTTGTGCTTTTTCCGCGAACAAAGAATTGCAATCATTTCCGTACTATAAAAGTATGTTAAGAATGATTTTTTTCTTTTAAATCCAAGTTTTTCACGACTTGATCAACATCATGCTGTTTTATGCGATTCGAATGCAAGCGAGATTCTTTTGATTTAAACCATTTAAGAAGAAAAAAAACATTTTTGCTCATCACGGCCTTCTTCCGTCTCGTCCCTTTCCTTATCTCATTACCCTCAAGTTTCTTAAGAAATCCTATACACTATCACTTGCCATCTTACAGTAGCAATTAATAAAGGTGTAACCTTCAGTTCAGTTAACCCGGCGTTGTGGGTAATTTGTCACCTATAAACTATGGGACGGCTACCTGTCACGAAGCTAGGATGGATAGGTGACTCGTACAATATTCACGGGGACTGTATGATTTAGTGGCGTGTCCTGGCTGAGGCCTTTTCCTGTGCGAAAATGGGAGTATGAAATGGGAGTATAAAACTAAGGGTCGTCCTTAGTAATTTTAAAGTAGCGCCAGGCCTGTATATGTATGTTGGCAAGTAATTTTACATTAGCCTTAATTCTTAAACACGGAGCTAAATGAATACTGCTCGAATATTAAAGGTTTTTTTTTATTTCAACATTTTAATAGCACGACAAGGAAGCAAGGAAAACCTGCTCAAGTGGAGATTCACAAACAATGGTACACTCAACTTGTCCAACTCTGCACAACTGATGGACGCTACTGAAGGGACCAGAGTCGTAGCCAAATTATGTGCCGACTCTATTCAGATTGCGATATACTAAGAAGCCGATTATTACCGTCGATTATTTTATTCTTACAATTAAATAAAGATAGCCTTGTCCTTAATCTCAAACCAAAAAATCCAAGGAACACGTGTAGAAATACAGAACATAATCCATCCACATACAGATATAAGACCCACAAATACAGTAACTCAATCTAAAACCGCTCAATCGCCGCGATCCGTTCCAAATGTGTACAAATACAAACAGTTGGGAACAAATTCTTGGCGACAATCTGTTTGTAGACAGGCGCAGGTACCAGTAGGTAGCTGTAGGTAGCTGCTGCCGCGTTCGGCTACTTTCACACCCCGCGTTCTATGTGGGGCTGGGGAAAGAGCGATTATGAACAAGAATTATGTGTGTACCGATCATTACGTCATCCGACCGGGCCGATTCGTCGTATTTGAAGCGGCAATAGTCCAACAGGTAAGAGAAAAGTCTTAAGTGAGAACTACATTGCAGTCATTATCCCTATTTTGGTCTTAGTCATCTCTTAATTAGGTAAAAAATCCTCAATAGGAACGGTTTTTTGTTTCATAATAATATCGCCATAAAATTACGACTGCTTTGACATTTACTTCACGGACTATATCAAGGATCTTTTGGCGATCGAAGAACGTTGACAAGAGGGCGTTGTTGCTGTTGGTAAACACTTGTGAAATTGGTTTTGTGAAATGTCTTGAAAAAGAAAATGGCGGTTTTATTTTGGCCACGCACTGGCAGAACTTGTCGCTCGTTATGTGAACACCGTAGTAGCCGTAGTAGGTACCTTTCAATTTCTCGCGCGCTTTTGTGCATTTGTGCAAATGTATGCTTTTGTGCATTGCTAGGTAACTGGGACTAAAAAAACTATAGATATTTATAGACCAAGCTATGAAAGTAAACCTCTCCTCGCTATCTTAGAAGCCACAGAAACTACCACAGTGTATTGTAGCACACCACGTAACTGTTCGCCGCGCTAACGTTTTGCATTCAATACGTAACGTAGCACAGGGCGCAACAGTAAGTTTCGGAGCCTCGCCGAATATTGCATTTTACTTCGTGTCAATAAAATCTACAGCAATTTTGTTTGAAACTAGACTCGCAACGGTATTGGGTTTAAAGTGCATAGCATTTTTATAGCGACGTGTTTTTGTGATGTTAACAAGTACGGTATTCCTGTGTACCATTTTGCTGGTGCTAGGAATATATTACACGACAGAAATCGGACGGATATAAACTAATAATCTCTTAGGAGATGACGGGGCAGGGTCACTTTAAAATGCAAATAGATATGTTGATCTGTTTGTCTCAATAGGTAATAACTTATTATCTAAATAAAAATATAATTTAAAGTTTTTAAACTATAAAACTATATTTATTTTAACCTAGCTTTTGCCCGCGGCCACGTGGTCTGTCTAGGCGACCTACGCGTTACGGCGTAAAAGTAACAGACATGAGACAGCCAGTAACTTTAATATTAGTGATAGTCTATATTTATATTGTGGTGATAGTGTGGATAGTATGGACAACAGTATGAAACTGTCGGAAAGATTAATGAAAAAATATTGCATAAAGATTAATGAAAAAACTATTGTATGGTTATATTGTATGGACGATGGAACCTAAGGCGAAAGCTTTAGGGTAGCGCGCGATCTAAATACAATTTACATAATTTAAAGTTTTTTAAACTATAAAACTTTATCTATACTAATATTATAAAGAGGAAAGATTTGATTGTTTGTTTGTTTGCATTGAATAGGCTCCGAAACTACTGAACCGATTTGAAAAATTCTTTCACCATTAGAAAGCTACATTCATCCTGAGTAACATAGGCTATAACTTATAAAGATTATACGCGGGCGAAGCAGCTGGCGGCAGCTAGTTTATTTATTCTAAAAATAATGCAAGTCTACATGTGTAGACTTGCATTATTTTTAGAATAAATAAACTGCTCGGATTTTATGTATGTACATAAAATCCGAGCAAGCCCATCATACATTCCCACTGAGTTTCAGCAAATAAAAAAATCACATTACTTAACAGAAATTCCGTTCTAATTGAAACTTCCACTAGGACCCCATTACACGACACCCATTAGCCCGACATACTTCACATAACGTTCATAATATAACATATAACGTCCACGCATCTTACATGTGCTTTCTCCCAGATATTTTTTAATTAAAATTTCATATTCTGTCATGCGGGGACTAAAAGGGTTGGGTCGGTGGGTTGGGGACACGGAGTGGTTGGTAAATGAAGTGCTCACATATCACGGCTATGCAATTGGTACCGCGACAGTTACCACTAACCACGCTTAGCTTACTTTTTGATACAAAAATAAATGTGTACAAGAGTAAAAAAACTCGGTGTCTAAAATCAAACAAAACCACTACCTACAATGTGGAAGAAAATTTTGTCAATTGCGGCAATTTGTCTTTTTATTTGTCAATTTACTCAGTATTTTTCAATATGCTCATAAGTTATCACTCCATTTTCTCACACCTCCATGGTCAGCAAGTAAGGTCCCCTTGATGAATTGCCTCGGTCACTTTATTTAGTGGAATATAGGGCGGGTGAGCCCCTGTCTTACCTGGCTTACGTTCATGTTATAACGTACCTACTGTATGGGTTTAGAGGGTGGAATGTATGGAAATGGAGGCTGGTAGGATATGGGAATTTTGGAATATAGTGTAGCAGTTTTGTAGCAAATAGGTTGTAATACTATTTATAAATGGGATCCTAATGTGACGCCATAGTTGAGATCATTACAGGGATACGAAACATAAGTGGGAGTCGGGGGCGACACACTGCCAGACAAACTTGTTTACGCAACAAAGTCACACGTAATGTATTACACACATTCGGTACCTATTAGGAATCAGCATGTTTTTACCTCGTCCGTAATATGCTATGAAAAATCAACATGATAAGAAGACGAAACTAACGAAAAGAGAGAATACATTAACTATTATAAAAATAAAGAAAAACTGCTATCTATTTCAATATAACCAGTCAGGTTCTATTTAAATAGTTTGTAATCCAAGATCACCTTATCACGCACTACTGCATTTTAATGATTTCGACGATTAGAAAACTGAAATTACATTCTTGAAATCTGCGATCAAAAGACTGAGAAATATCACCACGCTACGTGGTGTGCGGGATAAGCAGATGCAATCGAGTGTGCCGTCGCGAATGCAGACGTATTATTCATCGTATGTTTTTCGTACGATCTTATCTTAATATTTTTAATGTTGCTTTCTAGTCTACTTAGTGTTTGCGAATTTATTCATTTTGAATATGAATAAAATATGTTGTGCAAAGTAAAAGGTATAATACATTACTGAATAAAAATGAAAGTACAAAATCCATGTCAACCATTAAATATATATTTTTTTAATAGCGCAAGCGGACATGCCTCTTCCACGGCCGCTTCTGCGCATGCACGTTACAGTGCAAGCCACGACTACCAAGCGTCTTTTAAATAAACACATATGGTTACTTTAATAAAATATTGATATTGTAACCATAAAACATTTATTGATAGAGATGACTTCACAAAAATATGGTTATTGTAGATATCCGTATGTGTCGTGGGGAACAAGTATTGGTCACAATCGCAGAAATAATAATTATTATCTAAGTGGTCACAGTTACACTTTTAGATAGACACCATTAATCAGTTAGTATAATAGTGCAATTTAACGACATATCAACGTATTTAATTGTTCCCGTTTTGGACTGTAATTCGTAATTTTAGTATTTTGACATTGATTTTTAAATTTTTTATTTGATTACCTACTCGTTTACTTCATTAATGTTTGCACGCCTTCTCTAAGGTAGATTGTACCTACAAGGATCACAAATGTCTTTTTTTTAATACCTTATGTTATTAACTACTGTAACTTTATTTTACTACTGTAACTTTTTTGTGTGTTCATTTATTGGTCAAAATAAATTTCTTTCCTATTTTCTCATTAGCTCAATGTTCAAATTATCACCATGGTGTTTCATGCTATGGTTTTCTTACCAGAAGCCGAGAAGTTTAATGTCGTTTGAGAATAATTGATGATATTGCTAAATCTTGATGGGAAAACTTTTCAATGGGCTCACAAGTAGGTAACTTTGAACCCCTGCGGTCTTTTACTGAAACATTTTTGTTTTTTATTATACCTGAGGAAAATTATATACCTACCTACATTATAATGCTCTCTAAACGGTGAAGGAAAACATCGTGACGAACCCAGCATGTCCTAGAACCAAAAAATCGAAGACTTGTGACATCTACCTACCCGCACTAGGCCCGCGCCCGCGTGGTGGATTACCTCCCACTCTCTCTCGAAGAAAGGAGGCCTGTGTCCCAGCAGTGGCAACATTATAGGCTGATTAAGCTTAAGCTGCATTATAATAACAATTTCATATACAACTCAACTAAAAGCCAATAATATTTTTTAGGATCGAACGTATTTTTAAATAAAGCATCCTAATGATTCGAGTTTTAATTTATTATTCATCTTACCATTGTTATTTTAATAATAAATACTGACATCACTAGGTAAACCATATTTCAGTTTATTTACTGATATTAATTTGACGGTCACTGTATGGCATAACTGTGTTATTACTTCCGTAGGAGTCGGTGAAGTAAGTGGACACTCAGTCATGGGACAGATAAAGTTTAAAGTCAATGGCGTGGAATACTCCGGTAAATAAAAATCTTTTCTTAAAACCCTCGAAACAATATAATTATTAAAAATAATTTTAGTGTAAAAATTGTGACTCTTGATATTTTGCATGTCTGGGTGTACAGTAGCATCGATATTTTTGTTTGTTGGGTTTATCGTTTTTCAGCTGACACGTCGCTGATCGTGACGGTGCAATAATGTTGTAATACTTACGTACAGTACGTACATATGTATAATGTTTTGTCATAGAAGAATAAGAATAATCTCAGCGTGTAATTGAAGACGCCTACTGTGATAAACCCTGTGTTATCGAAATTCAATCACCTTTGAATAATTAATGGCACCAAACTCGCGATGTAGCTACTTGAGAATTCTCCTTATCTTGTTGCTCTTCATAAATAACTAATTTACTAAGTCCAATTATTTGAAGAGCTATTATAATGTTTGTCTGTTCTTTTACATCATCTTAATCTATGTTCCCCAGTGGGATGCGATGTGAGCTCTGACGTGACGTTGCTCGATTATGTACGAGATCGCATAGGACTCCGAGGCACCAAGTACATGTGTCGTGAAGGCGGCTGTGGTGGGTGCGTCGTCAGCGCGCAGTCACCTTCTGCCGCGCCGTATGCTATCAACTCGGTAATGATCATTATCATCAGCATCTATCATAAGAATCGTGAGTCTTTTCCCAATAAAGAAGTTTAAGGTGAAAGTCCTTTTGCAATATTTTAATGTTAACCCGAAGAATGCTGACTGTGTTCCTCCCAGAGGATACCAAAACATAATATCTGTAGGACGCTTTTTCTGTGCCGGTAGTTACCACAGAAGATCTTAAAACCCAAACGAAATGGACTGCAAATAAAACTTGAAGTCTTCCTTTCATTTGCTTAGACTGACTGTCAGTTTTGGTGAACAATAGAGCATATTATTATATCTACCTATTTGTAGTCAAACCTAATAGCATAAAGAACGAGTTCTACGTTGTAGGTTCCAACCCTGGAAGGTGCTTTACTTTGAGTTAATTATTTCAGCACCATTGCTCTTAAAACGGTGAAGGACAACATCGTGAGAAAACTGGTATGTACTAGAACCGAAAATTCGAAGAAATGTGACATGAACAATCCCCATTGGGCTCTCGTGGTGGATTACGGCACACTCCCTTTCACCGATAAGAAGCCTGTGTCCCAGAAGTGGGAACATTATACGCTGATTATGCTAATAGCATTAACAAATAACACACATATTTTCATTTTCATAGTGCATGAGACCAGTAACATCCTGCCACGGTTGGGAGATCACGACCATCGAAGAGTTGGGCAACAGGCAGAAGGGCTACCATCCAATACAGACTACACTAGCAGAGAAAAATGGCTCCCAGTGTGGATACTGTTCACCTTCCTGGGTTATGGCGTTGTACAGGTAAGGAAACACACACAAAATTAGCTAAGATTTTATGATTATTATGTCGAAACTCATAACGATGTAATTTTCACATGCGGGACGGCGGGCCTCTGCAAAGTGTCCAAAACAAATAATAAGAATTTACTTTATGTTGTCAAACACCTGTATAAACATGATTATTTTGTCACTGTTAATATTTTGGTGAGTAGATCATAATTTTTTAATGTTCTCCTCTATGCGAAAACATTTAAAAAATTGCTTTATGAAAAATATTTGACGTTCAAAAAGTGCTGATTCAGATTAATTTGAATAAATAACTTTTGATTTTATGAGTATGTCTAATTAAAAAACTATCACTCAGGAACAGCAGTCCCTTTGAAGTAAAGTAAAGTCCCTTGTAAGATAAAATGTTTTAGAAATCTCAAAAATATAGGCGCCTTGTCCAAAAGTACCACTTAAGGGTCATTCCTGATATTTTTGTAGTCTCCTCCAAGCCAATTCAAACATCACAATGCTCGAAGTAGAAAAGTCACTAGGCAGTCAGACCTGCCGCTGTACCGGCTACAGACCAATCCTTGAAGCCTTCAAAAGTTTTGCCAAAGACGCTCCAAGACAGATCAAACTCCAAGATATTGAAGATCTTCAAATCTGTAAGAAGAATGCCGGAGCTTGTGATAAAAGTAATTGTGAGGATATTGATTGGTGCTTTGTAAGCGAAGACAATGTTAAAGAAGATATTATTGAAATTAAACTAAAAGATGATAAACTTTGGATTCGAGCACTAAAAGTCAATGATATATTTACAATTTTGGGAAGGGAAGGAGATGATTCGTATATGCTTGTTTGTGGGAATACTGCAAAAGGTAAATACGTACACATTGTTTACAAATTATTTTGTACTTTACTTTTTTGGAGTTGAAAATTTCTTTGACAATAAAGTGACTTTGCACTAAAACCTGTAACTAAGCAGAATTTTAAACATTCGGCACAAAACATCTCAAGATTTCGATTCATTGCCAGTTTCAAACTGGCAATGATCCGATCTCTGGCAGTGGATTTTGTTGTTGCAGTCTAAACATATTTTATATTGGGTTTTAAAGTTTCAACTTCAGATAACTAACTGGATATAGAAAGGAATGATAAAGTTTATGTTTGCAGGAGTTCATCCAATAGAAGATTTCCCTCGTGTCCTCATAGACATAAGTGGTGTCGAAGAACTGAAAGGATACACACTTGACCAGAACTTAATAGTGAACGCTGGGACGACACTCACGGAGTTTCTGGAGATACTACAAACTGTATCTAAAGAAGATTACTTCGGATATCTACAGAAGTTTTACGATCATATACAAAAAGTTGCAAATATTCCTGTTAGAAATGTAAGTTTCGATATTTTTGCTAAACTTCTAAGAAAAGCCTCGTTGTGTCGACTCGTTTCTAAAAAAAAAGGTCGATAATCATATTAATCATGGATAAAGAGTCATCAGTGTGTCTAAGGCAAACTTAATTATTCACACATTGTACCCGATATTATCGTCTCTGGAATCATCATCATCCTGTCATTTTTAGAGGCAGATTCTAACACTAGAAGATCTTAAACTATTTGTTCTAACAAAAAGTTACATCATGGACATCTCTGAACAGAAGTTTGCCTTACATTTGGCCTGTTTTGTAATTTAGATGTGAATTATTTGAATAGTGAGGAGCCTGAAAGGTTTGCAGCTGTGACATGTTTAATGTATTTGTAGGTGGCGTCGATTGCAGGGAACCTTATGATAAAGCACCAAAACAAATGGTTCGCGTCAGATATATTCTTGCTTTTAGAAATGATTGGGGCCCAAGTGACCATACGTAAGTAAACTTTGATCATCATCATCAGCCTATAGCAGTCCACTGCTGGACATAGGCCTCTCCAATTGCACGCCGTTCAGCTCGATTCTCGGCAGCTCTCATCCAGTTGCTACCAGCCACCCTGAGAAGATAGTCGCTCCACCTAGCCTGAGGGCGTCCTACCTTACGTTTTCCGTAGAGTTTAAATAAACTTTGATAAGGTGCCATAAACTTATTTAAAAAATTGTGCACGTGCTAGTCTTCCTAGTGGAGTTAAAAAAAAATGTAACAATCTATATTCATTTTAGAGAAGAGATTGTGTGCTAAAGAAACGCTTACGATGCAACAGTTTCTCAAAGTGGACATGAAAGGAGCCGTCATTTGGAACGTGATGCTACCGCCACTAAGTGATGACTGTCACATTTTTACTTATAAGGTAAGCATATTTTTTGATAATCATTAAGAAAAAAAATATAGCATGAGTTTTAAAAAGTATAGATGTATTCAAGTCTTTTATATCTTCGTCAGTTATCAAATTGTTTCCTCTTGTTGTTATTGTCACGACATATAATGCATTTTGAAGCCCTGGAGGCACAGCAGACTATTGCGTAGAAAACTATTATGATTATTTTAAAACAAAGATTAAAATGGCATACACTTTCGTCCAATGTCGAGTTGACATCAACCTAAAACCTTTTTAATGGCCTGGCTATTTTATGAAAAGATTTTTTTTTTTTTGTTGTTATTGTCAGAGTCTGGCAGTGTCATACTTTTTATTTGGTGTGACAAACAAGAAGAAGAAGATAGCTATAAGTCATTCTGATGTCAATACATCGCATCCTGTTGTCATGATTTTTTATTGCGTCGTAATGTCAATACACTACGACGCAATAAAATTATTTTGGATGTAACTGTACATTAAAACTAAAAAAAATTCAATCAGTACTTATCACCAAAAGAACATAATTATTTAACATCTTCGTTTCAAGTTATAAATCATCTACCTAATAAATAAGCAATAAAAGTTTAAGAGTTTAATTAAGTTTTAGATGTAACAAAAACTAATTACCTAAACTCACTGTTAAAACTTCATTAAAATTTGCAAAACATCGGAGTATAAAGTATAAAATTATAAACGTTTAGATAAAAGTCAGACTATAGGACGATAAAGTATCGCCAGACGTAACGATGTTAATGCAAATTCGCTGTTTTTGTATGGACGAAACAATAAAATGAGAAATGTAGGTTTATCTACTGAAAGTAAATATTTTACAGTGTGTTTTTGCTACTATAATTAATTAAACGAGTATTCTGGTCAATTCAGTTGAAGATCCACAACAAATGGACGGAAGGAGGTATTCCACTCTTAGCAATGAATCAGAGGAAAAAGTTGTAATAAAACTAGACTTATTTAGAATCAAACAAAAAAAAAAACAACTAATAAATACCTAGCTGATACATCAGCAAATCTAAGTGGGTTTTTAGAAATGATACACAATAAACATACTAAGAACAATGTTTCAGGTGATGCCACGTTCCGAAAACGCCCATGCCTTAGTAAATGCAGGATTTTTGTATAAATTGAAAACTGACAACGTGGTAGAAAGCGCAAGAATAGTCATCGGAGCTCTTTCCCCATCATTCATAAGGGCAGGTGCCACGGAGCAGTTCCTGGTTGGGAGGAATCTGTTCACTAATGAGACTCTGTCTTCAGCACTTAAGATCATGGAAGAAGAGCTGGTGGTTGAGGCTAATCTACCGGATCCTTCAGTGGAGTATAGGAAGAAGGTTGCTCTGGGATTATTTTACAAAGTAAGTATTTTCTTGTTGTAGTTTTTAAGAATAAATGCGTTGATAATTGAAGAACAAATAAGGTTATAGTACGGCTAGCTATGGCATTCACTGGGAGTATTCTCTCAGTTCAATAAAGAAAACTAAAAAATATCGGGTCGGTATTTGCCTGACTTGGCATAAAAAAGACTGAACAATTCGAAATTTCAATTTTCGCGGGATGTTGAACAAGTTAATCTACGTAGCTTCCGTGAATTGCTTCTATCGCTTTTTGGTCGCTCGTACTAAGCTGTTGCAGATGAAATTGCTCTATTAGAATTTCAATCTTTTGATTTTTGACGACACTATAATATTAAAAGATTCAATACTTTCAAGATTTTTTATAGGACTGAAACATAAAAAATTAATATATCTAATGCATTGTGTTACTAAAACAACAAGCTGAAAAATATTTTATTTAAACCCAGGGTCTGCTATCGTTATCACCGGAGACGAATCTTCACGCTCGTTACAAATCGGGAGCCACTAACTTGGCTGATACCCGTCCAGTGTCCAGAGCTACTCAAGTGTTTGACACCAACCAAACAGTGTGGCCCCTGAATCAGCCCATACAGAAAGTGGAAGCTGTGGTAAGGAATAGTTAATGATAACAGCTGAAAATATAAATAATAAATGTATTCAAACAAAACCACGGTAATTAAGTTTAGAATAACCTGAGGCTTCTGTTTCACAATTTTATTGTATTCTTTGATTGTAGATACAATGTGCAGGAGAGGCGTTCTACACTGAAGATCTACCTCATTTCCCAAACGAAGTGTTCTGTGCTTTAGCACTTAGTACAGTCGCGTTGGGAGATATTGTGTCTATTGATGCTAGCAAAGCTTTGGTAAGAATTTGTTAACTAAACTTTACAATCAACTTTTCCGTCTGTCACATAGCTTTTGCAATGCATGCAATCTAGGAATAAATGATTTTTGAAATAATGTTAGGTTAAGTGTTGATGACGCACATACAGATCACCAGTCGAAGAGGTTTTTATTTATTTGGGGGCCAGTCCGATCTTAGAAAAAAAAGTTATGCTTACTTTAAGGATTCTAAAAATATATTTCTCTTAAGGTTTAGCGGACTACTCAAAATTTTCAAAAAAATACCGTCCCCGTATCACCTAGGTTTATAACGAATTTTTAGTTTTAAAGAGAGAAAGAGTTAGAAATTGATCTATATTTTACGGGAAAATAATAGAGTTCAGCGATAGGTACCGGATTAATTGTTAAAAAAAAATCTAATATACATATGTAGTTTTTGTCTTATCAAAGCCTTTCGACCTATGTAGTATCAATTGTTATCAAATAAAAATTGTTACTTAGCTGAATAATATACTCGTAGTGCTAACCACGTTTTTCCTGGACTCTAGGAGCTAACGCAGGTTTATTGATTTCGCAAAATAAAGTAATTACAGCTGGCCAGCGATCTTTCCAAACAGTTTGGTTCGGTTCCCGACTCGATCTTTGCTGGTTCTAATTTTATTGACATTTCAATTTCAAAAAAATTATAGGTACTGCCAGGAGTCATAGCTTTCTATAAAGCAGAAGACATACCAGGAATAAATTCCTTTACTCCACCAGACTCTTTCTTGTATTCTGCCAACGAAGAAGTCCTAGCCAGTGGTACTGTCAAATATATGAATCAACCAATCGGTATTGTTGTGGCTGAAAGCCGATATATTGCTGACAGAGCTGCCAAATTAGTAGAAGCTACATACAAGAATGTCAAAGAACCACTCATTGATGTAAAAAAGACTATAGATGATTCAAGCAGAAGTGTTCAATTTCAAAGCGTTGTTGCTACTGACACAGGCACAGATGTAGATAAAATAATAACAGGACTTAATACAATTTATGGTCAGTACCATTATACCATGGAAACTCTGACTACTGTCGTAAAGCCATCTGATGAGGGACTGGACGTTTACTGTGCAACGCAGTGGATGGAAGGTGTGCAGCTGATGATATCAAGAGCTTTGAAGATTAATCAGAACCAGTAAGTTGTTCTAATTTTCACTTAAACTATCTTAAAGTTCGTTCTTAACATTGCTGATTAAGTTGTAGTAGTGTGAAATCCCTTAAAGACCATTGTAACAGCCGATCTATCCTATAAAATTCTCACTGTAAACTCTAAAGTGAAGTGGGCTTAAAGTGAGCTGCCATTCCACTATTGGCTGCTCACTTCAAGATAAATCAGGTCACACTAACGATCAAAAGACATCTGATGACATTTTTTCTATTCCTAGGGTTGACGTACACACCCGTCGAGTTGGAGGTGGGTATGGCATCAAATTGTCTCGCAGCACGCAGGGAGCAGTCGCCGCTGCGTTGGTAGTGATGAAATTGAACAGACCGTGTCGATTGATTCAGTCATTGACTACTAATACTAAAGCTCTGGGTAAGAGACTGCCTTGCTGTTCCGATTTTGAGGTAATTTTGTGTTTATATTCCTTACTGACCACGATAATCATGTTTTAGTCATCATTTATAATAATCTAATTATGTTTTCGACCATAGTATTTTATCGTATCACTGTGTCTTTTATTATTTTGTTACTTCGTTGTGACGTTTTATTAGAGTCAATTATATTCCAGACTGGCGTGAGTAGCACCGGCGTTATACAATACATAAACTACAGAGTATTTGAAGACAACGGATACAAAACCAACGAACAGTTTACTTCGCTTGGTGTTGGCCAATTTAATAACGCCTACAACAGGGCTCGATGGACTTACACGAGTTTTGATTCTGTAACTGATACTGCTAAGAACACTTGGGCGAGAGCACCAGGTAAGTTTTCATGGGTTTCAAAATAAATAGTAAATCAAAACTTCAAAAAAGACGCAACTACTTTGTTAATTTTGGACATGATTTCATTAAATCAATTCATTTATTTATTTAGAAATAAATCAATTCTGCAATTGCTTTTTCTACAGGAACATTAGAACATGTCGCAATGTCAGAATTTATAATGGAACAGATCGCATATGAGATGAACCTAGATCCTTTAGACGTAAGGCTAGCCAATTTAGATGCACAATACAGCACTGACATGAAAGAAATGATGGACTATGTAATGATACAATCCGATTATCCCAAGAGACGAGAAGCAGTCAACAAATTCAACACTGAAAATAGATGGAAGAAAAGGGGACTCAGATTCGCTTTTCTAAGATGGACTCCTGTTGGAGGAATCAATCTTTACATTAATTTATCAGTATACCGTGGAGATGGTTCTGTAGTAATAACACACGGTGCTATCGAAATGGGTCAAGGAATAAACACAAAAGCAGTTCAAGTTGCAGCTTATTTGCTGAAGATTCCTGTTGAAAAAATCATTGTGAAGGAAAACAACACAGTGATAGCACCAAACTGTTTTTTATCTGGCGGTAGTATCATGAATCAGAATGTAATATTAGGAGTAAAACGAGCTTGTCAGCAACTCCTAGATAGACTAAAGCCTATCAGAGATGCCATGGACAACCCTACTTGGGAAGAATTGATAACAAAAGCATATAATGACAATGTGGACTTGCAAGCCCATGGGTTCACGAGGACTGATGAGGAATATCCATTTGTTGTTTATGGAATAACTTTAGCTGAAGTAGAATTAGATGTACTAACCGGACAGTTTCAGTTGCTGAGGGTAGATATTTGTGAAGATGTTGGGCAGAGTGTTAGTCCTGAAATTGATATTGGTCAAGTAAGACTTTACAGAAACATAAAAAGTATAAAATTATTTCTAATCTAGGTCTATCTTTAAAAAAATAATCCATAACTTCTTTTAGGTAGAAGGAGCCTTTATGATGGGTGTTGGCTATTGGACTTGTGAGAACCTGGTCTATGCTCCGTCGGGTGAACTCCTTACGAATCGATCCTGGAATTACTATGTTCCGTTAGCCAGGGACATTCCTCAGGACTGGAGGGTCTACTTTAGGAAGAATTCCTATAGCGATGATTCCATTTTTGGATCAAAGTGTAGGTTACTGCTTTGTTCTCTTTTTGTTTGTGTCTAACAGTGACTTATTTATCTATTTCTCTAAGAATACATGATCTGTTTATCAGAACTGTCTGAACACAACGTAGTTAAGTTTACAATAAAGGCTTAAAACACAGTAGGGGAATGTTAGGTATGTAGCAAATTAAATCATTGCCCAAACGCGAGACTTTCCAATAAAAAAAAGTGAATAGTGCTGGCTCGATGAAAATTAATAAAACAAAAACTAGAACCTTTGTAGATTTTATCAAACTGTTACTAATTAAATTTAATTAATCGGAAAGAAGATGGTTTGGCAATTTACAAGTAAACTCGTAATAATTGCATTTTCTACCCATTTATTTGGAGCATTAGCATCACGATTATATATAAATGGTAATTGGTTGGCCATTGTCTACGATAGCTGTAGTAATTTATTTGCTTGGGTAACTCTTATCATTGGTCTCCATTATGAGACTATTATTCGCCTCAATTTATGGTCTTTCATTTGACTTTCATTTTAATCTCCTATTAAATGTTATGTTCTTCATGGCAGTTCTGTATCCTTAAGTAATGTCATTCTATCTCTGTCTAACGTTTAAATCTTGAACTTTTATAGCATAATTCGAACAACGCCGCATGCGGCATTGTTGCCGCGGCAGTGCTGCGCGTCAAGGCTCCCGCAGACAGGCTCGACACGCAACGCGACGCGACACCGGTAGAACAATTTCTGTGAAGTTTTCATAGAAATTGTTCCACCAGAGTCGAGTCGCGCCTGTCTGCGGGAACCGTCAGGGCTACCTGCCGGCACTGCGGTTCGTGTTTTACTTCTCAAGTTGTCAATATTCACGAGTTATCGCTGTGATGAACTCCACACTACTGCCGCGCAGCAATGACGCGCATTGCTGTCGTTCTCGGAATGTAATAGAAAATGCATGGGGACCAGTAGTGACGCAGCAGCAATGCCGCGTGCGGCCTTGTTGGAAATCATACATTTATGCTATGGAAATTATAGGACTCAGACATTCAAATCCATTTTCATGGTTTTATTAAAAGGTATATTATTCTATTATCTATACACATCATCGGTCTTGTCATTATAATTTATGTTTTTATGAACAGGTATCGGTGAGCCTCCAATATGCATGGCAGTAGTCGTGGCCTTTGCCATGAGGGAAGCAATTACTGCAGCTAGACTTGATTCAGGCATTCCTACAACGCAGTGGTTTGCGGAAGGTAAGCAGTGTTTATATTATTTTTACTTCGCCGTAGTCGTGTATAAACAACAACTGATAGATGTGTGTGAGTTTATGACATTTAAGATTCTTTGTGTGATGACAGTTTGCGCCCTTGTCTATGAAAAATGGGAAAGACAAATGAGATGGAATGGTTTTTTAAACATATTTTTTTTATGTTACAGACGGACCTTACACGGTTGAAAGGAACTATTTACTATCGTCGACAAATACTGCAGATTTTAAGTTTAATTAGCCGTAAGATGGTGAATCTTAGAATATCCCGTGCCGGGCCGTGTATTGTGGTGCTACTTGAAGAGCACGTTATACAAATATTTCTATTTGACGCCTGCATATATGTTTTGGGTTGTTTGGCAGAATATTTTCAAATAAACACCATTTGTAATATCGTTTGTCCGTTTATGACTTTTGATTAATATTACAGTAAAATATATTGTTCCTTAAATTACACAAACATGGTGTGTAATTTTTCGTTTTCGAGTTCTTTTTTGTTTCATTAAACCAGTTTGACTCTTAAAAGTATGTTTTGACAACTTAAGATTTTTTTAAATAAAAAAATGTATTTCCAATTATTACTTCTTCAGACTCGTAGAAGCAAAAACAAACTGATACTTAGTACAAAATTCCATTGAGCAGCATGAGGTTATCTAGATAAATAAAAGAAAAGTAAGCTGCTTCACTAAAGAAGTTTCAGACTTTTGAAAATATATCTAGGGGCTTAAACTGGCCACATTAGCAATTCCTCTAAAAGCAGTTCATTTCCTGAATTCCAACTGTCATAGAAATTCCTCTAATTTGACATAAAAGCAATTCATAATTTGACGACCATTTTACGAATCTCCATAGAAAACTGTTAAACTGGTGAATTATTTCGTAATATTAATTGTACGTAGATCATAATAATATTATGAATTGTCAGTTTGTGACATTTTACGATGATTCATAATAATATTTATAAAGTGATCTTATTCTGATAAAGTGACCGTTTTAAGCCCCCTGACTTCTGGTTAATAAGCAATAAGAAGATTACAAATGATGTTCAAGGGATTGTCTCATGGCTCATGAACCAACTACCTAATTGTTGCGTTATTGTAATCTAGTGGAAAGGAATTTCCATACTAATTGTCTACCTTCGCTATATATGTAACTTTAAATTGAAGATATTTATCAGTGGAGCCTACGTCAATTCAATGAAAAACGAGTTCAACATTTGCGTCAATATAATGTTCTACTTTTTTTTCTATTCCTGTAATTAGGGCTTATCAGATGTTTGTGGTAGGTGCGGCAACAGTGATGGAAATTGATCCGTCAATATTGCTGTGTTATTACCAAAAACCGAGCCGGTGAAGTAAGTCGTCACTCATGGGAGATATTAAGTTTAAAGTTAATGGCGTGGAATATTGCGGTAAATATTACTTATTCTTATTTCATAAATCTTACTATTTATGTTTTACTATTCTTATATCTTATGTCATTTGTATTTTATTCAGGAAAATATAATATAAATAAAATTGATACTTTAGAGACTACGATACTATTACTGACAAGTAGTCCCGCTAAGAACGTTACTTAATAGACAGGTTATAGATCTAACACCACTGCAATGCACAAACTTATGACTAGTTCTACTAGAGCTTACAATGCTTTTGGGTGAAAAGATAAAGGTATTCCATATTTTTGTGCTGTTTTATCTATTTTGATATCTAAATAGATATCATAGATATCATAATAGATATCTAAATAGATATCAAAAAGATAGTATTACAGATTAGTTTTCTTGATTGAAAAAAAAAAACAATTATTACAAAAATTAATATATATATATAATATGTTTGTATATAGCAGATAAAAAATTCTTATAAATGTCAGGAAAGATGATAAAATAAATTTTAGAATTTTATTATATCGTCCAAGTATATTTTCATTAGTGGGATGCGATGTGAGCTCAGACGTGATGCTGGTGGACTACTTGCGTCTATACATAGGACTCCATGGCACTAAGTACATGTGTCGTGAAGGCGGCTGCGGAGCTTGTGTCGTCAGCGTTCATCGAGCCAATGTCAAGCCATATGCTATCAACTCGGTTAGTAAATCTATCGGCAATAGAACTTCTTTTAAAAACAAATCGAAACGTTCCAAAAAGTAATGGAAATTTATAGTTGGTTGTGTTTCGATCAAACCCAATCTCAAAGCATTTAAGTATTTCAAATTAAACTATTTACTTTTTCCTTGTTGGTCACATAGTTGAAGCTAGTGGCCCACTCCAGAACGTGGAGAAAAGTCTCTATGGAGAAGAACGGGCAAGGTACATTACCCTGGTATTTTACTTATATATTTGGTCGGCCGTAGGCCCCAATCATGTAGCTAAAACTTCTTATAGTATGTTCTCATAAAAGATGTTTAATTATACTACCTATAGCCACTAATGGCCAGGAATGCAATGGTACTCATGTTTTCACTCAGGCTTTTTGTTGCCGGCTAACTCGTTTACGTCTTGGCAATTAATATTCTTCACCGTTGATTGTTTACATTCACGATCACTGGATCGATACTTGGTATTAAAGGTATTATTAAAATTTCATCTGGTAGTGCATGAAACCAGTAACAGCATGCCATGGGTTGGAGATCACCACCATAGAAGGTTTGGGCAACAGGAAGATAGGGTACCACGAGCTACAGACTACACTGGCTAAAGAAAATGGATCTCAGTGTGGGTATTGTTCTCCATCATGGGTAATGTCGATGTATAGGTAAGAAAATCATATAATTTGTCTTAAAATTTGTTTCAAAACACACAATTAAAATATTAGGTTTATCTTTTCATACACGAAATCTCTTAAGGGGTCATTTTACTAATTATGAACAACTTTGACTATGGGACCAATCCGGAAATCGCGAAAAAAAGTGAGCTGTTCCCTACATTTTATGTTCGCATACCTCGTCAAAATGTACCAAAAAGCTGATTTATTTTCGCGATTTCTGGGTTGTTCCCATCACGACGACTCCTTAAGAAATTTCGTTTATGAAAAAATACACCTTATATATTGCCAAAATCTTAAAATGAAATACAATAATTTAATTTTATTCTATAACTATTACCAACATAATTATATTAGATCACTTTCACACATCATTACCAGTTAAAAAGAATCGGCTAGTTTATGCATCTTCCAGTATTTTATACTAAACTTCAACCTCCAAATTTTCTTTTTCATTTTCAGTCTGCTTCAAACCAATCCCAACATCACAATGTTAGAAATAGAAAAATCATTAGCTAGCAACGTTTGTCGCTGTACCGGCTACAGGCCAATCCTTGAGGCCTTCAAAAAATTTGCCATCGATGCTCCAAGACAGATCAAACTCCAAGATATTGAAGATCTTGAAATCTGTAAGAAAACCGGAGAAGCTTGTGATAAAAGTAATTGCGAGGATAGTGAGTGGTGCTTCATAGATCAAGAAAATGGAAAAGAATGCATTATTGAGATCAAACTGAAAGATAAAAGGCTGTGGTATCGTGTGCAAGAAGTAAAAGATATATTTACGATTTTGGATAGAGAGGGCGATGATTCTTATATGCTTATTAATGGGAATACTGCAAGAGGTTGGTAGAATATTTCGATATTAATTATCGACGGTATAAAAATAGAAGAAGAACAGATGGACATTTACTAAAAACTTTATATTTGCAGGAGTATATCCTATAGATGAGTATCCTCGGGTCCTCATAGACATAAGTGGTGTCAAAGAACTGAAAGGATACATACGCGACCAGAACTTAATAGTTAACGCTGGGACGACACTCACGGAGTTTCTGGAGATACTACTTATTGTGTCTAAAGAAGAATACTTTGGATATTTGCAGAAGATTTACGATCACGTACTAAATGTTGCTCACATACCGATAAGAAACGTGAGTAGACTATCCAATAATAGCCCTTAGTATAGTGATATCGTTGAAAAGGTATAACAAGTTGTTGATCAGGTTGTAATTAAAATATTCGTGTCTGCAGGTGGCATCGATTGCCGGAAACTTAATGATCAAGAACAAACATCACTGGTTCGCATCAGATATTTTCTTACTTTTAGAAACAGTTGGGGCACAAGTCACTATACGTAAGTATACTTTGATTCATTATTGTACAAGGGTTTGGTTTTGTTCTATGGATATACATATCAAATTAGCAGAATTGAAAGCATTTCGTGTAAAACATTAAATCCTGAAACTTGAAAGTATTAACATTAAGATTTTCTTATTTATGGAAGTTACGTCTTATGTACAACCATAATCTATTAATTTTAGAGAACAGTTTCAGCGCGAAGGAAACGCTGACGATGCAACAGTTCCTCAGGGTGAACATGAGGGGAAGTGTTATTTGGAACATTATGCTACCTCCGCTATGTAACGACCATCGTTTGGTTACCTTTAAGGTAAACAAGAAAATTCCTATTTTTATTCAATCATTTAATTTAGATCCAGAGTAATAATTATATAATTTCACGAAATTCAAGCATTTTATGTGGATATTATAAATTAAAGTAATTGTATGTGTTATTGTACCAATGATAAAGGTTAAAACGAATGTTAATAATGTCTGTTTGTTGAATAAAGGCAGACATGATGACATTGCATGTGTGTTATATAGAATCTATAATTATAATAAAAATGAAATGATGTTCGTTGGTAAGTGCATAACTTCAGAACGGCTGGACCGATTTGGAAAATTATTGTTTTTTAATGTTTGTAATAGTTCGAGAAAAAAATTAAAAATTCCAAAAAAAAGAAAAGGCATTTTCTACGGGAATTTGGTATGAATTATTGAACTGGACAGGACAACGTCTGTTGGTTCAGCTGTTTTTAGTATTGTCTATAGGGTGTGGGTAAAAGTTATTTAGAGATATATTTCAAAGCAGAAAATTTATTTATTTATTTATTTACTAGGGAGGAGCCCGGGGCTAAGTAATAACAACCGCACGGGTCGATTAATCAAGTTAAGCTACGCTTGCCGGGGTTGGTCCGTGAATAGGTGACATCTTTACATACCGAAACTCACGGAGGAGTCCCGGAAAGCACATTAAGCCGTTGGTCCCGGTTGTCATTCGTGGATCTTTGACAGACGCTACTAGTCGTCAGAAGCCAGAAAGTCTGACAACCAGTCTTACTCAGGTGTATCGTATTATCCTGTTACTGGGTTGTGGAGGTCAGATAAGCAGCCGCTCCATGTAAAATACTGGTATTCAGCTGCATCTGGTTAGACTGGACGGCGAACCCAACATAGTTGGGAAAAGGCTAGGCAGATTATTTATTTATTTACTATTACTATTTGCAACATAATAGAAAAACTGGAATTCCTTTGATCATATAAAAATTGCGTTTAATGGATTATCTATAATAATTATTACAGGTGATGCCACGCTCTCAAAATGCCCATGCTTTAGTTCATGCAGGATTTCTGTACAAAATGGCAACTGGCCATATAGTCAAGTCTGCAAGGATAGTCATCGGACCTCTCTCCCCAAAATTTATCAGGGCTACTGCGACAGAGAAGTTCCTGATTGGGAAGAAGCTCTTCACCAATGATACTCTGACGTCATCACTTCAGATCATGGAAGCTGAGCTGGTTGTTGAGGACAACCCACCGGATCCCTCAGTGGAGTATAGGAAGAAAGTGGCTCTGGGATTGTTTTATAAAGTGAGTATGCCCGCCATTATTATTTACAGTAAAATGGAAGTTATGTTCTGTGAGCAAGATCTGCTTGTAAATCATAAGAAAAATTATAGTTTCTTGCCAATTTACAGTAACAACACTTTACTTTTAGTTAAGATACGAGTCTCCAAACAGAAAATGTTCTGTTAAAATTCCTAATATTTTAATTATTTAATTTTCTGTGTTGATTTTTTGATGAGTTCATCGGCGTAGCTATCATTCATCATTCTAATTTATTAGTACATCGTAGTTATTTGTCATTGTAATTCATTTTGTTGTTATTATTTGTTAGTAATAAGCAGAAACAACAGTCAATTAACTTTGCATGAAACCCCGCACAACAAACTGAAATTAACTATTTTCTACAATCTCAGGGTTTACTGACGCTATCTCCTGAAACAAATCTTCACGCTCGGTACAAATCCGGAGCGACAGTCTTATCGGATACTCGTCCAGTGTCCAGAGGTGTTCAGGAGTTTGAAACTAACCCATCAGTGTGGCCCGTGACACAACCTATCATGAAAGTGGAAGCTTTGGTGAGAAAAACTCGAATTATATGAATACTTTGTTCAAGTATACCGGATGACATTTTTTACCGTCTCGAGCATTATAAGGTGTATTGTGTAAGTGGAACAGAAGCCATACCCGAGAATATTTGCTTAGTACCATTGAGATTGTACAGGTTCGGAATTTCCTTAAAAAATCATGAAAACTATCCATCCTACGGCCCGTGCGTAAAACTAATAATAGTCAAAATAGGAGATAGTAAACGACGTAGGCTTTGATCACGCATGAATGAAAGTTGTACGTGTGTGCGAGCGAAACACACGCACATTTTTTTTGCGTAGAAACCTAGTAAGCGGCCGCTCGCATGGTACAGTCGTGTTTAAAATGTTTCCAAAATCAAATTCAAAATCAACGCAATAACATTTATATATACTCCACTTACTAATAAACTAAGACAAACCTGATCTACAAATAAAATGAACACAATACAGAAAAATTCACAAACATACAATACAAATATCCAATTGACTAAATAAGCCTCAAACCAAAAGAATAAGTAGTAAATGGGTAATAACTTAACAAAAATAAGAAAACTTAAACTACCTTTTTTTTTTTTTTTTTTTTTTTTTTTTTTTTTGAGGGTGGGAAATCATCCAATGACTTCTCCCGCTCTGGGTGGAGCGGAAGGACGTGTCAGACTTTTACTGACTAAAACCCACCCGTGTTCCTTCAGTTGCCTGTTGCCAAGGTCCCGGTATCCCTTTCGGACTAACCCGCAACCCTGGCAGGCATCGGTCCTAGCGGACCCCGCCAATTGTGCTGACATCTCTTTGAGGCGCGCGTGGAACACGACGCGCCATCGACCCGGGCCTGGTCCTGATCGGACGGCGAGCTACCCATTGCTCGCCGTCCGCAAGCCCGCGCCTATGGTGGCCGGGAATCCGCCTGGGATTCCCGACGCCCAGGGCGTCTCCAGCGGCGGCGGCGGTTAGGGGCGTGAGGGCGCAAACTTTGCCTCTCCCTCACGCGTTCCGCCTCCTCCTTCGCGAGCATTACTGCTTCGCAGAAGGAGGTGACTGCTTCCCATGCCCTCTCGCTCCGTACCATGGCCTGGACCAGAGCCGGACGCGAGAGGTCACCGCCGCCAATCGCCTCCAAGAGGACACGGCGGGGCTCCGCCCAAGCGGGGCAGACCTCCACCGTATGCTCCACCGTGTCCTCCGGGCGATCCACACAGTGGTGACACCCGGGCGTTTCCTCCCGCCTTATACGAAACAGGAACCTCCCGAAGCAACCGTGTCCGGTGAGGACCTGTGTCAGGCGGAAGGTGAGGACGCCGTGGCGCCTCTCTAGCCACTCCTCAAAGAGGGGACTTATCGCCGCAATTGTGGCGTGCCCAGCACTGGGTTGCGACAATCGCACTCTCCATGCCGCCATGAGATCCTGCCGGAGCTCTGTCCGCTGAGCCGCGATTTCTCGCGGCAGCGGAGTTACGCCCCGGCGCTTCATCTCCTCGCGCCACTCCCATATGTGCGCGAGGACCTTCGCCTCCAGATCCCATGGCGGTAATCCGGCCAGGAGGCTCGCCGCCTCGCGGGAGACCGTGCGGTATCCCCGGGCCAGCCGAATGGCCATGACCCTTTGGGACGCGTTCAACCGGCGGGCTGGCCGCAGCCTAAGGGAACGCGCCCACACCGGTGCCCCGTAAAGGGCCATGGACCGCACGACCCCCGCGTAGAGCCTCCGGCAGGAGGCGTTTGGACCCCCCAGATTGGGCAGGAGATGCCCCAAGGCAGCTCCAGCCCGGTCCAGCCTGGGAGCCAAACGTCGGAAATGCTCAACGAAGTTCCACCGGCTGTCGAGGACGAGTCCTAGGTACTTCATCGTCGACTCGACGCCGATGTGAACCCCTCCTACCGTAATTTGGGAACCCGACGGTGGCGCGTTCCGAGGGCCATGAAAACACATGACCTCGGACTTGTGCAAGGCCACCTCGAGTCCCAGCTGCCGGATTCTATCGACGATTGTCGCAACCCCGCGTGTCGCTAGTTCGGCCGCCGCCTGGTGCGACCTCCCCTGTGCCAGGACCAGCGTGTCGTCAGCGTAGCAAACTACACTGACGCCACTGGGGAGGTCGGCGCGCAGCACCCAGTCGTAACCGATGTCCCACAGATGCGGCCCCAGGACCGATCCCTGTGGGACACCGCACGACATCTCTCGCCGGTTCCACACTCCCTGGTGACCGGGGTAGATGACGGCCCTGTCCGTCAGATAGGCCTCGACCACACGACAGAGGTAGGTCGGCATCCGGTGGTACCGGAGTGCCTCCCTTATGCAACTCCAGGGCAGGGTGTTGAAGGCGTTGGCGATGTCGAGAGACACCGCCAAGACGACCCCACCCCGGGCCACAGCATCCCCCGTCGTGAGGGCCCGTACGCGCATGATGGCGTCCACCGTAGAGCGCCCTCTGCGGAAACCAAACTGGCTCTCCGCCAAGTCCGGCCCCACCCGCACCAGCCGCCCGACGAGGCGGTTTGCAATTACTCTTTCAAAGAGCTTGCCCACCTCGTCGAGCAGCACGATGGGCCGATAAGCTGACGGAGAGTCCGCAGGGCGCCCCGGCTTCTTTATGAGGACCAGTTTCCCCGTCTTCCAACGAAGTGGAAACTGGCCCCTCTCCATGCATGCGCTTAGGAGACCCCGTAGTCGAGGCCCGAGAGCCTCCATGGCCAGGACCCAGGCCTTCCCAGGTAGGCCGTCAGGTCCTGGGGCGGTGTTTTTGGCATTCAGCCTTCGCACCGCCACTCTCATTTCTACCTCGGTCACCTCCGGAGCATCGTCGTCTTCGTCGGTGTTGTGGTCCGCCTCAAGCACCGCAGTAGGCGGAGCCATGAGCGGGGAGGTATGTTCCCCTCTCGAGGGGAACAGAGCGCTCACCACGTCCTCCACAAGCTGAGGCCGGAGACTCTGCGTCAGCGGGGAAGCCCATGGGCGGAGTTTCTCCCGCACCATCTTGTATGGGCGTCCCCACGGATCTCTGTTCAGAGTCTCCAGCATCTCCTCGCGGTCCACTGCCCTGGCCCGTAGGATCTCCGCCTGGAGGGCGGTCTTCGCCGCTCTGTACCCCTCATACAGCTCCGCCTCAATGGCTTCCGTATCCGGAGGGCGGATACGGAGCCTGTGGTGCCTGGTGTACTGGTGTCGCGCAGCAACACACGCATGGCGCAAAGCCGTCAGCTGCTGCGACCACCAGCTCACCTGGCGCGAAGCACGTCCGGGCTGGGCCCGGGGCATTGCCACGTCACAAATATTGGACATGGCCTCCCGGAACCACTCCGCCTCGTCGTTGATGTCAGCAGGCCTGTCCGGTGATGACACCCAGGCCTGCACGATCGAGGCTTCCAGGAGGAGCTCCCGGTCCAGCTGCTTCCGCGCCCACCGCGGACCACTCGGGGCCTGTCGGACCGGCGCGCTCGAGGACTGGGCGGAGACGTCAAACCGGATATACCGGTGGTCGGAATACGTCTCCACCCCCTCCATGACGCGCCAGTCAGTGACACGCGGTGACAGAGCGGGGCTGGCGAACGAGATGTCCACCACCGACTCACCCCGCATCCGCACACACGTGGGGACAGAACCCCGGTTTAGGACGACCAGGCCTGTCTCCAGAGCCCAGTCCTCCACCATCCTGCCCCGTGTGTCCGTATACCGGGAACCCCAAGCCACATTCTTGGCGTTGAAGTCCCCGAGGACGAGCACGGGGAGGGAACGGAACCCGACGACGACGACTTTCAACTCCGCAAGGGAGTTGTGGAACTCGGCGAGAGTTCGGTTCGGGGAGAAGTACACCCCTACCACGACAATCTCCCCGAACCGTGCTGCCACGCAACCCCGTCCTCTCTTGACAGCCTCGAGGGACGGGGTACCGGCGGCGGCCGACGAAATAAGGGTCACTGAGCCGCTCAGGTCCTCCACCCAGTCATCCCTGGGCGGGACAAAGTACGGCTCAGCGACCACGGCGATATTAATCGACCACTGCGCCATGCTCTGGAGCAAAAGATCCTGAGCGGTGGCGCAGTGGTTGATGTTCGCCTGGAGGAGGCGAAATGGGGCCATTATTGGCACTCCATTTCAACCCCCTCCCGAGACCCATGCGAGGGCCCTGCCGCAGCGGCAGCGGCGGCGACGACGACGGTGGTGGAGGCGGCAGCGGCGGTGGCGGTGGCGGCGGCTGCGGCGGTGACGGCGGTGGTGGCGGTGGTGGCGGAGGGCTTGCCCCTGCCCCTGGGTTTGCCAGGCTTCGGTGGAGTGCAGGCCTTACTCCCGATCCGGTGGTCGGCCGGCTTGCCTGCCGCCGCACATACGACGCAGTGCGGCGTGGCCTTGCACGTGCCGGCCTTGTGACCGGGCTGACCGCAGCGGTAGCAGGCATCGCTGCGGTCAACCTCGGAGGTGCATTTAGCTCCCACGTGGTCGCCCACATGGCAGCGGAAGCACCTCCGAGGTCTGGGTTCGAGCAGTTTGACCTGCGCGGACACCCAGCCCACCAGTAGCCTTTGGCCCTCCCCGGCTATTTTCTTGGCCGCCGCCACGGGGCAGCTCACCGTAACAGCTTGCATGCCCCTGTGGTCGGGGCCGATGGTGCCAGCCTTAACCTGCTCGGCAGAGCACCCCCCAGTCCTGACCACGGCGGCCACTACCTGTGCCTGCGTCACAGAATCGTCCAGGCCCTGGATGCGCACTTCGGCGCACTTAGTGGGCCTGGACACCCGAGCCTCGTCCGCCTTTAGGGACACCCTGAGCTTTTCAGCCAGGGCGTCAGCGGCCGAGCCACCAGCCGGACCGGGGAACTCAAGCATCCGAGCCCCAGTGGCAGCGATCCTCAGCCTGATGCCACTGGCGGCACCGAGCTCCTCGAGATCCACCACCTCTGTCACCCTTGCCAGCACGTCCTTATAGGACACGCCCTTCTTTGCCGCTTCTGGCTGTAGTGTGATCACTACAGCTGCGGATTTCGGGGCGTGGAGCCTATCCGCGACGCTTCTCCCCTTGCGTCGCTGCCGCCTCGTCTTTTTCTTCTTGGCCACCCTTGCCTTCCTAGCCGCCTTCCTCTTCTCCCCAGCCACTTGCCATTCAGCAACGGCTTAGGGAGGTAGGGAAGGTGCGGGTGCAGTCGGAGGTGGGGGCGGTCGTTTAGCCACCGGGGCCGGGGCTGGAGCCGAGGTCGGGGCCGGGGCCCTCGCCGCCTTTTTGGCGGCTCCGGCCTTTTTAGCCGCCCCACCCTTATTCTGCCCCGGCGAGGCTGGATTGGCCACGGCAGATTCGGCGGCGACGGCGGCATATGTCGTCGCCTCCTTCCGCTGGCCGGGGGCCGACTGGCTTGCCGTCAAGGGGGGGCGCAGGACGATGGCTTCTAGGGCGGAGAATCGTCTCCGCATTTCGGCCATCTCCTGCCGCACCAGGCTCAGAACCCGGTCCTCAGCAACAGCAGGCACGGGCTGACCCTGCCCCTGCTGCTTCCCCCCCTGCACAACCGTCCGAGGGCCGGCTCCTCGGAGCTTTGCCAGTTCCGCGCGGAGCTCCGCGTTCTCCTTTCGGAGAAGCTCCATCGCGGCCGTCAGGCGTGCGACCTCCGCCCGCATCTCGGACACTCCGTCCGACGGGGTCCCCCTGCGGGAGGCCTCCGCTGCCGCCACTATGGAGGCCGTGGCCTCTGCTATGGCCTTGTCTTTAGAGGTCTTCAACCTCTTCAAGGCCACATTGTTTATGGCAGAGACCACGATCTCTGCGAACCTAGCTGAGCCCTGCGTATTGGGGCCACCAGCGGTGCCCAGCTCACTCCCTGTCACCTCCCTGGGACTCACAGCTCGCTGAGCCGGCTCGGCTGGGCTATCTAGGCTCGCATCTCCGGCCTCCTTCTCCTTGGTGGCGAGCCCTCTACCCACCCCCTTCACGCGGGTTCCGCCCCTGCGGCCGGAGTGGATCTTCCTCCGGCTCGTGGTCCCCTCGTCCGAGGATGACCCCGTCTTGGGGCGCTTCCGGAAGAACTTTCTCCCGGAAGGCCCCACAAACTTAACCTACCTACAATAATAAAACACAAAAAAACACTTACGTCAGTACAAATAAAAACCCCACCAATTTACCAATTAATAAGAAAACCTATCCTTTCAAATAAAACGCAAACAGTAACCAAGACTCGGAACGAACTTTTAAAACAATCTAATCTTTTTTTAATAATTCGAAACAATAAATACTTGAATAAGCAAGAATACTCGACTGTACTTCATTCAAAATGAAAAGGACGTGCATACATGCGGGAGCGAGAACATTGACAGAAGGTCGTTCGGTCGACCCGTTGCTAAGTAACGTCGGCGCGCCTATTTTAGCGTTCTGCACACACACACGTACATAGAAACTTGATGTGTGCGTGAGAGTTCACCGGGGTTCACGTACGAGAGCCGAGCAGCTGAGCGATACTTGCGTGCGGGCGACACAACCGACGGACGCGCACGCGCATTGCGCGCAATAAAATTAAATGATTACCTAGTTTGTGATTCCGAAAATTACACTTAATTATTATTGGAAGCCGACCCCAACATAGTTGGGAAAAGGCTAGGCAGATGATGATGACACTTAATTATTATTATTTATAAAAAATGTACTTAGGTCTGTACCTACCTTTTTAGCGATATCGCAGTAGGTAATTATTGTTCAAAATGTTTCGTTCTAAACATAAACTAGCACGTCTTTGCAAATTGTTTGATAAACTTCGAGGCGTGTCTCTATCACTTTTTAAAACATTAAAAGCGTCTATTATTCTCTGTTTTAAGTCACTAACACTTTGAGCTTCTTCGGTATACACTAAACGTAAGACTAAACGTTTTAGTTCGGCCTGTGGCATGACTGGGTACCTGGAACTACCCATGATCAAGTAACTGCTGGTACGTCCGTAATATGAGGGAAGTGCTGGGAAGTTAGAGTTCCTTCCTTCGCAGCGACTGAAGATGTTCTTCTTCTGCGTATATTCGCCTCGCACTGGCTGTTTTCACCAAACAGGATATAATCACACCATTGCGAGGTACTCTACGTTAGAATATTCGCACATGTTTAGATACGATAAATATGACCGGGTGGACGATGCATACGCGGAAACAAACAGCGCGACGTCACGCCGCCGTGACTAATCGCAGGTGACCGCAGATGCGCGAGCGAGCGGCTCCGGGCCCGGCGCGGCGGCGGCGCGGCGGCGGCGCGGCAGCGGCTCGTGCGCCTGATATCAAAGAAGGCGACGGTAAGTGCGGGAGTACATAAGGAACTAGGAACGAATCTACGAATTCATTGATAAATTTCGCGCATTTAGTAGGGTGCGTATGATTTGAATTTCGATATTTTTTCATCGATTTTTTTTTTTTTTTTTTAAATTTCTGTTTTTGTTTTAGTATGAAAAGTTTACTTCAAATGGGTAGTATTTTTTGATAGATCAATTTATTTAAAGGGTATAGAAAAAAAAAAAATGACTGTGCCATTGGCTTCTACTCCGTTCACCTACAATTATGAATTAACATTTCAAATTAATGAATATTGAAATGAGATGCATGATGACCTAATGTATCTAATCCAATAGAGAACGAAATTAGTAGGTATTAAATAAATCTATGTTGGTCGAGACGGTAAAAAAAATCATCCGGTATTGTTTTGTAATATAAAGTTTCTGTTTTATCCTGCATACTTTGGTTGTAGATACAATGCGCGGGAGAGGCTTTCTACACTGATGATTTACCCCATTTTCCCAACGAGGTATTTTGTGCCTTTGCATTAACTACAGTCGCGCTGGGTGAAATTGTGTGCATTGATGCCAGCAAGGCTTTGGTTAGTATTTATTATATGCAACGTAAAAGTCAGATGGTCTAGACCTAGCAAAAATGTTAAAAACATTAACTATCTTTTTACAGACTTTCCCAGGCGTACTAGCGTTCTATACGGCAAAAGACATCCCAGGAATAAATTCTTTTACTCCACCCAACTCGTTTTTATACTCTGCCAATGAGGAAGTCTTAGTTAATCGTACCGTCAAATATTTCAACCAGCCATTCGGCATAGTTGTGGCTGAGACTCGTTATATTGCAGACAGAGCTGCGAAACTAGTAGAAGCTACATACACAAATGTTAGAGAACCACTCTTAGATGTAAGGCAGACTATAAATAACTCAAGCAGAAGCACTAAATTCATTGCAGTAGAAGCTACCGACAGAGGTACAGAAGTAGTAGCTAAAGAAATAAAAGGAGTTAACTCAATGTATGGCCAATACCATTTCACTATAGAAACTCTGACTACTATCGTCAAGCCCTCTGATGAGGGACTGGATGTGTACTGCTCAACACATTGGATGGAAGGCACGCAGTTGATGATATCGAGAGCTTTGAATATGGACCAAAACAGGTTTGTTGATTTTGGTACATAACGATCATAGACTTAGATAGTTCTGACAATCTACTTATGGAATGTTTTTAATTCTTAGGATTGACGTGCACACCCGTCGTGTCGGAGGCTCGTATGGCATCAAATTATCTCGCAACATTCAAGGGGCAATTGCCGCCGCTCTTACAGTGAAGAAACTTAACAGACCTTGTCGGTTCATCCAATCCTTGACTACCAATACAAGAGCCGTAGGCAAGAGACTTCCCTGCTGTTCTGAATTCGAGGTATAAAATAGTTTCATTTTCCTAAGTTTAACTCATTTCTTAATGCTTTCCTCCCAATAGACACTACATGATAAAATCTTAAAAATATTCCGTCCTGCTCCTAGGCTGGTGTGGACAGATACGGAGTAATTCAGTACATAAACTACAGGGTATATGAAGACAATGGATATAAAGCAAATGAACAATTCACTTTGCTTGGCGTCGGCCAATTCAATAACGCCTACAACAGAGCTCGATGGAACTATACCAGCTATGATAGTACAACTGATACGGCTAAGAATTCTTGGGCTAGAGCACCAGGTAAGGCCATGTTACCAGCTATGTTCTCCTCAACAAGTACTCCTCAAGGTTCATTTATTTACGTATTCTAAATTCCAACAGGAACATTAGAACACGTGGCAATGGCAGAACTTGTGATGGAACAGATCGCATACTTGATGAACCTGGATCCTTTAGCTGTAAGACTAGCTAACCTGGACTCGCAGTATAGCAGTGACCTAAAAGAAATGGTTGAAAACATTATCATAAAATCTGATTATATGAAACGACGAGAAATTGTCAATAAATTCAACCATGAAAATAGATGGAAGAAAAGAGGACTGAGATTCGCTTTTCTAAGATGGACTCCCGTTGGAGGACTAAATTTTTACATAAATCTATCAGTATATCGTGGAGATGGTTCTGTAGCAATAACACATGGTGCCATAGAAATGGGCCAAGGAATTAATACTAAAGCAGTTCAAGTAGCAGCGTATATGCTTAACATTCCTGTGGACAAAATCATTATAAAAGAAAATAATACTGTAATTGCACCAAACTGTTCGCTAGGTGGAGGAAGTATTATGAATCAAAATGTAATTGTGGGAGTGCGAAGAGCTTGCCAACAACTTTTGGATAGATTGAGACCAATCAGAGCGCAAATGGATAATCCTACTTGGGAAGAGTTGATAACAAAAGCTTATAATGAAAATGTGGACTTGCAAGCCCATGGGTTCACGAGGACTGATGAGGAATATCCCTTTGATGTTTTTGGAGTGACTTTAGCTGAAGTAGAATTAGATGTACTAACCGGACAGTTTCAGTTGCTGAGGGTAGATATTTGTGAAGATGTTGGACAGAGTGTTAGTCCTGAAATTGATATTGGCCAAGTAAGTATTTAGAAATGATTTGATTTAAATTAAAAAACCAAATTCAAAGAAAGAAAGAGTAATGTTATAAACTTACTTTCTTCTTATTTCGTTATTCGATTGCATATTCCATAATAATAAATCTATAAAACACCACCGAGTCTGCATTTCATAAATGTTATAACTAATTAGGTAGAAGGAGCTTTCATAATGGGTATGGGCTACTGGACTTGCGAGCATCTTGTCTACGCTGCGTCTGGTGAACTTTTAACTGATCGTACCTGGAACTACCACGTACCGTTAGCCAGGGACATTCCTCAGGAGTGGTGGCTTTATTTTAGGAAGAATTCTTTTACTGAAAATATTGTCTTCGGATCTAAATGTAAGTGAGATTTGATGATTGCACTTAATTCTGCACGTTGTTCTTCAACCAAGAAAATTAATTTAAATATATATTGTCTCTGCTCAGGTATCGGTGAGCCTCCAATATGCATGGCTGTGGCTGTAGCTTTTGCCATGAGGGAAGCTATTGTTGCTTCTCGTCTTGAGTCGGGCATTCCTACAGCTCAGTGGTACCAAGAAGGTAAACAAATAACAATTTTCAAAATTATAGTATGACTTGGATGTTTTAATTAATTTGCACTGTGAAGTATGCCATTGGAGGAGCTCGTGGCTAAGTAATAACAGCCGCACGGGTCGATCCATCAGGTTAAGCTACGCTTGCCGGGGTTGGTCCGTGGATGGGTGACCATCTTCACATACCGAGACTCCTCCGTGCCTCGGAAGCACGTTAAGCCGTTGGTCCCGGCTGTCATTAGTGGATCGTTGACAGTGGTTAGGGGTCGTCAGAAGCTCGAAAGTCTGACAACCAGTCTTACCAAGGGGTATCGTATTACCCAGTTATTGGGTTGTGGAGGTCAGATAGGCAGTCGCTCCATGTAAAATACTTGTATTCAGCTGCATCCGGTTAGACTGGAAGCCGACCCCAACATAGTTGGGAAAAGGCTAGGCAGATGATGTGAAGTATGCCATTAACCTAACTTTAATATTATGAATGCGAAAGTGAGATTTTTTGTTACGATTTCACGCTAATACGGCTGAACGGATTTGGATGAAATTTGGCACATGGGTAGACCATGACCTGAAATAGGACGTAGGATACTTTTCATCCCGATAGTCCCACGGAATCGAGATGTACGTGGGAGAAACCGCGGGGCGCAGCTAGCATAGAAATATTTTCGTCTGATATTTTAATTTATTTATTTAATACTTTAAGCACACAAATGTACAGAGGCGGACCTAATGCCATAGGCATTTTAACCATTTCTAATAATAGGTACTTTATAAAGTTGATTAACATTTTTTTATTGTTCCAGATGGGCCCTATACCGTTGAAAGAAACTATCTACTAGCGTCGACGAATCCTGCGGATTTTAAGTTCAATTGACGATTGTTATAGATTTCGATTATCTTGAAATTATTCATTTTCAGTGCTGCTCTGCACTGCACCTAGAAATTACTCCAAATTCAAAATATGTAATTTTCATTCAATAAATTACACTTACTGTGGATAGTCAACATAGTAATAGCAGCTGTCTATTGCAAATTGTACAGTTTAGATAAGAATTAATATTACGGGGAAGATTATGACTGTGTGCGTTAATTATTAAAAATGAATTAATCTTTATGTTCCCTATTTTCATTTTCCATCGAAATCCGTTTTAGTTAATAAGATTTAGATTGGTATTAGATCAAAACATGGGCAATAAAATAATAATATAAGTACAAGATACAATGGAAAAAATATTTAAAAAATCAGAGAGCTCATTGAGCATAAAAAAATTCTTCCGCGTTGCTGTCGGTGGGAATAGTGCCCAGAAGGCTGGCAGCGTTGCCACGTTGGATGGCAATGCTGATGATTCTTTGACCTAAAAATCCCAGGCCAGCCCACTGGTCACGTGAAGAGTCGACCAACCGCTTGGCGATGTTCCGAAATACTCGATGAGCACTTAGGCCCTAAGGTTTTAACCCCAAACGGCATATTTGCACCGTTTAAGGTTTTCTGCATCTGCAGCAGCCGGCCCAGCCCAGCCCGCCGTGGTAAGATGGGATGACGCGAGGGTGTCGACACAGGTTACATCCCACACTAAAGGCCTACCCAACTTGCAAGGCACTCCATCTGGCCTCTTTCCAGCGCCGCGTGCTAAGCCATTGGGTTCTAAAACAGTTGGCACTGCGGTGGTGAGAAGAGTCCCACGGATGATGATAGTTATTCTTCCTTTATTTAAATATTTTTCCTTTGTATAATTGTTCTTAAATAATTCATATATTTTAATGTTATTATTAGTTTCTATGGGGTATCACGCGACATTCAAGAGGTGTTTACATTGATACACCATAGTTTCTCAAATTGCACCATGGGAATTACGATTTGTGTTTCGATAAAGGCAAGTGTTCATTATTATAGTAATACTAAATACTGTCTTCCCTCAATTTAAAGTGAGCCAAAATGAAAGTGAAATCAAGTTCATTTACATTTTATGCCTGGTTTAGATGCCCCGAGGGTATTCCGGGCACATACGGATCCGCAAGGAAGAGACCGCCTTGTTAGTCTAGCAGTATTTACATTTATTTAATTCCAGAGAGCCGTTCCATTATTACTTGATTTTGGTGTAAAGTATTCTTGTTGAATCTTTTAACTTAACATTGTTGGTCCCGAATTTGATTAATAACTTAGTCAAATCAATCTACCTAGCGTTTTCCTAACTATGTTGGGGTCGGCTTCCAGTCTAACCGGATGCAGCTGAATACCAGTATTTTACATGGTGCGACTGCCTATCTGACCTCCACAACCCAGTAACTGGATAATACGACACCCCTTGGTAAGACTGGTTGTTAGACTTTCGGGCTTCTGACGACCCGTAACGATTGTCAAAGATCCACGAATGACAGCCGGGATCACCGGCTTAACATGCTTTCCGAGACCCGGAGGAGTCTCGGTATGTAAAGATGGTCACCCATCCACGGACCAACCCCGGCAAGCTTAATATCGCAATAAGCTAGTAATATTTTTAATAAAATATTATTTGTTTTCTACGAAACGTCTTCTTTCTTTCTCATCTACGAAATACTTTTTGCTGACTCAGATGGCGTATGACTCTGGAATTTGCATTCAGTTACAGGAAAACAACACTTTTTATTGGTCCTCGTTGCACTAACAGGTGGAAGGAGCCTGATCATGGGTCTAGGCTACTGGACGTGTCAAAATTTGGAATACGCACCGTCGGGTGAACTCGTTACAGACCGGACCTGGAACTACCATGTGCCATTATGATTTATTATGCAGGGTTTTTTTTTGTATAAAAGTTGTTCATTATTATTTCAATTTCACCTTGTATGTGATTACTTTACTCAGGTTTAATCCCTTCGATAACTCATATTTAGAGATGAGCCCTACACCGTTGCAAGAAATGCTTTGCTTATGTCTACAAACTCAGCAGATTTCAAATTTAATTGACGTCAATAATATAAAATATTGAGTTCTTTGAATAGGTCATGGAGGCTTTTGGTACATTTTACTTTAATTTATTTTTTTGTTGAATGCCTGGGTACCCTAAGTACTGACTTTTGTAAAATATGTAGAGATTTGCTAATGGCACGTGATCAGATTATGTGATGTATTTCCATATTTTTAAGAATCTTCGCATCATAATTTCAGTCGCAATCTGACAAAAACTTAATTGACCTACATTTTTGACAAGCCTTGACATTGATTGTCGCCGTGCTGAGATTGCGACTTGAATTTAAACGTTTTTTAAGTACTTATTGCGACTTGAATTTTAACGTAGTTATTTACGAAAAATAAAATAGCTTTCGAATTCGAATGCACGATTACCCACAATTTCATAAAGAATTAAACAGAAGAGATTTATGGAAACTCCTGTATGTTTTATTTTGTTAGTAAAGGACATTTTGATTGGGTTTGCCAGTTTTTTTCGTGATTTCATTTATTTGGGTCATTTCATCATTCATCAGTCATTAGATCGTTCAGTCTTCTGAGAGCTCTTAGCTCGTATGACTCATTTTTATTTCATAACTAGCTGTTCGTGCCCGGCGTCGCCCGGGTATAAGTCCGACTTTTCCAAAAAAATCATAAGTGTGAAAACCATTTATTCTTGATTCTGCAAGTCGATTTTGATGAAATAAAGACTAAATGTTACTCACAATAAAGCTTCTTATTGTTCAGTAATTCAATTTGGAATCCAATGAGTGGCTTTTACGTGATGCGCTCACAAACGAACAAACAAACAGACAAAAATTTCAAAAAATGTTTTTTTACTTTCTATTACTTATTTCTCGCGTCATCTAGTACTTTCTTGGCAAAAATCTTTAATGTACAGACACGGAATGTTTACGATTTTATTATATGTATAGATAGATAACAATAACTGACATTTAATAATTTTGCCCTGAAAAGGGTCATTGACACCAAAAGAAATGGTTTTCCAACGCTTCTGCAGCTAAATAATAATCAGAAAGTATCGTGACCTTCGGAAAACCAATACACCCACATTTAAAACGACCTTATTATTTTGAAGAATTTGATTTGCGAAGGATCGTCCGAAGCCCGGCTTGGATTGGAATTTATTTGATTTTCGTTCTCACTGAAAGAAAAGTGAAATGAGTCGATGGTTAGTCTCGGCACGTTCTATCGTTCTGTCGGCATTGAACTGGGATACGGCCAAGTAATACTACACTGTTCTATACTTAGAGTTAGTTTTAAATTAGTTTCGTTGAGTTTAAGAGGACGAAACAGGCTTGCATGGATTTTAAATCCGGTTTTGTGGTTGCTATTCGCATTTAGAACTGCTGAGGTATATATTTTTTAAGTTTTACGAGCTGTTTTCATTAAAAAAAAACTTTTATTGCTTACATTACTTTTATACTATGATTTTATTATAGCAATAGATAGTATACTTTGACAGTCTGATTTCTCCCTAGACCTATTGAGTATCCACAGTATGTATGATCATGTTCAAAATGTAGGCATCATTACCTACCGTTTTTTTAAGATGTAAAGTCTTAAGATTCTGCTACCCTATATCCTTAAATAAGTTTGCAAGAGTAATTTTTACAAAGTTTTCACATTTGGTGTCAATCTATTTTCATATTTCATAGCAACTTTTGTTCAAATGGAGTTGTGTTTTCCTTCTCATAATATCAATTATATTTTCTCAATAGGGGGGCGTTTTTGTTTACAAACATTCGAGATGTTCATGCAACGATGACGTAAACAAAAGTTGGATAGTTTCATGTAAATTATAAGTGGGCTCGTGTCAAAATGTCACTATTAGTTCCGGGGTCAGTGGGACAACGACATTTACGGAGGCGGATTTACGGTGCCTGTTGTTTTACTCGTGACGCAATTTAAATAATACCAGTAACACTACGGCGACGTGACTCGACGATTTTTTACGCGAGTTACGTTTACAACATGTGATATAATTGATTGAGTATACAATTATCGTTTGGTTTTGCTTTTCGTAAGCATTCAACATAGTAACAAGAGTAGGAAGACTATGATAACTCTGAATTTTGATTATTACCGATTTAAGGGAAAGTTTTCTTGACCGGGCTAATTGACAGGAGCATACTACTTAAAACTGTTCAAAATAATCGTTACAGTCTGTATTCATCATTATTTTAATCCAAAAATTAATATAGCAGTGTTTTAGCAGAATTGGGACCTTGAGCATTATAATGACGATAAATATTAACTCAAGGATCACGGCAAGAAATTGCTCGTAATTTATAAAGCTAAGGCTTACCGTACAGTTTGCCGCTATATTATTTACTATGAACAAATAACCCTTACTTTAGCCATCAATATAATATTAAATAATCGCATAAAACAAACGTAGTCCCATCAAAGTTTTATACCTCACGTCTTTGGCGGTGTTCTCCGACTACCTTTTTGTGAATAAAAGTAAAACTTTACTCACGTTTACACTTGACTTGCACGCGACTGTAGCATTTATATTGGTGTAATAAAAGCCACTTAACTTACACTTACAAGGTAAATTAGACTTTATAGTATACTCAGAGAGTTAAAATTCCAATGTAAAATGCGTGGTAAATAACGTTTAGAGCATCATAATGCGTCGTGTTAGCCGAGTCTTCGTTTTAATTCAGTTGGTTAATCTGCTAAGAGATTTGATGATCGCAGTTTTATTTCTTTTTCTCTATATTCGCTTAATTATATACGACTTGTCTCTTTACGGAGTGTCTTTTTCTTTGGGGAGACGGTTTTAATGTTCTGTTATTTGATAATTGAATCGTTACTACAAATGAGATAATATAAGAGCAGTCTTTATGCTTGATCTGGTTGTTGTTTTTGGTTAAGCTTCGGTTTCCTAGGAAAGTGGTTCCGTCATATTAAAACATGAGATCATATATATAACATGAGATCTATCATTTTCACCATTGGATGTTAAGGTATCAAAAGACGCTCTGTAGCTCCGTTGACTGTTCACCGCTTTCCTATGGTGGGGCTACATTGTCGCGTTATTGCGAACTCTGTTGCTCAGCGAGACGTCGAGCGGTGTGCGAAAGAGAGAGCGCGCGAAGTTTAGTTCGCGATAACGTGACAAGGATGTAGCCCCAGCATTAGTAAACCAAAACTTATGAAGATATTTTCTGTCATTATATGGTTCGAATTGCTCTGTCAGACACATCATGTACCTAAAAGGTACTCAAAGATATTGACAGTAACATTTCGATCAAGTAATTTTTAGAATATGGTGTATGTTTGTATCCTATTATGGTGACCTGTTTAAAAATTGTCATTTACCTTCAAAGCCACACTTTGCCCCTATCACATCCCTATGTAGATTCAACTACTAATTAAAACAAATTATTCTCGTCACAAGCTACCGTAACTAACTAACACGACACGACCTTTCCAGGTATAATATTATAATCAGATAATTTACAGCAAATCCCGTCACAATGTGGGCGCTTCCTAGCCTAGCCACGACGAAATAGTTGCGGTGACTGGTCTATGGCAGATATTTCAGTAATTCTGCCGGTTATTTCACCTAATACCGGCTTGGTAGCTTCATTATAAGGACTAGGGGTTGCCTGCAAGTTTACCTATGTGCCATAAAATATGATGATCAATAAAATATAAATTTAAGAGTCACATAATGTTATGAATATTAAAATATACCGTAGATTACTGATATTAGTAAGGATAAAAGTGGGAATCAACATATTTTCGAAATGTAACTTAAAATATCTTATAAATATCTAATCGACTTACTAAATAACGCGTCTGTGAGCATGATAATTTAGATATCTTTTCTCCTCAAATTCAGCCTATACTTTTGCTCACAACTCTCTCTCCCTCGACTCCGTTTTAAATTGTCAACGGAATTTCCCCATCTATTACGATCGGTGGCCTGGTGGAGACTGCTCTGATAGCCTACCTCCAGTTGCTCAGAAATTTGATCCGATCACTATTTGGGCTTCGGCCTCTAGTTCCATGTTGTAGTTACTTCTGTGGGCAATGTGGCCGAAGTATCTCACGACACGTTGCAGATAGGTTGAAGACTGTTTTTGTGCTCTCTGTAGTTTGAGTTGTTTGAGGATCGAGACATTTGTGCGGTGGGCTGTCCAATTGTCCATGGTATCTATAATAGGCGGCGCCGGCACCACACTAACACAACTAAATACTTAATACCCAGCCTACTACATAGAATTTAAACAGCTTGAAGACAAACAAGTATTTCAGTACCTTATTAAGTTGGAGCCAGCTAAATAAATAGCAGCAAGCTCACTTAGCTCTCTGCTTACTGGCTCGGAGATACGTTTCATGAGTCGAGTCTTAATTGCAGGAGAATAAACTGGACATTAATGAGTAGAACATGTTAGGAACGGGTGATGCCTCACTGAAGGAGTAATAAAATTGAGAGTTGGTTGTTGATTTTAAGTGATTTCGTAATTAGGGAAATAGAACGTGGGGGTGCTGCAAGGTTAAATATTAGGTTCGATCGTATTTTATCAAACTGAGGTTGATTAAATACAGAATTTTATAAATACCTTCAATAAAAATAGATTATATAAACATAATTATAAAATAAAATAAAATGCTAGGAGGATTTTTAAGATTTTACACGGAATTAAAATCGCCATCGATTTGGATATTCATGGATTGCAAAATGAAGCAACATTTTGTCGTAATTGTAACATTGTAAGCTTAATAACGTTTTCAAAAGACTCACAGACACTCCTGAAAAGACAGCCTTTAATAAATCCACTAGAGACAGTCTCATAGATATCATCCCTTTTAAACCTTAAAACTTTCATCCCACCAACTATACAGGCTGCGCACAGGTATGACCTCAGCCCTATTCCTGAATATTCATATTATGAAGGCTAAATAAATTCGGAATATTAATGCAATGGCCACTCTCGGACACAGCTTCATTAGCATTGCTGTCAAATACTTTGCATTCGCTTTGGCAATACTGTTGAATACCCATGTTATATTTATATTCTAAGGAAGCAAAGCGAGGTGTACAGAATAATGTTTGGGAACTGAAACACCGCACTTAGTTGGAACTGAAAGGTTCTGCCCGTTGACCTTAAAAGGCCTGAGGATCGAAGCTGAAGGGATGAGTAACTGCATGTTTCTGGTACCTATGCTAAGAATACAAATTAAATTAGGAATTACAATTTATTATCAAATTCGAAAGCACAGAATAGAATACTCTTTTATTATACAGTGTGTCCGGACATGGCCGATATTCTAAATACTTAAATATAAACTATAAGTCATTATATTACTTATATTACGAGAGTGCCCGCAATCTAAGTCTGAGCGCGACTGGTGGCGCTGGCATGCTTAATTCTATACTGAAATGTTTAAAATATTAAATCTTATTTATAATTAATCTTAATATATATGATGCATCTTATATTTACATTACTCAATAAAATAATTATATTATTAATTCGACCTTACATACACGACAAGACGGCGGCATACTTATTAGTTCCGATTTCAGCCTCGCGCATACATAGCTTACGACTCTAGATTTCATTTGCAGTTGTTCGCTAAATAAAAATTATGACATTTTAAATACATTCGAATCATAAATAAAATTACCAGCTAAGTTTTATCTACACGAATGAGCTCAACTGCTTTCAAAGAGCACAAGTATTTGAATAAATGTTGCCATCAAACTTTATATTTACTTTAAGTGTTGCCAGCTCAAAGTTATTTCATAAATGAAATAAATACGGGTCGGATCTCGAAGTTGGGCCGTAATAAAAATGAAGGATAAAGTTTCTTAGTTCCTACAAAAGCTTATCTTTTATTTTATTATGTTGTACAATATGGCTTTATTGATTGATAGATTCAATTGGATTTCTATAAAAGTTTTTGTACGATTCATTTTGGTTTGAAATCTGAGAGATATTTTTGTAGGTACTCGTATAACTAAGTTTTAGTCCACTACTACTAGTATCTGCCCACAAGGAAGATTTTTCTGAAGGTATTCTATTAAAAATAAATAAATTCTATATTGCCACAGGTTACAGAAATTTTGAGACCCTGGCTCCAGAGCTAGTTTAGAGTACCTGTATTTCAGGAGCCATTGACTTGTACCGTTCAATTGGATATAATAATACCTACCTATACATAACGAACGACTTCTTCCCGTAGGGATAGGCAGAAACTATACAGAACGCCAGTTTTTTTTTTACCTTGGTATATCATCAAATGACTTCTCCCGCTCTGGGCGGAGCGGGAGGGCGTGTCAGACTTTTACTGACTAAAACCCACCCGTGTTCCTTCAGTTGCCTGTTTTGCCAAGGTCCCGGTATTCCTTTCGGACTTTCCCGCAACCCTGCCAGGCACAGAACGCCACCTGCTACGATCCTTGCATATTCCTTCTGCTTCAACCAGTAAATTATAGGCCCATAAGACTGATTTGGAAATCTTTACTAACGAGCATCTCTCTGCTGCGCTTGCCAACTTAGCCAAAAACTACCGGTTAGTCCCCCTATGCCCTAGTCCCACTATGCTCGACTCGTAAAATACCTACTAAAAAGTTTCGCTATGCACGAAATCACATTCGCGGACAGTGATGAAGAAAACTGTTACAGTGTAATATTTTATTACCATTTAAGCACCACAGAACAACTATATAACTTGGCTGAATCTTGGAATGGCAGATTTAACAGATCTATTGACAGAAATGGCAGATTTTTTTAATAGTTGTATATTTGTATTTATTTTTGTAATTAATAAGACTGAAATTTTATGAATACAGGTGATTTGACTTTGAGAACGGACTTTTTATTTACGCTCTTTTATATTTTATTTGTTTTCTGCTCACATTTATATTTGTAATATTAGTAAGATAGGATTTGTAACAAATTCTACAGACTTCGCTAAATCTTGTGAGTATTGACTTACAGCTCTATTCATAAACATTTCTTAACTTCAAATTGCTCTGAAACTCGTTTGTCCGTATCCGTTATTTTGACTTTTTTGATTGTCAGAACGAGAGAAAACCACTTTTAACTTACAGACGCTTACGTTTAGACGAATAGCGCTATAAAAAATTTAATTTAAATTCAAACAATATTCTTTCCAACTGTACCTTCCATTGTTTACGTAAGAATCGAAGAATTTCGTGCATAGCGAAACTTTTTAGTAGGTATTTTTTGAGTCGAGCATAGCGGACCTGGAGCATAGGGGGACTAACCGAAAACTACCCGTGTTTTTAGTCCATGTAAAATTTAAATTAAATTCTTCCTCCTTCTAAAAACAGGAGTACTCTAAACTCATTATGAGCCATATTTTCTCTTCATTATTTCGTGCGTCGGCGTCGGGCGACATTTTTCCGTCACGCCCCAACGTGAATAAAATTCATATTAATTAAGACAGTAAATTGAGTTCATAGTTTGTTTGCACAGACTAATTAACTGGCGTGACGGACAATTTTGTATTTATTTTAATATGAAGGTGTTATTTTAACGCTGGTTTTGGGCTGAAATTAATGTTAGTGTGAAGTGGGCTCTTCTGTCTTGTTAGTGTAAAGTGTGGGAGAATAGAGAAGTCGCTCTGCAGACGACCCAAGGCTAAGCTATGCTCTATACAAATGCTGGAAAACAAATAAAACGTGCAGGTAATGTGGCAAACCTCTACGTGCTCATCTTACGTAGCAGTGGACGGTCGGCTTAAGTCATGTTCTGCCGATAAGATAAGCCAACCTCGTTCTCGGCTAGATCGGTATAGGGGCTTCAAGAGAGGGCGTGAATTTGAAGGAATACATTTTTTAAGAGCTCTGTCAAATGTCAATCTTACCTACCATGACAAGTGTCACTAAACACCACACCAAACTCAATATTAGGCACAAATGGGACTGCCTATCAGTGCGTCTCGGTGTTTTGTTATTCTGAAAATGGTTCGCGCAACTCTTTTACATTACATAAATGGCAAGCTTTAGATATATATAAGTAATTAGATACCTTTACCTATCCACTTAAACAACCAAAACATAAAACCCACAGCCTCATATTTAATTTCGAAGCCATTCTCTCTTCTCTCACACAAGAGATCTTCAAAGAAACCGTGGGATAACATTGTTTGAAACTAGCTGTATTATCGTTTATACCACTCCGAGTTGGAACAGATCCCTCCAGGTGGAACAGAACTCTCTAGCTGGGTTACAAACACTGTTTTTCACGCTGGCTATGCTAATCTGTCTTTGTGCCCCTACGCGTGGTGATAACATTTTGCGTCATACATTATGGCGGTGGTACTGCAGTGGGGGCGAACAGCACTTTTTAATTAGGGAGTTAAAATTAAGAGTTGAAGTTTTTGGTATTTTTTGTGATGTTAGTAGGAGTTATACCTTTGGAGGGTTTATTATGGTGAGATTAAAGATTTGTTAGTAACCTCATTTATCAGATACCTACTTACTATTAATTCAAGGCCAAATAGCTAAGAATCTACTTAAGTAGATTTTCAGCAATATTAATTAGAAAAGAAAATAAAAAATTGAGGATGGAATTAATTTGTTTCAAATACAGCGGTTGAATGAGAACTAAAGGACCATAGTCTTCATGGAATTATGTTAAGTAGACAAAGTTAGGTCTAAAGAACCGCTGAAAGTTTCAACTTCGACGGTCTTAAACTAAGATATTATAAAGTATTCCATTATAGGCTAGGACATAATCTTAATGACCCATAATGTCAACTTCAGAACTTTCTAATAGATAAATCAGTCATTAAAAACCCACATTTTTTCTTATTACCAACATCATGCCATTAAAACACAACTTTAAAAAAATCGTAAAAACTGTAACTGTTGTCGCGAACAGTCGCACAGTTTTTCACGACCCCCGTAAAGCGTCCTCGTCCGCTTCAAAAATGCAGAGCGCAATCTGCATAACAGATCAGATGTGCTTTGTTACTGTCATTTTTGTGCGCTAATTGCCCGGTTCAGGCGAGTAATGCTATTTGAGCGGTTTAATGTGGTAAAGCATTGCAAGTGAATGTGTTGGGTTATTGAATGTGTGGGCTTTGCTTTGTTTCACTTATGAGGGAGATCTCATAAGTGATTAAGCATTGAACTGTTCTTACATTGTGCTGACACCTATAAGTTCATATCAGACGCTTTACAGCAGGCGTAGCATGAGCACCGTTTTGTCGACGGAAGAGTAGACAAATACTACGTTTCCTGTAGACAGTAGACAGTACGAGACGGCATCAAAATAGAAAGAGTCAACTGCACTTTTTACGAAATTCACTCTTTTACATTATTCGACTCAGAATTCTTTGTTTTATCATAGGATTTATCGGTTGTCAGTGTGATTTTGACAGTAAGGATAGAAAATTTTCTTCCGAAATAGTCTACATATAAAAAGACCTAGACAAAGATCGTTAGAAATGAAAGACAAAATGACAGATTGTAGAAAGATTTCTATGGTGGATGTCAAAAATGAAGAAACGAACTGTCACTTTGTATAGAAAAAGCTATGTCTATTCTTCGTAGAGATAGAAAGCGCCATGCTACGCCTGCTGGAGTGAATGGTTTACTCCAGTGAATGTTCATTTTTGTGTCATTCCATGTTCACATGACACCGACAAAATTAGACAGAAATGAAATTTCATATTTTGGTCATTTCATCCTTGGATTGCTTCACGATACACAGCATATTCAAAATATAATGTGCAGGTTGGCAATATTGATAAAAAATGATGCTCCTTTTAGTTGTCATTAAACGATGTAGAGTGAAGAACGAATTATCCAATGTACATGCCATAAAAATAATATTTTTATACACCTATACAACGGTTTTTATAATCAACCTTTACACGTAACAAGCGTAAACTTATGAAAATATTACGTGCCATAAAAATAATATTTTGTACATATTTTTTAAGTTTTTTATTCAAATCTCGTTTTATGCGTAACGCTTAATTTTGCACTATTTTGCATATTTATACAAGTATTTCGCAGTGCGTAGTACCTATTTATATTTATGCGGGTGACGCGGCCAAAATCTTGTTATCATAAAAAAGTATAATTTTAAAAAGAATACGAGTAAAGCGTGCTCTGCTTATAGTTACAGAATTACTGGAAAAAAACGCGACCCCGCAGTAAAGTTGTTGAGTTGTGTGTGCTTTAGATACAGTACACTTTATTTTTTCAAAAATATCTATATACCACGAAAGTTTTTTGCAGGACGAAATATTTAGAATATTTCTCCACATTACCTACATGGGACAGACGTTCAGGTGAATTCCTTTATTTTTAATCTTGTAAAAGTCGAGCATTTAAAGGAAATAAAAATATATCATATAAATATATCATATCAATAAGGGTTAGGAGGGATCTTGCACTCGCCTCATATATATTTAAACTACTGAGAGGGAAGGTGCATAATGCAGTTGTTTTAGGCCAGGTGAGTCTGTGTGTTCCGGACAGGTACGTGTGGCGACGACGGCAGCCACGACTGCTGGTGGAACCGCGTGCTAGGACCAACCTTCTGAAGGAGGCGCCGCTGACGCGTGCACTCCGCACGCTCAACCTCATAGCGAGTGAGACAGACCTATTCTGTTGTTCTCTGAGTGAATTCACAAGGAATGCTTTGTTTGTAATTAGTTATAGGTATTAGTTATAAGGAACAATTGTATGGAGTGGAATGTTCAAGTATTAATTAAGGCACATTTACCGCATTGGTTAGCTGTAAGGGTAGATGTATGATGATAAATAAATAAATAAATAAATAAATAAATAAATCATGTTTCCTCGTCAAAGTGTTCCAATATAATAAAAAATAGGCAAAGTATTTGGAAGTCATAAAACACCCTGCAATTGTACTTTTATGTAGATATATGGGGTAAACATGTACAGAAACAGTTTCGAAAACATTTTGATCGCATCGTTTTGTGTTCCTTTTGACTGAAAGGGTATTTTAGTGCTCCTTAAAAAGACGTATCTAGGTACATGTAGACTACTTAAAACTTCATGACATCATTATGGCCGAAGAGCCATCCGTTGCCAGCCAGCCGTTGTAACCATCAAGTTAGCTACGTCGTTAAAAAGATTTTGTTATCATGATCACCACACTAGACAAATGCAATTGATAATTGTAGAATTTTATTTACGAAAAAACGTTATACTGTTTATCCCTTTTGCCACCATAATAGAGAGAAGAGCCGATCTTGGAAATATAGCTCATTTAACGCTGCTTATCGTATTACCCACTGGGTTGTGGAGGTCAGATAGACAGTCGCTCCATGTACAGGTACAGAGGGCCTAGACAAGAGACACTCGCTTCGAAAGCGTTTCGTATTTCTACAACGACTTTCAACAGGATTGACATATCGATTTTTCGATAGCTTATGTCAGTCCTATACATTTTTGCCTTTTCCATCATCGTTATCGCTGATAGAATGTACTTTGTCTAGGGCCTCTGGTACCTCAACATAGTTGGGAAAAAAGGCTTAGCAAATCATGAAGCAGTTGCCAATTTTACTTTATTCTCCCTAAAAATTTTGCTAATTCCCCAAAACAAATAGACATAAAATCTTAACGAAGCCAACTGTTTTAATAGTTCTCATCTAAAATAAACAAGTATTCTATCAAAACAACATACAACATAATAATATTCGTCTCCTCAATTCAGAGAACAAATCAGGTTCTTCCATACTCAACTAGCGTATAAGCGAAAGCCGTACAATATTTATAGGAGCAACTAAATTTCCGGTCCCGGGACACAGAGCATGGACCGCTTCCGGGAATTTGTCCCGGACGGTTCAGGGCACAACACTTCGCTAACTTTCTCATCTTTGGAGCATAATCTTGAGAATGGTCTTTTTATTTTTACTTCTTTGGAAGAAGTTAGATATGCTGGGGAGTTTGATGCGCTGCAGCAATGCAGTATGTAGTAGTGTGTAGTATAAGTATTTTTTTTACTATTCGGAATAAAACTTTTCTTCATACCTGAAGCAATTCTTACCTAAAGCTGAATGAATGATAAATATTCTTGGATAAACTGACCCAACGTAGCACTCACCGAGCTAGTTTTCCGATTTTATCAAAGATGAGAACTAAGTTTGAATATAAAATAACCTTTTGAAGGAGCACAATATTGTATGCAATAAAAGATCCTCATGTATAAAAAGTTACACTCATTCAAGACTCAATATTTAATCGCAAATAACACCCTTCCACTTAATGCATTGGATGGGTGCATCAAAAATTGATGCAGTGACGATTGTAATGAACTTAGCAACTTATTAAATTAGAAATAATGATTCTCATGTAAGTGACTTTGCGTCTTTTTTGAGAATAAATAAACGATTAAAGTATGCAATTTTTCCTTTAGGTTTTGCCTAAAGGAAAAATTGCATACTTTAATCGTACATCAATCTAAATCTCACGTTAAGCCGTAGAGAGACTCGTGTATTCAAGTATCGCTTAATCCAAATCGAATTCAGAAGAACCTCAAAGAAAATGCAAATCCACTAAAACATTTATTACAAAACCATGGCAAGACACACTCCCATACTAAGCAAACCCCCATAAAACCCCATCCGTTAATAAAAAAGAAAATATTCAATCGTACCTCCCTTTGCATGTAATATACTGAAGGGTCACTCCTCAGTAATTTAGCGCACTCTTGGCCAAACTGGTTTGTTTAGCCCTCCCTAAGGAGGCTGTGTAACCTCCCTTTGGTTCAGTAATTGATAATGAAAAGGAAGAAGGTTCATGCCCGGAGGGGTTCTAGATTTGCTGAGGAAAGCAATTTCTGTGGTGTTTGTTTTCCAGTAATCTACTGCTAAGGTAAATCCAAGAAAAATATTCTCTTTCAATTTGAGTGAAGTTTTTGGTTACGAAGTTCTGTAACGCGGCTTAGAGCCTTTACCATGAGATGTCATCGAAAAATTACTCGCTAGCGTTAAACTCCGTTTTCATGGTTTTCGAGGGTGCTTAAGCCGATAGTGAGGTCAAAATGAAAATCCAAGATAGCGGCTGCGAAAATTATCAAATATTTGGTCATGGGTGTCGTTTTCATAGTTTTCGAGGGTGCTAAAGCCGATACTATCATTAAAATAGAAATCCAAGATGGCGGCGGCGGTGAAAATTATGTTTTATTTTACATCACGTGAGAAGGAACTCCGTTCCTAACGAGGGTCTTCCGACCGCACACGTTTTAATTACAATAATAAGATAGCTCTTAAATTAGTTTCTTGTTAGCAAAAACACAAAAATATCTTAAGAAAGTTAAAGTAACGTTTTCATTTAACAAAAATCTTTAGATTCTTGTGAGAAAGGTTGACAGACAGGCTAAGGATTGTACAACCACTTTCTTAAATACATAAACGACCAATGAGCGTTGTTAAAATTTTGGTTTAAAATAAGGCTTAGTCTTTTCTGTATTTATGCAACGTACCAATCGATAAAAAAAAACAATTAATTTAAATATCCTTGTTCCCTAGACTTTGTTGAATAGAAATAATTCCTTATTCACACAAAGAAAACTGAATTTTGCGTTCAAACGATTCCCTCCGTAGCATTTGTCCAAAACCTCTTCTAAAGTAAAACCGATTATATAATCATAGATCTCATAGCGCAGGGAATCCGACTTATAGTAGCTGCCCGGGAAGAATAAATTGTGCCCGACTGAACGCAAGATGTCACCTCTCTCGACACGGATGGACACGGGATGTACGTGGCATTACGGGATGGATAAGGAATTTATGAAAAAGCAAACCAACGATCATGACCAAACACTGGAAGGTAGTCGCTTTCCTTCCTTGCTTTGTAGCAAACATAATTTGTACCATTGTACATTGTTTATTCTTTTCATTTTCTGCAATTTCCAAGCGTATATGGAAAAGAAGAAAGGCCAAAATAAACATGTCTGTGCTATATTTATTATTTGTTTATAAAAAATTGTCTCAAATGAACGCATACATTTCATTCTCACATCCGTGGGAAACGCGTGCTCACTGGGCAATCTGCGATAGTTCCTGCGAATGCATTTAATCCCAGCTGACAAACGCTCAATGCCAGTCTTATAGATTTTACTCGAGATTATAAAATAATTTAGTTATGGCACGTGAACTCCAACAAAAGATATGCTAGCTTTTCTAAACTTGGCTTTCATGAATCTTGATTTAAAATATGAAAATGAGTAACGAGATCTATCCAATGGGTCTCCAAAAGGATCGTAAAACCCTTTCGAGTAATGTGATGTATAATTTCCTTACAGTGGAAAAAGTTAAGCAAAGTCCTGGACGATATTATGCCTACGGACACAAAGTTGATGTCATTTTATGCCTCTTTGTTCTGTTCAGCACCAATGTCAACGATGAGTTTTCAGGCTCAACGAATTTTATCTGTATTTTTCATTTCAAGGGAAAATCTTAATTGTTTGAGTGTAAAGAACCACCAATTTCACAGTCTGTTTATATTTTTGGTTTTCCTCATTCTACAAGGAAAGTTTCATGTAAAAATGTTCCAAACAAAACATGAAATTCTTTGAGAGTAAGAGATTTTGGCACACAAAACCTACAAAATTGACCTCCCTTCGATATAGGGCAGAGGGTTTCTACAGAAATATTCATAATTTATGTAAGAGCCTAGTTGGAATTCATAATGGACGGAACGAGTGGGCCTCTCTAAAATACTTATATATACATAAATATAAGTATGTATAGCTTTTAAAATATCCAACGTGCTTGCTTTCCTGGTAAAATATTGCGCAGATATATTCTGGAATGATCCCGGGTGAATTAAATGCAAGAAGGAGCTGGCATTAAGGGATCAGGACGTACTTATCATGTTTAATGTGACTCAACAGCTAAATGGAGCTATCGTTAGAAGGTTTTTGTGAGTTCGAGTCCCACCTGTTGCATGGTTGTGATGAAGTACGAGTATGAACAGATATTAGACGTAGCACGAATTTAAAGACTACCTATTATTTTTAGTGTCTATGTAGTGAATAGTCAATCTCTTTGCTTTAAAGATAAACCGTTCAGGGTAAGCCAAAGATAAAAAGCACATATATGTACCAGCAATGATAATCGTTCTACATCACGACACTTTAGCAGAATCATAATATTAAAATATTATGAATCATCGTAAAATGTCACAAACTGACAATTCAGGTCTGCGTGTAATCCATATTAATATTACGAAATAATTCATCTGTTTGACAGTTTTCTATGGGCATTCGTAAAATGGTCAATAAATTATGAATTTCTTTTATGTCAATTTAGAGGAATTGCTAATGACAGCTGGGATTCAGGAAATGAACAGCTTTTAGAAGAATTGCTAATGTGGCCGGTTTAGGCACCCTAGTGGGCTGTAAGACTTTAAGCTGATCTATAGCAAAAATTATATTCTGCTGTTATAACTTGTAAGTAGGTATGTATCACTAGTTAAAAGCAATAGGAGGCGATTCTATTGCCATCAATCGGTCACTAATCCAGACTCCGGGCTGGTACTGAGAAATTCCTAATGGATTTTGACAAGTTCAGATAATATTCATATTTTATATCACAGATATTTTTGCTAGTCAAATATTAAATATTCACAATTAGTTCGCCATTAAAACCGATTAAAATCCCTCACCATCCTAAAAGTTAGTTTTATAACTTTACTTGACAAGCCATTATCTCTCTTGGGTACAAAATGGGGCTCTAAATAGATATGGAGCTCATTACTCATTCATTATGACATTTATTTGAGTTGTGTGGGCAGAATCATGGTTTTTATTAAATAATGGATAAGTATTTTAAATGTTATTTTCATTTTAACTAAGGTTAAGTTAGGTTAGTTAGGTAAATGATATTGAAAGAATATTGTTGACAGTTTGGGGGGCAGAAATTGTATTGAAAAAACAAGATGGCGGCGTTAGTTTAGATTTTGGCCAACATGAACCATTGTAAATTATAATGTGCCAGTGTGATGTACACGTCATGCTTTATCCAATGGCACAGTGGCATACGAGCTATCGCATACTTCTGTGCGAGTTACTGACAGTATATTCTTGGCTTTTGTAACAAGCAGGAGCACACTGCTTCTTACTATACTCCTTTTTTTACGACATCAATTGATGGTAAATGCTTACAGGCATTCACAAAAATGCACATTTACTTGAATCTTCTTAATCTTGTAAGTCACAATTCAACCTCAGAAACAGATTTCGTTCAAAATCTATTTAGCATTTGACACGAACAAAATTGATTCAATCCTCACGAGCAGAACCTGCCACATTTGATGTGACAGGAGATTATTGAATTGAAATGTTATTTTACTGGAAAAAAATGATAATGGATTTTGAGAGCGATTTTATGCTCGCATATTTGTAATTTTGTTCTTACAAAAAGGTTAAGCTTAACTTTCAGTATCTCTCAGAAATAATAACTACTATGTGGCTTATTCAACAAAAAATGATACTCAGATACTTTTTTAAACTTTATCTATTATTAAATTAGGACACAATTACCATTATAACATACTAGCTGCGCCCCGCGGTTTCACCCGCGTAAGTCTCGATCCGGGAAGTCATGGGAATATCGGGATAAAAAATTGCCATCATCCAAATCCATTCAATAGTTTTTACGTGAAAGAGTAACAAACATCCATCCATCTATCCATCCATACTTACAAACATTCGCATTTATACTATTAGTAAGGATTATAACAGAATAGTTTTAAATGAATAACCAATTAACTAGTAGGTAGGTACGAAAGTTTTCATGAGTAACAGAAATTACAAAAATAATAATAATGTAATGTACCTAATAATATTATAAATAATGTAATATATAATTGTAATTTCTATTTTCAACATGATTAAAAAAACAGGTAGGTACCAACTAAAAATCTCCATTTATGCCGTCACCCCCAACCCTAACGTAGTAATACGTCCCAGTAATTACGCTGCTATCAATTTGCGTATTCCTAGAAGCAAAATAAACAAATTATAATACTATCAATCGTCAATTCTTTTACCGCTTTGTTAATCAATATAAACCAAACTTGGAACAAATTCTCCAAAAAATCATTCTCCTTTCACGATTTTCTTCCACTCCTCGATTAATGTTACAGACGGAATCTGCTATCCACTTAAGCCTAATGAATTTTTCGCATTACGACATTTAGTGCCACCGGGATTATTCTATTTACAACAGGTAAAGGAATCCAACACAAGTCTAAGTTCTTAGCAATGTCAGTTTCATCTTCAAAATCTTAATACCTAATACCTAATTACCGTGAAGCCACATACGCAGATTGCGAAATTTGGTAGAGATAAAAAAAAAAAAAAATTGTTTATTTCTCTCCAATAAGGAAAATTACAATTTTAGGAACTTAACTTCGACACAATATAATATTAATAAAAGCAAGCAACATTTTATACAGTATGCAAGGGTAAACACCGTTGTCACTCAACCATGGGTAGTTGACTTAAATATAATAATAAATGACCCAGTAACAACAAAATAAACCTTATTTTCATAAAAAGATTTTTAAAAGTAAATATCCGTCAATGTCCCGATACTCATGGAAACGCGTTCGAGAGAGCCGCGAAACAGCTGACGGCCGGTCATGTAACGTCCCGCGCGCCCCGCCCGCCCCCGCCAACCGCCGGCCGCGGCCTGTCGTTGCCCTTGCGTGTAGGGTGAAATATTCTTGTGGAAAAATGTAGATTTTCTTTAAAAAAAAAAAGTTGTGTTTTTTGCATTGATTTTGCGTTCTATAAATGAAACCAAACCACTGGTTCCAAGGATAACGGTGTTTACACTAACACCCTGTATACTATATAAGTATAAATAAAATTGTGGTGGCTGTGATAGTTTCCAAGAAGTTTTGACGCTATCCCCTGAACTAGGTGGTAACCTGTATCTCAGGGGGTAGTGTTCAGCCATGAGTTATACAAAATTTACCAAGTGCCACTACTATTTAGATGATTCAGAATTGAAAGTATTGAAAGTGTGTGTCTGAGGATGTGGTGAGTGAAAAAGTAGGTATGCGATGTGATGTGTACGATGAAAAGTGTGTTGTGTAAGTGTAAAGTAGGTGTGTAGTGTGTGAAGTGTATAATAGGGTATAGTGTATGTAGGGTGTGGTGTGTATAATAATAATGGAGAATTTATAAGTGGATATGATTGTTAGGGTCACGTAATAAAGGTAAGGAGATTTTCAGTTTCTAAGTAATCTAATTGGAATAACCAACTCCTAACGGCAACTTTTGCATCATATGTACTTAGTTTAACTATGTTGATCTTTTTGTTAGTTTTACTGTATAGGTAAGAACTTAAGACAAAGTATTGTCTTTTTGCGAAAGCTGTATTGTGTGAAACACTGGGACAGGCTGGTGAATTTCTTCGTCTGCCAGCATCGGGCGGGGCAACAGTTCGATGCCTTGTTAAAATGGATTGGAGTACAAAGAGCTTACGAACTGTAAGCACCTTACAGTCCATGTACAGTTGCTCAGTAGAGTATCGATATGGCTTTTTCATGATGACCTGGAGAACAGCTCTTTGGGCTCTCTCCAGGGCAAGAAACATCGTCTTTGCTGCCCCACCCCATACCAGGACACAATAGCTGATCACAGACTGACACAGAGCAATGAATATTTTTATAAGAAGCTCTTATGATACTGATTCTCTAAGAGTTCTGAAAAGATAAATCATAGTTCTCAACCTTGCAATAACTTTGTCTAGTTGTTTATCCCACCGTAGTTGCTCATCAATTTGCACTCCTAGGTTGGAGGCTGGAGCAAGAGTCTGACATTTACAGGTCTGTGTGTTATCACAACATGTATGTGCAACTATGTTAAACTCCTCCGTTGGTGTGTTATTTTTCCTTATCGCGAAGGTTAGATAATTAGTTTTTCTTTAATTCAGAGTCAATAGGTTACAGTTTAGCCAGTTCATTATTCTTCTAAGACAGTCTTCAGCCTTATTTTTTACGAATTCCCAGCTAGGTCCATACACTACAATAGCAGTGTCATCTGCGTACGTATACATGGTTGCATTTGAAAGTGACATTTTACAAAGGTCATTGATATATATTTTGAACAAGGTAGGGCCCAAAACACTCTCCTGTGGCACACCGAAGGTGACAGATTGTTCGTCACTGAGGACAGAGCCAATTTTAACCTGTTGTGTCCTATTTGTTAAATAACTCTTGAACATCGAAAGAGGTACTCCCCTGATTCCCATTTGTTCAAGTTTTTTTCAGCAGGATGGGGACAGAGACTGTGTCAAATGCCTTCGCCATATCCAGGAAGAGACCAAGACATTTGTTTTTTGTATCCAGTTGTCTTGCCACGAACTGTGTTAAATCTAATACGGCATCCTCGGTGGATATGCCGCGGCGGAAACCATACTGATTATTAGCAATAATATTGCTCTTGTCCAAATAACTATTTAGCCTTGTGTTCAAATTTTTTTCTAGAATTTTGGACAGCGCGGGTAATACGGATATTGGCCTATAATTGTTGGAGCAGGCTCTGTCCCCTCACTTGTGGAAAGGGTGGACTAACGCTTTTTTAAAAGCTTGGGGAAATACACCTGTTCTTATGGACTGGTTGTATATATGTGTTATGGGAAGAGTTAATAATTGTCTGCATTGTTTTAGTATGTTGGTTGATATTTTATCCCAACCCGTGGCGCAATCATTACGCAATTGTAGTATTATAGAGTCTACTTCAGCCTCGTCCGTCTCCAAAAAAAGGAACGAATTAACGGGAGATAAATTTCCGTTTTGTATTGGATGTGACTATCTACTTTGATTCGTCGTTAGTATTTTATTTGCTAGGTTACTTCCATCATTTATAAAATAAGAACAGATCTGGTTAACAGCAATCCTAGGGTTAATTTGGTTATTTAGTAATAATAATTTTGATTTTGATTTGAATTAATATTTTTGATTTTGATTTTTATTTTGTTTTTAATTTTAATTTTGTTCCAATTTCGTTTTTAATTTTGTTTTTTTATTAATTTGATCTTCGTTAATAATTGTTGGAAGCTGTCTTTATGTTAGTGCTGTGTACGCCTGTAAGTGACTAGTTCACTATAACTCAACACTTATGTTATTTTTTTTTGTTAATATTCCAGTGAACACGTCGTTGGTGACCTTTCAAATAAATAAATAAATAAATTTAGTAGTTCTACGGGTGTTGAATTTACTTTTCTAGTATGAGTGATGTCTTTGATGACCAGAGGGCTTTAGGATTATGACCGGCTTTCTCAATCTCTTTCTTTTCATAATCCCTTTTTAGTTTTGTTAGTAGACGATTACAAAAATTTCGATAGCGAGTATATGTTAGCTTTAGAATTAAATTATTAGGAGACTTAGATGATTTCATATGTAGTCTATCCCTATGTTTGATGCAGCGTAGAAGTCCTGGAGTAATCCAGGGTTTAATGTTTCTTTTTCTTCTAGATACCGAAGCAGATCGTGTATGCTTATTTATTACCGTCATTAATATCGAAATGAACTTGTTTGTGGAATTATTTGCGTCTTGAATCTCTAACACTTCTACAAAGTTCATCTCTTCTAATTCTTTTTTGATAGCATGTTTGTTGTAACACTAACGGACGACTTCTATTCCAAAGTTAGTTATTGAAATGAAATGTAATGGCAAATGGTAATTCGAATTAATCCTACTAATATTATAAAAATAATTATAAAGGTGAAAGTTTGTGTGTTTATGTATTTGGATGTTTGTTACTCAGTCACGCAAAAACGGCTGAATGGATTTGGATGAAATTTAGCAAAGAGATAGTTTATAACCTGGATTAACACATAGAATACTTTTTATCCCAATATTCCCACGGGATCAAGACTTACGCAGTGAAACCGCGTGGCGCAGCTAGTATTATATAATTTGACACAATTGATGCAAAATTGACAGTGCCCTTACAAGTTCATGAAATTGTAATGCATGCATACTAACCAGCATTTTGTACATAAAAGCAAATAAATAAATATTTATAGAGATTTAAATAATACAAACTGTTGACAATACTAAACACTAACTAAAATGTAGGGTGTTTATAAATATTATTTATTTGAGGGAAAGGTCTCGTAGAGGGAGCTTTCTCTCACCCAATCAGTGCACAAACATCCATCACACCATATACACGGCATGTTAATGTACGAAATATAACCCCGGAGTGTTCGCGAACACTGCGCCGTATTTCACAAGGATTGCGGAGCGCGCGACGAATTGACGGCAGTGATGTATAGCAGCAGCAGTCGACCAGACCTTAGTGTTGTTATTTTAATTATAAACCAACGAATTTCTAATGTCTTTCACGTTTGCTAATAACAGCCCTGTAGATCTGTTGTCGTGAATAAACATCCAACTGTCACCAACGAGACATAATAGAATTTTAATTGTTATCGGCTTTTAAAATGTCAATCTACAGTTGAGCGGTTTAAGTGATTCGCGGAAGGGTGACATTTTAATTCTTAATTACATCATTGAAATCGATTAACATTATAATTTCTCAAGTCATCATTATTATGCTGGTTTCAGCAAATAACTTGACTTATTTTTAAGACGTTGGACGTATGAAAATGAAACCCACCTGACCTAATATATTTTTAGCAGAAACGTCTAACTTTCAATATATTAAAACTGACCACAACTTATAAAACTGCAATATCTTAATTCAAAATAAAACACGCGTCAAGCAGATCCACAATTAAACCAGGCTCCACCAAACAAACGGAAGAACTTTAAAAAGGCAGTTGAAATTCAAAAGCCTTCAATACTGATTATTATCTGCACAGCTGAAGAAAGGCGCAATTCTCCGGCGCCTCGGTTCAAATCAAGCGGAGATGCGCCCCTTTCATACCTCTTTGTTAAAGGCGCATTGTCGTGGATAGATGGAATATGGAGCGGAATTGATTATTGTGCCTATTGCTGTGGTTCCTCTAGGAGAATTTCAATAGGGAATATGCATGTATTTTTTTAACATTTTTATTCGATAGTTTACATCGTCAAATAATAGTAATAAAAAATTCGACGGCAAAAGCTATTTAAAGTAGTTAAAAAAATGTTTAAAAATATCCAATCGATCCAGGCTATTTGAACGCCCTCCATTTGGCGCGCTTGGTGTGGTGACGTCACAGTCCGTGAAAACAGACAAGCAACTGTCAAGTCAACGTCAAACACTTCTTTTTCTATGAGCGTTTGACATTGACTTGACATTTGTTGATTGACTTGACATTGACATTTTGATTGTTATCCCGGATTGTTACGTCACATCCGCTCTTAGCCTTTTCAAGTATTTGAATTACCCACAGTTTTTTGGGACTTTAAAAAAAATAATTTCTCGCTCAAAAAGAAATTTTATTCAAAAATATTGATGGAGGCATAATTCTGAAGTAACATAGTTTATAAAAAATAATATTTGACCCATATTTGAATCACATGCATATTCCCTATTGGACGATAAGAGATATGTGTGTATCTATTATGAATGGTGGTACAGCATAATCAGCCTGTAATGTTCCACTGCTGTTCTCACGGTAAGTGATAAAGGGTGGTGCTTTAATCAAATTAAACATAACATAACGCCTATTTTCCTCAGGGTTTCGACAGAGGTCTAGCTATAGTACGCTATACTCGTTTTTCCAGTTATGTTTGAAGCCCCAGGTAACCCATTTGAATCAGTTTTCCTAAGGGTTTCAACAGAGGTCTAGCTATAGTACGCTATACTCGTTTTTCCAGTTATGTTTGAAGCCCCAGGTAACCCATTTGAATCAGTTTTCCTAAGGGTTTCAACAGAGGTCTAGCTATAGTACGCTATACTCGTTTTTCCAGTTATGTTTGAAGCCCCAGGTAACCCATTTGAATCAGTTTTCCTCAGGGTTTCGACAGAGGTCAAGCTATAGTACGCTATACTCGTTTTTCCAGTTATGTTTGAAGCCCCAGGTAACCCATTTGAATCAGTTTTCCTCAGGGTTTCGACAGAGGTCTAGCTATAGTACGCTATACTCGTTTTTCCAGTTATGTTTGAAGCCCCAGGTAACCCATTTGAATCAGTCGTTCTGTGTTTATACAAGTTTTAGTTGGAAAAGTACGAACGAAGCTTGTAGACATTTCGATTTCCGCAAACCTGCATCTCCATTAAGAAGAATACAGTGCACTTTTAATACTTTGAATCTTTGCAAGAAAACAGTCCAGACTCCAACGTACCGCAATAATAAGAAAAATGTATAAGCCAGTACTTCTTCAAGTTAATACCGTTCACTTAAACTAACAATTTTATTCACGACTATAACTTAATATTATTCTTTGCCCACTTATTCTTAGGGCGATTTAACTCCGAGTTTATTCTGCGGCTCCTTCGTTTTATACCTACGTTCCGTGAAACTGGCACTTCTGCTCATTTAACTCATAACTCGACTGGTAAGTGTAGAACAGTATCTATTGCGCGTTCATTACGCACGGCGAGGAGATCTTTAGATGGAGTGGCAGCAATGGATGTGGTTATAGCAGATACGATTGTTATAACTCGTGATGGGAGTTCAAGAATAGTTGAAAGGAATTGTGCAGTACTTTAAATTGCATCTCCGTTGAATAAGCGCGCTTTATTTCGAATGCTCACTGAAAGTGGATGAAAGTTAAATTTGTGGAAAGTTGAGTCTGTGGTGACAATGCAATGTTTTTTTTCTTATATATGCAGACGGGAATAGTTATGGTTGATTATTTTTAGGAGCTCTCTGTGATTTCGTCTCCTCTTGAATTTAATAATTATTTTTTGTTGATGAAAGAAGTGTTAATTAACGCAATTTTTTTGAGCAGAATGAAGGTTGGTTTTCAGTTATTCCAGATATTATTATAAACTTGCGATCTCGATTTAATATAGCCTTTAGAACAAGACTAAGAACAATAACGAACCTATTATCCTGAATACAGTGAAGATATAAAACGTGAAAGAGTTCATAATGGGAGCTTTCTTAGTTACCCAGTTAAGTTTCTTTAGCTGGTTTATAACCGTAACAGATCATCGGCAAAAAATGCACAATTCTACAAAAGCGATAATAGCACAATGTTGTTTGTTTATGAGTTGATAGTTAAAAACAACTGAGCGGAATTTAATGTAACTTTTACGACTGCTGGAATAAAGACTTTTAAAGATCCCATAATTGAATCATCAGCCTGTTTATAGGGGGTCATCATAATGATCATTAAGAAGGAAATTTTAGCTGTAAATTGTCTATATTTATTTACTTTTAAAACATTCTTATGTTGCTGAAACATCTGGGGCAGTTGATAATGCTGTTGCATGGTAGGTACGCTAATTTTCATGTTTCCATTTTCAAACCATCCAACCATATTAGGTTCTAGCATTTACCTAATTTTCTGAAAATCATTTTTACTTTTCAAAATACGACTTCTATGGCCATTCAAATAGTTCCAAAAGCTCGTCTGCTTCCCAACTATATCACTCCAAAGTTAAATAGAGCCACTTGAAGACATTTTCTAATAAAATTGTCTAAAAGTACATTTAGCGGCCATCCCGGGGGATCGGATCGGCCCTTTCTGCCGGGACCCGGGACAATATGCCGGGAATTGACTTCGGGATTCGAGACAACTCGACCATTATCCGTGCGGTGGTGTGGCGTGAGGAACTAGCGGAGTGCGGGAGACATTGGAAATTGGAATGAACGAAGATGAATTATGATAACAATGGAAGGAGTTTGACAGATGCTACAATGGAAATTGTATTTCTAGTTTTACACGAAGATAATATTCAGTAACAATTATTTGAGGCCTGAAATGAGACTGTCCCCAGTCTTTACCTGCTTTAGAAGTAATTAGGATGTAGTGAGAATCAACGGTTGAATAATGTTGATGATCATAAATCGAAGGAAATAGTAGCAAATTTTTGAAGAAAATATTGCCATTGCATTGGTTAGATGCCTTCATAATCCACGAGTGTTTTACTGTAAAATAAGCTGCAAGATTATTTACTTACCTGCTGGCTTAGTGCCCAGCTTAACTTATTTCTGACTTAACTAATGTTGCTGCAGATTATAATAATGTTTCCTGAAAGGCATTTTCCCGCTTACGCCTGTAATTTGCACCACCATAAAATATAAAAGTGTAGTGGTGGTGCGAGGCGCTTTGTGTCCCGTACAATGCTGCGGTGTATTAGCTGTCGACTCTCTGCCTACCCTCGTATTACACCTGCGCAATCACATACACTTGCCATTACAGTTCTATAGTAGCTGTTTAGTTCAGGGGATTATTTCCGCGAAGAAAAGGAAAAAGTTTGCTGAATAAGGATTTTTATTCCAATGTAAGCATTATTTTCCACACTAAGGTTTTTTCCTAGTCTATTTTGTCTGGTAAATAATAACATGGAGACTATCCCATATCATATAGTGATAGTAATTGTCACTCGCCTTTATTACCTACTTTAAGATTGCAAACGGTACCTAATGCTAATAACAATAAGTATATTTTTTATTGATGTTAACATTTTCACGACAATGTAGCGACACTAGCTACAAACTCAAACATGGACATTGTGTCCATGTAACATAAGGAATACAATAAAAAAATTGAGTATTGAGTATTGGATATTATAACATGACTAATTCTCGTCCCCTTTTAGTAATACATACGTACATTAAGTATACGGACATATATGTGTGTAACATGTCCAATCTGTCACTAGAGCTCAATTTAAAAATAATTCCACTGCCCATCCTATTTCAATAATCCCTAAAGCTCAATAAATCCGTAATATTAAATTCGCAAGTACCAATAAACCTGATCATGAGCCTACATAAATTGTGTCTATTTACTATCAATAATGTGCGACCTTCACACCGATCCCTAGTCCCACATAAAAAGTATTATATCTGGTAGATTGTGTGATCAATCTGGCAGATTAATGAGTGATAGATCAGAAAGTGATTACTTCACAAGACTAGGCTCTCGACTACTAACTGAAGGAGAAAAAGCTAATAAACGATTAGCTACGAGTGACTGATCAATGTTGCCTAAAATAAGTATTTATAAATACTTGTTTAAGTTTCTAGACTTTCGTGAAAGTGACTTTCAGGCTAATGTTATTCTTGCCAATAAAAGTGAGTATCGTTGAAAATGTGAAAATGGGTTTTCTTCTCTTTATCCGACACGTTTTTCCAACTAAACTACCAAACAATTTTCAAGTCCCAAGCACGACTACTGAGCTTAGGCTCTTGGGTTCCCCAGGTCAGATTTTTCTGATATTTCTCAATAGAAGCCTGGAGTCTAAGGTCTTCAATCAATGCGTCTTGCCTGTTATGTCTTACGGAGCCGAAACGTGGTACGGCTGGTCCATAAATTCAAGATTGTTCAGCGAGCTATAGAACGGGCTATGCTTGAAACCTCTCTGAGGGATCGAATCCGGAACGAGGTGATCCGGCAGAGAACCAAACTTGTCGACATAGCTCAGAAAACAAGCTGAAGTGACAATGGGCCATATTAGCCGGCCATATTAGTCGTAGGACGCTCCCAGGCTAGGTGGCGCGACGATGGTCGCAGGGTGGCTGGTTGCAGCTGGATGAGAGTTGCCGAGAATCGAGCTACGCCTCTACCTATCCCTTTGGGGAACACAGACGTGATGTTAATTTATTTCTACGAGCAACTTTTATAAAGTCTGAAATAAAGTCTCCAGACATGTCCATTAACTCTTAGGCACGACGTGTCATCATTACTGATTACGCTATAATTATGACAGATGCGTATCCCGGGAATATAATAAAAGATATCAAAGTACAACTTTAGGTTCAACTGATGATTTTGAAGCCCCTCAGAGACTCATTTACTTTAGTTCAAAGAAATAGCCAGAGAAGTCAGTTTGTCACGAATCTTACATTATTCTTTCGATTTATGATACTCCGGGAATTCCGTAGATTGTGATTTAGTATAAGAATTTTTGGTGAATTTTTGTTCTTTCATTCATTTAATTATAGTAATTGCCATGCTTGGTATTCCTAAAGGGGTGAGCAGAGGTGGTATTTTTGGATTACACACGAATATTCTCATTCGGTTTGTCAATGTTTGTGTTGGTCCTGTATAAGATATTGTGACACGAATAAATTGCTTTATTTATTTTCCTTCCTGCTAAAAATTCATTAGTTCGCCCAAGGGATACTATTCTTTGTATTACATACAAATTACCTACTACGTAGTACGTGTCCAGTAATCAGTGTTTAATGAGTAGGCTGAAATGAAAGGCTATGTATTCCTACATCTGTCTGATAGTAACAGATTTCCGAACTATGTTTTCAGGGATTTTACATAGAAATCCTAGCGATCGATATTGAGTGATGATGTTGGTAGGAACTTTGTTTGCATAAAATGAAACAAATGAATGTAAAAACAGAATATATTTAAATCATCATCACATTTTCGCATAGAAAGATAAAACGCTACTTCATGGGAAGTGTCCCATGAAATACATAGACTTCACTCTGGGTACAGTCAATAACAATATCTTTAATTATTAATCTTTTAAAAATTTGTATTATTGCTTCATTAAACTATCTGCTACATATTTTATACTTAAACTTACGAGTAAAATATCTAATGCTTATTTTACTTACAAAGTATTTTTTAAGACATTTTAAATTGCGATCAAAATAAGAATAAAAGAAAAAGCCCAGGACCGAATTTTTAAGCAAATAATATTTTTATGAGACGTAATTCAAATCAAGTTAATTTGACAGCTAAACGTAACAATATTATGGCTTTAAAAAGTTCTTTCCATTCTCATTTTGATCGTATCGTAATTTAGCATGGAATCTACAAGCATTACCTAAGTGCTTTCTTTTTCAAATAAGAATGATCTAGATATTGTTATTGGCTCCGCCCGCATTGCGAATACAAATAGACCAACAAAAACGTTAAAAATTGTTTAATTCACTAATACTTATTGCAATATTTACAGTTCAACGTAACATAGATTCTTTTAATACCTGGAACTGTTAGGAAAAAGATATTGGTTTAATAGAATACCGTCTACTTTGCAAGTACTAAAACGTTCTATTAAGCCCGACTTTGGATAACATTTCATTATTTATAAATATCCTGCTATCTATCTTACAGATAGACTATAGACAAAACGTCTTATACGATATCATTAAATTATTTAAAGTTTTTAATTAACAATATGATAAAACGATTAAATACATGGATTCTTATAAGGAACCCTGTTGTTTTTATGTACAATTTTACAATTTATGATATAAATAGATTACAATAGACAGACATCTAATATTATTGTTTCGTTATTTATGAGTATTGCTTAAAGAAATTTACATTGAGCCGACAGACACAAGACTTTACTTGAGCAACTTAACATTACTTTGTTCTAATCTTCACGTGTGAATTTATTTTACAAAGAAATCAATTTGCGACTTACATATAAGTTTTCTTTTGGTTCATTGTAATCTAGGCAAAGTTATTGACGGAGACAAACTTATCGAGGTAACTTTTTAACAAACAAAATATTATTTTTCAAGAGAACAAGATCAACATAAACATGCCTCAAAAAAAACAACGTGATCTTAGGTAAAATATTAAATAAATTAATAATCCAGTTGCCTCACAACGTGTGTGTAAGACACGTGATAAAGTATGCATTGAAAATTGTTTACTTCCCTAAATAAAATAATAATGGGTAGTACTGAGGTATGTATGACTTAGAACTGAACAGGTGAGCGAGATTCTAAAATGAATGAATCTATTAAAACTTAACACTTTTGGAGGGTTATTCCACTAATCCTATTATGAGCTCTATATGAGACATGAAAGATGGATTTATGGAAGAAAAGTTCACAAATCCCATTGATGGGGAATGTCAATTCCACTAATCCCAGTGAAATAACCCCTTTTGAGCTTGGGAGTACGAAACTACCGACAGAGAGTGCTAATTATTATTAATTAATTATGTGTAGAACGACTTCGAAATCGTCGGATTCTCATAATCTCCCTTGAACCCAGTCAACCTACCTATTGTAGTTGCCTTGTGAATAAATAAATCGTGAATTCAGCTTTATTTACTATATGGCACGACAATTTTATCTAATACAAAAAAATATTGGCCAGTTTATAAAATTGAGCAAATTAAAATGAGATTATAATAAGAGAATCTCTAACCCGTTATATTGAGAACCTACATAGTAGCCTGAAAAAATGTCCATTGGTTACTTTTTAACTTCTTGACATAACTAAAACTGTTAGAAAATTATGTAAACTACTCATGAGAGCTTATAATATTACTAATGATTGATTTATATTTTATTCTTTGGTTTTTTGAAACGAAGCCCTTGAAAAATACTTTCTTGGAAGATCATTGATTGCCACATTCATATTTCTATACTGTTAATTACTTATTAAACAAAATAATGGCCTAGTTAACGCCTACAAAACAACTTTTGATATGATATTAAAATGTGTTACATCTGGAGCAAATAAGTAACGATTGAGCTTTTAAATTTACAATAAATTATGTTTTATTTTAAATAATAATATTTATTACCTTCTCCATGTTTGAGTATTTTTCAGTGATTTATCTGGAATTGCAGTTTTACTCAGCGGGGTAATTGCATAACATACTTACAGTAGCAATGGGTTTCATTTTGACAGTTCAACAATATTCATTGCGTTATTTACGTCGTACAGCAGTCGAGTTTTTCGAACATATGAAGCAATGAATTCTTTAAAATAATTCAGATTGTTTTTGAAAGTGTGTTACGCGATTAGGTTCTGAACACAACATGTTTCATCTTCAACACATGTAACATCTTTCAACATCATCATCATTTGCCTTTTCCCAACTATATTGGGGTCGGCTTTCAGTCTAACCGGATGCAGCTGAATACCAGTACTTGTACCAATATATCTTGGTGATCTTTGTAGTATTTAAAACTTTGGCTCCATCATTACTTTTTGCTACAATTTTCCTAATATTTTCATTTATTAATTATTTGGCAAGTTATTTACATACTACCTCGTCAAATCTCGCAGTGCATTGTCTTCCTTTGACATTGTCATTCGTACAGCTAAAATTATCTAATTTTATTAATATATCTATTACAACTAAATAACTAGGAAGGGTGAGAAAATGGGAGAAACGCGTGGACGGAAAAGGCGAGAAAAAATATTTTACAACGAGAAAGTATAAAGAGATACAGTTTTGAGTATTAGATTCTTTTCTTTTCTTTCAGTTTTTATTAAAAAGTAAGCAATTTTTTGAGTAATGCGACACTCGCAAGTAATGAGGAATAGACTTTGCATTAATATTTTCTACACACTTATTATTCAATAATGAGCTCGAAATAAATCTTTGGTTTTCTTAATTATTTCACTACTTTGTCTTTTTTGTGCTATAGATACATGTCATTTTCATTATTTAAATACACTTTTTTTGTTGATTGTACATTTACACTATGGTAGGTACTGAAGAAAAATGAGTAACGATAAAATTGAAAATTAAAATAATCACAACCTTAAAATTAACTAAAGCTTATTAATATCGCTTCTAAAGTTCTTTGGCATATAATACTGATGACTAGAATACATGAGCTATAAGCAAGCTTTACATTACCAATATATTTTTACAATAAGTTATAATTTTATAAATTACAATTTTAAATACATTTGATATGCTATGTTTCTACGGCTAACACACGACACGTTTAATTTATTGGGTTATCACATTAAGTATGAACATTATCTTGTATGTGAGTGTACTTTGTACAATTTGATCGTCCAGTAGATCTCTTAGAAATATCATTGAGAAGAACATAGATTGTTTTTTAGATTTTTTGATACACATTATTTTGGTAAGTTTGCACACATTTGGCACATTATGGCTGCCAGACACCAATTTTTACTAACTTTAGCCATTTTTATTTGTAATAGAAAAACTTTTCGAATCTTTCTGATCTGTCATTACAGGTTGTTGACAGCCCTCCCATCCGTAGGTAGCAAGCCAACGGTAACTTCGTCTACGAACCAATTTTTAAAGGAACACTTTTGGGTTACGTCTCGTAGACAATTCTACCATCCGTGAACAAAACGAAACGTTTCGCGTAGGAACCGGGCACCAGTGCAACGCTTTTTAGTTCATCATGAATAACAAGTCAATAACACAACCTTTTCCTACCACGTTTAGGTCAGCTTCTAGCTGTTCAGCATAATTTAGACTGGTAGGTAGATATTGCTATTCTATTCAATAATCTTCATCAACTTCCAAATGTTTTAATATGTATCCAAAGATCTTTCCAACAACAAAGATCTACTGAGTGAAGACGACCAAATAGTCCGTGGGCTAGGTGCCGCAGTGGAGTATCTTCCTAAACGCCTTCCTGAACTCAGGGTTGAAGATGGTGTAGATGACGGGGTTGAGGAACGAGTTGATGTAGCCCAACCACGTGGTCAGGATAAACACGGTGACTCCAGGGTCGAAGGAGAGGCCGATCTTGTCGCAGATGGCGCCCAGGACTGAGCACGTAAAGAATGGCGCCCAGCAGAAGAGGAAGACACCTGGAGAGATTGACCTGGGTTAATGATCATAGCTTACGGGACTAACGATACGTAGAATGGGTCATTAGTTGTCTTTGAAAAGCGCCTCATTCTTCAGAAAAACTTAGACAAGTAAGCTAAATGTAACTTTAGCTAATAGTGGGCTATATTCTTGTACATTGATGGTAAAGAGAACGCTTCATCTCCTCTTCTGATTTCTGCTTTGTTTGTTACGCGTATTGCTTGTTCCTTATTCATTTATTGCAAGTCTTACGGCTTTCTTAAATATTTTGTAACCTCATGTTTATAATTTATAATGTGTAGCCATAAGTGTATGTTAAATGTTTGCATGAAGTTTTTTAGTTAAATGTTATGTTGTTGGCTTGCTGCACGCGTTGGTATTTACTGTTAGTGCAGCAAGCAATTGTTGTTAAATAAATAAATAAATATAGCTTTTAAACTCACCTAAAACTATCGCCAGCGTCTTAGTGGCCTTTCTTTCCTTCTTCGCAGAAGACTTCTCTCGCTTTTTCTTGCTTGCTTTATTCGCTTTGTATATTGTAAAGCGGGCAGTTGCTGCACTTGCTTTTCTTTCTTTCTTGGAGCTGGACCCGTCTCGAAGGTCGAACTGACTGGCTGTAACTTCATCGTCTGACCGCAGGGCTAAGGAGACGTTTCTAGAACAAAAAGAAGATCTTATGACTTACCAAGTCGTCTTCCTAAATAATATTATGAAAGAAGACCTTGGGAGGGAATGAATGAAAATGTCTTTCTTTCAACTGCATAGTAATGTTTTCACAAAAGAAGTATTTTTCTCTTAGAACCAAAACAGCGCAGTAAAGTTGTATGTTTGCAGTGCAACAATGAAATTTCATACAACTTTACTGCACTGACTTGACCTGACTTGACCTGACTTGACCTGACTTGACCTGACTTGACCTGACTTGACCTGACTTGACCTGACTTGACCTGACTTGACCTGACTTGACCTGACTTGACCTAACTTGACCTGACTTGACCTGACTTGACCTGACTTGACCTGACTTGACCTGACTTGACCTGACTTGACCTGACTTGACCTGACTTGACCTGACTTGACCTGACTTGACCTGACTTGACCTGACTTGACCTGACTTGACCTGACTTGACCTGACTTGACCTGACTTGACCTGACTTGACCTGACTTGACCTGACTTGACCTGACTTGACCTGACTTGACCTGACTTGACCTGACTTGACCTGACTTGACCTGACTTGACCTGACTTGACCTGACTTGAGTTGTTGAAAGAACAGTAGATTACGCACCTTGCTAAAGTGAGTGATTGATGCAGCAATCTACTATTGTTGCCTTGTTAGCGTAAAACAAAAGGACTATTATATCCTGTAGTGATTTATAGGGAAGCAAGATTATTTTGAAAATAATAATCCTCGACAAAAACTGTAATTTGCGCATTTCAATCATTTTGGCAGGTTTTTTTAATCGAAGCATCCGTGACTTCCCACGGAGTTTTCGATTTCAACTTTAGGGATTTCCTGCCGCTTCCAATTCGTTTGCACAGCTCTTTAAAACAAGCAAGAACAACGAAAAACGCCAGTTGTTCCGAATAAATATAAAAAACTTACTACAACACTGGGTACCGGAAAAAATACGTAAAACTTCCGGAGGTGTGCTGACAACTACAACACAGTTTGTAACTGCTACAGTTCTCAACAGTACTTTATTTCTTTAAATTGTACCCGTTGTTACGCAGTGTTTACTCCAATGCGGTACTTCCTTTATGTAACTAGACTGAAATATTAAGTGGAAATAGTTTTATATAACTTGAATGGTGATCACTAAATTAATAAACATTAATCAGATGGCTCGTGGCTAAGTAATAACAGCCGCACGGGTCGATCCAACAGGTTAAGCTACGCTTGCCGCGGTTGGTCCGTGGATGGGTGGCCATCTTTACATACTGAGACTTCCCTGTAGCTCGGAAAGCACTTTAAACGACGTAGACACGCTTATAATACGAGACAATGGGTAGATAAAAATAAATATAATTAAAACTACAAATAACAGTACTATGCTTCTTAGCAATACAGGTTTGCAGGATGCAACCTGATTCAATCAATCTACCGCAGCTGTATCCCAGTATTTTACATGGAGCGACTGTCTTTATCCACAACAACCTAGTAAGTGGGTATACGATACCCTTTGGTAAGACTGGTTGTCAAACTTTCGGGTATCAAAGATCCACAAATGACAGCCGGGCCCAACGGCTAATATCCAAGGGGTATCTTGTTATCCAGTAACAGAGTTAAGAAGGTAGTCGCTCTATGTAAAATACTGGTACCTATTCAGCTGCATCCGGTTAGAATGAAGTCAAACCTAATATAGTTGTCAAAACGCTATGTGCAGATGAAGATGTTTACCACGGGACTTATATATAGCGAAGAGCTTTATGACATTCTCTTTAATGAAAATCATAAAAATTATCTTTTATTACCTCGAATCTGCCGCCAACTTAGTAGTCTTTCCATTCTTCTTCCACTTGGAGCCGTCGCAAGCCATGTTCTTGAGCACCGTGGCGTCTTTCATGCCTGGTGAGCCAGGCGGGGATACGTGCTCTCTGATGGTGTCCTCAAGGTTGGACGGCGCGTACCCTGAGTCGTTGTTCCCGTTCGGGTCCGGAATTGGTTGGGCTTTGATTTTTCTTTTTGGAGTGCTGGTGGAAGAAAGTTGGATTAGAATTGGTTCAGTATGAGCCATTTTTACTTGCTAAAGGGTAACAATGTTTTTGTTGTCGATGGGTATTACTGGGAGACGGTTAATGTTCCGTTTTCCTGAAGGTCAACCCTTTTGCAAGTTTATTTCAGATGAATTTTAAATGGATTTGTTTTGGCTGTTTCCCTTTATAATGTTATCATCTACTGTAGACGCAATTTTTGTACAATATTTTACCTCGGGGTACAGACCCCGATATTAACAGTAATATCATCGATAAATTACCTGCTGGTCCCGTGACTATGCGAACGAGAAAATAATTTCGACTTAGAATCCTAATTAAGGTCTTGATTAGAATATAGCCGCAGACAAAGTAGGTAAATAAATGCCTTTGAAACTTTAGTGCTTACATTATCAGGTTTTGGGAATCTCGTGCCTTTGTTTGTCTGTAATTGTTTCATCAGTATATATATATATTAAAAGCAACTTGAAATTCAACAACAATATTGGTTACAATAACTTTATTATACAAAAAGCCACGTACTTGGTACAAATCTTAGAGATATAATTTTGGCAAGAAAATTAATTTTGCGTAGACACATAATGAAATCAACATAAAACAGGTAACTCCTTTCATTTGCAATCCCTTTTAAAGTGACGAAATGTTGGCGTTACTTGGAACAATAATAAACGGACTGCTGGATGATTAATGACTGATCATTTAAAAAACGATGGGCGTAATGAAAAATGTCCACCACAGTCATGAAAATGAATTCGTAAGTATTCGTAAATTCTCTCTTGGACTTGCGTTTAAACTAGGTTAAGTAAAATAAATCGTATTTTTTTTGGAAAATAGTAATTGGCTAGACTAATTACGGTACACACGACTACATATCAATCTATACATTTCCAGTATAAGCTGATCTCGCATCGTATAGGATTTCCATACAATTAGAGGTCCTAGCTTATTCTGGAAATGTGTAAGAAAGAAAGAAAGAAAATACATTTATTTAGCACAGACAGGGCACACAACACAATGTTACTACATGTAAACGAATAAAAAAATAAAAATAAAAGAAATAATTTCAAAGTGTAGGTACCTAGAAAAAAAATAATTGACGAGATTGTAGATTGATATGTAGAGCCTTAAAACCTGTACAAGGGACTTAAATTACCACCACATACATTTGTGTAATTATGAATACTTCGATATTTACGAGTCATTCACTTGAAGAGACCACACGGGTTTGCACCAACGGACGTGTCGTGTCTTAATTATTGATGAAGCCAAGTGGATTTTTCCAAGACTAACAGAATTATTGTTCTTTCTTATAATTTAAGATTGTACGTACAAAACGTAGTCTCGCTTTTGGCCAAATCCTAAAATAATGTGGAAATCCTTCTATATGCCACCTTTCCTGGCCAATTCGCCATAAACTTATTGGATTTATCACCACGCCAGCGTTGTCTAGGCCTGCATCCACGGTGTCCGTCTATATTAAAGCGTTATAGATAAGCAATTGGTGCCCCAATTGCGTAACATGACGACTCTGGTCTATCAGATTCTACCCTGGTTTCACTTCAACCTAGCAGAACTGGGAGACTATACATGCGATAAATTATAGGCAGTTACTGTACTACTGTATTATATTACTATTACAGAATATTACTATATTCTTACTTGGCCGTCTCCTCTGCAACAGTTGCCAGCATGAACTCTGTGGACTTGTCGTTGGGGATGACGTGGCAGTCATCCGCGTCAGCCTCCAAGTCTACCGATCTCTTGTCGAAACTGTGTCAGGAAAAAATAAATTTAGGAACTCCATAAGATTTATTTTTTACTTTATTTACTAGTCAAAATCTTTATCCCCAGATACCACCAAAACAAGCACTTAACTTGACCGTTTTTAATTTTATGCGTCAGGCAGTAACCTATTAAAATCGAACTAAATAAAATTAGTTATTTTTAAATATGTTTTTTTTTTTTTAATTTGATATGAATCTTTGTTTTCATTTTAATAACAAGTTCAATTAATAACATGTGTCACATGTGTTGAATATTCAACCAAAGCTATATCACCAGCGCCGTCGGTAGTAAATTAGCGTCTACACTATTTTTCAGTTACTTCCAAATACACGTTGAAGTAAATAGAGACGTTTTACCAAATTACAACAACAAATCAGCATTCTAAATAGGTAACATTTATTATTTAGGTTGTGGTAATTGAAACAGAATCCTCGCAGTTGAGATCCCTAGCTTATACACCTGCCATGAATTCCTATAAATCTTTCAGTTATTGTCTCACCAGAATAGATCAAGGTTGCAAATAATATTTAAAAAATTTAAGTTAGCTTTAAATTAATTCCAAGAAGTTAATTTTATTTTCAGCTAATAATAATTAGGTAGTCTCGAAATTGTGGTTAAGACCTGAAAATTTAAATAAATTTAAAAGTACCTCTTTAAGATACCCGAGAAACTCAACTATAAAAGTAATTTCTAAATGAGCTTCAAAGTTTGTGGCAACGAAAGAAGGGAAGTGATTTATTCATTATAAATTCGGCCTTTCTCCAAAACTAAAATCCAAAGAAAAATAAGTTTTTCTATCACCTATAACTGAGGTCAACAACCTTCGCACGTGTTCCAATAAATAAATAAATCAGCCTGTTGTCCTACTGTAGGGCAAAAGCCTCGTGTCCAAATAATCATAAAGTCAATATTTTATTACCTTGATTTCAAGTAATTGTTTATATTTTCAAACTCTGTTTGTTTACCTCCAAGTATCCGGTTAGAGTATACACAACAATAACACTAACACAAACATAATCCTTTGTAATTAAGATGTCAGCTTTACCGGTGTATTCCGCTTCGTTTACCCGCAACACGTGTGCCACAGGTTATTCCGAGACTTAAGAAAATAATTATGTTACACTCTCCATCGTACCTAACGCAATTTGGCGCTCTTGGCTTTTGGCGGAGCTTCAATAATGTTCTACATTATTTTCTATCTAGTTCTAAAACTTATCTATCTCATGATCGGATTTTTGATATCTAAATCGTTACTGCGTCTAGTCTTGCATTATTCTAAGTGACGGAACTGTGTTGGCACGGTTTCTTATTTTACATTCTTATTTTCTAGTACTTTAAACCATCTAAGCCAGTTTTTTTGCGTTGGTCATCTAGCCCAAGTATAGTGTCCTTGGGTTTAATGGCTACGGTCCCAAATCTCTTCACTACTTAAGTCTTCAATTTCGGGATCATCTTTCATTCATGTATCGATCTATCTAGGTATCCATACTCCCACAAAATCTTATTTTGACCGTGAGTCTAATTCAGATTGTGATTCTTTATGTACCCTGTACCTAGTGCCTTTATTTAGTTCTCACCTATCTTCATGATCATCCTCATTGCTCCCAGACCCTGTGTTGGTAGGTCTGTCATCATGTAGTGCAGTCTCTGCCAGCTTTCTGGTCTGCGCCACGTTTTCTATCACCACGGCTGTGGTGGCTCCTGTGTTGGGGTCCCCAGATACAGGAGGCTTTTTGGCTGCTCTCTGCTTTTTTGCTCGTATTCTTAACGCCTGGGAAAAAGGGGTCAGGTTAATTTGAAGCAAAAGAATAATCCATTGTGTTATGATGACTTTCTGCTTCATAAATTGCTTTTAAATCTGACCAAAAAATTTAGTTTGTGGATTAACACTGCTCTGACTTGAACATCCATTGTTTAGATGGCATCCACTGTTGTTGCTTTTCATTTGTTTTTTTTTTTCATTTTATAGATAAAAACAAATCTGAATTTCTACCTGTTCCAAAGATTTCAGTCGTTAATCTTGCACGTGTTACGACTTCGATCTATAAAGCTTGCCAGCTTGCAAAAATACGAAACAAAAGTAACATTTACATGTACTATTATGTTGTAGGTACACGAGAAACAAAACCGGGTATGTGCCAAAACGTGTCCACAACATGTGCTGGCTAGTACACTAGGCTAGCTATGGAATATGTAAAACTTTGCTCGGTGAAAGTTATTAAGTTTCTGGGCAAAGTGTTATAGGGTTTCATTGGTAGGAAAATCTTAGTAGTTGCTCGGAGGTTTGTTTACCTAGTAGTATTATTGAATAATTTATCAGCCTCTAAACTTCTCTTATATTAATGCTTAGCTGTGAGCGACTTGACTTCAGTAATTACATAATATCTGCATGCCATGCCAATAGGGAATGTGAGTTCCCGGAGCACATCAAATATATACGTAAATAAAATAGCACTTATGTCAGTTAAAGTAGAATGTGGTTAATATACCTCTGCCTACCATTCTTGAACCAAAAGCCCCGTGGAATATTTGTTAAAATTCGAATCAATTCACGTGTCTGAACACGGTATCCCTAAAATTTCGGTCTCATTAATCTTAAAACCGCGGTTTTTGCCAAAAGCTTTAATGGATAAATTCACGTCCACATACATTATCTATTGGTTTGTCTCGTGAAGACTCGTCAGTATTCCGAATATGTTATTTCTGTGCGTCTAGACATTTCAATTGAAATGTTCTCCGATTTCAACCCTAATCCCAACTTAGAGGTCACATTTCGGCTCTAATTGAAACTGGCAACCGTGTTAATATTAATGTATACACACCCCTTTGCAAAAAAAACGGGCACCTTAACAGTCATTGGCTTTTGTATGGATAATACTATTATTTTTACTATGTCATTAGCATAAATGACTAGTAATTTGTTATAATCAATAAGAATATAGTTTTTTGGCTACACCCCTCTTCCAGCAGCACTACAATTTTACTAGCTCTTATTGCTTTTTCTGCCATTACTACAATCAACACAAAGATATCACTTTTAAGTCACAATAAGGCTAGATTATGCGACAAACAAAAATTATTCTACTAAAAATAACGAGAAGTTAGTTTTAGTTGCCAGGATAACCTTCTAACCGCAAACAGTAAAAAGCACAAACGAAAAACGGTTTTATTATTGTTTTTAAACAAAAGTTTCAAATTTGGAATTAGCTTTTTTTCTTACCCAGACTCTTTATTAAGTGCCAGTAACATAGTTTGGCTATTAAAACCTCTTTAAAACTAAATGATTACCAATAATGTACAAAAATCAAAACCGCCCGTTCTTTTTGCAAAGGGGTGTATAATCAAATTTTGTCTATTTGTTATGTTATACTAATTTTATATGTAATTACGAACAGAAATTGACCGTTAACATATATGTGTGGTGCATCTGTAAATATAAGTTGGTTTCATAATAAATAAATAATCGGAGAGGTGGTTTTTGTATTCCTACGTGCTACTTATAGGAACATATACTTAGATAGTTTTGCTGACCTATTTTGAAGCTCTAAGATGAATTGTGTTTAGAAACAGCAAATACATGTATGACTTTGAGAGACACATTATTATGTCTATTTTCCCAAATGCCTACTTATTTTGGTTCATTATGATGATACGCTTACTGGGAAGCGGTCTGAGCCACCATCAGATTAGAGGTAATAAGACAATGAGCCAAAAAAGAAAAAAAAAATACTTACCTTAAAAATATTATAATAAAGGAACATCATCATGATGCAGGGGATATAGAAGGATCCTAGTGAAGAGTAGATGACATAGTTCTGACTGTTGAAGAGGCACTCGTCAAAGTTTCTGTCCGGCGTGTCGTTGAGCCCCAGGACGATTGGAGCGCCGATAGCTGCCGAGATCAGCCACACCAGCACGATGGTGAACCACACCCGCCGGTTGTTCTTGTGTTTCGCGTATTTTATTGGTTGAGTTACTGCTATGTACCTGGTGAGAGAATTGTTGATGAATTATTGGGTTTTAATCGACAGCATATGTATTCATAACTACCTAGATGTTGCCCGCGACTGGTTACTGGGTTTTGGAGGTCAGATAGGCAGTCGCTCCGTGTAAAATACTGGTATTCAACTGCACCCGGTTAGACTGGAAGCCGACCCCAACATAGTTGGGAAAAGGCTAGGCAGATTGTTTATGTTGCCCGCGACTACGTCTGCGATCCAGATTGAAAAGTAGCCTATGTCCTTTTCCAGGTTATGACCTGGAAAAGGACATAGGTCTAGGTCTAGGTCTATCTATGCCAAAATCCATTCATCCATTTTAGCGTAACGAACAATCAAACTCACTTACGCATTTATGATATTAGTTAGGATTACATAGACCGTTTGTGTAAAACTAAACATATTTATATCAATCATCAAGACATGGGTCTTGTTACTTGTAACCTTTTGGCTACACAAATATTGGATGAGTCCTAAACTTGACCCTATTACATCCAAGGAATAAGGGATAAAAGATAAACATAGGTCCCTCCATTTATCGACTTGACAACCGTGCCGCGCTCACACTTTAACGACTCACACCTCTTAAAAATAAGGCTCAGATCTTTTCTTCAACTTAGCACAATAATTTTGATCACTGATGGAAGAGGTTGATTCCAGCGATCACCAACAGGTGACGACTTACCTATCAACGGATATGGCGACGAGGTTGAATATGCTGGACGTGGAGGAGGTGACGTCCATGGCAATGTACACGTCACACACGAAGGCAGGCAGACCCCACGAGCCGTTTACCTGAAACAATAACAGTGTGGTTAGGTCTTTGACTATCGTTAAAATTAAAAGTTACCAGTTTTAGTATATGTTTTTTTTTTATTCCAAAACCGTTGTCTTGACGCTTTGATAACGGGACATCATAATACTATTTTGTTAAGCAGGGCCACGTTATACGGGTCATCCTACTATATAAATGTTGGTTCATAATGAATGAGTATTTTTGTCTTGGACATGAATTTAGAGGATATGCTTAAGTTAACATTTATTTTAATCGCCCGGTAAATTAATAGATTTTAAATGTATCTTATTTTAAACGACTAAGCAAACACAAGAAAATCACGATTCAAAAACCAGATAATACGATCCAGGAAACCAGATCGCATCCCAAGATTAAACACAATCTCAAGGGTGTCCCAAATTCAGAAATAAACTCCTCCAGGCCGATATTTAATTTAGATTAAACCAAACGTGTTTACAGGATGATATCGGTATCGTATTTCCACTTCGGCGTGATATAACAAATGTGACCATCTGTCACGCTACGTGATTTATGCGAGCGACGTGATGCAGCGTGTCAAGTACCCAGTAGGAGTGACAACAGATTATGTGGGGATTCTATTTGGAATAGCCTACTATGAATGTGTTCCTAATACCTTAATCAAATATGTTGTCCTCAGATTATTAAACACAACCATGATGCATGAGAAATCTTACTGTAAGTGTGCATGTTTTTTTTAAGCTAGACCGTACTTCATGTTAATTGCACGTCTGTTCATTTTAAGGAAACGTTGATCATTTCTGGATCTTGTCACATTTAAACTTGAAAATTGACAAATATGTTGCTTTTTGTCTTTATTGATGTCAGAACATACTTTAATACTTTGTATTAGTGTGTGTATTTTTATTGTGCGTCTTATTCGTGTGAGGGCAGTCAAGTGGTGGCCCAGTGGTAGTGGCCGCGACTTACGAGTTGTAGGTCGTAGGTTCGAACCCTGACAGGCGCTTTACTTTGTGTAAATTTCATCGCCACTGCTCTCAAAACGGTGAAGGAAAACATCGTGAGAAAACCGGCATGTCAAAGAAACTAGAAATTCGAAGACATTTGTGACATCTACCAACCCGCACTGGGCCCGCGTGGGGGATTACGGCCCACTCCCTCTCACAGAGAGGAGGCCTGTGTCCCAGCAGTGGGAACATTATAGGCTGAATTGTATTTGTGCAGAATAAAGAATTTTTCTTTCAGAAAAAGTTCTTATTGGTCAAGGTTTTCATAGGTCAGCTGTTCATATAGTGTTCTTAACTTGCAACTTTGCTCACTCACAGAAATCTTGACACTTGTTACAATATAAATAACATTACAAACACATGTAACTTTTTCAATTTGCCAGCCCTCGCAACCTGATCACATGGATCAGCATCGCATCAATATCATGAATATTCATGCGCAGGCATCGAACTGTGTACCGACCGCACGCCGATGTAAGCTACGTCAATATGTGGTCGGGGAAAGAATGTGTTGCTATGGCATTATTGTGGACTGATGGAATTTTAGGAAGTTCTTGGGCTAAGATTGAGGCTTAAGATGATGGTGGGTTCATATTTGCGTCTCTGATTATAATATTTATTCTGTTTGGTCAGATCGACTTCGACCTTTTTGTGGTTCTTTTGCGGATATCAATGATAAGATAAGAATCTTGACAGATTAATGAATCTGTTTTATTGGTAATGAGATGAATGCATCTCATTACCAATATATTCTTACATCTAAAAACGAAAACAATTTGAAGATTATAAGATAGATAATTATGAATACATGAGTGATAGGCTAAAACAATCAACGAAATACATCACAAATATGGATGAATGATATTTTCAATTCCACTTATAAGTAGATATTATGTCAAAAATAAAATTCATTTGAATTTACGTACCTCCTCCGTTACATATTACACGCAACAGCATTTCATGCATCAGTGCCATGAAATAACAATTTCAAGATTCATAATAAAACAAATGAAACCTTCAAACAGCTTTATTAATTCCAAAACCGCTATTACTTCGTGACGTCATCCCACTTCCGGCCCGGTGTCCTCCACCCGGTGAACATAACGTGCATCCGATGTTCCCCATTGTCCCCTGACCTCTGTCTTGTCCCCCGTTTTATTAGTTGGTCCACTCTAAGGTAGCACTGGAATGGGCTTTATGGCTTTAGAGAACACGACACGAGGACGATGCGATTAGCTTTTTATTGTTTTACTTGATTTGAGTTAGCTTAAACTGTAGCTGAATACCTACATAATAATGTCTCGTTAGTCTGTGAAAAAGATTATTAATTGTTGTTAGCTTGGTGATATAACACGGCTTGGCATTCTACAGGAAAATTGCATTAAATTTTTTGATAATTATAAACCCTTTCCTTGATACTGAACATAATTCATGGATTACCATGAGTGAAACAATTATATTTAACTATTGTGTATAACTACTTCACAAACAGTGAACCAACATTTTTTAAGTAAAACCAATAAATGAACAGTTAGCGTGGTGGTACCTATAATACAATAGTTTAATTATAATAAATATGAATCATACAAATAAATCGTAAGGTATAAATATTTAATAAGCGCACATCTGACACGAGGGTCCCTCGTTGCACATTATAAACGGCCGTGCGGGCAAGCAGGACCAATGTATTTCCTTAAGCACTATATTATTAGTAGCACTGCAGAGCCTGGAATGATACAAGGAAAACATACCTTCAACGTACGAGAGACCCTGTTGTTTATTAATTATTTATTATCTTTTTAGGAAAACTTACAGCTAAACAGATACAGTATTAGTTTAAACAAAATATGGCCAATTACAAGTTTCCACAAGTAGTATTTAAAAATCATATGAAACAGAAAATTTTAAAACGTTTGAGTTTGAATTAGAATTTGATAATAGACTATATTAACACAAAAACAGAAAAATTACTATTTAAGCTCGAAGAAGCGATTAGATAGATTTTTCTTCATTTTAGCAACACTGATATTGAAAATGTGGTTCCGAGTTTTTTAGATGAGTCTATTTTCAAACAAGACACATCGGAATGTTTAACGCACCATTTAAGTATGTATGTAGAAAAGTTTATTAGGAACGACACGAAGATAGTTCTAAAAGTAAAATACCGTGATGTAGCTATCAATATAAATCACACCATGAATGAACAATAACAGCATTATTCTTTCATTGTTGATGATGGATTCATGGCAGATGACGTACGAATTTGATGGAGTGGATGCTGAGAAGCGAAATCAAACGTTGTCAGACTAGCAGTGGACGGACGCCATAGCGATTGAAGCAATTGCAAAAAAACAAACACGGTAAAATAGTAAAATTAAGAAAGCCCATGGAGTGTCAAATGCCACTTGATTTACTCATCAATAAAGGCTTAGTTTGAGTCCTAATTAAACTAGGACAGGAAATCGAAACAAATACAATAAACTTTAAAAAAACAGAGAACCCAGTAATTTTATTATACTAGTTACTCTGTTTTTTGAAGCCGTTCGCAAACAAGCTTTTAATATAACGCCCCATCCAGGCTCCCAGTTTCTAATATCAGGGTAGGTATGTGACCTCCTTCCGTTATAAATGACACTAGATGAACGTAATGTGTTTTCGTGGGGGCTTGGTTCAACTCGGCTGGCGTCGGATTATATAATATTTGATGCGACATCTGTTTCTCCTTATGATAAGCCTATTAATAATGAAAGTGAACCAATTATATTAGGAATTAGTGTTGAAGTATTTGAGGTTAGAATTAAATGAGAAGTACTGGATACGAATGAACTGAGGAATAATTTAACGACTACAAAGTGTTGCGAGCGACTATTGGACTAAGTAGCTTAACAAACTATTTAAAGCTTTTCATTATATTCCGCTAAATACGTTTATCGTTAAATGTATTTAAAACATTGTTTTGTCTCTGTCAACTTCAAACGATTGACAGGAATAGAGCGATTTTATTCTGAAACTGGGCAACGTCGCAAATAGATGTCAAATAATTCGCTGTTTTGATTATCTAATTTGGCAATATTATTGTATGGAAATATGTCTAAAATATTGATGATGAAGAGCAATAAATAATATCGTAACAACGAATATTTAATTTTAGTTGTAAAAAAAGGATTTGGAAACTTTTCAAATGCCTTTTTTACACCTAAAACCGGTTACAACTTAAATTCAGTGTTATAATTGCAATTCATAATCAATATTTTAGACAGTTGTCTAGCCATATTTCATATTTCCATACAGTAATATTGCCAACTTAATCAAAACAGGTAAATATTTGACAGTTATTTGCGACGTTGCCAACTTTCAGAATACATAATGCAATTACTGATTTCTAGTGCAAGTGGGCCTAGAAAAAGTTTTCCAATACCTTTGTACAGTACTTGACTTGAGGGACCAGCTAGGCTGTTTCTAAGTACTTAAATTATGTTAATGATGATTATGGCGTCAATGAATATGGGCATAAACTTCAAGTCCATTATAATTCCAAAGTTCCAAAGATCAAAGTTGGTCCAAGTTGGTTGGTTGGCGATGGGCGCGTTATCTGCCCCGAAATCGGAACGCGATACGCTTCGGTCAAAACTACTTCATAATAGTCTAGTGGTACTTTACTATAGGGCCATAGTAACTTGATCTCTCATAATACAAGCTAATGGTTTACGTTGAGCACTTCCTACCGTGATATTAATAATGTCATATTGTTGTTGGCTTTTATACGGACTTTAATGTCTGATGGTGCTTGAGTAGATTCGACGCACACAGGACCGTACGCTCTATTATCATCTCTGCTAACTGATCTTATTCAGATTCCATGTGAAATGCTGATTTGAGAAAAGAGAAGAACAAAATATGTGATGGTGGTTTGCCGCTAGAAGCAAAATTTTAAGGTACAGTCACGAGTTAATAGGTCGCAGTTACGCAAAATACAAAAGCGTTTTACTCGTGAAAAAAATGCAACTAAGAGAAAAGATCTATTTCATAATAATTTAGAATTTCTCAAACATAAAATATCTATCAAGGGGACATGGTAGGTGGCCCAGTGGTAACGGACCCAACTCTAATCTAAAATATCTATCAATAGTTTAGAGAAAACTGCTTTTGAATCTTGCGAAAGTGTAACTTATTTATTTATGCTTGTGGCTGTATGTCATCAACTAAGAAGAAGAATCATTCAATCAAATAAAGAGAGATATAATCAATAATAACAAGTTGATACTGAATCAACCTTAGAAAATGAACTAGTTTGATGAACATGGCAAGAATTCCTACATCAAAATATACACCAAAAATAGACACAACACAGTCCCCAACTGTCACGATAACAAACCGCTTACAGGCAGTAATATCATAAAAAGCGAGGCTTCTACATTTACGCTCACTCATACTTGCTTTACGTCCTATAAACGGGTCTCGAGGAAAAATGTAGCAAAACAAAGGAGATCGTGCACAAAAGTATCGGCCGTAGACACTCGGTTACGTAATAATCGCGCGTTTATCAGTCGGTTTGGGTTCGTAGGGCTGCCTCTGTTACGTGTAGGCGTTGGTACATTATTGATTGCTGTTGTCACGGAAAATCATGTCGGGTTGGACATTTTGGTTTGAAAGTGAACGTGTAAAAATTATTTGATATGAAGGGAAATTAATTGTTTAGCTTTGCAATCATTGTCCGTATAGTCAAATCGTAACCATCATTCTTTGATAATTGTATAAGACGGCAAATTGGCGTAGTGTGTCAATTTGATGAAAAATAAGTCATTTAATAATAAGTAAAGGAGGATCGGCAACAATGTATGGAAGCTGGTCTCAGCACCAATAACAACCACACATATGTCATTAGATAGGTATTTTAATATAATACAATAACTACTATGGCGGCTCATTCCAAATCGCTGTGTGAAAAAAGTTGTGGCCATATTTCGCAGGACTGACCTGGACGCTATATAATGGAACCTTTGAATAATTAATCACTTCTGGTGATCATAGGTTGAATGTTTGCAAATGTACCTATATGCATTCCGATGATAATATGGAACTACTGAGCTGGTCTGATTATGGATCTGGACGCTTCGATAACGGAACTCTTGAATAGCCACTAGCAAACCCATCGAGTTTGGGCTTAATAGATGTGTCTCAACAATCCTGTTCATTTTACCTCATGACTGACCTGGAACCTTTAAATGGCTACTAGTAAAGCCACCGAGTCTCGGCTCATTAGACGTGTCATAACGAGTCCTGTTCATTGTATCTAATGTACAGCACCTGATGGTTGGCCTGGAAGGTGGATAATGAAGTTTTGAAATTCCATCCAAACTCAGTGTTTGTTTTTTGCATTTAGCACATACTATGGATGACGGTATGTAATTATAAAACTGTTTACTATTTCATTTGTTTTTTTTTTATTATAAAGACTATGTTAATGATCAATAGCACGAAACGCAAAATAGGTAGGCATAGGGGTGTGAAGGTAGAACTTGTCCATGAATGTATAATTAAAATTATGCCTCGGCCAAATAGTCTCCTTTCAGGCGACACATGATAAAGATGTTCCTCGATGCACTCAGAACGCCTAGAAGAGCTATTGGTCAATGAAACACCTAATGAAAGGACGAAACTCATGGATATGAGCATGCTTTCCACCCTCACCTATAATATGGAGCGTAAACGTGGTCATTAATAAAGCGTCAAAAGTCCGCACTCGGGTTCAGCCAGCGAGCAATGGGACGAAGTATATGTATTCTGGGAGTCGAAACTTACTGACCGTAATAAGAAGCAGGTCATCGTCATCAGGTAAAATGAACAGGACTCGTTGAGACACTTCTAATGAGCCCACACTCGATGGGTATACTAGAAGCTAATCAAGAGTTCTGTTATCTAGCGTCCAGATCAGTCATCAGGTCCTCATCATCTGGTAAAATGAACAGGACTCGCTGAGACACATCTAATGAGCCCACACTGGATGGGTATACTAGAAGCTAATCAAGAGTTCTGTTATCTAAGGTCCAGGTCAGTCATCAGGTACCGGGACCTTGGCAACAGGCAACTGAAGGAACACGGGTGGGTTTTAGTCAGTAAAAGTCTGACACTCCCTTCCGCTCCGCCCAGAGTGGGAGAAGTCATTGGATGATTTACAGCCATCAAAAAAAAAAAAAAAAGGTTAGTCATCAGGTCCTCGTTATCAGGCAAAATGAATAGGACTCATTGAGACACATCTAATGAGCCCACACTCGATGGGTATGCTAGAAGTTGTTCAAGAGTTCCATTATCTAGTCCACGTCCTTCATTAGATCAGCTCGACGGTACCCTAAATGAAATTATTGTATTATCATCGCATACATTTGAAAATATTCAAAGTAGACCACTAGAAATGATTAATATTCAAGTGTACCGATAACATAGTATCTAGGTCCATCCTGCGAAACATCGCCACAACTTTTTTCACACAGCGATTTCAAAAGAACCGCCATAGTAGTTGTTGCTCTATATTAAAATCTATCTAATGACATAGGTCTGGTTGTTATTGGTCGTGGGGACCATTTTGTCCGGTCCTCCTTTCCTGAGTCTCAGTAATTTTCCTGAGTCTACACTACATTGCAGGTATTGCTAACAAGATATTGAAAAAAAAAATGTGTTTTCAGTGACATAGACGACCATACTTTCAAGACCATTATTTGTTCGTAGCATAACATAAAACTATTTTGATGAAAGCTGAGTCGTATCATTCATGTACAATACCCACCTATTATTTTGTATTACCTTCTGTAACAAAACCTTCATTCACAAAGGATGTTTTTTTGTATTTTGATACGAAACAACGTTGTTTGTAGTTTTATTGCACATACATATTTGTAATACTCGGCGATAACATTGTGTACATACCATATTAATATAATATCATTGGTACATACCTACAGATGTTGCATGTTAAAATAACAAGGTTTATCGAACTTAGGTCTAAGACAATTTAAGATTTTCTTTTATTTTTCAAGGGTATTCTAAAAAACACATCAGTATGAAATGCTTATTCATCTACTACAATCACTAAAACCGCATTTACACGATGCAAGATTTTTGCCTGTAGCACATATTATTTAAGCAACAAATAACTTGCTGTAACGTCTAAACACTCGTCTAGACGGTGCAACTTTTATTTTCTTCAACCTACGGTATACCAGGGGCCATTAAATCGCACCGTGTAAATCAGGCTTTATGTACGGGTAGACTTCGACGCACAACCTGTTACATGATGAAATTTTTCGTCGGTTCAATAATAATCATTTCTATTTCTCCACCATGCAAATGATGGAGAAATTAAAATTATTACTATTGAAACCTTTTTCCTTGTGGAAACCAAGTTTTCTACAAATCATAATTACATATTGTCAATCGTAGACCTCATTATCTTATATTATATGCCAAGTTAATAATATGTATACATATTGACGATGAAGAGAGCTTAGCAAGACAACCAATAGTTCCTTATACTCACATTAGGTCCCCTCCTCCCTACAAAAGACTTGAAACCATGTTAAACACGAGCTCAGCTAGCTATGACGTATTTATCGCGTCTGGTATGCGTTTACTTAGGACCGTTCTACACACACTGTACATATGCCCATGTATACTCGCACGTTCGTGGACATCCTGCGGTTAACTGCGCCCAGTTAAGGGTCGGATGAGTTGACCTCGATCCTTCTTATTGTGGGTTAACCTGGATGTAGCTGAGTTTAAACGGGGTGGTATTTGAGGTAATGGTCATTTTGTACTGTCGATGAACGGTTAGTGATTATGCTGTTAATGAGAGTTTAGTCCTCGTATCTATAATGATAGCCTATTCAATTTTGGTTGTTTATTGTGTACATTAATGTTTTTTTTTTTCGATAGTTGTTCGTGTTTGTTGGTTGTTTAAACTTATTTGATAAGATAAGATAAGCTATGTCTTTATTTGCCTTAAACACGGCATTAAGTTGTTACAGTCTGGTTTTGATATGATGTCCACATGTTTGGCCATACAGAATATTGTATCAATTGCATGCAAAATAATTGTGGTTCTTTTGGTCAACTATATAAATACCAGGTTGTTTACTGCTGAAATACTTGCTCGGGTTTCAGTATGTAGTGGCACTTCACAAAATGGGCCATCGGTTTAAAATAGTAAGATATTGATAATTTAACAAACAAGTACCGTTTCACTAAACTTCTTGAGTGAGATTTGAAGTCAACCTCACATACTAACTTTATAGGTACCTTCATGGTACTGATGAGGTAATCCCAAATCGTCACGGTTTCAATTCGTCACCAAAACTTTAGTCCATACGAGAAATCTCGATTTGTCACACCTGGTGAACTGTATTTTCATTGACACACTTTACTCTCTCATCCTGGGACCAGCCCTAGTTTGACTAAGCGCCCGTATCTCTGCCCGGGCATTTTCGCCCCATACAACGACGGGATATGTCGCCAACGAGTGACCGAGGATTATCGCTGATAGATTGTGTGTGCTATTGCTTATGTTGTTTATAGGTCGCTGTTACGGTTTGTGTTGCCGGCCTCACGATTTATTGGAAATGTCAATAGAACGGCTTCCATCGTTCCGCCATGCATGACGTGTATTCGGCAACTTTGTGTTTCTGTATTCACATCTATTCGATACGATTCAATGCCGAATCGAACATCAACTAATGTTATAGAAGGAGGCCTTTAAACGTTGTTCACAAATCTGAAATCCAAAAATGTTGTCAGCTTTTCATTCGACAGCTATTTGTTGTCGGGGAAGTCAAATCAGGTAATTGAAAATATTTTCTTCTTTATCGACACGAGAGCCAGTGTGAATAGTTGTGAATAGCTATGCTGCACTCTATACGAATATATGAATTCAAAATTATAGAAAATAAAGCACAAGAGCATTGCTTATTCTCAATGAAACGGTAGTAAGCGATGGCCTGTAAATACGAAAATAACATTTACACGTACAAAGAATAACATTACAAGAAATACAGTCAAAATTCTTAATACTTTATTCTTCCCAGACACGACCATCTAGGACAAACTTTGAATACAAAACAACTTTTATTCAACCTTTAAAATGGCGAGAGCTACTAACTTTGAAATCCCCGCCGCACTGCTATATCACTTAAGATTTTTTCATATTCAACTGCCGTTATTCCCAGAGCGGATTGCACAAACTTCTCTTCAACTTCCCCCAAGCGAGTTTGGACTCAATAATCGATAGGGTAAGATTTACGAAGGCTGAATAACAAAGTTTGTTCAAGTGTTCCCACTGTGACAGCCAATCGTGGTGAAGTAGAACCGCTCTACGCCAAGCTTCTGTTACAAGAAGGCTATCCTTTTTAATACTGCCTCTTTTTTACCCTTTGAATTTGAAATAATACAGTCACGTGGTGTGATCGTGATCGGAATATTGCGGCTAGGGCTGAGAGTACGCGGATATTTTGCCACATTTCGGATATGGTTGCGGTTATTCGGATACGGGAAGGGTTGCATATTTGTCAAGTAAGGGATTGAAAATTGTTGTGTTCCGTGATGTAGCGTGTAAGCGGAATACTTATAAGGAATTGCCTCGGGCATGCAAATTATGCAATAGTTCTTACTTATGTAGATGGGGCGGCGTTGAACCGTCTTCAGAGATACTGTATATACAGTGGTTTACTGATATTTTCATGTAAATAATTGAAGAGTTTTGTACTTCCTTTAAACAAACATTTTTGTTACTATTCCTGCCTTTAGAAATGAAAAAAACATTGAAATAGACAATTAGCAGTAGCCCATCTAGATTTGTGATCGGTTAACGGTAATAGGCTCGCTCCTATCACATGGGACTTAAACAAAACTGGCCAAATCCGGGTAGGATTTGGCCTATAAAGGCCCAAATCCTATCCATTACTTGAAATATATTATAAAGGCGTCATGTTATTTTTATAAATGTATGTTAGTTAATCAAGCAATAAACAATAATCTAATCTTAATTTAAGTACGGGACCTAACGTTGATAGAATTTTGCGGATATTATCATTATTCTGATTTCCTGGAAACCCTAAACCAATCCCAAAACCAATGTATTTTTATATCTGTGACATTTTGTGGAATAAAGTTTATCGTGTAATATGATCGAAGTTGGCGGGGCCTGCTACGTAAATCTCACTGGTTCGAATTTCTAGTGTCTTTTGATACTTTGTTGGAAATTTATTATTTTTACTCGCCCTTTGTTAAGCGGAAGTTATGTAATATGTATTTTATGTGTTCATGATATTAAGGGAACTGTCGTATTCTTACATAATTATAAAGGGTTTAACAAGATCCTTCGCGATGCCAAGATGTGAAGTATGAATTATTTACATCAAACTAAATTGCGCCTCTTCTTCTTTCCATCTAAAGCACTAGGAAGTGGTGAAGGGTGGGTGTTTTGGGGGACTGTCTTAATTTTGACGTTCGAAAATTGCTGATTATTATTATGCTGAGTGCCTAGTTTGAATAAATGACATTTGATTTGAAATAACATTGCGCAGAAATAATTCTGTGAGAAACAACTTTTATTTTGGTGTGAAAATTCGCTGTTTACGATAGTGCGCAACGTAACGCACGCATTACAGTTTGCAACGGTACGGGGATCGTGGAAGTATTCAAAGTTAAGAACAACATTTAAAACTTGTTTTCGTAAAAAAATTATGACCTTCAATATCTTCGTAGCCAGAATAACCCAGCTATGTATGTCCAGTACAAAAAACATTAATAACGGGAAGAACAAACGACACTCGGCTTCGTTAAGGGTATTTATTATAAATTACCCCCAAGCACCGCCACTTCAACCGGTTTTGTGTTCCCGCATCCAGAGGATTCCTGCGGCCATCTCCAGATCATCGGTCCATCTTGTGAGGGCCTCTCAACGCTACGTCTTCCGGTACGCGGTCGCCACGCCAGAACCTTTCGGCCCCAGGCTGATTGTGCTTATTTAGGCTAATCAAGTCAGAGGTAACTGAAAATGCGGCCATTAGGAAGGTTGGCAACTCTATTCAGAGAAAATCAATGATAGAGGTTACTGATAGATTTATGGCATAGCTGCTGGATGATATTAGTATTGCAAGATACTGATTTTAATATAATCGGAATCATTCTATAATGTTCCCTTTTCTGGAACTCAGGCTTCTTCTCTGTGAGAGAAAATGGAACATAATCCAATAGGTACGCGGTATCGGTTTGGATTTGCGACGTGAGAAGATGTAAATAATGTATTTGATGTTCCTAATAAATAAACACATAAAAAGTTTGGCATTTCAATAATCATGTCACGCTAAAGTAGGTACACATAAATCATGGTTTCTACATAAAAATCTGTAATTATTATGGTGTACATAATAAAGAGCTATTATATTCTATTCCAAAGTAACTTTTATGGGCGATTTTTCTGAATATTATTTTCTTACCCAAAGTTAGTAAAAGAAATTTGTTTCAGTTATAACAATAAGTCCAGAACGACAAAAGGTCAATTTAATTAAAGTCTAGAACAAAAATAAAAGTTTGTAAAAACAGCTTTGATGTTTCCAGTCAAGAATAAAATTAATCAATTATTGCGTAGGACTAAGTTTTGCAACTAAATTACAATAGGAACTCAATTATTTCATTTGAAAGATACAAAAAAAAATGGGCAATATGTAGATACATACTAGGTACAAAATTATAAAACAGCTTAGCTTTTATAGTCGAAAAGAAAGGTTTACAAGCCTGATTAGCTCAGTGTGTAAAAGACCACAAGCCCTTTCTTAAAAGCATGGGTAATTAAATCTAAATCGAAAAGCAAACTTACAAGATCCTATATAAGCAGCTCTTATATTTTCATAATCATAAAACAACTAAAACCAGTCCATTCCACTTAGCTTACAATAACAATCGTACAAATAGCGACAATCCTTGCACCACTAAACCCCTTTCCCACAATTTAGCCCCACAACTAACAATTGAAATCATAACCCAACACGATCTACTGACCATTTTATCGAGCAGAAACCAGCCCGTTGATTGATTCGGCCTAAACGATAACATTAGGGTTGTTCTACGGGCCGAATTCAGCACACGTCCGGCAGCGAAGGGTTTCGGATATTACGCAGGGTAACGTATCCGAATAGTGCGTGGTCATTCGTACCCGCGGTGTTATTGCACGAGTTATTAAGTTATCTTGCTTCGGCTTACATGTGTTGGTGATTTTGGTGATTTATTTGTATGGAGTCATGGCTTGTGTGGCAATATTGTGTGGATAATAATAGTAAGGTTGGGTTCATTTGTGTCAACTTAGAAGTGACGATATCGATATAAATGTGAGTAATGATTATGACGTTATTTATCAGTGTGATGAATGTTAATTTGACATTAACATTACAAAACTAAATAAAACAAAGTATAAAAAAATCTTTTTTTAATTAACTGGTACTAATAAATCAGACTAGAAGCTTTTTGAACTTCACATTTTAACCAAAATAATAATTAATAAGTACTTACTTGCCGATTAAAAATTATGATCACATATTTTTAAACTTACCTTTAAAACTCTCACTATTTTACACTAATACCCAAAAGGGTTAGATTAAACTGATCCCTTTTCCCAAAAATTAAATATTAACAAAAAAAGTTCTTTCTCATTAAATTTTAGAACACTCGAGCAATAAATTCTCTAAAAACTCAAATTCATATTTTCATCAACATTCATCGTCAGTTCATTGATCAATGACTTCTGCTCAGCTGACATGGAACTCCTCAGACTCGCCACACAAGTCTTGCTTCTCCTCAAAGGTGGTCTTCCTCGAATCCGTCCCTCATACTTGTGCTTCTTATGGTTCACGGGACTCTCGGAGTCGGAGAGCTCGTCGCATTTGCGTTTAGATGACGATGATGTGGAGTTGAAGGAGAATGATCTGTGCGGTGTTGTTGTAGCTGAAAAAGATAGGATAGGTGTATGAAATGTTGAAAAAGGAATAAAAAGTGAGATACACGATAAAGGGTTTGAGAGAGAGAACAATTTTGAACGAAATGTTTTTGATTAATGACAAGATTAGATACGATAGAATAAATCATAAAAATTTATAACATTAATCATCATGATAATTACAAGGCAACAATATTACAGTCAGATTAATAAATTCATAAGCGACGAGCAACAAAATTACATGATTAAACCGTCACCATCAATCTAAAAGTCAAGGGACAAAAAAATCTAAGCAACAATTTCCGAAGCAGAAGAGTGGAAAGTAATAAATTTAAAAGAAAAAGATTTGAGAACGCAAGAAAAAAATTATACGGCGCCGTCTCGCAATATGATTGAAGCGAGCCTTCTCATGAATAGAAAAATGCAATATTGCCTGCCACTTGACACGGAACGGAATTACGGGCCGTTGCAAAATTTACGATTTGAATTCTATCCGCCGGTAATTTTTTCACTATAGAAACATCCTTCTGGTGTTTCTATAAAGTTTTTGGACGGTATCCAGTCGTCTTCAGTTTGGGAGCTGGTAATAAAATTGAGGTTGGGAAAATATTGTTTAGGGAATTTTTGCTTATCTCAAAGAAACGTAGGAAGTATGATTTATACCTGAACACGGAGTAAAATGAGGCAGTACAAGGACATTAGAGTCGTTAGGGCTTGAATCATAGTGATCGAAGCATAAGTATCTAATAAGGTAATGAAAAAAACTTCTAAACATTGGAATATAAACAGCAGTTATATCATACTACACATGGTTGACATCAGCAAGATGCCTATTGCAGAAGGCAGGCAGTTCTGCTTGTCTTGATTAGATTTCTGGCGTGACAATTAAACTATTACTGCGAGTATCGATAGCTGGAACTGATACAACCGCAATGAATGTAACTATGTCTGTGTTGTATGTATTAGTGGCTGCTTATGTTACTATGCCAATAACGTGTTTGGTCAGCATGCTTCAATTAGCAACAGCTACATATGGTTCGTTATGGTTCGTTTGTGGTTACTGCGGTAACTTTTTTCATCTTGTGTATCTAATTCGGATTCGGTGCAAATAACTTGCTTTTGCAATTGAGCTTTTGTACTTTATTTTATGAAATATTAAAATCACAAGTGCTATCGAAATTTTACTTCAAAGCCACATAATACTTGTTGGTTGTATGTAAGTAGATTCGTCGCTGCATTTTATAATTGTTTATTTCCAAGATGTATTTTTTTTAATTCTCACAAGATTAAGAATTTTTCAACCTTACGAGAATTCAAACCTTGTCATCTTAATGTGAAAGTAAAATTTTCATTGCTTGACATTATTTCTAAAAAAATAGTCGGCTTATCGTCTTTTATAATCGAATAAGAATGAAAATAGACGCGGAGTTTAAAAGTAAATGCCGAACAATTCGTTATTGTTGCTTGATTCTGACAAAGGCTTGTTTCTTCGAAGGCAAGTTTATTTCCGGATACTAATAAAGGAAATGACAACAATATTATTGTTGCAGACGAAAAGGTAAAAATAAACGAGCAGTAAGTTGGGAAACGTGTTTTGACTAATCCAAAAATAGATAACTTTTTTTCGATTAAATATGTTTTTCATATAACTACATAATACAACATGTTTATTGTTATATATATATATATATCTAACTATGTATATATTATATATATATTTATATAGATAAAATAATGCTTTATGTGTTTATGTATTTATTGTATATGTAAACGGTACACCACTGACTACCTGCAGTATTGTCTCTCCTTCTTACTTTAATCTATCCAAAGGTTGTCTGTAAAAGATCGCTTTTAGCGATAAGACCGTCCATTGCGACCCTATGTAAAATTTCTAATTTATGTCTGTAATTTTTATGGTGTACATAATAAAGAGTATTCTATCTATCTATCTATCTAATGGTTTGTTCGTATTGCCTTTAATCTGATTTCCTTTATTTAGTGACTTCGTTTCTTTCACAGACAGATAATAATTAAATCATCATTCTCCTGCCCTTATCCTTTCCCTTATAATTAAATAGAGACTGCTATTTTCATGATTGTAATAATGTTCAATAATCGCTAAACAAAAACGATGCCACATCACATGCCATATGTACAATCACGGGCTTTAATTGATGAGCCACCTTCAAAATTTTAAATTTTGCAGTTTCATACATTCACGAGATTACACGATTAAACACGAACTCAAATCGCAAGCTCGTAAACGAGATGACAAATAAATTACTTTTAATCGGAAATATCCATAGAGGTTGACTAATAAGTTCTCAATGATAAAAATAAATACAATGTTGCATTAAGTTTATCCAATCAAAATCAAAAGTCATTAATCAAACTAGGCTGAGAATCAGCACTTTTCGAACGTCAAAATTACATAAGACAGTCCCCCCAAAACGCCCACCCTTCACCACTTCCTAGTGCTTTAGCTGGGAAGAAGAAGTGGCGCAACAAACTCCCCAGCAGCACAGCTGTCTGTTCAGTTAGAAAAAATTGATTCTATACTAAAGTTTGCAAAATCATTTACATTACGCAACATAAGACATAAATCTAATTATTAGCCATAAATGTCAGCTAGCACATGCCAATATACCAACCAAAAAAAATGAATAATATAAAAAAAAAAACGAGAACTTTATGTACTCAAGCAGAAATAAGTAGTAAATATAAACATAAACATAAATTAACTAAATAAACGCCTCCAGGCACAAAGGGCGTGCCCGCTTGCATATAGCTATTTATAGCTGCAACTGGAAGTTATAAATGATAAACTAGGACCATCGAAGTAAATAAATAAATTACTAATAACATTAACAAAACCGAGATCAGCAAGACGACCAGTCACCACAAGCAGCACCCGTTCACGAGCATAACGCAAAGATCAGCCATTACCCCCCTCGCCATATTTGAGGGAAGGAGACAACCCGACCCCCGACGCTACCGCAAGCAGTGACATCTAAGGGAGCATGACGAACCTGCTGCCGGTTGCTCAGGCAAAAATAATAATTATCCATTGTCGAGGTCGCTAGCTAACCACATATTGCAATACAACTCATATAGAAAACATTGTAATGAGTCATCAATAAATTAAATTAACAACAATATTAAAATAAAATTGACTATAGGTACAGTCCAAATAAAAATAATAAAAAATGTATATGAACTCATATAACCTGTCAGTGGGTAAGCTAATCTATTTGATACCGACCTCCTTTGAATCATAGATCATTAACTCGATAATTATGAAAACATAACTGAAGACAGTGACAGTTGAAATATCAAGATGACAAATAAATTACTTTTAATCGGAAATAGACTTATCCATAGAGGTTGACTAATAAGTTCTTAATGATAAAAATAAATATAATGTTGCAATAAGTTTATCCAATCTATTTGATACTGACCTCTTTTGAATCATAGCTCATTAACTCAATAATTCAGAAAACTTAACTGAAGACAGTGACAGTTGAAATATCGATGTCAGAGAATTTCTCCGTACGCTAACGTTACTATCGCAACAGTAACCTAGCAACAATTGTTTATCGTTGCTAGGTTACTGTTGCTAGACCTGCAATTGGTTGACTTTGAGTAGTCACTCTGCTGTCAAGTTTATAGTTCTGGCTCTCAGGTTAGCCAATCGGTAAAGATATGAAATATAATTTTCTTCTTCTAATACGAAGACATATGACTTTGCGTGTCGGGAACCGAATAAACCCGATTTGCATTACACGGCTAAAATACGAACAATTGCCAGGTGGCTTATCAATTAAAGTTCGTGACTGTACCTTTAACCCTACTGTCCCAAAATTCTTCAAGCTTCTTTTGGCACCTAACATTTAGCAATTGTGTTTATCACCCATAAAATAAGGTCAATTTTCCAATAAACATTTAAGTTAAGGAATTTTGATTGCGAAACATGATGAGGTTGTCAATATTTGCGCGCAGTGTTTGTCGATCGCAGCGAGGGTGAGTTAATACGTTGATTTTAGAACGTAATTATTGGAAAATTTCTTCCATCATGAAAATTGGTGGAAAATGTGATGTGGGTTTTACCAGAATAGTTTGGGGATTTCATTTTCTAGTGGAGACTGAATTTGAAAAATGCATTTTCTGATTTCGAAAATTGTAAAGATATTTCGAAATGTGTGAAAGTAATACACTAGCTTTTGCGCACGTGGATGTTGGAAAATATCCCACAGTAACGTACTACCCGGATTAAAAGTACCTACCCTATGTGTAAATTTTGTTTGGAATTGTTTAAAAAAAAAAAAAAAAAATTGTTTATTTAGTCTCTTACTTTTACATAACATATGTGAATGAAACAGCCCCAGTAAGTGGTTAATAACACTTGTGTCGGGGTTGTCTCGCTCCACCCCTGAATTACTACTATTGTTTTGTTTTTAAAAACGAAGAATTTCTTCCTGTATCGTGGGTGCGTTTACAAACATAGAAACTCACATACACTAACATCCAGACCCGGAACAACTACTTGCAGATCATACAAATATTTGTTCCGTGCGGGGATCGAACCCGCGACACGTTGCGCAGCAGTCCATCGCTCAGCCACTGCGCCAACCGTGTCGTCAATCCAGGTAAACATTGTATTAATTCCGTAATACATTGTTTTCATATAACAATGTATTTAACTCTATTAGTTTACACGGCATATACCAGTAAAGCTCCCATACGAGATATTTTTTTCTGACAGTTTCAACAATCATAGTCATATTTCAGCTAATTTACACAAAATCTTAATGAATTGTACACTTAAACCTTCCTCATGAATCACTCCGTCCAATGGTGAAAACCGAATGAAAATCCGTTCGTTAGTTTATGAGTTTACCGCGTTCAGTCAGACAGACAGACAGACGCAGCGGGGTGGACTTTGCTTTGTACTATATAATATGTAGTACCTAATGATTATTTATTGTAATGTAGTGATTGTGCAATTAATTGGTGAAATGTGACTTTTGTAAACACATAAGTATATTGCCAGTTTCTTACTCTGTAAATGTATGTACAATTATACATATAATTACATAGGTAAGGAACTGGCCAGACAGAAAATTGTTAAAAAGCTCATTAATTCCAATTTATTGATTTCCACTCCAATAAGATATAACCAAACATTTTCCTTATTTCCTCAAATGACAGTGAAAATGAATTGGTACACGCCAATAAGGTTATGGCGAACAGAACCACTAACTGCGACGGACCGCAAAAGTAAACACTGCCATTAATAGAAAGGAAACCAATAAACGTACTCACCGAAATTACCGCTCTGCTCACCCCAAAACACATTTTTCACTGCTCTCGCCACGCTCGACCAGATGTTCTCTTTAATCGATTCCAGATTCTTATCGATTACACTCGATTTCTCATCAGCCCTGCCTTCACATTGCTCCACAAGCCTTTTGACGCTAACTTTTCTTTTCGTTATAACAAACTTGAACTGAATCTCCGTTTCTTCTTCCGTGTTCATTAAAACCGATGAAAGGCAGTTCTGCAGCGTCCCGGCTATGTTCGTTGTTAATGCTGATATTGCGTTCATGCCTACTTCTGGCGTATCGATACACGTTTTGAATAATTCATTCGATTCTTTTGAGTACTCTGATTCGATTTGGGGACTGTCTTCTTTAAAGTTTATGGCTCGTGCGGGCATGGTTGAGGGCTCCCCGACAGGCGGTGTATTTTCCTGATTGTTAGCAGTTTTTTCCCTTGTTTTCGGAGTTCTTGCCATGATTATGCCCTGGTTTTCGAAACGGTTGATTAACGCTTGAAAGCGCGGGTTGTAACCGAATCTTGGTTTCTGTGGCCCGGGTGTTAGCATTCTCTTCGGTTTTCTGAACACTGAAAAAATTATATAACATGAAAAGGACTCAAGAACGTTTATTGAAGTAAGTTCTAAACCTTGCATATTCACAAATGCCCGTACAATTGTCAAAGTAGCTTGAAACAGCTATTGCAATGAAGAGGGCAATCACTGAAGTATCAGCTGAACAGTGAGCATTAAAACTTACAACAGCTTTAATCATTTTAGAGATTGATGTGATAATATTATATTCTACACCAACTCATTTAACTTTTACATCATGAGTAAAATGTTAGTGGTGTGAATTATTCTAGAATTAATAATATGATTTTAGCAAAGTGCGTGTGGAATATGATAGTTAAAAAAAACCATTTCAATCTACGGATTTTCATAATTATTTTGGACATAAATACAACTAGCATAGAGTCAAAGTTAACTGTTTTAATAAACTCAAATGCTATCTAATAAACTCTTTAATAAACACTTTCTCACCTCGTTTAACCTTGGGTTGTTCAAACACAGTATCATCAGCGAACTTGACTTTCTTAGTTTTTATGGAGCCTTCATTCGAATCCTGAAAGGTGACATGTTTCTCTGTGCTATCCTGACTCCCGATGCGGATTTTGCTGCCTGTGACTATGATACTCTTCAATTTAGGCACTGATTCTAGATCGGATTTTGACGGCTGTGAAAATAAATAAATAAAGTTAGAATAAGTAAAATACAAATTAATATCGGAACGAACTATTGATCATTATCATCGACTCAAGTCTTTGTGTTATATGAGCCCATTGAGCACTTTATGATTGCAACGATATTTATAAAGTTTGTCTGAAAACACTTTTAGGCCACATACACACAATATTGTGGTTTTCTACAGTGTTTTTTTTTTGCAGTCCTGAATTTTGAACAGTAAAATAAAGCTCCTACCTCAATATTCATGCTCTGAGCAGCACTCTCGGTTGTCTCAATCTCTGAGAGTGGAGAATCAGCTCCTTGGTCAGCGAACAGTGGCCAGCCGTTACCAGCAGGATGTGTGGGAGTGCTGGTGGTAACGATCTGAGCCAGTTTGAGCAGGTGCGGCAAGTGGGTTGTGGGGGTCGTCATGTCGTTTTGTTGGTCTGAAACTGATGAGGATAAATCAGGTTGGTTTATTTATAGGTATATAAAAACAGCAATACACACAAAACGAAACTAAAATCGAACAAAAAAAATGCAAATTCATGAACATTTGCCAGAGAAAACGATATGCTTTTTTATCATTTAATAAAACCTACAGTGTAACTTTCTGTTTGGCAAATGGTTTTTTGTTTAAAAATTGGTCATAAAATCACTCACCTAGATTGCTCTCCGTTCTTACTGGTGTAGTCTTCGGAGACCCATCGAAAATGTCATCACCAATCGTTTCCTCATATTCTTCTACTACCTTTTGCCTCATCATACTCAGCAATTTCTTCGTGTGAGGAGTAGCCGCCCTTTGTCTCTTCAATCTTGGAGTTTTTGGAGCAAACTTTGGATGAGGAGTCATACCTCCTACCTTACCTTCATCATCACTTTCACTAGACTCGTAATCTACAAGATATTTCTTCCTAACGATCGGTGTTATAATAGCAGTTTTACTATTCTTATTAACAGAGATAATGCCTTCAAAGTTCTCGCCGTATTTATTAGCTTTTTCATAAATTGAATCAAACTTTTCATCTAATTCTTTAATTTTGGTATTACTAACGTCAGCTTCTTTGCCAACTAATTCGGATATACTAGTACACTTATCTATGTTTAAGAAGTCCTCCATTTTGTAGAAAATCTTGTTGCACTTTCTACAGTGTAAGGGAGTATGTTCGTTAGTTAGGTGTCGTATGAAATCTTGGTTGAGTTGGTCTGGTCTGCAGAGGAACTGGAATCCTCGGCAGATAGGGCAGTCGTATGTCAACCCGTGGGTCACTCGCTCGTGTCTTCGACGACAATCAGCGCAGCAGAAAACTAATTGGCACACTATGCAACGTACCTGAAAATGGGGATTCAATTCATGAATGACAATTAATTAGAAGCTTCACATCAAAATATTTACATAGTCAAAATCGAAAAATGTTTGAACTGATAATCGAAATTGTTGAAATATAATATTGTAGACCAGGTATGAAATTAAAACATTGAATTGGATATTAATTTCCAGTGAAAAAAAAAAATTGATTGCAGTGTTTACGTAAATCCATCAGTGGAATATTTGAGTATTAATAATAATAATACGAGCCTATTGTAATTTGAGTATTATCAATTTATAAATAAAATTACTTAAGTTTAATTTTCAGTTATTATCGAACGCAGTCGTGGGGAACGCGCCATTACGATGAAGTGGTCTGACAGTAATCAGATAGAATACCAATTAAACAGTCTCAGTATTTAGAAGTTAGTTTGAAATAATAGTAGAAATCTAAATACTATTTCAAGTCGTATTATCTACCCCAAAACTTAAATAAAAAAAATCAAATTTTCTACATTTAAACCAACCCAACCAACACTTAAAGGGCTAGCTAACTATACAAATAACACAAAATTAAAAAGAAAAAATAAAGGGCTCATTGGGCATCAAAGAATTCGTCCGCATCGCTGTCAGTGGGAAAGGTGCCCAAAAGGCTGGCAGCATTGCCGTATAAAATTGCTAGAATTTGTTAGAAAATACATGAACTTTTTCACAACACGCGGCGATAAACAGAGACCGATCTGTTAGGTATAAAAATAGGTTAATGCTACCCTCTTCGCGCATGAAACTACATGTCAATAGCACCTATGTAATGTCCATAAAAATATTTAATAAATTACCAGATGCAATAAAAGATGAAACCAGCGATACGAAATTTGTAGATAAAATCAAGCAAATAATAATTAAGAAAGCATACTACACAATAAACGAATACATACAAGACAAAAAAATTGATTTAATACAAACGGACACCTTAAACAGTTAGTGGTACATTACATACATAAGTGCATAGAAAAATATTATGATCTCAATTATTGTTAAGAACATAAATTTAAAAATTGTTTGAATTATTTAATATGTTTCTTTTGTTTTTATATAAAGAATTTGTAATTGTAATTGTAGCTTTAAGTCATTGTAATACCTTATCTACATTAAGGAATGCAAATAAAATATGAATATGAATATGAAAATAATATGACAATTTATAGTAAATACAAATTCCATATGTTCTACTCATTAAATCTTTCAAAATGTCCTTCAATTTGTCATACTAAAGCTCATTCATCCACAAATTCCGATCTATAACTGGGAAACTATTTCCTTATCTGTCGGTAATTAGAGGCTGCATCGTCTGCATGTGTTTGCGGTTCTAATTGCGTTGTTGACCTGATTGCCGACAGTCAGCTAGTAAGCCACGATCATCTCATACGAGATCTACTGATTGGTATCATGATAGTCTACAGTTACATTGTTGATGAGGTGAGTAAGATTAGGAGTTATTTTGTCTTAATTGACAATTGTGTTGAATTTAAACAAAATTTTGTCAATGATAGCTAAGTGGGTATTTCATCTAGACTTCAAAGAAGAAATACTTTTTAATGAATAAAGTAATAAGTGGCTGTTCAAAAACGACATGAAAATAAAAACTAGACGAGACTCAACTAAGTGGTTAAGATAGATGGTAGAATCTAACTACTAAAATACAATAGACGTAGATATATTTAGTAACCTATTCCGCTTAACTATTCATCAAGAGTCATAAAAAACCCTGTAAGAAATTGACACGTGTTTCACCTCTCAACGAGGCATCCTCAGGATGACGATTGACCAATCACGCCTGAATCAATTGATAATCTCACTACTTTTATGCAATAATTTACAATCCAAAAAAAGTAATCTATCTTCAAATGGTCTAAGAATGTTTCTTAAACGTCGCTGCAAAGAATATAATTATATTCGACTAGCTTCCCCCAGCGGCTTCACCCACGTGATATCTTTTTAAGATATGTTTTAAATCAGTTTAATCAGTTAGTTAGATTTTTTTAAATCAGTTCTGTAGTTTTTGAGGTTATTCACTACAAACAAAACTACAAATCTTTTCTCTTTAATTTTTAAAAACAAAACTACAAATCTTAATATTATTATTGTAGATGTAGATAAACTAAGCCTGATTTCCCGTTGCGATTTAATTGCCTGTGGCATACCTTAACTAGAAGCAATAATAAAAGCACCGTCTAAACGATGCAAGTGTTTAGACGATGCAAGTCATTTGTTGCTTCAGTTTTGTTGTATGCCACGGGCAAGAAACTTGCATCGTGTATATAAGGTATAAGTTGCTGAACGTAATGCACACAAATAGTTAAGTCCGAGTGTTTATGCATGTGCACTACAGGACAATCTCATTGTCCATAAACCTCGACACCAAAATACTCAAACAGAACTACAAACTAACATAATTTAAAGATCACAAGACCAAAGCTACACTAAGTTGAAAGTCCAACTAAGTCACAAGTCCAAGTACATTTCCGAGGCAGCATAACTCTGAACTACGCAGTCGGTACGTGCCGGGCCGGCTTAGCAAAAAGCGAAAGCGTGTTCCGACCAACCGTATTACCCACCAAATGTGTGCTACATGCGGCCAAGGTTACTGAGGAGAATCAGGACGTATGTCTAGTTGGGGATGTGTTAGTGGAATAGTGGCATATTATGGTCGTTGGAGGTTTTTAGTAAAGTTTTAAGTTTGAGAAGTAATTCTTTGCAGAGGAAAAGACGCTGTGGTACCACTAACTTATGTATGGCTAGTACTCATTAATTATACTTATGCGTTTTGATTGAATGCTCAAATCTGTTAAAATAAGTATTAAAATGTTCCATACTTTTTTATTTTTTTTTAACCAGAACGGGGAATCTCCTGGCCTGTATCTCACCTGCAGGCGTAGCATGAGCACCGTTTTGTCGACGTTAGAGTAGACAAAAATTTCGTTTCCTGTAGACAGTACGACTGAAGCAAAGTAGAAAGAGTCAACTGCACTTTTTACGAAATTCACTCTTTTACATAATTCGACTCAGAATTCTTTGTTTTGTCGGTTTAGTCATAGGATTTATCGGTTGTCAGTGTGATTTTGACAGTAAGGATAGAAAACTTTCCGAAATAGTCTACCTACAAAAAGACGTAGACAAAGATCGTTAGAAATGAAAGACAAAATGACAGATTGTAGAAACATTTCTACAGTGGATGTCAAAAATGAAGAAACGAACTGTCACTTTGTATAGAAAAAGCTATGTCTATTCTTCTTAGAGATAGAAAGCGCCATGCTACGCCTGGATGGTAAATGATGATCAGGCCGAAGGTAGAAGCGAGCTTCACCGGGAATCCTCAACCACAGAGGAAACTAGTGCAGCACCCTTTGAAATCAATCATTTATTAGTTTCAAGGATTCAATAATTTAGTTTAGCAACATAATACGTTACGTTACGTTATACTTTACGCAACCCACAAAAGACTTCACAAACCAGACAAATTGATACATAATACACAGCTAAGTAAATACCTACATTTTTACCCTTTTCATGCCACACAGTAAGTAAGTAAGCTCCAAATGTTTTGACACGTTGTCACGGAATGTCTCGGTGGGGATCAAACAGGTAATCATATTGGAGATACGTGTTCATAGAGGTAACGTAACATGGAGGTACAACGCAGTATGTGTTATACAGGTACTGTCGCGTCAAGATACATTATAGTATGTAATACAGGTAAAGGTACCGTCGCATGATATGAGGATTTTGACGTGTGTAGTCCTTGTTAGCGGTAATATGTGTATGAAAGGATCTTGTACAAGATTTGGAATCTGTGACTATGTGGAATAGGTAGTTTTTTTATATATTTTTTTTTCTTGGGTAAGTAGTTTGTTGGTTGGCTGTTGGTTGATGTACTTTTTGAACTAAATCAAGTTATCTGACATACTTTGCGATAATACCTGTAGATTTCAACCGTTTTGGCTCATCTTCAAAGCAATTGAATCTACAGTTACTAGATATATTCACAAGTTAATTTTTACAACCGACAAGAATATTCAAAGTTAACATACATTGACACACAAAAATTTAAAATATCCAATGTGACATCAAATAACTTTTAAATCAGCTAAAAAAATAATAGGTTTTATACTCTCAACAAAATGCCGGAAGTAATAAATACACAATCCTAAAAAACAGTGAATTTTTCATGAAACTCGCATCTCCTGTCAGTTTCCAATCGATAGTAGATTAATAACTAAACAGTGATGTCCATCGATGCCGGGATCCCGGATGGAACTATTCCCACGGGATCGTTCAACTGAACGGAGCTATAGATGCAATTAAGATTAACTTTCGACGCTTTTTTCATTTTGCTTTTTATCTGCTGTAAAACGATGTATCGGAAATTGTCGTGTTTATTATGTATGTGCAGTTTATTCGCGTAATAGGATTATTTTTGTATAAAAGCCAGATGGGATACGTTTTTTAACGACACTTTACATAATTTGGATCGCCTGAAAATCTTCTAAATGCAGCACTATATATAGAAATAATGTACTTAATACCACGTTACTACAATATTTTTAAGTGAATTGACATAAAACTTACCTAAACTTAAACTTAACTAAACCGAAACTTACATCAAACTAACCTAATTAGGTACTTATTTAAAGTTTGATCGTTTTTCGCAACAACAGTCAAATGCGAGCTGTTTAAAAATTGAAATACCTCTATCGAAAATCTGTAATGAATCTCCGGAACATGTATTATTATCTACATTCCGTGGTTCACCAAAATACCAACCAATAAGTATCAACCTGTCACCATTCAATCAAATCAATCATGCATGCAATACAATGCAATGATGCACCATCATATTTGGGAGCAAGATATCTTTTTCTTCTATTTAATTGGTCACAATATCACAGCTACATATAACGTTTACTTTTTACTAATAACAATCCGCAATATCAAACACTACTTACACACAATTAAATAATATAGTAAACATTTACTAATTGTACTTACCTCAACAGATGGAGTCATTGTGATGCCATTGTACACAACGTTGAAAAAAAAACAACTTAAATAAATCACAGCTGTTTTCAATATTTATAACGTCGATTTCACTAAGTTGTACTTGGATGGTGAAGTTACTAAACATACCCTCATTTATTGTATTCTAACACTTCTCGGATAAGCGTACGAGGAATATAATTGCCAGATTAAAATTATATTTTGTAGAAAGTGTTTAATAAGAAAGTGAAATCAAACCTTATTTCAGACATTTTGTAGGCAAACAATATTAAAATGGAATGGAAGAATAAAATTAATCTAAAACGGGTGAGCGTTGACCGAAGAGGTGTATGATATCTTTTATTTTTTAAATTAAATATTAAAATAATTTCAGTATCCCTTACAAAATTAAACTGTTATTACAAAAGTGCTAACATTTTAAATACTTACTTACCTACCCAGATATTTTTTATTAATCTACCTCTCATCAAATCCATGCTGTGCAAAAAATGGATACCCATTTTTTCGCTGGGTGCTCATTCTGGAGTAGATCCCGTCAACACCCGTCACTCATATCGGCGAATCCAATTTATTGGAGCGCTCGACTGGCTAAAAATACTCGTATCCAAACCTAATACTCTGAGGCCTGTTTTTGTTCTATTTCTGAGTGTGAAAGTTCCTCATGATGTTAAACATTGCTTGATTAATTAGTACGATAACAAGACGGTTTTAAAATGAATAGTGATGTGATGTGATGTGCAAAACTGTAAACTATGATAGCGGGGTAAGTAGTCATGTGAATATACAGATCAGCGAAATAAAAAAAAAACCGTTATATTGTTTTATATATTTTATGGACGTGGACATTCACGATTATATCGTCATGTTAGAAATGATATTATAGCTTGTTGTTCTTCAAGCAATTAGTATCCAAAGCCATAATTATAAAATGTCGTCATCGTCGTTTGTTTGTTATTGTTATCAATTAAGTGAAATTGGAAGAGCTTACACTCGCGACAATCTAAGAAGTCCCTTTTGACAGCTATAAAAATGCTTTGTGTAGTGATGAAAAAAAAATTGGTTTCTTATAAACTGATCCTCGCGACATAACAATTACATGCTCATATGTAGGAGAACGAAACGTCAAAACGGACTTCTTAGATTGTCGCGTGTTTAAGTCGGTAAGTTTTGTACAGCCAAGTAAAATAACTGTTAAGCTAATTGACTACCATATTAAATTGTTCGTATAGCCTTGCCACAACTGTCATTCTTTATCAGTTGTATGAAATGGCCATAAAACGGAAAATTTACGTAGTGTGTCAATTTGCTTAACTGTTAATTTCCCGGACTGTACCATCTCTTTTGTTGGTTCATTTGAATAAAATCCTACCTTCAAATCTAAACCATAAGTTGTCCTATTAAAAACCGCCTCGTATTAGAACACAAGCCTTCGAGTGAAACTGAGCCCGTTTCCTGAAGGCTGGCACAAAGGAGACAGGAAATTGCGGCGCGTCCACCCGGAGTGAGCAGTGTGTGGGCACACTTGTTGGTACACCACTCATAGTACAAATACTACCAGTGTAATGTATGTGGGGTTGGAAGATGTACGGCTATAGAATCAAGATGTTTACATCTCTTTTAGTTTATCCCTTACTATGCAATAATTATTATTGAGCTCCTTAAGCTCTGAGTTGAGCTCCTCGGTTACTGACAAATGCTTGCATTGACTGGACAGGTCCACTCAAATCTGTGTGGTTCTTTCCTCAAAAGACCATTTCAGACGCAGATCTACATGGTCCTCATATGGCAAAACCAAGATTATATCTGGACCAGAGACTGCGACCTCTGAGTTTGTTTCGGCCTTTCTTCTCAGAGTAGTCAGATAGGAAACGCCGACCTCATCGAGATTTTTTTTTGTTAATATGACGTGTAAAAGTGATTCCGATATCCTATTTACAGAATAAACAATTTAATTTAATTTTATTTTATTTCATCAAACAACTTTAATGTTACTAATTACCGTGATTGTTTGATAGAATGTTTTTCTTGCTTGACGTAGATGTATTGTTTTTGTAGAATCATAACACCTACATAAACGAACTATAAGTGCAGATAGTGCCATCCACGAAGACGCGCCCCACTCCGTGATTACAGTATTCTAAGCTGTACTTTAGTACGGAACGGAGCGGAGTGGGGCGCGTCTTCGTGGATAGCACTAACACTATCTATACCTGTCAGGAATGGTTCTGTATTCACTTGGTTTGAACGTAGCTTACCTGAAACAAAAACAGAAATAGCGTTATTAGACGGAAATAAATACGTACCCAATGATATAATGACTGCACTAACACAGATAACTTTTTGAAAAAAAGTAGCCATTGCGTAACCCAATTTATTTCACAATCCGAAGGATTTTGAAGGAAATTCCTTAAAAAATCTGTTTGCGCGACAATGTAAATGACGCAATGATTGTTGTCGGACTGTCAGAATGAAAGACAATGCAAATTATTAGTGTGTTACGCAATCACCCCGCAGGCTGGTGTCCAATCAGGAAAAAAGAATTCACGAGTCACAGAAACATTTATGATTCAGCAGCTGTCTTTGAATTTCAAACCAGCAGCAACATAATAATATAAAGTTTGGTCTCTGCGTCCCATTGCTACTCGAGAAATTCGATAAAGATTTCCATGTGCAGTGCACAGTAACATCCGAACTTTGCCAGAGTTTCCTATTACCACATTTCCTAGAAAGAAAATGGAGGAAATAACATTAACTGAAGTTTCTTACATTATTATTCCAATGTTAAATCGTGCTTTAGAATATTACGGTTTGTGATGCCAGTGATGCTGGTTTCCCCGAACCGGTTGTCTTTACGCGGTACTCATCCGAATTTACATAACGGAACTACTTGCGCAAACTTAGTTATTAAATTATAAACTTCCGAATTGATACTACTTTCATTATACCCACACATACCGGAACCGGAATTCTGAAGATTGCGTATCGAATCCCAACCCTACAAGCAGGGTCGTTCAGCCACTGCGTTAACCAAACTACTTTCATATCAAGTGCCCTAGAAAATGTCGCAGATAATCCCCACAAGACATTGTCTTCGCACCCCAACAAAACAGTGTTGTTCTTTCATTTCTCCACAACAACAAAGGAACACAGTGTGTTCTTAAAGTACACAACGCAACACATACTGTGTATAAAAGTACACAAGCGGATACCTTTATAAGCCGCCTCTGGAACCACCTGTCGGCCACCTGTTGCCATGCTCATTTAAAATTTCACAGCAGAGAAACTTTACACTTGAAGTATTTATGCTTTTCTTTACTTACCTACTGACTGGTTTTAACTGGGTAAAACCACAGATGAATAAAGATGATTCACTTGAGACCGCCCATTCTGTCACCCTATGTTAAATTTCTACATTTGTATCTGTATTTTTATGGTGTACTAAAGTTGTATTCTATTCTATTTGTATTCTATTCACTCCACATTTTAGGTATGAAGCTACAAGTACGCGACGGGCTCGTCTTGTCGGGGCAATTCAGTGAATAATATAATGAAGTCAGAAGATTTTAGAGTTATGCGATAGAAAGAGAGGCAACTTCTAGGTGAATATAACTGTAGGTAATTAGCGCTGTGAGACCTTTTTTTTTTTTTGTTGGTGGGAAGTCATTCAATGACTTCTCCCGCTCTGGGCGGAGCGGAAGGGCGTGTCAGACTTTTACTGACTAAAACCCACCCGTGTTCCTTCACTTACGTTTTGCGTAAGAAAAAGCTGTTTGCAAAAACAGTAATTATTCTACTAAATCTTCTTTTTTTGTCAGTAATGTCCCGGGTATCTGGCTAAGGCTACTTCTCATGCAGAGAAAGAATGAGCTTGATCGTCACTTGCTCAGTGCGGGTTGGTGATTTAAAACCGAAAGTTCAGGGTTTCCTCACGGTGTTACCCATCTCCCGTCTAAGAAAATTCAGCAACTTAGTAAGTACATATAACTTTGAAACGTCAAATTAGTACTTGCCGGGAATGAACTCGCAACTTGGGGCGTAAGATGCATTGCCACCACGTCATACTAAATCTTATTCTGACCAATTCAAGTTTTATGAAAGTAGGTCAATTTTACTGTTTCCAAGGACTAAACTCCCCACAAGGTGGACCGCTGACCTAGTGAAGGCCGCGGGAATGCGCTGGATGCGAGAAGCACAGCACCGGTTGAAGTGGTGGTGCTTGGGGGAGGCCTATGTCCAGCAGTGGACGTGTTTCGGCTGAAACGATAATGATGAAGGACTAATCTGGAAACAGTACATGCATTTCAAAATCTTGGAACCTTGTGCAGAAGCTGACTATCAGTAAAGTTCAGACACAACCAGGTGAAGAAAGGTAGTTAGATTATCCGTTTATCATAGCTTTTATTTTCTCCACCATAGCGTTGCGCTTCCATTATGCGCAGGGTACGCGCCAGCCCCAACAGCATCCTGAAAACGATAGCTGACAGGTGGGACAGCCCCATACTGGGACATTGGATACGCCTACATGCCACTGTGGCGTACTAATTAATAGTTTGCATTGTTTTTCTGGTAGATGTAAGTACTAACACTAGTTTCTAAGTCGTGTGTATACTAACCAAATGGACTATAAGGTCTGAAAATAAAAGATTTAATTTAATTTAATTTAATAGCTCACGTATTGTTACTTTGAAAAATCTGTGCCAGAGCCTAACAAAATGCATACTTACATTTACCAGCGCTCGAACGGACGGATGGCCTTATGTACAGACGTACAGACGGACGGAATAACGGGCCAGTCGCTAATTGGTTCACTTTGTCGCCTAGGGGGCGTCGCGAACGAGTCAATTCGGATTTTCTGCTGTCTTTTATTCAATTTGCTATAGTTCTGGTGTATTTTTTACATTTATTTTTATGAATTTATAATTATGGGATAGTTCTAGTATTTATAACTGGTTTAAAATCCTTATAAATGCGAAAGTGAGTTTGTTACGCTGTCACGCTAAAACAGCTGAACGGATTCGGATGGAATTTGGCACAGGGGTAGACCATGACCTGGAATAGGACATAGGATACTTTTTATCCCAATATTCCCACGGAATCGAGACTTACGCGGGTGAAACCGCGGGGTGCAGCTAGTAACTTTATAATCGCGTGTGTTATAAAAGGTAGCAGCAGTACCTATTCCTCTTAACTTACTCCAACCGCCATTTTTTTGCCAATCACGATATGAAATGAAATTGTTTATTCTGTTAATAAGATATTGGAATCACTTTAACACGTCATATAAAAAAAAGCTAGCAGGAGTCGACATTAATTCCTATCTGACGTCCCATTTTTTTTTTGGGTGGGAAATTATCTGACTACACCTGAGAAGAAATGGCGAAACTCAGGATAATATGCCAAAGTCAGTAACACCGGTACACGTCCAAAATGGTATTGAAATTATACTCATACAAAGTATAATTTGTTAATGTACCTACTAAGTCAATGCCCAGCAATAAAGAAAAGGGAAAATCTGTTTCCCGTATACCTTCTTTGACCTACATGCAAACTTATTCACATAATATTCTTCTTCCACATACAAGTCCCATAAGTGCTACATTCGCACATATATCATCATTAAGTAGGTCCAATTAAACATAAAATTCTGTTTGGAACTTAGGTGAAACCACACGGGGTTCGTGTGCCCGGGTAAGTCAATTAGAACATCCTAATTTAAAAGAGCTAGCGGACATGTTACGGGCGGGTGCGGTAGCGAGTGACGAAAACTTTGAAATAACTTCGAACTAGTTCAAACACGATTAGGGCAATTCAGTTAACGGTTAGGAAACCTCCCAGAATCTTATAGAATTGGAAACCTGTTATGAACCAGCTGTTTAGAAGCATCGGCAAAATCGCAACTCAGCGTGATGGTTACATCACGTCTAATTCGTAGGTACTTTTGAATGTGCAATTGAAGGCTCACGCAGACAGTCTGTCGAGTCCAGTCTGACATAATGTAAATTACTATTAGCTGTCTAGGAGATTATCACTCTTCACGTAAAGCCATAGCAAACAATTGCTTGTGTTCTCTATACAAACTGATAACGGAGCGCAGTGCAGCGTGATAATCACTTAAACTCAATTTGACGATCAAGACGATTGATGATAGCAGCAAAATCTGAATTAAGTAATCTATTGGACCTCTCATTTGGCCAGCTTGACTAATTGATGTGAAGTGATAATCTCTTAGCACCGTTTACTTTCTCGCCATTTACTCACCACTATGTCCGCAATCTCCTCGTGCTAGCGTATTCTTTTTGTTTGTCAAATGTATTTCATCACGCGTCTAATACTTGGTAAATTTAACGTACATTAAGTAACTAGGACCTTCCCGTGACTTGCAGAATGTTTAATGGCCTTGTGATGATATTGTTCGAGTTTTACAATTTTTTTATATTTTACAATTTTTTTTTAAAGCTGCGACACGCGTACTAATGCACGGTTTTACAACTTGAGAAAACAATGAGATTTCTTTGATATAATTATGTAAGTTTAATAATAGGTCTTTACCTATGAAATTGCCGTTCTGCAGTACTGGCCATTTCAAATCAAAATAATTTTTGTTTGGCTAAGAATTCTAATTTCAAATTAATTTTATTTAAAGAAGTCATTTGTTTAATGATTAGTGTTACATTTTCATCGCATTTCAATCTTTTTCGTCATCATGGATACGTTAAAAATTCGAGTCATTATGGAATATGAGTACCGTCGTGGCAGCAACGCGGCACAAGCGGCACGCAACATCAACGACGCTTACGGAGCTAACACTACAAACCAACGCACCACCTGTTATTGGTTTGCTCGCTTCCGTTCTGGTTTCGACCTGAAAAATGAACCTCGCGGTCGTCCGAAGACTTTGGTCGACAATGACGAATTAAAGGCGATTGTGGAAGCTGATGATACACAATCTGAATTAGCAGCAGCTTTCGACGTTAGCGTCAAAACAATATTGGTCCATTTGCGTCAAATTGGCAAGGTAAAAAAGCTTGACAAATGGGTGCCCCACGAACTCAATGATCGCCAGCGCGAAGTACGCGTCGAGGCGTGCCTTGCACTGCTCAACAGACACACAAATGAAGAAATTTTGAACCGCATTGTTATCTGCGATGAAAAATGGATTCTGTTTGATAACCGCAAGCGCTCAGTAAGTTGGTTGGATCCTGGTTCAGTACCTAAACAATGCTCTAAACGAAAACTTACCCCTAGAAAAGTGATGGTCACTGTTTGGTGGTCTAGCGCCGGTGTGATTCATCACAGCTTCTTACCAAACGGGGTGAGCATTACTGCAGATGTGTACTGTGAAGAACTGAACACAATGATGGAGAAGCTGGCACATCTCCAACCAGCATTGGTCAATCGCTCGTCTCCGCTGCTCCTGCACGACAACGCGCGACCCCATACTGCACAGCAGACGATCTCCAAGTTGCAAGAACTGGGGTTGGAAGCTCTCCGTCATCCGCCCTACTCAACAGACCTTGCGCCTACAGACTACTACTTTTTCCAGAATTTGGATAACTTTTTGGCGGGAAAAAAATTCAATACCCGAGAGGCAGTACAAAATGCCTTTGAAGAATTTGTTGCCTCCCGTCCAGCTGATTTCTTTAAGAAGGACATCAATAAACTGCCACTGCGTTGACAAAGATGCATTGATTGCATGGGTGATTACTTCGATTAATACAAATAAAAAATACATTAAAAAAATTCGTTTAAATTTTTTCATACAAAACGGCAATTTCATAGGTAAAGACCTAATATTAATGTGTGTGTCTAAATGATGGTGAAAACCAAATCAAAATCCTTAATTTAGAAACAACGCGTTCACACAGACAGACACTATAAGCGACTTTAATTTTTAATAAACTAGCTGATGCCCGCGACTTCGTCTGCGATCCAGGATGAAAAGTAGTATATGTCCTTCTCCAGTTTATAGTCTACGCACGTGCCAAATTCCATCCAAATCCGTTCAGCCGTTTTAGCGTAAATGCGTAACAAACAAACAAACATACAAAGAAACTAACTTTCGCATTTATAATCTTAGTTTAGTTAGGATTAGGATGTATGGATATAGATACAGAAGATCGAACAAATTGTGGGTAAAAATTCCTAGAATTCTGCTACTGGGAAAACTAGTTGAGTTGACTTACAAATAGAATAAATTCAACGTCATATCATAAGTCGGCACGAGTGATCTTTAACTATGAACTACAAATGGTAGAACGAACAGCATAATATTGAAACAACAGACGGAAAGAAACTTAATTATTTCCTAGAACTGTAAGTGAATAGAACGATCAAAACCTTTCAATTAAGGTATTTATTTATGTTAAATGTTGGGTCAATGGGTCCTAATGGAAGAGGTTACCGATTAAATACACTCCGAGGATTGGCGGTGTTTAGTGTTTATAGGATTAAGGAAAAAGTCAAAAGGTCTTCTTAACCGGCTTGGACTGAAAAAAGTGCGAGTCGGACTCGCGCACGAAGGGTTCCGTACCATTATCTATAAAAACGGCAAAAAAATCACGTTTGTTGTATGGGAGCCCCCCTTAAATATTTGTTTTATTTTAATTTAATTATTTATTTTTAAAGTGAATATGTAACTAAATATTCTGTGAATATTTCAAGTCGTCTACCTGTTATCATTTTCAATATCGAGCAAAAACGAGCAAAAAAATCGCGTTTGTTGTTAAACATTTATTTTATTTATGTTTATAGTATTTTTTGTTATAGCGGCAACAGATATACATCATCTGTGAAAATCAACTGTCTAGTATCACGGTACATGAGATACAGCCTGGTGACAGACGGACGGACGGACAGACAGACAGACAGCGGAGCCTTAGTAATAGGGTCCCGTTTTACCCTTTGGATACGGAACCCTAAAAAGGAGGAGGTAATGCATTTGGCAGGTTTTTGTGCCTGATATTTGACTGCCCTGCGAATTGGACCCTCTTTAAAAATCAAAATTCTTTATAAAAAAACTTCTGCATGCCTCTTTTCACTAAAGTGTCGTCTAAACTCTTGGCAAGTTAATTTTTCTATAACATTTTGTCATTATGTTTTGGTTGTATTTGCGAGGAAAAGGAATCAATAAGTCTGGTTTAGTTTTTATAAAATTACTTAATTTTATAGGGCTCAAATTAGTTGAACATTATACTCAAGAGTTCCCTCCAAAAGTTACCATTTACACTAAAAAACACGTTATTACGGAATAAATCAACATCTACATAAACACCAAACAGATCGCGACAAATCGGGTTAGGCCTTATTACAGTGACGTCATTGAACGATGACACCTACCTCCGTCAAACTGACGGCCATACCCGTTCGGTGACGGAGGATGGCCGCCTGTTGACGGGATGACAAGGATGGGCAGTATTGACGGTCAAAGCCGTGATGTGTGAATTTGTGAAACAAACGTGTTTGAGATGGGATGATTGAGGCAATATGACGTGTGCTATGATTTGTTAGGAGGGTGGCAGCGTGTCAGGTAATTTTGGGTGTTTCGTCACTTTGTTTGCTTCGTAAAGAATTGTTTCTATTGAATAGTCTGATGGAAAGGAACTCCTATTAATATTTCAGTAGTAATATTGTGCGTTGATAAAGTATTTTTGTATTGATTTTTTTTTAACCTCCAAATTCATAATGTCTCTCCCATAGACGGCTTCATCTCTTTCCGTGGACTCTTTTCTATTAAGTTTCACGTAACAGTTCAATTGAATGATCAACACAAGGCTGCCAAAGCGATAGTGTTCACTACCCAGAGGCCCTAGACAAAGTGACAATCTATCAGCGATAACGATGATGGAAAAGGCAAAAATGTATAGGACTGATATACGCTATCGAAAAGCTTATGTCAAAGTCGTTGTAGAAATACGAAACGCTTTCGAAGCGATTGTCACTTGTCTAGGCCCTCAGTTCTTATATTTTTCCGCTAACTTATATCTGAACGATCACAAAGCTCTAAAAACGTCATAACTATCCTGACACACATCAGCTCTTAATTAAATTCTGATTCCGTAATATTAATAAGTTACAAATTACATGTCATACCAAATTACCCTTCATTATCACCCCTTATCAGTGAACTATCAGCCACAACTAACCTTTGATTACATCGCCATCATAAATCAGCGTCTTCAATTAATTCAATTAATGCTATCTAGAAACGTATCATTTCATTGATGCAGGGTGATTGAAGGAAGTGTTATTATAAGTCAATTACACATGAATCTAAATTATAAGGCACTGTTAGCGTCATGGATCAGTAATTGGATAGGTTCCAACTATTTTTGTATCGCAGTTTCAATTTCCGTACAAACAAACAACATATTTGCATGGTCCACAGAATGATGGTTGTTCCGGGTCTGGTTGTGTTTTTAGCTGGCGAAATATAGGTGTACTATGTCTATAGGTACACTTCTGCATAACCCTTGGGGGAAAAGGCGTGATGTTATGTTATTTTTGGTTTTCTTTAGGTCTCCCACAAAGCTTTTTTCTTCTCTGCGAGTAGCCTATTCAGTTCAATCTTCCAGACTGGTTTCTGTACGGGTGTCGAACCTGTGACACACAACGCAGAAGCCAATGTCTCATCCACTGCGTCAACTATCCTATCTTTTATTCTTTCACCCTTTTAAAATCATCTAAAATTACAGAACCCTCACTTCAAGCTACATATTTCAGTGCTATAATACCCCGGAAGGACCCGATACCCTCGCGAAACTAAGCCGTGACCCTGTGTGATATAATATTATAAGACCGCCATCCATTTAGGAACCGGTAGGCTCCCCTTTCTTACGCAAAGACATTGGGGTATGAATGGGGAGTGGACCGCGTTTGTGTAATAGCTAGCATCTGAATGAATACAAGTGATAAGAGGAAAAAGGGTTGGTCTTTTCTCCATACAAAAAGTCATAATTCGAGGTTCGGCTCTCGCCTATTTCCTCCTCCAATATTGGACCAATTTGAAAGATATTTTATGAATTAAATAAGAAGGATATTTACTGTGCCCCTGTTTCTTTTTCATTAATAGTTGTCAAATTTGTACAATAGGCCTCAGATGATAGCGGCCTAAACAGGCAATTTTGAGTACTTTCTATTAATAATGTATCATCAAAACGGAAAACATAGGAGCATAGAACTAGTTGATATTTATTTTACCGTAAAAAATCATTGATCTAACGTCATAAACCAGAGAGAAAACAGGCGAGAGCGTTTGTATGGAGAGAGGACCGACCCTATTTCTTCTTCATTAAGTGATCAAGCTGTTGTAGAATAACAATTTTTGCTACGGATTATCTAGTTATGATAGAAATGGCACTCCAATAGTGGCTGATTAATTTGATGCTATACATTATATGTAGTTAGTAGCTCTCATTCCCGAACAGAAGTTGTATTATATACTTGGTCCACGGAACTGGGTTGTGGGATTTTTATTTGTACTAGGATACTGAATAAATCCTATAATGCATTTTAAGAAAAGGCGATTGATTGCATATAAAATGATTATTTCATAAGGCATACACATTTTAGAGAAATTAAGTTTTGTAACTCAATGAATCGTAAATTCGTCCTACATGCCTACAGCTTATCCTAAGACGACATGCAGAAAATCAAAATAACGTCCTAAAGGGGCCGTAGGCATGTAGGACGAGTTGACGCATTACTCAAAAAGTTTTAAACCGTGTGAATCACGTATCGTGTTTTATAGCTCTTATTTATACTCTTGGGTCCCAATGTAATTTCCATAACAAAACCAGCTCGACCGAAAGGAGAGGTCGCTAATTACACTATATTTCTTTCACACGACTGACGTCACAATTTTGCAGGGTACCCTCTAAATTCAAATATACCTACGGCCAAGGTGATTTCTTTCACTTATCAATAATGCCTGGATAGGCATTATATTGACCTTCTCCGAGGCATGGTCTACCCATGTGCCAAATTTCATTCAAATCTGTTCAGCCGTTTTAGCGTGAACGCGTAAAAAACAAACTCACTTTTGCATTTACAATAATAGGATGTAAGCGCCAATCGTCATTTGTAAATTTTATTTTATTTACATCCACGTGAAAAAAAATGCCGGGATATTTATTCACTAAACTTAAAACAACTGCCTACCCTTTCACTTTGCTAAGTACTTATTATATTATTTGTAAATAAAACCCTGTAAGGTGATTATAAATAATATGAGTACATAGTAGTCGGCTGGGGTAACTTTTATTTATATTATATGTAATAATTTTCGTGCTTTTACGAGTTTTTATGAATATAAATAAAACCAAATATCTATTAGTTTACATTAATGAGGCGCTGCTAAAAGAGTATAAAAAAAAACATAATAACTAAAATGTAAACTGAAAATTACTTATAAATCTTTATTGCACTAATACACAAGGTGGAGTTTAAGATATCAGCCCAAAACATTAGAAATCCTTACTATATTATAAATGCAAAAGTAACTCTGTCTGCCTGTTGCGCTTTCACGCCAAAACTACTGAACCGATATAAATGAAATTTGGTACACAGATAGTCTAGAGCCTGAGAAAGGACATAGGCTACTTTTTATCGACATACCACACGGGCGGAAGCTAGTTTAACATAAATATGACGTAGCTAAGACTTGGTTAATTTAATAGTGCTCGACACAGTTACTGCTTCGGGCACAGGTCTACAGAAGAGATATTATAATGTGAATCATTATTATTTAATAAACGTCTAATCATGATAATAGAGGCGTACCTACTAAATAAACACATGAGCAACAGAGACCTCAAGTCTGATAATAACAACAACCACCGGTTTCCATAAATACCTATAGCTACCCGCTATTTCCATAATACAACAATAGATGGGTCCCTATATCTTTTTCTCAATTAATACGGAATACTAAAAAGTCTTAATTTACTGAAGTGGCCTCGTAATTAATACAGTAAGGTCTTCCCGGGAGCTAATTTAGTAGCAATCCGTAAGAAATTACCATTTTCACTGGGACACTCGGCAAAAAATGGCATTAATTATAATAGCTGGCTATTCCATTTATTGTAAAAGAAAAAAGAAAGAAAGAAAATGTGTTTTTTTGCGAAAAGTATAATGTTATGCAGGGCGAGTTTTTGAGATGGGACTGCCAGGCGTAGTGTGACACTGAGACTGGACAACGGAAACAGAAAAAGGTTTTTTTAGAGATATAAAAGAAATACAGCTTAACATCTCTAAACATTTCGCTCACATCCATAATAATTTAGTTCTCTAGATAATAATTAATAATACTGGTATACTACTAATACTGGTATATAATATACCTATGAGACTATTGCCATCAAGGCACAAATCAAGATTCCGGGATTTTCTAAAAATCCTAAAACACTGCTCTCAGAGATCCAACCGCTTAGCAGTCGCATTCACGACCGTAAGACCAATTTTTCAGTCGCCAAATCATTGTTTAATTATCATTGACATCAGTATTCAGTTGGAAGACGTTCACTGTTGGGTACCTATGTGGCGGCATCTACATTGCCACATGCGAACTACGCATCACACTGACGTCACGCGAAATCCTGCATCGCGCAAGTATAGTTTACCGCGGGATCAGCATACCTATAACTTCCTGACATCAATCCTCGGGCAGTGCCCACCAGACACAATACCTAGCTGATCGGAGGATCCTCCCTTTTCTATCGAGTTTGAGTGAACTATACACCCTGTTCCTCATACCTCTATACTTCTTCCAAGCATCGCTGCAATCGCCGGTCTTGTACGGTAAGCCACACATAAGTGGTACCTTTTTTTTTTTGAGTGTGGGTAATCATCAAATGACTTTTCCCACTCTGGGCGAAGCGGGAGGGCGTGCCAGACTTTTACTGACTAAAACCCACCCGTGTCTCTTCAGTTGCCTGTTGCCAAGGGTCCCGGTATTTCTTTCGGACTTTCCCGCAACTCTGGCAGACAATAGTGGTACCTAACAGCCAAATTATAAGCTGGCGTTGCATCCTATTGTAACTCCGTACTAGGCTAGCTCAAAGTTTTCCCAATGATTTTTGGTCGACTATATTATTATACGCATCCTGTAGATTCATTAATTAATTCACCGTACAAATACTATTGTAATAATCCGTAATATTCCAATTAACTGAATAACAGATGATTAAAGCAAACAGAGCCTGTCAGACAGCTAATTATGTACATTTGTCATTCCAAATCAACGCTCAGCCGAGTGATGGGGACTTGACGTGGCTACGCGAATCATTCCCCACCTGTTGATTTTAATTACTGTTGATTAATTCAAGCTGTATTATCGTGGGATCTAATCTGGGCATTCTATTGCCGTCAAGTGATTGTCCTGTGTCCAGCTGTGTTATGTTAATTTGTTACTGTCTATTGCAGGGCAAGGGTTGGCCTTAATTGGCCTCCTAATAATTTAAATTGGGTAGTCGTGTTTAATTGAATACCTACCCAATTTAGATAGCCGGGAGATAATTCTTCAGCTGCTACTGTCATTTATTTTTAGTGTTCAATTTGATACTGTTTTTTTGCTGAGCCTCTAATTTCATCATGACATGAAATAGTCATCATCATCAACGATGAAATCTTTTATAACCCACACTGATATGATAGAAGAAATCATCAAAGTTTGTTATATGAAGCAGATGGGAAGACGCTGCTGATCCTCTTGACATAACTCCGTCCCTTTAACGACTCCGAAGGGTAGTTAAACAGTAGCTTACTGACCACATAAAGTACGTGCACGTCCCTCAGGTACCTCCACGTCATTGCAGGACGTGCCATAGTAACTTATATCTCTTTCCCTCCTTAGGCTTTCCTTTTTTTAGGCTTTGCTAGGGGTAAAAAGGGCGTAATCTAATAGATCCAAATTCACAGATAAGTCTGTTTCCAAGCAATCCAATTATTGCCACCTTTTATTACCTGGGTGTAAAAGGATTTATGGGTCCCTCCAAAATCAGGGTCTTTGTCGAGAGGAGGCTGTGAAACATGCGACATTATAGAAGCAGGAAAATGCCTTTCAACATTTGCTGATCGATTCGATTTAATCAAGTAATAATATATTATAAGGTCTAAAATACCGTCCCTATACATAAAATATTACTTAGGAATATTCCTATTTCTAAGCTGTATAAAAATACCTTTTTTTTTTAAGTAAAGGTTAGTAAAGTAATCGGTTTCGGCAGATCTACTAGAGGAAAAACAGTATGAAAGTAATTTGAAACTGTGTTGAAAGTTATGATGATTTTCCCAGAGGGCCTTGCAGACAACGAAAGAAGGGCCCAGTTAGTTCACTGACGATCCCGGAGTTTCTGTACTGGATTAAACTAAAATGTTGTAGGTATAGAAATCTCGCGCATTTCATCGCGTATAGAAGCATATTCCATCAATAAAAAAGGTAATGTTATGAAACACGATCTAGCCTCATTGTTGCTTATAAAGGCCTTTTGATACTGTGTCGATAAAAACTTACGTCTCAAGAATACAACCATTAGTTACCTAACGATCAATACTATAAAAACATACTGCCTAAGCCTACCAGACAAAACCCCGAACACGTTCCCTTTCACAGGCATTGAAAACCGATACAGGCTGAATAGAACCCTGCTCTATACAAGTAATTGTCAATACCACAATGCGTGATGAATAATGTAACTCTCGGGCGTGTCGCAGTTCTCCGTCGCACGCGTCGCGGCGTGAATGTCCGGCTTTATTTGCCGTAATTAATTCGATTACGCGAAGCATTATGCGGGTGACAGCGGCCCCTGTGATAAGGGTCAACTTTTCACCAACTTATTTGTCGTATTGCTTTGTTTTTTGTGCTAATTGTCGATATTTCTAAAAATAAATCGGTGTGGGTGCTAAGAGGTTAATTAGGGCGAATTGTGGAGTTCTATTTTTGGTTGGAAGTAGCCTACATAATATTTATTTTTAGGCTTAAATGTTTTATTTACTTTTCCTACGTAAAATGTAGCCAATCAATCTGCCTAGCCTTTTCCCAACTATGTTGGGATCGGCTTCCAGTCTAACCGGATGCAGCTGAATACCTGTATTTTACATGGAGCGACTGCCTTTCTGACCTCCACAACCCAGTAAGTGGGTAATACGATACCCCTTGGTTAGACTGGTTGTCAGACTTTCGTGCTTCTGACGACTCAAACGACGTCAAAGATCCACAAATGACAGCCAACGACCAACGGCTTAACGTGCTTTCCGAGGCACGGAGGAGTCTCGATATGTGAATATGGTCACCCATCCACGGACCAACCCCGGCATGCGTAGCTTAACCTGATGGATCGAACCGAGCGGCTGTTATTACTTAGCCACGAGCTCCTCACTTAGCCTCGAGTACGTAAAATGTAGCCAAATCATAAAAATAGGTTGTATTGACAAATAATATCAAAATACGTCATTTCACCTACAGTTGCCAACAGAGTTACATCGTCTTCTATCTGATACTCTCGTCTCCATTTGCAAAAGCGATATTATTTTGTCACAGGTTACGTCACTTGCGTCTCTTTTGAGCGCATCAATACCTATTGCTCGGATTTCATTTTCAGCTCAGTCCAGGTGCAACTGACTCAGAGTGTTAAGCCTTAATTGAACACCTTTAAATACCTACTTAAAGGTGTTCAATTAATTAAGTGAGTTTGTTTAAATAATTCTGATAATTTAACTGTAAATCGCACAAAACAAGCTTGTTGAGCAAAATAGAATTTAACTTAAAAGTAAATGTCTCATTTGAGTAAAAATATATAGAAGATTTTATGTCTTAAGCAGTGTGTTTTAATTAACTATGATGTTTGAATAGAATTTTCAAAGTAAATTTATTACTTAAAATTACTTATCATTGTGTTTTTGTGAGTTTTACCAACGAAATATTAATAACTACATATAAAAGCAAAATTATTAAACAAATTATTCTAGTTTGTCTAGTCAAATAAATTCGTATTTACCTACTATTAACTTATTCATTCTATGCTAAAGTCCTTAGCCAGCATTGAAATTAACAGAAAATAAAACAACGTTCTTAAAGGAATTTACAGGATACTTTATACCGTTTAATTTAATACAACATTATCTTAAATTGGTGGGATTGCACATAAAATTCGACCCTCGTATAACCAGGAATGTCACATTGCTTTCCAAGATGGCCGCCAAACAAAATGGCGGGGTTTATTGCTTATTTATTTAAATGAGCTCTAATTAGGAAGGTCGATGTGTTTTTTAAGGGAATTATTTATTAGGTGTACGCGGCGAATATAATTATTGTTATTTTTTATGCAAAATTTCTAATTAGCTGAATTTTCATATACCTTTTTTTTTCAAATTCGGAAGTGCTTCTAAAAATAAGCCAGAGTTTTGTTCATGTTAGTGTGTGTTACATAAATGATTGCGTTCATACTTTTCAGCGCGTTTTCGGGGCAATATCTCGTAATGCCTGGGTGCTTATGTAAATAGCCCAGTGATAAATAAAAAAGTTTTCTTCAGATATTTTCTCTGGTAAAATAAAAGTGTAGATAAGTAGGTTCTACCCGCTGCTATTGGTCCTACCGTATTGTGTAAAAGTTAGTTATGACTTTTAGTTTGAATTACTTATATTTTTATTATTTCGTAAGTCTGTTCTATGGCGGTTCGTAATTCGAAGTGTTAAAAGAACTGGTTTTGGTTGAATGCTTTTAGATTGTAGTCCAAACTACAATCATTCAGCCAAAAACCAATTCTATCATTAAAACTGCGACACAAAACTTTTCTCACACAAAATACAAAATCGCTTCGAAACAATGAACGAGTATAATAATTAAATTCACAATCGCATCAGACCAATCAACAAAGCATCTCTTCAGGCTGAAACTGTGTCGCGTGCAGAAATTTCAGAAGACGCTAGATAAAGGTTCGTTCAGTGGCTGAAAAGGAATTTGAACAATGCCGGCGAATGCGGAACGGGTACCCGCGGTCCTCAGGGCTGGTCAAATATGGAATTTTGGACAGCGTTTAGAAGATTTTTGGGGATGTTTATGATATTATTATCTTTGAAGATTTTTTATCATAAATAGAAATATCAAAATGTACGGTCACTTGTTTTTATTTCTGTGTAGGAACATCTTATTATTTGAAATTAATTTCCGGTTTCTGGAACGAAAATCAACGTTAAAGTTAACTGGCATTTATCTATCGAATGTATTGACGTGACATGAGTTTTTCATGAAATTAATTTTGATACGTCGTTGATTTTGTCTGTTATGTGTCTCGTAAAGTTAATAAGTAAATCTTATCGCAGGTACATAAACGTCTTCGGACAGGAATCATTTCAATTCATAATTCTAGCTATCCTCTGTCATCTGAGACCAACATTTTTTCTGAACGAAACTAATATTTCATGCTTAGCAAGCAGCACAGATCACACATAACGATAACTTTTATAAAAACTACCGCCAAAAATCAGCGACCATTCGTGGCCACCCCTGATATCCGTCCAATCAAGCCACGACGCATCCGTTCTGAAGACTCCGTTTAAGATATTTCGCGCGCTTCACACAATGAAGTAGTTTCCAACTCTTTGGTCTAAAGTGCACGCCACTTCTAGCATTTATCTTATATTCCGTGTATTGTGTGTGGCCAGTATGATTTGTGTTTGTGGAGAGTTGTGCTTCAAGTAATAGATTAGTTTGGGGGAGTCAGGATTGCTAAGAATTGGTTGTTTTAAAATCTATAATAATTTACTCATAAGAATAGATATGCATAAGTCTATCATCGGCACAGTATATTAGTATAGTAATTAAACGATAAGAATGGAGCACTCAATATTCTTTTGGGGTTTTAGTTTTGTTGAATCCTTATGTCACCCTTTTGCTGTATCATCGACATTATCTGTACTAGTAGCAACCTATTTCCATTCAAAACTTAACTGACTCAGTGTCATAGATCTTATTAATAAATATTTTTAAAATAAAACTATATCTTGTTTTCAATCCCAAATTAGTTCTAGGCTAGTTTTAAGTAAAGCTCGGAGTGACAACTAGTTTTAACTGAAAATCAAATATAGGTATCAGTCAAGTGGTAAATTCTAGTTTTGACTAGGTATTTCTAGTTTTAACAAAGGCATTTATTAAAAACTAGTTTTAACTGGGGAAAACGAGTTCTAACGAAAATAATAAATATTGTTTTATTAATATTATAGTTTCCATTCAAACGTTCCGAAACAAAGAAATCATGTGAAACTACGCAATCTTTGTCACTATGACGTCACAACTTCCCATCTTGTCAAATGTCAATGATACCTCATAGGTAGCACGAAAAAAAAACGCTCCAAATGTCAATGGTACCTATGGGGTATCACGCGACAATTGTTACCATTGGTTGACGTTTATTTGCACTTGCAACACAATCTGGCTGTATCATTCGAATAATCGATTAATAATTTAACGATTTTAGTAACAATTACTTGGTAACACCACTAAAACGGACCGAAAACCTAACAAACAAAATCTATCTGTGGTCGTGTGAAGCGACGACGCCATATTGGCAAAATTCGTCAAGTGTCAAGTGTTGTTTACGTTTGTTCGCAACAGAATAAAAGGAGAAAACGGTGAGTAATCTTATAAGAATTTTATACAGAATTACTGAGAAATAAGTGTAGATTTCGTATTGAGTGTTAGTTTATCGGAAAGTGATAAATATTTCAGTGAAAAAGTAACGAAAGTTTTGAAGTAAACAATTTTGACGCTGTCGCCGCCGTGTTTAGTAATGTTATTACGATAAATATTCTTGTATACTGTTTGAAATACACATAAGTAGCTAGCAGAATAATCTACGAACATAATTTGGCTAATAGCTACTGATATTATTGCGAATTGTTATCGTAATCGTATTTCTAATTCGGCGATTCCCCCGTACCATGACACAACGCTCATAGTAGGCGGGGCCAGTAAAAAGTACTGTCAGCAAAAAAAATTTTTTGTTCCAATAAGAAAGAAAGAAAGAAAGAAAAAAAGAAAGATTACATTTTATTATTTCTAACAGTTTACTTAACTGACATGTGTAAGAAAAATAAATGTCGAGGTTATTGTTTTTTTTTTTACCGACTTCAAAAAAGGTGGATGTCCTCAAAAGTATGAATGTTGTTTTAGGATCATGGTATTTTCCTAGGCCATTTAATTTAGTAAATGATTGTTTTATGATATTTTCAGCATGGCGAGGCTGTCCTCGACCTCAAGGTCACGGAGCGTGACCCCCGCTCCGTGCAAAAGGGGCCCCACACAGAGCGCCGTCCGTCGCGCTATCATCATGGGGTTCCTTGACGCTGCCCCGCGCCCCGATCTGTCCTCATCCCCACCGCGCACCGCGGTAAGTATTTTCTGTATAGCACATTACTATATATTTATGTAGTTTCAGTGGAGTAATTTGTATATCTTGTCTTTTCAGCCGCCTACATGCTGTGCCGGTTCGAGCGACCCGTCGATACGTGTGTACCTACTACGCTTTGGAATGGGCAACTAGCTTCATCTTTCTTAGTGACCGACTCCTCGACAGTTCAAAAGTGCCCGTAATTGGTTTATTTGAAATAAATGCTTTGAGTATGAGTTTTGCGTTTTATTTTGTTGTAATATATGTCTTGAAAGAAAAATGTGTTTTATTTCAAACTTTTCCTAGCTTTCCGTAAGTATCCCATAAACTTACAAAAAGATAGGAAAAGTTGTTGTACTAAAAACCAACTACTATTGATACGTGGAGAAGTAAAAATAAACAATAATTATCTCCACATACTTCGTTATCCGTCTGTCTGCCAGTCTCTATAGACACTTTCTCGACCGTGACAGTAGTTTTGCACGTATGCCGCGCATTACTTTTACTGTGCGTTTGCACTGGCGAATCATTCAAAACAAAACATGTTGTCGTCGAATGTTTCGCCAGTGCAAACGCAGTTATGCGCCTATGCGGTGCAATAGACATTCCCTCTAGTCTAATGCACCTATGTGGTATCATGTGACAGTAATGCAAATAAAAAACCGTGAGGCCGGTTTCGTAAACATGTGTGCACTTAGTGAGGTGTAGTTTGATTGTAAAAGGTTGTAAGTGTGAGCGTGTATGCACAGAGCGAAAGTATAGTTTTGGCATGTTTCACTATTGTTCGCAGCGCATGTTTTGCTTTTTTTTTGCATTACTGTCACGAGAATGTCACATGATACCGCATAGGTGCATACGACTAGAGGGAATGTCTAATGCACCGCATAGGTGCATAACTGCGGTGCATTGGATATTTTTAAAACCGACTACTATTGACACATGAAGAATTAAAAATTCTAACAGGCAAACTTTAACATGATGAATAAACACAGTAATTACTTCCACATACTTCGCTGTCGCAAAAAAAAGTATTTTTTGCGATTACAAACTTACATTTGCAGTTGGAGAATTCACCGTCACGTATATCGATGTATGAGAGAACATATTTTTCAACTACAAAGTTAAGTTTGTTTTTGAGTTAATATCATCCCTACTACGGAACCCTTCATTGTGGGTGGCCTGACACGCAATCGGCCGGTTTTTATTGCTTAGGCATAATCTGACTATAATGTTCCCACTGCTGGTACACAGGTCCTCCTGTCCGTGTGAGAGAATGGGTGGGTTGGTAGATGGATTTAGGTACCTACCTACATATAAGGAAAGATAGATAGAATACTCATTTATGTAATGTTTTGTCCATAATAATTGTTACACAGCTGTTAGGTACCTAGTATAAGTATAAAGTATAAGTGTACCTAGTTACAAATGATGAATCATTATTTTCAAAGAAATCGAAATAATAATAATAGTAATTGGGATATCTCAAACCATACATTTATTTCGTATATTTTTTTGAACAGGTCATTACTATTGTAGGTAATAGAACACAAATAGTGGGATAATAAAGTAATAATTATGTTATCTAAATTAAAGTAACATAATAAACAGAATAAAGGAACATTAATAATTTATAATAAAATAACATCGTACTTGAAAATTATAACATACAATATTCGCAGTCTTTTTACTCTGATGCGCTGACGGTACCCGCGAACCAGTATAAACCAGTTTTCGGGACCGGCTCTGCGCGCGTCGCTGCGTAATGGCCGCGGAGTATTTACGTTGTGTAAACAAAAAGTTTTTATCGCATAGATCCTGTTACAAGTGGAATGAGGTGCTGTTATCGTGTTTATGATTAGGCCTATACATTGTGCTAACGATATCAAGTGTTTGTGGAGTGAATAAATGTGTGTGTGTCGTTTTATTGTGATAAGTTTCTAGGTGTTTCGAGTGAAAAAACGAAAAAAATAAAGTTTTATCATCCCTGCGAGATAAGGTCAGTATATTTAGCTTATTGAGTGACATTCCTGGCTTCGTTAACTCATAACGAAGCCAGGAATATATAATATAATGTGTGCAAATTACTGCTTGGTGATGAAATCATCATTATTAGGAAGGCCTACCCCAAAAAAAACTGGTGACTAGGTCGACGAGTTTAGCGCTATAAGGTAAAAACCTAGGCTAACACATTAGGGGTTAAAACAAAACCCCCATTGGAACTCGCCAGCTGAATAAGGTAGCCATTGTCATTACACTTAGTTGCAGTTGTTAGGAACTCCACCATGTTTACAGGCCATTGTCGGCTGTAACAATGGCGCTAATAGATTGACAGAACGTCACACGAGTGAATGAGTTGGTGAGGATTAAGCCTGGCTTACACGACACGTTTACATGCCACAAGTTGAAGCAACACAAAAGTTGCACCGTCAGTGTTTTGTAAAATTCAATTTTATTATGATGTGCCACCGGCAAGAAACATTCATGCATCGTGTAAATGAAGCTTTAAGAAGCGCGTGTGTGATTTGTTGCGAGTCCTATCTCTAACGAAATTTATTAGGTTATCTTTTATTTGTATTGTTACTAATAGAGGATGTTTTAATGCACTTGATTGCCTCGTTGCTCTAGTGATTGCAAGAGTTATTGTTGAGCATAAAATCGCGATTTCGCTTCCTGGTTGGGTAAATTGTTATTGGATTTTCCATCTGGAATTACTCAGTAGCAGCCCGGAGTCTAGACTTGTGCCGGATTGATGGCAATAGGCTCGTTCCCGATTAACCGGTGAAATGTGGGTGTCGGTACTTTAAGTACACCCCTGGTACCTACACCTCTGCATAATCCTTCGGGTAAACACTGGCGCGATGTTACTTAATTATAATAGTAAAACTAAGAAAAACATAAAACAACGTACAAAAAAACTAAGCGATAAATATGAAAATAGTCTTTTAATAAAATTCATTTACCAAAGAAAGAGGCAGAGATACTATTTTTATATTAGCAGATTATATTTAAACATTTCAGACAGTTTATTGTCTTTAGCTATCAATCAACATGTAGGTACTCATAATAATATTTGGTCACACAATAAGGACAATAGAATATTAACTCCGGCGCACCCTGGGCGGTCAGCACGTAGTCAAACTTGCTCATAGTCTAAGAAAGAAAAACTAAAATCAATTGCACTTAAAATGGACACTGACTATCATCCAAATGGCTTTATTATTATTGCTTCCCTTAAGCGGAAAGTCGTAATCGATTCGTCGGAGACAATATTTTTCCTTAATGCTTCGCTTCGCTTACGTTCAAAGCCGTCTTCTGATTACCTTCCCTGTCAGTATTGGGCTTGAAGGATATCTCCGGAGATAATACTCGCTTAACGTAATTATTATTGGTCCTACAGTATGTTTGTGGAGACTACTGGGTTCGTTTGTTGTTTTATTTTATGAGAGGAATGTGTTAATCGTGATTATAGTTGCTAATAAACGTTTTAAACCCGAATCCGTGGTTTAAAACCGTGTTAAACAATTTAAAACGGTCTTTAAACCACGGATTTTGGTTTAAAGCTGTAAATAAACCGTTTAAACCAAAATCTGTGGTTTAGTAACCGTTTTAAACAAATTTAAAATGGTTTTTATACCACGGATTTTGGTCTAAAACGGTTTTTTTACGGGTTTTTATAATCGTGATAGCAAAAACGATCGATTGATCGTACTTAAATAGTTATCTACTAGTTTGAAAGACGTAATAATTATGTAAAAGGAAATTCCGTGAAAGTTGAACTTTTTGGGTTGGGTGATATTTCAGAGCACTGATTTCAACGACACCTGACACTAACAGCACTGAAATAAAATAATATCAGTGCGTTTCGGTGGAACAGTTTATTTGATAATATTATTTTCACACCAAGAACTGCGTTAAAAAAGTGTGATGGGATATATTTTTTTACCGACGATTTGTCGCATGTAAGTGAAAGAGTATTCTGGATTTGAAATAATGTGTGTAAAATGCAAAAATATTGGAAATGTTACTAGGTAGGTATCATTATTATTAAAATACAAACAGTTACAAGAAAAGATTTCTTTCTTTTTTCTTCTTTCTAGTACCCATACAACTTTAACCATATCTACTTATTTACATATTCCATGTACCTAATTAAAGTATCTATTAAAATTTCGACGAAAAACGAGACATAAATAAAACACAAGTGTACCTCCCATTAAGCTAAAGATGGATGGTGTTTAGAACACCATTAATTTTACTCCCCCATAAACGTCAAGCAGGTGGGGGCTTAATATTTCGATATTTGACACCATTGCACACCATGGAATGTCTTAGAGGTGCACACGACTATGGGAATCCGATGGGAAATTCTCCCGTCGCTGTGAATAAATAATGAGGCTTTTGTTGATGAATTAACATCAAAAGATCTGCTGAATTATTCATGATTCTAATATGAAGAGATGTCTTAAATAAATTATTAAACTTACTCCATAGAATACTACGTAATCAATAGAATTTTAAAAAGTTTGCTATCAATCAACTCAGCCTATCGCAGTCCACTGCTGGACACGGGCCTCTCCCAAGCTGCGCCACAACGCCCTGTCCTTCACCTTCCGCATCCAGTCTACCTCAGCCACTTTTCTAAGGTCGTTGGTTTGGATTCCCCAGATAGATAGCTGGGGAGTCCAGACTCCCTAGACAAAGTGACATTCTATCAGCGATAACGATTAAGGAAACAGCAAAAATGTATAGGACTGACATAAGCAGCATATGTGGGCAGAGCATTTAAAGTACAAAAAAAATGTATCAGAGCCATGAGCGGAGCAGAATACTTAGACCATTGCAGGCCATTATTTAAAGAATTAAAAATTCTTCCGCTCCCGTGCCTTTATATTTTTGAGGCTTGTTTATTTGTAAAAAAATACCCACATTTATTCCTATTAAATGAACAAGTCTCCCAAAGATTGAAGAAAAAACATGCCGGGGAATTGCTAGTACCTCCTCAGAGATTGCAACTATATAGTAGAAATGCCAGTTGTATGACAGTAAAAATGTATAATAAATTACCAACTGGCTTGAGAATGTTACCAATTAATAAATTCAAATGTAAAATGTTTACTTGGCTCTTAGACATGTGTTTCTATTCTGTTAATGAATTTTTAAATCATACTTTTTGACATAGTAATTAATATTCTATGCTTTTTGACATAATAATTAATATTTTGACATTACAAATAATACTATTCAATTAATCTGAATCAATATTATTGTATAAAATATAAATTCAAACCAATTTTGATAATTTAATATAACTTTTATTGTAATGTCTACGATTTGCATGCACTTAGCTTATTTAATTTTTCTACACCAGCAATGGTAGTATATGTGAATCAATGTTTAATTTTAGATCTCAATGCACCATATACTTAGAAATAAATTATTCTTATTCTTATTCTTATTCTTAAGCTATCGAAAAGCTTATGTCAATCTTGTTGAAAGTCGCTATAAAAATACGAAACGCTTCGGAAGCGATTGTCACTTGTCTAGGCCTGGACTCGTTTGTTTATTACGCGCAAAAAGATTATATTATATAGTGTATTTTTTCATTAACATGAATTACCCCTAAATTACTTTAGATTGTGTATAAATAAGATCAAGGATACAATTTGATTCAATAGTATTACTGCGATTTTATTATATTTAATTCACAGTAATTTTAATCCCTGAAAAAAGTTGTTTGCATAAATGGCAAAACATGTGCAACCCACGCAAAAACAACCGAGCCTGTGTCGCCTATCTGTAACCTGTTATTTACAAAAGTTTGTTTCGATGTGAGGGTAGAACCCACGCGTGTTGTCACAAGAGATAAAATAAAAGAAAAATATTCAGGAAACAAACTCTGTTTTTAGGCAGCAGATTACAGTATTACAAAACATTGAAAAAAAGTATTTTACCGTCCCGACCCTGTTCCGCGCTGATGCAATGGCGACATGTCAACATATTGATATTTCTTTGCTACGTCTAAGTTAAATGTTTACGTATTACTAGTTACCTACGACTAGTGATCCGCCGTGCAATTTATAAATGTGACGACATGTCAAAATATTGAGATATCTATGTTAAATATGTTATTTTTATAAACCTTCTGGCTGTGTCAGGCGTGCTAAAGCACGATTTTACAACTTGACAAAACAACGAGATTTCTTTGATATAATTATGTAAGATTAAAATTAATGTGTTATACACATAAACCTTACGGAATAAATTCTCTAAATGATGGTGAAAATCGTACCAAAATCGATTGTTTAGTTAAAAAGATCTAAGCGGTCACACTGAAAGACGTGAAAAGCGACTTTGTTTTATAATAATATTATAAAACAAAGTCGCTTTTTAATTACATGTTATGTAATTAAATATTAGTAGAAGACTAAAAAAATAACATGGTCTAAAGGTACTAAGTTTGACGTCCAAGGGCATTAGCAGGCTACACTCTGCTACGTGCTACGAAGCAACAGAGCTACGACATTACTGCTACGCGAGCTACGCTGTCGTAGTCGTAGCAAATCAGCTACGCGTCGAGTAGATACGAAGGAGTTTGATCTTTTTTTTTAATTTCTGTGAATTTAGTTAAAATTTTGTATTATCTGGCTATCTGTTCCTTCGACACTAACACCATAGGACATTATCATAGGGCCAGTTTCAGCACACTTTGTACTTCATGACAGCTTTAACATGCAAAAAAACATTTTGTCTCACCCAGACGCTCAAAAATATACAAAACAAAGCTTTTTAGAAATTCCCTGAAAATAAAATATTAATTTCTTTAATGTGAACGGAGATCTCAAGTCTCTCTAGAGTGCCAGTGTGCTTAAAACTATCTTACATTAAGATAATAGCTTTAAGTGCTGGATTTCATGTTCACTGCGAGCTCATTTTGTGAAAGATACTTGTTTTTAATTATTTTAGGTACGAGAATCACATCTTGGTATATTTATTTGCGTTTTGTTGGTATAAATAAAGGTTAACATATTATTAATTATGTTCTAGTTACTTGGATTTGTTTGTGATGCTCGTAAAATAATGAGGTACAACGTTATTCATTACGAGTTTAATAGTAGTTACTAACTTTTACGAAATATGTATTAAAAAATCAATCTGCCTAGCCTTTTCCCAACTATGTTGGGGTTGGCTACCAGTCTAACCGGATGCAGCTGAATACCAGTATTTTACATAGAGCGACTGCCTATCTGACCTCCACAACCCAGTAACTAGGTAATACGATACCCCTTGGTTAGACTGGTTGTCAGACTTTCGTGCTTCTGACGACTCGTAACGACTGTCAAAAATCCACAAATGACAGCCGGGACCAACGGCTTAACGTGCTTTCCGAGGCACGGAGGAGTCTCGATATGTGAAAACTATTCTACAAACAGTGATTCTAAAACAAAACAAAGAATAGGTACATAATGGAATACAAATACTTAATTGAATTGATTGGTTAGTGTTAAATACCTAAGCGGGGAGAAGTAGTGGCTAAGTGGTGACGACTGCGACTTACGACTTGTAGGTCGTAGGTTCGAAACCATAAAGGTGCTATACTTTTATACTTTGTGTAAATTATTTTATCACCACAATCACTGCTCTCAAAACGGTGAAGAAAAACATCGAGAGGAAACCGTAACCGAAATGTTCTAGAACCAAACGTTCGATGACATGTGACATCTACTAACCCGCACTGGGCCTGTGTGGTGGATTACGGTCCACTCCCTCTCGGAGGTCTGTGTCCCAGCAGTGGGAACATTTTAGGCTGATTATGCATTATGCATTATGTAACCAACGTATGTAGATACCTCCCTACCCTAGCAACCATAACGTGTTATTAACTCATTGTGGAGTAGTATTTAGCACTATTCAGTATCTTTTGAAGTGAAAACTTCTTTAGGAGCAGTTTGCGCTCCTTCCGAAAAGTGAACGAAACTAAACCGTTACGATCGGGTCGGCGACGCTGAATCGGGTATACTCGGCTCCAGCCGGTCGGCGACGCTGAATCGGATACACTCGGCTCTAGTCGGTCAGTGACGATGAATCGGATACACTCAGCTCTAGTCGGTCAGTGACGCTGTATCGGGTATACTCGGCTCTAGTCGGTTGGTGACGCTGAATCGGGTATACTCGGCTCCAGCCGGTTGGCGACGCTCAATCGGGTATACTCGGCTCCAGTCGGTCGGTGACGCTGAATCGGGTATACTCGGCTCCAGCCGGTCGGCGACGCTGAATCGGGTATACTCGGCTCCAGCTGGTCGGTGACGCTGAATCAGGTATACTCGGCTGCAGCCGGTCGGCGACGCTGAATCGGGTATACTCGGCTCCAGCCGGTCGGCGACGCTCAATCGAGTATACTCGGCTCAAGTCGGTCGGTGACGCTGAATCAGGTATACTCGGTTCCAGCCGGCCGGCGACGCTGAATCGGGTATACTCGGCTCCAGTCGAAAGTTTTACTTCTGTCGTGTGGTCATAAGCACACACCCTCTTTTTCTTTAACGGAGATGACTGTGTCAGTCTGGACCCCGTTTTCAATAAGCATGTTTTCAAATCCATTATTTCATCAGTTCAAACCACGTTGGCACGCCTGCTTCTGCCTTTGCATTTATCGTTTCCGGGATCGATTCCGAGCCAAAAAGATGGACGCAAAATAGGTTAAAAGTGATAAACAAACTTTTTTTTAACTCGGGTTCAAATACTTTCTATGAAAGTTAAGGTTGTAGATCTGTCTGAAACGAAGCGACGCGACGGTTCACTTTAACTAGATGTCTTTAGAAAACTATAATTTCGCTCCCATTTCCGTACGTTTTCACTTTGAGGAGTAGTTTGAGCGGTTATAAAGTCGTTTGGTGTCGTTGGAAGACGGAGAAATAAAAAGGGTTTGATGTATAAGCATTTGAATAAGATTTAATCATTATGTAAGCTAGGGCTAGACCATACTTGTAGTCATAATTTTCCTTTCTGTATACAACACAAAGACTGTATTGTATGTATTTGTGTTGTACCCAGAAAAGAAAATAAGATAACTAAAACCTGCTTGTTCTCGAAAATGATTGATGTCTAGGATGGGTTGTTGGAATTGTCGTCTTCTTCTTTTCTTGTGGTTAGTGACTAACCTCCTGTCAGAGTTTTAAAGCCGCCCCGGGTCTTTGACTTGGCTTCACATGTCGTCGAGAAATATCTTTCAGGCATGCTGTGTTTTGCGGGTTAGTCCGAAAGGGATACCGGGACCTTGGCAACAGGCAACTGAAGGAACACGGGTGGATTTTAGTTAGTAAAAGTCTGACACGCCCTTCCGCTCCACCCAGAGCTTCCAGTCATTGGACGATATCCCAACCTCAAAAAAAAAAAAACATGCTGGTTTCCTCACGATGTTTTCCTTCACAGTTTTTGAAGCAAGTTATAATTATACGATACGCTTATGAATCCGAAAAATCAGAGGTGCGTGGCTTGGGTTCGAACTTAAGACCTATGACTTGGCAGTCCGACGGTCGCACCATTAGGCTTAGGCATCACTGTTTTGCATTGTCACTATTTATTGTGCATAGATGACATGAAAAGCCAAATATTTTCTAGGACATACAACAAATTAATGCCAGTAATAAAAGGCTTTTGTCTGATTCTATTCTATTTAACTTTCTAATCTTTTCTATTCTTTTTAAAACACGGATAGTGTATCATAAATAACGTTGGCAATACTACTAGATAGTACAAATCAAAGCGGTATCGTCATATTTCCTGCCTGCGCTGCCATTTGGCTCACATCTAGGGCAAGTTGCATGAACTTTTAGATTATTCGATGTGAACTGAACATCGTATAAATATCTGTTTTATTTTTATCTATAAAATATGTCTTGTGAAGGTAGTATTTTGGAGATTGATAGAAAATTACTGTAATTGAAAATTACTGTAATTGCGAAGTTCATGGGAATTCAGATATTTAGAATTCAGATATTTAATAACACAGACTTCAAGTCACACAAAAAAATCGTACGAGTAAAAAAAAACCCGGCCTACGCATACGGTTCTAGGTGCTACGGCGTAGATGATGGCTTCTCCGGACGTGTTGCAACGATGTAGAAGCCATCAGCTACGCCGTAGACCCCGAAAGTAACCATTAACTGGTATAAGTCTAGTCTATTTTATATTAGGCCTCGAACTGCACTAATTTTACTACAAGAACCTTGCTCAAAGAGTCTATGTGCACAAAACAACAACAGCCAACAATCGACTGAATGTGAAGCTTTTTTAACAAAATTGTCTGCCAGTCACAGAGCTATCAGTAACAAAGGCGTTCTGTTACAAATGGCTGGCTCAAGCGACTCGCCTTTCAAATGGATTAATTTTAATCGGGAGTGTCAACCAATGTAGGAGCCGTTGATATTATTATCATTGTAACGAGATGTTTTCTCAGCTGTTCATTTTATGCTCGAGTAAGTAATTCGGTAAATGTTCAGTTTTGTTTTGTAAATAAGCCCTTTGAAATTTATTTATAATATTGTTTAAATAAACTTCGCAGTTTCAGGTACGTCATATGATGTTCACGGTATTTCTTATTACAGGCGTCTCGTATCACACGCTTGCCTATAAGGAACACAATAAAGTGGAATCACCAACGAATTGCGATCACCGATTTATGATTTTTATTGCTGATTATTGTCATTTATCATTTGATTATTTATTTTTGTAACTTTATTACCTACTAAGGCGATTAACACATGGCACCGCGCACCTCCGCGGACTCTACCGGCTCGACCGTGCGGTCGGGCGGTATATGTGTGTTCCTATCTTCCTGGATTTAATACAGGCCAATGCGACATGAGACCGCCTACCGTAGCGGTGCGCGGTGACGTGTGTTAATCGCCTAAATTCAACGCCTTAGGTGGCGTTCGCGAGGTATTGAGTTCGAGTCTCCAACAGTGACAGTCTTACAGCTTGTTTCAGCTAGTACAGGTAACCTGTAATGTGCTACCCAAGTTGCAAGTTCTGTTTAAATCATATTCTTTATTTAATCATATACCGCATTCCCCTATCTAGCCCCTTTTTGTAAATAATAAACGTTGTATAATACAACATTTTATGGCCGTGATGGCAGGCACACGATAGCGGATATCTTTCGTAGGGGAGCTCCATAAAACGTAGGGATCGTTTTACGATAGATAAGTTCGAAACAAAATACAATTGACGAGCAAATGTTGAGCTCTGTTGAGTTATTATTGAGCTATGTTCGTGACAGCCGAAACTGGAGAGTGTACAAAGGGAATTTTGTACGAAAAACTGTCATGGAGTGATAGAACTTTAATAAAAATAGATTCTTGATAGATTTGGGTGATGGAAAGTCATGAAATGTGAAGTGTTTTAAATTAGTTCTAAAGAGATTATGATTAAAAGTGTATTGTGATTGTGTTAAGTTAAGATGAAGATGGTACTATCACAGAATAAATAATAGTACTGATGTACTACATCGAATCGCTTTTCCAGCTACATGTATTACAGATGCTCACTTCCTATGTTTTTCTATGGTAGTTGCACGACAGAAAGCAAGCATAAAATATACAGTTAACAGCATTCACCGTAGGTAATTCTGCTACAATATTCCGCCCGCCCTCTTCTTGAAGACCGCATAATCTTTGCTTGTAACTTCAGCACATAAAACCACATACTCAGTGACTCCCAGTGTTGAAGAAACTTTGTGAGATTCTCAGTTGAGGAGAGATATTCAAGAACGTTGGTGCATTTTCAGTAAAGGGGTAGTTAAACGTTATTTTGGTTAAGATTAATTTATTAATAACAAGACCCTTTGATTAATAATGTTAAGTATTTCGGTACTTACGATATTGTTCTGTTTTAAAGTTAAATATTTCTAGGTCCAAAAAAGTTGTGAAACAAAATCGTTATAAATGAAATTCTGTTGAAAGTATGGCATGTAGTACAAGAAAACTTAAATGAAATAGCTCAAACTTGTAACTAAGCACATAAACTTATAATCAACTCGAACGTGCAATATAATATTTTGTTACAAAAGTTCTAAGTATCAAATAAACAAAAAGTATCGGTACACGTGACAGCCACCGCACGTCCGCGCGCGCTGAATACTAAGCAAGAAAATGACACATGAGTTTGAAAAACGAATTCGCCTTTTTTTTTCTTGCGGCGCGAATGAAATATGGTGTTAGTACATAAAAAAGTACTGCTAATGTTTCTCCAAGATGAATTGGAGTAAAAAGGAAACAGAATTTCAGCTTCTTGTGATTCTGTATACTTTGTAACAGATTGATGATAGAATCGAAGGCACATTTGCTGTTTGTAATTTATTTATTTATTTATTTATTTATTGATTTAGGATCTCCAACAAAAGATATACACAATACATGACACATAAATAAAGGGAAACATCAGGTATTAGGTAGGTGTACTCCTTCACTTAAAGGAGACCACAGCATGCACAATAAAGTTAAAAACTAAGGTAACAAAATTAAAACATTAATACTTATCGTAGTAGGTAAAATTTGGAGAGAAAAAAAAAATGTTTTTTAAAGGATATAAAGGTATGAAAATAAAACATTTATAGATAGGCACTTAAATTAAATTAGATCTAACAAACACTTATTATATTTAGAGACAGACTCACAGATGTCTAAGCTTGTATTTTTTGCTAATTCAATAGTAGCAAGTAAGTAGCAAGTAATTGATAATTCAAGCTCATTACGAATTCAACACACTAAGACATCTGCTATGACACTTTGTCAGTTGCCATAGTAGCTAGTAGGACAGCGGATAGTCCTAAAATACCGTAAGTCTTGTAGAGTTTATTATTATCGATAATTTCCCTACATTTTCGATAAAAATAGATACCTACACAAAGACGTACCTATCTGGAATATCCATTACACTACTTTCTCTTCTATTTATTGATACCTTTGTGTCTTTATGTATCTTTTGTGGCCCAAAATAATTACTAAGATGTATTGAATGGGCACAAAATATCAAATATCGGACATCAAAGATGGAACTTCTGAGGTCTCTCTTTGAATGAGTATTTTGTTTTCGTCATTAGTTGATATTTCGTGGCTGAATATGTTTCGTAATAAATTATATAAACAATTTAAGGAGATCTAATTTATGATAGTTACGAAGTCGCTATTGATTTCAATGGGATAGTAACACGTTCATTAAAATAAGTTATGTATCTACCTACCTTTATAAATAATTGGGCACAATAATTTTCTTAATGACAAAGCCGTCGACTCTTTAGTAAAGACTCTCCAACTTTGTAATTTTTTTTTAAGTTGAATTGTTTTTATTACTGAAACATTTAATAAAGAGAAGGAAAGAAAATACACGGATAAGGATATCCATTAGGCACCTAATTGGCGCAAATCATTATTATTTGTAAGCTATCATCGAGAATTCACATCTTTAACCATTTGTTTCCTTTTTCCTTAAAGAAGGTGAAACCACCGCTTATCAATCACAGCTGTGTTTGAAAGATTAAATATTGATTTATTTATAATTAAGATAACATAATATCACGCCTGTATATCTCCGAAGGGTTACGCAGAGGTGTACTTATAGTACACCCATATTTCGCCAGTTATTTATAATTAGGAACGTAAATAACACCATTAGAGTGCGCGCAAGATAATTCTGCGCGCGACTGGTGGCGCTGGTGTGCTTAAATCTATACTGTAATATTGAAAATATTAAATCTATATTAATAATAATTAATCTTAGTAATTATATAATAAATTGACCTTATATAAACGACAAGACGGCGGCATACTTATTAGTTCCGATTTCAGTCGCGCACAGACTTATTTTGCGAGCACTCTACAGCTAAAATGTGCCAACGCGATGCTTTATCTACAGATTATAAAAACGACCGCTAGCAAGAAAAAAAAGAACAATATCTTACAATTCAATCAACCTGCAATCAATCATAAAGGAAGAGGCCTTTTCCAAGCTGCACTATATCAACCGATATACAGCCTTCTGCCACCACAGCCTTTTCTAAAACCAAAATTAAGTCAAAAGTTTATTGACTAAAAATCCCGTCAATTTTCATGTCGATTTTCATCATATTCATATCTCCAAAAATGAAAGTCCTGCCCACCCCATAAAACAAAGCATGCGAGAAGATAAGCCAGATCAGTCCATTTGCACTCGGATCACGTAAAACCCATTGAACTGAAATAATATGAGGATTTATTTTATTGTCCTGCAAGATACAGTAGTAGCTATATCTTGATGGATGGTAAACTAACTAAAGTTACGAAGTCGGTAGACAATATATGACGTAGATTTTATAGAGAGACACTGTAACGCATTTGTATTGTATATTTGTAAGTTAGAAGGATGCATTTCCGACAGTTTCGTTTGAAAGCTACGGTATATTATATTTAAGGAATCCCCGCCCTGGCATACAATTTTAAGGCATAATATTGTTTGGCATAACGTTTTCGCATAACTTTTATTAGCATAATGATACTGTGGCCTAAGAATACTTTGGCATGGTTAGCATAACTGTCATTTGGTTTAATATTTTTGGTGGCATAATTTGGTGTTGCATACATTTTTAAGGCATAAAATTTATTCGTCTATTCATCTAATTATTGCAATATTTTACTAAGTAGCAAATTGATTGTAATTTTTTACTTGATTTTTCCGAAATAAGTAACGTTATTGGAGCTTTTTCAAACCGTTTACGACTCCGATATGTTGTCCGATATCGATATCGAACCGGAAAATATAAAAATGCTTACAATACTGCTACTCACCACACAACACATACACTACCCTTTAATCTGCCGCCATTATAGATCAAACATGGTCACCTATTCATCACCCTTGCCTTAACCATCCAAAAACAAGACTACCACGTCGACGTCATAAATTGCTGCTTTCCAATAGTCATCAAAAACCAACCGGGCTAGAGTAAGCGCGAATTTATAGCCATTTATAGCGTGTCCTCAGCACTTAAACTTCCATGTTTATTGCCTATCACTAAACGACGATTCTCGATATAATTTATCGACTCTTCCCAACCATTTGTTTTTATTTTTTTATTTACGATTCGAATTCTGATTGCAATTTTTACGATTGATCATACCGGTAAGGTAAGGTTACCTAATTATGCTGTTAGGCATTATGGTAAGGGTTTTTTTATGGTCGTTTTAGGGTAAAACACATGCGGCCTGCTTGATATAAATAAATTGGATATGAAGGTGTTATCTGTATAAATTCCATTTGGGAATGGCTCATAAAATGGGTTGATGTACAGGAAAAATATCATCATTTTGAGTTGGGTTCGTCTGAACCGCATTTTGCTGCATTTTACGGTTCCCGGTCAAAATTCTGACACTTTAATAAACGCTTGTACATGCAAAGCGTCTCGGAAATTTCGTCATTAGGTACCCATAACAATTTCTAAATCAAAATCAAAAGTCATTTATTGAAACAAGACTGAAAATCAGCACTTTTCGGACGTCAAAATTACATAAGACAGTCCCCCATAACGCCCGCCTTTCACTACTTCCTAGTGCTTTAGCTGGGAAGAAGAAGTGTCGCAAAAAACTCCCCAGCAGCACAGCTCTCTGTTCAGTTAGAAAAACTTTGCCCTTGCTGTCATAAGTTACAGACCAAACAATAACTTAAACCAATCTTTAATATCCTTCTTTTAATAAAAGAACTTCCGCCGCCCAACCTCGAGCACACTCAACGTTAAGCCCACATAAAGCGGCGCACTCGCTGTCAGACATAATCCGCGTCACGGCCGCGACATCGCGCGTCGGTAAGCGGTCGCACGTCACACGCGTACTAACGTGACCAGACTATAAGCTCAGTGTGACAGCTCACAGAGATGGAATATTATACAATTGTGTTAATGTGATAAAAGCTTTTCAAAATTGTCCTTGTATGGATTTTTGCCATCTTAATCAATCTGCCTAGCCTTTTCCCAACTATGTTGGGGTCGGCTTCTAGTCTAACCGGATGCAGCTGAATATCAGTATTTGACATGGAACGGTTGCCTATCTGACCTCTACAACCCAGTAACTGGGCAATACCATACTCCTTGGTAAGACTGGTTGTCAGACTTTCGGGCTTCTGACGACCCGTAACGACTGTCAAAGATCCACGAATGACAGCCGGTACCAACGGCTTAACGAGCACGGAGGAGTCTCGGTATGTAAAGATGGTCACCCATCCACGGACCAACCCCGGAAAGCGTAGCTTAACCTGATGGATCAACCCGCGCGGCTCTTATTACTTAGCCACGAGCTTTTTTCCATCTTAATATTCATATCTATTTCTGTTATTGGCTTCTTATAACGTCAAAAGATGAGAGAAACGTGAAACAAATCACTTATGAAAGAAAGAAAAATAGGTTTATTTGTCACAGAAACACGTGCATACAAAAAGATAACATTAACCTGCTTAAACTACTTACTTAATTAAACTACTTAAACCTACATTAACTTAATTATAAATCATAAAAATATGATAATTTATGAGTGAGTGAGGTACATTGAATTTTTTTTAAAAGCAGTTGGCAGCTGCACGTCATTACTGTGACAAGAAGGCTTCCACTCAGCATGATGCTGTGCTATGGACCCACAGCACAGCGCTGATTTTCAGTGGTCACCCGAAAAGGACGTACGGAAATCAAGTCGGGTTCAATTAATTGTATGAAGGAAAGGAAGTTGTGTAACAATGACTTTGCTTTGTAAAACGGTTTAATATTGAACTGCTCCGATAGTAATACTTAGAAGGAAAATGCGATAACGACAGACGGGGGTTTAAAAGACAAGACGCAGACGGCGTTGGAAATGAAAAAAAAAATGAAAATACAGTACGACACAAGTTATATGTAGCATCGGCAAAATTCGTAAAAACCGATCACCACCCGAACTGAGCGCGCCTTTCAAATATCCAATCTTTATTGCTGATTTAGGTGGAAATGATCTTTACGCAACTGCAATAACCTGTAAAGTCATATAACCAAATACATTCGTAAAATTAAATTATGAACCTACATTCACGTTTACATAGAATGCAAGGAGGTAATTCTATTAATATTTTAATTATAACTTTCTTGAGAAACCCATGTTTATAATAATAAAAATGTATGGTTTCATTGAATGCTCGTTTCATACATTGTAGGTAGTAAGTTTGTAAGAAATACTTATGTGTACAGACTTGTGTGTGTGTTAATTAGTTTAAATTAACAAATCGTGTTTTGGTTACCTAACATTTTCAAAACTGGCTTTTTCACGGTTCAAATACCCAATCTATACATTCGCAAACCGAAACATACCTTTGACATCTAAAAAAATCAACCAATACTCGTATTTCTGTGTCAGTTGTCCAATAAAATAAAAATAAAGGTAACAAACACTGCGTAGATATAGTATTTTCAAAAAAAGGTTTTTGTGTTTTTAAATGCCTTTACGAAAAACCGTGTGGAGGCTTAGCGGTTTAGGCCGTCAGTTACCTAGAGGTATACTCGCGAACAGAGAGCCCGAACGCGAAAACATGACTTTATGCGACTGACAGGTTTCACGCGAGCGAGCTGATGCGACTTTTTTTAAATATTTTTTTTATCTTTCCTTTTTTGTTGGGAAATCGGTGAGCTGTGGCCGGATTTATTTACGGTTGAGCAAGAGGCGTGTCGTGTTTGTCTGTAAAATTTATAGGCTCCTTTTCCGATGTTGATCACTGTGTGGGAAAAATGTTACGTTTATTTTTCCTTGGATATTCTACACAATGTGATGTTGGTTACTTTGTCTTTGTATGTATGAATAAATTGTTTAGGATTTTCTGCAGTGAAGAAAATGCGGAAATGATATAAATCAACCAATGGTCGTTCGATCCACACATCTAGTTGATGTGAGGATATTGGATGAAAGAATTAGCAGCGTTGGATTCATCCATATCATCTGCTTGCTATGCCTTAAGAACTCTTAGGGATGAAGTGAGCATAATACACTTAAAAATGGTATACCATGCGCTGATTGAGTCCAAATTGAGGTATAGTATACAGTTTTGGGGAAACAGCTATCATTACAACTGGCATAGAGCATTCATTCTCCAAAAACGAGCGATCAGAACCATTGTCCGCATTTCTCAACAAGACACCTGTCGACCATATTTTAAAGAACTTGGTATTCTCACAGTACCTTGCCTATATGTAGTTGTACTGTTAAATAATTTCAAAAAATATGTATACGATTATGAAACTGACGAGGATAGACTGGTAAGGGAAAAATCGTGAAGAAAAGACTTTGGAAACAAAATCATCCCAGCTTTTGGAATAGTTAAACATAGTCCACAGTATCAGGCAGTTAAAATATTCAATAAATTGCCGCTTCAGTTAAAAAGCATACTGTACACAGGCTCATTTAAGGCAAGTCTCAAGGCATTCCTGTTGGAAAGATGTCTATACTCATTAGATGATTTATAGTCTTTATTTTTATTGAAACTGACCTGGTGTGATTATTTGTTATAATGTGTTATATTTTGTTTATTGATTATTGTCTGAGTTTAATTTACTAATAATTTAATGAGATATTGTTTTATTATTTGTTGGAATGGTAATTTAATTGCATGTATTTTAATAATAATAATCTTTTTGTAATATTTGTATTATTATGTTTCATGTTGGATTTTATTTCGCACGCAATGTGAATTGTTACTGAATAAATAAATTGAAAAATTGAATTGATATATTATCTATTATTATTTTTCGTAAAATATTTATATGTTGTGCGTTGATGGAAGCCTAATTTGGTACTGGCTTGATTCAATATTATACAATACCGCCCTAAATTATTTATACGAATAAAGTTAGATACAAATAAAAATAAAATCTTGGAAGACCACACTTTACCAGTAAAAATATATAAAACTTAATACATAATCAAATTGCGCCTTATATCAGTTCAACAATCTACAACAAAAAGTATAAATCTCTCTTCCAAAAAACAACCCTCTCAATGCGACATATGGGTCCAAAATACCGTCATAACACAGTAATTGTACCCAAGATACACGTTATCAAATTTCGAAGGACGCACGATCCGATTCGCCGTTTTTTATTAAGTTACGAAGATACACCTCACGATTTGTTGTGAGTCCCCAAATGCGATCTATGTCCCGAATTTGATTTAGCCTGAAAATAATAAAGTTGATTCACCTAAATTCGTTACAGGATTTTTTCTGAAAGTCAATACTTACCTGAAATGAGAAAAAACATGTGTTATTTTTACTGTAGAATTTTCAGACAGCAATTTTATTTTTTTAGAAGTGAGGTATACTCGTATATCGGAATCAATGAATCGGAATGACTTCAAAAGAACGTGCGGGTAGAGTGAATTTCGTCTTCTTTTTTTTTCTATTTTTTCAGACTTTGCTTAATTGAACTTACTTATAGAAAGATACGCTGGTTTATTTCAAACAAGGTTATATACTATCTACGATTGTATTGGACCGACAATTTTTCTTTTTAAACGTAGATCCATCCACCAACCATCCACCCCGACCATGCGCTATCTAGCAGATAATGCTTCTTTCACCTAATCTTCCAAAGTCCAAAACTATGTTCATTCATCGCAATTAATCAATCTGATCACCTGCCCTTCAATCTTCATTCACTGCATTAAACCTAATAGATGCAATAAAGTGTACACACAGTGAGATTGCGTCGCCATATTAAATGTCCTTCCAGCATCTCATTTGATTGCTAAGACCATTAATTGGTTTTAGTGCAATGGAAGCGATTTAATTGAAAGTGAGCAGTGAAGGGTTAAATACACACGTAAAATCACGTGAAGGGTCTCAGACGGATTAATTAGAGTTGAAATTAGTGTCGAAGTACTTGATGCTTGAACGCTTTGGGAGCATAATGACCTAAAATTAGATATGACGTTTATGCTCTCAGAAGGGTGCGGTTACGTGAATTTACTTATGAGTTACGACCTTGTTGATTTATTTAAAGCCTTTCTTAATTCAATAATCTTTTCTTATATTATATTACTTTGATCGAGATGGCCCTAGAAAAGGATGTTTGGAAGGATTTGGGGGAGGCCTTTGCTCAGCAGTGGGACAGTATACGCCAACATAAAAAAAAAAAATACTTTGTTAGGAATGCATTAACCAGAGTGGATTTTTGAGCCGGGGTTATAACAGATGTAGTTACAGAAAAACGGTTTTAGGAGCTGGCGGAGTTATTCAGTCTTTAGGGGTATGAGGAACAGGGTGTGAAGTTCACTCATCCACCATAGAAAAGGGAGGATCCTCCGATCAGACGAGTATTGTGTCTGGCGGGCAACTGCCCAACGATTGATGTCGGGTTTTTATATAAATGTCCACTGCACGGTGTAACGGCTAGGGCTTTGCAGGTAGGCTGCGCAGGCCGTTAACGGATAGATAGGTAGGTAGGTAGGGTAGAGAGAGGAATGAAACCAGCTGGGTAGTTTGATACATATAATAGGTAGGTAGATCCACAGCTAGGTCGCGGGTAAGGTCACTGATCTTTCCGAGCACTCACACACTTAGGTAGGTAGAAGGGTACCGTCCTTGGTCATCCGTTGTAGTAGGAAGCGGCCTGCCAGCGCAGGCTCAGCTGGAACGGTAGGGTAGCACACGTCGGAGACACGTGGCAGACGAGGCCTGTCAGCACAGGCCTGCAGGTGGTACTCGGCGTTAGGCCGCAGGTAGCTCGCGGCGGTAGGCCGCAGGTAGGCCAGGCCTCGGCAAGGACTCGGTAGCGGGCATTGGCAGCATGCCAACGCGTCCGGTCCTTAGCCGGGATGTAGAATCGCCGTGTAGAACAGCCGTGTAGAACAGCCGATGTAGAATCCGAGATGTAGAATCCGAGATGTAGAATCCGAGATGTAGAATCCGAGATGTAGAATCCGAGATGTAGAACCCTGAAAGCGCGTTAGGGAGCGCATGTCAGATGCGGTGCAGATAGAAGCAAGCCGCGTGCGATGTGCCAGCCTCCTTAGCGACCAAGAACGGTATGGGAAGCAGGATAGGTAAGCATAATACATCGCAGCGGCTTACAGGCAGAGATAGAGAGAATGCAATCACAGCGTGGCAGAATGACATATGTTTTTAGGTTAGGTTGTGACAAGCCATGCTTAGAGAGCATAACCATTGCAGATGGCACAAGGAACACACAGTACAGTATATTAGTTATAATAATGATGAACTCACCCTAGACTCGGGCCACATGGTAAATCTAGGGGTTCTACAACGAACCGCTAGTATGGCTGGTTACAGATGAAATGACTGAGTAGTCTGTCAAGTAGTGTTGGGCATGTAATTTAGTGTTGTGCTCAACCACTTAGTAACATAGTACTACTCGACTAAGTTCAGGTGTGAAGCCACAACGTTACAACGGTAAACTTTCATTGCGCGATGCAGGATTTATGTGACATCAGGATTTTTGTGTGACGTCAGGTCTTTGATGTGTTGTTCGCATGTGACGATGTAGATACCGCCACAAGTCTATCAATCATAAAAAAAACAATTGGAGGTCTCATTTCCTACGTAAAGTATGGATTATTTTTTGCATTTCTGACTTTTCTAGTACCTACTCAAAGCTCAGTTGGTCCAATAGAGTTTTATGATCTTTTAAAAAAACAGAATCGATTGGCATCATCAATTTATTTTTGGAAAAATTGCCCATTTTCTTGCTGATTGTGCAGTTTAAAAAAAACTGAATGGAGATTAAAATATCTCAAAAAGATAGGGACAGTCTTTCCTCTGCCCATTTTACTGTGGCTATTAAGATGCCTGCCATTACTGCTCCTCTTTAGGGCATACGGTAGGATTTACGCAAATGTTATACAGTGTGGATTTTAATCCACACTGTATAACATTTACGTAAATCCTACACTTAGTGTCGATACAAAATATTATCATACACGTGACGAGCCCAAATTAAGCCACAGATAAAATACAAAACGAGAAAAAGTTGTTTCTCGTTTACAAAACCCAATTTCACAAATTAGCCTCAAAACACTCTGAATAAAATGGTACAATTTTGTTAGCACTGAAACGTTTCAGTATAAAATTATTCGTTTACATAACACTTCAAGAGCTTGCCGAAAAACTTTCGCAAAAATTATAATGGATTTCACAAATCGTGAGTAAAAATACTGAAATTCTTTTCGTATTTACCGTTATGTTTGTACATAAAAATAAGCTTACCTATAACTTTATATAACGTTGAGGTGTAAAAGCAAAAGATCTAATAGCCTTAGCAATATTAAGGTCGTAGAACATAAAGAGTTAATAAAAGCACATTTACATGCATAAAGTCGGCTATCCAAATAAGACTTTATTACACATTTGACAGTAAAGTTTTGACAGCTCATATGAAATGCGAATGAAATGTCGCAGCGGAGATGAGGTGAGGACACCTGTAAAATATTTTATTCTGAAAGTTATGGGGAGGAATTAATTTGGAATATTAACAAGTAGTTCAGGAAAAAAATATTTTCCTGGATCTAGTCCGCAGGAGTTTCTTTAATTATAATAGTCTAGGTTCATGCCTGTCAGGTAGATAGGTACAATTGTTGTAGATTTTATCAATATTTCCTTATTCAATCACTGAGTACTTCATACAAGAAACTCAATCTCAATCATACAGGAATACAGCGTGGGAAAAACTGGATCTAATAAAATACAATAGACGCTGATATATTTAGTAACCTATTCCGCTTGACTATTCTTCAAGAGTCATAAAAACCCTGTAAGAAATCGACACGTGTTTCACCTCTCAACGAGGCATCTTCAGGATGACGATGAAGTCAACTAGTCATAAATCGACAATAAAAAGTTATTAAACGACACAATTAATATACTATGACTTGCACATTTTTTTCGGTTCCGTACCCAAAGGGTAAAACGGGACCCTATTACTAAGGCTCCGCTGTCTGTCTGTTTGTCGGTCTGTCTGTCTATCTGTCTGTCTGTCTGTCCGTCTGTCACCAGGCTGTATCTCATGAACCGTGATAGTTAGACAGTTGAAATTTTCACAGATGATTGTATTTCTGTTGCCGCTATAACAACAAATACTAAAAAACAGAATAAAATAAATATTTAAGGGGGCTCCCATACAACAAAGTCGTTTTTATAGATAATGGTACGGAAGCCTTCGTGCGCGAGTCCGACTCGCACTTGGCCGGTTTTTTGCACTTGATACACTTCAAAGTGTAATTGGCTACAGTAGTATCATCCGCTAGACCCTTGGGATATTACCTAACGTACAAAGTATAATGAAACAGTGACTTTATGACAAAATTAAAGTCAAAATATGCTGTACGAGTCACCTTTTATGTTTTTTACCTACAGTTGCGTTAATTCGCTGAATAAACTTTGATGAGCTATAAAAGTTGTGTGAATGTATGTTTACTTATATATCTAGACTGTTTTACTGGAGTTACGTAGCTGTATAATAATCTAGGCTTTGGGAGAGGATGTTTTATTTCGTCGTCATTATCCACAACATGAACGTGATATGGTTTTCAGTGTTCAAGTTGGCAACGTCGCTAATAGCTGTCAAATAATATGTCGCTGTTTTCAATAATTTATAAAAATGACCAAATGACTGTAATATTGCTATTACACTAAAATATTGATTATGAATTGCAATAACTAACAATAATTAACAATGGGTATGGATTTCTGACACCTACGATTTTATTAGCATGATTTATTATGTACTAGCTGCGCCCCGTGGTTTCACCCGCATATGGCTCGATACCGTGGGAATATCGGGATAAAAAGTATCCTATGTCCTATTCCAAATCCATGTCTACCACTGTGCCAAATTTAATCCAAATCCGTTTAGCCGTTTTGCGTGAAAGTGTAACAAACAAACAAACTCACTTTCGCATTTATAATATTAAAAGTTAGGATTAGCATAGTGACGATTACACGAGACTTCTTTTTATTATGCGCTTACTTTCTACTTCTCTTCCGCCATTTTCTTCACCGTTAGGACTTTTTTACGTTTCGGAGTTAATTTGAAACATAAACCTTGATGAGTCATAAACTCTTTTTATTTAGTTTTGATGTCACAAATATGAAGATAAGTGATGTAATTTCATGCTTGTTTTGAAAGGGCTTTTTATTTGAACGTTATATTTTCATGTGTGTTATTATAAATGGTCGTACGTACGCGTTTTGTCAATAAAATGTCATGAATTTTTATGAGTGACTGTGGTGGGAGAGGTGACTCTGTTGTTTTTTTTTATATCTAAAGCCCATTTGTTCACGACGCTACTCTAAAATAACGTTTTCCAAACTCAATTCACCAATGAGTAATCAGAAGTCACACCACTAGTATTTTTTGCGATCCTTATCTACACGAAGCGACTTACTAACGCGTTGTTAACAATTTATTTTTATTTTTTAAATTATGACCCTATGTTTAATTTGTGTATCTTTATAAAAGTCGTTAAAATAATTCATATCGAAACCGCAATCCCTACTTTTCATTTGTACGGTTTGTATGAAGCTTCGCTGGCACAGGCCACCCTGCTTTATTGTATTGAAATGCGATGTGCTGCGGCTCGGTTCGGCTGGAATAATGCGCTTTATTATGTTATTTTCACTTTCGAGAATTATTTCATGTCATTAGTCACATATCTCTCGTGGCTAAATAATAACAGCCGCACGGGTTGATCCACCAGGTTAAGCTACGCTTGCCGGGGTTGGTCCGTGGATGGGTGACCATCTTTACATATCGAGACTCCTCCGTGCCTTGGAAAGCACGTTAAGCCGTTGGTCCCGGCTGTCATTTGTTGATCTTTGACAGTCATTACGGGTCGTCAGAAGCTCGAAAGTCTGACTAGCAGTCTTATCAAGGGGTATCGTATTACCCAGTTACTGGGTTGTGGAGGTCAGATAGGCAGTCGCTTCATGTAAAATACTGGTATTCAGCCGCATCCGGTTAGACTGGAAGTCAACCGCAACATGGTTGGGAAAAGGCTAGGCAGATGACATACCTTCAAAGTCCATAATTTCTCTCGATAGTATGCACTGAGCAGCAGCTATTATTCTTTCATCCACCAAGTTAACCGACTTCATAAAATCAGTAAAAATAAAAGTAAAATTTAATTTCCACGCCGAGCTGTTTCTTGAGTTAACATTGGAGTTCAGAAATTAAAAAAGTGCTAATTTCCTCTTTAGTTACAGTTATACTTGCGGGATGGAAGATAAATATAGGATGGCTACTTCTTCTATTGTTTTCTAAGGCTCATCCGGCTCGCCTCTTCCCAACCAGGTCAGGGTTGGCTTTCAGTATATCCAGATACGTGTGAAGAGTAGTAATGTGACTGCAGTCTCTGCCCTCGACATTTACACAATCGTATTAGTGAGCAATGTCGAGATAGCTCGAGGGCAGTTGTCACATTTGTGACCTTTTGACTTACCGTGTCGACAGTAGATGTTCGTATGATAACCGTGATGGCAAGTTTGAAGTGTGCTGGAAAAAAGGCCTCAATATTATAGGAATGGGCACCTATCCTCGGACTGCGGCTGTCGCAGTCAGATCTTCTAGGTTAATCGTTTTGTTGTCAATTGGTACACAAATAATGTTTTTGCTATCAAAAACAAGCTATGAATATTGATATCAAAGACAAGTATGAATATGTTCACTAAACACCGGGTATGTTTCTATATCTTTAAAATGTAGTCCTATCATTACAAAATCGTCGTTGTTATTCTACTTATTGGGCCTTAAAAATATTTAAATTTAAATTAATTACGTTAAGATCTCATTCCTTAAAACACTCCCATACATTAATCTTAATATCAGCATATTTGTTTCACACGCATAATTGTTTAAAAACAAAGTAACGTAACAAGGCTCGAATCCTTGCTTACAACTTAACTTAACAACTTCGTACAGTATAAATTATAACATAATAAAGTTCACAACTTTGTTTGAAAACATTTTGCTTACAGATTCACGTGTATTTTGTGTTGGAGAGAGATTAGAATAGGAGGTTATGTGTTTCTTGATATTTAGGGTTATATTTGTTTAGCACAACCTACGCTCATTGTTTTTGTTAAAAGCAAAACTCTTTGCTATACACAATGTAAAAGAAACTTTTTTCACCGTAGTTATCGCCGCCCACGCCCCCTATGTACCTTTGGCGTTATACCTTTGACATTTTTTACAGAGGAAAAAGAGTAACCCGTAAAAAAGGTTTCTCAACTATGTACCTACCCCAAGTTTGACTATGCCTTAATTAACAAACCATTATTAATTAACTCTTTCAATCAAGGCTGACCTGATAAGTAATTTAGTAGTTAATAAAGAGTAGTAAACTAGAATAACAAGAGTAAAGTCTAGGCAATGATTGCTTTCCGAAATGCCTTATAATGAAAAAGTGTAGACAGGTCTAAAATGATTGGTCTGCAGACAAAGAGTTATAGGTTGTGCTAATCTTGTTGTTTGGAACAAAATTGTCCAAAGTCACTATTTTAACCAAACTGGGTTCAGTGAAGTAACTAACTTATCTGAACGCAGTTTGTAAATTGTATCTAATATGCCTTTTGAACCTGTAATAGAGGCTGCAAACGTGATGCTTTCATCATCAAGATTTGTGATTAGTTGTACACACGGCTACACATCAAGCTATACATTTCCACTTCATGCTGATCTCGCATTGTATAGGATTTCCGTACAATGCGAGGTCAGCTTATACTGGAAATGTATAGCTTGATGTGTAGCCGTGTGGAAAAATTCAGCATGTGTGCCTTGTTGGTCTAGTGGTCCTGCTGAACATTAGGTTCTGGGTTCGATTCACGGGTCGGGCAAAGTGTAATTGGATTTTTCCATCTGGAATTTCTCAGTAGCAGCCCGGAGTCTTGCTTTGTGTCCAGGTGATGGCAATAGGCTCGCCCCCTATTACATGGAACTTAAACATAACTGGCGAAGTGTGGGTGCGATAGGCTACATCTCTGCCTAAGCTTTTTCGGAAATACAGGTGTGATGTTATATTATAATATCATTGGACTAGCCTACCATTCAATTCTGCCCTCCTCTCCCAAACAACAACAACAAAGATGGCGGCCCCTCACGAGCCGAAGAGGAAGTATTCGCCCCCAATAAAAAGTACTTCGATAAGAAATTTAATAACAGATTCCGGCAAAGTTGTAGCGCCGTAATCGGTTGATCCATGTTATTTGACAACTTTGCCTACATTTGCTTATCCGTAGTTCTGTATGGGGAGTTTAAAATACCTGACTAACTATATGATAATGAAGGTTCAACTTTGAGATTAATATTGGATCATTTTAACGAGGATTTTTCATTGCGTTTTTATAGCGCGTTCTGTTTACGCTTCGGTCATTCAAAAAAGATAAGGCTCATCAAAAGTCTTCTTAGGACATACCTAATATTTATTTATTTAATACTTCAAGCACATAAATGTACAGAGGCGGACTTATGCCATAGGCATTTTCTACTAGTCAACCTTTGGGTGATACAGAGACAAACAGTGGTAGGTGCAATAACTGAAATTGTGGAATAAAAACAAATTAATAATATTGCTTAAATTAAGCAGAAATGAATTAACATTTTAGAAATTATTTGAGTGTTCTATTACTGATAGCATTAGGGTCTTGATAGGTACTGCAAGACCCTTTGAATGTGTGAATAGTTGGGCAATTTCAGCTTATGTTAAGCGGCTTATTAAAATAAATTGCAGTATCCAATCATAAAGATACAAGATTTGATTATTTGTATCGTTTGTTACGCTTTCATATTAGAACGGCTGAACTGATTTGGATGATATTTGGCACATCGGTATACATAGGACATAGGATTTTATCCCGATATTCCCACGGAATCGAGACCTAAGGCTTCCATACTGGCGCGATCCGTCGCGCGACGCGAGGCCGCCGCATTGTTCGCCGTGAAGTTTTCTCAGAAATTGTTTTGTTAAAATTCGCGTCGCGCGGCGAATCGCGCCAGTATGTAAGAGCCTTTATGCGGATGAAACCGCGGGGCGCAGCTATATTTTATTTAAATAGTTTTGAAGTATATCAGGTACGCAGTCACGGATAGTTGGTATTCCTGTTTGTTTTCCAACTTTCTTAATATTGCATACAACTACCGTAAATATCTTGTTCAGAAGTAAAACTACGATCAAGTCATGTGTTGCAATTTGATTTGCAAAACAACTAGGTAGTGCTGGCCTTACTTTTTATAGATATTATAAAAAAAAATCATGATTTTATTGCATGAAAAGCAAGTTTTCTGATTATTTCTTCTTGTTTTTACAGTTGACCTCCCCAGCAAGGTAGCTATCAACAATAATATTATAAATTCGAAAGTAACTCTGTCTGTCTGTCTGTATGTTACCTTTTCACGGCAAACCACTGAACGGATTTCCACAAAATTTGGCAAGGAGATAGATGGTACACTGTGGAAGGACATAGGCTACTTTTTATCGACATACCGCGTGGCCGAAGCCGCGGGCGGAAGCTAATTCCATTATAATTATCCACAACATTTGAAGAACGGCTTCTAAATAGGTCTAATAGGATATTTTAGATCGTATTTTGTAGGATTTTCTACTTCTAAAAGCTTAATTTAGATCATCAAAAATTCCGTGTAGTCTAAACCTCCATTGACAGTCCGTGCACGAAACAAAAACTATTGTCATCAGTCCGCGCCTGTGAGCCGCGACGGCCCGCGCCGCTCGGACATCTCGCAATAAAGAAATGCTTATATTTCACAAACTATTAATACTTTGTTGAAATAAAAACTATGATCGGAAAGCTGATTTAATAAGCAATTTGGAACTGTTAATAATAAAAAACGTATCAACCACTCTGACATTTTTTCTGAGGAACTTTTATCAATGCTTACTTATTTATGGTTATAATCTTACAATTTTAGACAAAACCTTAAGTTCATTTTGGTATATAGGTTATAAAGATTACACAACAATAATAATAAGTGCCGACATTGTTTTGAGCCATGTATTTCATGGCTTTGCATTTTTTAACTCGAGTACGGTATTATTTTACGTTGAGGGCCTACAAATGGTGTCAACAACGCACTTCGTTTCAGAATGTTCGCCATTAAATTATTTATAACATCGGTGTACATTGAACAAGTACGCCTATAACGTAGACGGTCCTGAATTCGACCCCTGTGTTAAGTTTTTTGATGGATGAGACAATGTTTCAGTTTGATTTTGAGATTATTATAAATATAAGCAATTTAGGGATGGTCTGGACCTGTATGAAGCAATCATTTTTTTTTATTAGGGTGGGAAATCATCAAATGAGTTTTTCCGCTCTGGGCGAAGCGGGAGGGCGTGTCAGACTTTTACTGACTAAAACCTACTCGTGTTCCTTCAGTTGCCTGTTGCCAAGGTCCCGGTATCCCTTTCGGACTTTCCCGCAACCCTGGCAGTGGTATGAAGCAACCATGAGGCAGTCATTTCATTTTATTTTTTACTAAGCCTATGTTTTTCCACCGCTGGGCAAAGGCCCCTTCCAAGTCCTTCCAGGAACTCACACTCACTCAGCATAGCACGCGTCCATGTTACACATTTCCCTTTTTTTAAACTCATTTGCCGGAGACAGGAAGGGTTATGTATCTCACTGGCTATGTATGTATTAACTTGTTTTAGGAGTCAACTCTGTGTCTCCTTTTGCGTCAAACAATGTCTGTATTTTCTTTCTTAGTTTCAAAAGAATCAATATTTCTTTAAACTAATACCTACTTATAGTAACTCTGACATAAAGTTGTGTGTAAATCAAGTTTCAATTTCTAAATGCTTTCACTGTCTGGGAAAACATCAAAACACTTCGCCACTCAGCACAAACATCTTCACAAGTGATTGCAAACTTTGTCAACATCTCATCACTATACTCCGACAAACAAGACACAATAAAAAAGAGCAAAACAAACAATTGTTTACATTGAACATGAAAGTAAACCATCCAGCCGACAAATTGTTCAAAGATGTTTAAAACATCAATGTAATATCTTTAGGAACATTTTTTTTGTCTGTGTCAATAGTTACCAAGGTTAGTTTCATGACAATAAACATGACATACATCACGCCTGTAATCCCCAAAGGGTTAGGCAGTGGTGTAGGTACCTGTAGTACACACACATTTCGCCAGTTATGTTTAAGTCCCATGTAATAATAACCGTCATGTAGCTCGTGCCCAGTCTCCTGTGCAGTGCACACTCTTCGCGCTTAGACGCTAAGCCTGACTGATGGGTTCGCGGAAGAATTAAAGATCTTGTCAGTCTGAGATGAGCGTATGACTGTCGAGTACTTGTAACCTTGATGTTGTATTTGTCTTTAGTCTGTTTTATATTACAAATATAGTATGATGTTCCCATAAGAGTTAAAATACTTAGGTACTACAGATATTTTCCTCAAGCCAAGAATGCTTTAGTTACATTCACGTTTCCAAAAGCAGCAGGTGACACTAAGCTACTACATAAATTGTTCCTAGACAGGTCAAATTCCACTGCCTGTAAAATAAAATGGTGCACCTTTGAATTTTGGGGAATTCTACCAAAGGTGGCAATTCTCGCAGTACCATCGTTGCACTTTAGACCAAGATATCGCAGCAAAACGTTATCGCGCTGGTGCAGCACTATTCCAAGGTACGAAATGCGGGGAATGTAATAATTTACCACTATATTTCTCCCCAGATTACCATGCGGAAACCTCATTCCTCATTCCAAAATAGCAAAATTCCAATAGAAGCAATTCCCAAAGTGAAATAATAACATCTTTATGTAAACGAAGCTGAATCCTCGTCGTTTTGTGAACATAACACAGATTCGAGTACTCTGAATTAATTTTATTGTTGAACTTAACTTGTTTTTGGGAGCCATAACTCTAACTGGATCAAGGATTGGCCTCTTTCGACAACATTCATTTTATTAGTCCCCAAGTGTTCGGAATTTGAAAACGAGTGTTTGAGATCTGAATCGAAAAATATTTTGAAACAGTTTCACTGTTCCGGTTTTTGGTATTCATAGGCAGCGAATTGTGGTGTTTATTCAAAAGTAAGGAGCTCGTGGTTAAGTAATAACAGCCGCATGGATCGATCCATCAGGTTAAGCTACGCTTGCCGGGGTTGGTCCATGGATGGGTGACCATCTTTACATATCGAGACTTCTCCGTGCCTCGGAAAGCACGTAATGCCGTTGGTCCCGGCTGTCATTTGTGGATCTTTGACAGTCGTTACGGGTCGTCAGAAGCCCGAAAGTCTGACAACCAGTCTTACCAAGGGGTATCGTATTACCCAGTTACTGGGTTGTGGAGGTCAGATAGGCAGTCGCTCCATGTAAAATACTGGTATTCAGCTGCATGCGGTTAGATTGGAAGCCGATCCCAACATAGTTGGGAAAAGGCTAGCCAGATGATGATTCAAAAGAGTGATCATTACTTTAGTCACAGTACATAACCTGATTTCTATAGTCGTAAACTTTAACGGAGGACTAAAGTATACCATGGAGCATGTAAAGATCATATCAGTTGGCGTTCTGTGCTTTTAGTCTATAAGAAAAATGTGAGAGCTTATAAAATATACTTACAGCTGAACTTCCATTCAAGATATTATGTAAATCAACGAGTTTTAATTTATTCTAAAGCAAATATCACCCGAGAGATATTAAATACTTACTGTTATCGCTAATTCGACAAGTTTTTCGAAGACATCGTTGCAATGAACTCCCATGCAGCCAAAATTTGCTACTCCCATTCTAAAAAGAGATTAAACTACGCTAATTAAACAATAACTTGCTCCAAAATATTTCACGAGAGACACTTCCTGATGAAACTTAACCCAAAAACTGATTAACTTTTATGATACGACAAGTACGGCTCCCAAATTGTCAAGTAATGCACTCTTCAGTCTTTTGTTTCGTCTAGTTTATTATCTTTGTAATTGTACCCCAGTAGGTCGAGGGTGCACTTAAGGATATATTTACGAAGAGCAAGAGATGTTTGTTAATCGTGTTTTAGATGTACAATTTTTGTTATTGAAAAGGTTCCATTTTAGTAAGGAAATGAAAGAATAACAGACGTTTTAATATGTAAGAGACAATAGAAGAATAGTTTGAAGTGGAACTCGGAAATTGGAAAGATGCAGATGACATGGAAAACAACGTGATTTGATGTCAAATATTTGCATGGACATGTAGACATGATATTGTAAATAATGAAAAGAGATTGTTGTGTACAAAACGGTCAGAAAATTCTCATTTCTTGAACTTCACTATCAGAGTTTCAGTAAAACATTCCGAATCTCGACTGTCATAACTCCAAATTCTGCTTACTTTAAGCTAAAACAAAGGAAAACACAATGAATTTATCACATTTACATAACAGAATCAGTCAATATCGTCTACAAAGCGAGTCTGAGGACCATTCCTGCAGAATAAGTGGAGGCCACAATGGGCCTCCAGGCTGAATGTGAGGCCAACAGCCTGTTTGCTTGGCGCACACTTCTAGGCCAGATAAGTCACGCTTTACGGACTCGGTAGGGTTGGCAAAGAAAATATGACCGGTATAAAAATTGTGCATGATTTATAAAAATAATAAAATGTATTTATTATAGGTTTGGTGAATACCAAACCTATAATAAATACATTTTATGCATGCTGCATGCATGATAAGGTCACAAAAATGTATTTTAACATATGAAATGTCACTGTATGAATATTTATTTTACCATGTAGGTAAATCTCGGTTAACCATACAACCTTTGGCTTTTAAATTGAACATGTTATGCTAATGGTTTTTGTTAGGGTTAGCATGTTTAATGTTGAGTTGACATTTCTCTTTATAATGACAAACTCATGCTCTAGACTTATTTTAGTTCTCCTTGTTCAGTTTTGTGTTTATTAATATGTCGTAGATTATGAAAGTTGAGCGATAATAGTCTCTCAATTGATTATTGAAGTACTAAGGAGAGGGTAAACGCCGTGACGCGCTCGCTAGAGTGGGGCGTCACGTGGACAGAGTCGTGGTAAGGGAAGTGGCGAAGCGACGAGTCAGTCTTGTGAGGGCAACGAACGGATGCAGACCTCCACTTCTCCTATGCGAAACTGTCGGTTTGCCCGAACGTGTTTGTAGTGTAGTGCGTGTACATTATTAGTAATGTACCTACTGTGATTATTGTTCTGAAAGTGAAATACTAACTGAGTTGCTGTATCATCGTGTTTTATTGTAAACCTGCACTATGGAGTCCATACCACTGAATCGAGATGATGACGGCAACTATCGCTCAGCCATCGCTGACGCCGACATCAGAAGTGGGATAAAGGATCTGACTCCCACTGGCGCGCAATGTTTAATTGCCACACCAATTGATATCAAATGCATCATCTGGAGTCGAACAAGTGATTTGTTTCCGTTGCGGCGAAAACAGGCGCAACGTCATACTGTCGACGCGGCAGCGTGGATGGTGTGAAGTCTACTAGTGCTGCGGGTTCGAGCGGCGCCGGCCAGTGTGAGCAGCGCGAGTCTCGCTGGAGGCGCTGACGCGTCGAAAGAGCGACGCATAGATGCTTGAAATAGCTGGTGTTTGTGGACAGTTACAGCAATCCGGTGAGTCGTATGATTTTTATTTTGATTCCGGTGCTTAATACTCGTTAGTAAACGAGAGTTGTGTAGCCAAATTAAGTGGCAAACGAGTTAATAATTTTGTTGCGTTGACTAGTATTGGTCAAACACGTGTATTCAGCACAGAATAAATCTTATAGCGTAACGGTTTTGTGATAGATTCTATAACACGTTTAACCCGATACGTAGGTACTTGCGTAGTAACATTTTATTAGTGCGAGAGATTTTGAATAACTGTTTTTGTGTGGGCAAACGAAAATTAATTTTGAGAACTATAAACGTGTGTAACGCTATGCAAACTACGGCTATAAAGAATAATGGTGATAAAATTGACACTGATTTACCATTTGATAGAAGAAGTGACCTTGTAAACTTAGATTTATACTCTACTGACATCTTAGAATTATACTCTGACTTTTATTAACGGTTTTCCGACCACACGTGTTAACTTTGGTGCTTTGGACTTGAGATTGATCGACCCAAATTGTACAGAGCAAAGACGCCCTTACTGTCTCCGGACGAACGTCGAATCATGCGCAATAAGGTTAACGAATTGTTGGAAGCTAAAGTAATTAGACCCAGTAGTTTTCCGTTTGCTGGTCCGGCCCTTTTGGTTAAAAAGAATGATGGATCATGACCGTGTTAGGAAGATGCCCGAAGGCCAAGTACCAATTATTGAGATTGTAGACAAAATAGATGATGATTTGGTATCAATTTAGATTGTATAACCAGGTTCTCGATTCGTTGGGTCGGAGACCGTACCAGAGTATCGTAGCCATTGTGTGCGGTAGCTCTGGGTAGTATGGTCAGAGACCGTACCAGAGTATCGTAGCCATTGTGTGCGGTAGCTCTGGGTAGTATGGTCAGAGACCGTACCAGAGTATCGTAGCCATTGTGTGCGGTAGCTCTGGGTAGTATGGTTGAAGACCGTACCAGAGTATCGTAGCCATTGTGTGCGGTAGCTCTGGGTAGTATGGTCGGAGACCGTACCAGAGTATCGTAGCCATTGTGTGCGGTAGCTCTGGGTAGTATGGTCAGAGATCGTACCAGAGTATCGTTAGGTTAACCTAGTTTTCAATTTCAAATCTGTATTCCAAATTGCTTGAAAATTAAAACTGATTTTAAAGGGTCAAGTCCTCTTAGTTATCATAATCAGCCTAAGTTGGGGAAACCACGCGAGTAGGGTTCTCTATCGTCCGTATTGTGTGCGACCATACTAGTAGTTATTACGTAGTCGTAGCCCGTTAGAAATCGGTGTGTCTTGAGGCAACTCAAGTAGTCCTTGGGTACGCGATGGACCTGTATCACTGGCGGAGGTCAGGGTCTGGAAAGACCATATTTTGATCCATGCGCTGGATGTGTGAGAGCAATACGATTGCTAGTCGGCTGGATAGCCGTGGCGTAAGAGTGGTTTACTCTTGTGTGGGTTTCCAAGAAGTGTCTAAGGCTCTTATTGAAAAATTGTTAATGTGGAAAATAATGGTACACGACTCTGGTTGGTGATCTGATTAGTTAATTAGGAAGTATTGCTTTGTTAAAACAAAGTGATTGAGGATTAAAGTTCTCTAATCTCAAAAGTTAAAACTCGAAACTGTTGAAACAATACTCAAAATTATTCATAGCCGGTATGTTGGTGCTAGTTTTGAGCTTGGAACATTGGCAGTCGTATTCAACGCGATCAAACATGTCAATAATTATAGTCGGCAGTTTACAGTAGTAACTAATTAAAATTCGTCACGTAAAAGAGCTGATCTGACGCCGCGAGTTCATAGATGGTGGGCCTATTTGCAATATTTAATTACCCGAAGTATAAGGACCCCTTTCAGGTTGTAGAGGTTTTAGGATACCTATAAACCATAAGATCCTTGAATTCCAGGCGTTGAGACGCATGTCAGAGAATCAAAGTATACCTGACAAAACTGAAGTAGAGCAAAGTAGTAGTTGTAACAATGAAGAGATGTAAAGGTTGTGCAAATATGACTGTACGTACTGAAAATTCTTTGAGATGTTTTTATTAAAACAAGGTTACACCGTCAATTTGTCTTGTTTATCTATGGTGATCTCAAAATAAAAGTCTGTTGCTGTCTGTAGTTACCTATCAAAATCGATAATTATCGATACTGATATTCAAAATAAGAAATCGCAAATGTCGTTGCTTTAAAGAATCTTCGCACATTTATAATGACGGTTTAACTCGTACGCGTGTAAAACTGGTGAACTAAAGATAAGACTGCAGGACCCGGCTCGTACCGTTTACCATTTGCCTTGCCTATAGACTCGACGAAACGCAGATCGTACGGTGCATCGTGTTACCGAGGCAAGCCCTCTCGAGCTTATTATAGGACGCGTAACTAGACCATTCAATGTTGTTACTTTTGACGATAGTGAAACGGAGATAAATATTGACTAGAATATCAGAGAGCAAGCGGCAACGAACATATGAAAATAATGCTAGTCATGAAAAGTTGTTGACGGGGACTTAGTTTTAAACGGGGACGTGAAGAGAGCAATCAATAAAAGTTAGACCCCTAGAAGGGACCATTCAAGATTGTGGAGCTACTTGATGGCAATCATTATTTTTTGAAACCTTTAACTGGCATTAGAATTTTGAAGTAAACTCATACGAAAGATGCCTCTTAGCAGTGTTTCTCTTGAATTCGATTTGTCTGATGTAGATGATATTGTGGAAGGTACTTCCAACGAGTAGTAGAAGTGGTGGTCGTATCACTTAAGGTGATGACGATATGGGCCTTGGTTATGGGTCGCACTGCACGCATTGACTGTAGTCGTAACTGCAATTCACTTGTGAGTTGTTCAGGGGGCGATGGGCAGTCAGTGGTGTGGCGGGGACTCTTCCCTTGGTTATTGGTCGCACCACACGCACTAATCTGTAGTCGTAACTGCAATTCACTTTTGAGTTGGTCAGGGGGCGATGGGCAGTTAGTGGTGTGGCGGGGACCCGGGTCTCGAAAGAGACTATTGTTGTGTGAGACTTCTTTGAGAAGTGATGGTCGTATCACATGAGGTGATGACGATATGGGTGGCAATATTTGTCACTAGCTGCGTAGGCAGCGGGTCATAATTTGCTTTAAGTGATCTTGAAGCAAATTATGTGTTAGCGTAACACCGCGTTAGTGTACCATTTAGTTTCTTTTGATTATTGCGTAGAGGCACCTTTCTGTTTTATTAGTAGAGGCAAATGCGTTTATTTGTAATGTTATTTGAGTACGGTCAGGTTGGCCGAGGTTACACTGTTACTCCACCGATGATTGTTTTGTTTCAGAAACACACGAGGACGTGAGACATGTCAGGTTGGCCGTGTCGTAGATTATGAAAGTTGAGCGATAATAGTCTCTCAATTGATTATTGAAGTACTAAGGAGAGGGTAAACGCCGTGACGCGCTCGCTAGAGTGGGGCGTCACGTGGACAGAGTCGTGGTAAGGGAAGTGGCGAAGCGACGAGTCAGTCTTGTGAGGGCAACGAACGGATGCAGACCTCCACTTCTCCTGCGAAACTGTCGGTTTGCCCGAACGTGTAAAGTAGTGCGTGAACATTATTAGTAATGTACCTACTGTGATTATTGTTCTGAAAGTGAAATACTAACTGAGTTGCTGTATCATCGTGTTTTATTGTAAACCTGCACTATGGAGTCCATACCACTGAATCGAGATGATGACGGCAACTATCGCTCAGCCATCGCTGACGCCGACAAATATAATACTAATAAAAAATAAAAAATATATTCTCCTCTCGACCAAATAACTGAACAATTCAAACAAGCAGCAATTATTTTCTGCCAATGGTGACTTGAACTTTTTTAAACATAATTTAAAAAAAAAAGATAATTTTTCTAAAGTCCGTGACCGTGACAGCCCTGCATTGTCGTCGGCGCTCACAACGACACATGACGTCATAAATCCTGCTTAGCTTCGTTCCGGTGTACGTGTGTATTTTTGTATTGTCGCTATAAGTTTGAATCGCACCAGCTCAATCTTCTTGACTTTTACATACCTAACTTGTTTTAAAGTGATCTAGCAGCTGATTTAATTGATGAATTTGATGAATTTGAATGTATACCTAGTACCTACTAATAATAATACCAGCCTATTATCATCCCACTGCTGGGCAAAGTCCTCTTCTCATACAGAGAAGGCACGAGCAGAAGGCACGGGCATTGATCACCACGCTTGCTCAAGACGGGTTTGCGATTTCAGACTTATATTCTTATACATTCATTATAAAACAAAGTCCTCCGCTACGTCTGTCTGTCGTCCTGTTCACGGTAAACTCAAAAACTACTGCACCGATTTGACTGCATTCGACTACATGCTGTTTTTACCAAATGAATAGAGTGGTTCTCGAGGAAGGTTTTAGTATATAGTAACTGACATCCACGCGGGCGAAGCCGCGGGCATCAGCTAGTTAATTATAAGTTCAGGTTTCCTCACGATGTTTTCCTTCACTAATGTCAGAGATTTCCAAGATAAACGTAGAAAGTTCATATACTAAATAGATTGAAAAAGTCAAATGGGTACTTGCCCAGATTTGGACACAAAAATAGGTTACAATTGATTTTATGTTGCGAATGAGAGATTGACTGGATAATTAGAAAAAGGATGGAGCCCCATTGATTCAACACTGTAACCCTTTCGGATTCTGTTTTCCTTTTTGTGAGAAGTGGCAATAATGGAATCGATTGTCATTCTAAACCGATTTTCATTATTAGTTTTTTGGAAGTGACAGTTGTAACGCAATTTAGCGTTTTGTTCCGATACATTTTTAAGTTAATTTGATTTGATACAAAAATAATGAAATGCCAATCTATATCTGTACTACATCAATTTCGCTTTTTGTGACTCTTTGTGTTGTTCTTCTAAACTACGCATTGCATTTATATGCGGTTTTCATCATTATTTAGAGAATTTACTCTGGAAGGTTTATTTATTTATTTATGATAAGCACACCAACAGCACAGTCACTTACAATTCAATTAATTAGCATCTAAAATAGGCATTTCAGTAACCATGCAAATAACAGGTATGCATGACATTGACGTATGAAAAATTAGAGACAAAGGAGAACATTCAAAAAGTGTGTTTAGTAGACCTTAATCTAGAACACTATAAATCAAACCAATTAGAGCTAGACAGACGAACACTCATCGTACTGTTTAAATAGGGAGCGTCTGTACGAAGCGAAACTCATAGAGAAAATATCAATAGGGTAATCCGACAAGTTGGACCTATCATTATATTGCCTTGCCATACGTGTGAGGGGGCTATTAAATGTAGTATTCAAAGTGGATGTAGGTAACACAAAAATACGATGATGACGCTTACTACGTTGGCTAGACCTAAAGTTAAAATAGTTGATCAATTGTGCATCAATGGAACCGTTTATAATTTTATGAAGTATGAGTAAGTCAGAATGGTCACGTCTTTCTTTTAAGCTAATCATATTAAAGTGCCTTAACCTGTCATTGTAATCAGGTATAGCTTTTCGAATCCCATTCTTTATACATAAATACCTCACAAAACGGGCCTGAACAGATTCAACATTATTAGTATAAGTTGAATAATAGGGAGACCAAATAGTGGAACAATATTCCAGGGAGCTCCTCACTAGTGCGTTGTAAAGTAAAATAATGCTGCTACAATTACGAAAAGGTTTCGACATACGGATTATAAAGCCAAGCATTCTTTTAGCCTTAGACAATATACTATCTACATGATCACGGAAAGATAGGGATGTATCGAAGAGTATCCCTAGGTCACGGATGACCGACACTCTGCTCAGTACCGATCCATCAATATGATAATCAAATTTTACGTAATTCACTTTATTCGTGAATGTAATAGTCTGACATTTTTTAACATTGAGCGTCATTCTGTCGTTCAAACACCATTTCTGAAGGACATCAAGATCTCTTTGAAGCTTCGCGTAATCACTCAGGTCCGATATCCTACAGTATATTTTTAAATCATCAGCGTAGGCTAAACAATCGCAATTTATTAAATCTAACAGATCATTCAAAATTACCAAAATCAACAAAGGACCCAACTTAGAGCCCTGTGGAACACCAGAGCCAGGAGAGAAAGGTATAGATTCATAACACGCCAAGGCAACTATTTGAGAACGATTAATTAAATAACTCTCAAACCACCTCAACAAAGAGCCATGAAAAAAAAAAAAAAAAAAAAAAAAAAAAAAAAAAAAAAAAAAATTGTTTATTTCAATTACAAACGGGTTACAGCAAACACGATTTGGAGGTCACCTTTTAAGCAATGAGATGCTTGTGTTAGGTGACTCCGCTCTTCCTCTTAACATTAAACAGTGTATGCAATTGAAAATAAAAGAGAATACAAAAATACAAAATAAAAAACTGAAAGAAATATAACAATACAAAAAGTATACCGTAGCGCACTTGTGTAGGTATGTGTGTGTGTGGGTATGAGTGTGTGTGGGTATGTGTGTGTGCGGGTGTTCGAGTTTGTGTGTGTACGTGGGTGTGCCTTGTGTATATGAGTTAATTTAGTTGATTAGTTTTAGGTTTTAGGTTAGCCCTGCGACCTTGTCTTGGGATCGGAAGAAGCCAAAAGCAGCTTCTTCCACTAACGGTTTAGCTACTGTGGTCATGTAAGTAACTGTCACAGATTATAGAAGCGATGAAACCAAAGTCTCGATGTCGTCGTAGGTTTTGTTCATAAGCCAGTCATTTACAGCTACTTTACATTCACGGAGTTTCATGGGATAGATGTTTAATTCTTATTTCAGGCGCTTCCTTCTGCCACTCGTGCTTGGTGTTGCGGGGTCATACGGAAGGGATCTGTGCTTCCTCAAGATTGTATGGAGTAAATAGAGTTTCCTAACAGACAGAACGCCAGAGGTTAGGTAAAGGCTTTGCGTTGGGAATCTATAGGGTTTAAAGAGCATAACCTTAAGAAGAGATCTCTGTGCCCTCTCAAGTTCCAAGAATTTAATTTTTGTCGTCCCACCCCAGCATGGCAAACAGTACGTGAGAATTGATTGGGCCAATGATATGTAGACTTTCTGTAAAAGATTCTTTGCGGCAACGTGTCGCAAAGTTTTAAAAGTCCATATTAATCTTCTAACCCTTTTCATGATAAGTTCAGTATGCATGTGCCAGGACAGGCGTTGGTCTATCATGATGCCCAGATATTTGGTGTACTGCAACTTGTCAATTTTTGTACACGAGCAGTCTGAAATTGAGGGATTTCCACAGCGGTGAATTTTAATCAGGAATTCTAGTGGTGGTTGAGTGTGCGCATACTTCGTGAAGCATATGTAGTTGGACTTGGATGCATTCAATGTGAGGAGATTACTATTGAGCCAATCTGCAATCTTTGACAGGCCAGTTTCGGCTGAGTTTTTAACTTTTGTCCAAGTCTTTTCAGCAAAGACTATGGCAGTATCATCCGCGTATGAAAAAATCCGACCTCCATCAATACTCATGTTGCATAGGTTATTAATATAAATCAGGAACAATGTTGGGCCAAGCACAGTCCCCTGCCCCACGCCGTATGTGATCGTTTCTTCTATGCTAGTATAATCCCCTATTTTCACTGTTTGTTTACGATTGACCAGGTAGGATTTGAACAGCTCGAGGGGGGGTCCCCTGATGCCGATGTTTTCGAGTCTATGCAAAAGTATGGGGACAGATACTGTGTCAAAGGCTTTTTTGAGGTCAAGGAAAACTGCCAGACATTTATCACCCCTGTCCACTTTGTCAACTATCGTAGAGGATAGTGACAAGACGGCGTCCTCTGTAGACTTACCCTGCCGAAAACCAAACTGAGATGGTGACAGAATGTGTTGCTTAGACAGGAAGTTTATTAAACGTGAGTTAAGGAGTCTTTCTATGATTTTTGAGATTGATGGCAGTACTGAAATTGGCCTATAGTTGGACGGGTCTAACTTATCTGCACACTTGTAGACCGGCGTTATGAGGGCCACTTTCAATGCATCCGGGAACACTCCTTGCTCAAAGCATAGATTTGTCAAGTGACTCAAGATTGGGACAATGTGCTCGTGTCCAGCTTTGAGGAATTTAACTGAAATGTTGTCCCAACCAGGGGCACTATCTGGTTTTAGGCCCATTAGAGTAGCGTGAACTTCGCAAGGGTCTGTGTCGAGTAGGACAAAAGAAGAGGGCGATGTATAGTCAGACAAAGATGTATTAGGGACATTATTATTGAATGGAGCAACCAGAGGCGGTGTAATATTATCTGCTAGAAGCTTTCCTATGCTGGAGAAGAAGCGATTCACCTTATCAATAGAGCTCTGGGGGGTATTGGATAGTTCTAGGAGATCCAAGCTGTTTGTTTTTTTAGGTTTTCGCTGCGTGATGTTATTAATGATTTCCCAGGTTTTTTTAGGATTTTTGTTTGCTTTGGTAAGTTGGTCTCTGTCGTATTTCCGTTTTTGTTTTTTGATGATAAAGTTACAATAGTTTCGGTACCTTTTGTAGGTTATTTTTAGTACCTCATTGAACGGATCCAGTCTCAATCGACGTTGCATGTTGTTTCGGTTGTGAATACAGCGCAATAAACCAACAGTCATCCACGGTTTCAGAGATCTATTTTTTATCGGTATCATCTTAATGGTAGTACTAAGTGTGATGCATTTGCGGAGGATTTCGATTAAATTATTAGTAAGTGTGTTAGGGTTAGTTAGCTTTAGCAGATCTTCGAGGTTACTATCTTTTAATAGGGCAAGTCCCTCCTCTAAGTTAAAAACTGACTTTGTCTTCGAAGGTTGTATTACGCGTGTGTGGTTTGTAACTTTTAGGAAAGTCATGAAGTGATCTGTGATAGTTGTGTGAATAATTGCTATGACCGCAGTTTTATTCATGGGTTTGAGTTTCATAATAAAATGATCTAGACAATTTTTGTCTCTTGTGGGTAGCGAGTGACCCGGGAGAAGCCCGTGCATTGCCAGCATGTTGAGATAATTGAGTCTATTTTTACGTTCGTGACATTGCTCGCTTTGATTTAGTATCAAGTTTATGTTAATGTCACCGGTGATAACTATATTTTTAGTTGATGCAATGGAAGTAAGGTGATTATTTAAGGAGTCGATAAATTCGTCAGCGTTTGGGGTAGAGGGGGACCGATAAATCGCGATGATTGTGAGATCAGGTGTGATATGGACTTCCAGGCAAGATGCGTGAGATAGTTTGACTTCCCTTATTTTATACTTATGTGTGCTTTTAATATATGCGACAACACCGTCAGCTTTGTTAAGATGGTTAGTTGATTGATGTGAATTGTAGTTGGGGATTTGAGGTATTTGTTTATTTTGATTAAGTCTACATTCACTTAAAATTATCAAGTCGATTTCCGTTTTAAGATTTATTATATTTAGTTGAAGGTCGTCAAAGTTAGTGTAAACAGATCTAATGTTTTGCGAAACAATGGTAAAACCGGGGGAGTTAGGCTTTATATGGTTAGTGAAGTCGCTGAGTCCGCAATCAAACACTTGGGCAATTTCATGATTGTCTATATCATTCAAAGTCTGTAAGGTGCTATCCATAATCATAGGTTTTATTAGTGTAGAAGACCGGATCTACGTATACATTTAGTGTATGTGTAGTGCGTGTGAGAGTATGTGTGCTAAATGTGGTTGTGACAACCTGAATGAGAGTGGAGTTGAGTGGTGAATGGATGTAGGTGCGCGACAGAGTATTATTTAACTTAACAATGAGCAATGAATACCAACGCAATTTAATTTAATAGAAAGAATTGAGTGATCAACGCGATCGAAAGCTTTTGCAAAATCTGTGTAAACAGCGTCAACCTGACCCCTGGCTTCAAAGGTATCACTAATGAAAGTAGTGTAAATCAGTAAGTTAGACATAGTAGAACGGTTAGACACAAAACCATGTTGCTTGAAACTAATTATATGACGGAGGTGAGAATAAACTACATTGTATATGAGACCCTCGAACATCTTTGCAAATTGCGATATAATAGAGATTGGTCTATAGTTAGTTACGTCATTCATACTACCGGATTTATGTATGGGGATAATGTGAGAGATTTTCCATAAATCGGGAAATGTACCTTCCTTAAGGGATTTATTGTATATGATTAGCAGTGGTATAATAAGAGCATCAATGCAGAGACGAATAAAAATAGGAGGTAGTCCATTCGGACCAGTTCCTTTATTAAGATCTAACTTTTTGATGCTACTTCTAACGTCATTTTCAGTAATGTCAATGGAAGACATACTGTAATTAGACAATGAGTAACCTGGAGACAAGTTACCAGTCAGTTGATTAACACTGTACACAGATGCGAAATAGTCTGCAAATAGATCAGCCACACCACTACCACCCTCAACAACGCGATCGCCCCACGAAACCTGGTCAGGGACACCTCTGAAAGATTTTGTTGACTTAGTATAACGCCAAAAAGCTTTTACATTTGTTTTTAATTCACTCTCAATTCTTTCTATATAATCTTTGAAACACCTATCCATAGCTCTCCCAGCTCGCATCCGAAGGGAAACAAAAGTATCGTAGTCCCTAGGGTTTTTGTACCGTTTGAACCAAGTCCTGTATTTATGCTTTTCCTTAAGAAGTTTAATCAACGAAACTGAGAACCAAACTGGATAACAATTATTCTTAGGTTTACCCTTCGGAGTGTATTTATTTATATTTTCCCATAGTATATTATAAAACGTCAGAACATAATCATTACAACTCAAATGACAATAATCCTCCCAATTTATTGTACGTAGATCACGAACACATGCCTCATAGTCTGTTTTAGTGAAAATATATTTAGACTGTAAAATATTATAATTTAAATTAGAAATTGAAGTTTTAGTAAGACCTAATTCTAGCGGCGGACGATGTATATCTGGTTTACTGATGGGGGGTGCGGAAGAAACGGAAAGACTGGAATTCTCATCCACCAAAATGAGGTCTAGGATGTTATTATTATCATTGCAGACATTATTCATTTGAACATAGCCGGTGATGTTTAGGAAGTCCCTCAACGCTAATGACTTGGGGTCACTAATTCCAAGAAAGGGATCCTTAGACTGAAACCATTTCACATTAGGAATATTAAAATCACCAAGAATCAAAGTGGTGCAATCCATATAACGCAAGCAAATTTCTTCAGCCCTGGCCAAGAATTGAACAAAGATATGGCAAGGTATATAAGACGGCAAATAAACAACACAAATATTCATACAGACGCCACCAGCACTTATACATAACCACATATCCTCAACTGAGGTTTGCCACTCAGTTTTATTAACAAAATTATACTTATTACTAATCAGTCGTCAGAAGCACGAAAGTCTGACAACCAGTCTAACTAACCAAGGGGTATCGTATTATCCAGTTACTGGGTTGTGGAGGTCAGGTAGGCAGTCGCTCCATGTAAAATACTGGTATTCAGCTGCATCCGGTTAGACTGGAAGCCGACCCCAATATAGTTGGGAAAAGGCTAGGCAGATGATACTTATTACTAATAGCTACCAATATCCCACCACCATAATTCTTAGAGTACAAATCTTTAAACTGTGCACTACGATCACGGCGTACAACAGTATATCTCTGGTCAAAGTATTCAGAGGATAAAAACGAGTCATCTAACCAAGTTTCTGTCAGACATATTATGTCGTAATCAGAACTTAAAATTGACATTAGAATTTCATGTGACTTCGTTTTCATGCCCCTCACATTCTGATAAAAAATCGAAATACCATCCATCAGACCAAAAACAAAAAAGTAAACATGTTATAAGGAACTAAATTAATAACACAAACAATTATACAATTTTTTCTAAACACTGCTCATCCTTAATTAGAATACTACCCGAATTTTCACCCTTGCATACAAAAATTTTACCGTAGCGAACCCAGACAAACTTATAAGATTTTTCTTTGGCCTTAAGACGTGCAGCAGCATGTAAAGATTTATATGTCGGAGAAAGGTGCTCGGATACATAAACTGGCTCCTTGCCACCGCCATAACCCAAAAGACTTGTGTTCAATTTATCATCAGTGTGAGATTTGTTGTATCTAGTTATTGCAGAATACAATTCGTCGCGACATCTAGGACTACGCAGCTTCACTATTACAGAGCGCGGGCGAGACTTGTTGTTGTTCATACTGGCCACCCTAACGCATTTCATAATATCGCAGTCTTTTAGCGCATACGACACAACATTAGCCAATTGCGTAACGATGGTCGGTAACACTTCATTCTTATTTTCAGGTAAGCCGTGAATTTCCAGGTTCGCCTCACGCATATTCTGATCTAGGGTGTTTATTTGCGTTTTCAGCTGTGCCATATTTTTTAGGATATCGGAGTTCTGTGAACGTAGTTCAGTATTCTCACGTTGCACACCCTTTAGCTCAGTTTTCAAGTCATTAACTTGAGAGATGTCAAAGGATCCCGATAACTTCAACTCATCAATCTGTTTCTTTAAATCTTCCATTTCGAATCTAAGCTCGCTAATCATACTCTTTACCTCAATACGCAATGTATTCCGAATTTCCTCCCGTATAACAAGTCGTATATCGCTGACCTTTTCATCCTCGCCTTCAGAGCTATCATTAATTGTCTCAGACGTCGATTTATCAGGTTCATGCTGAGATAAACAGCACGGGCAATTCCACTTAGAACGTGCTGTTTTATTGAGCCTTTTAAACGCAGTAGCACTCAGGTTAACGCACAGGTGATGGTAGAATTTTTCGCAATTAGAACATGTTATTTTTTCTATTTGTTTAACTGGTAATCCACAAGTATCACAGTTAGACATTTTCTAAGTATACAATTAATCCAAACAGAAATATAAATCCAAAAAGACAATGTGCGATTTGCCGGCCGCGAACTCACGACACCGTATGTACGGATGATAGACGTTAGCACCCAGAGCCACCAGTACTTTACAATTACAATTTGTGTTTACAATTACAAATTATGTGTAAAATACTTTAATAATCAACTTACATAAAGGTATTATAATAAACAATGAAATGATTTTTTGTCATGTCGTTGACGTTCAAAAAGATTTTCAGCCCAATTTGAAAATATTTTTTTTTTTTTTTTGTTTAAAAAAAAAAAAAAGTAATTTAAAAATTTTTAAATTAATTTTGATTTTCGTAAGAGTTAGCTAATCTAATAATTTAATCAATTTCAGAAAATCATCTGTCATCAGTCATTCCTATGTGCCGAAGCACACACAGTCGACTGGAAACTGAAAGTTTACTCAAGAAGCTAACACGTCTGTCCTCGTTGGTCGTTCCTTACTCCCGTCGCCATATTTCTTTTTTCTATCTCTCTCCCTTTCATTCTTATACACCTTTCACTCGCACCTCTACAAAACGTTCCCTTCTACTCAAAATTAATACCACATTCGGCCATCCTGCACCATGTCTGCCCTCAGACACAATATCTCACACGCTATCACTCTCATCACACCTTACTTTAACATCTTTAATTAATGTATAACACTTTAGGTTAACGTCTAATGATTGATTACATGACATCCAACGATGACTAAGAGTAAGTTCCTACTGAATACTTATTTACTTATTATATTTTACTTATTTGATTCACACTATTTTGGCAGGTGCTTTCTTTCATACACTCGGCTACATAATTATCAAGCTATACATTTCCAGTATAAGCTGATCTAAGTATAAGCATTGTGTAGGATTTCCGTAAATGAGAGTTCAGCTCATACTGGAAATGTGTGTATCTTTTTTTTTTTTTAGTGTGGGAAGTCATCAAATAACTTCTCCCGCTCTGGGCGGAGCGGAAGGACGTGTTACACTTTTACTGACTAAAACCCACCCGTGTTCCTTCAGTTGCCTGTTGCCAAGGTCCCGGTATCCCTTTCGGACTTTCCCGCAAAGCTGTGTGTACCTACATGCACAGTAATTGCCACTCAGTTGGTGGTAGCAAGACTGACTGATGCAGATGTCAATAATAAAGTATCGACACTCAGGCCGAGAACTATATACGTTACTTAGCACACGTGCTTTGCCTTAGACATGTTCCCTTCTCTATCTTGCAATTTGTAGTTAGACAGTTGCGACAGTGACAGGAATAACACTAAGCCGAAGTACGTGGTATGTAACGTTTATAGATCTCGGCCTCAGGCAATATTTTGATTAAGAACATCATCATCATCATCATCTGCCTAGCCTTTTCCCAACTATGTTGGGGTCGGCTTCCAGTCTAACCGGATGCAGCTGAATACCAGTATTTTACATGGAGCGACTGCCTATCTGACCTCCACAACCCAGTAACTGGGTAATGATGATGAAGATGATGATTAAGAACATGTATTTAGTATATTTTTGGCTTTCCTGATATCCATTTCAGAAAGTTAATTGATTCAGGCGTGATTTTGCGAAATCCATTATAAAATACAATAGACGTAGATATATTTAGTAAACTCGAGCGTCCAGCGCGTTTTCTGCGTCAGCTCTCGGTGTGGCAACACGTCGTGTTCTGGTTTGCAATTGGTCCATCGTCATCCTGAGGATGCCTCGTTGAGAGGTGAAACACGTGTTGATTTCTTACAGGATTTTTTATGATTCTTGAAGAATAGTGAAGCGGAATAAGTTACTAAATTTATCTACGTCTAGATTGAAAATAAAAGAGTTATACAATTATCACGATAGATACAATAACTACATGTATACACAACTAAATCTAAAGTCTTAATCGTTATTACTTTTGTAAGTTTCAGTAAATTGATTCAGAGATTTATGAACGAAGGTATTTTACGTTGAAGCTGGCGTACTTTTTTATTAAGGTAAGTGGATTTGTATAATTGATATCCATTTCATTAAGATTTCACGCCTTGTGTTATTCTCAATTGGAGCCCATTCTCATAGGCTAGACTTCCATCTTACTGAACTCTTTTCATTACTTACACATTTACTAAGTGCAGCTGCTCCGCCCCATATTTTATCTCCTAAGAATATAAAATGTAGATGTAAGAAATAACTTTTATTCAGAACTTGTATATAAGCTTTCAGTGCGAATATAAAATCCCTCTTTATGTTATGCGATGGATTTGTGATGAAAAATTTTCATTTGGAGGGTTCCGTTGGCGAATTTCTTATTGCGATCATAGACGCACCATTGTGGGGCATACGGGCTGATATTGTGGTCGTACACGTTGAGTGTGTGTGCCTCTTGTTTTTGTCTTAGATAGGTACTTTTGTATCAATGATCGGTTTTTTGTTTTTGTCTTACTTAAATAGCACGTTAGTTATGCGAGTTCATATTATATAAGGTCTCTGTGTACCGAGACTAAAAAATTGGTACCTACCTACTAACTGTTTTTTGGGTAGTTTACAAAATAAACTCCATTAAAATCTCCGTTTTCATTCGTCCAGTCTTCTGTTCAATCAATCTAATTTCAACATTAAAAACATTTTCATAATTACCGATAAACATAAAGATACGTATTAGGTACAAAACACACAATATCTCACCACAACTCCATTAACAAATTCCTCAACGTCAACCCATCCGGAACCCCGCCGCTTGCCCGCCACAACATACCTCCCGTACGTTTACAGTCCCTAGTCGTGGTGTGGGTAATGGATCCAAGATCGATCCTCTGTAATATCCATTTAAGTCTTGAGGCATGTTCGATCAACACTGTGTACACACGGCTATACATCAAGCTATACATTTCCAGTATAAGCTGACCTCGCATTGTAGGGAAATCCTATACAATGCGAGATCAGCATAAACTGGAAATGTATAGCTTGATGTGTAGCTGGTGTATACATTGCAATACGAGAAGGACACAATTTTTGGATATTTGGTATGCTAAGTGTGGTGATTAAGGGTACCTATCTGTCCTCTAGAATTCGTGATTTTCGTTTAAATAAGTCTCCATAGTGTGAGAATGGGTTGAGTTTTTTCGGATGCTTATTTGAAGCGTTTTGATATTAATTTTATTTGTATAAGCATAATTTAAAATTGAATTCTTTAAAAGCCAAACTTTGTAACGAAACAAATTCATTCCTCTCATATTGATTGAAAAATTCACTTGATATAGCTCGCTATTAGCAAATTTATCCCTCAGGGCTAACAGGCAATATTTTTATCATTCAGCATCAGTTTATAAAAATAATTCAGTGCCTATCATTGAAAATTGATTTGGTATTATATTTTGCAGCGAAAATATTGGTTAAATTGGAAAATTGATACTCATCATGACAGTTGTCACAAGATAGTTCCATTTATTATTAACCCCTGGTATCTAGAAACAATTATCATCAAATTTCTAATCAGTGAACCCGCTGTCAAGTCCTACGTTAGCTTTGACTATTAACGTAATACACGTTGACATGAAATTAGACAACAGATTAAATTAAACATGCGTACAGAAACTTGGGTTTAACTTAGCCGACAGTTTACAACTTAAGCGGATCAACGTACAGCTAACACCCTTAACACTAAACTCTTTATCCAAACACCATCAAACCATAACGTGGAAGTCTTTAACACACAAATGAATCATTTAAACAATGAGACAAAACCAATTACCAATTCAAATCTTAACGTTTACCATCAAGTTTACGTTCGTAATCTGTCTTGTTGGCGTTTCGGTGAGATTGCAATTAAACGAGGTTTAATTCGACGATTAGTCTTAACTGGCATGACCCAATTACTATTGAGTTACATGCAAACGGAAGATTTGGGGAAATTGACGTATTGCTAGGGCTCGCCGTGAGATTTAAGGGGGAAACCACAACATTCCGTTTCCTCGATCGGTAACTTACTGTACGCAGCTGCGTTCTACCCACAGAGGTTGTTCCAGCAATGTCCGTAGGTTCTGTAACTATTAATTAAACATTGCGAAATATCATAAAATTTAAGAAGAAATCCGAAAAATCTTACGCCATACCAGAATTTAAGGGTCATTCATTCATAAAAGACTACTAATGTGCTTGAATTATCCCACGCTAACGTAATCAGATCTTACAATAATTACATAAATTATTAATATAATAAACAATTTATAACACAAGGTTGTGATTAAATAAAATATATTATATATAATAAAAACAGTTTAATAGGCATTCTAAGTTTCATTCTTGTCAGCTAGAAATAAATCCGTGTTCTGTAATCTCTAACATTAATTCAGCGTTTAAAAGGCCAGAGGAGGCGTTACACAGATGTCAACTGTCCATCAACTTGGAACTAACTTGGCGAGGGATTTCCATTGTCATTCCCATTTACATAAACGAAGTGAAAGTCTTAGTAAAGAAAATATTACAAACCACTCTAAAAATATAGGTACAATTTTGTAATCGTATCATAAACGTTGAAAGTGTCGAAATGAAAACAACAACATTACCTATTTAAAATGGCAGAAGCTTGGCTGATTTGAAAATGCCGTTTATGATATTCTTCTACAACAAAAAATCTTTACAAACTTACAAATCATCTACTTACGATCATTTTCTTAAATCAACGAACAGAATACATCGTAGAATTGAAAAACAAAAAGAAAAATCACTAAATCTTACTTTTGAAATGCCCTAAATGACTGTCTATATTTACAATATAAAGCGTCCAATCTCCGACCAACTGCCCAAAATCACATGAAATCTTGCCGATTGTTGGAGTTAAACAATTCCGATTCATTTTAAGCCAACCGCGACTTTAGAGCAATCTAGTAAATTGGAAACATTGTCGGCACTTTCGTTAACGACTGCCGATTTGAACGATAGTCCATTCATTAAGAAAGCTTGATAGATTGTTTTGATTCCAATTTATATACAAAAGTTTGTTTTGTGAGTGATTCGATATAGGTATATTGGTATACAGAACTGTACCAATGAATGTTCATAAACATTGTTATTTTCGAGCAAGCGCGTAACCCAGATTGCTGTCAACGCGTAACGATAATTCAACGTAAATATGATCATTTTAATCATAAATCTTTAAGTAGGTACATTTTTCACCAAAATTGTAAAAATATCAGCACATGGTTAACTATGCCCACATTTTTAAGATTTTTTGGACTAATGAAAGGGTTACTTTCTTATTACAAAAAGTTTCTATTTATTAAATTCCGATGCAGAATTTTAATCATCACTGAACTTTTTTAATATTAAATGGTTGGAGTTTGAATTCAGCGATGTACGGCTTATCAAGGAGGTCGTATGCGTTTGTGTAGAGTAAGAATTAAATGAATACCTCTTGCGCACTACAGCATAAACATAACGAACAAGTGACAAAAGTGTAAGGGGCCCATTTGCAACATTTTGGGGTAGACCGTAGACCGTATCAAAGTCAAAGTCCTATTATAGAATACCAACATCGAGCTCCGGTAGCAAATCAAACATTACCCGAATCAGATTAATACGATTATTGGCGTTCAAATTAGATTTACGAGGCTCACCCTTTGTTTGTACGACGCCATATTTAAAAGAATACGTTTTATAGCGTTGAAATAATGAATGTTGAAGGAAAATGTAAGGTCTTTTGTATTGATGTATCTTAGCTATCTAGGGATGTATTTACTAGTTATTAAAATTAGTTTTCCCTGGTATTTTAAGACGCTATCAGACGATAGCACCTTTGTGTCTCTTGATTTTGTTTAGAGAAAGCGATCATTTGTCTAATAACATAAAGTAAAATACTAGATTGATTGGATAACCAAAAGAAACCAATCTTGTCAATAAAGTCCTATCTAGATTGTTCCATGTCGTTCGCCAATAAAGAGTGTTTTCCTCTCGTTGCGAACCCTCCGAAACCTCCTTAGTAGTGACATAATGACCTATTTTGGAGCCATAAAATGAGAATGTCAGCTTCTACATAAAAAAATACGTGAAGTATCGAATAGGGAGTTATTTTTTTAGGGTTTTTTTGTGAAAATATAGAATTATGTCATAAATATGATGCATGTAGTCTTTTGAGTGTTCCGTCGATGTAGGCAGAAACAGTCGGGTAGAGTATAATCCATAGATAACGCATTAATACTTATTATGTGAAGAGTACACCACTAAACAAATAATGCACTGTGTGGGAAATCGAATCCTGGACCAAATCAAGATAGTATTCGATCAAACAAATAAATTATGGGACACCAATTAACGAAAAAAATATGTCGTTTAAAAATCAGTTCACGTAGTTGAAAACGTAAATGAAATTAAAAATAATTAAGCATTTTATAGCCCATAACTAAAAGAAAGTGTTAGTGCTTTCCTTTCTGAAAAAAATAAAGAAGCACTAGCACCACTTATTGCAAAAGGGAACTTTACTCAACTAGCAGAATTAAAGGGCTCTATAGAAAAGATAAAAGGGAATAACCAGTTGAATTTTTCCACTAAAACTATTTTAAGATCAAGAAGTTTTTGGTGAAGTTTGGGAAGAATCTAAGAACTAAATGGCGTTGATATTAACGTTTTCCGGTCGATAGTCAAAGAAAAGATCTTTGATTCTGAAACCGAAAGATTTGAGATTGAGTTAAAAATTAATTATAAAAACTTAGTTGTATCTTCATTTATTTTATGTATCAGTCCCTTTTTACATCGACGAGCATCTAAAGAATCCTTCGTCATTTAAAGTCTATGATTAATCCATTTATCTATTAGTGCAAGAATTCTTGGCCACATAATCTGACGTAGCCTAGCCCGATAACTTTCGCTATTTCCAAAGTCTGATGGTAGTAAAGCAGGGAAGAAGAATTGCTCCTCTCCACTGACGATTTCCACAAGAAAAGAATCTCTTAGTAGATAGATAAATTAAAGAAAACACGTCATTTAGAGACGGCAAACTGACACCTACTCTATTCTTCTCACTCCTCGATCAGCAATTGAAATGGCTCCACAAATAAATACGTGATACATATATGTATGGCCGCCTCAAAGGGGTTCCGTATGTGCCTCCCCCTTCCGGGAGCGTTAAACAAAACAATTCAATTTTCACACAAACTCTGGGATGCTTTGTGGTATGTTATTGGGTACAGGTTTAGAAATATTTTGATTTTATTTTTCTAAATAATTAGAGTAGGTAGTTTAAATTTATTTTAACTCTTCTATTTTTTAATTCTGTTAAACTGAAGACCCTTTTCAGTGGTTATGGTGGTAACTGAAAAGGGTGAACTTATATTCAATAGTTTTTTGATAATGCAAAAATATTGATATCACTGTACAAATTGTTTTATTGGGATCTAGATAGATGAATATAGCCGTTCGTACGCGTGATATAAATAATTAATTTTGAAAGTAAATCCCTCGGGAAGTAATATTGGACTGGCCTAATAAGAGCTGGAAATACAGCCTACATGAATAGTATCAATAATTACTGGGCACTTTAACCCTTTTGTAAACACCGGACGTAATTCTATTGACGGCTTTAGGGAAATGACCAGTTAATAGCGATTAATCAATTATCGAGTCGCAAATAGTGATGTCAACAGTTAATTGATTAGTGCATAGAATATCATTCGATTCCGGGAACCGTTTAGAGTCAAGCCCAATTAAGTATTTGTTTATTCTTGCAAACTAAATAATTTCAGTACCTAAAATTCCAATTTTACTTTCATAGCTTTATCCACTACATAGTACCTCGAAAAACATCAACCATTTTTATGTTAACTCTAATTCCGCAACCACCCCGCTACATACCGCACAGCAGCATGTCATATAAAAACGCTGGCGTTTAATTTTATTTTGTGTACTCACACGGTGCCTTGAGCATGAGGGGCAGACTCTACAGGAGGGATGGGGGGGAGGGAAGGACGGTATAACAACATTGTCACCGCTGCGCGCCGCAATTTGCCTGATTATACCAGCTCTGGGGTTCATTGACTCTAATATCATGTTTATTTTGGGTAATAGAGAAGCGTTATGTAAAGTGGCGCCGTCTACGGGGAGTTTGGAGTACTAGATAGGATGCTGAATTTAATTTTGGTTGGTTTGAGTCGGGAAAGTTAATTTTGCTTCAAAGATTTCCATAAAGGTGCTTGTAGAGATTTGCATAAAGGTGATTTTACATAGTTGATTGGCATTAATCGGCATCATAGACTAGTGTAGAGCATGTCAACCGAGATAAGAATGACAGGCGTAGACTGTACCTATTTTTTTTGAGGTTGATAGATGTATATGTATATTTGAACAAACCATGCAGTCTCAGTAGAGCAGTGGTGGCCCAGTGGTAACGGCAGAACTGCGAGTTGTAGGTCATAGGTTCGATCCTAGACAGGTGCTTTACTTCTAAATGATTTCATCACCATTGCTGGCAAAACGGTAAATGAAAAATATGGTGACGAAACCGGCATGTCCTAGAACCAAAAAATCGAAGACGTGTGACATCTACGAGTACCAACCCGCAGTGGGCCCGCGCGGTGGATTACGGCCCACTCCCTCTCACAGAGAGAAGGCCTGTGTCCCAGCAGTGGGAAAATTAAAGGCTGATTATTCTTATGCAGTCTCAAAACATGTATGGTCCACTGCAGAATATAAACCCATGCCAAAAATAATCAGTTTCTGCAGATGGATTGGTAATCGCACAGATTGGAGCAGACAGTCCTCGCCTTGTGACGTAATCCCTTAGTAGCTATTTACGACACCCACAAGAATACACAGTGTGTCCCTTTATTTTTTCGAGAATAACAGGAAAGTTCTGAAAAAAAAACAGAGCGTAGAGTGGAGGTTAATGAGGGCCAGCCGACGAAAAATTTAATTATTTTTTTCTTCAGTATAATCGACCAATTAAATAATTTTCATCATTAAAATACCACGCCTCAAATATCATACCGGAGCTATAATAATAGCCCGTGGAATATTTAATTTCCACCGAATTAATAATTTTGAGTGAAATTATGTTAAAAAATTGGGCTCGTCCGGGATTTGAACCCGGGACCTCTCGCACCCTAAGCGAAAATCATACCCCTAGACCAACGAGCCAACTGGTAAGTGCGGTCAATTTACGATTTATTTAGAATAACAACTTAAATTATTTCATTGGCAACAATAAATTAACTTCAAAGATAAACTAAATCCCAGGATAAGTTAACGTTTTCATTATCAGACGCATTTTTCATATCTATAATCTTTTATATTTTATGGTTCGGCTTCTTATATAGTCAGGAAACGTCTGAACGATAATAAATGACATTTAGTCATATTTAAATAAATATGACTAAATTTATTATCATTCTATGTCCAACACTGTTCTCTTTCTACCATTTGCAGGCTTTGCCACCGCTAATCGTATATATTCTATACTATAATGTACAGGTAGTTTTATGAGTACACGAAAATAGACCATCAACTGTTGGTTTTAACTTAACCCGTAACTTAACTAGAGCGCTCCCTCTCCCATGCCATAATATTTCCCTTCCATTAAACCTCATAAACCAATCCAATTCGCTGCGACATTAAGTCTATACCTGTCCCCCATAAACAACAGATACAGTCCCCCATTCGGTCGTAAACACATAAGTATGCACCCTGCCTTACTATAGCACCGTAAAGAGTCATATAGCATTATAAGATATTGTACAAACGTGCGACATCGACAACCACACCATAGCGGCCAAAATGTCGATGGTCGTTTGATGGTGTTGTTACTGCAGCTGTTTGAAGTCGTCATCATCTGCCTAACCTTTTCCCCACTTTGTTGTGGTCGGCTTCCAGTCTAACCGAATGCAGCTGAGTACCAGTGTTTTACATGAAGCGACTGCCTACTCCAGCTGCTTGAATTAGCAAGCCCAAACTGCATTGTCGTGGTAAGGTTATCCTGATGTCGTCGATATGCTTAGAAAAATACATAGGCCGCGACTGCAAACTGTAGTACATAACACAACACAACACTTCGGCTGCAGAGCCGCAATTCTCTCCTGGTCGTTGTAGTAGCCAGCAACACAGTGCTGCATAGGATTGTAATACTTCAACTCACACGTCAATGGAGAAAAATATAATAGAATGCTGGTCATCCACATTTTTATCGCTCCGATAGTGGCACGTCTGCACACGCACAGACTCTAGTACCGTTACCGCCAAGTGACCCAGTTCAGAGACGAACAGATTTGGACATAAACGCACTGAGGTCGGATTCAAGATGAGTTAGTTTCATTTTATGTGTTCTAGGAGTCTTGTTGCATCGTCGACTGAAACGTCTCGTGTGGTAGCGTGAAATTGAACAGTTTTATCTGCATTTCCTTCTTTATGATTATTTACGTCACAGGTTATTTTAGGATGCTTCCCTAGTTTAGACGACTTTTTGATCGCTTTCAAAGCGTTTCTTTTTTCTTCAACAACTTTCAATACAAATCTTTTGGATTGTCATAAGCTAACCAAAAACTTAAATTTCAATACATTTTAACTCTTCCATCATCGTTATCGCTGATAGAATGTCACTTTGTTTAGACCCTCTGACTTGTTTTGTGGAAATGTAGACAATTATTACTAAAACGTTATGTACGTATGAGAAAGTACAATTTCGATTAAAGAAATTACTTCTTCTTCATCTATATGTACAACATATTGGCAACAGGCACCTAAAGGAACACGGGTGGGTTTTAGTCAGTAAAAGTCTGACACGCCTTTCCGCTCCGCCCAGAGCAGGAGAAGTCATTTGATGATTCGCCAAAGACAAAATAAAAAAAAAAGAGTGACTTTAATTTCGGAAGTCGGTGTCTTTGGTTTTAAATTTTCGTATTTTGATCAATAATCATACTCGTCAGACACAATTTTTTTCACAACTGCTAAACGTTGGCACTACCGAATGCTGGAAATATAACAGTACCTCTTCAGCAATTTCTCTCATAATGATTGATAATACAATTTGTAACAACAGAAGGGTCTGGCAACATTCGAAGGCTCTAAACAGATCCGTAGTTAACAGAAGACTGACCTACTTGCACGCGACTCCCCAATTTTATCAATAGGTTCGGAACGCACCGGGGGCTGCCGTTGCCGAGATCGTAAATGGCGTAGTTGCGAAATGAAGGAATTTTGAGATGTAAGTCGACTGGAAAAGTGGCCCTCGCAAGTTTGAAACGATGTGGATATTTACAGTTTGGAACCTCTCTGCTAGCTGTTCCCATGTTAGTAAAGAACTAGGTACTACTTAAAATATAAATAATTTATGGTATTTCAGTATCTATTAATTTGAAATTTCTAACAATGCAGTCTACAAAAAGTTCATCTAATTCTGAGACAGTTTTTTTTTACAAAAAAATAAATAACCGACTTCCGAAAAAAACACTAGGTACACAGTAAATTTAATTTCGGAAGTCGGTGTCTTTGATTTTAAATTTTCGTATTTTGCAACCGACTTTCCCGACAAAAAGAATTTTCAAAACTCGGTCCACAACTGACGAAAATATGGATGAATTAAAAAAAAAATTAAAAAAAACAAAGTCGAACATAGAACCCCCTCCTTTTTGGAAGTCCGTTAAAAAATGCCTCATATTATCCCAATTTTAAATTAGATCATTGGGTATGCCTCGATGTATTAGCAAACTGTTTATTCTGATAATAAAATAATTTACAGTTAATTTGACATTCCATTAATTTACATGTAATGGATTGTTACTAAATTATTGTTATTCAAATATGGCGAACTAATATTCAATAATGAGTCATAAATATTGGTTTTAGGACGTTGTGAATAGTAATTATTTCATATATTATTATCTGGACACTTTAGCCGGTTATTTATTGTTAAAATGAATTGGGTTTACTATAAATTAATAATTCATTAGATATCTGTTAATTTTGTTCAACAATGGACAAGTTTAACACAAATGATAAATAGTATTTATTATATCAATGGACAGGGAAAATAATATCCTGATACCCAACTACTTTAGAAAAATTTTGAAAAAAAAAACAAAAAAATCTCGCCGATTGCAAAACTTCCTATAATAATTTTTTTCATAAAATTTTTGGTTTAGTACCTATTTTTTTTGTATGTATGTACTATACTATAATTATAATATTATGTGAAGGTAACTCTGTCTGTCCGTTATCTTTTCACGCCTAAACCACTGAACCGACCGTTATGAAATTTGACAGTTAGGCTTTCATCTTGGATCGCAGACGAATAGGCAACAGCTAGTATGCCATAAATTCTTTATATTTGCGTGATGACAGTAAAACGATCCTTGCTCTCGTTGCATCCCCATCTCACACACAAACTAACTGGTAAGTAGATCGTAACCACCCTCGGTCTATCTCCGATTCAAACTTATATTTACGACGAAAACAAACTATCCTATTCATTCTATGTACCTATGTATAGATATAATTGTTTTTCATTGCACTTATATAGGTTGAAGCACATCCTTAAGGACTTTGTTTGTTGAGAAACTATCGTTTTGTAAAAATATACATTGTCCGCTTTAATGTTACAAAAAGAGAGAGGAAGGGATTTTTTCAGAGTCTTCGTCTGAATAATTACCGAAGTCAACCCTTGTCTAGCATATTGCATCTATAATAGGCAATCGTAACTTATAGGCTTACTAGACATAATCTAATAAGGATAATTTGAAGCTTAATGGCTTGTGCTCCATATACGCCCTTCTAGTGCATCTTATACAAACTCAACTTCAAAAAATCCCTTGAATCCATTCTCATAGTATATAATTATCTCAACACTTCACACACTCGACCACATAAAGATATACTTGCAAACTACCTCTAAAATAAATTGGGGTAATACCTGCACTCTGATTCATTTTTAATAGCGATGTGTGTTGTTAAATTGCTCGTTAGGGTTAGTACGGGGTACCACAGAATAAATAGCTACAGAAGGTCCATACAAAGGGCAAAAATGCACGCACACACTGACGTACGTTTATGTTCAGCAAATGCAGCCAGTGGAGTTGCTTGCTGGAAGCTTCGCCGGGATAAATCACTGAGTGTTTGTCACTTTGACAAAATTATATTGAACAAAAAGCGACCAATCGGCCAGAAGGCAAAACACTAAGTGCCATATAAGCTAAGCTAATTTAATTGTGCGTATCCTCATGACATCGTTTCAGATCACCATTCGAACAAGTCTCTGTGCTTGCGCCTGTTTTCGTTCGTTTTATAGAGCTGGCCTTCTGCAGGTACCTGTCTACTCAGCAGTAGTAGTATGAAACCCCTATCCTAACGAGAACAGAACTGCTCGTATAAAAGGCTAGGGTAATGGGACCAGCAGTTTGGACATTAGATGTTCAGTTTCAAGTTATGAGCTTTGAGAATGGGGGTTATTAAAATAAATAGGATATGGGTATTTTTGCAAGGAACTGCAAGTTCTGTGTTTTGTAGAGTTAACTTTTGGCCTGTTTTTAATCGAGACTAAAATAATTCCCATTTGGCTTTCCTAAAAATATTATTGAACACTCTGAATGGTGCCTCTTTTTGTGAATCCATACTAATATTATAAATTCGAAAGTAACTCTGTCTATCTGTCTGTATATTATCTTTTGACGCCTAAACCACTGAACGGATTTCCATAAAATTTGGCAAGGATATAGATCACATCCCGGGATCATATAGGCTACTTTTTGATCGACATACCACGCGGGCGAAGCCGCGGGCGGAAGTTAGTCTCTAATAATTAATATTTTGGGGTCCTAAAAATACTAAATAGCCAAGATACAACTTGGATGTAGCGTTCTTACATTCATTTCAATTTTAAACCACGTTAGAAAACTTTCTGCCGAAACTAATCACTAATGGGCCAGCAACCCTAGTTCAATTACATTAAACGCTGTAGGTAGGCACTTGCATTCTAGCTTAGTACAGGCATTCAATGCTAATACGGGTACGTGTAACATCTAGGAGCGTTTGTTCGTTACGTATAACACGTCTTACCCACTTTTACCTACCTCTTAATAGCAGATCGTTACACTAGATTGCGAATACAGGCGCTAGAGGTGGGCAAGTATCGATAGAATTTGTCTGAAATTATAGGGGTAAAATTTTTCGCAGAATTTTCTGTGTAGAATTTTATCAAATACCTTATGGCTACATTCAATTATATTAGCATAAACGTTGCTACATTCAAGTTTGTTTATAAGTTTTGTAGATATTGTTACAAGTGATCAAATAGACTTAGTGCACGTAGGTACTGTAGGTAAAGCAAACTTTTTAAGGGCAAAGGACGTTAATAATTGTTAGTGGAATTATGAATGAACAAAATCCTTATCTTGATTTATACGTAGCATTTTGAAATTATTTTTAATTTTCATGTAATTGTTGAAATGCGTTTTATCGATACTTATATCGATAACGCACGCCAGCTTTATCAGAGCTAGCACAAGAGCGGCGGTCGGCGTACGATAATGTTAACGTTAATCACTGGATCCCCGCGCCGGCGCCGTAATGAAGTTTCTTGGTAACTTTACTAAACGCAACCTCCTGCACGCTCATGTCAACCTGCTATTTTAATGTGAATTTGATCATGGTTTAGCAAACGAGACTATTCCTATAATACAGCTGTAAGACAGACAGGTAGACAGACAGACTGATGGTGTCTAACCCTGCAACTGCTTACGCAGGGGTCAGTCTAGAAGTGCTCTCTGCTAATTTTACTCACGATGTATGAACGCACTAGCTGTTGCCCGCGATTTCAACTGCGATCTAGGATGAAAAGTAGCCTGTATCCTTCTCCAGGTCATGGTCTACCCATGAGCCAAATTTTATCAAAATCCATTCAGTTTTTTTTGTTATAAGTACCGTATAGATACTTTCATATATTTAGTCCCCGGGGACCTATAAAATTGGCGTTTTTTTCTCACTAATAGAGAACCTCGTCACTTCTATGACTTAATATATTCATCAATTGATTGGTATTATATCGAATAATGACCATCAAAGACAACTACCAATAGTAAAAAAACTTATTACTTATAGTTTTCTTAACATAAAAAATGCCTTAAAAATGACTCCTCGTTAGCAGAAATGACCACAATTTTTTTTTTAACTTAGTCAAAACTTATTTTTGTCGCTTAATCTAAGTGGTAGACAATAGTGCATAATCAGTAGTGTTCATGGTTGTTATATAAATTAAGAAAACGTTAGTATGAAAAATGCAACTTCTTTAAAATTCCCCATACAAAACACCAATTTCATAGGTGGGGACCTATTATTATTATGTGTTTATTAAAAAAGCAGACACTTCAATTTTATTTATTAATATAGATACATGTTACATCTACTAAGCTAATAATATCTATAAGAAGTATTATTAAAAGTCAGTCACTAAATAAGAGGTCAAGAACATAATTTATTTCAGGACACTTTCACTAATCTAGACAGGCGGGAATGTCCCAAATACCTATGTGCCATCCATTAATTACAACGACATCTGGATCTGACAGACACAAAATGTCTTCCTCGTGTCCTTGTGTCCGTAAAAACTTTCTGGATAACACTCGATGAAGAAAAATATATTGTATGAAATAGTTTTGTTGGTAGGTTAACTTTGTTTCAAAGTTAGGTAGTGGGATAGTAGGTAGATTTTAGGTACATAAAATATGATGTAACACCATCTTTGAACTAACTGATTGTGTGAGTACCATTTTATAACATCTTTTCTTTTTTTCACAAAAGTACCAAAATCATCATCATTTGGGTATACCTGTGTCTACCTACTTCCCTTTTTACAAGCTTTATATTATGTGTATGTGTTTCCGGTTACTCCTTTTGTCATCAATTTTTCAAGCACTTCCTGGCATCTGATTATGCTGAAACTTGGCATACGTAAACAACTACCGAGACATTTTGAAAAAATGAAATCATGGAGCTGGTCTGATGATGAAGCCGGAAGTTGGGCATAGGAACTCCTCAATCAAACAAGATAGCACCATCGTGTTTGGACTCATTGGTTACGTATTAACAAGTATTTTGACACTGGGTGGTGTTCATGGTCTGATGATGGAGCCGGAAGGTGGCCATGGGAAAACCTCAATCAAACAAGATAGCACCATCGTGTTTGGACTCATTGGTTATGTATTAACAAGTGCTTTGACACTAGGTGGTGTTCAGGGTCTGATGATGGAGCCCGAAGGTGGCCATGGGAACTCCTCAATCAAAGAAGATAGCACCATCGTGTTTGGACTCGTTGGTTATGCATTGACAAATGCTTTGACACTAGGTGGTGTTCAGGGATGAATCCGGAAGGTAGTCACGAGCACTCCTCAACCAAATAAGATAGCATTATCGTGTTTGGACTCGTTTTCGTTGTATTGACAAGGACTTTAACCCAAGGTAGTATTCAGGGTCTGATGATGAAGCTAGAAGGCGGCCATAGAGACACCTCTACCTTACAAGACAGCCCCGTAGTGTTGGGTTCGATTTGTAAAGAACAGATATTTAAACAAATTCTAATGCTAAAAAGTACAAAATAAAATAAAAGTAAAAATCTTTTTAAAAACAAGCTTTTAATGAACTAAAAAGTACTAAATAAAACTTACGTGAATATAGAACTATAATATTTTATTAAAAGCTTGAGGCGTAAATGTCCTTCGTACACTTAAAGATAAGCCTCAAGCTTTTAAGAAAATATTATAGTTCTATATTCACGTAAGTTTTATTTAGTACTTTTTAGTTCATTAAAAGCTTGTTTTTAAAAAGATTTTTACTTTAATACAATCAACTTTACTTACGAGTAGGTACTATAGGTAAATGCAGATGTTTTGATCCACAAACATACCCGAATCCTAAATTCGCTCCACTGACAGAAACTGGTCACTGGGCACACTTTTAATCACAATCTCAATGATTTTGAAGCTTCATAAATATGTCAGAAACAACGAAAATAACGCAGTGAATGTTGTTGAACTGTCAATATGAAAACGATTGCTACTGTAAGTGTATTACCTATGCAATTACCCCGCTGTTACAATAAAAATATTATTAAACCCTACCTTTTCGGCAACGTAATTATGACATCTATTCAAACTATGAAACAAAAGCAGTACGGCCCGCTAACCACAATAACACAATTTAACAATAACATGCGAAACTGCCTCCTAACAATTTGCTAGCAGGAGCCCAAATCTGTCAAGTTTGGCCATAAGAGCACTATTACAGGCCCACGTTATTGCAACATGTGGTCGAGGCCAAATTGATTTTATGCTACAACTTTGACACCTTGTGTTTGTCCTTAAGATGTTGGATCAAGGGCGCCAAGTTTTGGGACAGTTTAATGGAATGGCCTTATGAGATATAGGTGTTGAGGAAACAAAAAGCTTTGCGGTGTTGAGATTATGTTTGGACTAACTTCTTCCTCATATTACATGGTTTTGGGCATCGAAATTTTATCCGCCCAGACCTTAGCTATGAGTATTGAAATATGCAAAAGTTCCTAACTTCTGAAAAAACCATTCTATAAAGAATTCTGTAATTCTCTGTTTCCAAGGAATTTTCTGACAAAACTCTCCCTATTTCCTCCACTTCTTGTACTGCTTTCAAGGAGTGCCACCATTTTGAAACTGTCACGACCGTGTCTCTTAAGTGTTATATCTAGGCATTAATCCTGTAGCATACAAGCTTTTAGCTCGGTTGGAATTCTGTCTTATTGGTATTTACTACCAAAATATGACGTTGAAATTAAGCAGTAAATTCTAACCTAGAAAGAGCAATATTTCAGAGAAAACTTATTAAGTATTAGTTATGTTTATAATCATTTTATTCAAAACAAAGTTACTCACCCGAATAAATTCCAATTTTACGGGAAAATATATTTCACAGTCCTCGTTTAATGAAACAAAAGAACGTCATGTAATCAATTTACACCCTCTGCGTCCCGGGGGTGTCAAAAATCAAACCTGAAATAAAGCGATATAATATAAAAGGGCTGGATTTTAATCTAGGCTTAAAGGCAAAGTTTACAATTTATGATCCTTTATCCACCTGCTGGGTAAAGCGATATGGAGCGGTTAAGTGCGAAAGGTATGCTATACACGCACTTAAGGTAATGTAAAATCTAGTTTTAATTATTGTCACACTGCTGGCGTCTTCCCAAACAAGCAGGAGAAGGATTGATCTTAGAAAAATAATGTCTTCATTCACAGACTGCTTTTATTTATGCTTAAAGTCATATACAATTGTAAATTTTTATTTTTATCCATTTATTTTTATCTTATCTTGATAGTTCGCTAATTATTACGAATTCTGTCCATTTTTTTTTTCAAATTAAATTTCAGCTAACGCAAATAGGTACGTCTAGATTTAAAATTTAAGTTAACGCAAACTTGTCTCGATTTAAAATTTAAGATAAAGCAACTCAGGCCCAGGCTACAGGCGCTGCCTAGTTTGGGGACCACTGTTTTAATTACTATGTTAAATATTATAGTTACAGTAAGCATGCAATTTTTTTTTTATTTACTTTGTAACAATGACCCAATTAATTATTCTTATTCTTAATCATTATACAACTAACTATTTATACTAGGTACTAAACTGACTAATCAATTATCTATGCAAATAAAGTCTTGGATTCAATTAGAAGTTTGCCTTCGTCAATAAGAAGCTCTTATATAATCCAGAAATATACGTAGCTACAAATCTATACGTATTATCCTGCCAATACTAAATCCATTAAAAAATACACTTGCACAATATATCAAATACAGCGAAGAAATAAATTAAACACAATCGTATATGCAGAGCTCTGCACACAGTATCGAGCTTCGTCGAGGGCAAATTAAACAGGGCCCGATTCGCGAACAAACAATTATTATGTACTACCATCTACCGGCGGGTTTGCCCGGCAATCATAGCCTATCGCAGTTTATCTACTGCTAAATATAGGCCAATTTACTGATATATGGATCGGTCTGTAATTATTAATGCACTTGCTCAATTTAAGTTGGTGATTTTAGACTACTTTGCTAATTGGCAACCTTGGTTTACAGTTAGATGGACCGACGACCTTAAAAATACGGCTGGTGAAGACTGGATACCGAAAACCTCTCTGAACTTGGTTATCTGGGTGCTGTGGCCCAACTTGGAGTCTATGTATTAGACATAGACTCCCAAGTTGGGCCACAGCTATAGGCACTCTGCACTGCTATAGGCCGATTTGATTATTATTAATTGCTCCAAAATGTGACGTTGATATAATTTTCATCGTAAGTTATTTGTGTAGAGAAAATGTAGAACATATATCAACAAAGGAAGCACAAAGATAGGCCATTTGAGACACCGCAATACCTGGAGATTTAAATATTAATGGTTTAAATAGTTGAACCTCCACCCCATTAAAAATCAATTACCGATTCAAATAACCAACATTACCAATTCCCAAATCCGTGTCATTTCCGTTAAAACAACAAAACAAAACAGTTGAAATCCTATTTTAATTGCCACCACAAGGATTAACGCGAAATCGATGGAAATTGTGAAACAATAGCATTGGTCGGGATTCAGCTGCATTAGTCTTGGGACCGCGGCGGTCTGCAAGAAAATTAATTAGAATAGGAAAGTGCTGTTAACTAGTTTCTTGGTTCGTGTGAAACATGTTGCGGTTCTTAATGGTTGTGTTGGTACTTGGGTAAGCGATTGGCTCGGTGCGTGGCGAGTTACATGTCCTCTGGGAGAATATTATGTACAATTGCATTTGGCAGGTCTACTAAACCCGGGATAATACCTGGAGTATTTTTGCTTGTGAGATTTGTGTCAGATACGGATGTGTAACAAAGTATTTTTTTTTATTAAGTTTTTTACGTATACCTAACATCTTTCCTCTCGCTTTCCTGCAATCTGTGGGAGTGATTTCGTGAAAAGGGACGGAAGTGTGTGACAGGAAGCCGGGCGAGCGCGCGCGGTTCTAGAGTTTGCCGTCAGATTGTACTAAACCCTTTTTCCGAGAGGTTGGTACTGTCAGCCAAACTGTCAGATGTTACACATCAGGCTCCTTTTTTAAATGTTTTTTTGTTTACTTATGACACGTGTCAAATAAACATACTATATTCTTTCTTTAAGAAGGAGTCAACTCAAAATTAACGTTTTTTTGACGCATCAATCTGCTCTATAACTTGGTGAATTACGGCTAACTCCCTCTTATATAGAAGATACCTTATCCCGGCAGCAGTGGGAACATTATGCTGGTTATTTCTTTGGTTGACTGTCCGTCTAAATGATCTATTCCCCTCAAATTCTCGTAAATCTCGTGTAGAAACAAGAAGCCATTCAGTAACGTTACCACACAGTATGATTTCAGATAATGTATTCTTTTTCTTACCGTTGGGGTAGACGTGTTCTTGAGTGGAGACCGCAAATCGGCAAACGTAAGGCAGGACGCCCTCAGGCTAGGTGGAGCGACGATCTTCGCAGGGTGGCTGGTTGTAACTGGATGAGAGTTGCCGAGAATCGAGCTGAATGGGGTGCAATTAGAGAGGCGTATGTCCAGCAGTGGACTGCTATAGGCTGATGATGATAATGATTCTTACAAACTAAAACAAACATTCAAACTTCGACCTAAATTCGAAAACTTTACAAAGGTATATGTGAAGTAAAATGAAATTACTGAAAGCAATAGATTTACTCGATACAAGTCATCGGATACGTTTGTGGAATTGTAACTACCTATTAATAATTAATAGAAGAGATAATCATAAAGTTCACATGCGGAACTATTGATAAATAACTTTGTTATGGCATCTATTAATTGCAAAGTAATATAATATTACGAGAGTTATAAAGATACACCTAATGCTGTTGTTAATGGCTTTATGTAAATCAGGTTTTGGATGACAGTATCGTTTACGTGGATCGTTATAATTTATCGATTAAACATTTTGTGATGGTGATTCGACTGTATAGTTGGTTATGCATGTTTGTAAAGTGAGGGAAATTAATTTAAGCAAATTGACTATTTATTTATTTATTTATTTGGTACACCAACAGCAGAACATACAAAAACAATTAAATGGGAACAATAAGATAAAAATATACTGGTATGAATATGACTATCAACTTAAATTGTCCGTATATTCAAATAACAACAGGTCATTATTTACAGTTGGGTTAAATGGCTATCAATCAATCGGCCTAGCCTTTGCCCAACTATGTTGGGGTCGGCTTCCAGTTTATAAGAATTGGCGGCATTTATAACACGGCAAATTTTCGTAGGTTGTCAATTTGCTTAACAATTAATTTTCCTGACTATACTAGTAACGAGTTCGTTTCGGCCTCTGAGTTTGTTTCGGCCTTTCTTCTCAGAGTAGTCAGATAGGAAACGCCGACCTCATCTAGCTTATTTTTACAACTTTTTAATATGACGTGTAAAAGTGATTCCAATATCCTATTTACAGAATAAACAATTTCATTTCATTTCATTTCATTTCAACGTACTTACTTGCCGTAACAGTCTGCGGAAAATACTTAAACAAAAATAAGTTATTTGTTGCCTTGAAGTTCAATCACAAATTTTAATATTTGGACCTATCTATGGCACATTAAACTTTATGCTATTTCGTTAGAAGCATTATGCTTATTCGTGTTTGCCATAAATGCATCGCATCAGTCGGAAATGGAACTCACAACCTTCTAATAAGCTGCATCGCATTATTATAGGCTCTTATCCTATATCCGCTATCCTTTGCTGGACACTACATCAGGGCCCTGTTTATCAAAAGTTACAAGTCTAGTTTTTGTTAAATTCATAGCTCATAATCAGCCTTAATGTTCCCACTGCTGGGACACGGGCATCAGGTCATCTCTCTCTTTTGACAACATTAAAAAAAAAAAACGAGTTTAAACATTTATTCCGGTAGTAAGTACGACACTTGTAAACTTGTAAGACGGAATAGAGAGTCGCCGGACACGATTGTTATGATTTTCTACAAGTTGTAACTTACAAAGAATTTTTTGATAAACAAAATCACGAATAAAAGTGTCAAAATATAAGTACTTGTGACCTAACATTTGGTAATACAAGGCTTGTAAGTTTTGATAAACAGGGCACAGGTCAACCTAACTTTCAATCCGTTATTATTCACGTGAAAGTGTTGTCTGTTATATTTTCACGGTTTAAATGCTGAACATTAATTTACAGATACCTAGTTTATGGCCTGAGAAAGGAAATACGTACCGTTCAACCCTGAAAGAGAATGAAATAGGGCGTTGAAATTTGTATGAGAAAATCCAAAGCGTTTGTATTAAAAAAAAACCACTTCACACTCACCATCAGTTAACACCATATAATTACCATCAACCCATTTAATGCAAAACTTGCGTGCACCAGTGTACAGTAAAAGGCCAATGTCAGCGGTCAAGTACAACCGTGCTATCAAGTGCTGCTGACAGATTTATGCGAGGAAGTTCCTCCTAGCCTTCATGGTCCACAAAATTTATGGGCACAGGATCGATATTAAAATGCTTTCAGATTTATCGTTTCGCTTTTATAGATAAGGGTAACAAGGGTAGGTCAAGGTCATTTGGAGGTGGGTAATTATTGTATCGTGGCCTATCAGGTAGGCAAGTTCTTGAGAAGTGATAACAAAGTGATTTCTTTTTTCAACGCAGTCAGTTTCATTTTGGTAGATTTTCCTTGAATAAAATACGATGCTATTTTCCCGGTTTTGAACGCCCAGCGGCTTTTCACAATATAAGAAAGATCGTTGTTCCAGTTGAACCTTGTTCTACCTAAGTTGTACATGTCTTTTCTTGTTAGATTAGGTTAGCTTTTTTGAAATCTTCTCGCGGAGCATAATAGAACCGTCAAGGGGTTTAGAAGAAACAAAAAAAAAAAGTGTAAACAATATTTTTTTTTGCACCAAATAAATGATTTTTCTCAAACATGCTTGGAAATTCGAGCATTTTTGTTGACAACCTTCTTCGAGGTAAATCTAAAATGCTGTACTAGTCATTATGAAAATCCATAATAACTTTCGTGTTTAGCGGACGAATAAATTACTATGAAAAGTCTTAAGTATCTGTCGTGTTAAAAATAAAACGATCTTTTTACTTCGACACGTGACAACCAAGGACGTAACTTATCTAGACTAGCTGCCGCCAGCGGCTTCGCCCGCGTGTAATCTTTATAAATAATAGCCTATGTTACTCAGGGTCAATGTAACTTTCTAATGGTGAAAGAATTTTTCAAATCGGTTCAGTAGTTTCGGAGCCTATTCAATCCAAACAAACAAACAATCAAATCTTTCCTCTTTATAATATTATCTACTATATAGTAATATAGTTTAAAGTATATAGTTCTGATAAAAATTTAAATTTCGATTTGGATTGCAAATAGAGCTGTTTAAAGTAAAGAAGAAACAAATGAATACATTAAAATTCCTATACGTAATAAGTAATTAATTTGCGCCTGAAGATAAGCTGAAACTGTTTATTCCAGTGCAATCAGGTTAATATAAAATTAATACGTGATTATAACGTAGTTTATCCAATAAATTAATAGCTTTACCAAATGAGCTCAGTGATCGGCTATCGATCAAATATACAATCGCATTAATTTAAGTGATTTCTGTAAATAATAAATGTTAAAATGATTACATTTACTACGACATTTTCATGGTTGGCAAATATGGAACGTTGATTTTCAGTGATGAAATCGTTGGGTTTAATTAAACATATCATAACATCACGCCTATATTCTCCGAAGGGTTAGACAGAGGTGTTCCCGAGTTCCATGTTCTATAGGGGGCGAGCTAATTGCCAGGGCACAAATCCAGACTCCAGGCTGCTACTGAGAAAAACAATAACCTTTGCTCGACCCGGGAATAGACCCCAGGACCTTATGCCCTTAACAGTCTTACGACCACTAGTCCAACGAGTCAGTCAGGGTGAATGATTCTTGCGTAAGTAATTGAAAAGAGGATTCATTTCTCTTTTAATTAATTACGGCGTTTTTTTCACCAATTCATCATTTGCTTATCCTTTTCTCAACTTTACTTTTACCATAATTATGTAAGCTGTTGTTCGGCGGCCTTTTATATTGTAATGTGTATGCGTGTGTATGATAAACAATAAAAAAATGATAACATTATGTTGAGCGCCTTAAGGTAAATTTTTACTTGCACGATTATTTTTTCGACTACATCATTGTCAACATTTTGAATGAAAATTACAGTTCGAAAAGGGAAAGGAATTCGTTTGAGAATTATCTAACATTATCGCTCCTGAATGTCGAAAGACTAAACAAAACTAATCGGAGTGCCAATTTTATTAGTAGGTATAGCATCTAACTTAGACATCCGCCGTTGCATTAACTTAATTGAAATAGTACGTATGTTCTTTGACACGATATCTTAGCAGTAGTATCTTGTCTAGAGACAAGTTACGTCGGCTAACAGACAGGATACAATGTACTATCTAATCCATCCACGGTATTAAATTCCGCTTCCATTCCGGTCCCGTATCGTAAGTTATCCCCCATCCTCCGTACCCCCAAGTTACACCTTGACAATGCGTCACAATTAGTGGCTAGTGTCAAGTTTGTAGAGACTTGGCACGTCCCGCTGGGGCTAATAACCTCTTGTGGCTTAGTATCTAAGTTTATAGTGTTTTGAATTAGCAGCTTTTACATAATATTTTTAGGTAATTTGGAGGGTTTGTTTGGAACAGAATCATGCTAGAACAGCACCCTAATTGCGTAATAAATCAATCAGAATTGGAATCGGTTTGAAACAAATTTCTAATCCATTGCTTCATAAGTTCGAATAAAAAATCTTCTCAGCAACGTAAATAACGCAATGAATGTTGTTGAACTGTCAAAATGAAACAAATTAGTCTTAATCGGTTACGAAAATAAGTTACGCAATTAGTTATCAGGTGTTATGTAGGTCTGCCAGGGTTGCGGGTTAGTCCGAAAGGGATACCGGGACCTTGGCAACAGGAAAATGAAGGAACACGGGTGGGTTTTAGTCAGTAAAAGTCTGACACGCCCTTCCGCTCCGCCCAGAGCTGGAGAAGTCACTGGATGATTTCCCACGCTCATAAAAAAAAAAAAAGTTGTTATGTAGGTTTTAATATCTACTGCAATCTATTCTTAGTTGGTCGATGGTATTCTAAATTTTGTCAGTAACTTTGCTATCCGTTATTATAGAATTACCAATAGCGTCCCATAACGTGCATTTATCAGGTATGGACGATTTTGATTTATCATCAACTCAAAAAAGGAAGCTATAAAATAGCAAGCTGTAGGGAACGTAGGTAAGTATTGAAAACCACAATAAATATTATGAAAAAGCATTTTACAAACAAAATAATACGCTATAGAAAAAAGTCAAGCCTTTTAACAACACCTCTAAAATATCGTTTCAATGTTACCTGAACATAAAAAAGAAAAATCTGTCCAAAGCACATGGCACTACAATGAGAGAGCTTTGCCAAGCTTGCCGGCAACTTGGCGCACCCTGTATAATATCCACTCGTGTGAAGTTTACACCTATTAAAACCTGCGAGTCAGCATATTCAGCGGAAAGTGTTATTTTACTAGCTAGAGGAAAATATTTTAAGTTGAGTTTCAGGGCAATATTTTTGCTGCAGCCCACGAGAATTTTACCGTGATTTGCATGACTGTGTTGACTTAGGATTTTTGTGTGTTCAATTTGCATTATTTATGCACATTTGCACTTTTTTGCTTTGTTTTTGTTAATTCTTCAGGATTTCCTAATCGACAAGCTACTTTGGTGAGTACTTCTTTATTTTAGTGGATATAATGGAGAATTCTGTTTGGAGAAAATGGATCATCTGACTATGTTCCTTTCAATTAGGTACTGTAGCAGATGTAAGAAACACGCATTTTCCGCTTTTCCGACAATTTCCCGTTCACTGTTGTTTCCGGATTCCAATTTAATAAGGAAAGTCTAGAGAAATAAGAATAAGTAAGAGAGAAGACTCCATAATCATTTTTTCAAAAACTTTTTCTGTAGAATCGGTACGAAAAAACACGGATCCGGCAATCCAGCGGAGGCACAATAAATAATTAATTATGAGCGTCGCTAATGAGGGCGCGCAAGTTTTTCAATTAAAATGTTTTCTTGCTCACTGCAGGGCGTAGCTATAGGTACACGGAGCTGTTCGGAAGCGGAGCGGAGCGGTAACTGGAAGAAATACGATAACGTGGTCATTTTCACGAATTTTTATGGGACTTCGAGATGGTAATGATTTCACTAACCGCATTTGTACGCCCGCGCCTGTCCTTCATATCTGCTAAATTGCTTCTCAAACTTTGATACTGAATTGTAAACAAATGGCTCCTGATACGATGATACCTTCAGACAGCGATCAGTCAAGTAATCAAGACCTTGCTTTGAAAAAATTTGCCAGTTTAAAATTTTTCAATTATTATCGCCCAAAGTGCTCTGCGCTGTCACTGTCCAATTTTATCCTATACCTACATGCTGTTTAATTGTACCTTTAACACCTTTTTTATGCCTAAATAGACACTGATAGAAGATATACTCAACCTAACCTAACTCTTTATCAAAATCCATTAATTTTCAATAATTATTAAGAACTAGCGGCTTCGCCCGCGTGGTATGTCGATAAAAAGTAGCCTATGTCCTTTCTCAGGCTCTAGACTATCTATGTACCAAATTTCATTTAAATCGGTTCAGTAGTTTTGGCGTGAAAGCGCGACAGACAGACACAGACTTATATAATAAATTAGTAAGGATAATTATTAGTAAGGATTGGTAAGGATTAAGGAATATTACGGAATTAAGGATATCAAGGAAATATATTAAGGAAATTAAGGAATTAGGGATTTATAATCTAGTCCCAAGAATAATAATTAGGAAGTACAGTACCTGTGAGTGGACGAGTCGTTCAATGACTGATGATTAAAAACAAAATCAAGGTATTACAATTTTATAAACTCTTATGTTGTCTGACTATGTATTTTATTTTTCGTTTGATCTACTGAAACTATTTATGTTTCGCTGAAAAATAATTTGCCTTTTAACGTGTAGAGATGGTATAACTCGTGGTATGAGTAGGTAGTAGACAAATCGTTTGTTCGTGTTCATATAAATCGAATGTCTGATGCATTCGCTATCGGCGTGGCAACATTGAACGTCAATCATCGGAATAGACAGTCGATTGGTATAACGTATGTTTGTTTATCACGCAAAGGATAACAAGGTACAAAGTGATATGATGTAGCACATAGGACTTTGTAATGGAAAGAGAGGTAGGCAGCAATAATTTAAGACAGCCCTATTTACACGATGCAAGTTTCTTACTTACAAATTGAAGCAACAATAATAGTCTAAGCTACGTACGATTCTCGATAAAAACCAAGACTACTAACTTAGAAATCATTGTCATAATTTTGTCACTTCTATAAAAGCATCATCATCACCACATATGAACTTAGTTTAATTTGACGGACCTCGGAAACACGCTGTCGTGAAGACTTAGTCCCAAAGTCCACGAACCAAATGAAAAAGACCACTGCACACATCATCACAACGCGTTAATATATAACCCGTTAACCCGTTTATTAACCCGTACGGACCACCATCGCCATGCTGAGACATTCTGGCTGATTTGAGTTTGTAACTGGCTACTTTTGAATAGCGTTGTGGGCGATGGACCTTAGAATTCTAGGATCAATAAAGGCTGGCTGGAGGTAGTAATGCAATGAACCTTTTTGCAAGGTCCATAAGAACCTGGTGCGTGTCCATAAGTACAGGCACCAAACAGTGTTTTAGGTTATTAGATAATATGACTCGCATTTAAAGATTTCACAAGAATTTCTCAAACGAAATATAAGACAAACTACTGAAACTCAATTTAGACATTGATTTGTTTCAGTAAATTAACTCTTGTACTTAATTTGTTTTAGCATTGTGAAATGAAATTCTAGATCAAAGAACTACCCTTAGGCGTTGTTCCATCGAAGTAAAAATGGTTCAATGTGTTTGTTTTGTTGGCACAATTGTGTGTTATTCTGGGACAATTGTTTATTTTTGTGTTCCCATTAATTAATAAAGCGTTTGTTTTACTTGTGGTTTGTTTTATTTTTAAGTACATCGTGTTGTAAATGCTGAGTAAGGAAAATTAATTGTTGTAAACACGTACAGTCAACTAAAGAGGAAAGTATGTAAGCATCGTCAAATTATTGTGCATTTTATGAGTTGCCACTGCCGGACCTGTGTATGTTTTAGCATAAAATCTTACTTATAAGCAGGTGCCACCGATGTAGCTACCAATTTAAAAAAAAGAAAAATATAATGCTTAATTTACGTGCAAGAAGTCTGTATTGCTTACCTTGTGGGTTTGCAATATTATAATTATGTTAGATAAAAAATTACTACTTCCACCATCGTGATAGATAGGGAAAGTATATTTTAGCTAAGTTGTTGTTTATTGCTGATAAATCTAAAACTGCGGTAACACAAATCTCACACTACATACATCTTAACACGTTCGGCCTTAGATACAGAAGTGTTTTCTAATTGTATTTTGGCACCGAACAGCGCCACTTAACCTATTGTAATATAAATAACCTACCTATGTGTGAATTTTGGACAGGCGTGCATGATGTGTTAATTGACATGTAGCCCTAAATGGTAAGATATTAACTTCAGCATTTGTCAAAACAATTATATTCTGGGCTACAAATTGATGCAAACAGTAGTTGACAGCCTCACAGATTCGTTAGACTCATCCTACAATCCTACATCCCGACCATTGGCTCTAAATCTGTTTCATTACTCCCGTTAATTAGTGTCTGATGTTAGCTCTGTTCCTGCTACTGTTTGCCAATCCAATTTTAATCAGGTTTTCAGATAATTTGGATAATTACGCGGTCACCGCTGGATAGTAACATATTATGCGCTAATTATTTTCGGTTTCTAATTGACATTTCGCGGTTCCCGTATAAAATAGTTAATTTATATAGTTGTGTTCATTAAACATAAGTTGAGAAAAATGTGGAATAGTTTTAACAGTCTGTACTTACAGTTAATATTAGTTATAGCAATTTCTTAGTATTTTTGAACTCTCTCTGTTTAAGCAAACAACTCTTTCTAATAACTTTGTATTTGAAATTCACGTTCGCAAAGGAATATCAAAATAGAAGGATAAAACATCGACTTATATTCTACAGAAATTTTATTTAAATAATATTTTAATATTTATCAGTAGAACTCATTGAGAGAGAATTTGTCTAAGGAAAGTGCTCATCATACCTTCTCCTGCCACCAAGCAACAAACCAACAGTTATTTAAAATAAAATTAAAATAAACCAAATTGTGTGTACTTACCATCAGATGTAACCGACAAGATGCAAGAGAGTACGCTGCGAGGGTATGATCACGTGAAAAGGAGACCGCCAGAATACGTAGGGAACTTGGCGCTACAGTACCATTAGGTACCCAAATACCCAAATTCCAAGACGGAAGACTGTGTGACGAAGTCCTTCCCTTCCATACTCATCCGATCATTTATGACTGGCAATCCTTTTATGGCTGGCCACATCACTATTCCATTTTCAATTTGAATTCAGAACGCCACAAACTCCCGTGCAGTCTTTTTCCAGTCTGCTGGACACTTCATCTTTGGACTTTGCCGAAGCGTGTTACTGTCTGCAATTATTATAAACATCATCTTCTAAGTGCTGTGATAATATTGCTATAATCATGTTGTGTCGTATTTAATAACAAGTAATAAACCGCTTTCTCCTATCGTCTACCTTGTTTACTACCACATTTATCAACGGTTTCCGGTGAGATCCTCATTGAGCAGGCTAGCGGAGGGCAGAGGGGGCTCCCGGGACAACTGTAGTGCTAAAGGACATGAAGGAGTGTCAGGTATCCGAAGACGATGTCGAGGATAGAGCGAAGTGGAAGAGAAATACCAAGAAGGCTGACCCCACCACCATGTGGGATACATAGCTAGGAAGAGAGAGACCATCAGATGTGACTATGCTGGTTTGCTACTATTCATCATAATCATCATCATTTCAGCCGAAAGACGTCCACTGCTGGACATAGGCCTCCCCCAAGCACCGCCACTTCGACCGGTTCTGTGCTTCTCGCATCCAGCGCATTCGCGCGGCCTACACCTGGTCATCGGTCCACCTTGTGGAGGGCCTTCCAACGCTTGCCACTATTATGAATATAGAATCAAGCGACGAGCGTAATGCAATAACACTTTAGGGGTTATCCAAGATGGACGTGACCCTACGAAGTATGGTAATATTGTCATAAGCTAAGATTGCCACTTAACATCAATCAGGTGAATGTGTAATTATAAGGTAATTTACATTAACTAATTAGCAGAGCTGATGACTAATGACATAGGTATAATAATAAGGTATCAAAGCGTTGATAATGACAAATTGCGACGGATCGGCTTATAATTAATTATCATTTATTTAACAGATCATACAATCCAACTTGTTAATAATCATATACACACACATCTTACACACTAGTGTTAGTAAATTAAATTTGGCAAATCCCGTGAAATAATTAATGATAATGTCAGAATAATTAAAAGCAAAAATGTCAAAATCATTCACAATAATGTCAAAATCACTACCAATAAAATCAAAATCATTAATAATAATACAATAATCAATTAAAAATAAAATAAAAGAAACATTATTTCAAAGCACGGTTTGAGGGTAATACTTGTGTCCTGGTCCAGTGTCTAAGTATAAGAGCTTCCGCCCTATCGGCCACAGTGATCTAGAGGCTGTGTTAACTCAACACTTTTTATTTGCAGAATATTATTGTGTGCCTTTTAGTCTATGCTTAATAAATGTACTTATTTACTTTCTTTCTCTTTCCTTTATTTTGGAATTTGTACTAAATAAAAAGACAAGGGTATAGATAATTAACTAATTAAGGTAGTGCATAGTATTAGGTGTTGTGGATACAAAATTTAAATTATTGAACTCAAAACATAAAAGGCTCTTACATACTGGCGCGATTCGCCGCGCGGCGCGAATTTTAACAAAACAATTTCTGAGAAAACTTCACGGCGTACAATGCGGCCGCGTCGCATCGCGCGACAAATCGCGCCAGTATGTAAGAGCCTTTACATGTATTTACGCCAAACCAATTCAAAGTCACAGATCGATAAAGGGCAAATAAAGGCTACCATTTTCAATAAACTCCATTCGTTCCGACCTTTTAAACTCGTTAAAAAGCCATCGAGCATAAGTTTGGGCTCGTCTGGGATTTCAACTCGGCTCTTCTTGCACCCCAAGCGAAAATCATAGCAACGAGCCAGCCAATGGAATAGTTGATTTTTCTGTCGATTAGCGTATAGTAATTTTAATACAGGTACTCATTATTACCTAAATCAGTCTATAAGATAGGTCATTGGATTATTATAAAATATAATTTTTTTTTTTTTTTTTTTTCCCTAGCCTATGCTGTCCCACTCCTGGGCAAAGGCCTCCCTCCACTCCTTCCATATTTCACGAGCCCGCGCGTCTTCTTTCCAGTTTTGATGGAACCTATCCAGCTCGTCCCGCCATCTCCTACGTGGTCTGCCGCGACCCCGTCTCACTGTCTCAGGGCACCAGTTCTGCGCTATTTGGGCCCACAGTTTGTCAGGCATGCGGCAGACATGTCCTGCCTAGTCCCATTTAAGTTGGGCAGCCTTTTGAGCCACGTCGGCTATCTTTGTTTTGGAGCGCAGTACTGTGTTACGAACACGATCCGTTAATTTAACGCCTAGTATACTGCGCTCCATTGCCCGTTGGCAGACCTTGAGTTTGGACTTCTGGATGTTAGTCAAAGACCAAGTCTGTGCGCCATAGGTTAAGACGGGAAGAATACACATGTCCATGAGCCTGCGTTTCAGTGCCATAGGCAACTCACCCTTAAGTAGTTCCTTCATGGACCAGTAGCTCTTCCAGGCGTTTTCCGTTCGTCTTGTGATTTCTTTATCTTGCCTCGCCTGGAAAGAGACTACTTGGCCCAAGTAAAGGTATTCCTGGACATGTTGTATTGTCTCCCCGTCTACTTTTATGCTTCCAGGTGTTTCGTTGCACATAACTTTGGTCTTTGACATATTCATCTTCAGTCCAACCTCAAGGCTTGCATTGCTAAGTTCTTGGAGCATCCGTTCAAGTTCTGTGGCTGAGGATGAAAAGAGAACAATGTCGTCGGCGAAACGTAGATTTGTTAGTCTCGCTTCGCCAAGGACAATACCTCTTTCCCTCCATTCGACTGCCAACTTCCTGAAAATTTCTTCAAGGGTACTGGTGAACAGTTTAGGAGATAGCGGGTCGCCCTGTTTGACTCCTTTCTCTATTTTAAATTTTGGACCTGTGGTTTCAAGTTAAAATATAATATTGGTAGATAAATAATAATTATGAACATACTGAGATTCTTTATAATCCATTTTATACCTGGCGGCGTATTTGCTTAACACACTCAAAGTATCAATGGCTTTCATTTTGACAGTTCAACAACATTCATTGCGTTGTTTACGTTGTTGAGTAGTCAAGTTTTTCGAACATTTATGAAGCAATGGATTACCTTCAAAATCATTCAGATTGTGATTGATAGTGTGTTACGTAATTCGGGTATGCAGTTTTCTAATCCTCTCAAAACTTACTATGTAGAGGGAGGAAATCCGTAGGCTATTTAAAAAAAAACATCAAATTCAACGATAGACAGGTGCTAGTAGTAAAACAATATTAATACACAAACATTACATCTTCAAAAAAACTCGTAACTTAAAAAAATTGGGCTCGTCCGGGATTTGAACCCGGGACCTCTCGCACCCTAAGCGAAAATCATACCCCTAGACCAACGAGCCAACTAAGTAATGCATTAAAATTTAATATCGTATAAAACAATCATCATTATATCTGAACGTGCTCCCTTTCTCTTCGTCACGAAATTAATGTTAGGCCCGTCGTCCACGACGCTACTTAAATAAAAAGCGACTCTTGCTACGACACAATAAAGTGTAATTCAGGTCGAAGCAACGTGTAACGAACTCAAATCACCCATAAGTACCCAGAATGCCACAGCAACTAGTATTTCAAAAGCCTCGGTCCCACACAGCCAATACTCGCTGCTAGGGTATTCGCTGCGAATAATACTCACAGCGACAATTCGCTTCCTGCCGTCACACACAGCGAGTCCTACACGGGAATTTCGACAGTCTTCGACAATACAGGCGCGCTGAGCGGAATGGCTACGTGCAACGAGTGCTGTCACACACAGCGAATTCTCGCGGCGAGTGCTCATTCGCAGAGAGTAAAATTGATGCTCAATTCAAATCGCGGCGAATGAATCTATTCGCAGCGAAAAGCCTGTCACACACAGCTAATTCTCGCTACGAATGCCTATCACAGCGAGTACTCGCGGTGTGTGACCGAGGCTAAAGGTGGACCATACACGATAGGACTAATCACAATCTATTAAGGCAAAAGCGCCAGGGTAGCCCACGATATTCAATTTATCTTTCCCTCTCACAGAGATGAGGCCTGTGTCCCAGCAGTGGTAACATTATAGGCTGATTATGCAGCTTGAATGCCCTGATTACCCAGTTGAGAAATTAACTTACCAAATATCTATCCCATCTAAATTCAGCAGCTGTATTCAGCTATACCTATTTAGCCTCTTAATAAAGCTAACAGCGCTGTATCATATGTAAATATACTCAAGTAGTGTACGGATGAATCAATTGAGGTCACTGTAAACAATCGGCTTCATTTGGTACTAATTTGCTTTGTTAGTTCAGTAACTATGATGATTTGAAGCTTCCATTAATCAAATGAGGTTATTGTAGTACACTGTTGGACTAAGGCCTTTCCTAGATCCGGTTATCTGCCCTCAAGTCATCCACCAGTAATTTATGTATGAGTAAAAGCGAAAGTGATTCTGTCTGTCTGACTGTTAACTTTTCACGCCTAAACTACCTACTGAACCGATTGATATGAAAGACAGATAGGTAGCCTAGGAGTTGAATAGGACATAGACGACTTTTGTTTCTGGGTCGAGACAAAGTCGCGGGCAACAGCTAGTTGGTCATAAAATATGAAGAAAAGTTTGATGATTCATTTTATTGACATGACCGATTCTTAATATTCTTTAGTACCATATTATTTGGGTCGAAAACTCTCGTATTTTTAGCAATATCCAACATTTTTATAGTTCCCCCTTAGAAAATGTTACGAGTAAAATCGTCTTCGGAAATATCTTTCAAAACTTCAGATTTTTTTTTGGTATTTTGTAACGATTCGTTTTAGAAATACAAAGTACTAAACATCAGAACATCTGAACCGTATTTAAACAGCTGAATTGGAATTCGGTTTATTGGTTATAACTAAATTAGCAGGCAATAAATTGTTGTTATCGAAGATATTTATCAGTTTTAATTTATGGCATCTTTTATCAATACAACTAATCTTTATTGGGAGTATTATGGTAGCTATGATGTTCTGTATAGGTATTTATTTGTTAAGTAATCTTTTCTGTTATGTCTTCTGATAAAAATTACATAACTTTAACACACACGAAACATAACAACAAAAATATTACTCAGAACACGTCAATTGTGCGCTATTTTTTGGTTTTTTGATACCTAAACGTCAATCAAATACCTACGTTTTATTTTTTATATCACAAAAAGATTTGGGCTCGTCCGGGATTTGAACCCGGGACCTCTCGCACCCTAAGCGAAAATCATACCCCTAGACCAACGAGCCAACTGACAATTTGATTGAAATTGTAGACCACTATCGAACTCGCGTAGTGAAAGGTGACCCACATACATGCGTTTACGCATTCCGCAACCGTGAAGACGTCACGAAACGTGTTTTAATATAGAAAGTATCAACATGTTAAAATGTTATGTATACTATTCTCAATGAGGTATCAAGAAACACCTTGTGATAGCCAATTTTACCGTAACAGTCAGGTGGCTCGTTGGTCTAGGGGTATGATTTTCGCTTAGGGTGCGAGAGGTCCCGGGTTCAAATCCCGGACGAGCCCAAATCTTTTTGTGGAAGACATTCATACATTGGCATAATTAAATACAGAACCTCCTTGGTTCTCTATGAGGAATGCATCTACGTAATCACATCAGCGTCACTATGATTAGCTAGTCTTCAGCTAACAGTTTTAATTTCGGGTGCTACTATGTAATTATAATCACTAACATAATGTTTTTGCAACAGTTAGGAAGCATAAAAAAAATGTCCGAAAACTACAACAGGTACTTATCCACTGTATTGAAAAGAATCGATCTACATGCTAATAATCCTTGGATTCCCCTATACCCTCTTGAAGCAAGTACCTACTTCGCAGTATACGCACCTGATTGACCTTTCTATGGCACATCCTGTAGGGTCAGATGTTTCTGAGTGTCCCCTTCCGGGACACCTTTATAACATTCAAATAGATTTGTCTTTTATTTCCTGTCTCCATTACAAAATCAACTATACCTAGTGTTCAGCTATGGCGAAAATGAATGAAAAAAGGATTAGGTATTTCATTGATTGTCACATATTTTTGTGTTGCCAACCTTAGCATACCAGCAAGCGTAGCGTTGGAAATCCTCTCAGATGGTTGACGGATAACGTAGTGATGGCCGCTGAAACAACTGGATACGAGAAGCACAAGACCTGGGGACCAAGTCTACTAATTTACAAACGTGTCAGTGGACTCGCAATGATGAGTTTTTGACAGATTTTGTATGACATATCTGTCAAAAACTGATCATTGTGATACCACTGCCACGTTTGTAAATTAGTAGACTTGTCCCCCAGTCGTTGTGCCGACGCTTAAGACCTATGTCCAGCAGTGGACGTCTTTCGACTGAAATTAATGATGATTCTATGTTTTAAATTGTGGTCATTATTCGTTCTACTCTGCAAAAGCTCAACTACCCAAAAACATAACTTGAATTTAGAAAAAAAAATCCCTTATTCCCTTCGGGGATCCTTTATACAACGATTGGCTTCTTAAATGAGGCATTAACTGCTTTCCTCGATAGATTATTGCGTGATGTTATATACGGTCTTTATCTACATAATGATACGACTTCCATTATGTAATTCTTTTAGTGAAAGGCGTCAGATATACGTTGGTTGTTGTCTTGTGTTTCGGCTAGATAGTCAGCTGGCTCGTTGGTCTAGGGGTATGATTTTCGCTTAGGGTGCGAGAGGTCCCGGGTTCAAATCCCGGACGAGCCCAAGTTTTTACCCTGGTATATAAAAGAGTTCCTGCATACTTCTTGCAAAGAAAATACGTACTTTTTACAGTTGGACTTTTTGCAAACCACCTCTGTGCTAAAACTTACCTATATATTCATTCTTCTAATCAGTGTCATAATTTATTTATATAATTTTACGTACGAAAAATAAAGATTTATGCATAGATAGGTACCAATAGCAATTTCATAGAATAAGTGAGTATAATTATGGGAAGGTTCTGAACTTTTCTACTGATTGATTCACATCTTTTAACATCACGTATTAGCTTATAAATCTGCTTACCACGTAAGACACATAAGCAATATCTTCAAGAAACACACACCACACATATAGATAATACGTGACTTTCTGCAAGATAATTACGTCACAATTGCTTTAAATTAAAACAGTCTTGTTAGTGAATGGTCTTGTGTCGTTAAAATTCGACTCGGTAATCAGTCGGCTCGTTGGTCTAGGGGTATGATTTTCGCTTAGGGTGCGAGAGGTCCCGGGTTCAAATCCCGGACGAGCCCAAATGTTTTGTTAATTATAGATAGACGACGGCTTGAATTCTTGGAGTAGGTATATACAATTCTTAACGACTTCTAAGATTCATACAAACTATGCTAGTGGCCGCAAAAGTACATTTTTTTTAACATAATTTTAGTTAAATTACAGGGCCTACACTATTTCTATGGAAAATCAAAATACTGAAATCGCAAACAAAATAAATGTTAAGTAGCTATTTTATACATAAAATATAGACCAAATAATAACATGAACTCAAAACATCCTTCATACGGGTGCAATATTCGACAAATATGAAATAGTGCTGCAAGAGTAAATATCTCAACATGGAATACTCTCATAGAACGTATCGAGATATGGAAGCTAATATTTGTGTATGTACGTATCGCTCTTTGAACGTCTGTAAGATGTAGTTCACACAGTTCTTCAAAAGTTCTGTCAATTACCATTATATAGAAAATAAATAATAAACTACTTTTAAATTGGAAGGTAGAGGTAGCTTGTCTTTTGAAAAAAAGAACGCAACTTTACATGCAAGGAAATAAATACAAGCAAACTACACAACGATTTCGTTAGTGGACAATTAGTATTCATTGTCCATGAATAGTACATTACTGTCGCGGCCAGCAATAAGGGAATTGACGGACGATCGTGAAAATGTGAGCCGAGGCGAAGCCGAGGCACACATTTTCAATTTACTATCAATTCTATAATTTTTGTCTATAATTTCTAGTGTCTATCAATTGTGTTTTCAAATGTCTATCAATTCCTGATTGCGGCCAAGGCTTGTATAGTACTTTTCTCAAATCATGCGCGGAAATTCAAACTGAGTAAATAAATAAAAACTCCAGATTCCATGACGAACAACTCTAATTTTTCATGCGCCAATATGTTCATTTGTTTCTTCTTTACAGGTTAAACCTAAGTTTTATACATATAGTTATATTTGCAAGGCAAATCGAAGTTTAAATAAAATCTTTGATATGTTACCTCTTTGGTTGCCATGTGTTGACGTAAAAAGTTCGTTCCATTTTTAAATAACACGACAGATATGAGGTTTCATAGTAATTTATTTGGCCGCTAAACACGCCAGATATTAATTTTCATAGTAACTTTGCCGGCCGCATCGTCACTTGTTTTTGACCAGTACAGTAATTTCGATTTATCTCGAAGAAGGTTGTCAAAATAATGCAAGAATTTCCAAGCATTTTTGAAAAAAATAGGATATCTTTTCCTGTCCAAAATGAGTTTCACTTGTTTTAAAATTAAACTAGAACACTTTTTTATCAAATTCAGAATTTTTCGTCATTCTCTACTTACCGTTAAAATCGAGGCATTGTTTGGTACTTTCAAAGCGCAATACAGTTGCATGCTATATCATATTTTATTGTTAATAATATTTAAGGTGAAACACCAAGTTACGATTCCGGTTTCAGAATATCACACACTTAGGATAGATACCTACTGACCAACTGCCCAACGATTGATTTTGGGTTCTTGTATATATGTCCACTGCACGGTAAACTTTAATTGCGCGATGCAGGATTTTATGTGACGTCAGGGTTTTTGTGTGACGTCAGGTCATTGATCAGTCGCATGTGGCGATGTAGTTAACGCCACAGTTGTAATTTCGGATTTCGGAGACTTAGCTGATATTAGGAGATTCGATACCACTACCGGCTTAGTTTTGTTCCAAATCGCTATTGGGCCGCTATTAGGCGAAGCTGTTAGATCGATTAAGAGCTAAAACAGTTGCTAGAATATCCTAAGTAATTATTTTAAATAATATTACAATAAAATATGAGGCGCCTTTTATTTTCTCATAGTGGGTGATGAAAAATAGAGTGTATCTCTCGGGCGCAAAATATATTTTTGGCTCGGGCGACATACTTTGAATCCCTCGCTACGTTCAGGATTCTACTAAAGAATCCCTCACTTCGCTCTGGATTCTAAAAAGCGATAACAATCTACTATTCAGCCCGTAAAAACTGCTACCATCGCAAGGAAAACTAATTTTCTCATGCAGAAAAGTGTCTATCATTGATCATTAGCTCATTGCTGCCAAGTAGTGTTCAGATTTACATATTTTATAGCAAAGTCAGGGAAATGAATTGCTTAGCAAATTGACAACCAACTTATATTGTCCGTATAATCTAATCACAATTGTCTTTCTTTGACATTTATTATGAAATGGCTATATTGTGTGTTAATTGGATAAACAATTAATTTCCCTGAATTTGCTATAATATATGTTAATTTGATCACTACTTGGACAGCAAGAAATCCAGTAACATCTTAATAATACATCTAAACACACAAACTATTGATACAAATACAATTTGAAACACATTCAAGTGCAAATAATATTCAATAGTGGAGTACAATCTAAACAAATATTGTAATATTGGGATACGATGTGCGATCCCTGTATCTTTGAAAAGCAAATATGTCGGATAAGGCGGTTTACACACGAGATTGGATCCCGAACGCGTGATGGGAAAATCTATTTTGCATTAAGTTTTCGAATAGGGACAGGAAATATTTTTTTAAAACGTTGACATGTGATTAACTTCGTTTTTAATACTAGGCAGTATAATATCTACTCTGTCAAATTCTAATTATTTACAAGTAGATTCTTGTTAGATATATTTACCAATTAAAGTTTTAGTCATATAAAAAGAATACTATACATATCTTTAAAAAATTGGGCTCGTCCGGGATTTGAACCCGGGACCTCTCGCACCCTAAGCGAAAATCATACCCCTAGACCAACGAGCCGACTGATAGAACTATCAAAATATATGTGCACAGTAAAGATTGCGATGCCTTTCACCGACAACATTATGAAGCAATAAAGATTACCGAATGACTTGATCACTTTAATAGTAGTTTTTAATATTATTACATGAGTCTGACGTCAGTTGCAAACTATAGGGATCTCATCTAAGTCAATTCATCGTAGGATTGCCAATTTTATCTGATTTAATCAAATCTCGGTAATTGGTGATCAAAAAAGTAATCATAAATATAAAAGCAAGATTCATCATAAATCTGATAGTTTTTGCATACCTACTGAATACTTAATTGTCTCTATTCTAATTAACTAGATAACATAAATCCACTTAATAGCAGGACAAATGGCGCATCGTCTGTTACCCGCCTAAAACAAACGTAGTACTCAACAAGCAATATAGTGTACTGCGATGTCCGTACTTTTTGTGCGAACAGGAGCAGGGTGGACAACTGATGTTAGAAATACGTGAGTCATGTAAAATCTGGACTTTTTTTAGCAAAAAAATGTTGCTGTTTTGAGAGAGAACATGCAATTAACGTACTCGTGTAGTAACATGGTATGATCATCAATCCAACGGGATTAATATTATACCTACTGATTATTTGAAGGACATGGACTCTAATGAGTAAAAGAGCCCAGAGTTGAGTAACTCTGAGATTCCTGGCACATTTCATTCGAGCCACAATTAGCGACACAAATACCATGTTAGTAAGTTATTTTTTTAAATGGATTATAGACTAACAACATGAATATTTCAATACTAACTAATAATATTATTTTTTACCAGATTACGATGTAAGTAATAAAAAATCAAATTATCTGATACCTACCTAGGTATCTATTACGACATGTTCAACAAAAAACAAAGGCATCACGAGTTTTAATATGGACGTATATTTTGATAGCTCTGTCAGTTGGCTCGTTGGTCTAGGGGTATGATTTTCGCTTAGGGTGCGAGAGGTCCCGGGTTCAAATCCCGGACGAGCCCAATTTTTAATAACAATTAGAGAAATTATTAAAAAAATAATGTAAGAAATTCAATAAGAATCTACTAGGCTAATCCAATCTGTCTTTTTTCTTTGTTCTTACCGATAAGGCTTTTAGAAACCGTTGGTTACTACTGCCCTGACTTGATAGGTCCAGTCAAAGCTGTGTGGTTCTTTCCTCAAAAAAGCATCTCGGACACTTATCAGATCCATGATCTGACCAAGATAACGTCGGACTTTAAAAGGGACTCTGTTGGTTTCAATGTTTATTTTCAGAGTAGTCGGATAGGAAATACCGACCTCATCTAGTTTTGAAATATTATTATTAATGTTAACGTAGAGAGCAGTGGCCCAGTGGTAACGGCCTCGACTTACGAGCTTTACTTTGTGTAAATAATTTCATCGCCACTGCTCTCAAAACGGTGAAGGAAAACATCGTGAGGAAACCGGCATGTCCTAGAACCAAAAATTCGAAGACATGTGACATCTATCAACCCGCACCCGTGGGCCCACCACGTGGTGGATTACGGCCCACTCCCTCTCACCGAGACGAGAGGTCTGTGTCTCAGCAGTGGGAACATTATAGGCTGACTATACAATGTTAACCTATAGAAGCGTTTTTTTAAGAGAGATGCACTAATACTTTAGTAAAAAGCGCCCGCGAAAATTTCCGCGGGCTTGCCTTACGTGTTTGCCTTAAAAATATTTTACAGAATCCCCTCTGCCAAACCGTTCGGAGGATACAGGTGTGATGCTATAAGTTGTTTTTAGCAGAAATTAACATCATTTTTATCATCATGTAAAAAAAGAAATAGTGCCTAAATAAGCAGCAAGAAGGGTTTACGTAAACTGCATAGCTGCGCAAGACGCAAGCAGTTTTGCATTGCAAATCGTTCAACGTTTGCGAGGGGCTAGCTTGCTTGCAAGTGTCACTAAGTTTAAGCAACGATTCGGGATAGCGGCGCAGTGCAAAGAGACTCTTTGATGTTAACCGTATAACGGGAATATAGTTTGTAGAGCATAATATTGTGCGGTTTGAATATCTATGGAATAAGATGAATACTTAAAAGTATGTAAAGTGTAATAAAAAAAAACGATCGGATCTGATGACCATTCGTCACAATAGCTATTTCGTTATCCCTGATGGGTTACATTTCGTAAGATTAGCTATTTCGTTATCCCTGATAGATCACATCAGACTCACCAATCAACATTTACTAATACACATGTCATACGTTATGTACAATATATTTCTAATTCGATTATTTTGACTAACGACATGCTGCTGATAGTGCCATTTCTATCTCACAGTTTGTATGAGAACCAAAAAAGTAATTCTAATTCTTCAGTCTTTGAACTAGTTTTTGAGAACAACATTAAAATAACCTTCCAGCATTAAACTTGTAATTAATACGCAGCTTCCCGTGATTTAGGTTCGGGACCTAAGTTGATGGCTCTCACAATTCCGCTCAATTTTGACCAAATAAAACAATTGTTGAGCGTTTGATACCCGTTATAAATCTCGCATTTTTTTACGAAAGCGTTGGGTATGAACCCACATAATATCCGAATATCTATAACAAAACAACAGTTGAATTAATCGTTCCATTCATTTCCGTGACCGTCCGAGTCGGCGTGTAGATAAAACAACGAAGCGTAATATAAATCATTTTTTATTGAAAGCGAGTGCGTTTGGAATTTTCAGCGGTTGATAAAAAAAAATTATGATAACATTGTTAAATGTTTTGGGGTTAAATTGTGAAGATTATGGCGTGTGTAATTTATGTTATCAGGTATACGGGCTTGGGTATTGAAATTTCAGGTGATGCTGTTTGTCTGTCTGTGTGTGTGTGTATTGACGTGACAAAAACATTTGGACAAAAAATTTGAAAGATACTTCTAATGTTTAGGTATCTTATTTATACGTAACTGATACAAGAGCACTATAATCAATTTTCCCAGTAATTTAACAATTTTTCTAGTCTACCTACCTTTCGCAAAACGTGCTACTGAAACATGTAGGTATATTTTTTTTTTTATTGACCTTGACAATATTTTGTACAGCACGTAATATCATTTTTAAATCAAATCTTCATTCCCTGAAAATCTTGAGCCAGCAGCAATGTCAACTTCAAACTGTCAAGACAAAAATGAAACTTGGTAGGTAAGACATACATAATTCAAGGGCAACCAAAAATATAATTTTATTTTCACAAAAAATATAAAACTGTAAAGTTGTCTAAAAGATACCTCAGGATGGATGGACCCAATATAAAAATACGTATCTCAATGCTCAAAAACTGTTCCTAAATGATTTTTTCCCTTTAATTATTCGCAAAATTGTTGCCATCTATAGACAAGCTAACTTGCAACACGCTACACATCACTCCCGTACCATGTCCCACAACATTTTCCGCGTGAATGCTCCACCTAACATCGTGGCCAAATGGAGTTTTTACGACGTCACTAAAATTATTATTGTTGTACAGACGTTATAATGGATGTGACCAGCGAATTTTTTACTCCGTTGGTTAGTAAAATAGTAAAAATAAAAATATCTTTGCCTATTGTCGTTGCGAGGTGATCGAAAAATCGTGTCTACCTATCTTGAAGTATCGTCTGTTTTAGATTATGTTCGGGCATCGACGGTGAGTGCTTTTTGATCTGAATTTGCTTAAAAAAACATTTTTTTTCGCTAAAAAGAATACTTACTTACAATTATTTACCTACTTCTATGAAGAAAAACATAATAATTAAGAAAAACGACGGTTTCGCTTGGTATAAACTACAATAAAGTTATAAAAACGGTTAAAACTTACAATTCAAACATTATCTATGTGGTGCTTTAATAGCCTTTAAAAAGTTTTGATTCGGTGCATTTCTATTTAGCATTACTTTTTATCTAATGTTTTGGCAATGATGTATATTATTAGAATTATCAGCATTTTGTGTCCGATGGCAGGACACAGGCTGCTTTTACCTCTTTCCACGTATCCCGATGGTACCAGTAGCCAGCATAAAAACATTAAAAATAAGACTTGTGAAATAATGCCTAGATTTCTAATCAATATCTTATCTTGTCTATCTTAATTTATTTCAAGCCTAGCCTAGTGCTCTCAGTATTACAAAACCAGCTTCTTATATTCTTTAAGCACCCACATTAATCCAGAACTCTAGCTAGATATTGTACTGAAATTCTAGTCATTATGAAAATCACACACATTCTGTCACGCTAATGTACAAAATAACTTAGCTCCGATTTTTTGTTACTTTAATGCATTAGTTTTTGGGTAGAAATTAATTATAGTCATTATTCGTGTCGAAAGTAATAGATAAGTTTTATAAGTATGTCTAATTATTTGTGTTGTTTCGGTAAAATATTTTAGAAAATATAAATAAAATTCAGATACACTACGATACGCCATTTTGTAATCTAAGTTTTAATTTACGTAATAGAGTACCTACTTGAGACCTAATTGAAATTGAATACCTACTAAAAGATATCCACTGGACTATTTGCAACAGCTTTAAATCACAAATAACCCTTTCTTGTGTGACTAATAGTTTGCAATTTAATATTAGTTTTATCGTACGTTTTCCTGTTCTCAAAAAATGTGTTAGTGATCGTTTTTCCAGAATTTGATAATTTTCCGAGTAACTCTTCCAATTTTTCTTTTCATAAAAACCTAATTCGGACTAACCAACGAACAGTATTTCGTTTTTTTACTTTTACGTACATAGATAATTATGTCAAAGTCAAAGTCAAAGTCAAATAATTTATTTCAACTAGGCACATTAAAGGCACTTTTGAACGTCAAATACATAGAAATAGAACTGATTCTAGTTGCCCCTTCCAAAAGGTAGTTTTCGTATGGAGAAGAATGGGCAAGAAACTCAACCGTTACTCTTTTAAAAAAAAAAAATGTTTTACAATATTTGGTATACATCAATTATATAATTACATGTGAAGACGATGCACCGAGAATACAATTACTGTACCACAATAGGTAAAAAAAAGAAGAATTAAAAATGAAGCAATGACAAATAAATTAATTAAGTATGTGATAGATACATGGTGCTCACATATTTACAAACATTGTAAAAGTATACGATATCACAATATTCCTACAATCTTACAAGTAACACTAATAAGACAGTGTGTGAGTGTAATAATCATAAAATGTAAAAAATCTATGATATACAAATATTAAATTATACAACTAGATTAGCAACCAGTTTGATTTTGTCATGAAGTAAATATAGCCTAGGTAGTACGTAGGTATTATAATAATAATTGTTTTATTTGCAATAAGCAGTAATAACATAGATGCTTGATTTCAGTGGTCTATTTCTAGGTCTTTCAGCCCTATCCGTTTCGATGGCGTCTCCTAAGCCTAACTAATAATAAAAATGCGAAAATGAGTTTGTTTGATTACTTGTTTGATACGCTTTCACGCTAAACCGACTAAACGGATTGTATGAAATTTGGCACATGAGTAGACCAGCATGATCTGCATTAGGACATAGGATACTTAATATCCCGATATTCCCATGGGATCGAGACTTATGCTGGTGAAACCGCGAGGCGCAGCTAGCAGATAATAATCATGTGTTATGAATGGTAGGTAAGATAAAGCATAAAAAGCATAAGGCTCACTAAAATGCGCCACATAATATAATTACTCGTCTTAACAAAAGCATTTTAATTTTTATCTAAATGACAGCCTTTTGTAACGAACACAGAGACATCTGTCACTCAACAGAGATTTATGTGAACATACATCAATGTATTTGCAACTCAGCCTAGGTTAGATAACGTTTCAGCTAAACACAGAGCCAAATGAGCCGTGAACGAATCTACATTATGTTAGTAAGGCTTTTAACGAAATTTTGCTGATGTAGGCGTCGTGGCATGTTTCGTTCATAAGATCTGTCCTTTTGAACTTGTTGAAATAATTTTTATGCTGGTCTGAAAAAAATACCTCCATGGTAAAAATATTTTAGTAGAAACTAGGTACCTACGGTTAAGAAAGTAAATTGCTTAGCAAATTGCCGTTTCATGTTATAGCCATTTTATACAACTGTCAAAGAATTATAGTTGCGATCTGAAGTTGTCAGTCAATTTGCTTAAAAATTGATTTCCCAGACTTTACATTGATCATAGTTATGAAATATTGTCGTTATCCTGTAATGCTTTATGTTAACAATAATAATTATTATTATACGTGTATCTAACTAAAACAATAATTAAAATAGACCAAGGTCATGGTCATGGGTGGTGGAGGGCGTTCGTTCACTGAAAGTTGGGTAGTTTTTCTAAAGGTGCAGTAAACTATGGGAACTGTTAACAAAATGTATTTTTTGTTTGTTTGATATCATAGAATAAAATTTTCATCTTTCGTTCAACGTACTACTTCTATTTACAATGTGCGCTTTTATAATTTTCTAATACGTCCACGTCCACGTCCACGATAAAATGTTCCACCATAAAATGTTTCACAACGTTAACCGCAATAACGTTATCGTGGTCTTCATATATTTCCATACATTTTTACTTCCCTGTGTTACCGTGATGCCGTGGACGTCCACGATGGTACCGGACGTTAAAAATTATAAAAGCGCATTAAAAAGCATAATTTAATTTCTGTTATACAGGTTGTTAGGGTAAACACCGTTATCCATGCAACCAGTGGTTTGGTTTCATTTATAGAACGTTAAATCAATGGAAAATTAGAACTTTTTTTAGATCTAAATTTTACCACAAGAGACGCAAGTTCGTTGCCTTATGCGCTAGGGCAAGGAACTTGCGTCTCAACACGGGTGGGGGGTACGGGATGTGACCTGACCGGCAGCGAGCGCGATCCCTCCCTTAGTCAGTCAGCTGTTTCGCTACCAAGCACCGTGTCAGATAGTAACTTTTTAAAATCTTTTAATGAAAATAACGTTTTTTTTTTGTTGTGTTCGGTCATTTATTTTTATATTTAAGTCAACTACCCATGGTTTGAATGACAAGAGTGTTTACCCTTACATTCTGCATACCACAGTAGTATAACTATACATTTAGAGCGATTTCAAATAGTTACAAGATGTATGTAAGCCAATAAATACATCCAATATGTAACTTCAAGCCTCGTATTTCAATGGGACCGCTCAGGGACTCCAGTTACATTATAACGAACCGGAATGCTATATTTTATATCAATTTTACGTCCAACCGACAACTAGTTTAGTTTCAAATACGTTACGTTATAACTTTAGTGAATGAGTCATAATTAAAGGAATAAAATAAAACGAAAAGAAACCTGAATTATTTTAACAAAGTAAGTAATTAATATTAATGTGAAATAGTTAATTGATTCAGGCGTGACTTTGCGGAAATCCATTATAAAATACAATAGACGCTGATATATTTAGTAACCTATTCCGCTTGACTATTCTTCAAGAGTCAAAAAAAGCGAGCGCTGGACGCAGAGCTCTGCGTCCAGCGCTCGGTGTGGTAACACGTCGCGTTCTGGTTTGCAATTGGTCAATCGTCATCCTGAAGATGCCTCGTTGAGAGGTGAAACACGTGTCGATTTCTTACAGGGTTTTTATGACTCTTGAAGAATAGTCAAGCGGAATAGGTTACTAAATATATCAGCGTCTATTGTATTTTATTAATGTGAAAATTACATGTTTAGTCTGGAGTAAAGTTGGTGCAAGCTATTGCCATCTTGGAGATATTCATTGGTAAGCCGAGATCGAAAAGTACGTCTGTGGACCGGATCCGGACTTCGGTCCGTCATTTGGTCACTCTGTGTTAGAGCCTCAAAAATAAATGAATGAATAATACTCATTGTTACTGCAACACTTGAAGCAACTACTTACTATGTAGTTAACTTTGGTAACAAGTCAGACCTGTTGAAGCATTGAACTTTATGTAAACTTATTTTAAGAGATCAAAGGGTTCGGGCCTCTTTATCTCTACTTGTATAGTTCTTTCGATTACCCCTTTGTTACGTTCTCTTATATTCGATCAAAGAGCACCTATTTACTATTTATAACTGAACTTTGAATGATTAATAGACGAAGATCAGACATTTTTTCGAGAATATTTCTGTCTCCTCGTAATATCAAAAATGCTTTTACGTCGTTTGCTCTCTATTTTCGTGTTCTACCGTAAAGTTATTTTAGGATCGTGGAATAGTTTCATGCTTGGGTTTTGGTATAATTTAATGTGGAATAATGAAAGAAAAATATCACCTAAATAACAGGTCAAAGGCGTAGACATTAATGACCACATAAAAAATAATGGCATTAAGTGTTACAGAGAAAAACGTACATGTTGGGATTACACAGCTGTTGCATAAAAAGTTAAAACTTCAACAACATTCAGTATTCAGTTGCTGACTGCAACTCAAAGTACTAATTAATAAAGTATCAACTTCTTGTTTGTGAAACAAACTTAAACTGCGATAGTTCTGTCTCGCTCTGGCAAAGAGTGTGAAGATAAACGTTAATTAAATAGTACCAAAAATTTCACTCAAACTGTCTTGTTGAGAAACACCGAAACGGTAGATTCTACAGTGCAGATTTGATTGGGTTTTAGAAAATATTCTTAGTTTATTCGAAAACATACAAACTATAACTTACAGTAGTTTTTTGTTAATCTGAAAGAAAAAGAAATTAAAAAAGAGTAATATTCTAACAACGTAGAATGTTTCAGTTTTACCATCTCAGTTTTAATCGACAAATTTGTAGAAAAGCTAAAAAGTAGGAGCCTGACGCATAATTAAATTTTCAAGCGCGAACGGCGAAAAATAATGAGAAGGCAACTTGTTTTAATGAACTTAATATTGAGTGCTACGATGCAAAAGATGGCCAGAAGTAAGCTAATTATGATATTGTCAAAGTCTTTATCTATGCTCTTTGGAGTGAGGAGGTCGCTACTCTGCTTTGCGGTGTGCTGGGATAAAAAATGAATAAGCTTTCAAATTCAAGTTAATTTATTCATGTTGCGAACATTAAATTATTGCTATTATATGTAAAACATACTGGTCCATATGATGTCCCGTTAGAAGGCATAAAAAATAACTTAGGATAACTTACAAATGTCACAATAACAAAATAAAACAAAAAAAAGTCAATAGGTAGATGTCACATTTCATACCAAACACTAAAGTTAATAATAATATATGTCAATAAATTAAGACAGCACATAACGCCTTATTTACCCATGACTTTGGTATGGTAAGTTTACCGTAGTGTAAGAAGAGGGAAATGCAAAACTAAATGAACGATGGTTATTTTTGTACTGCTTTATCGCCTTTTTCAATAACATATTTGTTATTGAATAATGACTCATACTGGAAACTCAATTTTATAAATCAATTCGGTCACGATACTTTACCCTAATAGTACAATAAATTATTTATATTCGGACATAATTACATAATTATAGTGATTTTGTCATCTTGCTGACCAAGGTTGACCTTATGTAAACGTTTAATCAAACACCAATTATTTGTTATTTACGAGATAGCACATTTTGATATTGCGTATATTATTTAGAGCATCGATACATTTCCCGGACGGCTATAAATTTAAAAGAGGCCAGGAACATTATCATTCGCATATCAAACATAATGGTCACCGGGTGATAATGATGTATTTCGACGTTGTTATTATTGCTAAATTGAAGTTAAAGTTAGAAAGAAACACATGAATTAGAGTAAACTTAAAAAGTCGTAAACACCTTTGACTATGTTAGTCAATTGTGAGAAAATATATTATAATGCTTCTGTTTTTGAACTCAAGGAATCTACTCATTATTATGTCGATTTACTTACCATTTGGATCTCAATAATAAAAAAAAAATACCATGCGCCAAAAAAGCGTATTATATACCAAAAACGTACCAGATTGCCACTGCTCGCCTATAGAGCAAGTCCCATATCATACCTATCTGGGTTTAATAATTGATAACCGATTCAACTGGAGTTATCAGGTCGAATCTGTGTGCGGCAAGTTACGTGCAATACTCACTAAGTTTTCCATTATACAGCACAATATACCGTATAGAACCATTCTTCAAATGTACACAGCTCTTGCCGAGTCGATAATCTCCTATGGACTCACCAGTTATGGACGCACCTTTAAAACTTACCTAGATAAAATACATAATTTGCAAATACGTTTGCTGAAACTTGTAGTACCAAACTATGTAAAAAAGAAATACCGAGATAACTACACGGGGTTATTTAAACATTGCAAAGTATTACCTGTTCTAGCGCGCGCTGAGTATATGTTCCTCATAGATCACTTTGATAACATTAGTATACAAATTCCAGTAAAATATGATGTGAATACACGACAAGCCAAATCAAAATCACTTCAAGTGCCACGCAAAAGTAACTTCTATGGCAGGCGTACTGCTTCTTTCTTAATACCAAATTTACTAAAACACCCGTAGACATTAGAGACTCAATGAATAGAGAAAAAACCTGTAGACATTAGAGACTCAATGAATAGTAAAAATATACATAAATATATATGCCACGGCTTATTTTGATTTATTTTAATTTTTGAATTGTTTTGTATCGTTTTATCTTTTATTTACGGACTCTTTTAACCTGCACGTTTTTCTACATTGTACTCACATGTATGATTCCATAAATCCATTCCATTGAATGATGTAAACAACATATTGTAACAATATTCTGATTTTAAAAAGAGTGTCCGTGGAGTTTCTTGCCCGTTCTTCTCCATAGGAACCTACTACGCTTTGGAATGGGCAACTAGCTTCATATTTTCTGACTGACCGACCCTTTGACAATTCAAAAGTGCCTGTAATTGGTTTATTTGAAATAAATGCTTTGAGTTTGAGTTTGAGTTTATAAAGCGTAAGTTGAAAGACCATTACATCAACTCGATTATAACTTAGCGCGTTGATCAAATCTCAGGCTATGGCATGCTAAGACAGACCCCAGAGGTCTAATTGTGTGCTTTTTTTAAGGAACTTATTGTACCAAATTTATAAAAGAAATAAAAGAAAGAAAGAAAGAAGATATACGCTCCATGTAAAATACTGGTATTCAGCTGCATCCGGTTAGACTGGAAGCCGACCCCAACATAGTTGGGAAAAGGCTAGGCAGATGATGGATCTCAATAATAATCCTTTTTTTAATTTGCCACTAAAATGTTTCGTTTAATAAATTTATTTTAAAAGTCCTCATAGACGGCTAGATTTTAAACAACGAAGAAATCACATCTACCGACAGCATGTATGAGCACTTTGATTCTCTTGTAATATAATTATTAGCGATAATTCCTCCCTGTGAGCTCGGAGAAGGGTGGCGTCGGGCACTTATGCAGAAGGCTGTGCTCCTTGACATTTCGCTTGGATTGCACGCCAATTTCTTGTTCAATGAACTTGATTAATCAGTTTAAGTAACGTGAAGATTTTTTGGGAGATGACTTTGTTGTGAGTAGACGCTTATAGATTTTTTATTGCGGTGAAACTTTTGAAATTAGTTACGTACACACACAGATGCTGACAAACTAATAATAATAATTTATGTTGTGTCATGTCATGAGTCATGACATCATTGAATTATATTATGAATTTTAATCACACACTTGTTTTGAACTCAAGAGGAACCCTCGACTCTCTAACAGCTAACATCAATAGCTTACACATCAAAATAAACTGCATCTTCAAAATAGTCAAATCATTAAAAAATAAGTCTGACAATACATACATCAACTATTTGAATTGCGTATTGGTATTGGATCGGGCCGACCGGGCTCCATTAACATTGTAATCAAATTAAAGCCAGCGAGCAAATGATAAAGTGTTCCAACGCCCCTTAGTACTTACAGGGCAGCTACATGTGCTTCCAAGGTCCTATATAATTGGCTGTAATTACTTTTAATTTTATTAAATTTTTGGGTATTTTGGTATTGATGTCATTATCAGTAATGTATTTATTGTATAGTAAGTGTTATTTGTATTGTTTAAGATTTGATGTCATCTTTACTTCTAATTTTATTACCGATACATAATGTTGTTTTCAGAAACAATAGAATGACTGTATTTTATTCTCAATTCACATCAGCAGGCATTGAAAAAACAGTTTGTCTTGCTAAAAGAAAAATGTGAGCGTTCAAGAAACTTGGTCGACCGAATCCTTTACTGATTGTTCAATACAATTTCCTCCAAGTTCAGTTGGTAATAGGATTTAGCTAGATAAGTCTACTGAACGTCGAACTTGAAGTTACGAAAATCGGTATTGTAGGAATAGCGTCGTACTTTTAAAATTATTTTCTTATCATACGAGTTCTAAGTTTTTATAGTTTCGTGAGTGCACTTGCAATATTATAGCTTCCACTAATAATTATGCACAATCTGATCCCCAAATTCCTTGATATTACCTTGGTTAAATCAACATTTTCTTCATCGACTGCTATACCGAATACCAGAGTAATCAAGTTAGGTTTCCCCACGCTAGCAAAACGCCTAATACCGACCACAAGCTAACCATAACAATAAACAATTTCAGATTGGACTGTACCATGGAAACCACACGTCCGAAAATCCGGTCTCTCCTAATCAGATCCCAATTTATGGAATGATATATCCCTGCCGCTGAAATTCAAACTTCACACCTTTTGAAATAGAGTTCAGATTTCAGTAGCAAGTTTGAAGATATTTCCACAATTTCCAATTAAAATTAGACTTTAGAATTTAGGGGATAGGATATAAATTGAAGTAATAAGCTTCCTAAGATAACTTTGAATTTTCTCGGTCATAAAACGTAATATGTCTGTTTGTATGTTAGTTAACTATGTGAATCAATTTATAATTTGGAATTTGATTTCTATGTTTACTTTGTTAAATTCGGGAGTTTATAATTGTTATTGCGTTAGTAAACTTGAGATATTAGTGAAATTTTAGATTCTTGCTATAAATTATGGCACATGTTGTTAACTGTTAAGTTTACCATTATAAAGTTTTGATGTGTGATATTATGATTTATTGGTGCTTTGTACGGTGTTCCGTTGTTTTGTAGACAGAAATTTCATAAAATTTCGTTTCGCAGAAAATGTTTCTTATAATATTTGGTCCTTGTATTTTTATTTCGAATATTATTGTGTTAACGTCTATTTACTTGAATGAAACACAATTCAATGAATTTTATAATCACATTTTTTTATTTAACAAATTTTTCTAACAGTAGAATTATTTTTTAACGAATATTGTTTGTCCGAAAATCATTATCCATAACACGTTTGGTATTTATAAACCTCAGTAACCATAATGTTAAAAAATGTTTACTTCTAAAACTATTCTGTCATAATATTGAGTAATAAAATAATTTATCCTAATTTTGCACGAACTAAAGTCATATGTCCTAAGTATTTTATTATACAGTATGCAAGGGAAAACACCGTTGTCACTCAAAACATGGGTAGTTAACTTAAATATAAAAATAAATGACCCAGTAACAACAAAAAAAAACCTTATTTTCATTAAAAGATTTTAAAAAGTAAATATCCGTCACTGTCCCGATACTCATGGATACGCGTTCGAGAGAGCTACGAAACAGCTGACGGCCAGTTATGTAACGTCCCGCGCGCCCCGCCCACCCCCGCCAACCGCCGGCCGCGGCCAGTCGTTGCCCTTGCGTGTAGGGTGAAATATTCTTGTAGAAAACGTAGATTTTCTTTAAAAAAAAAGTTGTATTTTTCCATTGATTTTACGTTCTATAAATGAAACGAAACCACTCGTTTCAAGGATAACGGTGTTTGCACTAACCCCCTGTATAAGGTGTATTATATATATATTCCGAATGTTCATTTATTATAAAATTGTTAGTCCTAAAACATTTGATAAAATGTTTTATTTCGATTATGATTCAATTTACACATTATTTTACATCTAACACTACAATACAATACTAATAATATGTACAAGTATGTAAAAAGGGGGAGGAAATAATTATTAAAGTGCATCAAAAAATTCGTCCGCATCGCTGTCAGCAGGAAAAATGCCCAAAAGGCTGGCAGCATTGCCACGTTGTATGGCAATGCTGATTGTTTGGCCGAAGAATAGGCCAGCCCTCTGGTCACGTGAAGAGTCGACCAACCGCTTGGCGATGTCTTGATATAATAAGTGACAACTCGGGCCCCATGGCCCCAGGGTTTCAACCCGAAACGGCTCGAACATATAAGACATACTGCCTGTTGCATGCTCGCTTGTATGCTGCATGCTAGCTTGCATGCTCGCTTGAATGCTGCATGCTTGCTCGCTTGAATGCTGCATGCTTGCTTGCATGTTGCATGCTCACTTAAATTCTGCATGCTTGTTTGCATGCTTCTTACAGAAAAAAAAACCACATGTTCACAATCAACTGTTTTTAATTGAATAATTATTAAATCATAATTTTATAATAATCTAGTAATATAACTATTAGGGCACTTCAACCAATTGGGTTAGGTTAGGTTTGAACTGTGACCAACTATGCACGAGCCGAGCGAGCGAAGAGAGCGGTGCCGCGGCAGCAGCCGGCAAGCGCTACGTCGAAATTGGTCGCAGTAACAAAATTAGGGCACTCCGACAGTTATGAACTGCTTACCTAAAACTATACTTCAGTATATAGTGTTACCAATTATAAAATAGAAAGTGACACTCGATGTAATGTTTTTCTTGGTAATATTATGTTTTATATATTATAAACTAAACAATATGAGGATAAAGAATATTTGATTTGTCATTCTATGAAATGAATAAATAAACATTAAGTTTTCTTTGTAACAAAAAACATTGATTTAAATTTATTCAAAGTAAATATTCTGCGTATTGATTATTCTATGAAATGAAAATATAAGAAACATTTTATGTGAAACGAAATTCTATGAAAATGTTGTCTATAAAACAACGTCCAACCGCTTTGTATGTAAATAGATATTGTCAGCCATAATAATATGAATGTAACTTTAATCTAGTTTCATGTATATATTAAATAAGCAGCATTAGCAGTCGATTTAGTGTAACAAACATTCCATCAAAATGAAATAATTTCTGAAATAAAGAAATCGATACCTCATGTATCAATGAGAATAATCATAATAGAAACAAATAGCTGTATAAAACTAACAGTGAACAATTTAAGGAGATGTTTAAAGTTGTGTAACTAATTGAAGTGAAACAATAGCATTGAAGGGGTCGCACCCATAATTGTAAGCATTCGATTAACAATTCCACATCTAAGGACAGTGATAAGCCAAAGATCAACAATAGCCAAATCCACCGCATAGCTAAACATCACACAGGATACTAAATTGTACGCTTATGACATGTGTGGTGGCGCGCGTGGCCGACAGCGACGCGACCGCGGAATGCACTTTGTTGACATCCAACCACGTCAAATGGACGCAGCGAATGTGGGCGAACGACGATTGTTAACGCGACTATGTTGTTTGTTGTCTTCCTAGTTTTTCTTGTATAATGCAGGCGTGGTTTATTAAATTTCTTTTTAACGGTGTTGTACATGTGGTTCTTAGTCAACGATTATAAGCTTATTCATATTTTTATTGTTTTCAATATTGTGTCTACATAAATTTTGAAATACTAACTAAAAGTTTGAACTGACATTGACATACTATGTTTTATAAAATTATTCAGTACCTACCTACCTGTTTGCTATCAGTGTCTTCCTTGTTGTGGTATCATCACACTGACATATCTTGATCGCAGTTACGTTCAGTTTCATTGGTGAAATCTGCCCTTATTTGTTAATAAGGGCAGATAAATGTTGGCTTTGATTCATTTGGAATCACTCGAATTCTGCTCTTTCTCTTCAATTCAGAACACACGAATTATGTTTTTTTTACCTTTGGGGTTCAGATTATAACTCTAGTCTTTACCTTTAAAGGTAAAAGTGTCTGTTATTTAAACGATCACCGCAAATGGCGTCCTAATTTTTAAAACCCCTACCTTCTACCTTCAAACAAATTCGTTTCGTACTCTGTATCCTTTATTTCCACGCATCGTTTGCACCAATGATTAATGACGTCACTTTTGCTCACCTGATGTTAACTGGACTGTTAGCTAAGCAGATGTAATCCATCAGACTTTGATAATGCGACGTCGTTTATTTGCGATGGACACGGGTCATAGCTTGTAGCCCGCGATTTGTTTTCATGGGATTTTATGGAAGGATTATACATTAAGCGCTGAAACGATTGGTGATTATTAAGAGTATTGAGCTTTGGGTAGGTCTGAATATCTTCTAGAACATATTTTTTTTAACGAAATGAGTTATTAGTGAAAATAGTTTATCAATAAATTTTCATATTATCATATCATATTATCAGGTAACGCTGACATCGAATACGTTATCAGATGTATAAAATGAAAATTTTATTAATAGCACAATGAATAAATTACGTTTACAGTTACACTATATTTATTTGTCACATTTCAAATTAAAATAATATCAAGGATCAAGAAGTTTTGAATTATAAAAGGTAACATATATTATCTTCCATTCAAATACTGTACATAGGTGGTTTATCCATACTATTAAAAAGGGCAACACAAGATAAATATAATCCAAAACAACGAGATTGTAACAAAAGATAACACATTTGCAAGAAACGAGACAATAGGAGCTGAAAAAGGTAGAAACACATACAACATGCAGGGAACCCTTCCTTTCAGAATCACAAAGCCGCTCAAAATAAGCGTCAAACAAAATAATATATATATTATAAATTAGAAAACGTAAACGCACATTACTTATTCACTTACAAAGAAAAAGTTTTCGTACGATGTTCATCCCATTATGAATATACAAAGAGAATTTCACAGATGTTGCTTTATTGTTTCTTATTTGAATATTTTCTTTGTATGGTCGGAATTTGCAGTTGATCCTGAAACGAAAATATGTTGTTGATGCGATGGTGGCCAAGCAAGATTTGGTCAAGTGGCGAATATTATTGTAGCTATTTATCTTCCATAATTTCCTAATTAATTTTACAGAAGATGAAAAAATTGAACCCATTGAAGCTATAAATAATCTCATTAGGTAGATATTGGATACATTTCACCCCGTAGGTTTGATTGTGAACTAATTAGTAAAATATCTTTGCCAAAACTAAGAACACTCTACCGAGGCATTAATGGACGTTAGTTTTAACCTAAAACAAAATTTATTAAAATCAAAACAACGGAATTGGCACTCCAATTCCGTTTTTTTTTTTTTGTTTTATTGTTTACCCGCCATTCAAATCAGCTGCGCTAAAGTTTAAATCATTTTGAAACCCTCGGGTTGTTACAACAGCAAATCGGTCCCAATAAAGTGCCATTAGGAACCCCTACACAGAAATTGTTCAGTAAGTACCTACCGTTTTTGGCTATTTTTGTCCGCAAATGTTCAAAGCTGTTAAGAGCGTAGGAGTGGGTTTTTATAGCTAAAAAACCTTTGTCAAATAAAGGTGTTTCATAAGTCCGTATTATCAGTTCGACACATGTAGTACAATGTAGTAGTAGTAGTAGTACAATGGATAAGATATTGAAATATGTTTTCTATTCATCCCCTATTGGGGTGAAAAGGGGGATACAATATTATAAAACAAGTCGTGAGCCCGATGTCATTCTCATCGGCAAAGATGACAAACTTTCATCCCTTTACACCTGTAAGAGATTTCCATAGTATTCACTTTCGTTATAAAAGGAACTGTTGTGCTTCCAGAAGCAGGACTAGACCTAGTATTTTAGGCTGTGCATTGTCTGTCAGTGCTTGAATTAATGAATTAAGATTTGTATTTAGTAGGAGATGAAGGTGTTTGAATAGTAACTGCCCATGGTTTTATTTAATAATTTTACCTAAAACTTTAGCGGACATCTAACTAAACTTTCCAGAACATAAGGCGACCCTTCGGTACAAGATCTTGAAATTATCTTTTCATGATTCTGCTGAAATATTTCTAAAACCATTTATTTCTTACAAGTTTTGATTTGAACATAATTTTAAACACTTTTGGGAAACGGAGGGAAAAGTAAAACTTTTTGTTCAAGGGCACTTTCACCCCTAAATAACCCTCATCAAAATCAAATAATTATGTTGCTTTGAATATTACGCGATCAAATATTGAAATAATTATCAGTCCTTCTTCGTTAATGGTGGAAATGTCCTTTTTATCGTGATCAGTAATTTACTTATAATTTTCTATCATCAAATATTCATGTTTGAGTTTTCTTGCATATTCACACATGCATCATAACATCATAATAAATAAGCATCATAAAAAAACGAGGTCTATAAATACACTACGTGTACGAAATACAGCAGGTAACATTCTAATAATTATGTCAACCTACACTAACTTGTATTCAGAAAATATCACGCTTTTGAACATGTAAATAAAAACAATCACAAAAATAGGTCACATGTAACTAAACCGATTCCCAAAGAACATAGGCAACACTAATTGATTGGACATAGGCAATACTGATTGATGAGAAAAAAAAGTTCACTGAGACGATTCATAATTTGATGTTTTACGAATCATTAATCCTAAACTACTACTCAATACTAGTATTAGTAAGATAGTAAAATAATGAAAGAGCTCAAACCCCTTTTCATTTCAACATCAATATGAGGTCCAATAAAAAATAAAAGCTGGATATTACTAGTTAGGAAGCTGCAATCGATGTGATCGACGTCGACAAAAGACATAACAAGTGCAGTCATATAACGTCGATCGACGTTCGACACCGCACCAAACTGACTGACATGAAGTAAAACCTATCGATGTCGGACGAAATCGTTTGACTTGGTCAGACGTCCACTGATGAGATTTCTAAAACTGGGAATAGATTTTTCATCTGGCTTCAATTGAGATCAAAGTTTGTTTTAAGACTGTTGCTTTTATGCATTTTCGTTGTATTTATTCTAGAGTATACAATTATTGCATGCAATAAAATTTATCGACTGACTGGGTACTTAAAATCTATAGTTCACCCTTGGCAGTAGAGCTCGCTATCACCTTCTTCATCATCGTTATAATCGGCAGCCTTGTTGTACCCACCCACTGTTGAATAAAGGCCTCCTCCCTTTCGTGTCATGCTTCCCTGGTCTGTGCCAGTCTCATTCAGGTCGCTATTACCTTGCTGGCTGGCAAGTATTGTACCACGCCACGAGTTTCTTTCATTTAGTTGAGTTATTATACATAGTTCGTACCGCTATGAGAGAAGAAGTAGAAAGAGTATGACCATACAATACGATATCAATTCTACTTGTGACAACAATTCCCATGGTAAATATACTCCTCCATCTAAATAGAATCCTGGGATTTCTATTACTTAAGCCTCAATAAAACATCCCAAATTCCCAACTCAGAGAACACAGCAATAGCATACAAAAAACCTCAATCGTCTATATCAAGAAATATAATTTTATTATATATTTTATGGCGAACTGAAATTCATGGTGGCACCCTAAAAATTTTACGTCTTACCGTCTGTATCGGGGGTGTATCACATAAAACGGATCATGCGCGAGGGTAGCTGTAAAATCGCGGACTATCTTTTTATTGTATACGTCTTATTTCGGATCGACAATGTGACTTAATAGAGTTATAGTAAGAGGTTTAGTGCGGAATTTTGAATGTTTTCAGCTGTTATTTAGTTTATCTTCACGCTCTAGTTGCGTTTTGGAGTGCGCAGAAATATCGAGTAGTGTTTTTTTAATAAACAGATACCTGTTTCATCTTATTGTATAGGTAAATTGAATAATTTCGCACATGATCAATGCGAAAAATTTAATGAAATACTAATAAAGTATATGATTTGTCACATGGTGCATACACTTAACTACTGTTGAAAACGAATCTACACCTTCGCTAATTGTCTTATTGTTTGACTCTCCATTCTATATTACAAGTTATCAAAACTGCTTTTCAAGAACAAAGCTCTTCTAATATACAAAAACAAAACACATTATACGGTTATCTAACAAAAAATTACGTCAACACACTTTTTTAATTCCATAGACTCAAACTCGACTACGACAAAATGTTAGTACAACTTACAACCAGTCGCAGTTTCATTTAATCCTTTTGTTTAGTAGTTAGCTGGAACTGTCTGGAAACTAGCAACTGCCTCACACGTTGGAATTCCAGAGGATTCCAACTTGCTATTTTGTGTTGAAACCGGTTTACTTTTTATGCGACACACTTGCATATGTTGCATTACTTGCTTTTGTGAATGTTACAGTTACAGTGTAAATGTTACGGCGCTCCCTCGCCAGAGCTTTCGCTTGTAACGTAACAATCTAAGATACGATAAGATTCGCATTCATGTTACAAATTGTATCTCGGATGCACTCCCACTCACCACTGTTACTTTGCAGGCAAATTAAGTCCCGGTGAATGTTATGGTTGCGCACTGTAATACTTGATTCACCTCAGTCACTAATGTAATGCTTGAATCTGGACTGTTACATTGCAGGCGAACGCTCCCGGTGAGGGAGCGCCTTTACATATGACATGTTGTTATAAGCAACGTGCTTTGGTTTTTTTTTGTTTTGGGTTAGTGAATGAATATATGTTGCTGCTTAAATTCTTCAAATTATTTGTTTGTACTCATACAAATATTTTGGGAACAGTAAAAGTTTACTCATCTTTAAAAAAAGGACTGCAACAAAGACCTTTATTAGGGGCAATGTTGTTTGTCTACGTAAGATATCTCCCAATGATAATCAACCCATTAATTAGAATATTACAGCAAAATTTTGAAGATCACAACAGTTTACAAAAAATATTAAATCATAGCATAGCAGAATCAATCTTTATAAAAACGATAGTTTACCTTATAATAAAAGTTGTTGGCACTCTTAACAACGAGAGAGCTTGTTGTCACCTCCGCGTACCACACGTGTATAAAAGTGGAGCTCAGGGATCGGAGGTTGTTAAAAATATATCTTACTCCCAGAAGGAAAATGTTGTGTTTATTTGTTAAAAGGTTCCTAAATAGAAAACGAACAAAATGAAATAGTTGACCGAGGAAACATTATTATACAATTCAGCGTAAACTCTCTTTTTACAGTTTTGAAGGATAATCGAGAGAATAATAAGGGAGATAATTGTTAATGATAGAAAATGACATAATTATTAATTTAGAACTCACCAAATAATAAACTCCAAACGGCATCACGACGACTGCCACAAGTAGATCAGCAACAGCCAAACTCACTATAAAATAATTAGTGACAGTCTGCAGCGTCCTCTCCCGCACTACACTCATTATCACTAACACATTGCCGAACAGCGTGAAGAAAGGAAAGATCAGCAGCAGCAGCGCCCACAGGTTCTGATCAGCATCGTCCACTTGTCTGTTAAAACATGATATATTGAACGTACCGTTAAAACTACAGTTTGTGTAACCGTACACGTCTGCCAAGTCTAGACTAGAGTTGGTAGTGAAGTCATGGGACGTGTTACCATAGAAATAATCACTAAAGTCTTCCACTAGCCTCATAAAGTCACCGCTAGTATTTGAGTCTCTGACTTCGACCTTGACGGTAGCATTCCTAACGTCAGGCGGCCTTTTCGAGGGGTAGAGGTACGTTGTGTAATGTGAGTTGTTGTGGAATGGCACTTGAGTAGTGCTCATCGTAGCTTCACTGCCCGGGGCCGAGCGATGAGCCGTCAGCGTCATTCTCCCGCGCGCCCGTCGCATCCATTTGTGCTAGTTGACGCGTCGCATCTGCAACATAAAAAAAACTTGATTAATGTTTTACTAAGTTGAGTTATTATTCAAAGCTGGGAGGATTTAAGATTTTTATACTGTAATGGGTGACACGATTTATTATCTGAGGCATCTTGCGTTCAACTATTTTCTCTTGTAAAATATGATTATTTTGTAGATCAACATCTAAAATAAACAGCTCCGGGAAACTTTCGCTTAGAAAGGATATTGCATGTTGATCAAATGGTCGTTTTTCTCGATATAAAAATGGCAATATTGTCGATACAAGATCAATTTTGTTCTTTCTATGAAACAACAGTAAATACACGCTTTATGTAAATTGAAAAGGAGCTGATAGAGTACAAAAATCTCTTGAATCTTCATGAAACAAAACGCGTTCATGACAAAAAAAAATCATCGACGTTGATCACCTAAATGAACAAATCCCATTTAGAGCTCGCAGAACACAGGATTGAACTCATCAATCAAAGCTCAAGGACGTTGATTGAGGCACTCACTCGCAATCTTTTTTATAATTCTTCAAGTCAATTTAAAATGATTGATTCGAGAAAAATCAGGAGTGGTTATCGAGATGATAGATTATCCTTAAGTTTCCGCTAAGCGCTCCTTTAATTGCTGGTTCCTTAAGTGTTTTGTGAATGGCGGAATTAGATGGAACAGTAATTTAATAGACAAGTAAAGTACCTATAACATTATGTGGAAATGTACCTACAATACCTCCTTAGCTACAGCGACTCAATTTGCAACGATTATCAAATAGTTACGGAATAATATTCATAGCCTCGTCTTCTTGATAACCAGCTCCAACAAAAGTCGATGAGCTTAAATGGTTATTACAACTAATCTTAATGTCTATCATTTGAATAAAAAGGTTAAGCCTAATTAAACAGTTTAAAATGGCTTGCTCGTCTTCAAGTCTTGAACAGACAATGTTTCCAATCACCCTGAAAATTAACTGTGAAATGGCAACACCATGCCAGGTTCCCACCATAATGACTGACACTACCAATCCTGCTCACCCATTTTAGACACCATTAAGCTCTAATTAAGTTCACTCGCATGAAAACGGTATGACTGACACAATGACAGCTTTCTTATTAGCATTTCACGTGATAACGCGTTTCTAGAATGTTCTCGCGATGAAAATCTAAATTGTTGTGTCGTTAGCAGAAAAATGTGTTTGTTATCTGAGTTCGCGTTTTAATGAACTTAGAAGGAGCACGTCTTGTTTTTGGCAGTTTGTTTGTTGTTCTGCATTTGTATTTGCAGACTACTTATTTTAACTTAGTTTAGTTTTTATCTTAGTTTAGCGTTGAATTTTGGCTAAGCACAGTTGTGTACTCACCAAATTAAGAGAGTCTAAATTGTCTGATATTTTGTAATGTTTTGTTTCACGTCATCATGTTTAGATGCAAACAAGCAACTGTATAAAAGCGTTATCACAGTGGCGATTTGCCAGTGTGTTTCCAGCGTAGCGATTTGTGAACGTGTTCTCCGCGGGTGCAAAGCGAAGTAGTCGTGACGACGCGACGTGTTTGTTCGTTTGACGACGCGACGTGTTTGTTTGTTGTTTGTGACTCACTTGTCTCGCTCTCTCTTGTACACTCACGTCAATTGCTCTCGCTACGAAAACGCAGTGAACTTGTGCTCACATGTGGAGTGGTCGCTACGCACACGCAGCGAGCGAGATAGTACACAATCGCCTCACTGGAAACACGCACGCAAATCGCCAGCGTGATATTGCCATGGTATTAGCAATTTTATGTTCACCTTTTTTAAATCATCACAAATTTTTGTATATTTTCCTTTCCAAATTAACAAATCCTCCACATTTCCTTTTGAACCGCCTGATTTTTGATGATTTCCAAAAAACATTACCTCATCAATTATACACGTTGATCCGCCAGAAATTCCCGGTGCTTTGTGTGTGCACAACAATAAGCAATAAATTGTCCGGGAGAGGCCGGGATCCGTCAAATCCCGGGACGGGACATTACCATAATGCTCTTCATCATGAAACTGGGGAACTCAATTTTCAGCACTATTGATTTTCTCGTGGCCATTTTCGTGGTAATAGGAATTAATGATAAGTGTGTGTCAATCAATTGTCATTGAGGAAAAACTTCGAAAATAGTCTGGAGGAAAACATAAAGTGACTCGCTCGTACCTTCTACTGAGAAGGATCTTTAGTACTTAGGTATCACAAAAGAGAGCAAATAACTTCTGAAAGTCCTCATTGTTACCTTTTCTTTTGTTTTACCTAATGTTCTTGCAAACCTTTTCCAGGAAAAGACTGAAAAATACCGAGTTGATTCATTATTTATATTAAATAGTCACAGACATGTCACCCAGTTAAAAATCTTTCAACCTTAAGTTCCTAGACCTCCACCATCACACCATCCTTCAAACGTGAACACAAACTTTAATTTCCTCCCGACTTTCTACAGTGTAATGACATGCAGATGCACCACTTTCCTTCGTCGAAGAATCGCTCAAAAACTTAAGACCGTTAAGTGGACAGTAGCACCAGTTCCTCGACACCCGTGATAGATGATAGATCACGCCATTAAGCCAGGGGAGCCTGCAGAACTCATTTATCTTAGCCAATTTATACACTGACACACGAAGGCGTAGTTCTAGTTGGGTAATTAGTTTGGACGTTATAAATGGCTTTAAAAGGAGGCTTAAAAGTTGAAAATTAGGTTTTAAAGTTTCGGGTTTGTTAGAGAAGTAGAAACCAACTGTTTGTTCGAAGGTAATTTCGTAGTTTTCAATTCAAAAGTTAATGATGCAGTTGATGTGAATTTATTGGTGCAATTTAACTTTCCCTACTTATCAAATCACGCATTATGTTTAAACTCTTTTATAAGTTCTACAGGCAACGCTTTACGATATTATAACACATGAAGTCTAGAATATTTTGAAGTTCATAATATTAAACCTCACAGCCGCCATCTTGGATTTTCATTTAACTACTAACTTTTAATTTTAACGTTTTATTTCAAACTAGTTAATAACTCCTTTTATTCACTCTGATATAGGAAAGTAAACTAAATGAAAACTTTTTTTCTGTGAGTAATAATGATAATATGTTGCGTGTATTTAGCGAGTAATTCTTAGAATCTGTTCGTCAAATTTCTTAGTACCTTTTACACTTGAATCAAAATGTTTCGGAGTTTCTGTTAATTAGTTATGTGTTTTAAATCACACTTCACCCCAAATACCCTTAAAATCCCTATAAAATATCAAATTAAGTACACGTGTCTAAACAAAAGCTGCACCCTACTTATCACCGAACACACAACGGCATTATATTGCCCTAAATATATAAGCACGTTAACAAAAGGGTTACACCAATGTTTATCGTCATTTAACGGAAAGGTGGATGTTGTAACGTTAGCATCAACAGGGCCACTTATCATTTTGGTGTTAGACCCTTGACTAATCAATAGTCAATCGCGCATTGTGTTTTAGTTATTCTATCTGGGTATATTTCCGAGGAGCTCGTGGCTAAGTCATAACAAGCGCTCGAGTCGATCCGTCAGGTTAAACTACGCTTGCCGGGGTTGGTCTGTGGATGGGTGACCATCATTACATATCGAGACTCCTCCGTGCCTCGGAAAGCACGTTAAGCGGTTGGTCCCGGCTGTTATTCGTTGATCTTTGACAGTCGTTACGGGTCATCAGAAGCTCGAAAGTCTGACAACCAGTCTTACCAAGGGGTATCGTATTACCCAGTTACTGGGTTGTGGAGGTGAGATAGGCAGTCGCTCCGTGTAAAATACTGGTATTCAGCTGCATCCGGTTAGACTGGAAGCCGACCTCAATATAGTTGGGAAAAGGCTAGGCAGATTGATCTAGGTATATTTCACCGCTGCAGGACATCTGTCCTCCTAGCTTCTAGCCTCCTCTATCACACGCTATTCGACTCTGATCCTTGTCATATTTTATCCAGCTGTTACATGCTACCTTGCCACGATTGTCGGTTTATCTATCTTGCGTTTTTCAATTCGCGGTATACTCTGACCTCCTCATAATCTTTCTGTTACCTTTCCAAACAATCTCTCATAAATTCATTCAAGTCATAACGTAGTAATTTGAATGATAGTGTGACAATGTCAAAGAAATAAGGCGTCAAATCTCAGCTCACTAAATTCGCTTTCACAGCGCCAAAAAGGCTTCTTAAACACCACACATATATTCATGCCACTACTAAAGCACTATATCATGGAAAAATAAATATTTCACAAGCCCTCCTCAGAGATATGTCACATAACTCATTCTTTATTCGTCGAGAAACGTCGGTAATGAAACAGCGAGTCCCTACTCTTGTTACAATTTGTCACTTTGAAAAGGTAACCCTTTATTTGAAGCTGAGACGTCTGTGTAAAGTACTATTTTTGTCTATCTTCAAGCTGTCTCTATGTTTGAAGCAGTCAAAGCAAGTATGTGAATAGCAACACAACATAGTGGGAATATTTTAAGCCTAACTTACTTCAGTGAATTCTGTGACATTAATAACATCAGAGGCCCTAGGCAAAGTGACATTCTATCAGCGATAACGATGATGGAAAAGGCAAAACTGTATAGCACTGACATAAGCTATCGTAAAGATTATGTCAATCCTGTTGAAAGTCGTTGGAGAAATACGAAACGCTTTTGAAGAGGTTGTCACTTATCTAGGCCCTCTGGCATACGCTTACTTTCTATTAAGGTTTTTGAAAATATTGTAACCTTTTCGGTCTCACCAGAGACTAAACTAGAAAATATAGCTCATTATACTAATGCAAGATTTGGATTGTGGTTGGATCAAAAGATTAGGATAGAAAGCACAATAAGGCAAAGCAGGTTGAAATGATAATTGAAAACAACAGGCCATTCAAAAATTCACAACTATGTTCAGCCGGAATTTAATTTCAGCACAAAAAAGAAACATCCAACAAGTCCCAACCTGGCGGCTAACTAACTCACTATACGTGTGACGTCACGTACAGCCGCCATTAATAATATTATAATAATTATGTCTGTCTGTCAACTACGTGCTGCGTTTGTGAGAGATTGTTCGTTATTGCGTTAGAGATATTGTATTGTATTGTGAGGGATTTTTTTCATACAGGGTGGAGTGGACAGGATTAGAAAGTGTTGTTATATTTTTGTTCTAGTTTTGTTATATTGTTTCTGAGAAGACGCTGTTTTGAGAAAAGGATTATGACAGATGGATGGATTAAAGCTCGAATTATTAATCACAAAATAATGAGAAAGCTTCACGTAGTATTCCAAAGTATAGGAGGAAGTTAATGTCTAAAATTCAGTGCTGTTTTCATTCTCTAATTTTTGTTTCAGGCAAAAATGTTGGCGATCCAGGGGGCTTAAAACAGTCACTTTGGCAGAATCATAACAGGAAAATATTATGAATCATCGTAAAATGTCACGAACTGACATTTTATAGGTAATATGGTTCTGCGTGCGATTCATAATACGAAATAATTTATCTGTTTGACAGTTTTCTATGGATATTCGTAAAATGGTCCACATAATATTATTTGGTGGTCACATAATTGCTTTTGTGTCAAATTAGTGGAATTGCTAATGACACCTGCAAATTCAGGAAATGAAATACTTTTAGAGGAATTGCTAATGTGGCCGTTTTAGGCTATCTAATGTTTCTTTTGGTTACAATAGGATATAGAATCCTGAAATGCTGCAGACTATACACTATACAGCCCGTAGTAGACACAGATGCTACCCAGATGTTCCCACTTTATGAAACACGATCGCTTTCAGTGCCTCCAAATTCCATTCAAGTTCCAATCTTTGAGGATCACTTGAAAGTTTCCGTAGCAGGTACTGTAGTACTTATAAAAACTATGTCAACAATTACCTTAGGTAACCCATCCACACCTAGATACGCCTGCATTGTGTGTACTTAGTAGACCCATATTGTAGCGATGATGTTTGAGTCTTATGTAATAGAAAAATCCAGACACCATCAACAAGAAGATACCATATTTATTTATTTTTTGTGTGTGGGAAATCATCAAATGACTTCTCCCGTTCTGGGCGGAGCGGGATGGCGTGTCAGACTTTTATTGACTAAAACGCACCCGTGTTCCTTCAGATGCCTGTTGCCAAGGGTCCCGGTATCCCTTTCGGACTTTCCCGCAAAACAAGAAGGTACCTAAATAAATAAAATAAATGGCTGCTGATTTGGACTTTTGCATACAAAAATAACATGACTACACAAACAGGAATATCACCATCACTTAAAAAATCTGTCCTCAAATCCGATTACTCTTACTTCAGCACCGAGCATGCCGAATATAAATATGTATATCTGTCACCCGCGTAACAGATCTAAATCAATCAAAGAATCGTCTTCAAGGTCATCCGCTCTTCGACTCAAGGTCATCCACTGTTCGAATGTGAAGGTCCAAAAATAAGTCCCAGTCTGGGTGTTACGACATATCTTTATGTAAAAGCCTACTTATGTTTACGGCCTGAAAATATTAATTTTAATTTATGTCGTTTAGTGGCTGGGTAGACACAATTTATGTGTGATTTTAGGTAGTTAGGCAAGGGGTGAAAAAAGGATGGTGTTTTGTATCAAAATTGCTAGCTTTACTTCAATTTCAGAGTATAACGGTGAGTAAAGCAATTCTTCTTCAATTTACGACGGATTTCTCTTATTTGAGCAGCAACTTCCACTTATCTATATTGAGTGCTAGTTCAAAGCTACTCTAGCATGGTATTTGATTTCCTAGATTTTTCAAAAGTACTTAAGTATATAAAAAATGAGACAAAAAAGTAAAAAAAAAAAATCTATCGAAACTCACTGCTGCCATTTTACCACTTAGTAGGTACTAACTTTTTAACGTAAAATGCATCATTCAGCATCCTAGTACACACAGGAAATGAAATGCCACTGAACATAACTTGAACACGTGGAAACATTCCCGCACACTATTTGCATTAGAAGTGGAACTACTCAACGAGAATGTCAAACTAGTTTTATTCCTGCAATGAACATTTATAAAGTACCATGTGATACTATGAACAAGTGAGTTTTGAGAGTCCCTGAAACGATCAATTGCAATTGTCAATTATTACGTGATTGATACACATTGACGCGCAAATTGATCGTCTCATCATCTGCCTAGGCTTTTCCCAAATATGTTGGGATCGGCTACCAAATGAAGTTAAAACTAAATTGTCAATATTACTACAATTTTATTGCAATTGATCGTTGCAGGATCCTTTAGAAAAGGATGAAATGCCCATTGACCAAATGCCCATTCTAATTTCCCATTTTTTCAGATAGATAATAATGTGAAAAAGATAAAGAAAGATAGGGACTAATAGGAGACTATTTTCTTTTACGGTGGCTCAAATTCTAAGTGTTACTGTTATGTGGAGTACAACTGTCAGCTTATCGGGGAAAACGACCTCATTATCAGTATTTTGAAAGAAAAATATTTTAATTATGTCATTTTGCTTTTTTTTCGTTTTATATTGAACAATTCAAGGGGGAGCTCGTGGCTAAGTAATAACACCCACACGAGTCGATCTATCAGGTTAAGCTACGCTTGCCGGGGTTGGTAAGTAGATGGGTGACCATACCGTTCTTTGGAAAGCACGTTAAGCTGTTGGTCCCGGCAGTTATTCGTGGATCATTGACAGTCGTTACGGGGCGTCAGAAGCCCAAAAGTCTGTCAAGCGGTCTTACCAATTATAGGTATTGTATTATCCAGTTACTGGGTTGTGGAGTACACATAGGTAGTTAATAGCTCCATGTAAAATACTGGTATTCAGCTGCATCCGGTTAGACTGGAGGCCGACCCCAACATAGTTTGGAAAAAGGCTAGGCAGATTGATTGACCAATTCAAGGAAATTCGATTAAAATCGTTAACAATGAACTTGGTATTAAAGTATAGGTAGGCATTAGGGATTAGGCACGACGTTCCAAAAATCTAGGTAAACCAAGTTCGAGGAAAAAATAATGCTGTCTTACTTACTACCTTTTTATGATCTTGGTACTAAAATAGATATTAATCTTTTAAGACTATTTTGGGTTTCCTATTTTTTCCAACTCATTGTGGACCCAAATGGAGCTCTTAGAATAACCGTAAATATATAAATAACTAGCTGCGCCCCGCGGTTTCACCCGCGTAAGTCTCGATCCCGTGGGAATATCGGGATAAAAAGTATCCTATGTGTTAATCCAGGTTATAAGCTATCTGTTTGCCAAATTTCATCCAAATCCATTCAGCCGTTTTTGCCTGATTGAGTAACAAACATCCAAACACACAAACACACAAACTTTCACATTTATAATATTAGTAGGAAGTAGGACTAGTACTAAAAACGTCAGTTTATCATATCAACCGATATTCCTTAAAGCCTAGGGGGTGTATAAAAAAAATGGCTAAGTAGACGTTACAAATATAATGTCCCTATAGATATTCTAATAATAAGAACATAGCCGGTAGGTAGGTACCTACTTGTCAAATATATGATTTATTATGGTTTGTCTTAGCCTTTACTTAACCTTCTATGAAATTTTGTTTACTTCAATACCCTCTATTGGTTTAAGTGACTGACTGTGACACTACTAATAAATTATTAACTTCAGAACGACCACTTTGCGCGATAAATAAATGATTTTAGTTTAGCCTAGGTTGTAGATTTAACCAAAACTTGATAACTTGATGAAAGATGATAAATGTTAATGGTTTTTCCTGCAGTTAAAAACCATTGAAATTCCTAGGAAGGCTTTTAGTTTACAAAATATTAAGTACTAGCTGGGCCCCGCGGTTTCACCCGCGTAAGTCTCGATCCCGTGGGAATATTGGAATACAAAGTATCCTATGTCCTATTCCAGGTCATGGTCTACCCTTATACCAAATTTGTTCCAAATCCGTTTAGCCGTTTTAGCGTGAAAGTGTAACAAACAAATACACAAACTCACTTTCGCATTTATAATATTACCTAGTACCTACATATTTAGTATTTGTAAAAAAAAAATCTATAGAGCTATATCGGGACAACGTTGTCAGTGTAGCAAATAATAGCAATAATTATGTCTTTCTTTTATTTCATCGTAAGTCATCTGTCATCCTTCCATCTAGGCAATACTAATATTCTGATATTTGTAAATTATTTTCATTTCCCAATGATAAACGTAAAATGGTTATTATAAGAAAAGATTCAATAAATTCAGAGCTCTCTGTCTTCTAGTCTATTTTGATTGTTTATTTAAAAGGCGCAGTTGACGAACGTGAAGACTCTACAAACATTGGCGAAATTAATTTCCTTTGTCATTTGCATTTGAATTAAATAAATTGTGTTTCAGATGAGTCGGAAGTTTACAGGGGTAAGCAGATCATTATAAGAGACTAGCTGCTGCCTTCGGTGTCGCCCGCGTTAACCGTAGTGATTTTTCTAAAATAACACGAAATAAAAGACAAAGTTTGGTGATGTTATATCAACGATCATATTTCTCGAGAAAATAAATAAATCTTTTACACAGTTTTTGGGGTGAACGCAGCACGTTTGTAAAATCTTCTCTGATTGCAGTGATTTTACTATTGGTCTTGAGAATAAGTTACATAGCTATAAAAGAAAATTAAGGTTTCTTAAAGAAATTATCGTCATACATAACAATTATACAGGATGTAAGGGTAAACACTCTTGTCATTCAAACCATGGGTAGTTGACTTATATATTAAAATAAATGACCGAACACAACAAAAAAAAAAACGTTATTTTCATTAAAAGATTTTAAAAAGTTTTTATCTGACACCATGCTTGCGAGCGAAACAGCTGACTGACTAAGGGATGGATCGCAATCGCTGCCGGTTAGGTCACATCCCGTACCCCCCGCCCGTGTTGAGACGCAAGTTCGTTGCCCTAGCGCATAGGGCAACGAACTTGCGTCTCTTGTGGTAAAATTTAGATCTAAAAAAATAAAAATAAAAGTTGTAATTTTCCATTGATTTTACGTTCTTTAAATGAAACCAAACCACTGGTTGCAAGGATAACGGTGTTTACCCTAATACCCTGTAGAAATAAAATTCCCTTTATAATCAGCATCAAAACCAGTCGAACCAGTCCAAGTCTAAAAATAAAGAAAGAAATAAAAGATTAGCAAATTAATGTACGTCACGTTTTCAAACCACCCATTTAAATCGAAATGCGTTTGTGACTGTGTTAACATATTCGAGTCACGCGCACAGAGGCAGGTAGTAATGCCAACATGTCGCGGTTTGTAACTGTTCCTGACTTGTTTCGAGCAGATGCTGTAGCCACACACTCGGTAAATGGTGAAGGTTGATCTCTCTCCGGTCGTGTCGGATTACCGTCCCATCGGACTATGAGAGCGACTATGAGAGTGCACTTGTGTCTGCGCAAACACTTGTGCACTATAATATCTCCCGCGCCGAAGGCTAGTCTCCGTTGAGATTGGCCGCCGTGGCCGAAAATACGGTCTGGTACTATTATTATTATAAATGGTGAAGGAGTAGATAAATTGGCAAAGTATTCCCATTAATGTCAAGAAGAATATGGAAAAAGTTATTGACGCCGAGATATTATAATAAGTATTGGCCTTATGGGCTTGGTAAATGTGGCGATGATTCGTTGTTTGCAAACACTGGACCAGTCGATGTAGTTGTTTGTGATTAGCCTAAGTCCAGCATTGGGTGTCTTTCGGCTGTTTAACGAACTAGCTGTTGCCCTAAACTTCGTTTGCGATCCAGGATGAAAAGTACCCAGTCCTTTTCCAGGTCATGGTCTACCCATGTGGCAAATTTCATCCAAATCCGTTCAGCCGTTTTAGTGCAAAAGCGTCACAAAAAATCTCTCTTTCGCATTTATAATATTAGTTAGGATGTTATAAATCTTACGCCGAAAGTTAGCCTATGAATTCAGCCCATCACAATCTGGATTTTGAAACGCTTTGGACCTATGAATGTTATGTTACAGAAATCTATTAGTAAAATTTGAAGAAAATAGGTCCAGCTCTTGGTCAACAAAGCTGCCGCAAGAAATCAATATGCAACACACCAAACCGAAGAAGGGAAGTTCATAGCAGTTTACATTTCCTTACATAACTATTGATTTAAACCTATCCACTTCTACTTCTGGACCAAAGTCGCGACAACTTGTGGCGAGACCATGTTTTTGTGTCTGAAACTTTGTGTCAGCGGTCTCCGTAGTGTCCAACACTGATTATCTAAGTTTCCAGTGTCCTTGGTTCATAGTTTGTTGCAAATTTATGTTGACATTGTTGTTGAATCCATTAACAATAGTTGGAGTGGATAGTTGATGATTTTGTGGTTTTCTTGTTGTGACCTTAAGCTTGTGCGAAGGTATTTTTTAGTAAAGTAAACTGAAGTAGAATGGCGTGAACGTAGAGCTTACCTCTTGTTTGCAAAGGTTTACTCCCAGATTCTGTGCCCAGGTTACTCCTAGATTCTGTGCCTAGTTTACTCCCAGATTCTGTGCCTAGTTTACTCCCAGATTCTGTGCCTAGTTTACTCCCAGATTCTGTGCCTACTTTACTCCCAGATTCTGTGCTTAGTTTACTCCCAGATTCTGTGCGTAACTTAGTCTCAGGTATTTGTTAGCATAATGTTGTCATGGCATATTCTTTCGAAATATCCAATTTGATCATTATAAAATCATGCTTCATAATAGCTTGTGAAATTATAAGTATTTACCATCTGACCTTTTGAAAAGGGCAGCCCCAATATCAAAGTGGAAATATCGTATTATTGGAGTGTTCCCAAGAGCCATCACTTACATTTCAGCTGTAAATTGTTAATTGATCTTAAGTAATCGCCTCCCAATTGTTCCTTCCACATGATCACACTTTATTATTCAGACATTCTTCGGCTTTACTTCGTTTTCATCGTCGTTGTTAATCGTGTACTTTTCTGTAAAATTCCGTACTTTTTAACCGACTTCTTAAAAAAGGAGGAGGTTCTCAATTCGTCTGTATGTTTTTTTTTTTTTTGTATGTATGTTACTCGATTACTCGTCCAATTATGAATAGATTTTGATGATTCTTTTTGTTTGGTAGGTCATGCTTCAGAGGTGGTCCCATATAAATTTTATTAATTTTGTTTGCGTAGTTTTTGAGTTAGCTTCAATAATTACGTATTTTTCCCACTGCTTATGTAGACGATATCTTAATCTTCATTTACATAGCAGATAACGGTATGCGAATTTGTAGTAGGTACCAGAACTAAAAAGTGAAAAATAAAAACTTTTTACACAATCGACTTCCGAAAAAAAACCGACTTCACAAAAAAACACAAAAAAAAGCGAAAAATAACTTTAATTTCGGAAGTCGGTGGCAAAAACGAAAATTGAAAAGTAAAGACACCGACTTCCGAAATTAAAGTTATTTTTCGCTTTTTTTAGTGTTTTTTTGTGAAGTCGATTGTTTTTTTTTTTGTAATTAATTTTTATGTTGATTGTTGAAGACTTTTGTCTATCTCTTTGTCTTGTTCATAATCATCTAGGTATTTTTGAATTTTAATAATTAATAAAAAGATTTTTTACATTAATTTAATTATTTTTTTTATAAAAATATTTAAAAATGTATTGATTAAGTAGGTATTTAAAATGAAATAAAGGAAATCAAAAGATATTTCTTTAAAAACGGAACATTATTGTCGTGTGTTAGATAAAACAGGATAGGAAATAATACTTAAAACAATTGCAGTTTCTCTAAAGTCAAGCAAATATCACCATCTTAACTAGAATCGAATCAAATCGAAACAATACAGATATTAACATTGAAAAGGATGCAAATACAATAAATTCGAATCCACCTGACAATATTAATTTGCACAGGAGCACAATTTGCAATCCATCACGGTTTTTTCGCACTTTCATTTAATAAGTTGCCGTCTGCATCCGCTGATGGATGTTGTTTATCGATGACGACAGCTGTCACCAATGCGTAATTCGTTCTTTTTGTTTAATTATTTGAATAATTATTAAAATATTCGGTGGAGTTATTATAGAATCAGTCTATAACATCCACTGCTGGGAATTGGATTCCCAAATGGCCGGGTCATTGAAAATTGTTGAACAAGGAAGCTTACTACTCTCCTTTGTAGTTCCCTAGATATGGTAAACTTAATTGGTAAACCAAATTGAAAGCATAAAAACTGTAACTACAAAGACATAATCATAAAATTCTCGATATTCATTTCGCTTTAATAAATCTCCGATCCACTAATCACCGCAGACATAAAACAACATTATATCACCAAAGTACTGAACGACGATAAAGTATCCATCGAACGACTTTAAAACTTCATTTTATCACGGCTATCCATAAACCTGAAACGCCACTCAAAAGCGCCACTAAATAAAATCTACGCCCATTGTAAAGCTGTCGTCAGATACTTTAACACCTATAAAATGCTCAATATACGATAACTGGGTATTGACAGTAACCGAAAATGTTTTAAAACTAGATTTATAGCCGAACTGTATTGAAGTTTTTACGTTTCGACGCTGAAATTTCGCAAGCTGTTGACCATTCGTTGGGTTTTGCTGAATATTTATGGCCTAAAACTGGATTAACCTTGGAAATATTGTTTCGTTTTCGAGAATATTCTGCAAGACCTAGCAAAACCAGATTTCACAGTTCTATGTTATTTCTGTGGGCACTTGGGCTTTGCTCTGAAACCGAATTCATGAAAATCTGACCTAGTTCTACTTACCTACTACTTGTATGAACGTATCTGCACTACCTACATCCGATCTAAATTCGACCTGTCGCCATAAATTTCGCACTGATTATTCTTGGACCATTCTTCCTCGCCAATTCCTTTACTACCAACTACTAAATGGCAATTGTCAGCATGTTATTTGTGTTTGGCAATTCTCTTTCGAAAGTCTCAAATATTTAAGGCATCGTTCGGGTTAACCCATCAAGCAGTTTCATGCACATTCTGTCCCAATTTATTTTTATTTTGGCGTGTTCACACTGCTCCTCAATGTAAACGACATTTAAGCCCCATTTACACTATGCACGTATCTTGCCTGTGCCATGCATTGAAATTAAAGTAAAGTATTGCCCTGGTAGTCGTGAGACTAACTGCAGACATGGGCACACTTGTGCTTTGGGAAGGAATGAAGGGTTAGTTCAATTATAAACAGCTACATTTGGGGGCACGCCAGATGACCCAGGTATAGGATATGCGGGTCGCTTGGGCGCTGACGAGGTTTCGTCAATATTCAAAATATGTTTGCTATTTCATAAGTTCTTGGCCGATTTCTTTGATTTTACTCTCAAACGATAGGACCGTTGACGTTCCGCATTGGATTTCCCGGTTTTCATTTCGCAATCGCAATAAAACTCGAACCAAAAAAAATCATGGTTCGAGTTTTATTGCGATTTATAGGTATATTATTTTCAGAGTACTTCTGATACTCAGAATTGGTGTTATTGCAGAGATTTTTTCTGAGAATCACAACGCACTTTGCCACACTTACAATCATTTTTTATTTACAAGCTTTATGATAGCTTGCTCTGTTCGTATGTGTTTCCGGTTACTCCTTTTGTCATCAATTTTTCAAGCACTTCCTGGCATCTGATTGAGCTGAAACTTGGTATACGTAAACAACTACTAAGACATTTTGAAAAAATGATACCATGGAGCTGGTCTGATGATGGAGCCGGAAGTTGAGCATAGGACTCCTCAATCAAACAAGATAATACCATCGTGTTTGGAGTCCTTGGTTACGTATTAACAAGTACTTTGACAATGGGTGGTGCTCAGGGTCTGATGATGGAGCCGGAAGGTGGCCATGGGAAAACCTCAATCAAGCAAGATAGCACCATCGTATTTGGGCTCATTGGTCATGTATTAACAAGTGTTTTGACACTAGGTAGTGTTCAGGGTCTGATGATGGACCCGGAAGGTGACCATGGGAACTCCTCAATCAAACAAGATAGCCCCATCGTGTTTGCACTCATCGGCCATGTATTAACAAGTGCTTTGACACTAGGTGGTGTTCAGGGTCTGATGATGGAGCCGAAAGGTGGCCATGGGAACTCCTCAATGAAACAAGATAGCACCGTCGTGTTTGGACTCGTTGGTTATGTATTGACAAGTGCTTTGACACTAGGTGGTGTTTAGGGTCTGATGATGGAGCCGGAAGGTGCCCATGGGAAAACCTCAATCAACCAAGATAGCACCATCGTGTTTGGACTTATTGGTCATGTATTAACAAGTGCTTTGAGACTAGGTGGTGTTCAAGTTTTGATGATAGAGCTGGAAGGTGGCCATAGGAAAACCTCAATCAAACAAGATAGCACCATCGTGTTTGGACTCATTGGTCGTGTATTAACAAGTGTATTGATACTAGGTGATATTCAGGGTCTGTTAATGGAGCCGGAAGGTGGCCATGGGAACTGCTCAATCAAAAAAAAAAACAGCACTATCGTGTTTGGACTCATTGGTCATGTATTAACAAGTGCTTTGACACTAGGTGGTGTTCAGGGTCTGATAATGGAGCCGGAAGGTGGCCATAGGAACTGCTCAATCAAACAAGACAGCACCATCGTGTTCGGACTCATTGGTCATGTATTAACAAGTGCTTCGACACTAGATGGTGTTCAGGGTCTGATGATGGAGCCGGAAGGTGGCCATGGGAAAACCTAATTCATGGGATTTGTGATAGAACAGATATTTTAAAAAATCCTAATGCTAAAAAGTATACAATAAAATATAAGTAAAAATCTTTTTAAAAACAAGCTTTTAATGAACTAAAAAGTACTAAATAAAAACTTACGTAAACATAGAACTTTAATATTTTCTTAAAAGCTTGAGGCGTAAATGTCCTTCTTACACTAAACTTGAAGATACGCCTCGGTTTTAAGAAAATATTAAAGTTCTATGTTTACGTAAGTTTTTATTTAGTACTTTTTAGTTCATTAAAAGCTTGTTTTTAAAAAGATTTTTACTTATATTTTATTTTTAAATAAAGTTTCGATTTCTTAATAACTACGTTTCATCTCTACTCCCTCCTCTAATTGGGCCCGGACTCCCGGACTAACTTAAAGACGCTTATGTTTCTGTTATTACTACGTTTTGGGCACAGTATTTGTAGGCACGTGGCACTATACCTAAAGACGCTGTAGCTTGCAGCTTGCCATGTGATAGTTACCTACCGAATTATTTTCTTGCATAAAGATGCAGGCTTGTCGTGTGTTACAGACAAGGAACAAGTACACACGGCCACAAATCAAGCTGTACATTTCCAGTATAACCTGACCTCCAGTATAACCTGACCAGTATAATCTATTTTCTGTGCGACCTTCTGAAAGGTGAAGCAATACCTAACGACCCAAAATCCTAATCCCCCAAAACATTCAAAACCAATACCGATCCAAACATTTGTCACCAACATCGCCAACTGCCATTACAGTGAAAGTTTGCCAGGTACCGCTCTACTTACCTCGAGATTTACTGTTTGTCCGCGATCTTTTTGTTTTAAAGCTCTTCGCGTGCCACTTTCTTAGTTTTAATGTACTTTTTGTGTGAACGCAATGTTAGAAGTGCCACTTATGTGTTTCTTGTGGCGTTGCTTTGTAAAGTGTCTGAGTTATGCTTCGTTTGGGAGTAGGCTTCAAGTTTAAGTATATTTAACACATTTGGTGTTGCTTAGGGCCAAGTCATTTCCAGCTTAAGTCGCGCTATGTAAGTTCACTCTCTTTATAAAATAGGTAAGATGTTAATTTAAAATCAGTTATAGAGTTTTTGCAAAACGTGACCGGTAGAATTTCCAGTAAATAACTACTTTGAAATTATAGCTTTACTTAGAAATCGATGCAAATTGTTGTTAATTTGTAAATTGTTGTTGGTAATTAACAAAACTGAGGAGATAGAAATACATAAACTATGTTCCACTATAAAAACTTATACAGAATCAAAAGCTTGTTAAACCCGACGATTTCAAACTACTTAGGTGTTTGATGAAATTTATAAAATGTTTAACGTGCGAGATATAAAATGAATACCCACGAACCTCAAACTTTTTCACTTCAACGCCTACCGAAAATAAAGCCCTACGATCAAATAATTAAACTTTTCACATTGAAAAAGTTGAAACCAATCAGTTTAGTAGTAATCTTCAATCAGTGAGAATTTAATAGTTGTCTAAATTCATTAGGTGAGGTCGAGCTAAAGAGCCGAGGTTGAGTTGAACTGAGGTGACGTGCCCCGAGCTGATTTGATCAATTATTATCAGCGCTATAGCAGGTAGAATTAAAATTATTTTTTGAACATTGTAAAAGATTTATTGGTGAGGATTAAGGTTTTTTCTTCTTTTTGATGTTACACGATTTAGAAAAATCACTGAATACAAATGTTTTCACTAATGAAAAGCGTTTCGTTGCGTTCTTGCGAAACAGTCATTTGATTTTGATTTTTTAAGAATTATAACACTCGTAGTGTTGGAAGGAGTCGTGGCTAAAACAACTGCATGTGTCAGTCTTACCAAGGGGTATCGTGTTACACTAGTAACTCGGTAGTGGAGGTCAGGCAATCGTTCCATGCAAAATACTTGTATTCAATTTCATCCGTATAGACTGGAACCCAACCCGAGGCTAGGCAGATAAAATATGCTATGTCATTTCAGCAAAATTATATTATAATCAAATTGACAGATTTTCAGATTTATTCTACACGTAGGGAGTAGTCACATTGTGTTCATATAACATCCTACTATATTAATTTATTATGGGAAGTAATGAGCTTTCTGAACCATTGAAGCGTCACCACCTATTATTAGAGGTCGTTCACCTAAGTAGATAGATAGATAAAACGTTTATTTGGTGCACGCAGAAGACATAACACAACATACAAAAGCACGGTTAAATAATAACTAATTACATGAATAAATAGCCAATATACAATAATAACAATAAAATAAGAAAACAAGACACTATTATGACACAATTAGCTATTGCTCCTACCACGCGCCAGCCCAATACGCGCAAATATAAGCCACAAAATGTCTACATTCCAACGATAAGTTTACGCAATTGACGGTAGTTCAATGTTCTGATAATAATCTAAAAAGTGCGGTGTGCGTCTCAACGTTGCACCAAATGGGAGTCCAACTCAGCATGTGCCAGGCAAATATACCTGACGCTGATATTCTGCTGGATCCCTGCAGTGACATACGGACGCATAAGTCATCGTCACGACTCCCTCTTCTCTCCTATCAATACCAGAAGAACTCCAAAACCACATTAATAAAGAAAATCCCCAACAAGTCATCTTTAACGATTCTCTTTCCAATTACCCACGAAACGATAAAAAAGACAGAAGTCGGAACTTCCATACGTTCTGCCGAAGCATTGGACGTGGGACCCGCAGCCCCGAAGTTGCTCGGTAAATCACGGAGCGCAAGATTTATATTACAACTTTGTTTGCACCTGTTGGTGTACGACTTCTCTTATTTGATGCACAAATGGAAACGTCTTTTTGTAGACATTGATTGACTGGTTTGGCAAAACTTTTGATTGGAGTTATTGCTGCGGCCATTTATAACTTTTAGGTTATTTAAATTAACTGTGCCTTAAGTTAGAAGTTGGTGTGAAGTCAGGTAACTTTTTCAATGATAGATGGATCATTTAATCAATCTAGGCAGTCGGTAAACGTAAAGAAATCTGACCCTAATGGTTTGGAACGACCAATATGTAGTGAGAATTTTCTTTCTCAGCATTAGATCAATGTATAAAGCATTTATCTTACTGTTAATCGGTTGCGATATTATCTCGAAGAATCGTCTAATTGAGTAGGTAGAGTAAAAGAACATATTAGTAAAGCTGGTATGTCAGGAATGCAGAGTTTGCAAACCTTAAGCAATCAATCTGTCTAGCCTTTTCTCAACATTATGTTGGGGTCAGCTTCCAGTCTAACCGAATGCAGCTGAATACCAGTATTTGAAATGGAGCGACTGCTTATCTGACCTCCACAACCCAAGTTAGTGGGTAGTCTAAAATCTGACAACCAAGAGCGGTTGTCAGATTTTTGGACTAATGACTATCCGTAATGACGCCAATCCTGTAGCGTTGTAGTGATTTCCCTCTTGCATTCTCAACGAACCATAACCATAACCACTGAACTTATCAAAACACACCATTTTCCATAGCAACATTTTTTTATAAACATTTACATTTGTATCGCTTTTAAACCGTAAAGGGAAACTTCGTGAAGAAACCACGCGGTAAATAATAAATCGTAACGTGTGGGTAATGTTCTGAGAACTGTGATACGTGGCGCCACCTGGTGTGAAACATCGAAGGTAAAAAAAGATTTTGCATGTAAAAGTGAGGTTCAAATATATTGGAATAATATTCGATGCTGTATATGTGTTTTGTTGAAATTTTGACGTATATTGGTGGTTTTCCTACTAATGTTACTGAAAATTTTCGGGAAAATGAAGTAATGGATGTTGAAGCAGTGCCTGGTGTGATTCTTAAACAAAGGTAAAATGATTTGATTACACAAATGTACGTATTATCTATTCCTGCTCCAGGCAGTTTATATTTTGCAGTTAAGCTGGTAACGCATAACTGCAAACTATGTAGAAAATGACAGCTAATATGATTAGCCATCAGAGATAGCATTAATACCCTTAGGACATGCGCAGCAAAAGCATAATCGGCCTATAATATTCCCTCTGCTTGGAAACAGGCATCCTCTTTGTGAGGGGTGAGGGCCGTAATCTACCACGCGGGCCCAATGCGGGCTGCTTGATTTCACTGGATTTTTTTCTTCAAAGACATGCTGGTTTTCTTACGATGTTTTCCTTCATCGTTTTGAGAGGGACTAGCGTCAGAACTTGTGTAATACCTTGTAATTAAAATACATTATTGGTAAACGCGTACAAATCTTCCTTTCGTTAATTTCATAGCCGTATCTACCTTCAAATTTATGTTTTACGCTATCTTGTTGTTCTAGCGTTTACAAACTCAACCCTTAAAAGCAAACCAATCCAACGTCAATTAAAAAAATTAAACAAACCCTCCTGAACCGTTAATAACAAAAGTCGTCCGTCTATTGCTAAATAATTCATGAACCTTCGCTGTCATGTCAGTCGATAGCCCTCTTAATATTCAGACAATACGACTTACAAATTAATGTTTGATTAATATTTTAAATAATGTTGTTTCGATAAAGTTTCATGCCTTGACCTTAGAGTACTTTAGACTGCGCAAGAATATGTAAGTGGTTCTAGGGAAGGCATGACTCCGAGTTTGGTTTTAGTTTTGTTGTCCAAGTTACTGATGGAACAAACCTATCGTTTGACTTGTTTGTTGTTGGAGTAGGACCTTTTAGAGGGTAATTTAACAATATTAAAGTTCAGGTCAATGATCCTAAAAAAATTGATTATTAGACTCAAAAGACAATAGGTTAACAAGTTAAAAAGTTGAAATTGGTTAGCAGTTTAGAATTGCAAATCCAATCTGACCCAACAAACTATCATCATCTGCATAGCCTTTTCCAACTATGTTGGGGTCGGCTTTCAGTCTAACCGGATGCAGCTGAATACCAGTATTTTACATGGAGCGACTGCCTATCTGACCTCCACAATCCAATAACCGGGTAATAAGATACGCCTTGATAAGACTGGCGCAACAAACCAAACCTCTAAATTAGACCATAGAACAACTAATATAAAGAAAGAAAAACACATAAAACATCTGAGGAAGCTAACGAGACTTATAATTAAATATTTTATAGACAACATAAACGTTATGCAGTTTTAAAAAGTCAGGTTGGAAACCCCAGATTTTACAGATAGGTGGGTTTTATCATAATGACTGAAGATTAGCGATGGACCATAAAATTTTCATTTTGCCGACACTGAGCAAGAGGCTCGAGATTAACCAGAAGCAACGCAGTTATGCTAATGAATGTACTGATGAAAAAATAAAGCTTTTAGAGACCGTAAGATATTTTAAAGGTACTCTGTAGAAGGAAATTGAGGAGATAAACTCCGTGGTTTGTAATTAATTCACTGAGAGAATAGAATAAAATTAATGGCAGGATTAAAACATTTGGTTGATGAAGATGTTTTATGTGGAAAAATTGGTAATTCTGTTATCAGTTTCACACGTTTCTTTTATAAAACTTAGACAACCAATAGTAATACAAACTGCAACTGGCAGCATCGGCTCAGCGATCTGACATCATTGCGGTAAATTTTAACGAAAGAAATACTTGCTACTTATATTTGAAAATAGATTTTACAGATCACTTTTAGTTGACGAATAATAAAAATTTCTTTACAAAAAGTAATGGTATGTATCCCATCAAAAAAATGCAAGTGAAAATGGGATCCATGTTCAATATTAAGAATATGCGTGGTTGTGGACTTCGCCGACAAATGAGAATTGAGATCTAAATGAGTGCCAAGTTCAGCAGATCATCCTAAAATTTATTTACATGATTATACAACATTCTAAAATAAAAAACACAATTCCTTATTTTCTTCTGCTATAACAATGTTTGCTATTTAAAAATATAACTTCTTCGAAATAATTACATAAACCACTTAGGATAAATAAGAAGCTCAAGATTTGACTTGGCTAGTCTAAATCAATCGTCACCCAGAACAATTCTGGAAATATAAAATATTTTTTTACGTATCTTAATATTTTGGGACGAAGGAGCATATTGTTTGGGTAGAACGAAGAATAAATCCTAATTTCGTTGTCAATTTGTTGTTCTAATTTACGATAGTCAGTAGTACTTCATCATATCTAGTTTTGTAGAAATCTTTTTAGTTGACACTGAGATTGAAGGAAACTAATATTCTGCTTCACTTTCAAGTTTTCCGTATTCCCAAGTGAATATGAAAACAGCTGACCTTCAAGAGTATTCACATTCCACTTGAAATGTCAGTCTAGAAATAATACCCAAGATTTATTGTCTGCCAGTGTAATGTATAGGTGATTCAAGCAAAGTCATTAAACATTTTCTATTGAAATACTCCTTATAAATTACCTACGTCTTCATTTTAATATCGCCTCCCATTTATTCTGGCAGTATTATTTGTAATGTCCATGTATTCACCGCTTAATGTCACAGAAATGGGTCCGTGATTTTGTATTTCATAATTCTTCGTATGTGATTGTTCTATTTTGCGTATTTTTTTTAAATATTTGTATTATAATTATTTTTTTGAACTACAAAATGTTTGTCTAAAACACTTGTTTGATGAATTGGTCCTGTTTTATAGCGACTTTTAATTATGTCTCCAATACAATGCAAAGCAATCAGAATATCTTCGGGGATCGGAAAGGCGATCACTAAAAGATTATCTTAATAGAAACAAGTGCTCTCTGATTGATTAATATTTACAATTACTCGTCATAAAATAACCTAGGTAAAGATAGGTACATAGTTAATTATTACCAAAATACTTTTAAGAATGATTGGTTCGTCAGTTAGTGGAAATTCTCAAAACACGTCTAGAAACGAAAATAATGTTTTATTTCTGTCCAACTTTCAGTCACATTATTCAAGACCTAAAATTCCCAAATGACCATCATAACAGAGCCCAAAACATCACAACTCAAGAAATCACAGCAAATTCTACAAAATAATATATAAAACAGAACCTTTCCTCCAAAGCCCGGTCTTAGAAGTGTTATCAATAACTTTATTTAATAAGCCAACATCCAACAATGATAAATAGGCAGCTCGCGTTTTCGAGACCTCCTTTCAAATTTGTATCCATCGGACTGTGAAAATCATATTTTGTGTAACTGTTAAGACTTGCCTGAAATTCATAGAGGTTCTCTTGAGCTTGAATTATATTGAAAGTCGTATTTCTTTGGAGGTAATCGGGAAATTTATGGCATCTTTCCTTGTAGGCGAGTGCGAAATAAATATTATGAATGCGAAGGTTTTGTCTGTGTGTAACATTTTAAGGGTGAATTGATTGTGATTTTAATTTCAATAATTTCCAGTGTGACTTGTTACTCGTAAAATTGAGATTTTTGTATTGTTCCCGTAAAAGAAAACTAGTTTTCAGTAGGTAAGTTTTGAGTTCTTTTCACGTGTCTATTACTATTAACTTCTTAAAGGCCCGTGCAAACTGGCGCGATATTGCGCTTATTTGTATTCTTACATTAATTATTTTCAATTTGTGTAGTATCTATAGGTTCTCAAGAAGGAATTTTATTGATATCCTGGAATATTCTGCGAACATCCACTATGTTACAACGGTATGGGATTGGCCTTCACTCTTCGTAATGTCATAGACCCGGTAGCACACGGCGTAATTTTAAACGCGCTGACGACGCGCGTTTCAAAGTTTTTCTTCGCTGTCCGAAGTCAAGTTCTTGAAACGCGCGTCGTCTGCGCCTGCCCTGCGCCTGCCTGTGCTAGGGGCCTTAATCGTTATAATAACTTCTTGGAAAAAGTAACGAATCGAATCGATCCTAATATTTTTACGAGACGGTTGCAAAGCTAAAAGAAGGTAGGTAGGTACCTACTATTTATAATTATGTCACCGCCTACTTGTCAACTTCGTTAGTTGTTTATATATAATACCGATAGATTACTATCGGTATTATATCCGTTAGATTATAAATTGTCGATAAATTGTGGTATCGGATATAAACGGTCTCAAAATCTTACTGAGACATTTACATGGTATAAAATATAAGACAAATAAATATAAGAGACGAAAAGCGACTTGATGGATTTTGATGCGGTTCATTTGTAAAAGCTAACAACTTAGATAAAACTCAGAAATCTCGATGTTTTTACAATGGGGTCACACCAGTACATTACGCCCCTATTCGAGGCAGGGCCGCGTCGCTAGTCGATACATAAGATAGGTACGTCATGATTCAATAATAAAATTTCGTCACAGATATAACAAAATGGCGTACTAAACGCAAAATGTTAATTCATAATTTCCAATTTGTCCTTCATTTCCTTCAATTTCCATGCAACGCAATAGCAGCAAATATCGTGGTTACAAAAAAGAGAGTTGTGGGTAGTAGTGCGAGCGATAATGTCGTATGTGCACATACTACACGATGCACGTAGGGACAACAGCACATGTTACATAAATAAAACAAGAGTGTGACGCGAACAGGGGTGGCGGGGAACTAATACATGAGCTATTGTTTAATGTGTAATGTCAATTTAATTAGTGATTGGGCCTTACACCCATACCAATACATAGATAGACAGTTGACAGTTGTTGACAGTTTGTATTTATATATAAACGGTCTATCTTTTATGTATAGACTAGTGTTAACCACTTTCGTAACCATCTTGGTTTCCTGTTAGCTATAATAACGGCCTAAATATGATGTTCTTTCCACTAACTTCCAATGAAGCGAGATTTTTTTAAATTGAAATGTACAAAACTCAGATCAAGGTATCGTGACAATTTTTACCTGAATTCTGTTTATAAAATTTAACTTTTCGTTTTTCACGTTTGACTCAAAATATAGATGAACATTAAAGCCAAGGCAAAGGGCTATGTTATCTATTTCTTATCTATTTCTTACAGATTTCTATATCATAGAAATCTGTAAGAAATCCATTAAAACGAAGATCGCAAATTCTGTGCGTGAAACTACCTGTGAACCGACAAGATTTTCCATTTATTAAAAATATATTCGAAGGGAAAAGAAATCTGTGGCATCCCTAAGCGCCTCTCTACGATAAAAGCGGAACGAGAAGAACCGTTTAAGTCTCTATTGTATTACACTACTCTATAATTTACGTTCTTTTTATACCTAACACAATATGCTGGCTTATGTTTCCATTTTATACTGATCTAGAAGTAAAGTATTTAAGTACAACAGCTGATTGGTATCACAAGTGAGATCTTGTTAGAAAGAAATCGTATTTCGTTGACAATAAAGCCAATATAATCGCACGTACTCAATCTTATGGGTCATAAACAGGACTGGGTTGAACACCACGGCTTACGCCTTTTAGGGAATACAAGCATGATGTTATAAGTAACATATATAAAATATTGTCTAACTTTTTATGTACTTAATAATGATCTTTATAATGTGTTTTTGAATTTTCAAAGAAACTTAAATACATAATTAATTAAATACATCATCGTATTGCTAAGAATTTCACTATGGTTTATTTACGCATAAATATGTTTTTAGGATTCCGTACCCTCCTGCCAGGGTTGCGGGTTAGTCCGAAAGGGATACCGGGACCTTGGCAACAGGCAACTGAAGGAACACGGGTGGGTTTTAGTCAGTAAAAGTCTGACACGCCTTTCCGCTCCGCCCAGAGCGGGAGAAGTCATTGGATGATTCCACAGCCACAAAAAAAAAAAAAAGGGTTCCGTACCCAAAGGGTTAAACGGGACCCTATTACTAAGGCTCCGCTGTCTGTCAGTCTATCTGTCTGTCTGTCTGTCTATCTGCCCGTCTGTTACCAGGCTGTATGTCATGAACCGTGATAGCTAGACAGTTGAAATTTTCACAGATGTATATCTGTTGCCGCTATAGCAACAAATACTAAAAACCACAATAAAATAAATATTTAAGGGGGCTCCCATACAACAAACGTGATTTTTTTGCTCGATTTTGAAAACGACAACAGGTAGATGCTTGAAATATTCACAGAATATGTAGTATATTTAATTTAGAAATAAATAATTAAGTTAAAATAAAACAAATATTAAAGGGGGGCTGCCATACAACAAACGTGATTTTTTTGCCGTTTTTATATATAATGGTACGGAACCCTACGTGCGCGAGTCCGACTCTCACTTGGCCGGTTTTTACTTAAACCATAATAATAAAAGCGATTTTTTAAATGGAACACCCAACCCTTAAACCGATTTGTTCAGCCAATTTATGCGCACTTACCCAATATACTTACGATCAAACTACTATGTAGATTAAATATGTCGGTGACTTCCGCACGAGACGGACGGGTTAATACAGGAAGTAGGGTTAACTTGTTGCCTAGCGATGCACTAGCTATCGAGAATTTTTCATTTTAGCTCATAGATTTTCAGTTAAGATTACTGAAATTTACATAGTGGTGTTATATTTTAGTCAATAAAAAGCTTATTTTAAAGGTTATTTCTGTCTATAAAACGCATCGTTTGCTAATCATCGATGTTCAAAATCAAAATCAGAATCATGATGTCCTTTTTTTTTTTGAGGATGGGAAATCATCCAATGACTTCTCCCGCTCTGGGTGGAGCGGAAGAGCGTGTCAGACTTTTACTGACTAAAACCCACCCGTGTTCCCTCAGTTGCCTGTTGCCAAGGTCCCGGTATCCCTTTCGGACTAACCCGCAACCCTGGCAGGCATCGGTCCTAGCGGACCCCACCAATTGTGCTGACATCTCTTTGAGGCGCGCGTGGAACACGACGCGCCATCGACCCGGGCCTGGTCCTGATCGGACGGCGAGCTACCCATTGCTCGCCGTCCGCAAGCCCGCGCCTATGGTGGCCGGGAATCCGCCTGGGATTCCCGACGCCCAGGGCGTCTCCAGCGGCGGCGGCGGTTAGGGGCGTGTGGGCGCAAACTTTGCCTCTCCCTCACGCGTTCCGCCTCCTCCTTCGCGACCATTACTGCTTCGCAGAAGGAGGTGACTGCTTCCCATGCCCTCTCGCTCCGTACCATGGCCTGGACTAGAGCCGGACGCGAGAGGTCACCGCCGCCAATCGCCTCCAAGAGGACACGGCGGGGCTCCGCCCAAGCGGGGCAGACCTCCACCGTATGCTCCACCGTGTCCTCCGGGCGATCCACACAGTGGTGACACCCGGGCGAATCATGATGTCCTATGATTCTTTCCCCTCTTTTTTAATGTAAATGTAAATATTATTATTTTTAAGTTTGTTTACGCTAAAGTCGTCATATATTATGTAAATACTATGATAAAATCAATAAAAGCCCATACAAAAAAAAAAACAATTTGAAATTGGAAGCCTTCCCCTTTTTCAGTACATTACGGTGTTTTACAGTACATAAAAACTGTTTGTAAAGCCATCAAAAACTCATTGTAAAGACCAACCTATATTTAAGTAAAGTTACATTGTCAAGTCAATGCAATGCAATCATTCAGACGGTAAAACTATCTCAGTTCCTGGCTCAATTTAACAACTCAATCTCATTTACCTTGAAAATAACTTATACAGCAGATGTCTGAAACAATAAACAAACATACAATGTCTTACGATAAACAAAGTACCTACTGTTAGATTTGTAACCGAGATTTCTGATCTGATTTGAAACCATAAAGTTGACGGTTATGTTATGACTTCACAAGACAGTCGTAAAATCGACTGAGCGTATAAACATTGATTGAAATTATATCAACCTGTAAAATAATAAAATATGTACTGTATTGTTAGAGCCTGAATTTATATTCCATCCAGTAGAATAAGTACTATAAAAGGTACACTAAATAATCTGATAATTACTGATTACAGATTCTGTAGATCAATATTAAGAAATAAGTTTGAAAATTGAGACTGAATAAAAGCTGGCAGTAGTACAATGTAGGATAGAAACGACACAAGAGGACAAGCTCTTCCAAAACTTATGTTAATTATCATAATACGTCGCTCTCGTTCTTTCCTGTACAATTTATGAAACTTTGAGCATTAAAAATACAGATAAAAAATAAGATGTCATTGAAATAACCGTGAAAGTCCGAGGAGCGCTTTCGGATCGCTCTTGACAGTTGAGCATTTTTTGACATCGCGCTTCGAAAGCCCTGTTGACACGTCAAGGGCAGACTTTGAAGCAGTCTGAAAATCGGTTACCATGACAGCTAGTGTCAATGCCCAATATAGGTATCGATATGAAAAGCGACATCTCCTGTAAACCACGTAAAAAATTATGCCATAAAATTGAATGAAACAATAACTACAGTCCCCACGTCTCAATATTATGCCACAGATTTGCCAGATATCGTCAGATTTGCTTGTGTTGTCCCAATAAAGTCAATACGACTTGTGTTATGAGTGACGATAACAAGTATGGCGTCCGCTTGTGACGAGCTCAATATACTGCACAGTCATAACTCGGTATTACCTGCTTGTATTGAAAGTGTCGGATTTATAGAGAAGAGTGGTTGTTGGATTGTGGACTTGAGTATGTAGTAAAGTTATTTTAAGCTCTCCGTTAAAACAATAATTAAAGTTTATCTAAAGCCGGATTATTTTATACTAGCTGTACCCCGCAGTTTCTCCCGCGTAGGTCTCGATCCCGTGGTCGTCCCGTGGGAATATAGGGATAAAACGTGTCCTATGTCCTATTCCTATTTTGGTCATGGTCTACCCGTGTGCCCATCCTCTCCTCTCTATAGTAGGGAAAGTCGCGGCGGCGCGGCGCCGCGCCGGCGTCGAACGGTTCGCGTATTACATATCTTTATACTCGTGATAACTCCGAAATTAAATGTCCGATTCGAATGAATTAAAAAGTATTTGACTGCTACATAAATACCCTTGTTGGTTGTTAAAACTATTTATTTGAATAAAAATTGTTAACGACGTTAATAACTAAACGTAATAAACTGCGCAATAAATGAGCGGCGTGAAGTTGCTGCACGGAGCGCTCCCGACTCGCGCGAACGTCAGGTGTGTGGCCGGCGCAGCGGAGCGACCTAACTAAGTGCGAACGAAGACACCGCACGCGCCGTCACGTATAAAAATTATTCAAAACTCAAAGTTGTACTATTTAACTGATTATATGTATAAAAATCTACATCGCATTTTTTGTGCATCCTTCTGCAACCTGCCTGCACATAATTTGGTGACCCCGACGTGATCAATAAGGCGAGAAGCGTACTATCGACGAGACTCCGACGCATCATAGTCGACGAATTCTCGGAAATCCACGCGTCGCCTGCGAAGAACAACGTGACCTGTTGAACGACGAGTCGCGACAAGCTGTACCTGCTGGACCTGGACGAATTTCCACGACAACAACTTTGGGATCGCTGATCTAAATTTGCAAAATTCAGGAAAGTGCTGATTAATGCTGTGAAAAGTGATCTTCCTATTGTCGTTCGTTAAGGAAGTAGCCATTTTGAGGTAAAATAATTATTCAGTTTTATCGCTGCGAACTTCAATTTGCCTCTTGTGTGACGGTGTTTCATCTTCGTTTGCATTCTTTTCCGTTATTATTGTAAAATATAACGACGAATTTCGTACCTATTTCAAACATAGGCACTTACATTATTGCTAACTGGTCGAAATATTGACCATCAAATTCATACTTTTCTCACACAATACTGTGCTGTTTTCGTGCCTAGCTTAGGAATAGCTATCTTACGGAAAATAAGCATTTATTGCAAGATATTGCTTCGTGATTTATACCTGCACGCTGAAAGTTGCGCTTAATTTGTTTGTGTGGGTGGATGCTCGAGTACGAGTTTGGGCATGACATTATTGCTACTACTTTATTTACTGAGTGAATATTTAACTACTTACCTTTTCATTATTCTAACTAACAAACTATCTGCGCTATGATTGCTTATTTTCTGTCTAGCGTCTTGATATACTAATTAAGTACCTAAGTACTTCTTATTTACGTCATTTAAATTCTAACTTCCTTTGTTATCTAATTTATAACAAAGACGATCTTGCTCCCTTACTTCATAAAGTAAGGAGGCTCAAACTGTTGCCTATTTAACCTTTAATTGCATAATACACACCTACTTAGAGTGTTCACAAACTATCTTCTACCTGCAACTTATTGAAATATAAATAAGTCAACTTCCAGGCATCAAAACTGTGTTAAGTATAAACACAGTTATTCATTGTATTCGCCGACTATTCCAGATTCCGAGATTCCACCGAAACGTGCAAGTCTTCGCTGCGCGAGAACGCGTGGTTGCTGTTGCTACGGTGCATGAGCGACAGCGGGTGATAAGCAGAGTAAGCTGAACTGAAGGTGACGCTGCGGCTGACACCATCAGCCTGCACACGCTGCGCTCCGGGCTCGTCTGGTTGGATTGTCGGTACCATTTTATTGTACCTTTATTGGTCATAGGTTATATTTTGTCTAACCGTTATTTGCCTCTCCGTATTTCACTTGGTACCTATCTCACTAAATAATAATGTCGGAAGATATTAAAAAGCTTAAGCAATCTCGTAGTAATATAAAGGGTAGAATTACTATATTCAAAAAACATATTGAGTTGTTAAAATCAATTGATCCAAGTCAAATTACAAAAATACAGCTTACCGAATTACAATTAAAGTTAGAACGATTTCAGACAATGTTTTCTCAATTTGATGAACTTCAATCTAAAATTGAAGTGCTAGATCTTGAATCTGAAGGTGAGATTGAAGAAAGGGAATCATTCGAGGAACAATTTTGTAATTTAATTTCACATGCACAACTTATAATTGAAAATGTATCACAGGCTCAAAGCATTTCTATTCACGGTAACAATAATGTTGATGTGAAGTCCGTGTGCAGCGGTTCATCCTGTAAAAATAATAATAATTTTAATGTTAAACTACCAACTATAAATCTTCCAAAATTTGATGGCAACTACTTGAAGTGGCTCGAGTTCCGTGACACTTTTGACTCGTTGGTTAATAAAAATACATACATTCCAGAAATTAATAAATTTCACTACCTTCGGTCTTCACTGGAGAGTGGGGCTGCAGTTGTTATAAAATCAGTGGAATTTACTGCTGAAAACTTTATGCTGGCATGGAAACTTCTATGTGATAGGTATGATAACAAGAGACTATTGATAAATAACCATTTAAAATCACTATTTAATTTTGAGCCTATCACTAAGGAATCACATAAATCTCTGCGTTATATGATTGATTATTTCACAAAAAATCTACGTGCCTTAAATTTATTAAAGGAACCTACTGACTACTGGGACACAATTATTATTCACATGATGGCCTCCAAACTAGATGGCGCCACAGGTCGCAAATGGGAAGAACATCGAAACAATTTATCGGTTTGTCCAACTCTTGATGACTTTTACCTATTTTTGCGGAACCGAGCAGATGTCTTAGAAACAGTGCAGTTTAGATCGGATGTTAAACCTCAGCGTTCACAGACTAAATCGTTTGTATCTTCTAGTGGTACAGAAAAGTCGACCAGTAAACAGTGTGCCATCTGCAAGGAAGGACATTTTGTTCATGAGTGTGAAAAGTTTAAAACTTTAAGTGTAGACTTGCGCCTGAAAGAGGTTGCTAAGCATAAACTTTGTCCCAATTGTCTTCGCGGTGGTCATAATGTCAACCGTTGTTTCAGAGGTCCTTGCAAATTCTGTCAGAAAAAACATAGTACGCTTTTACATGAAGGTAAAGAATCAAAACAAATTAATAATAATGAAAATTCTAACTTACCTTCTACTTCTGGGTCGAATTCCAGCGTCGCTCCTGCAGTGTCGTTATCCGTCGTGATGGCGAGTCAGGTGTTGTTATGCACGGCCCTGGTCGAGATAGTCGATCAACAAAATAATACTTACCTTGCGAAGGCGCTGCTTGATAATGGCAGCCAGTCTTCCTTTATTACAAAAAACCTGAAAAATAAATTAAAATTAGATTTCACTAATAGAAATGCAGTAACTGTTAGTGGCATCAATAATGCTGTTGTAAATACGGCTCATTATTGTGATTTAAAATTAAAATCTCGATTAAACGAATTTTGTGTCAATGTGTCATGTCTTGTCATACCACAAATTACAAGCAAACTTCCAAGCGTGAACATTGATCCATCGCAAATTAACTTACCTCACAATCTTCAGCTGGCTGATCCTGAGTTCTTCAGTCCTTCTGACATTGACATTTTGTTAGGTGCAGATATCTTTTGGGATATTGTAAACCCAAGGCTAATTAAACTTGGTCGAAACAAACCTACATTGCAACACTCTAAATTAGGCTGGTTAATATCCGGGCCTACTGGTGTTGGTAAAATTAACAAACTAAAACATAATAATAATATTGTGTGCAACTTCTCCCAAAGTATTCAACAAACATTAACAAAATTTTGGGAGATAGAAGAATTATTCCCTGTTAAAAAACATTGTTTTTCTAAATCTGAGGAGTTGTGTGAGAGTATCTTTATAAAAAATACTAAACGATTAAATGACGGTCGTTTTATAGTTAAAATTCCACTAACTGATCCTCCAGAACTAGCTCTCGGTGACTCATACAACGTAGCGCGTCGTAGATTTATTAATTTAGAGCGTAAACTAAACAAGTCACCTATTCTAAAGGAGGAGTATACATCATTCATTCGTGAGTATGAACGCTTGGGTCATCTTACACAAATTGAGCGTCCTTCTTTTGGTTATTTTTTACCCCACCACGCTGTATTACGGCCCAATAGTGAAACCACTCAATTACGAGTGGTGTTCGATGCTTCGTGCAAATCTACTTCCGGAAAGTCCTTTAACGATATCCAACTGGTGGGGCCAGTTATACAAGACGATCTTTTGTCAATTTTATTAAGATTTCGTCGAAATGCCTTTGTTGTTACTGCCGATATAGAAAAAATGTACCGGCAAATATTAGTTGACGAGTCTCAGCGTAACCTACAATTGATTTTGTGGAGAGACCAAGAAACGAAGCCGTTGCAAGTACTACAGCTTAACACTGTAACTTATGGCACGGCCTCGGCTCCATTCTTAAGTACAAGATGTTTGTTAGAGTTGTCGCGTGAATGCGCTGATAAACCCGACGTACAGCATGTTATTGAGCATGATTTTTACGTCGACGACTTAAATACGGGTTCTAACTCAAAACAAGATTTGAAAAATGTTGTTCATGAAGTCATTAATAAACTTTCAGAAGCCTGTTTGCCATTACGTAAATTCCGGACAAATGCTTCAGATATCTTAAAAGATATTTCTGTAACAAACATCTGTCAAGATTTTAGCAAGGAGTCTACTGTTTTAGGTCTAAAGTGGTATCCACAAACAGATACTTTAAAATTTTCTACAGAATTCAAAATTGAATCGAAAATTACTAAGCGCAATATTTTGTCTATGTCCTCTAAAATTTTTGACCCACTGGGTTTATTGTCAGCAACTACAATTCTTCCAAAGATAATATTACAGCAACTATGGTTATTAAAAAACGATTGGGATGAAGAAGTCCCAAATAAAATCAAACTTCAGTGGGAAGAATTCATTAATAATTTAAACTATATTTCCATTCTTGAGGTGCCCAGGCATATAGTCTGCTCAGCACCAATTAATGTAGAATTTCATTGTTTCACTGATGCATCGCAGACTGCGTACGGTGCTTGTTTGTACGTAAAGTCAAAGGATACATTAGGTGGTATACATACTCACCTTTTTTGTGCCAAGGCAAAGGTAGCCCCTTTAAAACCGGAGTTAACTATACCGCGTCTTGAATTAATGGGTGCTCTATTAGGTGCTAGATTGCTTAAAAAGGTTCTACATTCATCAAGTAATAAACAATTTGAAATTTCACGTGCTGTTTTGTGGACAGATTCAACTATAGTTTTGGGATGGATTAATACCCAACCAAAAACTTTAAAAACTTTTGTATGCAATCGTATACAAGAAATTCGTGAACTTACCGCTCAATATGAATGGCGCCATGTGCCAACTCAAGATAATCCGGCGGATCTTGCTTCACGCGGAGTCAAGCCTCAGGACCTTAAAAGTAACCATCTTTGGTGGCACGGTGCTTCTTTTTTAACTAAACCTGAGGATGAGTGGCCTCAGAATAATATTAACTTACCAAGTAACGCATTGCCTGAAATGAAGGTTAGTTTAACTACACAATGTATACAGAATTTTATTTCATTTGACAAATTTTCTAAACTATCTAAACTACAGAGAGTTTTAAGTTATGTACAACGTTTTATATACAACTGTAAAAATAAAAATAATAAATTGTTAGGTAAACTGACACTACACGAATTACAAACTTCATTAAAAACATTGGCTAAAATATCACAAACTTATTCCTTTGAAAAGGATATTCATTCTTTAACAACTACAGGAGTTGTAAATTGTAAATCTAATATTCTATGTTTGAATCCATTCTTGGATAATGAAAACATCCTGAGAGTTGGGGGACGCATTCAAGGTGCGTTGCAACCCTATAATAAAATACATCCTATTTTAATTGATTCCAAGCATGCATTTACCAAACTTTTATTTGCAGAGGAGCATCTGCGCTTACTACATTGCGGTCCTCAGCAATTACTTAGTCTGATACGTGAGAACTTCTGGCCCGTTGGTGGCAGAGTTCTTGCTACACAAACTGTAAACAAATGTGTCAAATGCGTACGGTTAAAGGGTAAATCCGTTCAAACTGTGATGGGTAACCTACCTCATCCTAGAGTAAATCCCTCATCTCCGTTTGAGATCTGTGGCACCGATTTCGCAGGTCCGTTCCATATTTCCAATCGGAAGGGACGTGGTGCTAGAATTAGTAAATGCTATTTGTGTCTTTTTGTCTGTTTCTCTTCTAAGGCTTTGCACCTTGAAGTTGTTAGTGAGCTAAGTACCAATGCATTTATTTCATGTTTACGTAGGTTTATTTCCAGGCGAGGAAAGCCTCGCACAATTTATTGCGACAACGGTAGAAACTACGTAGGGGCAAATAACGAGTTACGCAGAATGCTTAAGGCCGCCAATGAGTCCGTGACTGAGTTCGGAGCGAACGAGGGTATTAAATTTAAATTCAGTCCAGCTTATGCACCTAATTTCGGTGGAATCTGGGAAGCTGGCGTCAAAGCGGCTAAGTTCCATTTAAAACGGATAGCAGGTAATTCTAACCTTACATTTGAAGAGCTTTCCACTCTGTTTACACAAATTGAGGCAATATTGAATTCGCGTCCGTTGACACCTATGTCATCGGATCCGTCTGACTTTAATCCCTTAACACCTGGCCATTTCCTTATCGGGCGTCCGTTGACGTCACTGGCATCTCCTATGGTAGAAAAGTTGTCGATCAATCGATATCAGCATTTAGAAAGACTGAGGCAACATTTTTGGAAGCGATGGTCGCAAGAATTTCTCTCCGAGCTACAACAGCGGGTCAAATGGCGTCGATCCAGTGGCCACCCTATCAAAGTTCAAGATGTAGTCGTAATCAAGGATGATCATCTGCCGCCGATGAAGTGGACATTGGGGCGAGTTGAGCAGCTTTTCGTTGGACCAGATGGCTTGTGTAGAGTAGCAGACATAGCTACAACAAAGGGAACCGTCCGACGAGCCTTAAACAAGGTCTGCATCCTGCCAGTTCATACAGAAGGCCTTGAAAGCACGGCTTCCAAGGGGGCGGAGGATGTTAACGACGTTAATAACTAAACGTAATAAACTGCGCAATAAATGAGCGGCGTGAAGTTGCTGCACGGAGCGCTCCCGACTCGCGCGAACGTCAGGTGTGTGGCCGGCGCAGCGGAGCGACCTAACTAAGTGCGAACGAAGACACCGCACGCGCCGTCACGTATAAAAATTATTCAAAACTCAAAGTTGTACTATTTAACTGATTATATGTATAAAAATCTACATCGCATTTTTTGTGCATCCTTCTGCAACCTGCCTGCACAAAATTAATATGATGTCGATAAAACTCCTTCGCAAATAATGCATTAATTTCTAACAAATTTGATTACCATAAAAAAGGTTATAGTAAGTCAATCTTAAAAGATAGACATATGCTGTCACGGATTCTTTTTTAGAACTTTTAAAGAGGAACAATTCTATCATACATGATATTTGCGTAACTTTAACCGTTTACGCAGCGCACGCAACGGAAGCTCTCAAAAAGGAATAATTTTTCCCGTTTTTTCAACATTTTTCATTAATGCTCCGCTCCTATTAGTCAGAGCGTGATGTTACATAGCCTATAGCCTTTCTCGATAAATGGACTATCCAACACAAAAAGAATTTTTCAATTCCAATCAGTAGTTCCTGAGATTAGCGCGTTCAAACAAACAAACAAACAAACTCTTCAGCTTTATAATATTAGTATAGATAACTGTGTTGTGTCGTGTCCTGACGCCTTCTGACGCAGTGTCAGCCAATCAAAAGTCGTTGTGATTTTACGTAGTCCTGAACCGATTCGGTTTGGTTGGTGTATTCGCGTCACGACACAACTCGACACAGGTTTTTACGACTTGATAAAACAGAGATTTCTTTATGATGTGTAAGTTTTATATGAATGTTTACGAAGTTCCGCCACCGCGGGAATCACTGGATGCGAGAAGCACAGGACCGGACGAAGTGGCGGTGCTTGGGGGAGGTCTATGTCCAGCAGTGGACGTCTTTCGGCCGAAATGATAACCTTCCAGAATTAATTCTATGAATAAACGTGTAAGTAGCATATGTGATATTTTGGTTGGTTGGATAAACAACGCAAATTTTAAGCCAAGTTTATCAGAAATTATGGTTGCTGACAATACAAAAGTGCCTGTATTGTGCTCCGGAGATGTGCAACTTACTACAGATCGCAATTATGACATTACTGTCAAGAATGTCTTGTGTATTCCAAAGTTGTCAACAAACCTGTTATCGGTAAGCGAACTTATAAAAAACGGAAACAAAGTAGTGTTTGAAACAAATATTTGCTACATTCGAAATGTGAGAAATGAGCTAGTAGCGACGGCACATTTAACCAATGGTGTTTACAAGTAGAGAATAAAAACAACAGATTGTATGATAGCAGCACCAGCATTGGCAAGTGCAGAGCTGTGGCACAGGCGCCTGGCACACATTAATAGTAGTGATTTGAATAAAATGAAAAATGGCATCGTAGAAGGAGTGACATTTTCTGCTCCTAGTGACACAAAGAAAGAAACCCGTGTAACCTGTTGTGAGGGCAAACAAATGAGACTGCCATTTACACATAGTGAACATAATAGTGTGGAGATATTACAAATAGTCCATGCCGATGTATGTGGGCCTATGGAGATCAAGTCTATTGGAGGTTCACAATTCTTTCTTCTGTTTGTGGAAGACTACAGCAGGATGACATTTATTTACTTCCTTAAACACAAAAATGAAGTTTTCCAGAAATTTAAAGACTTTAAAGTTATGGTTGAGAATCAACAAAACAAGAAAATAAAGATTCTACGTACTGATAATGGTGGTGAATTTTGTAATGGGGTGATGGAAACCTATTTAACCAAACAAGGTATTATTCATCAAAAAACAACCCCATATGCACCAGAACAGAACGGTGTCTGCGAGCGAGCAAACAGAACCGTAATAGAAAAGGCTAGATGTCTACTGTTTGATGCAAAACTTCAAAAGAAATATTGGGCAAAGCAAGGTCTATTACTGCAAGTTTAATAAACAAAACACCATATGAAATATGGTATCAAAGGAAACCAGATTTGAGCCACTTACGTTTGGAAGCTCTGTGATGGTGCACATTCCCAAAGAACGGAGGTTAAAATGGGATAAAAAGGCAGAACAGTATATACTTGTTGGATATTCGGACAATGTGAAGGGATATCGTGTTTATGATCCAAAGAAGAACGTTATAACACTAAAAAGAGATATAATAGTGATAAAAGGAAAACAAGGAATCGAAAGTACAGAAGAAAACGCTATATGGGTTCAGAATGAAGAAAAAAACTTGTTCCAGAGAGAAGAGACTCAGAAAACACATGATGTGCAGGAGCCTAGTGTAGAAAGCAGAGATTCAGTGGGGGAAGGTACTACTAATGAATCTCTGGCTAGTCCAAATTCTGATTCATCAGCTTATACTGATCAATATGAAACTAGTTTTGATACAACAAACGACTCCATTATATCAACAGATATTTCATCAAGTGAACTCCAAACTCTAGGAGGTGGTGAACTAGTTGAAAATAAGAGAGTGCGAAGACCTCCTACTCGCTTTGGTTATACAAACATGTGTATTTCAAATCACTTGCCAGGAGCAGAAGAGATTGACTTTTCTGAAGCGCTGCATGGACCTGAAGCAGAACAATGGAAGCTGGCCATGCGTGAGGAGTTACAGGCATTTGAGTACAATGATGCATGGGAGCTCATTGATGTACCAAGTGATACTTCAATAGTGCGGAGCAAGTGGGTTTTGAATAAAAAGTTAGATGTGAACAACAAAGTGAGATATCGTGCTAGGCTGGTGGCTAAAGGTTTTTCACAACGAAGTGGAATTGATTATATGAACACTTTTTCTCCAGTTGTAAAACTTTCAACCTTAAGAATGTTATTTGCTCTTAGTGTACAATGGTGTATGGACATAACACACCTAGATGTGACTACTGCTTTTTTAAATGGACACTTAAGAGAGAATATTTGTATGTCTATTCCTGAAGGTTTTGAATGTAAGGATAAGGGGAAGATTTTGAAACTTAAGAAAGCTATATATGGGCTTAAACAATCATCTTTAATGTGGTATGAAAGAGTGAAAGATTGTTTATGTAAATTGGGTTTTAAAATGAGTTGTCATGAACAGTGTTTGTTTACAAAATTGTATGGAAAGGTTAAAATAATAGTAGCAGTATATGTTGATGATTTTTTAATATTTTCTACATGTAAAGATGAGACAGAAATGTTGAAAAATGTATTAAATACTGAATTTAAGATAAAGGATTTAGGTTGTGTAAAGCGTTATTTAGGTATGAGAGTGCATGTGGATAAAAGTTCAAATACTGTAACAATAGATCAACAACAGTACATAGAACAATTGTTAATTAGATTTAGGATGTTTAATTGTGGTTCCATAGATACTCCTATAGAATGTAAACTGAATCTGGAAAAGGTTAAAGAATGTATAACAGATGTACCTTATCAAAGACTTATAGGAAGTTTGATGTACTTCGCTGTCATGTCTCGACCTGACATTGCATACTCTATAAGTTATCTAAGTCAATTTAATAATTGTCATAATGATACTTATAACCATGCTAAAAGAGTATTGAAATATTTAAAAAAAACCAAACATTATTGTTTAAAATATAGTAAAGATGATGTAGAATTAAAGGGTTTTGTTGATGCTGATTGGGCTAGTGACACAATAGACAGAAAGTCTTATACTGGTTTCTGTTTTACCATGTGTGGTTCTGTGATATCATGGCAGAGCAGAAAGCAGAAGACAGTTTCTCTGTCAAGTACTGAAGCTGAGTATGTAGCATTGTCAGAAGCAACTAGAGAAGCCATATATTTAAGGAATTTGATGTATGAGATTACAGGTAAAGTATACGCTGTTATGTTACATTGTGATAACCAAAGTGCTTTGAAATTGGCCACAAGTCATCAGTCACTCAATAGAACTAAACATATTGATGTACGTCATCATTATGTCAAAGATGCTATAAAAAATAATTTAATTGAAGTTACTTATATTCCAACCCAAGACATGCCTGCTGATTTGCTAACAAAAGGCTTATTGTCTAATAAACATTATAAGTTTTTGGGAATGATAGGTCTTGTCCCAATTAAAATTTAAGCATAAGAATTCTCATGTATATGTTTTCATGTAATATTTTGTTAAGTAGGGGTGTTATATTTTACTAACAAAACGTAACTAGTAACGCCATCTATGATGTCTAATGTATAACTAACTAACATTAGCTGTCAATGTTAATAAAGTTGTCATTATCTGAGAGTGCACGTTTTAATAGCATAAACATCCGTTGAGAAGTTCAGACAGACAGACAAGAAAAGTGACTTTAATTTATAATATTCATAGATAAACTGGGGTAAAAGATGTTCTCTTCCAATCTTTACCTCCTCCTTCTTATACATAGTCATAATTTATGTACGATTACACTTTATATCGTTATCTGACACTAATGTTCGTAAATCTCATACTCGACTAAAGACTGAAAAAGAGATAGCCAGGAGACAGTTTCTAAATAACTGTATTCACAACACATCATTATTAACCCAGAAACTACCGTTAGAAAATAATAACCGGAAGATAATTTGAAATACTCCAAGTCTCGATTTCTAAACTCAACGATAAAACTCAGCAACATTCAGTCGTCTTTAACGAATATCGGCAACCCACGTGATGTGCCTCGCAATGACCCGGAAGCGTAAATACAAAGGCGGGTGCAACACAAACAGTTGAGTAGCTGTTTTGTACCGCAACCGCGTCCGTATGAATAAAGTATTTATTACAAACCGATTACACCTCACAAGTGTTTTTTTTGAGGATGGGAAATCATCAATGACTTCTCCCGCTCTGGGTGCCGAAGGGTGTCTCAGACTTTTACTGACTAAAACCCCACCCGTGTTCCTTCAGTTGCCTGTTGCCAAGGTCCCGGTATCCCTTTCGGACTAACCCGCTACCCTGGCAGGACTAACCCGCAACCCTGGCAGGAATTTGAAAACTGTCTGCAATGAGATCGGCTCATCGAACATTGTTCTAACAAAAAAGACTTATTGCAGTCTTTTTTTGCAGCGTATAAGTACTCGCTCTATCTACACTGCAGGTATCAAACTTGCTTGCGATGTAACTAATATTAAATAGCCTGCTTAGCTGCGAGCAACATGGGAGTAGCGCTCGCCGGCCGCTCCCGTGGCATCGCTCACTTTGCTCGCTGGGCTCGCGAGCAGTTGTTCACAGTTCTAACCAAACCTATTTCACCTAATTCACAATTTTTCAACAGATTATAATCTAATGAAAATAATAATAAGGGTGCCTGCGCTGAATCCGCCTTTTCTTTGCCTTATACCTACAAAGAAATACGGCTGCACTACAAACCGCTGTGTTTCAGCTGGGTCCAGACGGACTATTACTGTTTAAAGCCGTTTGCAAGATAATGCAGCATATATTATCATTATCTGTGTTGTATCGGCTTTTGTATTTACGCGACCCGGAACGAAGACATAGGTACCAACACTCAGATTTGCGTCTCAACGCAACTTCGAAATCGACGCAAATTTTCACGGAATTGAGTTTTCGGAGGTACATTTAGCTTTTATGGGCATGTATGCATATGAGTAGATATAGGTTTCCATTTATGGGAACAGTTCAATAGAGATGTTTATTTGTTTGTATTGTGTTTTGGGTATTGCCTACGTTAATTTAGGAAGGTTAGGGAAGGATATTGTAATCCGATATGGGAAATGATACTATATTGCTGTGAAAAGTACGACGATGGAAAATTCTTGCGCAGACATAGCGAACTTGATTTAGAAAATACCTTAAAGCTTCTCTCAATAATCTCGAATTTACCTGAAACAACAATATAATTTAATCAATATTATGCTGTATCAGCTTATGCTTGAGTTGAAAATCCAGTTTCCTCATCCCTTAACAGCTAACACATCTTTACTTAAAACAGACTCCATCTAGCTTTCAGAAAACCGGGTGTTAAAATCCCAACAGAACTGCATTAAGTACTAAAACTTTCTCAACTCATCTCTCGCTTCCGACAGCATGTCGTCACATGCTAATTCTCGTTCGTGCGTCATCGTGACAGTTCGTACATCATCGTCGTTTTATCTCGCACCAACACGCGGAGTGACGGCGCGGAACAAAGCATCACTCGCGTGATACGCTGGAGTGACAATGGTCCGACGATACGGATACTTTCTTTGTTGTTGTTTTAAGATTTAAATAAGTTTTGTTAGTTATGAGGAAGTAGGTGTTCTTATAAAGTTAGATAAATGTGTCTTTCACGTATTATTATTGAGTTGAAACTAATTGCCTCCACTGAGACGGAACACACACCCTCCTCTAATACGCAACAGCCACTACATCATTATTTATGATCTTATTTCTAATCTAACATCATAACACGTTCGTTAAAGAACCTCTTTCGTAGCATGATATACCTACTACTCTACTTCATCGTCATCCTCTACTTACTTAAAATAAAAAATAAAATAAACATCAACAAAACAAAAAAGAAATAAATCCAATTTCTCAACTCTGTCTCAAATTATGATCAATCTTCATTAAGCACATTTACATCAAAAGATAAAATAAAGGCTGCAAACCAACCAATAAGAACGAAATAAAGTATATAACTTTTAAATTTAGAAGGCTTATGAGCGGCTTCTGTCAGAAATTACTCAAAGAAAGAAAGGAAAGAGGAATGGGGGGAAGGGAGGGTCGTAAAAGGAAAATGTCTTGGTAACGCAAGTCCCCTGTTAGGAATTAATTAATAATCATTAAGCGTACCATTTAATATAAGAATATTTAAGTAAATTAGGTTCTTGTATTCAGGCTCTTTTCCGTTACATGTCATGTTAAGTGGTGTTTAAAGAAGAATTTGGGTTCTTCTCCCGATTGAATCGTAAATATTGAGTTGTTTTTATTTATTTATTTATATATACTTTATTGTACACCACAAAAATATATAACAAAAGGAAAAAACAAACACTACAAAATATACAATGGGCGGCCTTATCGCTTTCCGCGATCTCTTCCAGGCAACCTTGGAATGGACAGTGATTTGCCTGGACATAATATGGGGCTGTCGTAGGTGCAAATAATAAGTTATACAATATACTAAAATAGATACACATATACATACATATCCTAAATAATACATAAATACAAACATACGTAGGAAATAAATAAATAAGGAACGAAAAATAATTGAAGACTATAGATAATTACACAGATAGGGCGTTTGTGCACTACAAGGAACTTCACTGTCCGGCAGTCCGATTTTTTACGGTCCGATTTTGATAGCACCTTTATTTTGAAGCAGTAAGGTCTGTTTTCGAACTTCAAGTAATACTGATGCGTTCACATTTTTACTGCCGGACGGCAACATTCCTTGTAGTGCACAAACACCACGAAGACAAGATCACAACGACAAGTAATGTTCCTTAACGAGTCTTTATACGAGTCTTTTTAACGAGTTTTTATATTTTTTGAGACTGTATCTTTACGTTCTCTAGGAATCGTAATTGATAATTTACAGACAAGAATTTTCTGACTCCCAATGAGCCCTTCCTTTGTATAATAATTTTTATTTCGCTTTGTATATAATTTTAGTGTTAGATTATATATAAAAGTTATAACAGTTGAATAAATGAATTATAAGATAATATTTGACAGACAAATAAATCGTTGTGTTAGTGACATTCAACCTTGTTATGTTAAAACAATTACAATCGATTATAACTAAGCACTTAAGTCAGTACTTAAAAATAATTATTACAACTCGTATGACTGCGATCATAATTATAATTTATCATCCTTTAGCATCAAAGTGGAAAGTAGTTCCCCAGAAATCTGACATCATAAGATTATAAATGATCTAACTTAGCTGTTACAGCTGTAAAAGTTTCATACACATAAAATAAGCATAACATACCAGGTATAATAACGTAATTTGCTGGACGCGTCTCTTGGGACCAAAATCTCTTGTACCTATCTATCCTCCTTTTGAGCTGAAACGTGTTGAGTGTATAAACTGTAGCGGATAATGCATAAGTACTGGCAGATAGCCAAATGTAAGCACGTGGAACATTGCGGCAACTTTTTGGGTTGGGTTATCTAAATTATGGTGAAATCCGCATAAAAATTCGTTGTGTAGTTACGAAGAACAACGTGGACACACAGATAGACATGAAAAGTGATTTTAATTTATAATATGTACCGATGGAATTAGACACCTGAACTAAATTGGTGAAAATTAAGGTTTAAAACTAAAGGCTTTGTGAAAATCTTGATAAGTTCGAATAATGACGTATTCGATGACCAATGATACTAATTTGTCTTCCCTTCACTGTTAAACTTACCTATTTATGTTAAACTTACCTGTCATCGGTTAATAAATTATAAAATCAAAGCTTTGACAAGTTTTTCAAAATTCTGGAAACCTCTTCCTCCTTTGTGTCATCTTTAAACACAATTATTCTTCTCCAAAAGCAAGTTCATCTAAGCGAGATCTTACGAGAAAATGAGGAGAGCAGAAAGTACCTTCAGTTGAGAATATAATGCTTAAGAGCATTAGCATAAGATGAATAACTGCTAAGAGCATGTCCATACGTTAGTTATAGGTATCCAGGCTCAGGTATTACCAGGCATATACGAGTCGTTAATATGCAAAGCTGGCGTTTAATATACTCGCATATCTTGGGAGATTCTTGCATACACTGGGCATTGGGAGTGGTGGGTGCAAACTTAGATGCATTAACAACCTCTACTAGTAGATGACTAGGTACTTACTTTTAAAATCAGACTGGCACAACTGTCCAAAAACTCGGCAACGGTTTTTGGACAGTTGTGCCAGTCTTTTAGGCAAAGGTCATAAAGTGCCATTTAAAGAAAGTTCTAGCATTAATTACTGCGCACAATTATAGAGTTTCAGCGATTACAGAGTTATTAAAAGACCAGTTTTTAACGATGATTATTTTACTTGATCGTATGGGTGAAGTAGGTATTCTGTAAAAATCTCAATTAGATGAAATGAATGGTTCTGAATCTAGGATTTTTTGGCCATGAGAGATAATTGCGAGGAGATAGATAAACGAACTAACGATGCAGGAATTCCTTCGTAGTGTGAAATTCATAAAATTTTATCGATGATATTATTATCAGAACTAGTGAGTTGTACACGTGTGCGCCAAATTACAATACAATTGAATTACTGAAACTGGATGAAAAATCCAACACAAAATTCGGTTGGCTGGACCGTTAGTCGGATGTTAAACTATATTAAACCGTTTAAAAAAAGTACCAATTTTATACGGACATAAATTGTTCAACATAAAATACTTTTTACCCTAATACGTCTAAAATTATCTCTCCAAAAAAAGTGTCTGTTAAAACGACAGGCTGTTACGTCAGGTTCAAAGCGTGGTACTCGCGCAGGCACCGAACCCGCACTAACGTGCTAATCGATGAGACACATTTCCTGCTGTAAGAGCGCCTTCAACCCAGCTCTAATACACTTTATTTTACACCGGATTAACGTAACTGGAAGCGACTTTGAGTTAAAACAAAAGAATCTTGGTTTTTATCTGCAAGAGATAAGTTTATAAGTTATTTTTTTTTGTTTTTAGATACTTAGAACTGCAAATATATAATAGTAACTTTACGTAAATATTATTGTGAGGTTATACGTTATTCTATTAACAGGTAAGGTTACAGTTAACTGTTTTTTTTACAATTTTATCATTAACATTTTACAAGGAATTATTATAGCCGTTTATTATTAAAGTAATAACAGTAAACATGCTTTAACTAAGTAATGACTTTATTCTTAGAAAAAAAACAACCAACCTTACTTAACCTAAACGATAACTCTGATCTAAAAAGCTCTAATGTTTAAGCATTAAAGCTTTTTTAAATACTATAAAATAAAGTTACTACAAATATAAAAGGGCTTCTCTTTTATATTTGACCCAAAGTTAATGATAGTAATTAATTTGAAGGCATATTATAATCTTTAAAGCCTTCTTAAACTGAACCCACGCTTTACGGACTTAATAATAATCTCAAATTGCGAAAAACAAAGAAAATAAACCCTAAAAAAATGCAAAGAAATCCGCTAAATCAATTGTGATTACAATGAAAAATAGTTGCAAATCTACAGCACGGATTTAATGTGAAATCTGTTCTGTATTCAGTGAAAATGTGTAAGTGAAAACGTTACGGTTTATCTTTTTTGTAAGCTTTGAAAGATAAATGAAAGTGAGCAATGGATTAGACATATTCCACGCTTAGCTAAATAACTTTTGCATAAATATTGATACGTTTTCCAGTGTGTAGAATATTAGTACACAGTTACAGTTCGAGGTATTTTTTCAGTCTATTTGAATTTAGATTTTCGGTATGCTGCGTCTGGATCGCTGCGCTGGAAAACAATGAAATATATAATAATATAATAAACTAGCTGCGCCCCGCGGTTTCACCCGCGTAAGTCTTGATCCCGTGGGAATATCGGGATAAAAAGAAGTATCCTATGTGTTAATCCAGGTTATAAACTATCTGTTTGCCAAATTTCATCTAAATCCATTCAGTAGTTTTTACGTGAAAGAGTAACAAACATCCATCCATCCATCCATACTTAAAAAAATTCGCGTTTATAATATTAGTTACATTAGATTGTTGGAGTACCATAATACACTAAACAAACATCCGATAGTGAACTTGAAAAGCAAAATAAGGCTTTCAAGAAGAATTATTCTAATGTACAGTGAAACAGTACCTACAGACCTATATAAACGAAATAATCTGAGCATAATCTATAAAACTTAAAAAACGAATGTAGTTATTATCTGAAAAACAGTAACTTAAGAACTTAAACAAGTGCATATGTATAGTGGACTTGAGTAACTTGGAAGTGATTTTTTTTCGAAAATAACTGTTTCTGCCAGTAATCTAATCTTATTACTTGCAGAAACAGTTATTTTCGAAAAAAAATTCACTTCCAGTTTCTGTAACTCAACAGCATCTGTCCCATTTCTCGCTCACCACTCAATATTGCACCCTATCCCCCGACAATAAAGGTCAACTATAAACTTCGATCGTTGTTTGATGAAGTTCAGGCGGCACGCGAGGAGACGTTTTCTCGCTGAAATGTAAGACATCTAGGAATGAGCATACTTTTTGTGTTATGTGATGGATGTCCCTATGTCTTTATGAAGTTATCTTGTCTTGTGTTATATTGGAATCGAATTTTTGTGAAATTGGATGTGGGAAAGTTTTGTATTGTGTTGTTCCGTTTTTGAGGCGTCTGTGTTGTTCTTATCGTGTTTGATCATAGATATTAAGGGTGTTTGTGCACTACAAGGAATTTTACCGTCCGGCAGTAAAAATATGAACGCATCAGTATTACTTGAAGTACGAAAACAGACCTTACTGCTTCAAAATAAAGGTGCTATCAACATCGGACCGTAAAAAATCGGACTGCCGGACAGTAAAATTCCTTGTAGTGCACAAACGCCCTTACTGTAGCACAAAATTAGGGCGTTTTCACACAAAATACAACGATCTTTGACAAAATTATAGTCACCATCTTTGTAGGTAGGTACATGTAATTAGTAAAGAATTAGTTGTTTATTTTAATATATTCATAACCAGACAATGACTCACCTCCAATCTTGCTCCGCATGTCCTATTATCTGCACACGTGCGAACGGTGCAGATACCAATAAACGGAATAGAATAGATAACGGTGCGGACACACAACGGTGCACAATGCGTCAGCGAACATTATTCGCGTAGCTGAGTTTTGGGCCAAACAAATGTAAAGAAAAAAAAAACATATTTTGGCCATCGACACGCTAAGAAGATCATAAGAGAATTCATAGTTCATGAAGTGCATAATCAGCCTATAATGTTCCAATGCTGGGATACAGTAGGCCTTTGAGAGGGAGTGGGCTGTAATCTACCACGCGGGCCCAGTGCGGGTTGGTAGATATCTGCCAATTTTTAGTTTCTAGGACATGCCGAGTTCCCCACGGTGGGTGTTTTCCTTCACCATTGTGAACAGTGGTAATGAAATTATATGAACAAAGTAAAGCGCCTGTCTGGGTTTGAAACCACGACCTCGACACGTAAGTCAGGGATGTTAAAAGAAACATGTTCATTTTTCTTCAATATTTTTTCTTATGTACCTTTACCTGTTATGATAATTTCAAATGGTTGAAACTGAACAAACATAACCTATTAATCCAGTAGATTTCTGGGTTGTTCTAACCCCCAGAGACCGTCAATCTAAATTAAGGTGAAAATAAACATGGCAAGAAGCATAAAAATGTTTTATGTTGTTTTTCCTTAATTGAAATGTTATGACCACTGATGTGGAAATAATTGGATTTGCAACTCTATTAAAATAATTTTCTGAATCGTAAATTATTTTCTATTACCAGAACGGTGGCAATATTTTTTAATAATTACCCTCCAGGCTTTTATTTCAAAAAATGGTTTGCTATAAAAAAAATATAACTTACTTTTTAAAGAACCTTTAGGCGGTGTTTTCTATCAGGAACCTATCCCAACCTATAATGTATAATAGTACTTACATTAATATTATTTTGTCATAATCTATTAAACTCTAATACCCACCATGTAGTTTGCAAGAAAAAACGTAATTTTACCCATCAAAATATGGTCACAAATGACTTTGAAGTGACTTTAAAGACCAAGGACCAGTTCTCACACAACATGCTATATGGATACTCAGCAATAAACTTTTGGGGCTATTGTGTACCCCAAACCTATGTATGAATCCACCCAAACCTTCACTACCCCTGACAGATAAGCAACATGAACATATTTCATTATAACAGGGGCTCGCAACATTTCCATACGGGTATCCATTCCTGAGTCTCCTCAAATCAATATCGTTCGGAAATCGGAAGAGATCTGGTCCATCGGGATTTATAATATATAATATCATTCAATAAGGGCCCTGCGTTTTGAGATATTTTCCTCATTTCCTTTGGCAACGCCATTACTCTGGCCATATTTTGGCTTATTGCTGCAGTTATGTGCGTAAAAATGAAGAAAAAAGACATACCTAGCAATATTACTCGTTATCAAAAAAGGTTCAGAAAAGAAATGGCGTTCTTTAGCAACGTGTGAGTAATTACTCGGTTACCGTGAGCGACTGAGATCGAACTAATGATAATTTAACATCAAACGCTGTCAAGGTGAGTTGTCAATCAGCGTAAACTGAAATTCATGGCATCCTAAGATAAAACACACTGAAGTCTTTTGTGGATGGCATTAATGAAGAAAATGATGGTGGTAACAAGTTCTCGCTATAATATAGACATCTTCTTAAAGGAAAAGTATGTCTTTATAAAATAAACCGGAAAAACACGAAGCAGAATAATTTACTTCCATTTCTTCAACCACAAACTTTAACTATACACAAGTTTAACAAACAGCATTCTCTCACCACGATAGCAACGGAAATTAAAAATGCACATCAACAATACGCGACCACAGCGTAGAAAATGTAAATGTAATACTTCGAACACTTTAGCAGTGTACCAACGACTTATGAATACAGTTTATTTGTATACCAGCTTTCACCACCCACACCGGGACCGGCCTTGTTGTAAACGTATTTACAAGTTATGCTCAACTTATAAAAGCTATTATCTGAAACATTATGGTGGGATGAATTTGAGAGGAGGCCTTACTATTGGTACGAATTATTTTCTAGTAAAATTGTCTATTATAATATGTCCTAAATTTGCACTAACTTTTATTATTACTAAGAATATCTATAAAAAGATGAAGAATACCGAAAAACATTTTTCTTAATAGGATAAATATTTTTGCGTCACATCTTTGGCCCCAGAATATTACACCCGATTTCCGTCATCTTCTGCCTAGCCTTTACCCAACTATGTTAGGGTCAGCCTCATTTCCAACCGGATGCAGCTGAATAATATTATAGTATTTAACACTTTGGCGGACAGTAAACGCACATAGACGTAATAACAATAAAACTTCAATTGTGTCTCATTCACTGTCCGCCATATATACGTATAGTTCGTCAAATATCATGTCATGCGAATTATTGGCAAGTATTTTCATTAACCAACGATCACCCAATTGAACAAAACATATTTTGAAATTGTGGTTATGTTCACAATATATTAACTTTTTGGGTAAATATTCAAAAAATAGTTCCAGACTTTAATAAATTATACGTAAAGCTAAAGCGGCCATTTTTTTCCGCTTAACGAATTTTCGTTCACGTTTCGGGACAACTTTTGTATTTCTAGGCACTTTATTCCGACCCTAATGTGTCTGTGAATATGATTTGTGTGTGAAAAATACACCCACAAAACTAGAAATTCTTCTTCATACGTTTACGATCGACCCATAATCAAGCAGCAGTCTCTCACACTTCTGGAAAAACACTCCGAAGGTAGAAAAAGGCAATGAACCAAAAATATTCATACCACGATGATATTTATTTGATCTCCGTGACTATGGGGAATGTAGGGAAGCTCCCCCTATACACCGCGCACTCGTGAGGTGTACCTACCGTAACTTATACCTCGCGTATGTTAGCAGATGCCATTTATGTTTAACTGAAAAATATCGTTGTCGAATTTACTTATGTTTAGTGAGCATATACTCCAGTGAGTTGCAAAAGTTTTCACTGATATTATTCAGTCTGTATCAGTGTCTACTGCATAGTTATTATCTCTTTAAGAGAACTATACTTATTGAAATAAGTCTAGAACTTGAAAACACTAACAGTATTTTTTTTTTTTTACGTCATCGTCTGCCTATCATTTTGCCAACTATGTTGGGGTCGGCTTCCAGTCTAACCGGATGCAGCTGAATACCAGTATTTTACATGGAGCGACTGCCTATCTGACCTCCACAACCCAGTAACTGGGTAATACGATAGCCCTTGGTAAGTCTGGCTGTCAGACTTTCGTGGTTTTAATATTTTTAAGTGCCATTGCTTTATTTTTGTCACCCTGAGGAAACTTTGAAAATTCATGAGCCCGTAATCTTGTAAGGCATCAATAAAAAAATCACTAAATTCTTTCACTCCACCTCCACTACTCGTGGTAAGGGACAGCAACTTGGAAGTTCCAATTTACAAGTAATGCTTACGACTTACTTCTGTACAATAATAGCGAAATATGTCGACTTGGTAACTTTTGAGTGATGTAACAATATACGTGAGTTACTTCTCTAATGGCATTCACGCCTACAGCCCGGATGGATGGGCAGGTGGTGTGGTAAATTGTCGTGAACTATAAATAAGTAAGCTTTAGTGAAGTTATTTAGCACTGTTAATAACTTAACGGGAAATACTGAAGTTTAGAATCATGTCAAAACTTTGTGTAATAAACTTTGTACTTTGTAATAAGCTGTACCTCATTCTCGATAACTAACACCCGGTTTTTAAATAGAGAACTTGAAGTTGAGAACATTATTAAAGGCGACTTTTTAGCGTTAGATACATAAAGGTGCTCCCACACAGCAGTTATATAACGTTATACAACATTGTGTAACACGATAACATTTAAAAAATAATACGATAATATTTAAAAACCAATGTTATATGTTCTCTCTAACGTTATATAACTGCTGTGTGGGAGCACCTTTTGGTATCTAATGCTAAAGTCAATAAGTAGATTCTTCCAATGTAGTACGCAAAATTTAAAATTTCTTACGTTTTTTTTTGCAGCGCATAAGTATTGATCATTACGATTTCTTCAAACAAACATTTAAGCTTCTTAAGAGTCCTCTTAATCAACTTAAACATACATTCATATTTCTATTAAAATATACCTAAATCTATGTGTTGCACATAACAGACTGAAAATCACTATCAATTTTCCAAGCGAAGTGATAATTACAAAACTCCGACGCTACCATTCTATATAACGGTCTATGAAAGAGTTCTATGTTCAGCAGAGGACATCTACAGGCTGATTAGATGAAAATTCATCAGTAATCCAATTAAATTAAATAATTAAGCTTATCGCGAAGGGTGTCTCAATGAATTGCTGCCATTTCATCCCGGACGTGTCTGTTAATTTTAGGAAGTCCTTTCTGTGGGTCAAATCGACCCCCCACCGAGAGAACGTTATTATAATAACCGTCGTAAAGAGATATTGGAATAATTAGCAAACGGTTCCCAGAGTGGTCGTTGAGCGTCAAATTAAAATGAGTGTGACGAGCTTCTGAAAATTGTATCGAAGTGAAAATTGTGGGAGGTACCAGAAACTTGGCTCTTTTAAACAGCATCATAAAAAATATTAGTTGAAATCGGCACACTGAGAAAACGAGGGTAACACGACAGTATAATCTCAAGAATACTACGGACTTTCCTTGCGTAACAATGAAGAGACGAAGTGGTCATCCTTTCATAAACTATTTGTAGTAATGTAACCTGAAATTTAGCATTAAGATAAACAGAAAACAGTCGGATATTCACGATACACAAGAATATATTGTATATTGTAAACCCATAAACAAGAAATAGTAAACAACAATGTGTTACGGAAGGTATAAAGAAACATAAAACATCCGCATACAAATAAAATAAACGTATCAAACAGCGATTATTCTAAATGCAAAATCGATTTACTTCCTTATCGATACATGAAAAAGGAGAATATATTTCTAGGTTATTTCGAGTCGAGCCAAAGATCTGTTTGTGGAGATAAACAGCGTCGGTTTTTGAGACACGACTCTATAACTAGACTTCTGAACGATTCGGTTGTTTTGCAAAGTTTATGTTGTTTGTTTATTTGCAGAAATGGGGATATTTATTTGTACTATGTTTGTAGGATGCATGAATGATGATACTTGAATACCTCCGGTGAATAGCCTACATACCAGCATTGCTGAATCCTTTTAACCGACTTCTTATACAAGGTGGAGACGACAATACAACAAAAAATTAAACTCCGTATATCTAATGACGTTCTCGGTCTACATACAAAAAAATAATTAAATATTTCCAGTAGTTTAGTTACGATAGCTAGTCAAAGATCGGCAAATCCCATAGTCGGCCCATCACTACTATTTAGTTTGTTTGAAAAAATGACTTTTTTAATTTCGATGTTAGGATTTATTTGTTAGTTCCAAAATACTCTTATGCATTAGTATTGCCAGTGTTTTCATTTATTGTTGTATTGTCGTCTCCACCTTGTATAGGCAAGATTTATAGTGTGTGTTCTAGTGGAAATCGTTGTGATACAGTAGAGTAAAAACAAATTATTTAAAAAACAAAAAACCCGCTTGCAAAAACGCATAACTTTAAAGAGAAAAACAAGCATTATGATCTGTAGAATTTTGGTATTACAGGCGGAGAACAAACCAATAACCTGAAATTATGTGGTGTAACTTTTGTTTGTTGCAAGCGGGTTTTTTGTTTTTTAAATAATTTGTTTTATTTCAAGCTTTTTAGTTTTATTAATTTATATATTTGGAATTAACTCATTACTAGCTTTTATTTGATACCATGTAATTTATTTAAAAAAAAAACCTGTGTTATTTAAAAAAAAAAACATGTTTTTTGTTTGCAGATGAAATATTTAAAAAAATATGGCTTATAGCCTATGTCACTCCCACAATTAAGACGAACCTAACAACACCTCGTATGTTAAAATCCATCAAGCCGTTTAAGCTACAGAGCGTGCCAAAGAAATAGAAATACATACAAATCTACAAACATACATACATACTCTCGAAAAACATTAGACTGATAATATTTTTTTGTGCCCATGAGACACGAGTTGCAGAGCAGGCCAGGTGCCTTCAATAACAAGAATGAACTTGTAGCCAGAATCACCAAGCTAGAAAAAGGGCAGTGTGATGTGTGAGTGTGTGTGAGGGGTGTATGTGTGGTGTGTGGGGTGTGTCCCTTCAACAGTCATAGTAGTGATTATGTGAACGATGGCGGGTTTTTACTTTTGTAAAACCAAGTCACTTGTACCAACCAATATATAGCTTTAATAAATGAACTTGATTGCCGAATACTTTATAGATTATCCTACATTTCCAAAGGCACTAAATAAATTTGAATATTTTCCATTACCTAGTCTTCCAGACTTTTACATACTGTTTGAATTCTTATTTTATTAGAATGAGTACGTGAGATACATTGAGGTGATCCATCTTCTAACTCAAGCTTAGACTAAGATATGGATAGCTTTTGGATGTAAAAGACGCTCTCGGATTTTTATTTTAATTTGTTAAAGTAAGCTTTTGATGGAAATACGATTTGTAAAACGTGCGATAAGCTGATTTGTTGTCTGTTTTACATTTCTGACGTAGAAATTAAATGCTAAGTTGTTTTCTTAAAAGTAACTTAAAAAGTTTTCTTTCAACTACATAGTAATATTATCATTAATCACTACAAAACCGATCCCAAAGGACGAATTTTTTGCTTAGAACCAAAACAGTGCAGTAAAGTTGTATGAAACTTCATACAACTTGACCTGACTTGACCTGACTTGACCTGACTTGACCTGACTTGACCTGACTTGACCTGACTTGACCTGACTTGACCTGACTTGACCTGACTTGACCTGACTTGACCTGACTTGACCTGACTTGACCTGACTTGACCTGACTTGACCTGACTTGACCTGACTTGACCTGACTTGACCTGACTTGACCTGACTTGACCTGACTTGACCTGACTTGACCTGACTTGACCTGACTTGACCTGACTTGACCTGACTTGACCTGACTTGACCTGACTTGACCTGACTTGACCTGACTTGACCTGACTTGACCTGACGTAACCTGACTTGAGTTGAGTAAAGTGGTATTCCGTAAATTAATAAATGCGGAGTAAAGTTATTTTAAACCTCCAAAAATGTATGTAGGTATATTATACAGGGTGTTAGGGTAAACACCGTTATCCTTGCAACCAGTGGTTGGTTTCATTTATAGAACGTAAAATCAATGGAAAATTACAACTTTTTAAAAAAAAATTTTAGATCTAAATTTTACCACAAGAGACGCAAGTTCGTTGCCCTATGCGCTAGGGCAACGAACTTGCGTGTCAACACGGGCGGGATGTACGGGATGTGACCTGACCGGCAGCGAGCGCGATCCCTCTCTTAGTCAGTCAGCTGTTTCGCTAGCGAGCACGGTGTCAGATAGAAACTTTTAAAAATCTTTTAATGAAAATAACGTTTTTTTTTTGTGGAGTTCGGTCATTTATTTTTATATGTAAGTCAACTACCCATGGTTTGAATGACAAGAGTGTTTACCCTTACATCCTGTATAATGATAATAATATGAAGTTTATACTGGTTGCCACTTTTTCCACTTAATTATTATCCTTAAAGGACTTATCTTTTTAGAATAAGACAGTCGATAAAACTGGTGGTTTCGTGATTTTCGGCCCTTCGCTTTGCCACTTACTTACAAAAATGGCTCAAAAATTAAAAGATCACGTACTTCCTTTAGTTTCCCTTTAGTATCCTGCTCCAGTAGATTATTCCGAAGATAAGGATGTTTCGGATGGGCAGAGCGCCAGGCAGTAACAATTGTACGTGCATCACAGCAAGCACGTTACAGTATCATGTTCCACTTAAAATCTTCAATGTGTAGTTTGAGTTTTAAAAAGGTTTTCTCGAGAATATTTTCTCTGCTCTCCGTTTTTCACGGAAACGTGTCAGATATCTAAATATCTTTTTCTAAGTTGAAAATGATACTTACCTAGATATCTCTCTCAAACATTTGAGACATAATAAAGTGACTTCGTTTTGAAATCCATACGACATTGTCAATCCACATGTCTTGAGTTTCTGCGAGACGAGAATGGAGTAATAAGATCGTAAATTATGAAATCAAACCTGACAAGCAAAGACCACAACATTATGATGCAGAATTCAAAATCTTATATAAGTGAACTGTATTTATTGTTCTTATGGGAAATATTTTTTTTTTAAACTTAACTCTATCCTCAACTTCGACAAACATCTTTTGCAGGCTCTTGTCTAATCATTACTCTACAAAACGACTGCAAAACTCCTTCGCTATAAGAAAATTTTTCCTTCCGAAGGTTTGCCCACCTTCGTCACAAAAACCTCATTCCAAGAGCTTAAAATTCGCATTGTAAAACTGTCGATAAAATTTCACAAATAGACCATCATGGTCAGTTCGGCCACTAATTGCGGCTTTGTCGAACGTGACGCGACCAGAATTCTGAAGTACCGGGCGTTGGGTCGTTTTATGACGTGCGACTGCTTGCCAGTCGAGCAGTCGCAAAAAGTACAAATTGTGGCGACTAATTGCTCGCGTTAAATGATACGGTGGTTTTTGTTTTTGTTGTGAGAATGTTCAACTGTTTATTATTCTGCGTGGACATCGGTTGGCGGTAGACCGCATTTAATTGATTGAGTTATTTTATAGTTAAATAAATGAATTTGGATATACTAAAGGATGTTTGTTTTGAGGTAATTTAAATTTCATTGCGGACCTAGTTAGTCCATTTTGTAGTATTAATGAGTTCTATTCAGTTTTTTGTACAGTCACGAGCAAAAATATGTATACACTCAGCAAAATTCAATAACGATTTTCTCGTGGAATTAAAATTGTAACTTTGAGATGATAATTTTTTCATAATAATAGGGGTTCCAAAATACTATATTCGTAATATCATAAAGTTACAATCAATACAGTAGGAGAAAATCACTTTTAAAAGTTGCTAAGTGTATACATATTAGTGCTCGTGACTGTACATGTGTAAATCAGAGGTGTCTTTAATAAAATCGTGTATAAAATAAAAGCAAATAAATAAATCAATATACAAATAATAAAAGCAAATAAATAAATCAATATACAAATAATAATAGTAAATATATAAATCAATATACGGGATAAAAATATAATGGAAAATGATGATAAAAAACTTCGATTTGTGAACAAAAAAGTATTTTTTTACTGTAAATAAAAACCGCAAATTAAATTAACACACTGGTTAACTAAGCCAGATCATAATGAAACTGTTGTGTAACGCGTAAGATCACGTTCTGCCTCCTTAAGGTTCATAATATAAAACCCCAAACTGTTGAATAAATTCATGAAAATCAAAGTAAATTGAGCGTGAACCAAGTCGCGGGTTCGTAATAAATTAACGTGTGCCGCGCATACCTAGCCTCTAGTTATTAAAATTAAACTAGATGGTGATGCTTGGATGCACTACTAGCTATTTTGGTAGTCACTAATATTTGTGCAGTATATCAATTTGATGGCGAAAATTATAGCTTAAATAGGTACATCTAGGCTGTGTTAATTGGAATTTTACTAAGAAGATATATATAGATAGATATATCCGCATCGCAAGATTGCTATAGTCAGTCAAATAAGTATAAAGTGTAAACAAACCCTGTTTAGGTTTAATTCATACGTCATCACTCACTATGGAATTAGTAACATATTCATCTGCATTCAGAAGGTTATTGGAATTATTGTTATCTGGTACCGATTTATTTAAAACAACTGTTTGAGGTATTTACAATAGCAGAAGGCTGGCCAATTTCTAGGTCAAAGAATCAGCATTGCCATGCAACGTAGCAATGCTACCAGCCTTTTGGGCACTTTTCGCACTGACAGCAATGCGGAAGAATTTTTTGATGTCCTATGAGCACTTGTTTTATATTAAATTTTTTCCCGTTGTACACAATGTTAGTATTAAATTGTTAATTATTGTTTGAATAACATTAAAATTTAAAAAATCGTCGACGAAATTACAAATGAAGAAATCTGTAGGGTGATTTAAAATTAGAGTTCAAGTATTCAAACATAATGAAATCAAAACACTCAATTTGTAAGTGACACTACAAATTGCCATCCACAGGTAAAATTTGATCCATTTGTTTACTACCTTGCTAACTTCTTAATTCCTAAGCCTGACATGAGCTTTTCTCGTTTAGTTCCTAGCGTCTCGAGAATAAGGCAGTAATTCTCAGGGTACCTAGGGAACAGATGATGGTTACTAGAAACAGTTTATATACAGCTTATTTATACAGGTATACAGGTATATTTATTTATACAGGGTGAAATTGAATTCATGGGCATCTGGCTCTTAAGGGGTACTCATCATTATGAACAACTTTTACTATGGGACCAATACTGAAATTGCGAAAAAAATATCAGGAGTTCCCTACATTTTGACGAGGTATGCGAACATACCTATGTAGGGAACAGCAGATTTTTTTTACGATTTTAGGGTTTGTCTCATACTAAAAGCTGTTTATAATGACCCCTTAAGAGGATGCCCATGAATTCAATTTCACCCTGTATACACTTTATTGAACACCACAAAAATATAATTATAACAAAAAGAAAAAATAAACACTACAAAATATACTATGGGCGGCCTTGTCGCTTTCCGCGATCTCTTCTAACTTTGGCAACGCCAGCTTTTCAAGAATAATTCGGGATAAACATAAATACAAATCCATCATCCATAAATTAAGCTGAAACCGGGCTTTGGCATACACACTAAGTTTGGGTTTTCACATTAGATTCGGCAGTTTTTGTTTATTAAATATTTTATCTTTCCTCTCCAAAATGCTCGAAGTTATTTCAACAAAACTTCACAGAGTGATCATTACGAACCTATGCTAGTCTAACAACACGTTACTAATGTGTGTGTGAATTCTAAAGTTGAGTAGTTTCAACATGTTCATTATTTTCCAGCGCAGCGGTCCAGACGCAGCGCTCCGTTTGATATCGCATGACGAGGGTCAACAGGATTCTGCAACTTGTTCACTCCCGTTACTGACACTTCTGCTGCCACTAGGACTACTTCATTTCTTTAAATATAGGATTCGTTTGTCAGCAAAATGTTGGTCAAAGATAAAATTTTATAAAAAGTCGAAACGTTGAAGTAATAAAATTTTATATTGTTTTTTTCGTTGCGGTGGCAGTTTTGTGTTTTATGTTTTAAGTTTAGTTTATGCTTTGCGGCTCAATTTTGGTGGAATTCAAATTATTAACATACAGTCAAACGACGCTCCATAAAGTTTTACATTAAACCCTTTTCTAACACTCGATTTCTTTTTTAGAAATTATTTTTTTTTGCACCTTAATGAATGACCGCGTGGATACTTTCAAATTCAACTTTCATATTTGTTTGATCGAATATGTAACTTAGATACAATATCGTGCTGACTGGTAAAAACTTGTACCTATTATTATAAAAAATTAAAAAATGTAGACCCTTACAGTAAGCCCTTTCATTTGTTTGCAAGCACAGTTCGCAAAAAGTATTTTTGTTTAATTTTCTTATTTATCTACCAAAAGCGACCCCATTTTCAAAATTAATTAATTTTCGCTAAACGTCCGTGTTTGGGTCACAGAAATTCATGTGCGCCAAAATTCAACTTAATCGGTCCATTAGACACAGGGAAACAGAGGACGGACATACAGAAACACGAGTGATCTTACAAGGGTTCTTTTTTCATTTGGACGTAAGGAACCCTAAAAACCATTATCTTTTCCACTTACCGACAGTCTCACCTCCAACTTTTCTCTGCCATTTTCCAGCGGTCAGCAGTGTGACTAGAATACCAGATGAAATAGGATATCTTCTAATCTACTTTCCAAATTATTGGATCCTAAACCTTACCTCCACGTGTATCTAAATCTACTTTATTACCTTGGTTTACCTCCTAAATCCCAATACGTGGATCCTGAACTTCTCAGGTAAGGTGTACGGAGAAAGTTTTCGGTGTGTGGATTTTAATCTGATTTGCCGGTTTTCTTTGAAGGTTTATAGTTTCGGGTTGGGATATACAGGGTTTGGGGTTCTATTGTTAACAGATAGCGAAATACGTGTATCTTTAAACCTGTAGTGGAAAACAAATGAGATTAGTTTTAAGGCTCATTTTCATTGGTCGCTATGGCTCGTATGCGGGGTGCGGGAGATTTCTGTAACGCGTACCATAGGGGCATACAGGGAACTGTTTTCATTAGTCGACAGGGCCCGCATGTGAGATCCTGGAGATTTTTGTAAAGCATACCATAAGGCCCGTATTCGGGGAACCGTTTTCATTGGTCGATGCAGAACGATTGCGATACACGGAGAACCTGCTAAATATGGTACCATCAATTCGGCAAACGATGTGTCATCGTCCCAGCATGTACTAGGTTTAGTGATAATAGTGACTATTACTACTCTACCGTATTTATTCATCTGAAATACTACCATCCCTTTTCACTAAACAAACAAGCGGAAGATGAAGTAAAAAAATAGCGTGATGAAAAATATTATCAGCAAAAACGTGTTTCCAAGAAATACATAAAAGTCAAACGTCAATTGATAAAAGGAACATTCTGTAATGAGCACACGAGAATTTTCCTAATTAAAGGATACACACCAATGGAACCGGAAAAATCACAATCATGGCGACGTTGAATGAAACCTCAAATAATCCGAATTGTTATGAATTTAATCCCTTCCCACGACTCTGTATTAAAGCAAAATTATTGAGCCTGACAAAATGAAAATGATTGCGATTGGTTACCACACTGAGATACTTTCGTTTGCAGCTTACTGGCCGACCTTTTCACCAGTCAAGATTATTTAGGCAGCCAATGGTTGGATACCCAAATGGTTTTGTCATTAAAAATGTATCAAGGTTTGTGAAGCACTTTGTGTCGGCAAAAATACTTTTGGCCCAAGATCTCAGCGCAAAATTCAAACTTCGCGTGCCAATAAATGGCCAAAAAATATTAGGAATTGAACAGAAAAGTTTGTTGTTCAAATGTTCAAAATCCAAGTGAGGCTTGAGACAAGGTTTGATCAACCTTTGACAAAGCCGACACCACTGCATTTCCCCCTCACACCTAAACTATTTAAGGCGAGTATTCAAGGTGTCTATCCCGCTCCTATTACAACCACAACCGACCACAGTAAACAAAGAACGTACCATATTTGGCACACTCGAAAACTTTCGAGCCGTATCAAAGGTGCCTTCATAACCTCGTATCGAAACTAACTGCTCTATCGAGACGGTAGGCTTTAAGTAGATCACAACAGTACCTTCAGTCTTTGATGCTAAGTCCTGAGGGATCAAGCTTGTTTTTCGAAAGGGAAGAAGGGAACTTACCTTGTATCGAGTTACGATTTAGTTTGCAGGTTGAAGTTTGATTTTCCTATTATTGGTTGGATTTAGTTTGTTGTTGGTTAAGATTAACTTGGAAATAGCCAGAAGATTTCCAGGAATATTGTCGACGTGTTTATAACAATAATTATAGTTAATTCTTTATTAAGAGTAACAATGAGACTCATAGTGTTAGTAACAATAAAATATACTTACAACTATGTTAGTGAACAGTAAACCAACAGTACCTTTTGTGAAAAGAAAATCGTTTAACTAATCGGGGAAATTATGAACTGGTTTTATTGAAACAACTTTTCCAATAGTTTTCTAATTGATCAGGTTTAAAAACTTTCTGTATTTATAAAGGAATTACTATTTAAAGATTTCTAATTTGTTCCTGTAGCAATGCAGACTCTATTAGCGTACCTGAAAACGACAGATTTAAAAGAAAAAAGTAATAAGAATAAATAATATTAAAATAAAAAATATTAATTAAAAAAATATAATAATACGCCTTCTAAAAAACCTGGAGCCCAGGGTCCCAAGATATGTAAACGTTATAGTATATAATAATAATAATAAAAATAACCTAATATTCTTCATACAATCTTTTCACTGTATTTGCGGCTTTAATTATGTATTTAAACAACAGTGGCAAACTCGCAAATTGTAATACCTATATTAAACAATATAACAAGTTAATTAGAATTTTAGGGCATGAAGCGGGGCCAGTCAGAAATAAGAGTAAATTACATAGAGAGGAAACAACCCTTGCGAAGAGGTGCTTATTTGAATGTTGTTTATGGATGAGGTGCGACTGATAGCGAGTCATCTGCCTAGCCTTTTCCCAACTATATAGGGGTCGGCTTCCAGTCTAACCGAATGCAGCTGAATACCAGTATTTTACATGGATCGACTGCCTATCCCCCACAACCCAGTAACTGGGTACGATACCCCTTGGTAAGACTGGTTGTCAGGCTGATAGCGACTGATAGCGAGTAGCGAATGTAATAAGCTCACTATTCAAGTTGACTCTTTTTGAGTCTTATTAGGGTTCCGCACCCGCAGGGCGCCAAACGGAACCCTATTACTGAGCTTCAGTCTGTCTGTCAGCGGGAAGTCGAAGCATAACATGTAGATAGTTGAATTTTTCGCAGATTGTGTATTTCTGTTGTCGCTATAACAATAAATTATAAGAATTAAATAAACAATTACATAATTAAATATAAAAGAAACGTGTTTTTTTTGACATTTTTTGCTCGTTCTCAAACAGTACGGAACTCTTCGTGTGCGAGTCCTACTCGAACTTGACCGGTTTTTAAATCTACATTAACGAATATTAGATTCTTCAATTAGGGTTTTTTGTCTCAAGTCCAAAAAAGAAAGATATCAAGATTGCTGTTTTTTTTTGTAATTGTGCTAAAGTAACTTGTTGCAACAAATTTCGGCCCCTGAGAGCCAAAGTCAAAGTCAAATAATTTATTTCAATTAGGCACTTTTTAACATCAAAAGCCGCGTCGCATCACATCGCCCGCTCACGCTATTACTTCGTTTTCGCTAAGCAATCTTCGGACTTTTTTTCGTTCTGCTAACCTCCTAATGGCTATCAAATGCAAAAATAATTTTTCAAATCCGACTATTAGTTCCAGAGATTTTCGCGTTCAAATAAAACTCTTCAGCTTTATAATATTCGTATAGATGGTATAATATTAAAAACAAATATACATACAAGGTACGCGCGATAAACATAACCCTTCCTTGGCAGTTGGGTAAAAATATACCTACTGTTCGACTTTAGCTTAATTAAATCAAAAGTAGCAAATTAGATTAAAACATGTTTCTCTCTTGAACTCGCACCTTATACTGTACTCCGTATATTCTATAGTAATTAACGTAGACATTATGTTTAAAGATGTCGTCACGTGCCTTGTTTTACGGTTCCGTGTATAATAATAAACTTTTACTACTTTCTCTTTAGTCTACAGGGAGGTAATATTGAAGACGCTCTTATACAGGGTGTGTTTATACATAGGACAGTAAAGTTATGGCAGTTGGGGTAATAAGAGCTTTTGGAATGCATTTAGAAATTACATCTGAAAAGGATGAAAAGATTAGAATTTTATGATTCGCGACGATTTCCGGTGTATTTTAGAAAAGGCAGTTTTTGGTTTGAATCATCACACTTGTACACCGCATGGATGTTCTTAATGACGTAAGAAAAAAGTTTGGTAGTTATAGAAACTGTTCTTACAAAAATGTATAATACTGGTTATGGACGCTTAGTTTAACTTTCTTACCAAAAAAAAATGCTCTACAACTGAAACAACCAGCTTTGTAGAATAACTTACCTAACACTCCGAATAGGCAATGCTGTGGTCCTCTGATATCATTTTTAGGTCGCCTTAAACGACACCGACAAGTAAAAATGAAGTGTCCTATTTCTGATAAAAAACGTAGCAGTTCATTTACAAAATATTACAGAATTTACACGCTAAATAAAGTAGGTTAGGTTATGTAACACCAAATAGGTCTTATCACACATCTAGACCAAGAGCACCTAGATAGAACTACCTATAGCTTTGCTGCCTTATTCATTTTAGCTGAGTGAACTAACCAGTAACCATGCCATTGATTTATTTAGTCTTGTCCAGCATGGAATTGCTGCATCCGGTTAGACTGGAAGCCGACCCCAACATAGTTGGGAAAAGACTAGGCAGATGATGATGATGATCTCCAGCATGGAATGTTCATTTTGATTGAACAAAGTGTTATTTTGTCAATTTTTGAATCCTCTTTTAGGGTTCCGTACCCAAAGGGTAAAACGAGACCCTATTACTAAGACTCCGCTGTCTGTCTGTCCGTCTGTCCGTCCATCCGTCTGTTCGTCTGTCCGTCTGTCACCAGGCTGTATCTCATAAACCGTGATAGTTAGACAATTGAAATTTCCACAGATGATGTATATCTGTTGCCGCTATAACAACAAATACTACTATATACAACAAACTTGTTTTTTTGCCGTTTTTATAGGTAATGGTACAGAACCCTTCGTGCGCGAGTCCGACTCGCACTTGGCCGGTTTTATTGTCAAGTTATTATTTAAAAAATACTGATGATCTGTGGGCTAAATAAGACCATTGAGTGGGTTCAATTGAACGCTACAGGACAGGCTAAGGCAAAGATGGCGGGACGAGCTTGACTTCTAGCGACCCGCAATAGCAGAGAACAGAAGTTTGTCGAAAGTGGGAGGGTTTTGTCCTGCAATAGGAATATAGAGTTATGAGGAACAGGGTGTATAGTTCACTCATCCTATATACAAAATGGAGGATCCTCCAACCAGACGGGTGTTGTGTCTGGCGGGCAACTGCCCAACGATTGATGTTGGAATATTGTGTATAATATGTTGATCGTGCGGTAAACTCTAATTGCGCGATGCAGGATTTTGTGTGACGTCAGGTCTTTGATGCGTAGTTCGCATGTGGCGATGTAGATGCCGCCACAGGATATTATAGGCTAGATAGAAGAAAATAAGGATTTACATAAAATCTGATAACAATACGTAAAGATTACATAATATTTTTAGCGCAGAACACATTTCGCCCTACTGCATGAAAATATTTAAAACAGATAAGATTGAATACGTAAACTTACTTACAGACTAAGTAGACAAAAAGTGAACGTATAGCTTTTGCAAATAAAAAACCAGATAATGACGATTCAATTGACGCCTTGTTCAAACTACTTATTACTTCTTCTGTCGAACTTAGAAGTATCGATTTAAGCATAACTTTCCTAAATAGTTCACAAGTATTTTGATCAGAAACTTTCAATATACCTAGTTATTTGTTTGCTAAGCCTAAGAGTTGCCTTTGCAAAGAAGTTGAATTCGCAGAAGTATTATTTTAGAACCATAATAAACTTTTTATTGGCACTTGTGCGACTTTGAAATTGTAATAACAAAACCCTCTTTATTTAAAAATTTCAATTGGGCTATCGTGTGGAAATAAAAAACATTCATCAATTTAATTTTCAACCAAAAAGTGTTTTGGTATGCGACCTATATTTTGTAACGCAGGTACTTATCATCTTTCTGGGCCATTTCCCACGATACAGTGGAATATTTATGAATTTCCTCCCGATATTTTCTTCATTTTATATTAAAATGTAGGTAAGTATTTTGTATTTTTACCGACTTCAAAAAAGGAGGAGGTACTACGTTCGGATGATTGTTTTTTTTTTTTTTTTTTTTTATGTATGTTCACCGATTACTCCGCCATTTGTGAACCGATTTTAAAAATTATTTTTTTGTTCGAAAGGGTATACTCCCGAGATGGTCCCATATAAATTTTATTAAGTTTGCTTGCATAGTTTTTGAGCTAGCTTCAATATTACGTATTTTTCCCACAGTCTATTTAGACGATATAATTATTAGACTCCTTCACTGTTATTTACATAGCAGGTAGTAACTTGTGTGGGATAGGTACCACCACTAAAAAGTGAAAAATAAAAACTTTTTACAAAAAAAAACAACCGACTTCAAAAAAAACACTAAAAAAGTGAAAAATAACTTTAATTTCGGAAGTCGGTGGCAAAAAACGAAAATTAAAAAGCAAAGACACCGACTTCCGAAATTAAAGTTATTTTTCACTTTTTTAGTGTTTTTTTTGAAGTCGGTTGTTTTTTTTTGTAAAAAGTTTTTTATAGTATTTTAAAGCATTTATGCGCTTGCTAAAGCACGAATAACATTTTGTACTTCTGTAGTTCAGTTCCATCTAATTACTTTTCCAAATAGTAGTTTCTACAATAATGTTTTCTAAAGTTAAATCGTTCTCAAGCTCTGGGTTCAGTATAGTTCTTCAGTTGTTTTTGCTTTTATAGCAACCTAGGCAAGCATTTATGAATACCTAGTTTTTGTTCCATATTATAACTAAACACAGAGTCAGACACTTCTCCGGACCAACCCTTTCACACTCTACTAACACAGAACATACCAACACAAACTCATGTCAGACACAACTACGAACTCTGCTTACCCTTCAGCGTATGATATCAACAGTGCTCGGAACTTAGCCGGCTCACCGGGCCGTAAGCGTTAACCGCGCACGGACGCCCTGACCCGGAAATTTCAATCTTTGTCCAGTTATCAAGTTTCGGAGCGATGCAATTAAAAGCTTTTAACTTAAATGTATTGGTGTAAAAACTGATGTAATCTAATAATAAAAATACAGAATGAATCGTAAAATTATTATCTGTAATTTCTCAAAGGCACATCATAACTTGCTGAGAACACAACACATAGTATACCTAACTGGTGAAATGTCCTGGTCTCTGCTAACCTCGTATCAAAATCTCTTTATACCTCTACGGTCATAGCTCTAGAACCAGAACCCTAGCATAATCTAGTCCAGTAATTCTTGACCTCTATAACTTTAAAACAAGATCGACGGTCTCACGAATTGATAACAATATAAATCAGCTAATTACTACTGCCATTGTGGCGGCCCGAACTTGATAGATATCGCAAACTGATTGGGGCTTGATACAGAGAGCCCCAAGTTTCTCCCTAATTGGAATCACTAGTTCTGCCAAGGTTAAACCCGGAGTTGATGTATTATAATACAAGTAGTATGTCTGTTAAGATTGGAACAAGTTTGTTATGTTGACGCAATCTCTTATCTATGTAATCTAACCTCTAATCTAGCCTGTATAAAAAATCTCTAATCTAGCCTGTATTGTCTCACTTTGCAGGGCAAAGGGCGGGTCTCCCTTTTCCACATAATTCTGTCTTTTTCCGGTAGGATTCAATCTCGTCCCACCATCTTGGTCTCGGTCTAGGGCAATGTTGTCATGCGTTTAGTGGGACCCAATCGGTGGTTCTCTTAGCCCAGTTTTCATTCAACATGCTGCCCAGTCCCACTTAAGCTTGGCGGCTTTTTGGGTAACGTCCGTGATCTTGCTTTTGGCGCGCAGTGTTGTGATTCATAAACGGTCCTCAGAAAATTCTAAAATTAAGAATTAGAGGAATTCTGTGTGAGAGATAGAGAGAGTTATATCTTTCTTCTCTCTCATGATACGAAATGTGCCGTAGCGTGACGCAACCTTGAAATACTCTCAATAATTCTCTTTCAATTATCATATCTCCGCCAAACAGGACCATTCAAAAATGGTTTACACATTTTTAAGTTCTCTGTGCAGAATACCGAAGGCATTTATTTCCTTCCACTTTCTCTATTTATAGCTAACAGCTAACTTTTAGTAGTATCTGAAAAAAAATATCTAGAATATTATTTTAGGTTCTGTTGAAAACGTCATGATTCTGGCCTGAATGATAGAAATTAAACACGGATTAAGCTGAAGAAAAAACAGTCAAATACCCTACTACACTACTACTGTATGTACTGGCAAAGGTTGGGTTCATGTGCGGGAAATAAACAACGATGATTAAAATATTGTGTCAGCACTTTAGCAGTTATTAAAATAAAAATATACCAGGAAAAGTCACAGAGGCAAGTTTAGCATAATCCAAGCTTTGCAATTTTTTTATATTACTGAAAATATAATAAAGGTACCATGTCTCGTGTAACTCCTGTTATTAGTCGCTGAATAAACAAGATAAAACATATTTAGCTCCGGGGCTAGCATTTGTCGAGTCTCACTGATTTAAATGGATTAACCCGACATAATATATTATTTGCATAATATAAAACCGACCTTTGCTCGCGGGTGTTTCTTTCGCATCCGTTTTCTAAGCTCATTTACACCGAATTCCGATTCCGGATTGTTTAGAGGAATCCTTCAGATAACATAATTTACTCTGAATGTGAGAATAGGTTTTGGGTTTCTAGCTGTAATCTTTTAACTGGTGGTCTAATTTCATTTTGAGTGTTATCTGCTGGGCCGATCCGAACCTTACTCCATCGGTAATTTTTCCAGAATTTAAATTTGAAGCTTTACCAAAATAATCGATACATTTTTTTATCATTATTAAAGTCCCTTGGCTTTACCATACCACATCAATCAGTTGAATTTAAAAAGATAAATAATCACTAAAACTAATCACATAACAAACAACGTCAAACCCCTCGCCGGCCAAAGCCACTTATCGAATTACACAGAAATGTAAACATCAAAACAGCCCGACACCAACCTATTAGCCGATCAGTAGCAACTCATGCAAAATGTAAGGGTCCGAAGATTTGCACGCCCAGACAGACCCTAGCGGATTTGTGGGCCATAACCTTCCAGGGTAAATCGGTGAAAAAATATACCCACAGCCAACCTCAGGGGAAATATGGGTCCATGGTACAATGTTTACGAGTTTACAGAATACTTTGGTGAGCTCACAATAAGAGGAGAAGTAAAATCTCACAATAAGAAGTATTTTTGAGGTTTAAAATCCGATCCATAGGTGTTTTTTTTAATGCCAGTTTAAAAGTCGTATTTATTTGTCTGGTTTCGGTGATTTTGCCAAAGAATGATTGTTATCAAAAAATTGCGAACTCAGGACTGCACTAGAATTCAACAGCATGGTGGCATTAGAAATCAATATTTTCATTTTCTTTTTATTGAACAACGAAAGGAATCTGCTTCAACAATAAGCTTCGTGTACGGAAGTGGGATTATCCGTTGACTGCATCAAGTGAGTTACCAAAAGTAAGTCTTTATAAAAAAAAGTTAGGTAAATATTGAGGCTCAAGGGAATAAAGAGGATACCTGAATCGAGCTCCCCAGCTTTATCTGAAAGTTTCATCGAGTATGTTTCAATACTATTTTTCTTTTCCCAGATCGAAGTAAGCTCATACACTCTATATTTTTCTTCAATTCCCATTCCCAGGCCGTCAGGTGGAGTGCACTTTGTTTCATTTCAATTCGCTGAGTCAAAGTCTAGTGTATTTGACTTTGATCACAGTACGGGATCCTCCATTCAAAAAAGTTTTTAAACGATTCGACAGACAACCCGTTTACAATGAACGAGATATTTCTAAAGCTACTCGCTAGGTTAAATTCTTTTTGTAAAAAATTCTATAACAACGTTAAATAAAAACACTACACAGTGAAAAATATCTTTCATTTCGGTCTAAGATTTTATGTTTTCGTTAAAAAATAATAACAGTCGAAATGAGAACCTCCTCCCTTTTTGAAGTCGGTCAAAAATCTCAATTAAACAGAATAAAACAAAAATTGTCTATCACGTAAATTGCAATTATACTGTAAACGGGCCGTCAAAACCAAAACTTGGTTTGAAACAAAAAACCATTTATTACAAGCATTCAACTGTCAAACTTTTCGAAAAATGGCGTCCTTACAAAATTTTAAATTACCGTTGGCTTGAAATAATTTCTAGTAAATCGCTCAAACTTAAGTCTGAGTTCGAACAAGGTTCTAGATTTCTTATTGTGTCATAATTTCAGTAAAGTTTAAAGCGTTTCTCGATGAATAAGCGAAATGCTTTTTGAAATTACCTGAGTGTTATAATAGCTGGCTTTATACATCTTTATCTTTAGAAGTTAATCAGAACTCTGAACTGGCAAAGGTCACTGTACGAGGTGGTTATTTAATTGCTGTGAGACTGGATTGAAAAGACAATTTTATGAATGAAAAGGCAAAAGTAAGATGAATTGGGGAGGAAGAGAAAAAGGTGTGATGAAAATGGGAAATTAAAATGAACAAGATCGTAACACAGGGATGTTAAAAATAATTGGAATAGAACCAGTACGTATGACGGCGCAGCAAGTGGCACCATCTAGTTTTGTTACGAATTTACTAGAAACCACCGAAGAGGTCGGATATGAGTGATACTGGCTGATTACTGTCACACTAGCAAAGCGTCGCGTCTTCTGATGACAGAGATTACGTCAAGTTACACTAAATAAAAAGACTAGCTGATGCCTTCGGCTTCGCCCGCGTGGATTTCGGCTATTATACACTAAAACCTACCTCGAAAACCACTCTATCCATTGGTGAAAAACAGCATGAAAATCGGTGCAGTAAATTTTGAGATTATCGCGAACAAACAGAGCGCCAGACGACTTTGTTTTTAAATATGTAAGCATAGTTCGAACATACAAATTATCTATAACACGCAATAAGTTCGGGAAGAAAATAGTCTTTAATAAAAACTTACGGAAGTCCTTCAAAAGATCTTCATAAATACTCATCAACTCAAAATAATAAAGAGGGTCTAAGTCTAACATACAGCCACACAGACGCTCAGCCCTTACACATGGCCGGTCGTTTATAAATTAAGCACATTCATAAAGCGCTTAATACAGCAGTGTAACATGTTTATTACCAGCAATTAAGAGAGATTACACTGCTTACAGCGCTTAATTAGCTTAAAATGTCAATTCTACTCTGTCGCTTTTAATGAATTTGATTTTATTATTTGCATAAACGTCACGGGTATCATCCTCTGACGAGGTCTTCTTTAACTTTTTTAAACTCGCACTCTACCTCAGATTTTATCCCGCTTGCACCATACTACTCGCTCGCGACCTGAGTGAGAACGAGACGGAGTGGGGCGCTAGCGGCTCTAAAGCGTCGAAAAGTTTAGGTAATTGCTTTTTACGTTGAAAATAATGGTAATTAAAAAAAAAAAGACACATTAGATCTGCTGCTTTATAGTTAGTTCAGCTATCAAGCAAAATTTAAGATCTAATTTGAAGTATTTTTTTAATACTAGCGGTTTATAGTTCTGTGCAGAGGTAACTTTGGAATTTTTTTCTATCGAGAAAATTTGATGTAATCGTGTTTTCGCCTCACATAAGACCATCAATCCTCAACTTTAACATATATTTATTTCAAAATTAATGCTGCAGTATTTTCGGCATAACAGAAGATCATGCTAAGCAATTTGTGATTGGGTGCGCCCTTAAGTGTACTAAGGTTACGACTCCATGGTTAGTAGTTCTACAACAGGTTACCAGAACAATTTGGTAAAAGACACCCAATTTCAATCAAAGACTATTGACTACTAGCTGTTATCCGCGACTTCGTCTGCGATCCAGGATTTAAAGTTCACTCGTTTTAGCGTGAAAGCGTTACAAAAAAACAAACTCACTTGCATTTATAATATTAGTTAGGATTAGGATAATTATAGTTAGGATAACACACAGATACAAGTTAGGCAGATGATGAATCTAGTTCTACAACGTGCCGCTACAATGGCGACATTAATTTAACACACGGGTAGGGCTAGTGGCCAGTAACTATAAAAATTATAATAAAATAAGATACTTCGTAAATTGAAAAAAATAATTTTCAAGCAAACTAAATAATAAAAACATAACCAAAATTGAGATCACTCTTTCTAAAAGATTCATTCATGTAGGTACCTACCAGCTGGCTTACGTTCCATCGGTCAAGGTCCTTTGTCAGCATAATTTCTAGGAAATTGCGCGGCTTTCCTTTTATTCGCCTACATATGATCCGTGACCCCGGCAAATGAACTCTTCGCTACAGTTCTTTAAGTCATGGTAGCGGCACGTTGTATAATAAGACCAAAATAAGATACTTTCGTCTTTAGTATCCATAAAGTGCAGACGGAATAGCTTAATAAATAGTCATGTGAATGTATACAGGCTGTAAGGGTAAACAGTCTTGTCATTAAAACTATGGGTAGTTGACTTAAATATGAAAATAAATGACCGAACACAACAAAAAAAAAACGTCATTTTCATTAAAAGATTTTAAAAAGTTTCTATCCGTCACCGTGCTCTCTAGCGAAACAGCTGACTGACTGAGGGAAGGGTCGCGTTCGCGGCCGGTCAGGTCACATCCCATACCCCCCACCCGTGTTGAGACGCAAGTTCGTTGCCCTAGCGCATAGGTTCGCGAACTTGCATCTCTTGTGGTAAAATGTAGAAATGTAGAAATAAAAAAATAGAAAAAAAGTTGTCATTTTCCATTGATTTTACGTTCTATAAATGAAACCAAACCACTGGTTGCAAGGATAACGGTGTTTACCCTAACACCCTGTATAAAGCATTCTCGTACAACCGGACAATTTAATCAGATCACTAACTTGCCACTCATATACCTACTGGCTATACTCATGTACGTAGGAAGAGAATCAATGGTCCACGTTTTATCGGATCATATTAAAACCCAGTGTTTATGAAAATAAGGAAGAGTACATTCACATGATTCGGTTGTCGGTTGTCATGGTATGGGCACGTGATGCGAAGGAATGAGGAAAATGTTGTGAGGAAAGTTTTGGGTATGAATGTCGATGGCTATAAGAGTAGGGGAAGACCAAAGAAACGATGGATGGACTGTGTGAAAGATGATATGGCTAGAAAGGGGGTGACTATCGAGATGACGGCTAATAGAGAAGTATGGAAGAAAGGGACATGTTGCGCCGACCCCAAATAAATTAGGGATAAGGGCAGGAGAATGATGACATTCACATGACTCCTCTTGCGATTACATTACATTTTATCCCGATATTCCCACGAGATCGAGACTTGTAATATTATAAATGCGAAAGTGAGTTTGTTTGTTACGCTTTCACGCTAAAATGGCTGAACGGATTTGGATGAAATTTGGCACAGGGGTACACCATAACCTGGAATAGGACATAGGATACTTTTTAACCCGATATACCCACGGGATCGAGACTTATGCGGGTGAAACCACGGGGCGCAGCTAGTATGATATATCTAACAAAGTCTGATTCTTCAGCCCTTATGCCAATTTTTTTGTGGTCGGCGCACCATGTCCTTTTCTTCCATACTTCTCTATTAGTCGTCATCTCGGTAGTCACCCCCTTTCTAACCATATCTTCATCACACAGTCCATCCATAGTTTCTTTGGTTCCCCTACTCTTGTAGCTATCGACATTCATACTATAAACTTTCCTCAGGAAATTCTCCTCATTCCGCCGCATCACGGATACCTATTTGTATCATAACCATTATTGTAAACAGTTGGAAAGCAATGCTTTGTATTGGAATTTCACACATGTCTACGAACTTGCAAGTAATACAAAATTAACACTGATTTACTTTAACACTAAGACAGAATCAAGACTTCAACTCACGCTAGTTTTGGTGCTATCTGATTATCTTCTGGCACGTTGCCAGGATTTGCTTAAAACTTCACACCCAGTTTTTGGAATACACAACAAGTTTGTATATACATAAACCATCTCTACTACCTACAAATGTTATATTAATATTAACTCGCGATCTTAGACCAAATAAAAAAGTAAGACAGCGCTGTGAACAATACAGTGAAGTATGTCAAAACTGCACCTCCGCTCTGTGCATAAACGCTGACACGCACACATGTACAACCATTTACAATCAAACTGCACCTGACTAAGTGCTCACATATTTACAAAACCGGCCTCACTTCACTGTTGACAGCGGTCTGTCTTGGTTTATTATTTGGTCTGAGCTGGCGATCGGCAACCCGCATGTTTGTATGGATGAACATGTATGACAAAAACATAGCATTCTTTAGTTTCTCCCTTCCCTCATGGAAAAAGTGTTAGTTCTGTATATATATTGTATTCTGAAACCAACCATAAGTGTATACATACCTTTCCCAACATTCACACCCCGAAATATTCCCACCGCCTTCCACTAACAGCCAATTTCGTTCCACAAATACCACCTACCTCCTATCATAAAATTCGGCCTACCATACATATTCCAATCATAAAGTATCGGCCTAATAAAACAGGCTATATAGCCATCTCTGTCTGGTGTGGTTTATTTGAAGCGGTCGCTGTCATGTGGAAAATCAAAGCGTGGTCTAGTGGGGCGTGAAGCCTAGCGGGCCGGTGTGCCGCATGCATCCCCGCCGAACTTACGGACTTAGCTGGTATGCGTTTTGGACAGTTTTGTCCTTGGTTTGTGGAGATTTTTCGGGTGATGACTTGATGAGGCGCTTTTGGAAGATATAATGGAGAATTCGGGATGAGTAAACCAAAAAATCCTTATGTTCATTAGTAGCATTTCGCATTCATGCTTTAGAATCCCTATCTCAAAAAGGTACTGTATAGAAAGACATCATAATCCTAAATTAACAAAGAGGCAATTAAAGTTGAGTTATGTTAGCAGGATTTAAGCGTTTAATGTTTTTAAGTCAACGTGTCGTTTACTCAATCTGCCAGCCGTTTCCAGTTATGTTGGGGTCGGCTTCCAGTCTAAACGGATGCAGCCGATTAATAGTATTTTACATGTGATCTTCACAAACCATTAACTGTGTAATACGATACCCCATGGTAAGACTGGTTGTCCGACTTTCGGGCTTCTGACGACACGTAACGACTGTTAAAGATCCGGGAACAATAGCTTAACGTGCTTTCTGAGGCACGGAGGATTCTCAGTATATAAAGATGGACACACATACATGGACCAACCGCGGCGTTGCTTAACCTGATGGATCGACCCGTACCGCTGTTATTAGTTAGTCACGAGCTCCTCAACGTTTAACTATAGATAATTACGTCTACTATTATCTTACCCCTCGAACGATCATCAACAAGTATCCGTATTTACCTGCAAAACACAAAAAATTACATCAGATTTCCACAATAACAAACAAAAAATACTCGAAACAGACAAACCATGTCCCCCACTTCATCCTTCAAACAAGATAAAGATAAACGTATAAAAAGCGGTTTAGTTTTAACAAAGGCTTAGGTACTCCTCAATGAAAGCTAAATACTTCAGACACAATGGGCACAAACAAAACACTACACTATCTTTTGGCATCGTCTGGAATGGTCTGAAACGGTGAATAGAACCGACTAAGAACTGGACTGACTGGATTAGACCGCTGAAAGGATCGTAACAAGTTATTAATTTAGATTCAATTGTTATTGTACATTCATTATTTTAGCGTTAATATGATAGAATTGTATTGAGGAGCTCGTGGCTACGTCATAACAGTTGCACGGGTCGATCCTTCAGGTTAAGCTACGCTTGCTGGGGTTGGTCCGTGGATGGGTGACCATCTTTACATACCGAGACTCCTCCGTGCCTCGGAAAGCACGTTAAGCCGACCGTCGTTTGTGGATCTTTGACAGTCGTTACGGGTTGTCAGAAGCCCGAAAGTCTGACAACCAGTCTTACCAAGGGGTATCGTATTACCCAGTTACTGGGTTGTGGAGGTCAGATAGGCAGTCGCTCCTTGTAAAATACTTGTATTCAGCTGCATCCGGTTAGACTGGAAGCCGACCTCAATATAGTTGGGAAAAGGCTAGGCTGATGATGATGATAGAATTGTATTATTATAGCATGCGCTATTATCGTCATGTCCAAAACTCAAAAGCGGATAAGTATAATTTTTTCGTATATGCCATACCAAATCTGAATCATTAATATCTCGTCTGTAATTTATTTTCTCCTTTACAGGACCAAAATCATATCTGATACATACAAGTAAATAAGCACAAATTAATTACGATGGCAACGTCTGTAATTACGTAATTACTACGTGATCAAAGATCTTCTATCAATACCTAAAGTAGGCTATACATGAAAGCCCAGATTCCATATAAATATTTATTCGGTGAACTGTACAAATATCAGTCGTTAATGGGGACAAATAAGTAATATCTTACTCGTAATATTTAGTTTCTGTGAATGATGTCAATTTGTTCTTACCAAGGGGTATCGTATTACCCAGTTACTGGGTTATGGAGGTCAGATAGGCAGTCGCTCCATGTCAAATACTGGTATTCAGCTGCATCCGGTTAGACTGGAAGCCGACCCCAACATAGTTGGGAAAAGGCTAGGCAGATGATGATGATGAGTATAGCGTCCATACATGCTAACAAAAATATAACCAATAAAAAAAAATTATGTAAGTACTGAAATATTTACGTTAGATAACATACTGTATAATAAAATTCCAAGTAAGACCTACGTCCAGCAGTGGATGTCTTACGACTGAGATGATGATGAACTATTTCTCGCCTAATTCACAATAAATATGTAGTTTTAATAGAAGCAAAAGATTGTACGCCATGATAGTATAGTATCTCGGAGTACAATTAAAGCATATTCTATCTATTCTAGCCATTCTCTACAGAATTTCTACAAGTATCATAATAATACCCATATAATAATTATTGTATTTAAATAATAATTACCAATATAATATCTTTGCGACCCGTAGTATTTCTCTCAAACATTTCCAATAATATGAAAATCAGTGCCATGGCAATAATTTTACCAAAGCTCATTATGAGAAGCAAGTAATCTCCTTTCGCTACTTCATAATAAACCTTATTAACAGCTGATTATTGCGTTATCGGATCAATAGCGCCTTAATTAAGCGGTATAGCACTGACGGTAAAGCGGTATTGCGTATTACACGGTTAAGGGCTTATTTATAGCGAGTTTTCGAGCAGAGACATGAACGCGCGATTATGAAACGTAAGCAAACAAGGTAACGGTAGACGATAAGCGATATTATCGTGACGGCACGTGTCTAAAAGACACTTGCCTTAGCAGACACCAAACGTTTAGCATCGGCGATCGCTTTCGCGACTGCGTCAACGCTACATCGCGATTTGGCGAATTTTAGCTATCGATCGCAGTAATAATTGAACTTCCGGAAAACGACTATATCACTGATAACAAATGTATCATTGTGTTCTATGACACAGCGGTATACCTAATTGAATTGATCTGTCTTTACGGCCACCGTATAAAAGTAAGCCGCGTGAGATGCGGCAATAAATGTATCATTTTGATGGTAAATATCACTTTTGTTGTAAGTCAGTCTCAGATCAGGCTTAGATTAGATCACACAAATAATCTTTTTATTGGGACACCTACAACCCGTGCCTATGCAATCCGATCGTTAACTTTGAGAAGCTGTGTAGAGCTGGAGACATAATTTATTATCATTTTTATCTGGAAAGCTCCACCGTCATTCTGACATAACAAGCAATGACACTCAATATATTTCTAGAAACTCGTAAATTTCTTGGAATCCGTAAAGTACATAGAAAAGTGAAAACATTATGAAAAGTGGGTGGCAAAAATCTCACTTTCCTTTTAAGCTTAGCAAATTCAAAGAAAAAAGACTTGCCTCGCTATAAGTGTTTTAGAGTGTAGATGTAATTTGAAAGGAATTTGTTAGAACCACTAGCATACTGAAACATTGTATAGTCACATTGTTATATTTTACACAGTATGTATTTAGTTTGCATGTCAAACTAACTACATAAACAATGTTGTAGGAAATATAATTACTCCATTGCCGAAGACATACATTGTACCTTCTGTAACTAATACCTAACACACATTGTATATTATACAGGGTGTTAGGGTAAACACTCTTATCCTTGCAACCAGTGGTTTGGTTTCATTTATAGAACGTAAAATCAATGGAAAATTACAACATTTTTAAAAAAAAAATTAGATCTAAATTTTACCACAAGAGACGCAAGTTCGGTTCCCTATGCGCTAGGGCAACGAACTTGCGTCTCAACACGGGCTGGGGGTACGGGATGTGACCTGACTGGCAGCGAGCGCGATCCCTCCCTTAGTCAGTCAGCTGCTTCGCTAGCAAGCACGGTGTCAGATAGAAACTTTTTAAAATCTTTTAATGAAAATAACGTTTTTTTTTTTGTTGTGTTCGGTCATTTATTTATATATTTAAGTCAACTACCCATGGTTTGAATGACAAGAGTGTTTACCCTTGCATGCTGTATAATATTATGATTATCAAAATAATGGAATGGGTAAGTTTTTAGTTGTTTATGGGGAATATTCCAGTCTTGTCATTATAAACAACAACCAACACGGTGCAATTGATTGCCTGTTGTCGAAACCAACGTTGAAGCAATAATAAAAGTTGCATCGTTTAAACAGTGCTTAGACGATGCAAGGCATTTGTTATTACAATTGTATTGTATGCCACAGGCAAAATCTTGCATCGTGTAAATGGGGATAAGAGATGTATGGTAGCAGGAGAATATCATGGGTTAAGTATTGTATTTTATTGTATTGTGTAGCGGTCTAGTGTCCGCAACTCCACGTCCAAGCGCGTATTTACAATACAATACATGGGTTAAGTGTCTCCAACAATAGTTTAAGATGAACGTTCGATCCGCTGTATAAGAGAGCACAGGATCGATCGATGTGGCGACGCTTGGAAGAGGCAGTCGACGTCTTTCGGTTACAATGATGATGATGATGAGGAACACTAAATCGCTGTTACACCCTTCAGAATCCAAAAAACCGTCCAAGTGCGAGTCGGACTCGCGCACGAAGAGTTCCGTACCATTTTCTAAAAAATGGCAAAAAAATCAAGTTTTTTGTATGGGTGCCCCCTTAAATATTTATTTTAATTTATTTTTTCAGTATTTTTTTTATAGCGGCAACAGAAATACATCATCTGTGAAAATTCCAACTGTCTAACTATCATGGTTCATGAGATACAGCCTGGTGACAGACTGACAGACAGACAGCAGAGTCAATAGGGTCTCGTTTTGCCATTTGGGTACGGGACCCTAAAAAAGATAGCCAGTCTGTCCAGGAACCAAAAAAGTAGAGGCAAGAAACATAAAGCAGTACTTTTGTGCTCTTCTATCTTTATGTATTTTTTTCTCTAATATCTGTTTTGTTTGCACAAGAAATAAATAAATGATATCTAGAATAAACCTAGCCACGGGTAACAAATACAGGCAAAACGAATCTTTGTAAACGCGTGACTATTCAAACACGTCTGCTAGACACAGTCGTTTCTGAGCTGTCACGATGTCGTGCACAGACAGATCTATTATCGAGCAGCACCGTCACACGGACGTGATAAATAATTCACGCGGATTGTGCAACTGTTTGTTTGATCTAGGAAAATGGTGCTTAGTTTCAGTATCTAGCTAGAGTTTTGTTTGGTATACTGGTTATACAACTCTTTTTCAACTGCTCCGTTGGTCTCGTGGTCGCAAGCGCGACTGCAGAGCGTGGGGTCCTGGGTTCGATTCCCGGGTCGGGCAAAGTGTCATTGGATTTTTCCATTAGGAATTTCGTAGTAACAGCCCGGAGTTTGGAAGTTGGCGGTTTGATATCCCCGTACCTCGGAAAGCACGTTAAGCCGTTGGTCCTACGCCTGATCTCTCTCCGGTCGTGTCGGATTACCGTCCCATCGGACTATGAGAGTGAGGGAAGAGAGAGTGCACTTGTGTCTGCGCAAACACTTGTGCACTATAATATCTCCCGCGCCGAAAGCTAGTCTCCGTTGAGATTGGCCGCCGTGGCCGAAAATACGGTCTGGAGTGTCAGACTGTTACTGATAAAAAACCCACCCGTGTTCCTTCAGTTGCCTGTTGCCAAGAGCCCCGGTATCCCTTTCGGACTTTCCCGCAACCCTGGCAGGACTGTTGTACACCTCTGGACCGGAGATTAGGAAGATGGTTCTTGAACGGTAGCTTGTTGGCCCGATGGCAAGTAGGATAATTAGGTTGGATCTGCCGTTACTTGTTTTTGCAGCTCAATATTCTCTAAATAATAATCATAGAATTTTCTGTGACTGTCAATGATTATTTTGCCGTAAATGATTAGATCACCAATAGACCCTTGCAATTTTATTTTTCTCAAGTTCTCCAACAAAGATAACATCATCTACGGCTCAGCTTACACCGTAACCGAATAAGTCACTAAATTGAGTAAATAATCCGACTAATGTACACAATAATGGGGTATTAATGTCCCCCAGGGCTGGTCTGTGCGAGCGGACAGTAATTGGTGTTGACACCCTAAAGTGTTCGATAAATATATCGCCCGATGTTCCCTTGGGGAGTGCATTGTTCTAAGCGATGACTATTAATTTACGATATTTTAATTGATTGTTAAGTTTTATCGTTATTTTATACTTAGCTTGAGCATAATTTATTTAGCTTTGTTCGGAGTTTAACTAGAGATAAAATTAATATAGTCATTAACAGGATCTATTGTGTTATTTAGGAATTTTATAGCTTACAGTGGCTTTAGCTAAGAGTCAGTCAGTAGTTCAGCAATTTTCTATAGTGACGTCAACCATTAATTTAGAATTTATCCTGAAATTCTTATAATACCTCCACACACAGTACCTCCTTTTATAAGAGCCATAAAAAATACGCCCTGCGGCTAACTGTGATGGTTTGTAAGTTATATGAACTGAGTATAAAACGCTTTATAAAACTAATTTTTTTTTCCCAAAAACGGGAACCAGCAATGATATTATAGTAACAGATATGTTATATTATATTAACAGATATGTTATACACTCACAAAACAACCAAAAAAAGTGTTCCGCGCAGCAGCGGCACACATACCCACGTTTCATTCATTTTACGTTTCACTACAAGTAAAAACGTTACAATTGGAATGTTTCCGAGTCTTCACGATTGCACGCTTATAACATATCTGTTACATATAATATCATTGGGAACCAGACATTCTTCCACCCTCGTACAAATAATAAAGAAAATTTGTTCGAAGCTCAAAGAAAATTCCCTCGAAAAATATTTAAAGGAACGTGTAACAGTATGGCCTTGTTTAAAACACGAGGAAAGTTTATTTCAGACTGATTGAACTACTACAATGGATACCCAATGTAACGCCTCACTTATTTAGCATATAGACTGTACTACAAAAACAAAACAAAAGATGAAATCTCAAATTCCCCGTCGTACATTGCTGTGTCTCCACCAGATGTAGAATTCTGATCTGTTCAAAATACGCGATGTAATGTGAATGTTTCCCAAAAGATTTTCTCTCAAGTTCAAGTGATAGATGGCGTCCTCCTCTCCATTTAAGTTTATGTCGTCTATAGGCACTTCTTCGTAAATCGTTTTTTATGTTATCGGTTGGAAAAGCCGACGGAAAACATGATATAAATAAAATAGTGATACCTGCAAATACCCAGAATGAAAGAAACAAAATTGTTTCTTTCATTCTGGGTATTTGCAGATGCATTAATTAATACTTGTGACACGCTTTACTCAATTGTTATTTTACACCCTCTTTGAACCGTATCATAAATAAATAAATAATTATTCATTTGCAGACCTTGAAGACCATAGTGTTAGTAATAATCATGTATGTATATCATCATGCATGTAATAATAATAGTGTTAGTAGTAATAATAATGGTGTGTTAGCAATCATCATCACCATCTGAACCTTTTCTAGTCACACTGCCCAACATCCTCTTTTTAACACTATTCTTCCCAGTTTTTAGCCATCCTGTCCAGGGGGCCTCGACAAGTGCCAATCGCTTTCAAAGCATTTCGTACTTCTACTACGACTTTCAACAAGATTGAAATAAGCTTTTCGGTAGCTTGTGTCAGTCCCATACATTTTTGCCTTTACATCATCGTTATTGCTGATAGAAGGTACTTTGTATAGGTCTTCCCTACAAGAAGAGTAACTATGTCGCCAGTTCGCCACCCATGCAAACACTCACAACAATGCTACACTATACTCGTGATCTCGTATGTTTTTTTAATTGTATTTAGATATATTGTGGTAAATATTGCTGATTACTGTTATCTTTTTGTATGCACGTGTTTCTGTGACAATTAAACCTATTTTTCTTTCTTTCTTTCTATATAATAGAAATTACTATGTAAGAATTAAGTATAGTCGACCTCGTTATTTCTTTATCACCTTAAGGGGGAAGCGCGAAGGTTACCCTACAAATTCAAATTTCCTTTTTTTTTCAATTTTTCAGTCATGAGGAGGTTGTATATTGATCAAAATATGATTTGCTACCAAAACAAATTTGTATTTACAGAATTAAAATCATCAATACAAATCTTTAAGATTAAATTACTTTATTTGAATGACAATATTTCATGAGATCATGACATGGGCTACTCTGGCGCTTTTACGAATACTGGTTTAATGTCACTTGGACGTCACAAAACAACAAGGTCTATTTTTCATGTAATAGTTAGATATATTCAACTTTAGTAAAGATTAGTGTCAGAAGTGGTAAAGCATATACGAGGTTGACTATACATAGGTACTTTCCGGAAAATGCATTTTACAAAGATCGATTTCGAAACTATTAAGTACTTGAATTAATCTTGAGACTCGCTCCCAAGAATAGGACGTAAGAAAATAAATCAGTTGGATTGACAGCACTAACCACCTGTGAACTGATAGAATCTTACTATGAAAATGTAATTTCCCCAGGGAACTTCAGAGGTCCGACTGCAGTCGCTTGGCCTCGAAATTTCAACAAAAGCGTGCTGAGTGTAAGGCTAGCTAACATTCCACTTGGTTCTTAAGAATTTCTGGAGCAATATTTCCGTGAATTTCTCATCTAGTTTTTTATTGCAGCGTAGATAATGTATTATTACTTGAAATCGACTTCATTTGACAATAATAACTACTGTGATAGATAATTAGTTAGCTGGTCTGACCTTCTAATGACTAAATCAATCTGCCTAGCCTTTTCCCAACTATGTTGGGGTCGGCTTCCAGTCTAAGCGAATGCAGCTGAATACCAGTATTTTACATGGAGCGACTGCCTATCTGACCTCCACAACCCAGTAACTGGGTAATACGATACCCCTTGATTACACTGGTTGTCAGACTTTCGTGGTTCTGACGACTCATAACAACTGTGAAAGATCCACAAATGACAGCCGGGACCAACGGTTTAACGTGCTTTCCGAGGCACGGAGGAGTCTCGATATGTGAAAATGGTCACCCATCCACGGACCAACCCCGGCAAGCGTAGCTTAACCTGATGGATCGACCCGAGCGGCTGTTATAACTTAGCAACGACCTTCTAATGACTCAATTTAATAATAGGTATTTATGTAACTGTTATATCCCTCATTTTTAAAATCAAACGCCAGTTAGTCAATTTTGAACAAGTTAACGATGCACTTTCTAAAGTTGTGCATTGGTTTAATGTAAATAATCTCCTCTTGAATGAAAAAAACACTAAACTCATTAAATTTTCAACGCCAAATGTCAGGCAGCTATCTACCAATGTTAAAGTTAATGGAATAGAGTTGGACCCCGTTGAATCGACAGTTTTTCTTGGAATAACCATTGACGGTAAATTACAATGGGGCCCACACATAGAAAAATTGTCAGGTAGGCTTAGTTCGGCCGCCTATGCCGTTAAAAAAATTAGACAGATAACTGACGTAGATACAGCCAGAATTGTTTATTTTAGTTATTTTCATAGTCTTCTGTCTTATGGGATTCTTCTCTGGGGAGCCTGTGCGGACATTAATGCTATCTTTGTTTTACAGAAAAGGGCTGTTCGAGCCATTTACAACCTAGGTCCAAGAGATTCCCTTCGAGAAAAATTCAAAGAAATAGATATTCTGACTGTAGCCTCACAATATATTTTTGAAAACCTATTGTATGTACACAAAAACATATCAAAGTTTAAGAAAATGTCCGATATTCATAGTTTAAATACCAGGAATAAACACAATCTTGCTGTACATCGCACTCGTCTCCACAGAGTAGGCAACTCGTTCATGGGTCAATTTATACGCTTTTATAACAAACTTCCCATTGACATTCGAAACTTACCCATTAAACGATTTAAAAGCTGTATTAAAACCAAACTTTGTAAAAAAGGGTACTATAAAATCACAGATTATTTAGAAGACAAAAATGCATGGGATTGAGCTGCTCGCTCTGCTAAGCATTGTGACATTTTGAATATTATGGAAAGCCATAAAAATATACCAGTTTTATATACAAATTGACATTATTGAATATTATATACAAAATGACATGATGATTACTTATAAGTATTGTTTTATTGTGAATGGGAGGACGATGTGGATATTTATTTTTCGTTCTGTTAGTTTTAGCGAAGGTCTGGCAATTTGAGAACTTTATGCGACCTACCCAAACGTCCTTTCTTTGGTATTGTTCGTCGAGTCGTTGAGCTCCTTTAGTTCTGAGTTGAGCTCCACTATTACTGACAAATGCTTGCACTGACTGGACAGGTCCACTCAAATCTGTGTGGTTCTTTCCTCAAAAGACCATTTCAGACTCTTATCTACATGGTCCTCATATGGCCTGACCAAGATTATGTCTGGACTTTAAAGGAGACGGTGACCTCTGAGTTTGTTTCGGCCTTTCTTCTCAGAGTAGTCAGATAGGAAACGCCGACCTCATCTAGCTTATTTTTACAACTTTTTAATATGACGTGTAAAAGTGATTCTAATATCCTATTTACAGAATAAAAAAATAAAAAACAAATATAATACCTAATTATTTACAGTTGCATACAAGACTTTATCTACAACCATGTTATGAATCCTCTATAAAAGGTTCTTTTCAATACTAATATCGACCAAAAATGGCGGGATACGCGCAGTGTGTATTCGAATTATTAGAATTCAAATAAACTATAAGTTTTTTTTTTTAAATGACTTTATCTTATTTTTGAAACTTGCCTGCATGACAGCGTTCTTTTTTTTAAATGAGTTGCATTATGAAATTTTGTACAATATTATAACACCCGTTAGGATGATATAATCGTTACTATGACTGGTTGTTTTAACCGACTTCAAAAAGGGAGGAGGTTCTCAATTCGAATGAATTGCTTTTATATGTTGGCAATAAGCTAACTGTTTCAGAAACTTTTATAGAGGATTGCATGGGTGTAGATAAAATAAATTGTATCATAGATTAAATAAATAATAAATAACAGACTAGGGTTTTGGTTTATGTTCAATTCATAGGACAGGCAAAATGGCACAATTTTTCTCGGCTCTGTAATTCCATTTAGCTCGGATGTAAAGGATGTTGGTCTGCATGTCGACACTTGTCTTGACTGGCGAAAGCAGGTCATGACAGTTAGTAAGAAAGTCACCGGAACGTTGCGGTCGCTCTATCGGTTGAAAAACTTTCTCCCATCGCACATAAAAGCAATGCTTGTACAGTCCCTAATCTTTCCCATAATTGCCTATGGTGATGTGTGTTACTATGACCTGAATGCAGATCTCCTGAATAAACTAGATCGCCTTCTCAATAATTGCATCGATTCGTTTTCAATCTTCGTAAATATGACCATGTATCAGCGCATCGAGTGCTTTTGAAATGGTTACCCATTCGTCAGCGCAGAGAGTTAAGGGCTTTGTCTATGTTGTTTTCTATACTCGACAAACCCACTTCTCCTTCTTACCTGACTTCCCATGTTCAATACTTATGCTCTGCCCATATAAAAAACTTTGTTCTACCAACAATCGTCTTCTACGATGTCCTTCTCACCGCACTGGTTTCATCCACTCTTCTTTCTTCGTCCAAGCGGTCTTTCTTTGGAATGCGCTCCCTCTGGACATCAGGACGGCAACTAGTCGCTTATCTTTTAAAGTGAAGGCACGTGAACATATTCGTAAGAAGTTGGCAGAATCATCCCTAACTAACTAACTAAACTAAATAGTTAATTTGCTGGATTCGTTTTCTCCCCTACCTGTCGTTATTTCTCCCAACTAAGTTTATTTTGTTCATCTGTATGTATCTATGTATGTTTATTATGTTTATGTATGTATCTATGTATTTTTATTTAATTATTATTCATTATTTTCAAGTTATATGTATTATCTTATGTTGCACCTGCCATGTCTGTCTCTGCATCACCCTAAGGTTGACTGGTAGAAAATGCCTCAGGCATTAAGTCCGCCTTTGTACAGTAGTTTTTACTTGTGCATAAAGTTTTAATAAATAAATATATATTTTTTTTTAATTGGTTTGTACTAGCAGTCAGAAAAAAACTTGCATAGTACACACAGCTACAGCATAAAGCTATACATTTCCAGCTGATCTCGGCTTATATAGGATTTCCGTACAATGCGAGGTCAGTTTATACTGGAAGTGTATAGCTAGCTTGATGTGTAGCCGTGTGTATCTATACCTTTTAGGAACATGAGATTTCATGAAACAAAACATTACCTACTTATACACATTGACATTTGCAGAAAACAAACTTGATGTAACACAGTATCAAGATAATCTTTGCTACACGTGAATATCAGCCTTAACTTTAATACAAAACTGTTAAACTTGAAGGAGTTTGAAGCAGATTCTGGCTAAATGTTGCGGTTTCTGCTAAAACAATGGACTTCAAGTGTACCTACTGGTGATAAGGTGTTATGTTTGGTCCTGGAAGGATACTGCAGTATTCACCAATAATATTCTAGACCATTGAAATTGAATTTTCCAAAAATTGCCAAAGGCCTGAGGTTATCATGTCCTGGCAGGGTTGCGGGTTAGTCCGAAAGGGATACCGGGACCTTGGCAACAGGCAACTGAAGGAACACGGGTTTTAGTCAGTAAAAGTCTGATACGCCCTTCCGCTCCGCCCAGAGCGGGAGAAGTTATTGCATGATTACCCACCCTCAAAAAAAAAAGGGGGTATCATGTACTGAATTCATGTAATGGTTTGTGGGTCAATGTCCTTGACGCCCCGTATCAGAGGAAAAATTCAAATAATGTTGCTTTTTATTTGAAATAAGTTGGGTTCATAAGCATGTGTATGTAGCTTATGAACCGAATTTGATAAGGGCAAAAATAATAAATTACATTGTTACGACAGACGAGTATTTCAGACGTGTAAAAAGAATAGAGAAAAAAAAAAAACTTTTTCAATTCCATTCTAAAATAAAAACATTTAATTGATACATTGATTAATAAATAAAACGTAGGTATGGACCCAAATTCAAATAATCCAATTTATTCTAACGCCCACCACAAAAGTGAACTCAGCATTTTTAAATTAACCTCCGTGTAAACAAAATAATTGATATGAATATAGAGTAATTAAAGCCTGACATTTAATTTTTTTTCGACGAAAAAATGTTTTTTGGACGCTGTTCTAGTAATTATTGGGATCGCCTGATGGCCTGGGGGGCCAAACCTAAATTAATTTTTGCGCACCCTGATGTGTTTCATTTAAGGATAACAAAAACTGGATAGCTATTAAAAAGTTAATAGTGATTCGTGTCTGAGTACTTATTCAATTTGTATTTTTGAATGACGGTTGGCCTCCAATTTACCGTAAAAATGCCATTATATTTATGCAGACCCCAATACTGGTGTTCCAAATTCGATAATTAGGAGTGCTCATCCTAGGTATTAATGCAGGAATATTAAAGGCTCCCACAAACAGGCGCGACAAGAGTCACGCTTCCTGTCGCGCCCGCGACATCGCGCCTGTTTGCACGAGCCTTAAGAAACATCCTGAAAATCTGACTCTAAGGCGAGATTCATAAACGTGACGTAGCACGTGCTTTGGCTAAGTATAATTGTCAAACTACACGGGAACATGATCTAAGCCAAAGCACGTGCTGAGTACAGTTTGTACATCTCTGCGTCAGACTCTAAGGACAAAATACAGGAAGATATTTGTCAGTTATGGATTAAATTCAAATATTTAGGTAAACAAAAAAGTATAGATAATCATTTATAAAAATGAAGGCAAGACATAAGTCTTGCCTTCAACGGTGCCGGCGCACTAATTTTCTATTTCTTTTAGGAAAGTAAAATTAACAAAGTTCCCTTGTTTTTTCGAATTTTAACTTGAAAGAAGCCTTATCTTAGTATCAGTGGTGTACTCAATTAAAAGTAACAGATTCATATATTTTCAAGGAAAATGTAGGTACACATACTGTAGCAGTTAATAACGGAAAAGCGCTCGGATGAAGAAAAGTAGGTAAGTAAGTAATAGGCTTTTCTCGGGATCAATAAAGCTGTGATTGATGAGGTCAGGGACGAAATATTAAAAGTGCGTATGTGTGAGATACATAGGTACTTATAGTAAAAATGATGAATTAGTACTATAATATTTTATATTTTTGAACTAGCTTTTGCTTGCAGCTTCACCTGTGTTGATTTTGGATAATATCCCACGGGAACGAACTATCGGGATTAAAATTACCCTATGTGTTAACCCAGGTTATAAAAGGTCTATGTGCTGTATTTCATCCAAATCCGTTCAGCCGTTTTTGCGCCAATCCGGATCATCCTGACAAACATACAAATATTCTTAAAACTATATTTTTGGAATCAGACTCGTTCCCACGCCTCGTAACAATTACTATTTTTCAAAATATTCAACGTACAGTTTTGACTTCGTTACTCTATAAAAAAGGTCTTAAATTTTTTTTAGTAGTTTATTAGTTTATTTATTTATTTGTTAACATAGGTAATGAAATACAGATCTTATGAATGATAACAGTGCGCTATGTTATGCCTGGAGGCGTACAAATATGATGTGTAAATCTAGCTGAGTAGGTACTGCAAATTAAAATTTAATAAAAATATTTGAAAAATCATGCATAATTATGGTATGGTTTTAAGAAAATTATTCCGAGTGCTGATATTCTTTTTATCTCTAGAAAAGTACGATTTATCCTTCTCTGCGGGTTTCTAATCATCATTATCATTTCAGCCGAAAGGCGTGGCCCACTGCTGGACATAAACCTCCCCCGAGCACCGCCTCTTCAACCGGTTCTGTGCTTCGAATAATCTAACTTATCTAAACTAATATTATAAACGCGAAAGTTTGTAAGTATGGATAGATGGATGTTTGTTACTCTTTCACGCAAAAACGGCTGAATGGATTTGGATGAAATTTGGCAAACAGATAGTTTATAACTTAGATTAACACATAGGATACTTTTTATCCCGATATTCCCACGGGATCGAAAGTTACGCGGGTGAAACCGCAGGGCACAGCTAGTCAAGCATAAAATTCATCCTCCGTAAATAAAGAAGAAATTATTATCATATCCCCCGATAATTTCTGACCCGGTTATAGAACAACCCGGATATCCAACACTGCTGCTACCCGACCGCAAAACCAGAAGTTCATCAATAAATCATGATATTTTCTAAATCTTCAAAACAAAATTGTTTCTCTAAAATTAAATTTCAAACTTCTCTTCTTACTAAAAGTTTAATTGCGCTACAAAACGATTTACGAAAATGGGGTAAATACGGTTTTTTCATCGTAATCGATTTTTATTTGAGCTTACGTTCAAATTATATGTTTTAAATGAGAGTTCTTCACGTTTTTGATGTGATTCATTCGGGTGTGAGGTCAAATCCCTCTTTGGGATCTGTTAGTAAGAGGTCTTAAATATGAAATGGTTGAAAATGCTGATTTTCTTCGATGTTTTATTACTTTATTACGTTACGTTTTTGCTTCATTTTATGCTCATATTTATTTTCGGTTGAAGATACTGAGTTTTCAATATTTCGTTCATAACACATTTTATGGAGATTACAGTAAGTAGTTTTTGTTATAAATCCCTGAAACACTAAAGAAATCTACCTACGGTATTTTATTTTGATATTTAACTAGCTTTAGAAAAACAACAACAATAAATTGAATCCCCTATTTACAAAAACAAATAAAAACAAAAATTACTTAACCCAACACATTTTACGCTGACCGAACCCAAAGTAGGATAAGTTTCAAATATTTATGCTTGCTCAGGCGAAATTTCAGCAATTAATGAAATTAGTTAGACTTTAGAGCCAATCGAGGTCGTTAACTTGCCGACTACGGTGTTTAATCTAATTAAATGTTTGCCAGAAAAAGACATATTGGGGGAATTTAATCTGCCAAGTTGCTGATTGGTTTTTCAGCAATTTAAGTCGTGTTGCTGTTGTATCAGTGTTCGGGGGGTTAAACTGTTTATTACGGTTTGTTTTTTGAAGGTCAGTCTGTTTATTACTACCCAGTTACTGGGCAGTAATAAACAGACTGACCTTCTGGGTTGTGGAGGTCAGATAGGCAGTCGCTTCATGTGAAATACTGGTATACAGCTGAATCCGGTTAGACTGGAAGCCGACTCCAAGATAGTTGGGAAAAGATTGATTGACTGTTTATTATTTAAGCAGTGGTGGCCCAGTGGTAACGTCCGCGACTTACGAGTTGTAGGTCGCAGGTTCGAACCCCGACAGGTGCTTTACTTTGTGTAAATAATTTCATCACCACTGCTCTCAAAACGGTGAAGGAAAATATCGTGAGGAAACCGGCATGTCTTAGAACCAAAAATTCGAAGACATGTGACATCTACCAACCCGCACTGGGCCCGCGTGGTGGATTACGGCCCACTCCCTCTCATAGAGAGGAGGCCTGTGTCCCAGCAGTGGGAACATTATTATATATTAGGATATAATTTTCACAAAGTTAATCGCCTGTTAGAGTTCGAACCTACGAACTACAACTCTTAAGTTGCGAGTAAGACCAACATTCCTCGGTTTCATCGAAAATAAATTGCCAAATTATCACTTCCCAAACAATTTTTCGCATAATTTCATTTGCAAAAATATTACTTGGCAAAAAATCTCTTCACAAATAATTGTAACGCAAACCTAATGTTTGGCAAGTAAACGTTTAAACAATAACTTGTTTAACAAATAGTACTTTTACCAATTTTTATGTAGTCAAATATTTCAGTTGGCGCTTTTACCAATAGTACTTTTACCAATTTTTATGTAGTCAAATATTTCAGTCCGCGACTTACGAGTTGTAGGTCGCAGGTTCGAACCCCGATAGGTGCTTTACTTTGTGTAAATAATTTCATCACCACTGCTCTCAAAACGGTGAAGGAAAACATCGTGAGGAAACCGGCATGTCTTAGAACCAAAAATTCGAAGACATGTGACATCTACCAACCCGCACTGGGCCCGCGTGGTGGATTACGGCCCACTCCCTCTCATAGAGAGGAGGCCTGTGTCCCAGCAGTGGGAACATTATTATATATTAGGATATAATTTTCACAAAGTTAATCGCCTGTTAGAGTTCGTACCTGCGAACTACAACTCTTAAGTTGCGAGTAAGACCAACATTCCTCGGTTTCATCGAAAATAAATTGCCAAATTATCACTTCCCAAACAATTTTTCGCATAATTTCATTTGCAAAAATATTACTTAGCAAAAAATCTCTTCACAAATAATTGTAACGCAAACCTAATGTTTGGCAAGTGAACGTTTAAACAATAACTTGTTTAACAAATAGTACTTTTACCAATTTTTATGTAGTCAAATATTTCAGTTGGCGCAAAATAAAATTTGCCAAATGTTTAGTATCGTCAGTTTCGGGTAGCCTGTTTTTTTTCTATATAATCTATTCGTTTCTGGCACCCACCGGCCGCTGCCGCGGCACCGCTCGCTTCGCTCGCTCGGCTCGCGCGTAGTAGGTCACAGTTTTAACCTAACCTAACCTAACAAATCATTTGACCATACGTTTATTATCTAAAGATTGTTTGCTGTAATAAATCATTTGATTAAAGACTAAATGCCTAAATGACATTATCCTTGATAATATTCTGCCAAGTAAAAATTTGACCAAATGAAAATGTGCGTACTAAAATCATTCCAAACATTGCATTGGTATAAAAAAGGTTCCTAAAATTTGTTTGGGTAGTGAAATTTGGGCAAAATCTTTTCGGCATAACGGTAGGATCCCCCATTCCTCTCCACTCTCTCTCTTCCATCTTATAAATAAAAGGAAATGAAAACTTAACATGAAATTAAAACTTTTAAATTCTATGTAATAATATAATATAACTTAAATGTTTTTTTTTTAGGTTTTTATAAAAATATTTAAAAATGTAAATATATAAGAAACTCAATAAATAAACGAACATAAACAAAACAAAGAAAGAAAAATAGGTTTATTTGTCACAGAAACACGTGCATTCAAAAAGATAACAGTAACTTGCATACAAAATCATAGGTAATTATAAATCATAAAAACATGAGGGGTGAAATTAAATTAAAAACATAATATAATTTTATTTCCTTTCTTGAGACAAGTTACGAAATATTTATAAAACACGGAATATAATGTTTCGTTTAGGAAACTAGTAATTAGTGATTAGATTATGGATTAAGATAACGCCGATTTTACTATTAAAACTATCATTATAAATCGTCTGACAGGAGTACCTACGTCGTAATTCTAATTTAGCTTTTTAGGTCTCGAGGCGACAAATGTCTCGTGAATCCTGTCACTTGCAAAACCGCATGACATCGCTAGACACCGTAAGATGTCGCAACCATTATGTAAAGTCGCTGCTCCACAGCAGCGCACGGCTGAACTATGCATGTTTAGCTTGGCTTTGTATGAAAATGTAGGTGGGATCGTCCACTGCGACACACGGCCACGCTACGTACGAATGTCACAGTGTGGCTGGCAAATAAGTGAGCGGCGCAGCTAACGGGGCAAATCTCTCTGTGCACCTCCTACGCAGAGTCCGCTCCACCACTGAAGTCCGGCGGAAAATTGTGGAACTACATTTTTTTAATGCAATTTTCATGCAATGACATAGACACTAATGCCGCATCTATCAGACTTGAGTGATGGCGCGGCCTCTAGCCGTAGACGGTCGACCTTAGACTGTTTTCATTCATTCATTCATTGATTTGCAGTTTAAACGTATAACGAAAAATCGAGTTCACGAGAGTTGTCATTAACTCAACACCTACATAAACGCCTTTACCAATATTTAATTAATACTTAATTAATCTGATTAAAGTTTAATTTACGTAACGAATATCACGTTCGTTGATCCAAATGTAATTATAATACGTTTAATTACATAGATTTTCAAGCGAACTAAAGTTGAAATCTACACCCACGCGTGTTGAACAAACATTAATTAGTAAGTAGGTAGGTATTCATAACTTTAATGGGGTATTATAATACCGAAGTAAAATCATTCGTTGATCACTTTAATTAAATAGGTTTTCAAATAGGCTTACAACCCACTTGGAGAAAAGTCTCCTCCGCCCAACAAAAGATAAAATCACCCCCACAATCCGTTTAGATAAATAATGTAAATTGTCATCATCACCAATAATCTTTCCAAGTGGAACATACATAGCAATTTACTTGGCAGCATGAAATTATGTTATTTATATACAATCATCGTTTTAAACTGAGCCCTGTTTAATTTAAAAGATCATCAGGATGCTGATCAAAGAGATCATCAAAGCTTAAAATATGAAGTAGGTACCCTTGACCTAGATGTTACAGTAAGGGTGCATTTCCACTGAAAAGGCGACGAACGGTGCTGAGCAGTGCTGAGCGGAGCTGAGCAAAGCGGAGCGGAGCTGAGCGGAGCTGAGCGGAGATGAGCGGAGCTGAGCGGAGCCGTGCAGGAATCGTCCAATCAAAGACGAGATGAGGATTTCAACCATTGTGATTGGTCGATTCCTGCAAGTCTCCGCTCAGCTCCGCTTGCCTCCACTTCAGTCGAAAGGCTAACTTATGCTTGCTTGCAAACTCATTTCGTGTGAAACATACTATTTCTATTTCTGTCAATCGTTTGACGTTACCACAGGCAGAATGATAAGTGAAGCAAGCGGGCTATAGAATCAAGAAGTTTAAGTAAATCAAACATCATAACACGTTTTGTCCAACCAGAAGTGTAACCAAGGCTCTTGTAATCCCATTCCAAACAATAAATTATTCTAATACCAATAACGTTGTTCAATTGTTCGTACCGTTATCAAACGCCAAGCATTCTCATACATCCGTGACGTCGCACGTTGTAAGCAAGTTAGTGGAGTATTTGTCAAGTAATTTAGCTGGAAGTGTCTGAACATTGAACATCCCTTTTCCGCTACATCTTCATGATATTATTCAGACCGCGACGTGGCAGTAATAAGAGGGTGGGGGCGCTATACTAGCGATTATAGAAAAATGATTTATTTACACTATGTATGAACATAACTACGTAAATTATCTTCTCGTCTCACATACCACAGTGTCTCAAGATGAAAGTCTTAGACCAGTGCGTGTTGCCACTGAGCACCTATGGCACTGAAACGTGGTCGCTCATTAGAAGGCTGAAAGTCACCCAACAGGCAATGGAGAGGGTCATGCTTAGAGTTTCCCTACGTAATCCAATCAGAAACGAAGAGATCCGTTATAGAACCAATGTAACCAACAGCCAGAAGAATGGCCAGGGCACATTGCTCGTAGATAAGATGGCCGATGAGGCCGAAAGGTTCTGGAGCGGTGACCGCGTAACGAAGGACGTAGCGTTGGGAGGCCTGCTACAAGTCGGACCGAACGACCTTGTGAAAGCCGTAGGAATCCGCTGGATGCAAAAAGCACAGAACAAGTCGAAGTGGCGGTACTTTTGGGAGGCCTGTGTCCAGAAATTGACGTCTTTAGGCTGAAATGATGCACACAGCGACTTATTGCGATATTTTGTATCAATAACTATAACTACATAGCTAGGTACCTTCTCTAAAATCTAGATTTGCTGCGAAAATCTCAATTCCACAGTGTCGGCGGCAATCTTAATTTACTTTAATTGTATGCTCCACAGATAAAGAGAAGTTTAGTAGTCTAGCCATATAATGAGTACTCTGATGGAATTAAATACTTAAACTTTTATATAGGCCTGGTTTTATGGTTACTCATATTTTGTTTCGTATTGTATGAAAAAAACTATAAGTACATTTACTTTTTCTTTAGGTACAGATTGTAAATTAAGTCAGTCTGTGTGACGGTCACTGTTCTCCTAAACTTTGCAACGGGTTTTGATGCGGTTTTCTCCATCATTCAGTGAATTTATTTCGGAATATTAAATTATACTTAATAAATAAATCTTGATGTTTGGTCAACTCGTGCATAGCCAGGTGCGAGTCGCAAGTCTACTACAAAATAAAAATGTGAAAATAACCTATCTATGGTAATTCTTCTCTTAAAACTCATGGTAGTCTATGGGCTGAATGTAATGTTGATAATTTGTGTTTTGATCAAAAATATTGATCAGAATCAAAAGTCAAATAATTTATTTCAATTAGGCACACAGACACTTCTGAACGTCAAAAAATAAGAAATAGAATTGATTCTAGTCGCCCCTTCCAAAAGGTAGTTGGAGAAGAATCGGCAAGAAACTCCACCGTTTATTATATTTGGTACCGCTACCACTAAAACCACATACTACAACTAACAAACACATTAATACAGTTTAAGTTAGCTGAACGTCTCAAGACGAAGCACACACAAATAACGAACTACCAACAGTACCTACAGGCTACGAGTTAACTTACTTCTCCTTGATTCACTCACACTCACAGCGGCGCTGATTGGAATTGAATCACGCTTCACATTAATCATTGTTATAATGATCTTTGTTGTTGTTAGTTCCGTATCCGCACACTGCTGTTATTCTATCACTTCGAAATTCGAACAATGTCGAAATGTGACTCCACGATGATTTATGGCTCTTACATACTGGCGCGAATCTTCGCACGACGCGAATTTTAAGGGCGGGTAGGAAGCAAAATTGCCTGTCTTCAATTTGATTTTTCTTGAAATTGATAAGACTTAGGTGTAAAATAAAAATTGTATGAGTAACTACATGATATTTCCAAACTTTTTGTGGAACAGAAACACAAAATATTAAAATTTTCTCGATAAAAAAATATCACGAAGTTACCTCTAATTTTCACGTATTTTCGATTTGTACTTAAAATGCTAATGCCTATTATGATAAAAATTAGATGATTATATGTATTAAAACAAAGCAAAAAAAATTGTGTAGGTTTTTTTTTTATTCCTTTTATTTTTGGTTTTATTACGAATCAAAGCTTGTAGGACTTACGACGTTCTTAGTTCGTGGATGAAACCATCTTCCGTCGCACATTACGGGAACTTCAAGCATATTTTTGTTTCACAAATCAGTCGGCGTCGCTCTGTTGAGACGAGAGGACTACGCTCAAATTTTTAGCTGCGCTGAGATATTATTTATTTTCGTAAATAATATTTTCGTAATTTATCACATTCCACAAAAGAAACTGAGACGTAGAAAACATGAAAAAAACACTAAAACCACTTCCAAAACGAATATTACAAGTGCTATTGATTGATAAATAAATAAATACCGAGTCTAAACAAACATATAAAATTCAATGTTGATATTTGAAAACTCAAGATGACATACATTTTATTTGACAGATTTTTGACTGGTATAGTAGCACGGAGTATAGAAAGAAGTAGGTAAAACTAGCGAGCATTGCTCTGTATTGCGGTGAATTTTCTTGCGGAGAAAAGGAGAATGACCAGGAATGTAGGGCACCCTGTACCAAGCGAAAAGTCCTTCTGTCACAACCAAACCTAGTGTATTTAGAGGAGAATTAAATGCTCTTCTTATATTGTTAACTTTTTTTTACATGGATTCCCGCAATTCGTATTTATTAACCATTTATCTACTTCATATTTTGAGGTTAAGTTCGAGAAAGTGACAGGCTCGAAATGGGGAAGTTGATGACAAATGAAGCGGTACCTAATATCGGTTGCTTTTTATTCTTGATTTGGCGCTTGTTTCCTGATGGATGATTATACAATACATCACTGATAGTCAATTATAATTCTTGGTGTCAGGTTTTATATATAATGATAATGGATATCAATAATCATGTAGGTAGGTACTCAGTATGTGCAGCTGGTAGTCTGAATAAGTAATCAATTTAGTACTGTGTTTACTGATTCCTAATATCTTGAAATCTTAACATAACAGCAGGCCTGTTTTCCCAGAAGAGTTAGGCAGAGTTGTATTTACTATATAGTACACCCACTTCTCGAACTTCACATGTTAGTAAATAATAATAAGGTGATAATGTTGTTAGTACCTAATAAGGCACTTATATCAAAAATAAAAAACGCAGTTAAGATATATTCATATTTACATAACGTATATGACCTCGACCGCTACCAGGACAGAGAAAAGAAATATACAAATAAAACAATAGGTAGGACAATTGGGTAGCGCTCGGGAACGCCTTGCAACTGTTGCAATACGTAGCATGGACTGTCCACATCCAAAGCACACATCACTCCACATTGTGACCAAGTGTTAGTTCAGGTATAAGTTCGGAATCTCAGGGAGTTTTTCTTGTATCAATGCGAAACATTTGTAACATTATGAATAGGAACTACCAGGATTGATCTGAAAGCATAAAAACTGTTTTTTAATCCTTAAATTGAATAAATAGTCCCGGAAGTAGGTAGGTACTTTAGAAGCTAACTATAATATACATGCTTCTACTAGGTGAGGTAATACTTACAGGCGTCGCGTCGGTACAATCTATGATGTTAAAACACGATCATATCCACGGATATATTTTCTATGTAATATATTCTAAATTGTTCTAACAATACTAATGAACGGTTTAGGATACGTCGGCGACGCTGACTTGCTGGCCGATGTCTTACTCTAGTTGAGGGCATCGCTAATGATTATCACACAAAGACTACGTTATGAAAACGCACCTGAGCCCCCGTTTTTGTTAATAAGTATTACAAATTATTATTCAAATAGTTCAGATGAAACCAGTATTGAAAGTAACGTCATCCATGACGGCGCCACAGAATAATTATTGCAATACTGCCGTCCACTAACTAAAAAGCCGCTAAGTGCAAAAAGTAGTTTTCGAGAAAACGCAAAAATAAGTGGGAATTGATGTCTCTTGAAAAGTATGCTACCTAGGAACAAGGTTGCAAGTTATATACGTAGGCACAGTCTTTTTGCACAATATGTGATTTAGTTCATTCATTTATATTAATCACATTTTATTTAAATTCATTTTCTAACTTTTAGCTAAGCAATTTTTTTTCATTTTTACATAATATACTGCACTATAAGGCCGCTAACCATACCTTAACTGCTTTATAGTGAAGCAATTTCTTGTAGCCGCCACGTCTTGTACTTATAGTAAAAGTTATCAAAAAATACTTAGTTATTTAGCAGTTAAAGGATTTTAACAGACTTATAGCCTAGTAACTAACACTTGGAAGACTAACTTCGCTTACTTAGAAAGCAGTTATGGGATTTTAAACGCTTTTAAGCTCGGTATTGTAAAACATATTTTATACTGGTTTTCCTATTGCTTAACTAGAAGGCAGTTAAAGACATCTCGCTCGCAATTAACTGCCTTTTAAATAAGCACTTGCGGGTAAAAAGTTGAAAAGTTAAAAACTATTTTATGAAAATCAGAACTTTATTTATTAATAAAAAATAATAGACAATCAGTACGTCTAATTAAATTGTTAGGAACTTAACAAATAGCTTATTATTTAATTAAACAATATAAAATAATAAAAAAACAAGTTTAATCAAACTTTTACAAATGTTATTCAGTAATGAGATCACAATTACATCTTTAATAATAATCAGTATTCGCGAAACCATAGGAAAAATTATATTATAATTATTTTATAAAAATACCCAAAACATGTAAGTATCGTTTTTGAAAGCTTTATGGCACATGACACTTGGTTTCAAATTCTTATGCACTTATGAAATAAACATATCACAATCAGAGATCAATAATTGCCAAGTTGAAATAATATAATTGTGCGTAACACATAACGTCATAATCAATTAAATATTAGACTTTATATAAAAAACTATAAATTCGGCCATTTTTTATGCTTAAATATTAATTAAAAACTTTAACAAAATGAGTAAATCAGATTAGGTAAATACGCAATTATACCTAGTAACACTCGTGTAGTATTATCAAAATTAAGTAATAAAGTAAAGAAGAAGTAAGATGTACGTCTTTTCTTAGGTAACCGATGTCCAATAATCTCTTCTGTTCTTGTAAATTCTTGAGTATGTCGTCGCGTTATTAATTTTTTGGTAAACGTTTTAGTTATTGATGTTTTCCTTTTCAATATTGGTTTACTTTTAGGGTTTGATACTGTATTTTGTCTTTGCATGTCATAACCATATTCAGTATCATCACTAAAAACTTCTTCACATGGTTGGTAGTCCTTATCCTTAACAGAGTCATCACTGTCATAATCTAATATTTTTGATATAATGCAGTGAAAAGAAGATGGTATCGGGGAAGGAGGGGGCATCGATTCGTGGCAGTATATGGAATGTGTTTCACGCTGTTGAGTTAATGTTTCTATTGTAAGCTTCAGAGTTTCTTCTGGTTGGCTATAATTATATGTGATTTGTGTTTCATTGAATTTTTGAAACACTTTTGATGTCATCGAGTAAGATTCTTGGTAGAGAAGATTAACTAAATCGTTATTGTTCATGCGGGGGTACTTTGATTCTTTTTGGCTAATATTAGAGCAAGTGGAAATGCGTATAGATGGCATGCTGTTAGTGTAAAGGCGTTGTGCAGTTGGAAATTCCTGGTCCACCAACACACTATTCATCATAGTTTGGATCCTTGATGATACACCGGAACGTCTAAAATACAATGAAATATAATCAGTTAACTAATGAACCAATTATACGACACATCTCTTGCGCACTATTAGGTATAAAACAATCAGCAATCGAAACAGATACCTACAACAACAATTACGATGAACTTAGAAACAGTAGGTACTTTAAAACCCTCTTGCAATAGGTAGGTACATAATGAAAACTAGCAGCACGCGTTTTACCTGTGCAGGTATTGCGGAATACAGAAAAATATATGGTAACAAAAACAGGCATTTATAAAGTTAGATAAATTAAAAACAATTCATTCGTTTTTGCTTAAAAGATTTACAAACATCCAAACATACTTTCGTATTTATAATAATATTACAAATAGCTATTTATTACAATAAATGAAATAATAATGTCAGCTTACCTTTGCATATTTTGCGCCATTCTCGTAATTGTGGCGCCAAAAATCAAGAGACGCGCCACACGTCGGTCCGCTAACGAGCACCCGAAGTGAAAAGGCAGGAATTATAGCCTGAGCTGGTCAAACGCAAACGCAAATCACGAGCGTTTAACTGCTTTTTAGTCTAGTATTGTCGTTTAGCTGCTCTCTAGCGATTGATATTTAGCTAATACTAATTTCAATACATAACTTAAAAGCCGCTATTGGCGTATAACTGCTTTATAGTTAAGGCACGATGTTCAGATGGTTATTTGTGACACAATACATGAAGGTAGTTAAAGACGCTTAGCTGCTTTTTAGTCAAGCATGACTAGATAACGTACTTTTAGTTAAGTAAATTTAGAAAAAAATGATACATCAATTTGCCGTTAAAGTATGTTGACGTCTTTCTAGAGAAGTATTGTGGCTTAGCCGCTTTTTAATTAAGGGAGTAACGAAATTTATGTGGTTTAACTGCTCAGCAATGTTTTGTATCTCTAAAACTATAAATCATAGAAAAATGATTCTTACACCAAAAGATAGAGCATCGAAAGTTGTATAAGACTACATTACAAAGTGAAAAACGACCAACTGTGGCTTAACGGCCTTTTAGTTAGTGGACGGCAGAATACGTCACAGTACAAATGACATTTTACTTTTTTGAATAGGTCCTCTTTTCATTAAATGCATTTATTTGCAATGTATTCCAAAAAAATAATAATAAATTATTACGATGTAACGCGTGACCTAAAGATGTTTTTTGACACACATAAAAATATATTGTATCCTAATATAAAATGGCAAATTGGTACAATTATCTTCTTCATTTTTTAATGTTCGTTGACAGGTAGGTACCTATATTTTTAACATAGTAGCAACATTCGGAAATGAAGTGCAATGTCAGTGACATAAGCGGAAAATACGTACCACAAAAGTAAAAAAAGACTTTTATTTTTGGTGTCCGAAAGCCGGGAATCGTTTTCATAACAAAATCGTATATCTGATTTAAAAAATAGGAGTAATTTTATGAACTACATTTGGTTGTGACACTCTAGCTCCTTTGTTGGTACGACAATAATATGGCATTCTCCTTTACAACATAGCCAACGAGCCCACGTTCATTTGAAAGTTCGCACTGGAGATTAAATCTTATTGCGATATACTCAGGATCCAAATTCGTTTACTCCCACTTTTTTTGACAAACTTCTTGTAAGGTGACCCTTATTAGACGAACAATTGGAGCGACTGACCGCCCCTAAATAAAACTTGTTTAGAATAATACCTTTATTCTTCGGTTATTGGTATAACGAACGAACTCGAACAGATTCCGTATGACTCCGGATTTTTAATTTGTCTGTCCGTGATGTCTTGTTTATATCTCTTTAGTTGAATTTTTTGTCGTAGTTGGGTTTTAGTTTTTATCTAACTACGGCGAAGCAAAAAGGAGGGTTATAATTTCGACCGGTTTCTATGTATTTATCTATGTCTGTTCCCACATATTATCTTTTAAAAGACTCATCACAATTTGACAAATGAGGTATCGTTGGAAGCTTCTTGATCATCCGCTGGTCATAGGCTATATGAAGACACATTAAATTGAAAATGGCGCCCTCTAGGTGACATATCATGAACAACAAAAATATTTTTTAATCATACCATGTTGGGTATCAAATGAAAGGTTTTAATTAGCACATTTCAAAAATATATATTATAACCCCAAAAAAAAGCAGCGACAATCAAGACGTATACTGCCATATGTTTATGTTAACGCGTGGGATGATAACTGCCGCTTCACGCGCCGCCGCACCGTAAACAGAAAAAATGTCAGACGCGCCGCGTGACGCCACACTGCACGCGACGCGCCACGCCCCGCGTCTCCGTAAATGAGGCCTAAAGCAACTTGGCATGTTTTCAAAGCTACAATTTCAACAGTTACAAAGAGGGACCATACTAAACTTTCTACTAAGGGACTAGTTATAACAAGCGCCCGAGACGCGCATTTTGTACGCTGCGTTTCGGGCGCTCAATAAAATTGTATGAATTCCTATGTAACGAATTATATCAAGCGCTGCAGTCTAAGCGTGCGCCCATGCCGGGCGCCGTTAGGCCTGCACATGTCGCAACTTGCCACTCTCAACTTGCATCTCCGTTGTGCGATTTACAAATAAGACTGGGAGAAGGTATGCCGCGGGCATTGCTGCTACGTGCGCTGCCGTGATGAAACGCCGCGTGTGACGCGGCTTTGCCATTCGCGGGCTCCGCCGCAAAAAACGCTCCATTTCAAACAAACGCGTGTAAAATCGCGTCTCCGTAAACGCACTCATACAACGCCATATGTTTGAATTCAGTGCGAGCCGCGCCGCCCAAAGCCACGCGCGACTCCTCGCGTCTCCGTAAATGAAGCCTAACCGTGCCCTTGACGCTTGGACGCGAGTTCCTTTTTCACTATTTTTCCTTGTCATTTTCTCCGCATTAGTAATAAACTTAAAAGAAACATGGTTCAAAAGTTACAACAAAATATGGAAATCTTGTTGCGTTTGACGAGCGTCCAAAACGAGCCGGGCGCGCGCCCAAAACACAGCGCCGGTACTGAGCGCGTACCTCGGGCCTTTGTTATAATTAGTCCCTTTGGTACTTTTGCACCCATTTACATAGATGAATAGATGTCAATTCTTTTAGTGGTGAAGCCGACAATCCTTCATTTATTTCTTTTGTACAGAACTCGGCCTCTTTTTCACATGTTTCAAATGTTTTCGAAGGGGATTGTTCGCGTTTGGCGCAGGAAAGGTTTTCATGACACATGCCATATTCGTTGCACAATACAGTGCAAAATTCATTATACGAATATTATTTTTACTTGGGTATCACTTTGCACGATCCTCCAAAGAGAGAAATCCACGATATAGCATTATATTTATTACTTGGTAACACAGTTTTCCACAAAGACGTCATTCGGTACAAATTGTACAAGGTCCTAAATAAAATTTGGTAACATTTTGAACTTTTTCACGTCAACATTCAGTTTCTAGTTCCAAAACATGAACATGATCTATAGTTCTGAATTCAAGCTTAGCGTATCGTATAAGCAAAATAAACTACAGAAGATTGAAATTCGAATTCTATAAACGCCAGACGAAAAGTTTCTGCTGGCGGGCAGGCATTGTGTTTTGTTTTCGTCGTGTTTAATGAGAGGGGTAGGTAAGAGTTGCGCGGGTGAAATATGATTTTTTGCTGTCAAACTACTCCCCCTTAACTAATCAATTTCTGAGAAAACTTCACGGTGAGCAATGCGGCGGCGTCGCGTCGCGCGACGAATCCCCCCAGTATGTAAGAGCCTTTACTTTTAAAAACAAGTGAATTCGTTGTACAATTGTGTGCGGTCACTTGAGTAAGGTTTGAACTGAACTTTACTAAAAAGTACTAGATAGCTATTGGTGCCATTGTGGATCTGTTTAGTAATATTGATAAAATAAAATATGAGTTAACTAGTAAGGTTTACCTATAGTGAGCCTTTTGGGCACTTTTCCTGCTGACAGCGATGCGGACGAATTTTTTGATGCACTTTAATAATTATTTCCTCCCCCTTTTTACATACTTGTATATATTATTAGAATTGTATTGTAGTTTTAGATGTAAAATAATGTATATCATTGAATCTTGTAAATAAACAATTAAAACTTATTTATTAAAAATCCAGTCCAGCATGACAAATGAAATGAAATGAAATGAAATGAAATTGTTTATTCTGTAAATAGGATATTGGAATCACTTTTACACGTCATATTAAAAAGTTGTAAAAATAAGCTAGATGAGGTCGGCGTTTCCTATCTGACTACTCTGAGAAGAAAGGCCGAAACAAACTCAGAGGTCACCGTCTTCTTTAAAGTCCAGACATAATCTTGGTCAGGCCATATGAGGACCATGTAGATAAGAGTCTGAAATGGTCTTTTGAGGAAAGAACCACACAGATTTGAGTGGACCTGTCCAGTCAGTGCAAGCATTTGTCAGTAATAGTGGAGCTCAACTCAGAACTAAAGGAGCTCAACGACTCGACGAACAATACCAAAGAAAGGACGTTTGGGTAGGTCGCATAAAGTTCTCAAATTGTCAGACCTTCGCTAAAACTAACAGAACGAAAAATAAATATCCACATAGTCCTCACATTCACAATAAAACAATACTTATAAGTAATCATCATGTCAATTTGTATATACAACATGTCATTTTGTCCAGACAACCTGGCAGGGCTGCGGGAAAGTCCGAAAGGGATACCGGGGCCCTTGGCAACAGGCAACTGAAGGAACAAGGGTGGGTTTTAGTCAGTAAAAGTCTGACACGCCCTCCCGCTCCGTCCAAAGCGAAAGAAGTCATTTGATGATTTCCAACCCTCATAAAAAAAGCATGACAAATTCGTTATATAACATGAATCCCTTTCATAGTACTAGGGATATAAAATCGCCTACTTACCGGTTACCGGTGAGCCAGCATGGTGACCAATACTAAATCTTTTTATGTAAGAGCTTTGCCAAACAATGAGATAAACAAGCCGACATTATCATAATCCATTGACACCACGATCAGTACCTACATTAGAAATTCTTTTTATCTCCGACATTATAACTGAACATTCAGAAGCCTCTGCATAAACAATGAGGTAGTGGTTCAAGGTTCGAGTGCTGAGACAAAAGCGTAAATACATAATAAATGTACCCGTTCCTTGTACAGTAATAAATGCTTTGTGATTGGATATCATATTGTTTGATTTTAGGGATTTATTTGTGTTTCTAGTCCGTCTTGTATTGGACCTATGCTCATATTGATCTTAGCATAACCATAGAGCAGGGATCTCATTGGTAGATTCCACCACAATTTCAATTGGTATAGAACTAAAAACATAGGTGTGTCAACAGCCGTCACTATGCTAGCTTAGATACATACATACATAATCAGCCTATAATGTTCCCACTGCTGGGACACAGGCCTCCTCTCCATGATAGGGAATGGGCCGTAATCCACCACGCGGGTTGGTAGATGTCACATGTCTTCAAATTTTTGGTTCTAAGACATGCCGGTTTCCTCACGATGTTTTCCTTCACCGTTTTGAGAGCAGTGGTGATGAAATTATTTACGTATGTAATGTAAAGCGCCTGTCAGGGTGCGAACCTACGACCTACAAGTCGTTAGTCGCGGCAGTTACAACTGGGCCACTACTGCTCTTCTGGGCCACCACTGCTCTTACTGGGCCACCACTGCTCCTACTCAGCCACCACTGCTCCTACGCTAGCTTACCTATGCTAGCTTACCTGCTTTGTATTTTTTATTGGACAAAACTTTCACCACAGAACCTATTAGCTATTCCTTTTTGTAATGGTGACGAATCGGGTATATCGATATTAAATAAAAATTCATTTTTTTTTCTATTATTGACGATTCAAGACTTCTTGCATGGGTAATATTTTGGTGACTAATCGGAATAGTAACATGGGTCAGTGGGTCGTCTTAAGGGCGGAACATGTCAGACATAACTCTTGTACCTAGACGGAACGAATCAAAAGATGAATAAAATTGCCAGATAAGCCTGAATAGCTACAAAAATATCTTGGTAAAATTAACAGAAATAGTTGTTTTTTATCTATTTATTATAAAACAATCCTAAGTTGCCAGTCTATTTTAAATTACTGTAGGTACATATCCCCGTAACGATCAAAATAATCCTACCTACGCCAGAGACACATCAAACAATTTAGTCGCTCGTTTGCGCACGCCCCAAACTTAGTTACAATATGTCATTTATTGACAGATGTCGAGTCTTGGCTACGTCACGGACAAATTTTTTATGTAATATGTTGGGCACGGCCGTGTAATGTAATAAGTTTCGATAGGCTGTGAATATACTCTCACAGGTGTGAGTACTATGTACTATAGAGCTACCATTTACCGGGTAATATGTCTTTGATTGACTGGAATGTGCCCTGGCGGCTGGGAATATGTCATGCTCACTCAGATGTCTCGCTGATGGTGGCGCTTGTGTTGGATCATTTAGATCCCTTCAAAATGGTTGAGTGGAATGGTGCTGATCCATAGGTCATGTTCGTGAACGGGCGCCGTCAGTTGTGACTGGTCATATCTTAGCTGCCATGGCTTCTTTTAATGTTTGAATTGTTTTTTGTTTTTATTGTATAATTGCGGACGCTTTTATGGTGCTTTTTACATTATTCTCACATGTATAATTTCAACATAAATGATGTAACCAATTTTTTTAAAGAGTCTCCATGGAGTTTCTTGCCCGTTCTTCTCCATATGTACCTACTACGTTTTGGAATGGGCAACTAGCTTCATATTTTTGACTGACTCCTTGACAATCAAAAGTGCCTGTAAATGGTTTAATTGAAATAAATGCTTAGCAAACTCTAAGCATTTATTTCAACTAAACCATTTACAGGCACTTTTGATTGTTGTGATAGTTTGACTCTATATTGTGTTATTAACCAACTTCATTTTATAAAACCGTTGATAATTAACGTTAATAAGTTTCTTTAACGTCAGAGAGTAACGGCTTTAAAGTCAGAGAGAGGAGCTCGTGGCTAAGTAATAACAGCCGCACGGGTCGATCCAACATGTTAAGCTACGCTTGCCGGGGTTGGTCCGTGGATGGGTGACCATCTTTACATACAGAAACTCCTCCGTTTCTCGGAAAGCACGATACCGGCTGTCATTCGTGGATCTTTGACAGACATAACAGTCGTTATGGGTCGTCAGAAGCCCGAAAGTCTGGCTTCCATTCTTATACCAAGGGGTATCGTATTACCCAGAAACTGGGATGTGAACCGGTTTTGATGAAACTTGCACTGTTCCCTAAGTTGAAATAAATGTAAGCCAATTATAAAAAAAATGGCTACGATCCGATAAAAAGTTTCGTAGAAATGCGTGGACATACATAGGTACATAATTATTACAAACAGACATATTGTTTGGAAGTCCTAATAGATATATAACTAATACCCTTAAGTGAATATTGCAGTTCCAATAATATTACACACGAATTGATAACCTCCTTTTTTGAAATCGGTTAAAAAGTAAAAAATAAGGCGCCGCCACTATCGCTTGTTACACAACTTAAAAGTAAGAAATTGCTTTACATTCTGCGAGCAATGCTTGAAAACTTTAAATTACTTTTCTTCTAGTTTTGGATGATCTCATAGTGACAACAACCGAGGAACAGAGTTTTAAGAAAACAATGAAACACGTCCGTGATGTGTTACATTTTCCCCGAAAAAAGTGAGGACGTGCGCTGAATTAAGAGTTTATGGGTCGAAAATAGTTGAGCTATTCTCTACTAAACAAGGAAAACCTCAACGTTTGATGTCAAATCAAATCAGTCAGACAGTCGGCCGAGTGACGAGACATCTAAAAGAGTACGAATCACTCTTCCATCTATTCAAACCAATCTTGTTTCTAGGTAAAAGAGCCGCCTCTCCTAGAGTTATGCAGACTAACTGTTGAACTGACAGTTTGCGGTAACAGTATTAGTTTATATTAGTTACAGTCTGGCGGATTGCAGCCCGCAGATTTCACCGAACATAGGTGGGTAACGAGGTCTAATGTTGTTAACACTGGACTATTCCAGTCTCGGCCTGTAAACTGGTTTGTTACACAAAACTATGCTACAATTTTCGGTGATCTTGTTTGCTAACTTATTTTCTGACTGACTGGCTTACAGGGCACTGAAGATAGAAACACGGAAGGTAAGTAACTTAGTATAACAACGCCTGTAATCCCTTTTTTTTTTTGTGGGTGAGTAATCATCCAATGACTTCTCCCGCTCTGGGCGGAGCGGAAGGGCGTGTCAGACTTTTACTGACTAAAACCCACCCGTGTTCCATCAGTTGCCTGTTGCCAAGGTCCCGGTATCCCTTTCGGAGTAACCCGCAACCCTGGCAGGCATCGGTCCTAGCGCACCCCGCCAATTGTGCTGACATCTGTTTGAGGCGCGCATGGAACACGACGCACCATCGACCCGGGCCTAGTCCTAAGCGGACGGCGAGCTACCCATTGCTCGCCGTCCGCAAGCCCGCGCCTATGGCGGCCGGGAATCCGCCTGGGATTCCCGACGCCCAGGGCGTCTCCAACGGCGGCGGTTAGGGGCGTGAAGGCGCAGACTTTGGCTCTCCCTCACGCGTTCCGCCTCCTCCTTCGCGAGCATTACTGCTTCGCAGAAGGAGGTGACTGCTTCCCATGCCCTCTCGCTCCGTACCATGGCCTGGACCAGAGCTGGACGCGAGAGGTCACCGTCGCCAATCGCCTCCAAAAGGACACGGCGGGGCTCCGCCCAAGCAGCCCTGCTTGGGCGGAGCCCCGCCGTGTCCTCTTGCTCCAGACCTCCACTGTATGCTCCACCGTGTCCTCCAGGCGATCCACACAGTGGTGACACCCGGGCGTTTCCTCCCGCCTTATCCGAAACAGGAACCTCCCGAAGCAACCGTGTCCGGTGAGGACCTGCGTCAGGCGGAAGGTGAGGACGCCGTGGCGCCTCTCTAGCCACTCCTCAAAGAGGGGACTTATCGCCGCAATTGTGGCGTGCCCAGCACTGGGTTGCGACAATCGCACTCTCCATGCCGCCATGAGATCCTGCCGGAGCTCTGTCCGCTATGCCGCGATTTCTCGCGGCAGCGGAGTTACGACGCCTGTAATCCCTGAAGGGCTTCATGAAATAGGGCCGTGAACTTATTAAAATTCAATCAATCTGCCTTTTCCCAACTATGTTGGGGTCGGCATCCAGTCTAACGAATGCAGCTGAATACCAGTGTTTTACATGGAGCGACTGCCTATCTGACCTCCACAACCCAGTTATTGGGTAATACGATACCCCTTGGTAAGTCTGGTTGAAAGAGTTTCGATCTTCTGACGACCCGTAACGACTGTCAAAGATCCACAAATGACACCCGGGACCAACGGCTTATCATGCTTTCCGAGGCATGGAGGAGTCTCAGTATGTAAAGATGGTCACCCATCCACGGACCAACCCCGGCAAGCGTAGCTTAACCTGATGGATCGACTCGTGCGGCTGTTATTACTTAACCACGAGCTCCTCAAATAAAAAAAATAAAAAATAGCACAAATCTGTACTCCGGGCTGCTACTGAGATATACCAGTTGGAAACACCCAATACCACTTTTTCCGACCTTGGAATCGAACCCAGGACGTGCGACCACCAGACTAACGAGGCAGTTAATAAGTATGTACCAAATAGTGGAATGCCTACAAGGTTTGTCCATTGCAGAGAGAGTCAACGGGGCAAGAAGTTTATTAAAGAAAGAAAGAATAATATTTATTTGAACACAGATCGTGAAACACATCATACATAAAAAAAAAAATGTTTTAACAACAGCGTTAATGCCAGACAAATGATGCTGTCTGGCGCTATTATATCTATGGTACCCCATGGCAGAAGATAATCAGTAAAATATTAGTAAGTAATAATTTATGGTGTTATCGAAAGTTATACCGTAGATACACTTCTATGACTGCGTCAGTAAATTGTAACAAAACTAAAAAGAAAGGAATTTCTCATTTCTGAATTCGGTTTAACTACCTATTTTACCGACTTCAAAAAAAGAGGTTTCAACGATTACTCCGCCGTTTGTGAACCGATTTTAAAAATTCTTTTTTAGTTCTAAAGGGTATACTCCCGAGATAGTCCCATATAAACTTTATTAAGTTTGCTTGCGTAGTTTTTGAGCTAGCTTCAATATTACGTATTTTTCCCACAGTCTATGTAGACGATATAATTATTAGACTCCTTCACTATTATTTACATAGCAGGTAGTAACTTGTGTGGGGTAGGTACCACCACTAAAAAGTGAAAAATAAAAACTGTTTACAAAAAAAAACAACCGACTTCAAAAAAAAAACTAAAAAGTGAAAAATTACTTTAATTTCAGAAGTCGGTGGCGAAAAATGAAAATTAAAAAGCAAAGACACCGACTTCCGAAATTAAAGTTATTTTTCACTTTTTTAGTGTTTTATTTGAAGTCGGTTGTTTTTTTTTGTTACTAAAGTAATTAACTTGTTACAGGCAATTAGGAATCAAATTAATGATTTATTTATTTCTGATAAAGACATGAATGTGACTACACTTCCATTCTTAAATTCGATTGAAACTACGTTGGCTTTTTACGGTAACGCGTAGATAACTATAAATAATTTTAGAATTTCACTTAAAATACCTTTAAAGCATTTTCGTATTAAAGAGAGATTAAAAAGGTATCAAAAGCACTCAAAGGTTTAATACGTGAAGAGGTTAAAGCCTCATAAATAGTTATAGGTTGTTATCCCGACGCTTCAGAGCCGTAGTACGGCACAATAGCCTGTTAGTTTCTGAAGATCCTTTAGATTTTAGATCAAATCTAGAGAACTAAATGGTTATTCAGAGCAGTTCTATTTAATAATAATAATACCTTCTATTAATTGAATCCATTTTAGTATTTGAAACTAATTGTTATGCAAATTGACTATCATCTTAAATTGTCCGTATATTCAAATCATAATGGTGTATGACGTGTGTGTGTCTATTTATGTTATAATTATCTAAATGTATTTTACTGTGTGTACATAAATAATAAAATAAATAAACTGTCAAATGACAGTATACATTTTATTTTAGCCATTTCATGCAACAGTCAATTCTTTTTGACAGTTGCATGAAATGGCTATAACACGGCAAATTGACGCTAGGTGCTGGATTGAAGCTGTACATTTGTATTTACTATTATGTCTTACGTTGATTGCTCAATGCTTTTTAATTTGCTCCAAATATTTAAATTATTCAATTTTATGAAGCTGTTTGGTTATTCTGTCTCACTTCTGATGCTACGCCTCTTGTCACAATTTTTTGAGGAAAACAAAGCCATACCTGAATGAGCTTAACGGGGCCAGAGTTTTTCATAATACAGCCTAACATAGACGATCGAATTTAAAAATAAGATTTACAATCAGCTTTTTATATTTCATTGCAAATGTAAATTGGCACCTGTTTCTACAAATTACTTGTTCAATTACATTTTATTTGTGTATTTATTACTTTTATTTGTCATTCATAACACCTACATGATATTTTCAATTTCAAAAAGGTATTAGCAAAATTGTTTCAACCAGTAATTAAACTTTGGGTGTGGTTTTAAATTATTGCTATATTGAACTAAAAATATTGTTACAAAAATTTTGTAATTTCGTAATTTTATTTTCCTAGTTAATTATAGTAGTCAAACGTGAGCCTAAGCATTCTACATTAGATGAAAAGTTGCTTAAAATAATTATATTGCCACATATAAATTAAAAACAGCCACAATATATCTAAACTACTTTCTAATATTCTATAAATATCAATTCAGCGTTCCAATAACCCTAATAAAGAAAATTAAACACTAACCTGGCGCAACGAAAACTAATTCACAATTAATAATGACTGCCCTAATTAATAATAATGATATTTACCCAACACCAGAATTAGCTGAGCTGGACGCTTTCTTAAAGGATTGACCCGCAATCACTATAAACCGGCAAAAGTGGAAAGCGGGAAGGGATATTGCCCTACAGTGGGACAAAACAAGCTTATTATAATAATACCTAATAACACAAAAATAATAAAAAACACCGGCACTTTGCAGGCACTCAGCCAATTTTCAGGAAAGGTTTCAGGCCTAAATAAACTTAGTACAGACATGGCCTCCTGAAAATTAAAAGGTAAAATATACACTTAGGGCTGATTTTACCAAAGTATATATATAGTCTATCCGTGGAATAAAAATGGCGTCTGACAGTTTTTGTATGGAAAAACTGTCAAAAATTCAAAATTTATTCGCAGGGTAAGACTAATACTCGGTATAAAAGTTTGGTGAAATTCACCCTTAGTAATATTTTTGGCAGAATAAATAGTGCGGTCACTCTGTCTTGTGTTGTGGTTTTGATAATCGTGTGTAGAAACTAGAAATAATAAAGGAATAACATAATCATCTCGCTTGTATTTCCAGAAAGGGTAGGAGTAGATATCCTAATAGATTATCCTATTGCTTTATTCATGCTTGCAGTAAACTAGGCATAAATTCTTACACCTCCCGGGTTGTTATTAAAAATGTCGGGTTGTTATTAAAAATGTCGGGTTGTTATTAAAAATGTCGTAATTTAAAAACCCAATAATAAAGTCTGCCAACCTAAAATGGGATTGGGCAGGTCATATCAGTCGCATGCATAGCGACCGCTGGGCAACAGTCTCTACGCGGTGGGTGCCTGTGGATGGACTGCGCCGCCGAGGCCGGCCCAGGAAGAGATGGCGAGACGATCTAGACGCGTACTGCAAGGGTTGGATCGAGGTGGCCCTGGAAAAGGATGTTTGGAAAGATTTGAGGTCTTTGCTCAGCAGTGGAACAGTGCAGGCTAACATAAAAATAAAATAACTTATTGCTCGACCAGAAGATAGCCCCTAGAACAATTTATACTCTGATTATAATCACACTTGTGACCAAAAGACCAACCCGCCGGTCTAAATAACTGAGGAGAGAGATGTGTGTGATAATACGTGACATTCTCACCCTTAGATCATAAAACAACGCGACAAACGACGTAGGTACACCCTTACCAACATAAAAAACACAATTTTCCCCTAATATGAAAAATTAAAAAAAGAAGTCAAAGGGAATTTCCTCAAAGACGATGTTAAAACGGACCTAACCCTTTATCTAAGGGTCCGTAGAGATCATTACCATAAAAATATAAAGCGATTTTGGGTTCTCCAGGGTCCGAGAGTCAAAGAGCTTCGATCCTGGGACCGACCATATTATTGTCTCATATTTACATATACAGGAAATTGTATTATGTAGCTTTACATGTAAAAGTAATAGTAAAATAGATAGGCCTCGTTTTTGGGGACTTTCTGCAGATTTTTGGCTTGTGGGGGATTTTCGCTTACATAAAATTATGAATTGGTTGTATGTGGGAACAAAAGATTAGATTATACACGTTTGTTTTATTTTTTTATTTAAGCCTGTATTGTTCCAATATCTTTGTTGTTTTTCTTTTTGCCAATACATAAGGAAGGCACCTTTTTTAGGGTTCCGTACCCAAAGGGGAAAACGGGACCCTATTACTATGGCTCCGCTGTCTGTCTGTCTGTCCGTCTGTCTGTCTGTCTGTCTGTCCGTCTTTTACCAGGCTGAATCTCATGAACCGTGATAGCTAGACAGTTGTTAGTTACATATTCACTTTAAAAATAAATAATTTAATTAAAACAAAACAAATATTTTTTTCGCCGTTTTTATAGATGGTACGGAACCCTTCGTGCGCGAGTCCGACTTGCACTTGGCCGGTTTTTTTATCATAGCAATCAGGTTTATACTGTATGATTTCTGATTGGATGATATAATTGCAAATATTGCAAACTCTATATCAATAATGGGCCATTTCCCAGGACTTATATGGAATAATTTCAGTCAACTCTTTAATAGGCTTTAAAACAAAATCCTGATTGAGTACCTCATTATAATTTCCAGTGCCACCAGCGACATATTCACGCAACAACGCGACAAGTGATCATCAGGTCGCGTATATGACAAATTGTAAAGGCTTGTCAGCTGTAAGGACGCACTCCTGGTAATGAGTACTGTGTGAAACATTGCTTACATTTGTCACAAGGGTCTAAAAGATTGCTGTTTATTTGATGTTGGTTTTGGGTATGGACGAAACGTTTTTGATGATGAGAGATTTGTTTTGACGAAAAGTTAAGAATAGATGGTGGATTTTAGAATAGGACGCATATCAAATGGGCGCTGGAGCAGAGATAACCTAACTTTATCCATACTTTTTACTTTTCACTACATAGTATAAAACAAAGTCGCTTTCTCTGTCCCTATATCCCTATGTATGCTTAAATCTTTAAAACTACGCAACGGATTTGGATGCGGTTTTTTTTAATAGATAGAGTGATTCAAGAGGAAGTTTTATATGTATAATAACATCCATTAGTATTTAGTATCAGCATTGCACCCGTGCGAAGCCGGGGCGGGTCGCTAGTAAATTATAAATTCGAAAGTAACTCTGTCTGTCTGTGAAAAGGTACACACCTTTTCACTCCTAAACCATTGAACGGATTTCGATAAAATATTGGTATGCAGATAGATGGTATCCTGGGGAAGGATATAGGCTACTGTTTGGTTAAAAAATAATCCCGTTCCTGACTAAAACCCACCCGTGTTCCTTCAGTTGCCTGTTTCCAAGTTCCCGGTATCCCTTTCGGACTTTCCCGCAGAAAACTCGACCCATATTGATTAATAGAATTATAGAATAATAACTTCTACACCCAGTTTTCCAGTAGGTAAACGGTAAGACATCAATTCATACAGAAACGGAACGAGCACTGATCCACTTGCTCACTGCGCATTGGCGATACAACTAAGTGCAGGTTTCCCCACAATATTTTCCTTTAGACACCATGGCATTTGAAACACCAAATAATAAAAAACCGGCCAACTGCGAGTGGGACTCGCGCACGAAGAGTTTTGTATCATTATCTATAAAAACGGCCAAACTATCACGTTTGTTATATCCCTTCAATATTTATTTTATTCTGTTTTTTATATTATATAGTTATAATATAAAAAAAACAGACAGAAATACAAGCGGCAACAGAAATATAATCATCTGTGAAAATTTCAACTGTCTAACTATCACGGTTCATGAGATACAGCCTGGTGACAGACGGACAGATAGACAGACAGTGGAGTCTTAGTAATAGGGTCCCGTTTTACCCTTTGGGTACGGAACCCTAGAAATCCAGAAACATTTAAGCTCATAAATTGTTTGATTTTCGCCAATACCTACTTCTTTCCAAAATAAGTCATAATGGCTGAACTTTGTCCGCGATGAGCTGCCAATAATACCGGGAAGCGTACATTTTAATTGTCATTACCCGGATCACACCCAGATTATCAGGGTGGCATGATTAAAAACCCTTTGTAATAGTAGAACCCGTCTGCCTTTCATTTATTTTAATTAGCTCTGTATTTTTAACGAACTCGCGTTTGTTGGATTTCCATGGTGCTTTTGATGGAAATTATTATTGCAATGCCTATTAGTAATAATTGTTTTCTTCAGCCTATCATTATCCTAGTACTGGGAAGAGGGTTCTTTCATAGTTATAACGAACAATAACCATTAAGAGCCTATACAACCTCAGCTCAAATTCTCTTTTTATCTCGCTCGCAGCATACTACTCGCGGACTCAGTGAAAGCGAGACGGAATGGGCTGCTGGCGGCTCCAAGGCTCGAATAGTTTAGATAATTGCTTTTTACGGTGAAAATAATGGTCATAAAAAAAAAACATAACACCTGCTTTATAGTTAGTACAGTTATTATTCAAAGTTTCATGATCTAATTTGAAGTATTTTTTGAATAACGGTTTATAGTTTAGAGGTAACTTTGGATTTTATGTAATCGTGTTTTCGTCAAACATTGTCATGTTTTCATCATCATTTTACATCATGTTATCATGTTTTCATCAATCGTCAACCTTTCAAAATTAGTACTGAAGTATTTTCGACATATTATTATGCCGTTATTTCGCTTAGCAATTTGAGGTTGTATAGGCTATTAATGAAGTGTTATTGTGTTTTTATCTGAGGCGTCTGGATTTGTGCCCGCGGTTGATGGCAATAGGCTCGCCCCCTGTTACATGGGATTCAAATATAACTGGTGAAATATGGGTGTAACTCTACCTCACCTTTCGGGTAATGGCGCGTTGTTATGTTAATGTTATAAAAATTTAAATGTGATTATAACTCAAAGCGTGGTGCACCTTTGGCTAACCAAAAGATTACTAGCTATGTAATGAGTTTATTCTTCGTACAACTTAAAAGCATAGACATTAAAGTTCAAACCAAAGAATAACAATAATTAGTAAGGTTTTTCTATCATTTGCATATTATATTCTAGTAGAGTGAAAACTATTTGTTGAAATAAATTCGGGCAAATTAAACTTATTTTATGCTGAAAGATTATATTATGTAAAGCCCTCTAGAATGTGCTGAAATTCTACTTATTCCTCAAGACAGAGTACATTGAAATTCACACACAATAAGACATTTAGAACTTAATTACTACTTCTACTTCCATTCTTATGTATTTACTGAAACATTGAACGTGATTAAATGTCTCAGTACATAGATTCATGTTTAATTAAGATCCCTAAATTAAATCTTAATTAATTTATTAATTACTTTGTTTGAAAAATTAAATTAACGTGTAATTGAGACTGTTTTGTAAGTGGATAAGCTCGAAAGAGGAGTTTAGTAATTAAGTATCGTTCTTAGATTATTACATAGACTAGGTATTGGATTAATTACCGTGGAACTAATTGGTGGTAAGATTGTAGTAATTTAATAATTGCTTCATATGTCAGGCCGTCGAAATAATTCAGCTCGGCCTCCAAGGTTAACGGTATCCTAATGGTACGTCAAACATCATACAAGCAATCAGTCTGCCCGCTGCTGCTGGCTACTGTGTTCCCACTGCTGGGACACAGGCCTGCTCTCTGTGAGAGGAAGTGGGCCGTACGTAAACCACCACGCGGTCCCAGTGCGGGTTGGTAGATGTCACATAATATGTCTTCGAAGTTTTTCGTTCGATGTTTCACGATGTTTTCCTTCACCTTTTTGTGAGCAGTGGTGATGAAATAATTTACACAAAGTAAAGCGCCTGTGCTGTGGGCAGGGCACATTGTTCGCAGAACAGATGGCCAATGGGGCCGAAAGGTTCTGGAGTGGCGACCACATACCGCAAGACGTAGCGTTGGAAGGCCCCCCACAAGGTGGACCGATGACCTAGTGAAGGCCGCGGGAATGCGCTGGATGCGAGAAGCACAGAACCGGTTGAAGTGGCGATGCTTGGGGGAGGCCTATGTCCAGCAGTGGACGTCATTCGGCTGAAATGATGATGAAAGCGTTTCTAGTGTTTGGCACGCATAAATGTCGGGTATTAAAAAAAAACGTGTGTGTTCGGGGGGGGTCATTTTAACCCACGACACTGTCATCACTTTCCTCTTTTCTTTTGTTTTTTTTGCCAGCGTTCTCACTCTCTCTCTCTTTCTTTCTCTTTGAATTATAGGAAGACAGTCGCTTTACGCTTTAGCGCTTTTTCTTTTTTTTGCTGAACGCTTTTAGCGTTATATTACAAGTTTACAAGCCGCGTAAAATAACTTCCTTCCAAGAATCTGCGGTTCTATACATTTTAACCGTGTAGGTATTGCACTTACACCCTGTATGTGTCAGTTAACACTTTTCATTATGCTTTTAAATACACGCAGTGTATTATCTGGCTTCAGATGGTTTAAAGTTATCAATACCAATTCTATTCTACAGTTCTTTGATGAGATTGCTATGTAGTCCTGTTGACTTTAGGTATAAACCTAAATGCCTAATTGGTGGTTGGCACCAATGTCTTCGTGTTCTGCCTAAGTAAACTAACTGGCCAATTATTGTTTAACTAGCTTAGCTCCGTTACCGCACTATCAGTGATTATTACATAACATAACATCACGCCTGTATTCCCAGAAGGGTCGGGCAGAGACATGGGGTCCCAACTCGAACAAATTATAATTAGTCTTGAAAAAAATCATAGATGGCAGCATAATGTAACAATTATGAAATTACTAAAAATCGTTATACGGCAAATTTTGCCTTAGTAAAAACCAAAACATCTTTGTTTAATGCTGATTCATGTATTTACACTCATAAATCTCTTATTTTCAACAAAAAACTTAAATTAAGCCTTTTACTTCAATAAGAATCCTTAGAATGATAAAGTAGCTATCTGTTAATCATTTGGTTGAGAGCTCTTTGCAATAGACGGTTTCATTAAGGAAAATCAAACATTTTTTTTTTAAATCTAGTACTTCGTAGAAATATAAGAATTGAACATCTAGGAAGAAAAAAACGTAAAAAAGGAACAAAAAATCTAGGAGTCTTGCCTTGTACCTAGGCAAGACTCCTAGATTTTTTTTTTCAATTAAAAACAAAATTGATGATGATGATGATGGCGTTTTAAAACTACTGTCTCTGGTAATTAGTGAGTCGATGATGCTGCCATCTGTTAAAAAAATGGGGAAGAAAAATAGCCAGCTCAATAGCCAGACTTAGGGTGGTGTCATTTCTTTGTATGGGATTGGGTATCTGTACGTAGTATAGTGTCTACCACTATATCTGTGGCAGAGATGTACCTATAGGACACTCACATTTCGCCAGTTATGTTTAAGTCCCATGTAAAGAGCACTAAAAGATCTAGATCTTTTAAAAGAAAGCGGGAAAGTGCGAGTCGAACTCCTACATGAAGGGTTCCGTATCACCGCACATACACACACTCTACATAACACTACATATTTTTTGTTGTTTAGCGGCCATAGAAGAAATTCGCCCATAGTTTTTCAGGTGGAATTTGTGTCAGTATATAAAAGAAAATTATTACATCACCACTGTCACTATAATATACAGCAGATTAAAAAAAAGTGTAAAGTTCGTTGTAAGAAATTAACAAGAAAGTGTGCCTCACGACTGCGCTAAAAAGGTCCAGTTCAGCAAAAATGCCAGAAAAGTAGTGCCTGACGCTGGTTTTCAACTGGACCTTCAGGTCCATGTGAGGTGACGGATGTAAATCAGTTTTATACTGCCACGTGTGTATGCATACTTAATAAAATAAAATTTTGACAGATAAAAATAATTATAAATGTACTGAAATAGTGTAATTTTGAATAAAATACGATGACGTGAACTACAAACACTACAACCATTCATTTGCTTCACTGGATTATTCAATGTCCACTAGTTTCCAACCTGAATATATATGACCTAGGATCGAATATAACCGATACTCGCTTGACATCGATGTATCGGTTTCAACAAGATTATCTAACCGCCCAATTATTACTGCTAAGCTTAGCAAGAGTGTTCCAAATTGTCGTTGAAAAGTGATACTAGTGAGAAAATAGAGTTTAAAATTCAGTTGATTATTTTTAGGGTTCCGTACCCAAAGGGTAAAACAGGACCCTATTACTAAGACTCCGCTGTCGGTCTAACTGTCACCAGGCTGTATCTCATGAACCGTGATAGTTAGACAGTTGATCACAGGTGATTTATTTCTGTTGCCGCTATAACAAAAAATACTAAAAAACAGAATAGAATAAATATTTAAGGGGGCTCCCATACAACAAACGTGTTTTTTTTTTACCGTTTTTATAGATAATGGTACGGAACCCTTCGTGCGCGAGTCCAACTCGTGCTTGGCTGGTTAATTGTAACGATATTTTGAGTTTTGTTACGTTTAGGGTCAAATTTATTATAATCAGCGGGCCCAGTGCGGGAACATGGATGTCAAATGTCTTCGTAGTTTTGGTTCTAGGACATGCCGATTTCCTAACAATGTTCTCCTTCATCGTTTGAAATAGAAGTTCAAAATCTAGTCCAGTTTAAAATACATGATCAATTTAGTGGCTGATCCGTTGAGATAGGTCAGTGCAGTACATATAGAAAATTCTGAAACAATTAAAGATCAGATGAAGTTTTAAGGAAACATCGTCAGTCGTCGATTTGAGAGTTAAAAAATGATTCGTAAAGCCCGACTGGGTGCTTTTATCAGCCATCATTTAATAAATCTGCATAGCCTTTTTCCAACTATGCTGCATGATGGATGCAGCTGAATATTTTACATGGAGCGACTGCCTATCTGACCTCCACAACCCAATAACTGGGTTTCGATACCACTTGGTAAGTTGTCAGACTTTCGGGCTTCTGACTACTGTCAAAGATCCACTAATGACAGCCGAGATCAACGGCTTAAAGTGCTTTCCGAGGCACAGAGGAGTCTCGGTTTGTAAAGATGGTCATCCATCCACGGACCAACCCCGACAAGCGTAGCTTAACCTGATGGATTGACCTGTGCGGCTGTTATAACTTAGCCACGAGCTAAGAAAAATAAAACTCATCGAATGATGGCTGATAGAATCAGCCATCATTCGATGAGTTTTATTTTTGAATCGGCCCTACACAAAACCTCAAATCACATTATAATTTTAGATCGCATGTTTATCTAATGTAAATGTAAATGTATATTAGTGACCATTACCCCTACCACAGTTATTATAATACTACGTACAGATACCCAATCCCATACAAAGAAATGACACCACCCTAAGTCTGGCACTTGAGCTGGCTATTTTTTTTCCTCCATTTTTTTAACAGATGGCAGCATCAGCGACTCACTAATTGCCAGAGATTGTAGTTTTACAACGCCATCTAGGAGTCTTGCCTAGATACTACGCAAGACTCCTAGATGTTTTTCTTCCTTTTTAACGTTTTTTCTTCCTAGGTGTTAAATTTTTAAATTTCTACGTAAAGTACTAGATTTAAAAAAAAAGTTGTTTGATTTTCTTTAATGAAACGACTTTAAACGCAAGTTTAAAGTGACCCTGTCATCACTTGAGTAAAACGCCATCTATTGCAAAGAGCATTGCTCTCGACAAAATGATTAACAGATGGCAACTTTATCATTCTAAGGGTTCGAATTGAAGTAAACGGCTTAATTTAAGTTTTTTGTTGAAAATACGAGATTTATGAGTGTAAATACATAAAGCAGCACTAAACAAAGATGTTTTGATTTTTACTAATATTACCTCAGCCAAAATTTGCCGTATAACGCTTTGTAGTGATTGTTAATTTCATAAATTGTTACTTATGCTGCCATCTATGATTTTTTTTCAAGAATAATTATAATTTGTTCGAGTTGAGACCCCATGCCCCTACTCACATAATATAAAAATCACCGAAAATGTATCACACTCGATTATGCTACTTAAATAAATATGTTCAGTGTTTATCACAATCAGTTTCTTTGAACATACTCAAATATCTTCGTGGTTCAGTAATCATTTTGTATGTTTGTTTGACCTAGTGGCATTGAATATAGCCTTGAGAGTTCGAGTTCAGTTCCCACGTAAAGTAAAATGGTACTGAATAATTTTGATAGGTTTTTTTTTATCACGTGAAATTCAGTAGCTTCTTGTCAGCAGGAATCCATAAAAGGATTTTTCACATGTTTTTATAGGATTGTATTTGAACATTTTTAAGCAAATTGTGTTTCATTGTAGGCATAATTACTCGTATTATTGAGATAGAAATTAGATCCAAAATCGATTTGAATTTTTTTTAAGTAGGTACCAGTGTTGGTTTATTTTATAAATGCTGTTTAAAGTTAAGAGATGTTTTGATCATCAAGAAATGTATGATTCAGCAGACCTTAATCAGTCATTATTACATTTTAGGTTGTCATTAGTACATTTAGGATGTCTACAGATGATATTTTGTGATCAACTATGAAGGCTGAAATGCCGGTCGAAAATCGTTATCATTTTTACCCGACTACGGCGAAGAAAAAAGGAGGGTTATGATTTTGACCGGTATGTATGTATGTATGTATGTATGTATGTTCATCTGTTCCCTCTTATCTTCCAAACCACTTATCACAATTTTACAAATGAGGTATCGTTAGAAGCGTCGTGATTGTCCGCTGGTTATAGGCTATGTGAAGTCACATTAAATTAAAAATGGCGCCCTCTAGAGGACATAAAGTGAGGAACTTAAAAAAAATTATGGTTTAGTCGTACCATGTTGGGTATCAAATGAAAGGGCTTAATGAGCACATTTCAAAAATATATATATTATAACCCCAAAAGAATTTAAAAAAAAATCAAGTAATAAAAACTAAAACCCAACTACGACTTAAAAGGTATAAACAAGACACCACAGACAGACAAATTAAAAATCCGGAGTCACACGTAATCTGTTCGATTTATGCCCTAACACGTGTGACTCCGGATTTTTAATTTGTCTGTCTGTGGTGTCTTGTTTATACCTTTTAAGTCGTAGTTGGGTTTTAGTTTTTATTACTTGATTTTTTTACTGATTAAAATATATTTTTTTAACTATTTTATGCCATGAGCGTGTTCTAACCTTACAGCTCTCCTCCTAAATAGGGATGTTGAAAAATTTTTTTTCCGTCATTTAGATTAATATAAAATATTTGAAACGTATTTTTTTTTTTACGTTATAAAATATTTACGGCAATACATTGAATTAAAATGTGGCATGACTTCACTGGCCGGTAGCTTTTATACTGACTTGTGACGTCGCGAACCGCACTCCCCAACTTTAATGCGTTTTATCGTAAGCATTTGTATTAATATGATAAATCAAAAAATACGTGTCTAATATTTTTTTATTATATGACTCATCATCTGCCTAGCCTTTTCCCAACTATGTTGGGGTCGGCTTCCAGTCTAACCGGATGCAGCTGAATACCAGTATTTTACATGGAGCGACTGCCTATCTGACCTCCACAACCCAGTAACTGGGTAATACGATACCCCTTGGTAAGACTGGTTGTCAGACTTTCGAGCTTCTGACGACCCCTAACGACTGTCAAAGATCCACAAATGACAGCCGGGACCAATGGCTTAGCGTGCTTTCCGAGGCACGGAAGAGTCTCGGTATGTGAAGATGGTCACCCATCCACGGACCAACCCTGGCAAGCGTAGCTTAACCTGATGGATCGATCCGTGCGGCTGTTATTACTTAGCCACGAGCTCCTCCTCTTTTATTATATGACTGACGGATTAAAAGTTTTTTTTTTACCCAGTCAACATCAAGTCTGGTGCCAGTCACTCTGTAATAAATTCAGGCATTTCTAACACCATTTTGTAGTCAGACTGAAATCAGCTAGTGCACGGTCGACTTATGAAAACTTCAGACGTACTTAGAACCTTGTAATTATAGGTAATACTTACGATGCAAATTGCGCCGTCAAATTACGTCAATTGAAATCATCATCATCATTTTGAGCCGAAAGACGTCCACTGCTGGGCATAGGCCTCCCCCAAGTGTGGCCTTTAGTGCTTGTTATTTGGGGGCGTGGTTCCATAATCAACATAGCAATATAAATTGGCATGTAACGAGTTTAATGTGCCATAGTTCAAAAGTGATCAACGTTTTCGTAAGATGAACCAAGAAAAGGCATTTGAGATTTTCTCTCTCTGACTTATGAAGCCTAAGATTAGTAAGAAGTAAAGTAGTCTTATTACCACAAAACCGTGTTTATCAGCTGTTTAGCCTAAACACCTTTTAAACATGACATTTCTGTATGGCGTTTGACATAAATTGATACTAAACACGCGTTGAACAAGTGTCTACGTTTTTGTGGGAAGGCCCTTAGAGAATTAATGTAATATTCTATTGTTATAAATTACGTTTTTCTCCGTAGATTAAATTAGTAATACAATATAAATTAACGTGTCCCGCGTCAAACTGTTGGGCTAACCACACACTGCCCATGTCAACCGTTTATAAATAGAATATTAATATGTTATTATATTACGTTTCCATATTAAATTCAGACATTATTTTTTTTCTGTTTTACAATGTTAAACAATGATGTATTATGTATGATAGGCCAAATGTAATTTTGATTTATTTAAGTGAGTACAAAATTTTGACAAAATAACAAAATTATGCTTGGCTACCTACACAACTGAATTATAACCCATTTATTATATTTTTACAGAGTTTCTGTGATATTATGTCAATTTACAAATAATTATGATGGATTAACGCAACACGTGCTGATAAAACCATAATTGTGTATGCCTATTATCACATAAGTATATATTTTTTTAAAGAAACATGGAAAGGGAAGACCTCTAGGTAGGTATCTACACGAATAATATAAATTAAAACATCTTCGTTCTTTCAACAACAACTAAACCTCCGCACGCCAGCCCCATTGATAACAATTATCTTGTTCTTCTCCTAAATTAAATTAAAAACATCACGACTCCAGAAAAGTCTGAACATCATTAAAACATTGAGCGCTCATGATACGCTGAACAATTAAAATGACGTCTTCAAATTAAATTATAACGCTAATTTTGTCAACAGCTTCGTCGAACAATTTTAGTAAAAAAGTTAAAATAAATTTAAAAAAACTCACCTTTTCACTCATCACACATCACTCAATCAATCAAACAACACTATCATTCGAGTCACAACACTACGATACGCGCGATTGATACGCGGTCAACCCGTGATTGGTTCGACACGCGGGTGATACGCGGCGCGGCATACGACACTGACTCACAAGTACGAAACAAGGCGGGCGAACTTTTCACGCATGCGTTGTAAGGAGTACGTCAGGTGGTTCAACTATTTTGGGTCCTATGAAAGTCCTTTCGCTATTTCTATGCGAAAGCTGTTTGAGGGCAATTATTGGTATTTTTTGGCGTCGTTTATTCCTGACCTAGTGTTTGGAGTTTTATGAACTTTTCGTGTCTATTTGGCAACCAGTCAACTTTTTTGACTTATAAGAGAACCTTAAAAAAATATTTCATAACTCGATGATTATTTTTCATCACTAGAGTATTAGCAGAGAGGAAGACCTCTAAGGCACACACCTTCTGGATATCAGCCTTTAGTGCCCTTTGATCGCAATCACGGTATATGCAGAGATAGCTGTCCTTGCTGAAATCATTCAACAAAAAACTTTTTACAAAAAAAAACCGACTTCCAAAAAAAACACTAAAAAAGTGAAAAATTACTAATTTCGGAAGTCGGTGTACCTACCTTTCAATTTTCGTTTTTTGCCACTGATTTCCGAAATTAGTTATTTTTAACCGACTTCTTCAAAAAGGAGGAGCTTCTCAATTCGTCTGTACGTTTTTTTTTTTTTTTTGTATGTTTTTTACGCGATTACTCTGCCAATTATGAATCGATTTTGATGATTCTTTTTTTGTTTGGTAGGTCATGCTTCAGAGGTGGTCCCATATGAATTTTATTAATTTTGCTTGCGTAGTTTTTGAGTTAGCTTCAATAATAACGTATTTTTCCCACTTTGCTATGTAGACGATATAATTATTTACTCCGTCACTGTTATTTACATAGCAGATAACGGTATACTTTTTTTGTGTCTGTTTTTTGAAGTCGGTTGTTTTTTTTTTTCACTTTTTAGTTGTGGTACCTACCCCACACAAATTCGAATCACTACCTGCTATGTAAATAACAGTGAAGGAGAAAATATGATATCTAAGTGGGAAAAATACGTAAAATTGAAGCTAACTCAAAAACTACGCAAGCAAAGTTAATCCTGAATTTACTCTCAATTATATAACAGCAACCCTTACTTTTTACAAAGACATTGAAACCGTTTAAAGTTAGAACGATCTGGTTAGCATAACGATTAATGTTTTCAGACTATAATTGTTCAGGTCTAGACTATAATGTCCAGTATTGTTAGCACTAAGCGCTTATGAGCCGTTTGGGAGAGAAGCGCAAATTGGTGGCACAGTTTTGTTTTAGTGTTTTGGTGCAACATAATGTGGACATTGTTACTATAATGTTGCAGTAGCAAGTGGAGGGTTAAAGTTGTTTATGGTCGAAACTTTTTCGTCTGTGAATCGCTTATGCTTAAAGTCTAATTTCGCAACACTGTTGGAATTAGAAACACGTCGAGTTTCGTTGGGATTAGAAACACGTCACTCGACGTGTCTTCATCGACATCATCCGTAGCCCAACTTCACCCACTGCTGAACATAGGTAGGGCTCTCATTTCTTGTGCCAATACCTACCCTCGTGTGCCAGCCTCATCCCGGTTCTACCCGCCATGGTAACAATATCGTCCGCCCACCTCGCCGCCGGACGACCGACAGTTCGCCTTCTAGTCCTTAGTAAGTCCATAATAGGTACCGTCAGGAAAAAAATAGATTTTTAATGTAAAAACTATTGGTAATGTAGTATAGGTACCCAGTGGTACCTAATTAGGTATTATGATGATTTGATTTGACATTAAAAGTCGGGGCATAGTGCTGACACTCTATAGAAATAGGGCCTCTATTTCGATTATTAATCCGTAGTTAAAGAATGGATTTTACATTATCACGTCCCAAAAGAATAATATCGACATCGACTTATTACCTACCTCAATAATATCGATATCGACTTATTAGGTACCTAGTATATAGCAATAGACCTCCCCCTTTATTTGCTAACCCAGGCCACAGTATAAATGAGTAACAGTATTATATCTTCAATATCCGTACGCAACAGAATCGAGTGCGCGGCAGTTACGCACGAACGTGGAAGGTTTATTCTACCACGCGGCCGTAGGTAATTATTTTAAGTCCACTGCCGAGATGTAATACTGTTTATTTATTATACTGTACCCAGGTACAAAAACACGCCGCATTTTATTACAAAAAGTTTACAATTGCGGCACATAAACTCTGTTCCCCGTTCATAATTTTGATGGCATTCTATATTAGTTTCTTTTGTGGCCCTACATTGTGCCTTTTACGTCCAAAGAATGTTATTTTACAAAGTTATTGTGAAAATTTTCCTTGTAACATGAAGTTTTTGAAGGATTATATCTAGAGGTGAGGTGGGACATGAAAAATGTTGACTAGAGCTCTCATGAGCTTAATATCGAATTGTTGAGGTAGTGTGATAATAATGTAAGTTTACGCAGTTGAAAATTTTGAGACATTTCTACTGATTTCTGTTTTCTTCTAAAGTTGGTATACTTATTGAGGGTCGCAAGCGCGATTGCTGAGCGTTAGGTCCCGGGTTCCACTCCCGGGTCGCGCAATGTTATTGGGTTTTTCCATTGGGAATTTCTCGGTAACTGCCCCGCGGTTGAATTTGTGCCCGGTTGATGGCATCAAACTGAAAAAGAGAGATTAGAGTTAAATGTGTCTATAAGTTATTAATGTGTATATAAGTTTACTGGTGTATTGAGGGTGTGCAACACTGTCCAATCCTTCGGGGAATACAGGAGACATGACATTTTATGTTAGATAATAGACAGCTTATTTCTATTCTGTAGTGAATTCATGAAAACGAGCCTATTTATTTTGTCTTCGATTTATGGTATAGGTCATAAAGCATAATTATAATATAATAATATCAATGCTCATATTGAAAATATATCGTTCCATTGAATACATTATTTATCTTTACTTTTTTGTAATAAAAAATGTAAGCAATACAATAAAATACTAGTTACTGCCATTCTAATGTGAGTCAAATTGTATAACAGTGTAACTTAATTAATAAAATAATAATTTATTGTAATTTTTTAATACATTATGTGACATTGTTTAAAATAATTATAAATAATATCATAATTAATAATATATATATAATTAATAATATCATATTAATTATCGATCTATTGGAAGGTCAATGTTCTGTAAAGAATTTTAATAGGCCCAATTGTATGTTTCTAGGAGTGACATGGAAACGCGAACTTCAAAGAGTTTTCTTGTAGGTATCGGATGGAGTATTAGAATAATGTGATTTTTTCTGCCGTTTACAAAATAGAAACATAATATATCGATATGGCCCAATAATCATAATCAGCCTATAACGTTCCCACTGCTGGGACAAAGGCCTCCTCTATTTCAGAGGGCGTGGGCCGTAATCTACCACGCGGGTCCAGTGCGGGTTGGTTTTATCAGCCAGTTTCTTAAGTTAAGTTAAATGAAGAGTTTTACTTCCGAACATGAAATTGGTCCTTTGATACGATTCTGGCAGCAATTTCACATCTTTAACGGATGAAGCACCCAATATTTCTTCAGAAAATGCCGGATTTCATTGAAATACTGACAGTCGACGTAAACAAAACAAGCGTGAACCACACTAAATCAAGTTGGTCCTCTCAATTCAGACCAAGTACGTCGAAGGTCGGCGGCGTTCAATTTCCTGCTGGCAAACAATTGTCTCACATAATTCTATTTTGTTAACTATGTTTCCAATAATTTTGTTTGTAATATCATCGGAACATGGATACAAGAAGAGATAAGTAAAATGCTTATGTATGTTAGTTTTGGTATCGATATAAGTTGTATGTGTTTGAAAACATAGTTGCTTTTGCACAAACGTTGTGACAATGTATGTATGTAATTAATATTTGTAAAAATGTAATTTTTTTGCAAATAAAAAGTAAAAAAAAAACGGAAGTCAGACAAGCTGTCGCAATAATTGTGACTGCTGTTCCGGGTTCCATCCGAATTTTTTATACTATGTAGATACGAAATCTGGTCTTCCAGATTTTCAATTTGTGCTCGGTTGATGGCAATAGGTTTGTCCCCTGTTACGTAGGTTCATTATTATTATAATAGCTAGTGAAATAATAAGTAGGTGTTTTATGCGCATCTTTACTTATGAGAATAAAGCGGTGCTGTTAAGGGGAAAGGTTCAGAGTAGCCCGCGGAATTCAAATTTTCTTACGTTTTTTTTTATATTTGCAGGTCAGTATCAGGTTGTGTGTCGATCTAAATATGACTCGCGGTCGTATGAAATATTTATTTATAGAATCATAATCATAAAAATCATCAATACAACTCTCTGAGTTCACATAATCCTATTGAATGACTATTTCATGAAATCATGACATTTGAGGATTAATTTAACATAAGGAGTTGTATTCCTGTATCTAATGATTATAATTCTGTAAAGCCATATTTGCTACGGTCGCGAATCATACTTTAATCAACATACAACCTGACACTGTATTGCAAATTGCAAAAAACGTAAGAAAATTTGAATTTCGCGGGCTACCATAGCGCACCCCCCAGAAATATATACAATGATTCTATTTAGGTATTATTTGTAGTAAATTGTTCTAAATTCTGTCATACAAACTCATGTAATGATTTATTTCAATGCATAATCTATTAAATGTAATCAAAGTCTTATCCATAGCTCTCTTCATCCATATTTCTATGATCCGAAATATTACTAAGTGGGTTTAGTGAGCCGTATTTTGATGTGGTCTTAAAAATATCTCGTTATGTTGTTTACTAGTCAAAGTTTTGAGATCAATGGACTCTGAGATGATTTTGTTATTTAGAGTACTCGGTTATAAAGGACATTTAGTTATTTGAAGCAGAAAACTAGAGGGATTGGGGTTGAATGCTCGAATGATTAGAAAAGTTTTTTTTTTGTGTTGCATATTGTTTATGACTAGCAATCATCTTTTTGGGTCATGTTTTTCAGTGCATCTTAAAAGGTTCTGGGTTAATCAACCATTTTAGTTTATAACATGAGATAATGCATGAAAAAAGAATAATGCAATGCTTGCAAAAGGCTGCTAAGTCATAAGTACCAATACATAACATAGGAACAATATTTATACCCAATATTTGCAATAATGTTTGCAATAAACATTTTGACTTAGTCTTTTACAATCTAGGTAAGATAAATCCATTAACGTTCGGTTGAACCGAATCTCGATAAACAGACCTGAAGCTGTAAACAAAGTGACATTCTATCGGCGATAACGATGATGGAAAATGCAAAAATGAAACAATGAATGATGATGATGATGAATGAATGAATGATGATGTAGAAATACGAAACGCTTTCGAAGCGATTGTCACTTGTCTAGGCCCTGTGGGTGGTGAGAAGTTTAATTTCTTGAATGCTTTGTTATTGGGGAGGTTGTTGCGCTCACGCCATAGATAAGTAATTGGTATTAGGAACTAGAAAAAGGAATATTTTACCGCCAATGTCTCTTTCTCGGACAAGAAAACTTAGCTGTCAACAGAATTTATTTTATACACGATCCCAGCTCCCTAGTCCAAGCTTATCGAGCTAAAATAGCTGCTACAAAGCCATCCTATTTGGCAATAACCGCTGGTATCCGACGCGGATTGCATCTTTTTATTCATGAGTGTACCCTGCTTCAGCACATATTATATTATTATGTTGATATCTCATACTTTATAATGTGCAAAGGATTTGATATTACGCGGCTCCTCTGGGAACATCGTCAAGGAGTTACATGCTGTTTGATATTGGTGCTTTATTCTGTAAGCTTGACTACTTCTGGGCGATTAATAAATACATTGGTGATAGAAGTCATCTATACAAACTAAGCTGAGAATAAGCACTTTTCGAACGTCAAAATTACATAAGACAGCCCCCAAAATTACCTTAACCCTTCACTACTTCCTATTGCTTTGGCTGGGAAACAGAAGTGGCTCAAAAATGATTCTATACAATTGTATGCAAAATCCTTTACATTACGCAAAACAAAAGATAAATCAAATTATTTGCCAAATGTCAGCTAGTACACGCCAAATACCGACCAAAAAAGAACATCGAGAACTCTACTCAAGTAGAAATAAAAACTAAACGTAAACAGAACTTTAAAAGCCTCCAAGCATAAAGGGCGTGCCCGCTTACCTACTAGAAGACTTGACTCCTGCCTGATCAAAAAAGCAGGAAAGTACTTAAGTCTCACATGGACAGTTTCCATTCAGGACAGCCTTTATAATATAGTCTCCCTCGTCAACTGATGACTGTGAGAACAGTTGTAGGTATCGGAATAAAATACCTCAGACACTATGATATATCTACATGGTGCTCATAATATCACCTGAACATTATTTCTGGACTAGTTTGATTCAGTATTTCTTCTCACAGTATTCGGATAGGAAACACCGAACTCACCTAGTATTAAACCATTTATTTTTGATGATTTGATTGGATGGATTGATTTATCAATATATAGCTCTAGCCCGCGTTCTTATCTCCGATCTAAGGTGAAGCCTATGCCCTTCTCCAGGACCCAGGCTACTTAACTGTCTTTCATAACGATCCTTTCAGCTGTTTAAGCGTGAAAGCCAACAAACTAGCAAACAAACTCACTTTCGCATCCTAACTAATATTATAAATGCGAAAATGAGTTTTCACGCTAAAAGTGCTGAACGGATTTAGATGAAATTTGGCACATAGATAGACCTTGACCTGGAATAGGACAAAGAATACTTTTATCCCGATATTCCCACGGGACCAATACTTACGCGAGTGAAACCGCGGGGCGCAGCTAGTTTTATAACATTAGTTAGGTTGGTGGGATCCCCAAGACCACTGAAAAGCATAAACTAATTAGGTAACGGAAATTATAAACGTTTACGGAAGCTAATAAATCAGTGACACTAAACTATAGTATTCAAGAAAGTACTAGAACTAAAGGGCTAGATTAGTTAAGATTATCTAAAGCTACTCAGCCGTAAAGGAAAAAAAAGCATGAACTTAAGTTACTGTGTCAGTTCCTTAATGAATATTCAAAAGTCGTAAACTTGAGGTTCCTAAGTTAAGCGAGAAAACGTGAAAACTCATCAGTTTTCCGCCCAAAAGGCGATTAGTCTCGGAAGTCCAACTGCACTGATTACAATTATTGATTGATGAAGGTCATACATAAATTCATCCCATTTTCTCATGGGGGTAACCAGTAGGAAAAAACTATAAAACGAGGAGCATATTCCGAGGAATCTACGGCATTGCCATTCAACGTGGCAATGCCGCCAGTCTCTTGGGTACACTACCAGCCGACAGCGATGCGGAGGAATTTTTCGACGCCATATTTTAGATATTAGTTGTTTATTTGTACAGTTAGTTTTATTTAATATTAGTTAGAAAATTGTTTAGTGTTAGATTGTATATTTTAATACTCATGTAATTATATGAGGAATCTTAATTATTATGTTTTTTTTCTTTTGCTTCGTCCACATTTTCAGTCTTTATTTATTTTTTATTTTATTTATGGTTTTCCACTGTTGAAAATTAGCTGATATCTCCACAAAGCCTTCTCGTTCGTGTTGTTCTTTATAGGCTAGATATAATTCATCTTTTTTTTTTAACACGTTATTTTTATACCTTATTTATACCAGATAGGCAGTCGCTCCATGTAAAATACTGGTACTCAGCTGCATCCGGTTAGACTGGAAGCCGATCCCAACATAGTTAGGAAAAGGCTACACAGATTGATTGATCTTGTAGATTACTGACATCTGTGATTCATGACATTATGTGTACCTATACGAGAGTGTTTTATAGATTCGATCCATAGATATCCGTCTATACCAAATAATGCAATCCAAACTATTGCAGTAAGCACCACTCCATCCATCATTCCCAACAACTAAAACCCAATTTTCCCTCTACCAAAAATCCACTAACTTCTCTAACAAACTCTAAAGTTAACTGCAAACATACGAGTCGTAAGTATGTGACGTATGTACCGAGTGGTAGCTGTTACTAACGCTCCGGCCGGTTGGCAACATAAACGGACTGTAGCCGGATGACTCTTAGAATCCGGTTTATCCGGTGCAGTCTGAAATGTAGAGATAACTTTAAATTTTTATGGTTAGTTGTGGTATGAAAAGCAAGTTTGAGTTGTTTGAGAATCTTAGGATTGCTTCAGAAAAATGTTATCCTAATCCTAACTATTTAACATTTATTTTTGAGTTAAGGCTCTTACATACTGGCGCGATTCGCCGCGCGACGCGAATTTTAACAAAACAATTTCTGAGAAAACTTCACGGCGAACAATGCGGCGGCGTCGCGTCACGCGACGAATCGCGCCAGTACCTATGTAAGAGCCTTTAGCTTCAATAATTAACTTTTCGACTTCCAAAAAAAAAACAAAAAAGTGAAAAATACCTTTATTTTCGGAAGTTGGTGGCAAAAAACGAGACACCGAAAAAGTTTCGCGTTTATATTATTTATTAATGCAAAATAAAGGTGATGAAAGACAGAAAGAAAAATATTTTATTTGGGACACGCACAGGAAAAACAAGCAGTAATATAAAGTAAGTACTAAATTAAAATAAAATAACAATTAAAACTAACAAAATACTTAGATGACTTGATGAATGCTGGATGCTGTATTGCACCCTGACATTCTCCCAGACAACTTCAAAAAGATGATGTGTAATAGTGGGTAGTGAGTATTTGAGTAATGCCCAAGTGACAGTGGCTGCTCGAATGGCACTCGTTAGAACTGAGTCGAGTGCCTCGTTAGCTTGTGTTAGAACATTTGCATGCTGGGCTGTTAGGGCCACGAGATTAGCGATATGCCGAAGGTCGAATTAAAAGCCAGAAACAATGACAAACATTAACAAATGTATGTCCCACTCCCCGCACTGATTTCATTAATTCTTCCTTCTTCGTTCAGTCTATCTCTCTGTGGAATGCGCTGCCCCAGGAAATCAGGATGGCAACCAACCGATTATCCTTTAAAGTTAAAGTTCGCGAGCACATTCGCAAGAAGCTGGCAGTATCATCACAACGGTAATGTTTTCCCATTGTTTGTCTTATTTGTTTTAGTATGTTCGTGTAGATATGTGTATTTATTTGTTCTTATATTTATAGATATATATTTAGGATTATTATATTATATATATATATATATATTTGGTTTCATTATTAGAACGTAAAATCTATGGAAAAATTCAATTTTTTTTTTTAAAGAAAATCTAAATTTTTCTTAAAGAATATTTCACCCTACAGGCAAGGGTAACGAACTTGCGTCTCAACACGGCGGTCGGCGGTTGGCGGGGGCGGGCGGGGCGCGCGGGACGTTACATGACCGGCCGTCAGCTGTTTCGCAACTCTCTCGAACGCGTATCCATGAGTATCGGGACAGTGACTGATATTTACTCATTAAAATCTTTTAATGAAAACAAGGTTTTTTTTTGTTGTTACTGGGTCATTTATTTTTATATTTAAGTCAACTACCCATGGTTTGAGTGACAACGGTGTTTACCCTTGCATACTGTATAGTTTTAACAGGTTCATGTATTTAAATAAATATTTATTCCACACTTTAGTTATTGCACCTACCACTGTTTGTCTCTGCATCACCCAAAGGTTGACTGATAGAAAATGCCTATGGCATTAAGTCCGCCTCTGTACATTTGTGTGCTTATATTAAATAAATAAATAACAAAAAGTTGCCAGTAAAACCTACGCCGCTCAACTGTCGATTGATCTTCTAATGGCCGATAACAATTAAAATTCTATTGTGTCTCGTTATGTAGTCTTAATGACTACACACAAGTGTTTATAGTTCTAATAAATCCATTTTTCTTATGACACCACAACGCAAATTAAAACTACATTATTTCACAACATTTATTTCTTAATCGATTAAAATAACTTCTTTTTGAAGATTATACCAGGGCACTAAAATTGCCTACTTGATGAAAAGACTTACGTTTTAGTTTTTCATTTCTTGTGCATTTAGCGGCCGCACACTGAGATGGGTCGCACGTGCTCTGAAAGCTAGCCTCTATGAAAAGGGGATGATGATTTAAGAAAACTGCACTCGGAGGGACAAGGCGATCCATTTAGCTTTTAATTTTAATGACGTCTGTTGGACATATACCTATATCTCTAATAATGTTTAGACAGTAATGTGAAATAATAGTACTAGGACAGGAAACACCGACCTCATTAAAAAAAAAAATATTGTACAAAACGTACTTATAAAAATTAAGCTGCTTTCTTTTAGTTATTTCAATGTATGCTCTTGTTGCAATTCATGACATGGTAGATAGACTACAAAATATAGCTCAGTACACACGGCTACACTTCAACCTATACATTTCCAGTATAAGCTGACCTCGCACTGTACAGAAATCCTATAAAATACGAGATCAGCATAAACTGGAAATGTATAGCTTGATGTGTAGCCGTGTGTACCTAATAAAACTAATCAGGCCAAAAAAAAAGAACCTCATTTTAGTTAAATGTTTAGAAACTTTCTATTGAAATTTTGCTTGAAAATGTAACTTTGATCAGGATATTTTTTTATATTTTTTATACAATGTGGAGACGAAAATACAACAATAAATGAAAACACTGGCAATGCTAATGCATAAGAGTATTTTGAAACTATCAAATAAATTCTAACATCGAAATTAAAAAAGTTTTTTTTTCAAACAAAGTAAATAGTAGGGATGGGCCGACTATGGGGTTTGCCGATCTTTGACCAGCTATCGTAACTAAACTATTGGATATATTTGATTAATTTTTTGTATGTAGACTGATAACGTCATTAGATATACGGAGTTTCATTTTTTGTCGTATTGTCGTCTCCACCTTGTATATGTTTGTAGTACATCTCGCGACCCTGGGGTCCCGGACCTATGGAAGGCGTGCGAGGGGCCGAAGCCAACTTTTATTTATTATTAATAAAGGTTTATCAACAGGAGGGAGGCCTTTGCCCAAGAGTGGGACAGCATAGGCTAGGATAGGAAAAAAAAAGGTTTATCAACAGCTTCCGTTTATTATAGCTTAAATATAGTAAGGTAACAATAACCTTGGACTAACACAGTCGCCAATTACGTGTAACCGTAGCACTCTCAGATTATTTGATACCCCAAAAAAAAAAACTACGTGATAAAATAAAATCTACTGGTATTCACTCCTTTGATCCAAACATAATCTTTTAGAACTTCAGTCGTAACCAAAGTACGCAGAAGTGAATACGAAGAGAAAATGATTATATATTATATATCCTTGGAGCCGGATCCGTTTCTCAAAGCCGAAGCCCCGCAAGTCCCGAAGGCCTGGCGTGCGAATTGCATGGTCCAACGGTAATGTGATGGAAATATGTCTGGATTAGGGTGGGTGGAATATGAGGTAATTTTGAAAAGTATACTAAAAAGTAACATGTATACTTACCTACATAAGAGCAATAAAAAACATTTGAGTTTGAGTTTGAAGATTTTGTTACATTCATAATTATGTTCCAGTTATCACTTATTTGGATTCCCGGCCAACATAGGCGCGGGCTTGCGGTCAGCACAATTGACGGGGTCCACTAGGACCGTTGCCTGCCAGGGTTGCGGGAAAGTCCGAAAGGGATACCGGAACCTTAGCAACATGCAACTGAAGGAACACGGGTCGGTTTTAGTCAGTAACAGTCTGACACGCCCTTCCGCTCCGCCCAGAGCGGGAGACGATTTCCCAACCTCAAAAAAAAAAAGTTATCACTTATTTGAGTTTTTACCGGAGAAACAATTAAATAATGAAATACTTTCAATATCAAAAATCCTATTTTCGCTACAGAATTAATCAGATAAGTCTCTTAAGAGTGCACTGAGCACTACAAGTATCGGTCGGGAGGCCTCGAGAATGCAGCGACAGATGAGCTCCGGAGGTCGGAGGTCTCACTGGAGAGGATTCCGTAAGCTGGCATTAATACCTCTAAGAGGACTAGGTCTTATTACTTGGAAGGAATTTTCAGATGAAAAGTTTTTGATTTTCGTTTGAAGGTATGTTTGAGAAACGGAGTAGTTTCCAGAACTACAGTTAGTTAAATAATAATCCACTGATTTATTTTGCACAAAACGAACATTGTTTGCAGTACTCAAAGGAGAACACCATACATTTTTGGGCTAAAGAGGTGAAAGGGCCGGCCAAACAAAAAAAAAAAGCTATATTCCGAAAGAGTACGTTTTTTCCTTCATTACTTTAATTAGATTACTATTAATTAATTTTAACTACAAAAGATACTGAAAACAGTATTTTTCAAAATCGTATACTCGTAACAGCGCCAATCGTATACTCGCAACCTGCAGGGAATTGCCCTGCAGGTTTACAAACTCGAGGGGTTTCCTAGTAGCCACTGAAGAGTTCGAATAACCACCTCCTGGCTCCATCATCAGATCAGCTCCAAGTTAGAAGTTGATGTTAAAGATTCCGTTACGTAGATGTGAATGTGATTCTAGAACTCCGAGATCTGTGCCTTGGGGATAGATTTAGCGGAAAAAAAAGCTTATAGTTGACGTACTATAATTGGTGACGTACGTATTTTAATAGACTCTTGGTATTTTTGTAGCATCCTCCATTGGCAAGGAGATAGATAACACCCTGGGGTAGGACATAGGCTACTTTTTATCGAAATACCGCGCCGGCGATGTCGCGGGAGGAAACTAGTTATTAATGAATCTTAAATAGATCTTCAATCAATTATTCAATTAAATGTGAACACCCCTAGCAACTAAACTTCTGGCTAGCTATCAGATAATTTTTCTTCTTCTAGAACTTATGTTGGTTTACCATGTTAGTAACAAAAGGCATGTGTGTGTCCTTAATTGCTAATAGCACCCAATGTATTTACTCTCAAAGATATCGCACGCTGAGAACGAAAGTGACCTATCTCAAAATTTTAGTAAAATGAGTTAAATATACAAAATGACTCAAAAAAGTACACTTTATCACACTTATATTTAAAAACAGACCATTAATGGTCAGGGAGGGATAGAGGGCTTTTTGGTCTCTTTATTTTGGAGCGCTTCACACTCCCCGCACCAGAGTGAAAGGGACGCAATCAGTACTGCACCGCGAGTGGATGTAGCAGAACGTGTCAAATTTAGTACCGTAGCGACCGATTACACTTTTTGTCAGTTTTGCGTACAATTTATAATCATTAAGTGACCAATTAATGGTATAGGTCACTTTCTTATTTCTTATATTGACAACCTAGGTGACAAAAAATCAAATTCGGTCACTTATTTATTTAGGCGTATTTTTCCAGAAGTTATTTTATATAGAAAAAATAATATTTTTTAATTTTTATTTATAAAGTTATTATTTAAAGTTATAAAGCCAAATAATATTATACAAAATAAATTCGTAACTATCGTTTTCATATTAAAAAGTTATTTTAGAAGGTATAGAAAATGTTCAATCAGTCAAACACATTTTATTCGATTCCCAAAAAACGTAAATTTTGACTTGAGTCACTTTCGTTCTCAGCGTGCGATATTAGTAGTGTAATATTAGATAATAATGGACATGTAGCAATTAATACGATTACGAAATAGTTAATTATGTCTGTGTGCTGAATTCTGGGCAATAATCTGGGAATTCTTTTTCTTTCGTGCTGATTGTATTCTTATTCGTTATATTTATATTGATTCAGCCCAGTAGGTGGCCACGTTCACGTGCATGTACATATATAATATCGTATGCTCGTGGCTAATTAATAACAGCCGCACGGGTCGATCCATCAGGTTAATTAACGCTTGCCGGGGTTGGTCCGTAGATGGGTGACTATCTTTACATACCGAAACCTCCGTGCTTCGAAAAGTACGTTAAGCCGTTAGTCCCGGCTGTCATTTGTGGATTTTTGGCAGTCGTTACGGGTCGTCAGAAGCCTCAAAGTCTGATAACCAGGCTTGCCAAGGGGTATCGTATTATCCTGTTACTGGGTTGTGGAGGTAAGATAGGCAGTCGCTCCTTGTAAAATACTGGTATTCAGCTGCATCCGGTTAGACTGGAATTCGACCACAACATACTTGGGAAAAGGCTTAGCAGATAATGGTGATGGTGATTCGAAACGTCCGGCGCACCCTGGACAGCTAGCACTCGGTAAGCGAAGTCTAGCTGTCCAATCCTTTTACCGCAATGGTACACTTAAATCGTATTTTGTAAATATTTTTGGTTAGTTCGAAAATACTCCTAGTTTTATTAACGTTGGGAAAATTGATGGAACGAAAAACATTCACAACATAATTAGCTTCTTTTTTTTTCCTGTCTCAAATAAATACTTTTACGATTTACAAAGCAAGCCATCGCACTTATTTTTTTCCTGTTTACAATACATACTTTTACGATTTACAAAGCAAGCCATCGCACTTATTTTTTTCCTGTTTACAATACATACTTTTACGATTTACAAAGCAAGCCATCGCACTTATTTTTTTCCTGTTTGCAAAAAATACTTTTACGATTTACAAAGCAAGCCATCGCACTTATTTTTTTCCTGTTTGCAAAAAATACTTTTACGATTTACAAAGCAAGCCATCGCACTTATTTTTTTCCTGTTTACAATACATACTTTTACGATTTACAAAGCAAGCCATCGCACTTATTTTTTTCCTGTTTACAATACATACTTTTACGATTTACAAAGCAAGCCATCGCACTTATTTTTTTCCTGTTTACAATACATACTTTTACGATTTACAAAGCAAGCCATCCCACATAAATGCAGATTCCTGAAAACAACTTGATCAGAAAATGTGGCGCTGTCATTTGTCCTTCGCATCCTTCCAGTGTTAATTCCAAACAAAGCCGGTGACCAAGCCTAGTATCCACTAACTCAAACAACAAGACATTTTCGGCCAATAATCCCAACAATTAGTACCAGTACGTGTGCCCGATAACCACTACAGTGCGGTCGTTATAAAGTGGCCTAAATCAACAGAAATGTTGACGGTGCGTGATCGCTTGTAGGGAGCGACCACATTAAGTAAGTATTAAGTTACTTGGACTCCCCCGTTAGTCTAGAGTCTTACATGAGTCGAGTGTTGAAGGCAAAACATAATTATTGAGTAAATAAACGGCAAAGATTGCTAGAAACTGATTAGGTTCAACATAGTCCGATTCTTATTTTGTTGCAGGTTTCTATAACAATACATTTTTTTTTTTTAAGTATAGGTAACAAGGGATATTTATGGCGCAGATAACGGCTACGTGTAACATGAAATAGTCACTAGTTAAGAGGAAATAGGGTCGGTCATTTCTCCATATAAAAAGTCAAAATTCGAGATAAGATAAGATAAGATATTTTATTTCGCAAATATGGGTACAGTACATGGTGTAAAAGAAATTGGGTTCGAGGTTCGGCTCTCGTCTATTTCCTCCTTCAATATTGGACCAATTTGAAAGATATTTTATAAATTGAATAAGAAGGGTATTTACTGTGCCCCTATTTCTTTTTTCATTAATAGTTGTCTAATTTGTACAATAGGCCTCTGATGACAGGGTCTAAACATGCAATTGGGTATTTTCTGAGGGTTCTAGTGCTCCACAGATAATGTATCATCAAAACGGAAAACATAGAAGCATAGAACTAGTTGATATTTATTTTACTGTAAAAAATCATTGTTCTAAGGACATAAACCAGAGAGAAAATAGGCGAGAGCGTTTGTATGGAGAGGGGACCGACCCTATTTCCTCTTAAAGATCAGCGTACCCATATTATAGCCATCACCCACCCAGGTGAGCAGGCCCCACACTGGGTTCCATTATACTCAGCTAGCGTCTTCTGCAGGACGTGGTACCCATCATTCCTGTTGCCCAAACCCTCTATAGTCCTGCAGGCGTAGCATGAGCACCGTTTTGTCGACGGAAGAGTAGACAAAAATGACGTTTCCTGTAGACAGTACGAGACGGCAGCAAAGTAGAAAGAGTCAACTGCACTTTTTACGAAATTCACTCTTTTACATAATTCGTTTCAGAATTCTTTGTTTTGTCATAGGATTTATCGGTTGCCAGTGTGATTTTGGCAGTAAAGATAGAAAACTTTCTTCCGAAATAGTCTACTTAAAAAAAGACGTAGACATAGATCGTTAGAAATGAAAGACAAAATGACAGATTGTAGAAACATTTCTACGCTGGATGTCAAAAATGAAGAAACGAACTGTCACTTTGTATAGAAAAAGCTATGTCTATTCTTCGTAGAGATAGAAAGTGCCATGCTACGCCTGCTGATGTCCCAGCCGTGACATGACGAGATGGAAGCCAGGCACTGTTAAACGAAAATGTTTGTCATATTGACTTACGTCCTTAGAAGCAGCTCTAGAAAAATCAATAAAAAATTAATTGTTATAGAAAATGCCATGTACTTAATAACCGCTTCAGAGTTTCTTCAAGTTATGTTTGACCATGTGTTATTTTCTCTTGATATTGCCATTATTCTCTTGTTTATTGATACAATTGCTTCTTTGTTATTACTGAAAGCGCTACAATTATCTTAATATTCCTTATAACTGTACACCTAATGTGTTGAATGAAATTATAACGGGTGTGCAGTTGAACAAGCTATTTGGTATACAGGCAAAATATAGACACATAAAAAAATTACACAATACCAACTGTCTACTGCAGCTGCCATTTTTCGTGCCACAAACGCAATAGAAGTCAAAATCGGTTGAACGGACTGTAAAAAAGACTTATTTGGAGAATGGGCGGAGAGGGCGTCCTACAAGACTCGGCCAGAACCGACAAAGATAAACTTTATTCCATAAAAAAGGAAAATAAATATAGAATTTGATAGTATAATTAGTTTACTATTAGAAGCACATCAAAAAAAGATATAGTTTTTTTTTAAGTTAACTACTTGACTCTTCTGATTTTAACGATAACATGAAATAAACCACATAATAAATGAATTAATGACTTTTAGCATATTATCCTCAGTTTCAACAGTAAAGGTAGAAAAATCGGAGTCCAGTAACACAGCAATATACAAACACAAAACTCAAAAAAATACGGAAATACTTTGTTGCTCGTCACACGTCAGAAGTCTATTCTATTCTATTTTTTGTAATGGCAAGCAAAGCCGATGTCGACCATTCTGCCAATGTCTAAAGTGAGTTGGAAAAGCAAGTGTGTAGCAAAAATAATATACATTTGGTCACCACACGGAAGCAGTCAAACTTTTTGACAATGACAAATGCGAGTTAAAGTTTTACATTAAGTGCTGCCAGCACTATCATTACTTTATTAGGAATAAACTATTCTAAACAGTATCGATAATCGTTTTTTTTTTAAATTATTACATTAGTATAAAATATAATGAACTAGCTTCTGCCCGCGGCTTCGCCCGCGTGGATGTCGGAACGTGTAACATGTCCTAAATCAGCGGGGTAATTGCGTAACACACTTACAATAGCAATGGGTTTCATTTTGAAAGCTCACAAACATTAACTGCGTTATTTACGTTGTTGAGCAGACGGATTTCTCGAACATAATTACGAAGCAATATCTTCCACCCGCGGTTTTGCCTGAGTGGTAAATTGATAAAAGTAACCTATGTCCTTCCCCAGGCTTTAGACTATTCATCACAAACAGCTCAGCAGATTAGCCGTGAAACATACATATATACACAGATAGATAGACGGACAGACAGACAGACAGACAGACAGAGTTACTTTCGCTTTTATAATGTCAGGTAGGGATTGGTATGCATATATTTATTATTGAAGAGGATTAGTTAAGATTTAGATAATAGCGGTTTTACTTGTCGTACGGTAGCAGCAAATAATAAAAACTGAAAGAATTTGATTAAAGTATATAAGTAAGTAATTATCGATATGTTTTGACGGTTGTACTTACTGCAATAAACTTCTGTAAACTATGTTAAATGATTTGTTTTGTTCAGCGAAAACATGAAGATTTTGTGACTTAGACACACGTGAGCAAGCTACGTAAAGCTAACTATAATAATAAAATAAATAATAAAAACTTTTATTGACATAAAAATATTCCAGCAATACATGTGAAGCCCCTGACTCCCTGTGGGAAAAACATGGCGTGCCCAAATGTATATTTAAAAAATAACCAACCAAAAAAAAACAATTCTTATTAAGGCAGGGACGTAACTAAAATTGCCTGTCTTCAATTTGATTTTTCATAAAATTGATAAGACTGAGGTATAAAATAAAAATAGTATGAGTAACTACATGATATTTCCAAACTTTTTGTGTAACAGAAACACAAAATATTAAAATTTTCTCGATAAAAAAATATCACGAAGTTACCTCTAATTTTCACGTATTTTCGATTTGTACTTAAAATGCTAATGCCTATTATGATAAAAATTAGATGATTATATGTACTGAAACAAGGCAAAAAAAATTGTGTAGGCTTTTTTTTTTATTCCTTTTATTTTTGGTTTTATTACGAATCAAAGCTTGTAGGACTTACGACGTTCTTAGTTCGTGGAAAAAGCCATCTTCCGTCGCACATTACGGGAACTTCAAGCATATTTTTGTTTCACAAATCAGTCGGCGTCGCTCTGTTGAGACGAGAGGACTGCGCTCAAATTTTTAGCTGTGCTGAGATATTATTTATTTTCGTAAATAATATTTTCGTAATTTATCACATTCCACAAAAGAAACTGAGACATAGAAAACATGAAATAAACACTAAAACCACTTCCAAAACGAATATTACAAGTGTTATTGATTGATAAATAAATAAATACCGAGTCTAAATAAACATATAAAATTCAATGTTGATATTTGAAAACTCAAGATGACATTTTATTTGACAGATTTTTGACTGATATAGTAGCACGGAGTATAGAAAGAAGTAGGTACAACTAGCGCCATTGCTCTGTATTGCGGTGAATTTTCTTGCGGAGAAAATTTACAACATAGCCAACGAGCCCATTCTACGTTCATTTGAAAATTCGCACTGGAGATTAAATATTATTGCGATTTACTCAGGATCCAAATTCGTTTACTCCCACTTTTTTTGACAAACTTCTTGTAAGGTGACCCTTAGACGAACAATTGGAGCGACTGACCTAAATAAAACTTGTTTAGAATAATACCTTTATTCTTCGGTTATTGGTATAACGAACGAACTCGAACAGATTACGTATGACTCCGGATTTTTAATTGGTCTGTCCGTGATGTCTTGTTTATATCTCTTTATTTGACTTTTTTGTCGTAGTTGGGTTTTAGTTTTTACCTGACTACGGCGAAGCAAAAAGGAGGGTTATGATTTTGACCGGTTTCTATGTATTTATCTATGTCTGTTCCTTCATATTATCTTCTAAAAGACTCATCACAATTTGACAAATGGGGTATCGTTGGAAGCTTCTTGATCGTCCGCTGGTCATCGGCTATATGAAAACCAAAGCACAATCAGTCACACACACACACATACACTCATACACACACAATCCTACAACACACTCACGTACACACAAAACACAACAAACACACAAACATACATAAACCACTCACGAGCAAGCATGCATGCACTAAATTTATATTGTTTTAATTTTATTGCATAAATTGTTAAGTTTAAAAAAAAAACGGGGGAAGACACTGGCTCCTGTAACAGAGGTTCCACCTAGCTCAGGAGTCAGGGCTTCAAATTAGAATGTAACACCTTTTTTTTTCAATAAAACATTTTTTATTATTTTATTTTTATTTACATTAAATTGAAAATGGCGCCCTCTAGGTGACATATCATGAACAACAACAAAAAATTTTTAATCATACCATGTTGGGTATCAAATGAAAGGTTTTAATTAGCACATTTAAAAAATATATATTATAACCCCAAAAAAAAGCAGCGACAATCAAGACGTATACTGCCAATGTTTATGTTAACGCGTGGGATGATAAGTGCCGCTTCACGCGCCGCCGCACCGTAAACAGAAAAAACGTCAGACGCGCCGCGTGCCGCCACACTGCAAATGAGGCCTAAAGTTATAATGCAACTTGGCATGTTTTCAAAGCTACAATTTCATCAGTTAAAAAGAGGGACCATACTAAACTTTCTACTAAGGGACTAGTTATAACAAGCGTCCGAGACGCGCATTTTGTACGCTGCGTTTCGGGCGCTCAATAAAATTGTATGAATTCCTATGTAACGAATTTTATCAAGCGCTGCAGTCGGCGCAGTGGCGCCGTTAGGCCTGCACATTGCAACTTGCCACTCTCAACTTGCATCTCCGTTGTGCGATTTACAAATAAGACTGGGAGAATGTATGCCGCGGGCATCGCTTCATCGAGAATTGCTGCTGTGTGCGCCGCCGTGATGAAACACCGCGTGTGACGCGGCTATGCCATTCGCGGGCTCCGCCGCAAAAAACGCTCCATTTCAAACAAACGCGTGTAAAATCGCGTCTCCGTAAACGCACTCATACAACGCCATATGTTTGAATTCAGTGCGGGCCGCGCCGCCCAAAGCCACGCGCGACTCCTCGCGTCTCCGTAAATGAAGCCTAACCGTGCCCTTGACGCTTGGACGCGAGTTCCTTTTTCACTATTTTTCCTTGTCATTTTCTCCGCATTAGTAATAAACTTAAAAGAAACACGGTTCAAAAGTTACAACAAAATGTGGAAATCTTGTTGCGTTTGGCGAGCGTCCAAAACGCGCCGGGCGCGCGCCCAAAACACAGCGCAGGTACTGAGCCGCGTACCTCGGGCCCTTGTCATAATTAGTCCCTTTGGTACTTTGGCACCCATTTACATAGATGAATAGATGTCAATTCTTTTAGTGGTGAAGCCGACAATCCTACATTTATTTCTTTTGTTCAGAACTCGGCCTCTTTTTCACATGTTTCAAATGTTTTCGAAGGGGATTGTTCGCGTTTGGCGCAGGAAAGGTTTTCATGACACATGCCATATTCGTTGCACAATACAGTGCAAAATTCATTATACGAATATTATTTTTTACTTGGGTATCACTTTGCACGATCCTCCAAAGAGAGAAATCCACGATATAGCATTATATTTATTACTTGGTAACATAGTTTTCCACAAAGACGTCATTAGGTACAAATTGTACAAGGTCTTAAATAAAATTTGGTAACATTTAAATTTGAACTTTTTCACGTCAACATTGAGTTTCTAGTTCCAAAACATGAACATGATCCATAGTTCTGAATTCAAGCTTAGCGTATCGTATAAGCAAAATAAACTACAGAAGATTGAAATTCGAATTCTATAAACGCCAGACGAAAAGTTTCTGCTGGCGGGAAGGCATTGTGTTTTGTTTTCGTCGTGTTTAATGAGAGGGGTAGGTAAGGGTTGCGCGGGTGAAATATGATTTTTTGCTGTCAATACACGCCCCCTTAAAATAGAAACGAATCTTTATTATAAAAATACTACCTAAAAAATTATAAATCGCTTCCGAGTCGAATCCACTGTGAAAAAATCGCAGAATTTACACAACCGTCAATGACGTCTGCTTTCACCCGTCTGCCCGCGTTCGGGTCGCGCACTCCGCCATTGCGCGTCATTGCCTATCCCGCCCCTCCACCCTCGTTCTGCGCGCCCGCCGTCGACTCATCACAGGTCATTCTTATCGTTCTAACTTTTAAAATATTGGTCCAAATTACTTAGTGTAAAAGACAAATTTTATCTACATTAAATACCGAAAGCGATGAAGGTATTTATTTTGATACGAATTAACTAAATACTCTAAAATATGCTACGTAAAAAAAGTATTCAATTTAAATGTATTTATAGCTCACTATTTTGGCTATAATGGCTTCCACATAAAAGGTAGATATATGCTGTCGCGGACTTTTATTTAGAACTCTTTAAGACAAACAACCCCACAATACATTCTTTTCATGTAACTCCAGCGGTTTAGGCAGCGCACGCAAAGATAGATCTCAGAGGGCAGGAATTTTTCCGACTTACTTGATACTTATCGTTTATTATGGCTAAATCACATAAAATCTTTATAAATTGTAGCCTATGTGTTATTCTGATATATAAGCCACATTACTGTAAAGTTTCATTAAAAATCCGTTCGGTAGTTTTTGCGTGAAAGAGTAACAAACATCCATACATCCATCCATCCATCCTCACAAACTTTCGCATTTATAATATTAGTAGGATTATCATTATTATAAAAATTCTATCAGATGCTACATACAATTCGAGCCGATTCTTGGCATTGTCCTTTCTAATCTTATTATAGGCAAAGTATAAATAATTCCACATTAAGCCCACTTCACCTTAATTTTTACGATGAGATTTTTACAGAATATACCGGCTATTCAATTACATCTAGGTGACGACGTGACGGTCTGGTGACGGTCAGTCACCAAAATAACTCAACGAAAGTGGGAACTGGACAACCTATGGTCATGCCAGTGCAGTCGCGCACTGGTCTCGAATCTCAGTCCACTGCTGGGCATAGTGGCCATACCACGCGTCCTAATCAAAACCGATCGTCGCGTTCATAAATTTTTGTATTGGAAAACAAGGCACATGTTATTCAAGATATTTCGTTTGTATTTTAAATTATTGAATACTAACATAGTTTTAAGAGTAGGTACTAACATAATTATATATTGTTAAAAACTTTAGGTGAGGTAAATTTGAAGTGAGTTGTCAATCCCTAGAGTCGGGTGTGATGACCGTTCACTTCAAGCTCACTTCACTTAAGTTTTCACGGTAAGATTTTTAAATAGTAGCACCACAGCAGACGTCATCTCAAATAACAAAAAGTGACATAGGTATGAACGCGACGATCGCGTATTCGCGCGACAATCACTTTTCGTTAGGACGCGGCCTAAGGTTTTTCACAAACTGCACCACAACACCCAGTTCTCTGCTTTCCTCATCTTCACTTAATTCATAATACAGTCAGGGAAATTAATTGTTAAGCTAATTGACACCCTACGTCAATTGGCTCTGTAGCTATATCATACAACAATCAAAGAATAACAATTTCAGTTGATAGACAATCTGCTTAACTGACTTTACTTAGGTATCCTATAGATGCAAGAAAGTAAACTAGGTTCTCACACATTCAAAAGTTTTCCTTACTCCCAGCGTTCAAATATACTTACATACTTATATTAGCCATCTACTAATCTGATCTAAGCTTTCTCTTTGATCATGCAATAAGCAAACAGAGTTTTGAACTCAATATTAAGGCTCACTTTCCTTTGTAACTCTAAAATTGTGTAAACTACCAAAATGGGTTGGTAATTTAAAATGCTATTACAATAATTTTAACATTCTATTTGCCAAAACGAGAGTAGGTATCTTTGTTTATAAATCTTATGAGTGTAATAAGAAAACATACTGTCCCAATCTTTGCGCGTTTACGTTAGCAGTCTTTATCTTACCGCTGTCATTTTATTTGCAGAGATTTTGATCTTCACGCAAACATGTTTTTAGGGTTTCGTACCCAAAGGGTAAAACGGGACCCTATATTTACTAAGGCTCCGCTTTCCGTCTGTCACCAGGCTGTATCTCATGAACCGCTAGCCGGCGGTACTTGGGGGCCTATTTCCACTATGTTCAGCAGTGGACGTCTTCTGGCTGAAATCATTCTAATGATGATTATAGCTGTAGCTAGCATCTTTAATTGCACACTTTAAATAAAATCTCATCTCAACATAATTCTGAGAAAAGTCTTGAAAAGAGGTATATTCTGCAAAATTCACTATTTTAGAATGCAGGCCATGCATTCTGTGCTTAAAGTATTAAAATTATGTATATAGTGACATGCCTTATCTAGGATATTGTGTTAATGATACTGCGTGCAAAGTTGAACATTTTCAAGGATTATTTGTTTGTTTGTTTTGTATCATTTGCCAAGAAATACAGTGTGTCCCAGAAGAAAGTGCCACTCGATAGGGGGTGAAATTACGGACAAAAATGTTTTTTTTTATACTTACCTATAAATGTAGGCCTGATACCTAATAAACTACTGAAATGCCCTCATTGCCCCCAAGCACGCTTTTTTAAGGATGAACGAGGTTTGAAGGTACATTGTGGTAAGAAACACAAACCCCACAATGTGCCTTCATCCTGCCCGACAATACCCACTCTCCTAACACCAGATTCACCCTCCCAACCCTTTTGGAAAACCCTTGCGAAATTAAAAACATCAACCCCCGTTCCTCGTGGCGCGAGACCATCCGTGGCTTCAAGTTTAGCGCGTTGTATCCGCCTCGCCACCAGAGAGAACTCTCTCAGTGCCTGGGAGAAATTACTCACCTTCCCGTTTAGAACTCTACATGTGAAAAAAAAATTGGCAAATAAAAAAACATTAACAGCACAAATCAAGGATAATTGTAACATTTCGGCCAAAAATTTCGACCCTAAACTAACAGCGCACCCCCCCCAAAGAGGTTTATTGCACCATGTGGAGTCTAAACTAGGAGAGGGTGATATCAGAGGTGCAGCTAGGATCATCTTCAGTAGCGATGTGGTTGCGGCGTACTCTCCAGAGACACTTACAGCTTTGGAGAGCAAACACCCCACCCCGGAAGATGACCTCTCCTTCTCTAACCCACCCGATCCGGAATCCAACTCACTTGAAATTACAGCTCAGCAAGTATGTGCAGCCGTGTGCTCCTTTCGAAGTGGCTCCGCTGGCGGCCTCGACGGCCTGACACCTCCACACCTGAAGGATCTATTGTGTTCAGGCGCCGGGGAGGCTGGTGAGTCACTTTTGAAGGAGCTGACAGCCCTCATCAATCTGATGCTCTCCGGAAATGTAAACGAAGCCGTCATTGATATCTTGTATGGGGCAAACCTATGTGCCCTGCGCAAGAAGGATGGCGGCATTCGTCCCATTGCCGTAGGATTTACTTATCGGCGTATCGTAGCCAAAATTTGCTGTGCTTTCTACAGCGAATCACTGGCCAGCAACCTCCAGCCCCTACAGCTAGGCTTCGGGTCCAAAGGGGGCTGTGAGGCTGCGGTACATGCACTATCCACTTACCTCAATAGCAATAAAGGGAAAGTCATCCTCAAGGTTGACAAAAAGAACGCATTCAATTCCGTAAACAGGGACACCTTGTTGACAGAAGTTCAAAAAGAAATTCCCAAAATTTACAGTTTTCTCTATCAATGTTACAGGCACCCTTCTAAATTACTTTATTACTTTAACCTTTTGGAATCGGCCGTTGGATGTCAACAGGGTGACCCTCTTGGGCCAGTCTCTTTTAGCTTGGCAATAAATCCAATTATTCGACAACTAAATTCTAAATTCAACGTATGGTATTTGGATGACGGAACCCTAGGAGGTGATGTAGACACAGTCCTAAAAGACTTAACCTTTTTAAAAGATAAATTCAGCTCCATTGGCCTAGACCTTAACCTTTCAAAATGTGAAATTTACCTTCCCCAAACCACTGACAGACAGACTACCATCGCTAAATTTAACACAATAGCACCAAACATCAAAATTACCGAAAGAAACTCACTTCACCTCCTGGGGTCCCCAATTTTCGACGAATCCTTTCCAACGTTCATTGAGGAGAAGATACAAAATTTCATTGATGTCTCGGAAAGACTTTTCAAAATTAACATTCATTCGGCCTTCACCCTCATCCGGTATTGTTGCTTTGGACCAAAATTTACATATAGCCTTCGTTCCTCACACATCTGGAAGCATCCACAACTTTTAGAAAAAGTAGACCAAATTATTAGAAACACACTAACCTCAATCCTAAATGTGGCTCTGGATGACCGAGCGTGGCAGCAAGCCACACTCCCCATTCGCTTGGGTGGTCTCGGCGTTCGCAAAATTTCAAGTATAAGTTTACCGGCCTTCCTCTCCTCAGTCCACAGTACCGATAAATTAACCAGGAACATTTTATCTTCCTCACTGGTTGATTTTGAGGTACCTTGTTTGGCTGATGCGTTGAACGCTTGGAAAATGGCGTGTCCCAATACGGATTTGCCCGACAACCCGTCCTCCCAGAGAATGTGGGACGTGCCGCTCTGCATTTGGTTTAAATAGTTATTTTTATTTGAATTTTAATTTTATTATTACTAGCGTTTTAGATAGATCATTTTCTATTTTGTGAATGTGAGAACGTTGTAGGCTTATTGGACTATAGATTTATTGAACTTCTTCTATTTTTGTTAAGTACCTGGTACTTACTTTTTTGAAAGGCCTACATTGTCCTCCCATGCCTACCAACACTGTAATTTGAAAGTATTGTAAAAGCCAATTATTTTTAAAAGAGTAACCATGGAGTTTCTTGCCGGCTCTTCTCCATAGGAAGCGACCAATTGGAACCGTGCACCTAGCTTCTGACGTTTCATAAGTGCCCATGTAGGTTTATGTGAAATAAAATATTTTGATTTCGATTTTTGATTTTGCAGTATTATACGGAATACCCTGATAAACACGTCACCTAATATTGTTGAGCGTGCCCGTCTGCTGGCTGTGGGAGAATGGGAGTCGGGCTTATGGCTTCAGACGCTCCCGTCATCCACCATAGGTACTATGATGGATGACTCATCGTTTCGGCTCGCTACATGTCTCCGTTTAGGCGCACCTTGTGTTGCTCCGCATCGGTGTCACTGCGGCGAAGCTGTCGACAGTCTCGGGCACCATGGCCTGTCCTGCTACAGGAGTGCAGGCCGCATAACACGGCACGCCAGCATCAACGATATTATTCGTCGAGCCTTTGTCACCGCCGGCATACCAGCGCTGCTGCGGCTGCTGAGACCCTCAAGCGGCGCAAATACTGTAACCTTGTGGGCAACTACAGTTTTGAGCCGTTTGGGGTCGAAACGCTCGGGTCATGGGGCCCGAGTGCGCGTCTCCTTTTTAAGGAAATTTCTCACCGACTGGTCGATACTTCACGTGACCAGAGGGCTGGCTTGTTCTTTGGCCAAAGAATTAGCATTGCCATTCAACGTGGCAATGCTGCCAGTCTTCTGGGCACGTTTCCGGATGACAGCGATGCGGACGAATACTTCGACGCCTGAATCCCTTTGTTTTTATATCTATTAGTAAGTCCTTTTAGTTTTAGTTTTTTTTGTTAATTATTAATTCCATAAAATATAATGTTATATTCTTATTCAAATAAATACAGAAACGTGATAAACTACTAAAAAAAAATAAGGAAACAAGAAAAGTTCAATATTTTTCGGTGATTTTTGACAGGTCAGTCTCATGCGACCATTTTTTACCGAAATTCGTATTGAGACTTAAAAAAAACATTTTTGAACTTTTAAGATTTTTTCAGATTTTTTGGCTGAGATTTTTTAGGAGCTAAGGTTCTCAATCAATCCTAACAGATAGCGCGAAAAAATAATATTGTATCAGCATTATTTTCGTTCACGGGCCTGATTTTTTTTTTGGGGATATGACAGAAATTTTTAGAGTGGTCTACGAGAAAAAAATAGTTTGGGAGCCTCTGCACTAGACCAACGAAGGAAATTGTAACACCTTGTGGCAGCGTCGGTACCTACAAGTCCCAAACAGCCGCATTTTAAACTTTTGATCTTGATTAAAAATAGATTTGACTTTAAAATACCCTTTCTTGTTTGTGAAGAGCATAAAGAGATAGTTTATCTAGTCACTAGTACATCGCACGTGGCTTTGTGGCATACGGTGCTATCACCAATGTTGTTCTGGCGATGATTCCGGAACGGATGCACTGCCCATACATACGGCACTGCTGTGATAGGCATGTTGCCGTCAGCAGGGCCGGTTAGATATTGACCGCCTTATTCATAGGCGCTGCTTAAAGTTAAGTTATGAGTTAGCAACTGTTTAACCGTACATTTTCGACGTTTATACGACTCTTTAACTTTGGGAAGCGTTTGTGAGTTAGTCTTTAATTGTGTTTCTGTACTTTGTATATTGTCATGTTATGAGTTAAAATTGCTCGAAATAAATGTATTTTTTTATTTTTTATTTATTTATCTGCGCTGCACATTTCTAAAATAAAAACTTTATGCGGATGATACCTATATTTTTTAATAATATTATTTTACTTAACTCACGAATTTTGTTCACCTAATTACAAAAAAAAAACAACCGACTTCAAAAAAAACACTAAAAAGTGAAAAATATCTTTAATTTCGGAAGTCGGTGTCTTTGCTTTTTAATTTTCGTTTTTTGCCACCGACTTCCGAAATTAAAGTTATTTTTCACTTTTTAGTGTTTTTTTTGAAGTCGGTTGTTTTTTTTTTGTAAAAAGTTCTTATTTTTCACTTTTTAGTGGTGGTACCTACCCCACACAAGTTACTACCTGCTATGTAAATAACAGTGAAGGAGTCTAATAATTATATCGTCTACATAGACTGTGGGAAAAATACGTAATATTGAAGCTAGCTCAAAAACTACGCAAGCAAACTTAATAAAATTTATATGGGACCATCTCGGAAGTATACCCTTTCGAACTAAAAAAGAATTTTTAAAATCGGTTCACAAACGGCGGAGTAATCGGTGAACATACATAAAAAAAAAAAAAAAAAAAAAAACAATCATCCGAACGTAGTACCTCCTCCTTTTTTGAAGTCGGTAAAAATAAGACTTACTATTTATTTTGGTAGCACGCTGCTAGGAACAATATATCGCAGGAAATTTCGTATTGGTTAGCAGCCTTATGCTATAACAGTAAGGTGCAGCGCAGACGACACACTTTTTGTGCGATCGAGTCTGTGTCGCACAAAATGTCTGCATGCAAAAAGTCCGTCGCGGATTTTACGCAGACTCAACGCACACGACGCACATCTTCGATCATTAAGTCAGTAGAACTGTAAGGACGTAGACGCTATGGAAATGCAGATTACATACTAAAAGAGTGTGCGCCGTCTGCGTTAGCGCGCGTTGAAGCCTGAAGTAAACGTTCTAATTTTTTCGCGCACGGTTTGTGCGGCGCGCTGCGGCGCGATCTGCCATAATGACACGGATTTTATGTGCTCCAGACTTTTTGCGTTCGTATGCGTTACTGCATATAATTGCTTAGGTTCTATTTCCACAGACTAAAAAGTGCGTCACGGATAGTCTGCCGTCTGCGCTGCACCTTAATAATATTGTACTGAAGGTTTACGCTATAAACGATAAACAATTAAGTAATTTAATTAATTGTTTAAATTATAGATCTATAATTTCTCAGTAGCAGCCCGAAGTCTAGATTAAGGCCCGGTTGATGGCAATAGTGTAGCCCCATATTACATGGAACTTAAACATAACTGGCGAAATATGGGTGTACTGTATAGGTAGAACACCTCTGCCTTATCAGCCTTTCATTACCGGCTTGATGTTATGTAGATCACGATTTATTTGTAACTTTGCACCAAGCGTCATTATACCGGCAGAAACGGTCGCACGCGCTCGAAAAATCACGCCGTATTTTTACACACTTTTTAATACTACCTACCTACTACTGCTTGAAGATTACAGTGCGTCTGTCAGTTAGTTGCATGTACTCGTAAGATACAGTCATGGACCGCATCAAGTTTAAGGTCAACGGATATCAGTGTTCAGGTTAGCGAATATTTTTTTTGTCTCCCTGCTTTAGTTGATTCAGTCGTGTTGATTGTTTCAGGATATTAATGAGTAGGTAATAAATAGTGATAATTAATAATATATTACATAATTATTATGTGTCACGAAGTTGTTAGATAAATATAAATCGTGCATTTCTATTCAATGATTTATTTATCTGTCATTGCTACTTGCAATTAGATCGTCTTTAAACAGGTAAAGGTCCCCAAAAAATAATTAGGTAAATGGTTTTTTTACCCGACTGCCCCAGAAAGAGGGTAGTATTTTTAAAGGGTGTTTTCATCTGAACTGTAGTAAACAACCCCATAATGCAAAAAGTAGTAGGTAGTTAGATAGTAGTTCTTATTTAAATTATTTAGAAGGTATGTTTCAATTCGCTATGTATGTATGAAGCTAGAATACAAGCATGTTTTAACCCCCGACGGAAAAAGAGGGTATTATAAGGTTAACGTGTGTATCTGTCTGCGCCATCGTAGCTGCCAAACGGCTGATCCGATTTTGTTTTTTTTTGGTTTTGTTTGAGAGAGTGATCGAGAGTGTTATTAACTACAAAAATAAATAAAAAAATCGTTAATTAGATGCTTCGATTTTGTCGGGGGTTTTTTACATTTTTAATTTAATTTAACTTGTACCAAATAAATCCGTCATCTAAAACTGTGGGTGTTCACAACTGAAACCTTTCATAATCATAACCCTCCTTTCGCTTTGCCGTATTCGGGTAAAAACACGTCAGCCTTTAATTTTGAAGCATATTGGGTGCACTTTACTACCAAAAGTATTTCATTGATCATAATTGCAGCCTATTTGGTTTTTTTACGGTTTTAACAACAACGTGTATCAACATTGACCAATGATGACATGAAGTACAAACACGCTGTTTACAACTCATTTTACTCAGAACGATTTGTTGTTATTATCCGGTCCATGCATTGTTGTTAGCTTGTTGTTATAATGCGTCTTCTCATAAAACACGCGAACAAAATCGATTCATTATTACAGCTAACATGTTCGGCACAGTGGTTGTGGGCTTTAGTTGGTTAGAGATTTCGATTCCCGCATGCATCAAGATTTTGAATTGGAGAAAATACTTGTAGTAGTCTGACCCTTCTGATATTTTTCGGATGAGATACTGTCTTGTCATTACTCAATCAATCTGCCTAGCCTTTCGCAACTATGTTGGGGTCGGCTTCCAGTCTAACCGGATACAGCTGAATACCAGTATTTTTAAGAGCAATTAACGGCCTATCTGACCTCAATAACCCAGTTACTGGGTAGCACGATACCCTAGTTGGTCTTACTAAAAAGTAAACCCAAAAAGTCTGATAATCAGTTGAACTTATTGTCAGACTTTTTGGATTTTCTGACTCCCCCTAACGACTGTCAAAGATCTAAAAATGACAACCAGGACCGACGGCTTAACGTGACGGCTTTCCGAGACACGGTCTACTTCTGGGATGGTATTGGCCTGCCAGGGTTGCGGGTTAGTCCGAAAGTGATACCGGGACCTTGGCAACAGGCAACTGAAGGAGCACGGGTGGGTTTTAGTCAGTAAAAGTCTGACACGCCCTTCCGCTCCGCCTAGAGCGGGAGAAGTCATTGGATGATTTCCCACAAACAAAACAAAAAAAAAAAAAGTTTGTATTTTTGCTCTGAGCTACATGATAGATACATTAATTTCATCATGTTGCTGGCTCATACTATTACACGGGCGAAAAATAATAAGCTGGCCACATGTCATGCCTCGCCCAAGTTACAACACTGCACCAGTTCTTACGCCTTCCGCATACTTTCCATCATGGCTACTAGAGTAATGTACTCTGCCTACGTCTAGTAGGTACCTACTTACTTTTTCACATTTTTGAAAAGGAAAACGAACCAATTGAATCTAAAGCCCAATTCCCGTAGTTAAAAACGTTTAAAATGTAGTCGCCATTTCATGTTAGAGCCAGTCGGTGTCAAAAATTTGACATTTGTAGGTACCTACCTACAAATGTCAAATTTTTGTCACCGAAGTTAGAGGTATTTTTGACAGATTGAGACTGACGTATAAAATGCGAACGTTCTTTAAAATACGGGAATTACCCCTCACGGATTAACCTACTGAAAAATGATTGCAATAATAATAATTTTACATTTCCTAATAATTTTATTAATAATTGTATGCATCTCTGGAACGGAACAAGTCTTCACCATTATAGTTTAACCAAACCTTTTCTATTTAACTTGGATTTTGATTTAATTGTGCATGAGAGTTATTTCTATAAACGTCTGAAAAAAAATAGTATTTTTATACAAATAAAATAGTAAAATACTTTTAAGACAATTGTATTATATTCTAAACAAGTTTATTTTTAAACGCACCAAGTTAATTATTTGCATTATTTTGTATAAAACTCAGCTTTGATGTAGGTACTTATAACTTGGTATTCATTTTTATGTGAATAATGTATAAAACCGGATTATTCAAAACTTTATAATATAATAATCAATCAATCAATTATGACTATAATTAAATTATAAATATCTATATTATGTAGAGCAAAGTAGTTTTTTTGATAAAAAGCATTATTTTACTACTTCTAAATTCCCTACAAATTGAAGATCTCCAAATACTGAGGCTGGTACAAACGACCCGCTCTTTGACAATTTGAAAACTTCGTTAAAAACCAAGTACTCAACTACCTAAGTAGAAATTGGAACAGGTAAAAATATTTCAAAAACCGCAAATTACAGATTTCATTGTAAAATTCTTGGAAAGAACTGTTGACATTTAAAGGACTGACAAAGGCCCCAAAAGTCATTAGTGGTTAAAAATAAAATTAATTATGAACCTAATTTAATGTCACTATAGCTAGTAATTATACCTTTAGAAAATGGGTAAAAAATCTAGTAGAACAATGGTGACAATACCATGGCAATTATCTAGTGGTATTATGTGGAAATCACAAGGTTTCTTGTGAAGGGCACTTGATTCAATCATTATTTTTAAATCTATGTTGTAAAATGTCAATTATTGTGAGACAGTATGTTTTATGAGAAACATTGTTGTTAACACATCTTTATTAACTTAGTAGTTGCTAGGAATTGACACTATATTGACAGCTTACTTTAAGCACACTTCAACTAAGTTTTCACGGTGAGATTTTTATAGAATGTATCGGCAGGTCTATTCTATAAAACTAAGGTGAAATGAGCTAGAAGTGAGCTGTGATTCCATCAAGTTAAAATTGTTGAACTACAATGCTCTTTAGTCTTATAGAACCAAAACGCTCTTTTAAAAACCTTTATAGTACAAGCAGTCACAATGGTTACCATTGTTGGCCTACTATATCACTTTTTGGTGATAAAACGCCTTGGTTATAGAAGCTTTTGTTTCTTGGGAGCTCACTTCAACTAAGTTTTCACGCAGAGACTTTTACAGAATAGATCGTCAGGTCTATTCTGTACTCCGGCAGTATCTCATGGCGGCATGGAGAGTGCGATTGTCGCAACCCAGTGCTGGGCACGCCACAAGTGCGGCGATAAGTCCCCTCTTTGAGGAGTGGCTACAGAGGCGCCACGGCGTCCTCACCTTCCGCCTGACACAGGTCCTCACCGGACACGGTTGCTTCGGGAGGTTCCCGTTTTGGATAAGGCGGGAGGAAACGCCCGGGTGTCACCACAATTGGCGGGGTCCGCTACCGCTACCGCCGGACCGATGCCAGCCAGGGTTGCGGGTTAGTCGGAAAAGGATACCGGGACCTTGGCAACAGGCAACTGAAGGAACATGGGTGGTTTTTAGTCAGTAAAAGTCTGACACGCCCTTCCGCTCCGCCCAGAGCGGGAGAAGTCATTGGATGATTTCCCACCCTCGAAAAAAAAAGGTCTATTCTGTAAAACTAAGGTGAAATGAGCTGTCATTCAACTTAATGCTGGGGATTGATAATATTGACAGGTCATTTCACCTAAATTTTCACGATGCATAGTTATAAACAATGACTATACAGTCTCTTAATTCTCTTTAGTTATAAATAATACATTATGATAACGGTTTAATTAGGAGTGCAATACTACTGAACGGGTTATACAATGATGGATAACCTGAGTTGCTATGTAAGATAACGCAAAGTCGAAGTAATTGGAAGGTAGACAACTACTAATTAAATAAATAATAAACAGGTTCCCACGCAGAATAGATTTGTTATCAGTCCCTTTCACACATCCAAGTCAGCCAAGTCACTTTTTGTAATACTTTATGTTTGTGTTTATATTATTGTATGTTTTAATTATGGCTACTGTGATCCTTTGAACTGTTAATAAAATTATAATAACTCAATGAAAATAAAAATGGTAACTTTAGAAACCTTGACAATAGGGTGGGGGGGCGATAATTTTTGAGTGCAAATATCGAGCTATACCTCAATCCAAACATTATTTGAAATATATTTTAAGAATCCTTAAATAAATCTACGATATTTATTAAAAACTGTTTTCCTAAGATTTAACTGACTCCCCAAATAAACCTTTAAAATTTTAGTCTTTGACGCGCACAGTCACCGAGACCTAAACTTTATCATCATCATCATCATCAGCCTACAGCAGTCCACTGCTGAACATAGGCCTCTCCAATCGCACTCTATTCACCTTAATAAAAAAAAATATAGAATCTACATACCTACAACAAAATCTACCTAATATTTAGCGCTGTGAGCGCTTTATTTAATTAGGACTATTTAGTATGGTACATTATTCTTATGTTATTCTGCTGCCGTGCGATGCCCAAGTAATTCTATTTATTAAAGAAATAAAGATAACATAATAGATAGGTACTGAATAGAATAGACTTGGGTTTACATGAAATCTCACATCTTTTTGCGGCAGAAGAACTGCGTTGCGAGACGTGGATTTTTTTACATTGTAAAAAAATCCTAGATAGGATTAGTGAGACTATAACCTTCACAAATCTCAATGTAGAGCTATTAAAGTTAATTAATGCAAATAATACGGTTTAATATCACAATTTAACTTTGCTGCTTCTGGCAGTTACGTAAACTTTTCGGCAAGAAAAATATTAATAATTATGGTTAACTAGCTGTTGCCCGCAGCTGCCCCCGCGTGGCCCCTTTTTATTTTTCTAAAATAAAAGTAGCCTAAGTTACTTCATCAACATAAACAAAATCTGGTAGTGAAAGTCCCATCAAAATCGGTGCAGCCGTTTCGGAGATTAGCTAGAACAAAAAGAGAGATTTTTTTTTTTTTATAAGTAACGGATATACTTTCATAAGCATTTATAGTAAAAAGCCGTTATTTTGACATTACAAACAGACATTTGAATTTATTTTTTTGTATTGTATGTAGGAATTGAAGATGAAGAGCAACAGAAAATATACCTCGTCATGTTTAAATAATTACTACTATTGGGCCATTTAGCAGATACTTTCTCAAATGAGTAAAAAACTCCACAGAGCTTAGCCATTCACTAACAAAAACTACAAATTGAGATGAAAAAACTACTCGAAAGTTACCATACAGGAAATCAATGTCATACTCAACTATTGATTAAACCATATTAACGGGTCATACGCAATAGATAAAAAACAAAAGCTAAACCAACATAGTAAGGCACCTGTTCCACAGTCGGAGATTAGCGACAAGCGAATAGAGCAAACAACTATAAAAATAAAAAAACGAATTGCTTGTTTGACAGAGTTCTCGCCGCTACAGAATGGTGTGAACAGTCAGAGATCTAACTATTAACTTTCATTATTAAACTCGTCGTAAAAATAAACTTTTCATAGGTAAATGCACCGAAATAACCGGACTACGGTTGAATAGATATTGTTTATTTTTTTCACGAATCGGATATGTCTCATAGCGAAAGTTGTTTAATATGACGAGTAGAATCACCCCCTTGATGGATGTACTTAGGAAAAATAATGATTTTAAGGTTAAATAAATAGGGAGTCAACATTAAATATTGTACACCTCATAGAGGTATGTTACAGCGATCCTTACAATAATCATAAGAACTAATATTATTTTCACGTGTGATAAACAATAAATGAATTTTAATTTGTAGGTGACTAAATCGCCCCTATAATCCCTTTATGTAAGTCTTTTAGTGATATAGGAGCTACAATCTTTCGTACGTTTCTTGAGCGGTAAAGTATTAGATAGCTAGTTGCTTCCTCGTCGGCGGTGGGACTGGAGCCTAATGCGAGCAACAAGGTAGCGATAACCAGTTCTATGTGTAACAGATGTTATTACTTTCTAAGAGTAGCAGCCTGCAACGAGTGCAGTTACAATTAAGATTAAGTTAAAATTAAGATCAAAACATTGTTTTTTCAAAGAGGATAAAACACGCTTCTGTAAACGACTGTAGCTGTTCGTAGGAAGTCTGAAAGAAATGTGAGTTTTAAAAAGCTGGTAAACAATAAATAGATACAAGTACGTGAAGGAGACATCACTTAAGCCCCAGATGTAAGTTCTTGCATTAGTCATACAATCAAATTGAAGTAATAAATTACTTACATCGTCTAAACAGACTCAAACTCAAACTCAAAGCATTTATTTCAATTAAACCATTTACAGGCACTTTTGAATTGTCAAGGAGTCGGTCAGTCAGAAATATGAAGCTAGTTGCCAATTCCAAAGCGTAGTAGGTACCTATGGATAAGAACGGGCAAGAAACTCCACGGACACTCTTTTAAATCAAACAGTGTTTAGACGATGTAACTTTTATTTTTCTTCAACTTATGGTATGCCACAGGCAACTAGATCGCACCATGTAAATCAAGCCTTTAATTGTGATTCATTCAATTCATTCAAATGTTTTACTTTATACATAATCCTTATCCTTATCCTTACATATTATAAAACAAAGTCCTCCGGCGCGTATGTCTGTCGTCCTGTTCGCGATTAACTCAAAAACTCCTGCACCGATTTTCATCCTGTTTTCACCAATGGATAGTGGTTCTCGAGGATGGTTTTCGTATAATAACCGACATACACGTGAGCGAAGCCGCGGGAATCTGCTAGTAAGTAATAAATAATCATGTAAGTAGGTACCTACCTACAAATTGTTGCTGGTACACACGGCTACATGTATGATTATGTACTGTGTTGAGCAATAAACGTTTTTTGAATTTTTGAATTTGACACATCAAGCTATACATTTCCAGTATAAGCTGACCTCGCATTGTACGGAAATCCTATACAATGTGAGATCAGCATAAACTGGAAATGTATAGCTTGATGTGTAGCCGTGTGTACCTACCACAATTTTTTATTTATATTTATTGAATATTGAATCCTAAGATTCAATAAAAGAAAAATAAAAAAATGTTCCTGGTATTTTTGTTGTTCTAAAACAACAAAAAATAAACATTCGATTTTATTAATTTGTCTAAATGCGTGTTCAAAGCAACATCTGCTGCACCGAAAGCATTCCAATTTACTTATTAAGTGACGTCAGAGTCACGAACCGCACCAATTTACCGCAATTCCGATGAAGACCGTGAACTGCTTTTAGGGTTATAAAATATGTCATCGTTTGGATGGCAAAACCTGATCAGAATGAATGCAAGTGATATGCATGTAGGTATGGGTATGTTTTTAGCAAGGAGAAACTGTTTTACGAGTATATGGAGTTTGATGGTTAAATACTGTGTGCAATGCAATAAGTTATGGCACAGTATCAGGCTCTGATGAACTGCTATGTGTTGGCATCATCATCATCATTTTAGCCGAAAGACGTCCACAGCTGGTTCTGTCCTTCTCGCATCCAGCGGATACCTGCGGCCTTCACCAGAGGGCTAATTCTCTTACTTATAAAACGTTCTCATTCAAGTCGCAATCTGTCAAACTCGTCAAAAATGTTAGTAAATTGATTGTTTTTCGACAGATTGCGAATGCGATGCGAATGTGAACGTTCTAAGGAATAGGGAATATGCATGTGATTCAAATATGGGTCAATTTTTTTTTTATAAACTATAATACTTCAGAATTATGCCTCCATCAATATTTTTGAATCAAATTTCTTTTTGAGCGAGAAATTATTTTTTTTAAAGTCCCAAAAAACTGTGGGTAATTCAAATACTTGAAAAGCTAAGAGCGGATGTGACGTCACAATCCGGGATAGCAATTAAAATGTCAATGTCAAGTCAATCAACAAGTGTCAAGTCAATGTCAAACGCTCCTAAAAAAAGGAGTGTTTAACGTTGACTTGACAGTTGCTTGTTTGTTTTCATGGTCTGTGACGTCACCACACCAAGCGCGCCAAATGGAGGGCGTTTAAATAGCCCAGATCGGTTGGATATTTTTAACAATTTTTTTAAGTAAGTACTTACTTTAAATTGCTTTTTTGCCGTCGAATTTTTTTTTAATATTAGGTATTTGACGATGTAAACTATCGAATAAAAATATTTAAAAAGTACATGCATATTCCCTATTGCCCTCCGCAGGTGATTGACTATGAGTTGTGCTTAAGTACTACTAAATCCAGGTTTCTTCATGATGTTATTTTCTCTCTAAGTCCAAGTTTCAGTGGTGAGTTTCGAAAGCAATAAACAAGTCATTTGCCAATTTGTCAGATTTAAGTAGTTGGCACTGACAAAATGTTGAGTAATGCGGGTTTAAAAAAAGCAACGTCGTTCTTTCGAACTGAGTTTGCTAACACACACACCATTTATAGTTTTTGTTACAATAAAACTGTTATTAAATTAAACGCATAGTCATGGTTGACCGTTAGAACTTACTTTCGCTTACCTACTTACTTTTCGAGATAATTATATATGATAAAACATTTTTTATTTTCTTTCATTCTATATTGGTGAAATGCACAATAAATGTTGGGCTAATATGCGATGAAATAAAAAATACCAAAATTTTAAATGTAATGCTTCATTTGACACTGGCAAGATGTCCCGGGGTAATTGCTTGGCACACAGCAATGCTTTTTATTTTGACAGTTCAACAGTATTCATTGCGTGGTTTAGCAGACAAATTTTTCGAACATATTGAAGCAATGGATTAGCATAATCATTCTGATTGTGATTAAAAGTGTGTAACGCAATCACTAGTTTAACTCCTGACTGTAACAAATTAATATTTGAGAGTAATCAATCCATCTCTTCCTGTTTTGCATGAGAGCTTTGAAACCAAGTTGCGGGAGAAATCTTAGAAAAAGCAAAATATTAATTAAAACCCTATTAGTGTTTTTGCTCCATCACTTGATTGGAGAAAATTATCAGTTTCATATTTTTTTGACCCGTGTAGCAAAAAATCGCGTTCAAAAGCATACTTACCTACTTCACTATATAAAAAAGTCCAACTTATGTTTTTAAATTGGTACAGAATTAATTCTATAGGTATATGATTCGCTAAGAGAAATCGAAAAATGATTAGTCAGTTTCATTATCTTATGGCGGCTTTAATTGAGTTTTATTACAACATGAACTACGTAAATGCATGAGATGCAATTGAATATATAAAGATATTTATCTACCAGTCTAGATTCCAGCTAGAGCATAACGCACCGGTTGCAAGACCTGTTTGTCTTGGTATATAAAAAAGTGTTCATTTATGGATCATTCATGGTCAGCTGAAGATGCTTTAAGAATTAATAAAATTGAATAAAAAGATTAATGTTGGTTATTGAAATTTGAATTCAAATAGAAACGATGCATCGTAAAAAACTAAGAACGCCGAAGTTGTAAAAAACATCGCGATGTTTTGCGATGCTTTCTTATTTTTTTCCTAATGCACAATTTATGGGAAAATTGTTTTGAAGCACTTGAGGTTTTGCCGCACGCTTATAAAACGTACACACTAGTGATAGTGTAGTAACACTATCACTTTCTTGGTGATATAATCGGTATTTCACAACAAATCTGGCGTAAGGCATACCGTACAGTTTCTTCGTTCTTGAAAGTCATTCTAACTGACTTTAATCATTTTCGCAGTTTTCAAAGTTATTTGGAATACTTATAATTAGGTTCCTATTTACTATGTTTTTGGAACTTTTCCGGAGCCGCAAGTACAGTGTTTGATACATTTTATTCTAAGCTACATCTTCAAATGTTTCTTCCCCAGTTGGCAGTGATGTGAGCTCAGACGTGACAATGTTGGACTACCTTCGCAACTACCTGCAGCTGCGTGGTACCAAGTACATGTGTCGTGAGGGTGGCTGCGGAGTCTGCATGGTCACAGCCTCAAAATGTTTAGGGGATCCTCATATTGCCATCAATGCTGTAAGTATTTTGAGTATGTATGTGGAAAATTAAATACACCTATTAACGAAATCATGCTCAGTAGGTGGAGTAAGGCAGTGATCGAGTGCCGTCCAAGGACTGGAAGACGAAGTGTCGGTCGTACGGCGGCGGCGAGATGGCGGACGACATTGTTACCATTGCGGGTAGAACCTGGATGAGGCTGGCACAGTAACGTGTCCCTTGGCACATGAAAATAGAGGCGTATGCTCAGCAGTGGGTGAAGTCAGAGTGTGGATGACGATGATGATATTTCCTCACATTTATCTATCTATACTATCTATACTAATATTATAAAGCTGAAGAGGTTGTTTGTTTGTTTGTTTGACTTTGACTTTGACATTTATCGAGAAAGGCTATAGGCTATATAACATCATGCTACGACCAATAGGAGCGGAGCATTAATGGAAAATGTTGCAAAAACGGGAAAAATTATTCCTTTTTGAGAGCTTCTGTTGCGTGCGCTGCGTAACCGGTTTAAGTTACGCAAATATCATCTATCATTGAATTATTCCTCTTTAAAAGTTCTAAATAAAGTCCGCGACAGCATATGTCTATCTTTTAAGATTGACTCACTATAAACATTTTATATGGTAATCAAATTTGTTCGAAACTAATGTATTATTTGCGAAGGAGTTTTATCAACATAATATTAATTCTTATTCAAATAAATAGTTTTAACATCAAGGGTATTTATTTAGCAGCAAAATTCTTTTTAATTCATTCGAATCGAACATTTAATTTCGAAGTAATCATGAATATAAAAATGCAATACGCGAACCGTTCGACGCCGGCGCGACGTTCCCTACTCTAGAGAAGAGAGGATGGGCACACGGGTAGACCATAGACTGGAATAGGACATAGGATACGTTTTATCCCCTTATTCCACGGGATCAAGACCTACGCTGGTGAAACCGCGGGGCACAGCTAGTAATATTATAATTGTCAACTATTTTTAGTACTTATGAGGTTTCTTGCCCATTATTTTCCATTCGAAACTATTAATAGGAGGGGAAACTAGTATCAATTCTATTTTCATGTTTATTTTGACATTCAAAACTGCATTTAATGGTTGAAATAAATCATTTGGCTTTGACTTTACTATTAGCATATTATTATTTCAAGACAATCCTATAGTGATGTTGTTATTGGTGCACAAATTCAAGTATTTAATCAAGAATCGACCCTGCGTAGAACAGTCACATACATAGGTAATACTATAGTTTATGACTAGGGTTATATGAGACATGAAAAGGGCGTATCATGATTAGTCACGACGACAAATGAAAATTCATATAAGCTGTAGAATTGTACATAATCTGAATTAGGTATCTGACGCTGACAACTCACAAAACAAAATTAATATTGATTATTATGATTAATTAAATACGATTGAAATTATTTATGATTAATTTAATAACTACATGAAACACACAAAAAAAGCCATATAAATCTTTAGTTTTGTCCAACAGTGTTTGGTGTCAATCACATCTTGCGATGGCTGGGACATCAGGACTATTGAGGGTCTGGGAAACAGGAAAATAGGATATCACAAGCTGCAGAAAACATTGGCAGAGCACCATGGATCACAATGTGGATACTGTACTTCTGGATGGGTCATGGCTATGCATGGGTACGTAAGTAAAACTGTTTTGTTCTGAAAAACCTGTTACCAGTAAGTCATTCATTATGGAAATCATTAAATTCCTGTTGTCATGAATAAACATTATACAAAAAAATTCAGCTGCTCCATACATTTGTGTTAACTTAAATTGACAAAATGTATGGAACACCAGATTTTTTTTGGCGATTTCAATGTTGGTCCCATAGAAAAAGTTGTTCAAAATTATGAGTACAATGACCCCTTTTCAGGTTTAGCATTTACAAAAACTAATGTTGTACCTATACTTCAATCCCCGGCCACCATTGTTATGTTAAATAACACCAATCAATTTTAACAATATTTCAGTCTTCTGGAAAGCAAAAAGAACGTCTCTATGTTGGAAGTGGAACAATCATTTGGCAGCAATGTCTGCCGCTGTACCGGCTACAGACCTATCCTGGAAGCCTTCAAAAGATTTGCCAAAGACGCTCCAAAAGAACACAGGATCTTGGATATTGAAGACTTACAAATCTGTAACAAGTCAGGAAAGGCTTGTAATAAGTCTGCATGTGATGATGATGATTGGTGTGTGATTGGAGATGAGGACATACATGAAGATCAAGTCAAAAGGATTATACTGAAGGATGGTAAAATATGGTTCAAGCCTAGAGTACTTCAAGATGTTTTTAATATATTGTTTCACGAAGGTGTAGGCTCGTATATGCTGGTAGCCGGAAATACTGCTAAAGGTATCTAATTATTTCGACTAATCTATATCCAAGAAACTTACTACATTTATTTGTATTATTGACGGTTCAGAAAAATATTCATATAAATGTGGAGTAACGATGAAACTGGAAAATCTAACAATCATTTAGATAAGTCATGCATGGTTAGCAGTGGTGGCTCAGTGATAATGGCCGCGACTTACGAGTTGTAGTTTCGAACCCAGACAGGCGCTTTACAGATAGAGCCATACACGAAGACTTGCCCCACTCCACGATTACTGTAAGCTGTATTTTAGTACAGAGCAGAGTTGAGTGGGGCGTGCCTTCGTGAAGGACACTATCCTAATTGTGCACATTATTTAATCACCACTGCTCTCAAAATGGTGAAGGAATATATTGTGAGGAAACAAGCATCTCCTAGAACCAAAAATTCGAAGACATATGTTGACATCTACCAACACGCACTGAACCCACGTTATGGATTATGGCGAACTCCCTCTCACCGAGAGGAGGCCTGTGTTCCAGCAGCTGGAACATTATGGGCTGATTATGCTTAAACTATGTTACATCCTCTTGATTTTATTGTTCACCCTAATTCATTTTACATTAAAGGAGCAGTCCCAATTGATGACTACCCCCGAGTCCTGATAGATGTAAGTGCACTTCAGGAGCTGAAAACCGTGACATACGACCAGAACCTGATAGTTGGAGCCGGAACAACTCTGTCAGAATTTCTTGAGATTCTGAAGGGTGCATCTGCCCATGAATACTTTGGATATCTCTCGAAGATTCATTTCCATGTAGATTTGGTTGCACATATACCCGTTAGAAACGTAAGTATTTGTTTCGATGATAAAGAGATACATGATACCGCCCGATTAGAGTCATACAAAATTTAAGTAACGCTGTTTGAGAGCGAAATAATATTTGAAAGTTTTGAGTCTAAGCTTTATATTTCAGTTCGATTCTGGTGCAACTAAAGACTTAGAAATCTCTAAGGTAATGTTTATCTAATTTCAGGTAGGTACAATCGCAGGCAATTTGATGATTAAGCACCAAAATCCAACCTTTCCTTCTGATATCTTCTTGCTGTTATCAACTGTAGGCGCCCAGCTAACTATTGGTAAGTTCTTCTTCATCAACATTTTTTTTCTATTTAACTATGGTTTTCAATCAATCTGCCTAGCCTTTTCAGTCAGACTGGAAGGTGACCCCAACTATTTTGAGGTCGGCTTCCAGTCGAACCGGATGCAGCTTTTACATGGAGCGACTGCCTATCCTCCACAACCCAGTAACTGGGTAATACGATACCCCTTGGTAAGTCTGGTTGTCAGACTTTCGGGCTTACTGATGACCCGTTACGACTGTCAAAGATCCACGTTCGACAGCCGGGACCAACGGCCTATACCAAACCTAGCCTAGCCTAGCTTATACCTAGTTTCTCCAAAATAGCATCTTTATGAATTATGAAAAAGTTAGAGACAATAAGAAAGTAGATAACAATTTATTTTATTAAAAAAAAATATATATACTATATCAGTTTTTTTTTTACAGTTGATGTCAACAGAACAGTACAAACAATAACGATGGAGATATTCTTAAGAACAAACATGACGGGAAAAGTGATTCTAAATGTGATGTTACCACCGCTGAGTAATGAATATAAATTCTTTTCTTACAAGGTAATTATCATACAATATGTATTATGTTAATTATATGAAAGCGTTACTGGAGAAAGTTGCACAAAAAAAGTAAAAAACAACAACCTTAATGTTTTTAATAAAAAGTAATTGAAAACAACAAAAATATCAAATCAAATGTCAAACGAAGGCCATCCTAATGCATATACTTGTACATAATTTATATACCTATTTTAGTACTTGTTTATTGTAATTAAGGTTAATAACTGAGATAATAATTATATTGTAACAATATTCTGATTTAAAAGAGTGTCCGTGGAGTTTCTTGCCTGTTCTTCTCCATAGGTACCTACTACACTTTGGAATGGGCAACTAGCCTCATCTTTCGGACTGAACGACCCCTTGACAATTCAAAAGTGCCCGTAATTGGTTTATTTGAAATAAATGCTTTGAGTTAGAGGATTTTTTTTTCAAAAATATCTATTAAGTAATATTATTATTTCTCCTCTTCTAGTTAATGCCAAGATCTCAAAGTGCTCATGCGATAGTCAACACAGGTTGCCTCTACAAATTGAGTGCAAACAACATAGTCGAAAGAGCAAGCATCGTTTATGGAGGTCTTTCTACGAGGTTCCTGAGGGCATCAGCTACTGAAACGTTTCTCATTGGCAAGCCCTTGTTCACCAATGAAACTTTACAAGCAGCTCTGCAGGTGTTAGATGGAGAGATGGTCGTTGATGCTAATCCACCGGAAGCTTCTGTGGCGTATCGGCGATATGTTGCCAAGGCATTGTTCTTCAAGGTAAATAAAGTATATCAGGGGGCCAACCACCACCGCTTACAGCAGTATTATTTTAATCTTACTTCGTGGGGAAAGAGATGAAGCTCTAAAGGATGTATAGCTCCATCTCTTTCCCCCACGAATAAGATTAAAATAATACTGCTGTAAGCGGTGGTGGTAGGCCCCCCGGTCGCATAAACCTCTCATATGGTTGTACAAGGAATACTAACTTATTTAATTTATACATTCAAAATTCAGTTCGTTTGTTTGTTACGTTTTGACGCTAAAACGGCTGAACGAATTGGCATATAGGTATAACCTGACCTAAATGGAGAAGGACATACGATACCTTTTATCTCAATATTCCCACGGTTTCCTATTTATGCGGGTAAAACCGCAGGGTGCACCTGGTATCATTTAATTGAAGCAACTTATTATAAGTTCTCATACAAACTAAAACTATTTGCAGTACACAATTTATCGTGTTGCATGTTGCGTCTATTTTATCTTTGTTTTCAGTTTTTGTTTTTATCCTGAAAATCGAGAAACATGCTCGAATTCCGTGATTACTTCGTACAGAAACGCGAAAATGCACTAACAACATGAACCATTAAACTTCTTGTTTCTATCTCCGTAGAATTTCCTGTCTAGACTAAGTTGTTTAATACTAGGATACTTTTAGAAAATAACTAGAAGATAAGCTTTATTTAGTTGTGTTCTGTGTAACTGGAAAATGTCACGAACAACTGCCATTTTTCTAACCAATTACAAAGTGGATAATTGTAAAGGCGGAGACTGATTTGCAGCGTTTGTTTGTAATCTATCAGTAATGTATCATTCGAGGGAGCTTGGTTACAATACGGCGATACACAAGACACGGCGAACGCTCGCTTCGAGCACATGAAATATTTCGTTTCTCATATTTCCGTTTCAAAGGAATTCACGAAATAGTTGAAATAGTTGTCGGTGAAGGATTCGGCGCTCGCATCGTGTTGCTTGGCTCGCTGCACTGGCTTAAGCCGTGTACTGACCGGTGTTAAGGGGTGTAACGTAACATGTTACATAGCGAGCATTCGTGCAGTCAGTACGTGGAAACGAGCACGAACACGCGAGCAACGAGCGCATGTTACACGGAGTATAGAACACGGCGTAACGTAACATGCTCGCTGCGAATGGTACATTACGCCCCGTAACGCCGGTCAGTACACGGCTTAACGCGTTACGAAAAGTCGATACATTACAAACAAACGTTGCAAGACAGTGTCCGCCTTTAGAGTTTAACTGTTCATATTGTCCTTATTTTTATCAAGTGTCTCATGATCAGTTCATTATAGGAAGAATGTTTTATCATTAAAAAATAAGTAGATCTAACTCATGAAAATGCGGGTTTAATTGAATTTAATTGCTAGAAACGTCATATAATTATTTTACGCTAAAAGTTCCCTAAACTTCGTTTTTACATCTCTATTACAGGGTCTTCTAACACTCTGTCCACAAAAGATCAGGAACCCACGCTTTGAGTCTGGTGCCATCCACCTACATGCTTCCAGACCAGTCTCGGATGCGCGACAGATCTTCACTACCGACCCTAAGATGTGGCCTTTGAACCAACCTATTGCTAAAGTGGAAGCATTGGTAAGTAAAGACTAAAAGGGTTGGGCTCAAGCCAGCTGCATGACGTTGACAGCTTTTTTCCACGTAACAGTCTAGGATACAATAGGTAAATTCTCAGTGTGAGTTCTTCATATAACTGGATACTGCCCTAGTCAATACCTTATCACCCTTTGTCTTTATAATTTATCGTTCGTTCGTTATTTTCTTTTCTCTTTTTTTTTTCTTTTTATTTGTGAGTTTTTAACTAAAATACACTCTCAAGGATACCTGAATCAAGCCACCCTGCATATTTTTGTTGAAAGTTCTATCTTTTTAAATAATGGTAGTATAAAGAAAAGAAAAAGTAGTTTTGAAGCCAGACACTCATTATCATTTCCGTTTGTCATTGTTGAAATCGTGATACTACAAATAAACCGATCTAGTAGTGTTGAGCTGTAGTGCCCAGGTTTCGTGGTCCTCGAGGAGGGTGCACGAAGTCGCCTGCAGTCTCCCCTGTCAAACTGTATAAAAAATTTTTCTCTGACATATAACGATTTAGGAGTCCGGGAGTGTACGAGTTAATCGGACTTAATACCAACGATATGCTTAAAAAAAAAAAAAACTAATAGAAATCCTGTTTCTCTCCAGATCCAATGTGCTGGTGAAGCCCAATACACAGATGACATTCCCAGTTTACCTCACGAAGTGTTTGGTGCATTCGTTCTCAGCACAGTAGCTTTGGGTGTTATTACCAAGATTGATCCCAGTGCTGCATTGGTGAGTCTATCTTCTTTCGATAAGCGATTATTTAATTTGTTATTAACATTATGAACAGTGTCGTTATCCATATTATTATTCTGTTCTTCTGCCGGCTACTTCTCAGTAAGTCCCGCCAGGTTTTTAAGTTTGTTGACTCATTTATCTAAGGAGCTTCAAACGCTACGTTTGTAGCTCCTCGTACCTATAATTTTTTTTACGGTCATTAACAGTGTTCTTCAAAAATAACATTTTTTATTGTTTCAGGCATGCTCTGGTGTAATAGCCTTCTATACAGTCAAAGACATACCAGGATTAAATTCTTTCACGCCAGCAGACAGTTTACTATACCAAGCCAACGAAGAAGTGTTATGCGATGGTACTGTAAAATATTACCATCAGCCAATCGGCATCATTGTAGCAGAAACTCGATATATTGCTGACAGAGCCACGAAATTAGTCAAAATTACTTACAGCAATGTGAGAAAACCTGTTACAGATATAAAAGTAGCTAAAGCAGATACTTCTAGAAACAGAATGTTTGTATCAGTAGATGCGACAAATACTGGCACAGATGTATACAAGACGATAAATGGAAGTACCGCCATGTACGGACAGTATCATTTTACTATGGAGACTCTGCTCTGCGTTGTCAAACCTACGGAAGAAGGACTGGAAGTACATACTGCTACTCAGTGGCTTGATGGAACACATGTTATGATTTCGAGGGCGTTGAAGATGGATGAAAATAAGTACGTATTACAATGATTTTTGTATAATATTGATAGCGAGCTTGGCTCTAATAAACATAAGCTTGTAAATATCAATACATCGGGCATGGGCAGGACTACTAAAGAATCCAATTGAATGCCGTCCATAAATTCACAAGCAATGATTTTACCATCGCGGTCATTCACGTGTGTAGTTTGATCAGACGATTTCGGTTAAAGTTTATATTAATTTACAAAGAAAATACTTGACATCTTTTAGTAATCTATTTTTTATTCCATTAGAATAGATTGTTACGTCCGCCGTATTGGTGGTGGATATGGCATGAAGATATCCCGCAGTATCCAGTGTGCCGTTGCATGCAGTCTTGTCGTACAGAAGTTGAATCGTCCGTGCAGGTTCATTCAACCTCTGACCACGAACTTCAGAGCAGTTGGCAAGAGATTGCCTTGTGTCAATGATTATGAGGTACCAATTTTAGTTTGGGTTTGCTAGACTTATGTAGTGCATTTGAAATTTTATTTTGTTCCTGTATGGTTTCGTTTTTATAACGATACTCAAAAACTTCGATATCCGTGTTCTACACAGTAAAAAGAAAATAGTTGACCAAAATTAGTGTAAATCTATAATGTAGATGTTGAAAACTATATATACCTTTTCCAGATTATGGTAAATAGAGCTGGAGTGATACAACGCTTAGACTCAACAATTTATGAAGACAATGGCTTCATGATCAATGAAACGTTAACTGCTCTTGGTGCTGACGTGTACTACAATTGCTACGATGCCACTCGAATCAATTTCAAGGCTTTTGATACAGTTACTGATACAGCTAAAAACACGTGGTGTAGATCACCAGGTAAGTGTAACTCCATGTTGTAACTTCTATGAAATTATTTTTATTCTACGAATCTTTTTACAATACTACTAACTACTTAAATATTATTATAATTATTACTATTATGTATTTATTCCTTCAGGTTCACTAGAAGCTATAGCTTGCATGGAACACATAATGGAACGGATTTCCTATGAGCTATCTCTAGACCCGGTAGCAGTCCGTCTAGCTAATCTAGACAGAGCCAAATTTGACGAAATGTCAGGTATGGTAGAAACCCTCAAAGCAAATGCTGAATACAGTACTAGAAGAGCTGCAGTAGATTCTTTCAATACACAGAATAGATGGAAAAAACGAGGAATGAGGTGGGCATTCGCAAGATGGTCTCCTGTTGGCGCACAACGGTTCGATGTAAACCTATCTGTCTTCCATGGAGATGGTACTGTCGTCATCACCCACGCTGGTGTCGAAATGGGACAAGGCATAAACACGAAAGCAGCTCAAGTAGCGGCTTTCTTTCTAAAAATACCTGTGGAAAAGATTCAGATCAAAGGAAACAACACTATCATTGCTCCTAACAGTTTTATTTCTGGAGGTAGTCTTACGACACAGAGTATTATTTTTGCTTTGAGGAGATGTTGTGATGAACTGAATGCACGATTGGCCCCTATTAGAGCTACATTGACTGATCCAACTTGGGAACAGCTGATTAAAGCAGCGTTTGACGCTAATGTCGATCTTCAGGCTCACGGATTCTCTAGTATTGCCGATGCACAAGTCTATAATGTGTATGGTATGGCGCTGTGTGAAGTTGAAATAGATGTGCTGACGGGAGAATCTGAGGTGTTGAGAGTGGATATGTTGCAAGATGTGGGTTTGAGTGTTAGCCCAGAGGTGGATGTTGGACAAGTAAGTAATCACTGTTCAAATCGGCTTACTCTATTACGCGCATTTTGCTGTAGAAAACTTACTGTTTCAATGGTTATTGTTTGCTCAGTATTTTCCTTGTTTATGAAGTTTTTAGAGATTATCATAATTTTATCTCTTTCTGTTTAGGTGGAAGGCTCCTTCATCATGGGACTAGGATATTGGACTTGCGAGAAGCTTACTTACGCTGAATCTGGTGCAATTCTCACAGACAGAACCTGGGAATATCACATACCTGAAGCGAGGGATATACCTCAAGACTTTAGGGTATATTTCAAGAAGAATTCATTCAGCAATGATCTTATACTTGGATCTAAAGGTAGGGGTGAAATGAGAAAGGTACAACTAGCAGGATAGTTAGATAACAGAGTTGAAAGCGGCTTTATCGGCTTTGGACTCTCATCCGTCATCGTACCGTAAACTTACCCAAATTATTTGTGGATGACGTCACACAACAGAGATGTCTAATTAACTTGGTCGGCTTGTAGAGTTGTTTAGTATGATTGAAATACCTTTTCGCCAAATTTGGAGTTTATAAAAGAGAATATTGTCAATTACAGCAACCGGTGAGCCAGCAACATGTGCAACAGTGGTGGTAGCGTTTGCCATCAGAGAAGCCATTGTTCAAGCAAGACAAGAGTCCGGAATACCCAGCACACAGTGGTTTAATATTGGTAAGTACATCGTGTATCCGCGTATCGGCAAGCGTAGCGTGACACGTACCCCGGCTAGATGGACCGATGAACTTTAAAAGGTGGCTGGGACAGACTGGATGTGGAAGGGGAGAACCGGGTGTCGTGGTGAACCAGGCAATTATCTACTGGGCCGGCCTATTCTAACTTGCAACTTAGGAGGCTTACTCCCAAAGTACACCATTCCTTTTAGGATAGGCCTATAGGTCCAGCAGATGATTGCTATAGGTTGAGGGGGTTGATAGGTTGGGAGTTGAAGTAGTTGACATGTTTGATCTAATATAAAACTGATTTGGTTGGTGTATACTATTTCTTCTTAGAACCTATTGCTAAAGTGAACAAAACTTTCTTTTCCAGATGGACCAAGCACGACTGAAAACATTTGTTTAGCAATCAACACCAATACGAAAGATTTTAAATTTTATTGAGCTGATCTGTACTGATATCAACTAATTTATACACATGATTTTATATCTGTTTGATAAATAGAGTGCGAAGATGAAAAAATACTGGTCTAAAGTCTATTCAAATCGTTGTTTCCGATTAATGTTATTTCCGCTTAAACGGATAATCAACTTTATGCTTGTTGTAAATTAAGTTGGATTTCAGAATGACTAGTACTATGTGTGGACAGCAATAAAGTTTTTCAAAAATGTTGCGAATGCAGGTCCATAGAATTATGAAGGAAATACTCCGTAATAAATACGTTTAGAGTCATATAGGAACCTAAGGTATAGATAGTGGCTGTGAATAACGTTGATTCATCAGCTTGCATTCGCCTTGCTTGATGACGCCGGTAGCACACCTCCGCCGCGAAACCATAGCAGCGAAACCGCAGTAGGTCAATTGTACAGACTCGCGTTATGTTCCGCTATTTTAATCCGCTTCGAGTAGCCGAACATGACACGAGTCAGTACAATTGAACTAATGCGGTTTCGCGGCAGAGGTGAGCTCCCGGCGTGAAAAAACTTAAACAATGTATTATGTAGACCCATAATTAAAAACGATGTCTGACAGACAGATTAGTCTAATGAAGACATTAATTGTCTTTCTTGTACTTAAATTAAAAAAATTGCACTAATTACCTTTTCGGGGGCTTTATCTTTTTACTGGTAATTAACATTGAGAAAATGTAGGATTATGTAAAAATAGCAATAAGAATTTATTGTAATTGTCAGAGTAGGTATTATAGATTTTGAAGAAACTGTATCTAACAATAATTATTGTTTTTTTGGTCATACATTGACCGCGACTATTGTATATTTTTACTGTAAATATCCTTAAATATTAAAAAACAAAGTCTTCCGCCGCGTCAGTCTGTCGTCCTGTTTGCGATAAACTGAAAAACTACTGCACCGAATTTCATGCTATTTTCTAGTTCTCGAGAAAGGTTTTAGTATACAGGGTGTTAGGGTAAACACTCTTGTCATTCAAACCATGGGTAGTTGACTTAAATATAATAATAAATGACCGAACACAACAAAAAAAAACGTTATTTTCATTAAAAGATTTTAAAAAGTTTCTATCTGACACCGTGCTTGCTAGAGAAACAGCTGACTGTACCCTTACATCCTGTTTAATAACCGACATACACGCGGGCGAAGCCGCGGGCATCAGCTAGTATAAAATAAACGTGTTTAAATGACTGTCCGTAAGATATGAGTAAAGCTTGTCCGCTCCTACGTATCGTGATTATTTTTATAACCATTTCAAATCCCCATTTTCATAAATGTACAGTATGCAAGGGTAAACACCGTTGTCACTCAAACCATGGGTAGTTGACTTAAATATAAAAATAAATGACCCAGTAACAACAAAAAAAAACCTTATTTTCTTTAAAAGATTTTTGAAAGTAAATATCCGTCACTGTCCCGATACTCATGGATACGCGTTCGAAAGACCTGCGAAACAGCTGACGGCCGGTCATGTAATGTCCCGCGCGCCCCGCCCGCCCCCGCCAACCGCCGGCCGCGGTCGGTCATTGCCCTTGCGTGTAGGGTGAAATATTCTTGTGGAAAAATGTAGATTTTCTTTAAAAAAATAAAGTTGTATTGTTCCATTGATTTTACGTTCTATAAATGACATCAAACCACTGGTTTCAAGGATAACGGTGTTTACACTAACACCCTGTATAAACGAATGTTCAGTGTTTCCTAATACTAGTAAGTAGGTATGTTTGTTCATTCATTATTTTTACACTTAACTTATTTTTAACTGCCCCGTTGGTCTCGTGGTCGCAAGCGCGACTGCAGAGCGTGGGGTCCTGGGTTCGATTCCCGGGTCGGGCAAAGTGTTATTGGATTTTTCCATTAGGAATTTCGTAGTAGCCCGGAGTTTGGAAGTTGGCGGTGTGTTACCCCCGTGCCTCGGTGCGCACGTTAAGCCGTTAGTCCTACGCCTGATCTCTCTCCGGTTGTGTCGGATTACCGTCCCATCGGACTATGAGAGTGAGGGAAGAGAGAGTGCACTTGTGTCTGCGCAAACACTTGTGCACTATAATATCTCCCGCGCCGATGGCTAGTCTCCGTTGAGATTAGCCGCCGTGGCCGAAAATACGGTCTGGAGGAATATTATTATTTTTACACTTTTAAGTCGCACATATTTTGCAATGCGTTGCAGCGTGGCCAGCCCAATTGTGCGCGAGGCTTGCATTGCGGTTGCGCATTTTAGCAATACGGCGCGCTGCGGCCTGCCCGCGGATTAATGTGCGCGTAACTTTATTTGTTACTGGCACTTAATTAGGGCACTTTTAAATGTACGTTTCTAAGACGAGGGTCAGTGACAGCACAGCTTGAGTCAACCGAACCCGAATAATAATACCAGATACTACGTCACCATAGAGTAAAGTAATATATAGGGTATAGAGAGCCCCCTCGCAGAATTTATTGAAGACCGCTAATGGCAATTGATCGGATAAATAGCGCCATCTATTATCGCCATCCACAAACTTGTGATATGTATAGCTATAGCTGCTACTATGCAATAGTGCCTATACTTTAGCTTCCTTACTAATTTGCTTGTTTTTAATATGACAAAGTTTTACTTAATTTAAATTTTCTCTTTAATTAAAAATCATAGTAAAACTTTATAAAATTAAAAACAAGCAAAATAGTAAGGAAGCATCAATTTCAAAAGGTACAGTGGATACATAGAAAAACAACTTGTCTTTTTTTTTAAACTACTTATTTATTTATGCTAAAAAACGATTGCACTAGAATGGCGGAGGAACTAAAAGCTCAACACACACAATAACTTCGGAAAATTCTTTCACTTCACTACGGAGGAGAGGACTCAACTCAACACGGATCGGTGGATTAATTTCACGAAGAAAAGCACAAAAATATGGGACGAAAACTACAAACAAGCGCACACGCAAGGAGCAGTCGCCATATTTGTTGTGACCTGACAATTTGACAATCAATAATTCGCTGTGTTGCTATTGTAATTATTACGCGGCTTGTAATCTACACCAATATTTGCAACTATTTATAATACGTGTTAATAAAATGATTAGTAGTTGAAATTAATATTTATTTAATTTTTTTTTTGTCACAATTTATATTTGTATCGATGGTGTCGCCATCTGCAGCGACATTAAGTAACTAATTGTTTAGGATGGCGAAAACAGATGTCGCATTTTGAAAAAGTTACCCCATATCTGCCAATGTATGGAATTGTCCTACCCCCAAATACCTAAAAAAGTGGTGTGTACCGCCGGCATGAAAAGTATAGACCTCTTTATTTTTTTTTATTTATGAATAGAACTAGCAGCGCCCCGCGACGCGCTTTCACTAGCATAAGTCTCGATCCCGTGGGTATATAAAAACCTTTGTTAATCGAGGTTATAAACTGTGTGCCAAATTCCATCCATATCCGTTCAGCTTCTTTGCGTGAAAGAGTAACGAACAAATAAATAATCTAACTTTCGTATTTACAATATTGGAATAAGGATGAGCTCTTCCGTTATTTTTTCTCTGTACATAATAGAATTATAATTATGTAATTATTGGAGTTAGATTGTATATTATATTTAAGATTAGTCATACTTAATTAATGAAATAAAAGACTAGGGCGCAGCTAGCTAATTAATACAACAAAATTGAATTCGTAATGATTTATTTTAAAATATCGATTTTCTACCTGTAGAGCTATTCTGTAAATATCTCACCGTGAAAACTTAGGTGAAGTTAACTGTCAATATAGTGTTAATCCCTAGCATCGGGTAGAATGTAATGAAATAGCTCACTTCACCTAAGTTTTCACGGTGACATTTTTACAGAATAAACCAGCTGATCGTACAATCACCGTAATTGGAAGTGGTAGGTTTATTATCTGGTATTATTATTCAGGTTGAGTTGTTTCGGGGCGAGCTGTCATAGTTTTTTAAACCATTTTTTAGCGGGTGCTAAAAAATGGTTTAAAAAATTCAAACAACAAAATTGTAAGAAATGTTATCAAGTCGAAAAGTGACAGTTAATAAAATAAAATATAAGACTTTGATTCATTATGTTGTTAGTATTAATTATTATTATTAATACACAGTACATATTGATAAATAGGTATAATAAAAAACAAAATTAATTCATATATCTGTTGCACTCGAGTATGTTGCACCATTATGACGCATTAGGTGCATGTACCTGGTGCGTTAGGTGACGCACCAGGTACTAGTGACCTTCAGAATGCCGGTACCGCTTCAACGTCTCTGCGCACCATGTATCCAAGCATGCTGATGCACTACAGTAACGTGGAAGCCTCAACAACATTCTAAAGGCATTGAACTCTGAGGGCGTTGTAATTATATCCTTCGCGTAGTTACTGTTACATGATTAAATTTTTATTTTTATCCTACAACTTCCTTTAGCAGCCGTTACACCTCCATCTAAATACAAACAGTTATTGAGGAAAAGCGTCAGTCCAGCCAATTCTCCAGGCCTCTGATCACCGCTTCACCGTGCACCGGGTCAATGACGAAGGAATATGAACGTCAATACATTACACGGATTGGATGCACTTCGAGATTGGATAAACGTTAGGCCTGTTAGTAGTTACGTTACGAGTATGTTGCTGTAACGTTTATAAAAGGTGTTAGGGTAAAGACCGTTATCCTTGCAACCAGTGGTTTGGTTTCATTTATAGAACGTAAAATTAATGGAAAATTACAACTTTATTTTTTTTAATCTACATTTTACCACAGGAGACGTAAGTTTGTTGCCCTATGCGCTAGGGCAACGAACTTGCGTCTCAACACGGGCGCGAGGTGCGTACGTGACCTGACCGGCCGCGAACGCGACCCTTCCTTCAGTCTCTCAGCTATTTCGCTAGTGAGCACGGTGTCGGATAGAAACTTTTTAATTTTTTAAATGAAAATAACGTTATTGTTTTGTTGTGTTCGGTCATTTGTTCTTATATTTAAGTAAACTACCCATGGTTTGAATGACAAGAGTGTTTACCCTTACATCCTGTATGCGTTATGTTTTAGAATTTTGAATATTTCCGCCATATTATGGACGCACTTCATAGTAGGTAATGGGTGGGTCTTCTAATGTTTTATAATACTCATTATCATAGTGTATACGCGAAAAAAAAACAGCTTATCCCGACATACTCGGTAATTTTTAATTCACTGTTTACCTTTCAGGGCGTGAAAGTGCTCATGATTTAGAGCAAAGTTCACTATAAGACCACCGCTCAAATATTGGAAAAAAATTTCACCTGTTTCATACAAAAATGCAATATTTATTTTACCTGATCAAAATGTATGCAGCGGATGTATATTTTTTTACTATTTCGTATTTGTTGAAATTGTTTTTACTAAGGCAACAAAGGACCATGACCAAGGTCATATACATGATTTTTGAATTAATGATAACAAACGATCATCTGTCAACACACAGTCAGGTCTATTTCCCAGAGAGGCATAATGGATTTCCATGTTCGTTCGGTCCCTCTTGCTTTCTTCACTTTCATCACATATTCCCTGGCCTACTTAATTATCCCTACTAATATTATAACTGCAAAAGTGTGTGTGTTTATAGGTATATCTTACTTCTTCTTACTTGTATGACGGCTGACTAACATGCCACGCGGCGCGCGCTAACATGGCGGCAGCTGCCGACCAATAGCGGTACAGGAAAAAGCAGCGCGGTGCGTGGAGCGTGCCGATTGGTCAATAGCATTACCCACGCTTTGAAAATTCATCTTCTACGCAGGTACATCGGTAAGCCATATCAGTTGGGTACTACTGTACGAAGGTACCAAAAAGTTTTTATTAAAGACTAAATGCTAGAAGGATTATCCTTATCACATAATAATTCAGCAACACGTTATAAAACTGAGAAAACAAAACAAAAATAAGTTTACATTTTTTATATCGACAACGAACTGCGTCAGCATTTTTAATTAGATAACTTGTTGTAGGTATTTTATGTCAATGATAAATTACAATTTCAAGTCAGTGAAAGACGTACGTCAGTACATGGTAGCTTTGGCAACATATCCAGGAAATGGGCTACAGAATGTCGTCAGTAGGTACCTTAAAAAAAACCGAAAATGTAGTAGGATAGTGTGTGTTAAGTCAGACGTGCTAGTACACTTGTTAGGGTCATTAATCGGCTATAGCTTGCCGTCCGATCAGGACCAGGCCCGGGTCGATGGCGGGTCGTGTTCCACGCGCGCCTCAAAGAGATGTTAGCACAATTGGCGGGGTCCGCTAGGACCGATGCTTGGCAGTGTTGCGGGTTAGTCCGAAAGGGATACCGGGACCCGGGTGGGTTTTAGTCAGTAAAACTCTGACACGCCCTTCCGCACCACCCAGAGCGGGAGAAGTCATTGGATGATATCCCACGCTCCAAAAAAAAAAACAAAAAAAAAGGGTCATTAATCGGCACAGCCGTGAGGCGAAATCGGATAATTATTTATGTACGTAGGTAATAATTCGCTTTGGCATAACAAATACCGCCCAATCGGACGTGCCCATGTGTAACACGCCTTACATTTTAAGACACTCAATCTATTAATGTTATGCTTATGAATAATGTAATAAAATCAAAATAAAAACAAAACGTTACATTGTAACCTTACCGATTTTTTTGTCTGCGTACAAAAATAAACGTTGTGTCTCATACGGGACAAGACTGCGTTTTCAAACGCTGTTTTCAAAGTACTGAGTTTCGAATGTCAGGCTTCGTTGTAACACATCCGAGTGCATGTTGTTTATTGGTAATTAATTAGCAGACAGGCTGGGTGGTTATCAAAATTGTTGTTTGCAATTAGAAAGTATTTGTTATCTTTTTTACGCTAATGACTGCGGAAGAACCTCTTAACGCCACTTATCTAGTAAAGGTAGATTAAATTTTGTTTGGAAAACGAATTATGGTCACACCACCAACACTTACTTTTTAAAACTGTTTTGTAAATGTAAACCAGATTTTTTTTACAAATGCATGAAGAGTTGAGTTTATACCTACTATTATTTTAAGGGTATTTTTCTCAGCAGCAGCCCGGAGTCTGAACTTGTTGCCCCTATTACATGGGACTTAAAAGATAACTGGCGAAACCAGGGGGCTTAAAACTGTCACTTTAGCATAATCATAATATGAAAATATAATGAATCATCGTAAAATGTCACAAACTGACAATTCGTATAGTAATCTGCGTGTAATTCATATTAATACGAAAAATTCATCTGTTTGACAGTTTTCTATGGAGATTCGTAAAATAGTCCACAAATTATAAATTGCTTTTAAATTAGGGGAATTGCTAATGAAAGCTGGGATTCAGGAAATGAACTGCTTTTAGAGGAATTGCTATCGTCCTGGTAAGTAACCACACGAAAATTAAAAAAGAAATCGTTAAACCCATTTAGTGATTTCTGGTGTGAGCAAAAAAAAAAGTAAAAAGTAAAGTGGATGAATATTAAAATAATTATCCTCATATTCTGTTCACATTAGCTTACAGAACCTAGTTACCTACACACAGGGGCAATACCTAACGTATTAACCTCTTCCAACAGTCACGTACCCGCCCGCAATACCACGCCGTGTGTTTCTAAGTTTTCAGTTCTTACTCCAGTTGCTTGAGTGCAACACTTGCACAGTTGCAATCAATGGGTGAAGACTTAGTGCAATCATGAACAGAGTCAGTTTTAAAATTAATGGTGTTGATTACTCTGGTAAGTGGTAAAATAATTGACCGCCTTGATCTTTATTTTTAATCGATTTCAAAAAGGAGGAATTTCTCAATTCGTCTCTATGTGTTTTTTTGTGCTTGTAACATACTTGGAATTTCGTGCCCGTTCTTCTTCCTACGAACTATGCTTTAGAATGGACAACTTGCTTAATCTTCCTAACTGAGCGACTCGTTGACAATTCAGAAGTGTCTGTACTTAAATGTTTTAATTGCAATAAACAATTCTGAGTTTGATTGCAGCCAGTGAAATAACAGCCCTATTACACATTTTGACTTTGGAAAGTGGTTATTTTCTGCTTTTTTTGTAATTACTGAGTTTATTCGTCAACCAAAACAAGTCAGAGGTCCTAGACAAAGTGACGTTCTATCAGCGATAACGATAATGGAAACGGCAAAAATGTATGGGACTGACTTAGGCTATCGAAAAGCTTAAGTCAATTCTGTTGAAAGTCGTTGTAAAAATACGAAACGCTTTCCAAGCGATTGTCACTTGTCTAGGCCCGCAGGGTCCTTCTTTTTTGTCGCTACCGAAAGTGCAGTGCAGTGGCATAAGGTATTTGTTCCATGAATGCATAATTAAGTACATAAAAAAAAAAATTAAAAAAAAAAATTAAGTACTTAATAATTAAGTACTTAATTCGTTATAATAATTTATCATGTTCTTACTGGGCATATTATAGAGCCTTGTCATGAATTTGCATTAAATGCATTCAGTAAAATGAACACCTGCGTTACCTATATCTGATGATATTTAATGTGGCACTGCAACAATAGTACATTGTTTTATATCAACAATTGCATGACATGTGCACTTGTAAAAATAAATCGTGACTATACCTACAACTGCAATTTTATAGCAAATGCATGACACGTTAATCATTTGTACTATTTTATAGGTATTTATTATTATTATGAACACTAAAAAAAATATGAATGAAATAGATTTATGTTACTTATTTATTTGCAAAAAAATTAGGTACAAAAATCAGTCGTGACAGTTGTGAGGAATCCATGCGCATTCTACTGTACAGTCACGGACTTTAATTGATGAGCCACCTTCAAACTTTTCAATTTTGCAGTTTCATACATTCACGAGATTACACAATTAAACACGAACTCAAATCGCACCCTCGTAAACAAGATGACAAATAAATTACTTTTAATCGGGAATAGTCTTATCCATAGAGGTTGACTAATAAGTTCTCAATGATAAAAATAAATACAAAGTTGCATTAAGTTTATCCAATCTATTTGATACCGACCTCTTTTGAATCATAGCTCATTAACTCGATAATTCTGAAAACTTAACTGAAGACTGACAGTTGAAATATCGATGTCAAAGACGTTACTTTCGAACTTTTCGAAATGACTATTCATATTTCTCCGTACGCTAACGTTACTATCGCAACAGTAACCTAGCAACGATTGTTTATCATTGCTAGGTTACTGTTGCTAGACCTGCAATTGGTTGACTTTGGGTAGTCACTCTGCTGTCAAGTTTGTAGTTCTGGCTCTCAGGTTAGCCAACCGGTAAAGTTATGAAATATAATTTTCTTTTTATATTAGGAAGACTAATGACTTTGCGTGTCGGGAACCGAATAAACCCGATTTGCATTACACGGCTAAAATACGAACAGTGCGAGGTGGCTCATCAATTAAAGTCCGGGACTGTACATGAAGCCGGAGCCACACCGATGACGCCGGACCGCATGTTTCATTGGCGATGCTTTACTGAACCAATGCCAGTGTACACGCGGTTCCGGTGCTGCGGCGGTGCGGCGCATGTGTGATATTCATTCGCATACAGGTACACAAACATGCGGTGCGGCTCCGGCGTCATGTATAGGACGCCTTATAGTTAAATTATTGCAAAGTCTAGTGCTGTCTTTAATGAAGAAAATAAATAGTTGAAAAATAGTATGCTCTGATATTTACTAACCTACTAATTAACAAATCCACACTGTAAAAATAACACCTTACTCAAATTGTTTCAAAACTGCTAGCACTTCATATGCATATGAAGTGCTAGCAGTTTTGAAACAATTTGAGTTATCTCATTTTAAAACATGATTATATCAGTCTGTCTGAACGAGATAAACTCAAAGACTACCGAACGGATTTTCATACGAATTTCACCAATGAACGGAGTGATTCATGAGGAAGGTTTAGGTGTATTATAATATTATATTAAATAGTTTAGGTTTTGTATAAATTGGCTGAAATATGACGACGATTTTTGAAGATTGAAGATGTCAGAAAAAATCATGCAGCCTGGGAATTTTGGTGGCGTGCGCCGCGTAAACCAATAGAGTTATAATATGAAAACACAGATAGTTTATAACCTGGATTAACACACAGGATACTTTTAATCCCGGTAGTATGTTCCCCTGGGCTATTTTCCGACATCCAAGCGCACGAAACCACGGGCAAAAGTCGTCATAGTTCCAAAAATAAATTACAGTTATAGATCAAGTGAGGTTATTAACATTAGACTGTTATTAGATACCGGTATAACCGGTCAGAAGTTACAGTTAGAAAAAATTGGGAAGAGTATGTATAGGGAGACTTTAGTGCGACTAGATCTAAAGAGATCATTTCACTAGTACTTGGAGTCTACAATCCAGACCATATGAATGCTGTTTAGCGGCAGAAGTTCCTAGATATGGCTTTGTCATTGTAATTATTACTGTCAAGGACAAGTTTTTTGTTAGGAGAATTACATCATCGTATTCAGCTGCATCCGGTTAGACTGGAAGCCGATCCAAACGTAGTAGGGAAAAGACTAGGCAGACGATGATAATGACGTCACATCGTTCCGGTTTAAAAGAAAAGCTTTATACGGTTTGGTCATGTAGAGGAAGGATAAAAGGCGTCTAACAAAAGGTATGTACAAGACATAGAGGACCGGACGCTGTAGAACCGCCACAAGGACATATAGTGACCCTACTTACTGGTGACGATATTCAGAAAACTCAGGTGCGAAGTACTCGCAACCGGCGTGCGTGTATGAACAGATGTATGAACGTAAACGAAATAAAAGGAGTATGTGAGGTTTGTAGCGTTCTGTAGCTGCCTACCCACATGGGAACAAAGCGTAAGTTTATGTGCTATCTACTATGTGTCATTAATGACCACTGCTGAAAATAAGGATATTACGACAGGTCCTGCGCTGCCCCTCTACAACTTACTCTGTCTCATTCCAGTGGGATGCGAGGTCAGCTCCAGTGTAATGCTCCTTGACTACATCCGAGACTATCTGGAGTTACGAGGTACCAAGTACATGTGCCGCCAGGCCGGCTGTGGTGCATGTGTGGTCACTGCACGACGACCACCGGGTCTACCATATGCTGTCAATGCGGTGGGTAACTGATGGTTAAGCTTTCATCGCGATGGCCCAATGGTTAAAGCCTGGTCGTCTCTCATGCAAGAGGTTGTGGGTGTAAATCCGGGCAAGGTACTTATGTACTTTCTAAATATAAAAATGTATTGTAACGGCTAGGGCTTTGCAGGTAGACTGCGCAGGCCGTTAACGGATAGATAGGTAGGTAGGTAGGGTAGAGAGAGGAATGAAACCAGCTGGGTAGTTTGATACATATAATAGGTAGTAGATCCACAGCTAGGTCGTGGGTAAGGTCACTGATCTTTCCGAGCACTCACACACTTAGGTAGGTAGAAGGGTACCGTCCTTGGTCATCCGTTGTAGTAGGAATGGGCCTGCCAGCGCAGGCTCAGCTGGAACGGTAGGGTAGTACACGTCGGAGACACGTGGCAGACGAGGCCTGTCAGCACAGGCCTGCAGGTGGTACTCGGGGTTAGGCCGCAGGTAGCTCGCGGCGGTAGGCCGCAGGTAGGCCAGGCCTCGGCAAGGACTCGGTAGCGGGCATTGGCAGTATGCCAACGCGTCCTGTCCTTAGCCGGGCGTAAGAGCCGGGACGTAGTAGCCGGGGTGTAGAAGCCGGGATGTAGAAGCCGAGGTGTAGATGCGCCGGTACGTAGAAGCCGGGATGTAGAACCCGGGATGTAGAACCCTGAAAGCGCGTTAGGGAGCGCATGTCAGATGCAGTGCAGTTAGCAGCAAGCCGCGTGCGATGTGCTACCCTCCTTAGCGACCAAGAACGGTAGGAGAAGCAGGATAGGGAAGCATAATACATCGCAGCGGCTTACAGGCAGAGATAGAGAGAGTGCAATCACAGCGTGGCAGAATGACAGGTGATTTTAGGTTAGGTTGTGACAAGCCATGCTTAGAGAGCATAACCATTGCAGATGGCACAAGGAGCACACAGAACAGTATAGTATAATAATAATGGTGAACTCACCCTAGACTCGGGCCACATGGTAAATCTAGGGGTTCTACAACGAACCGCTAGTATGGCTGGTTACAGATGAAATGACTGAGTAGTCTGTCAAGTAGTGTTGGGCATGTAATTTAGTGTTGTGCTCAACCACTTAGTAACATACTAACTACTCGACTAAGTTCAGGTGTGAAGCCACAACGTTACAGTACCCCGGCTGCAGAGAGAGGATTTTACCTATATAAAATCCGCTAGAACTACCACTTCCCACTTGCTGTCTAATCTTTAGCACAAGTCTGAATCCAGTCCAATCAGAGCAGAGACTGGAACCATACTCTATAGCCATGAGTGAAACTAGTTAGTCATAGTTCACTCAAGACTTCCAGACAGCAAGCAAAGAAATACACAAGATTAAGAGCAAGTGTATCTCAGTCGGTAGTGTTCTAATAGTAGCTGGTACCAGTGTATTTAGTAGTATTCCTACATGTGAGTAGACATGTGGTGTATTAGATAATTAGATCTTAACTGGCTTTAGGTAAATATAGGTAAGTGAGTTCAGTGTGTACTTGTAGGTGTAGTTAGGTAAGTATGCACATGTAGTTAGAATGCGTTACTGTTAGTGTGTTAGTAGGGGTAGGTTAGGTAAGTGGGGTAGTGTGTATTGGTGCGGTCACCTCACTTGTAGGTGCCGTCTTTAAGATGTTCATTTGAACATGACATATACAACACAACAGTTAAGGGTAGTTATAATAGTGACCTGCTCTGCAATAATAAAAGGACATCCCTTGGGATCCACAGCGTCCGCTAGAATAGCGCCAGAGCAGCATATGCAAGTGTGTATATAGTTTAAGAGATAGTTTTTTTTTTTATTGTTTTAGGTAACAGATAGACAATACTAAAGCTAAGGGTAGTTGTTATAGTAATGAACTGCTCTGCAATAAAAAATAGTCATCCCTTGGGATCAGCAGCATTCCTTAAAATAGCGCCAGTGAACAATAGTATAGTTTATGTCAGGTTATAGATGTAGTTTATTTTAGGTTACAGATATTAATAGTGTATTTTAAGTTTTTTTTTAGATGTAGTTTTAGTTTAATATTATATTTAGTAGTCAATAGTATTCCCATAATAACACAGATAATAGAATAGTTATGCTAGCAACAGATCAGATTTCAGTAGGTAGTTACTGTTGTAGTCCAACTTAAGTCCCAATAGTATAATGCAAACACAGGACTAGAAAATTAGGGTCCAGCCCAGTGTACTTTGTATGCAGTATGTAGGTTTTATTGAATACATAGTGTCACCCTAAACCGCACAGGAATACCAACAATTACATAGATAGACAGTTTACATAAATAGATACATTTGGTTTAGGCTTATTTAGGGAGTAACCGACCGCTCCTGCAAGGGCTTATTTATAGAGTTGCACCGCTCTTTAGAGTATATATGTAATAGATAGGAAATTTGGTTTAGGCTTATTTAGGGAGTAACCGACCGCTCCTGCAAGGGCTTATTTATAGAGTTGCAACCGCTCTTTAGAATAGAGAGTACCTAAGTACATATACATAGATTAGGTTGCTTAGGTTACCAATGGTTTAGGGCCAATTGATAAAGCAGAACCACTGATCAATGGGGTAGACCATCATGATCAGTTATAGAAGGTAGGGGATGAATGGGGTAGGGCCATCATCAATTATAACTATGGCTGTAGGGCCAATAGTCATGGTAGAAGTTTAAGATGAATGGGGTAGGGCCATCATCAATTATAACTATGGCTGTAGGGCCAATAGTCATGGTAGAAGTTTAAGATGAATGGGGTAGGGCCATCATCCTAAGTAGGTAACTGTTTGGATTTACCAAATAGTTGGAAGTTTAGATAATAGTATGATAATTGTTGGTTATATGTAGATAGTGGGTAGTTGTAGAGGGTGAGTGCAAGTAGTTTTAGTAGTTTGTGGGGTAGGTTGTGTAGTGTTTTGGTATTTAAATCAGATTTTTTTTTTGTAGTGGTTGTCAGCTGTTTATTATGTTGACATAGATGGGTAGGTTGAGAATTTAATTTAGATTAGTTTAGATTTGGTAAATAATTGTTGTATAATGTTAATTTTTAGGTATGACAACAATTCATTAAGTATTAGTTTGTTAGGTTAAATTGTTTGTTTAGATTATAATTATGTATAGGAAAAAGTAGTAAGTAAGTACTGCAATATTGTGTATTGTTTTCGTTTGTCAATGAAGGTAGTAGTTTTTCATTGTTAAAGTAGAAAACAATACAATTTTAGTTTAATTGTAACAGCAATTTAAGAATTATTTAGGTAGTTTTATTTTATTGCAGTAGTTGTAGGAAGGTAATTGGTGTAGGTATGAATTTGTGTTTAGATATTCCATGAAGTTTTTAGGTAAGTGTATTTTAGAGTGATAGCTGTCTTAGTGTTTTATTTCATTGGCCACCGTATTTATATTGTAGTTTTATTATTTGTGAGCCAGTAGATTAGTCATTTAGATTGTAATAATTAATGTTCTATAGTTAGGTAATTTGAATGATAAGTGTAGGTAAGTTTGTAGGTTATGTTTAGTTTAATGTAAGTTTTTAGCAAAGTTAAAAGTTAGGTTAGGTCATTATATTAGTAATTAGAGTATGTTTATAGTAGATATTATCAGTTTTAGGTATGTAAAGGTATGACAGCTATCAGCACCTTGTGTAGTAGTTACAATTCAATTATTTAGAAAAAAATGCATTTCACCGCTGCCAGCACTGAGTAAGTCTTCAGATTTAGATTGAAAAGTAGATATAATGACAAATCAGGTGAGTTCCCATCATGTACACAGTTAGTATTAGATGCACAAGTAGTTGTCACAGTCAGATTAGTACAATACAAGTAGAAAAAATATACCGCTACGATGATTAGCGAGGAATGTGTGCGAGAGCTCAGTCAGATCAGCGTTAGGTGTGGTAGGATTAGAGTTGGGCGCCACGTTGGGCGCCACTGTAACGGCTAGGGCTTTGCAGGTAGACTGCGCAGGCCGTTAACGGATAGATAGGTAGGTAGGTAGGGTAGAGAGAGGAATGAAACCAGCTGGGTAGTTTGATACATATAATAGGTAGTAGATCCACAGCTAGGTCGCGGGTAAGGTCACTGATCTTTCCGAGCACTCACACACTTAGGTAGGTAGAAGGGTACCGTCCTTGGTCATCCGTTGTAGTAGGAATGGGCCTGCCAGCGCAGGCTCAGCTGGAACGGTAGGGTAGTACACGTCGGAGACACGTGGCAGACGAGGCCTGTCAGCACAGGCCTGCAGGTGGTACTCGGGGTTAGGCCGCAGGTAGCTCGCGGCGGTAGGCCGCAGGTAGGCCAGGCCTCGGCAAGGACTCGGTAGCGGGCATTGGCAGTATGCCAACGCGTCCTGTCCTTAGCCGGGCGTAAGAGCCGGGACGTAGTAGCCGGGGTGTAGAAGCCGGGATGTAGAAGCCGAGGTGTAGATGCGCCGGTACGTAGAAGCCGGGATGTAGAACCCGGGATGTAGAACCCTGAAAGCGCGTTAGGGAGCGCATGTCAGATGCAGTGCAGTTAGCAGCAAGCCGCGTGCGATGTGCTACCCTCCTTAGCGACCAAGAACGGTAGGAGAAGCAGGATAGGGAAGCATAATACATCGCAGCGGCTTACAGGCAGAGATAGAGAGAGTGCAATCACAGCGTGGCAGAATGACAGGTGATTTTAGGTTAGGTTGTGACAAGCCATGCTTAGAGAGCATAACCATTGCAGATGGCACAAGGAGCACACAGAACAGTACCTACCTAAGGTAGGTAGGGTAGAGAGAGGAATGAAACCAGCTGGGTAGTTTGATACATATAATAGGTAGTAGATCCACAGCTAGGTCGCGGGTAAGGTCACTGATCTTTCCGAGCACTCACACACTTAGGTAGGTAGAAGGGTACCGTCCTTGGTCATCCGTTGTAGTAGGAATGGGCCTGCCAGCGCAGGCTCAGCTGGAACGGTAGGGTAGTACACGTCGGAGACACGTGGCAGACGAGGCCTGTCAGCACAGGCCTGCAGGTGGTACTCGGGGTTAGGCCGCAGGTAGCTCGCGGCGGTAGGCCGCAGGTAGGCCAGGCCTCGGCAAGGACTCGGTAGCGGGCATTGGCAGTATGCCAACGCGTCCTGTCCTTAGCCGGGCGTAAGAGCCGGGACGTAGTAGCCGGGGTGTAGAAGCCGGGATGTAGAAGCCGAGGTGTAGATGCGCCGGTACGTAGAAGCCGGGATGTAGAACCCGGGATGTAGAACCCTGAAAGCGCGTTAGGGAGCGCATGTCAGATGCAGTGCAGTTAGCAGCAAGCCGCGTGCGATGTGCTACCCTCCTTAGCGACCAAGAACGGTAGGAGAAGCAGGATAGGGAAGCATAATACATCGCAGCGGCTTACAGGCAGAGATAGAGAGAGTGCAATCACAGCGTGGCAGAATGACAGGTGATTTTAGGTTAGGTTGTGACAAGCCATGCTTAGAGAGCATAACCATTGCAGATGGCACAAGGAGCACACAGAACAGTATAGTATAATAATAATGGTGAACTCACCCTAGACTCGGGCCACATGGTAAATCTAGGGGTTCTACAACGAACCGCTAGTATGGCTGGTTACAGATGAAATGACTGAGTAGTCTGTCAAGTAGTGTTGGGCATGTAATTTAGTGTTGTGCTCAACCACTTAGTAACATACTAACTGCTCGACTAAGTTCAGGTGTGAAGCCACAACGTTACAGTATATTGGACATCACTGACATACAGAAGTCAGATATTTTCACAGCGTGAGGTATCCAAACGACGCGTGGTGATCAATGCTCATGCCTTCCCTGTATAGGAAGAGACCTTTGCAATGCTGGTTTTATTCAGATTAAAAAAAAGAAATCTTTGATGACGTAACTGTAGATGTTTTCTTTGGACAAGAATCTATTTTTAATTTTTTGTGCGTCATATACCGAGGCCGGACGTCGGACCGTGGGAAGGTGTATGTGCGGGGTATCGCAGACATCGGAAGTTCCTCGTTGCGCGGCGCGTGGCGGTCTGTGGTCGTCTGCCGTGCGTGTCCGTTGCAATATTGCCGATCGTTGGATTCCACCATTATGGTGGGATCCGACGATTGCAGACGAACACGCACGGCAGACGACCACAGACCGCCACGCGGAGATAATATCAATCCTAGCAACACATGAAATCCATTAACTTTCACAAAAAATATATAAAAGAAGCTATTAGGAGACTCCTAATATTCAATCGTGACTGTTATGAAGGGCAGATAGATATTAGACAGCAATCTCATCACTCATGTTCTTGTCGTAGTGTATCCTGCCAGTCACCACTTGCCATGGCTTGGAAATTACCACCATTGAAGCAGTGGGTAACAGGAAGAAAGGTTACCACCCAGTGCAGACCGCGCTGGCTGACCACAATGGGTCTCAGTGTGGGTACTGTTCTCCTGGTTGGGTTATGGCTATGTACAGGTATGGAAAGAAACGAATTGACTTTGCATTAAATCTATTGTCATAAAATGTCATCAGACTCTGAGATTAGCATACTCAATAAAGCATCCAAGTTCGTGGCATGGCATCAGGTTAAGCTACGCTTGCCGGGGTTGGTCCGTAGATGGGTCACCATCTTTACATACCGATACTACCGTGACTCGGAAAGCACGTTATCCGTCGGTCCCGGCTGTCATTCGTGGATCTTTGACAGTCGTTACGGGTCGTCAGAAGCCCGAAAGTCTGACAACCACTCTTACCAAGGGGTATCGTATTACCCAGTTACTGGGTTGTGGAGGTCAGAAAGGCAGTCGCTCCATGTAAAATACTGGTGTAATACTACATCCGGTTAGACTGGAAGCCGACCCCAACATAGTTGGGAAAAGGCTAGGCTGATTGAGCTGATTGAAAGTATGTTACACATCAATATTTGCTTGACAAAATTATATAACAGCTTAAGATTATCAGTATATTTTGTTGTTACAGCCTGCTCCAAAGCAAAAGGGACTTAACTATGCTAGAAATAGAGCAGTCATTTGCGAGCAATATATGCAGGTGTACAGGCTACAGACCAATACTGGAAGCTTTCAAGAAATTCGCCAGAGATGCAACTAAAACTATCGAAATACCAGATATAGAAGACTTAAGAATTTGCAATAAAAGTGACCAGACTTGCAACAATGCTTGCGAAGACGAAGACTGGTGTATGCTTTCAATTAGTGATCTTAGTATTAACAATGGTTTAATTAAGATTCATTTAAAAGATGGCAAAACTTGGTATAAAGCTAATAAAGTTGGTGATATATTCACTGTACTGATGACTGAGGTTTCTGATTCGTATAAATTGATTTGTGGAAATACAGCTAAAGGTAAGATTTTAGTTTATACTGAAAAGTAAAGAATAAAACATCGAATCACCAGAAATTCAAAAGATAACAAATACTAATCATTTAGTATTTGTTACTTATTTTGAAGAAGGAGCTAAGTAACAACAGCCGCACGGGTCGATCCATTAGGATAAGCTACGCTTGCCGGGGTTTACCCGTGGATGAGTGACCATCTTTACATACCGAGACTCTTCCGTGCCTCGGAAAGGACGTTAAGCCGTTGGTCCCGGCTGTCATTCGTGGATCTTTGATAGTCGTTACGTGTCGTCAGAAGCCCGAAAGTCTGACAACCAGTCTTACCAAGGGATGTGTGATCTTATCTTCGTGTTACCCAGTTACGGGGTTGTGTAGGTCAGATAGGCAGTCACTCGATGTAAAATACTGGTATTCAGCTGCATCCGGTTAGACTGGAAGCCGACCCCAACATAGTTGGGAAAAGGCTAGGCAGATTGATTTTTTGTTACTATTTTGAAGAATACCCTATGATGACCTAGATCTTGTTTCAGGTGTCTATCCAGAAGATGAATTAATAGACAATGCTAGGGTTCTCATAGACATAAGCCAAGCCCAAGACATGATTGGATACCTTATAGACCAAAACCTGGTCATAGGAGGTGAAACAACCCTTACCAATTTTCTTGGGATATTACAAACAGTTTCCAAACAGGAATATTTTGGGTATTTAAAGATATTGTATGACCATATTTTACTAGTGGCCCATATAGCTGTGAGAAATGTAAGTTTTTGTCTTTATTATTTTATGAATTTTTACCTAATTTAAATAAATTACGTTTTGCCTGTTTTTAGGATTCCATACCTCAAAAGTAAAAACGGAACCTTTATAGGATCACTTCGTTGTCTGTCTGTCTGTCTGGCACCATTACCCTTTTTCTCAGAAACGCTTGGAGGCACCAGGTTGAATTTATATCAAATACATAGGTCTATATTCCCTTGAAGCTCTACAAAAATCAAGCTTCTAAGTCAACGCAATAAAAAAATACGGACATTTATATGACACATTTTGAAACTCACAAATAAATCAAACTTAGGTACTTCTCGTTGACCTAGAATCATAAAATTTGGAAAAAAGCTAGGTTTCACAGCACAAGTAAAGGAAAAAGTCAGAAAATTGTTAATTTGTAGTTTTATTTCTTTTTTTTTTGCTATTTCAAACTTACATTTGTAGTTGACGTATACCATCGGGATACGTCAACTACGCCTGCGACAACATGTTTTTTAACAAATTCATCCCTACTACGGAACCCTTCATTGTGCGTGGTCCGACACGCACAGGCTGGTTTTTATACTCTAATTTAACTGTTCAACGAGTATGCTGTGAAATTGGGTAAATTTTGTCGTCGTCAATCCTTTCTTTTTTCGTATTTAGAGAATTAAAAAAAATACGGTACCTCAATTATTATGATTTTTTCGTTTATATTTTCAGGTAGGATCAATAGCAGGCAATTTGATGATAAAACACAGACACAACGAGTTCCAATCTGATCTGTTTTTGTTGTTCGAAACGATTGGGGCACAATTGACCATTAGTAAGTTTAAGCCTGAGTTTAGTATCGAACTTATATATATTTTTATTTCAAAATTAGGTAGAATAGCTGGTTCCTGAACTAAAAAGATACTTGTATCTCAGGAGCCAAAGTTCACAAACAATGATTATTGTAACTGAACTATATTTATATTCCCGTCTCTATTTTGTATGACACCGATTGGAATAATGTTTAGCCAGAACACGTGCTAGCTAACATTTATTGATCTCGGCCTAATAATTATCTACATTTTACATTAATTTTAATATATTGGTCCCTATGAAATTGGTGTTTTTTTCTCACAAATGGAGAACCTCGTCACTTCTATGATTTAAAATATTCATCAATTGCTTGGTATTATATCGAATAATGACCATCATAGACAACTACCAATAGTAAAAAAACCTTATTACTTATAGTTTTCTAAACATAAAAATACCTTAAAAATGACTCCTCATTTTATTAGCAGAAATAACCATTTTTTTTTTTTAACTTATCAACTTCTTATTTTTGTTGCTTAATCTAAGTGGCATAAGTTATCTTAGTTTTAAAACATTAGTGTTCATGGTTGTTATATAAATGAAGAAAATGTTAGTATGAAAAATGCAACTTCTTTGAAATTCCCCATACAAAACACCGATTTCATAGGTGGGGACCTAATATAAGCTTTTTTCTGTTGTTGTCAATCTAATTACCTGCTGCCTCGGCAATGTACCGCTTGCACCACATGGCAGAATGTAAATATAATACTCGGCATTATTATAGAAGTAATATTATAGTTAACGACGACAAGATTATTATTTTACTTTTTATGGTTTCGCTATAGCTACTATCACAGCATTTGCGTTATTACTTTTTGCTGACACTGTAACAAAAGACATGACTGTGATCTTTTGAAACCGTGGTCTAGATAAATTATTTTCAATTCGTAACGCAATCATCATGTCTGGCAGCAGTTTTGGCTTTTTCTTTTACACAATCAACCTCTGGCCAAACAGAAGCGAGTGAGTCGATTGTTATAATGACTAGGAAGTCACGCGACTATACGCGCTAGTTTGAACATCTTTTTTTTTTTTTTGATTGTGGGAAACCATCAAATTTTAATGACTTCTCCCTCTCTGGGCGGAGGTGTCAGACTTTTACTGACAAAAACCCACCCGTGTTCCTTCAGTTGCCTGTTGCCAAGGTCCCGTATCCCTTTCGGAGTGAACACCTTACAAGAAAGTTGACACAAGTCGGTGATCGCTCGCTCGCTTTAGTTTGGCCATGATTTAATACTTGCAGCTCGACCGGTAGTAGACACTAAATATATCTATGTTTTCAGTGTCTTCAACTGGATTGACTCAAATGGTAACAATGCAGCAATTTCTCAAACTTGATATGAAAGGAAAGGTGATTTTGAATGTGATGTTGCCACCTCTAAATAAACAGTACAAGCTTGTCACTTTCAAGGTATGATCATTCGTTTCATCATCAGATCATCTTTATTAAACATAAGCATAATCAGCCTATAATGTTCCCACTGCTGGGACACAAGCGTGAAGTGGGCTTACTTTAGTATATTCCAATATGATACACTAATTTAAAAACTGAATTGTATAAATCAAGTTCAAAAAGTAAGTTCGTTAGCCATTAAGTGCAAATGTAATTCTGATTCTTATTTATGTGGCTTTCAGCAGTACATACATACCTGCCTTTTACATCACATTTATTACTTTACTAGCCGTTGCCCGCGACTTCGTCTGCGATCCAGGATAAAGAGTAACCTATGTCCTTCTCCAGGTCAAGGTCTACCCCTGTACCAAATTTCATCCAAATCTATTCAGCCGTTTTAGCGTGAAAGCGTAACAAACAAAGTCACTTTCGCATTTATTATATTAGGTAGGATTAAGATAAATTTATGTTAAAAAACGATTGATACCATTACAACTTTTGTATCAAATTCGAAAAGCAATGAACTCCCATCAACATTATTTTTCAGGTGATGCCACGATCCCAAAATGCACATGCAATAGTCCACTCCGGTTTTCTGTACAAACTGACTCCAGATAATTTTGTTTTACAAACAAGAATAGTAATTGGTGGTCTATCACCGGGTTTTATCAGAGCTTCAGCCACTGAGTGTTTCTTAGTAGGGAAGTCATTGTTCAGGAATGAGACTTTGCAAGCTGCGGTGCAGATTCTGAACGCTGAATTGGTGGTAACTGAAGATCCACCTGAACCATCTGCTGCTTACCGGCGACAGTTGGCTTTGGGGCTGTTTTATAAGGTAAGGAGATTACATAGATTATTTTACTCAATCAGTAAGAAGTGTTATAGAACGTTTATCAACGTCAACATTAAGAAAGTTAGTGACTTCAACAAAAATAATTTGGAAAGTTAAAAGCATTTTTGCTTTTTTTTGAGGTTAAGTTAAAAAATTATTGCGTCGTAATTATATTTTTTTCTCATGATTGATATCAATAAAATGATTAAAGAATAAGATAAGAAAATGAAACAATCTTTCTAATTATAGGGCCTACTAACATTATGTCCAGACTCGTTAGTTCATCCACGCTACAAATCAGGAGCAATAAAATTGCATGAATCTCGGCCTGTGTCTGATGGTCGGCAGATATTTGACACAAACCCTACCTTATGGCCCATCAACCAGCCTATACCGAAGATCGAAGGTTTGGTAAGTACTTGTAATACGCTTGCTAGTAAACCGCTAGGAAGAATCTGATCGATTTTTTAAAACATTTGACTCCATAATTCATAAAAGAAGAATAAATAATACTACGTTTCAATAGTAAGCAAACACACAACTTTTTGGCAAATAAAATTGGGCAGAATCTGGTTAAATTTAAGAGATCTGTAAGTAATTTCATGACATCTCTCTTTAAGTGATTTTCTCATCGAAATATGCGAATAAATGATGTTTCTATTTCCAAAATATGTACCTATTTTTTAGATTCAATGTGCAGGCGAAGCGCTGTATACAGATGACATCCCAACATTTCCCAAAGAAGTCTACGGTGCATTTGTTTTGAGCACTGTTCCAAAAGGTCACATAGTATTGATAGATGCTACAACTGCCCTTGTAAGTAAAGATTTGAGTAATAATCACTTATATCCCTAAACTGTGTTGGGTTATGTGAAACATCTGTTCTTTATTTCCTAATTTCAGAGCTACCCAGGTGTAATAGCATTCTATTCAGCAAAAGACATTCCTGGATTAAACTCCTTCACACCAGCGGATGATCCAGTCTACTCAATAAACGAAGAAGTCTTCTGCAGCGGCCAAGTGAAATACTACGACCAACCTCTAGGTTTAATAGTTGCTGATACACAAGACACTGCTGACAAAGCGGCTTATCTAGTCAAAGTAAAATACACAAACGTTGAAAAACCAGTCATTGACATAAAAACAGCTAAGAGAGATCCAAAAAGAAATACTCTCTTTCGAGAAATTAAAGCAACTGCTAGAGGACAGGATGTAGCAAAAGTGATAAGAGGGGGGAACACAATCAAGGGACAGTATCATTTTTCTATAGAAACGTTGGTTAGTGTGACCAAGCCGATAGAAGAAGGGTTGGCAGTGTATGCGACAGCGCAATGGACAGGGGCTATGCAGGTGCTGATATCACGTGCATTGAAGATGGACCAGAGCAAGTAAATAATATCGATACTATATATTTGAACATTACTTTTAAATACTACTGTGAATAGGGTATAATACTGTGAGGAGCTCGTGGCTAAGTAATAACAGCCTCACGGGTCGACCCATCAGGTTAAGCTACGCTTTCCGGGGTTGGTCCGTGTATGGGTGACCATCTTTACGTACCGAGACTCCTCCGTGCCTCGGAAAGAACGTTAAACCGTTGCTTCGTGGATTATTGACAGTCATAACGGGTCGTCAGAAGCCCAATAGTCAGACAACCAGTCTTACCAAGGGGTATCGTATTACCCAGTTACTGGTTCTGGAGGTCAGATAGGCCGTCACTCTATGTAAAATACTGGTATTCAGCTGCATCCGGTTAGACTGAAGCCGACCCCAACGGAATATTTGGGAAAAGGCTAGGCAGATTGATTTTTTGATACTGGGAATGCATTGACTTGATTAATTTTATGAGATAGACTCCACCTATAAACCTCAACCTCCTCTCACAACTGAGTCTTAAATTTGATTTCTGACAACATACATAATATAGAAAGTATGTTTCTGTATTTCAGAATTGACATCCACGTCCGTCGTCTCGGTGGGTCGTATGGCATCAAGATATCACGCACTATACAAACAGCGGTGGCTTCAAGCCTAGTAGCCCTGAAGTTGAACCGTCCCTGCAGGATTATACAAAGGATGGAGACGAACACGAGAGCAATGGGGAAGAGGTTTCCGTGCTCTACTGATTTTGAGGTAAATGTTTTAGTATGCATAGACAACTTAGTAGTCAAAATTGTCGGGAGATTTTCTTTCCATTACCATTATTCATGGCCAATGGCGCTTACAGGTCTTGTCATGGTCTGATACTATAAACAATTTAGATACTGCCTTATTCTGGAAAGCCACAAAAAAATGGCGGAAGAAACACACTAGTTTTATTAATGTCATTTACATTATTTTACAGGTAGGCGTAAACAAGTCAGGCGTCTTTCAATACATTGACTACAATTTGTATGAAGATAACGGTTATGCCGTCAACGAGAATTTAAGCCAGTTCGGTGTCAACGTATACAATAACTGTTATAATAGTGCAACGTGGAACTACAAGTGTATCAATACCCTCACTGATACTGCTAAGAATACTTGGTTTCGGTCACCTGGTGTGTACTACTATTAATTATTGTTTTCTCATAAAACCGAGATAAAAATACAGTCATAATAATTCATGATGGATGCTGGTGCACATATTAAATGCTCACAATAATTATATTGTTCACGTATTAATGAAAGAATGTTAAACATTTCCAGGAACCCTAGAAAATATAGCCATGGCTGAACTGATGATGGAACAAATATCTTATGAACTATCAGTAGACCCGATACAGTTGCGCTTAGCAAACCTAGACCCTCGACACAACGACCTGAAGGAAATGTTACAAACAATAGTCACTACATCAGAATATGCAACACGAAGAAATGCCGTTAATAAATTTAATGCTGAAAACAGTTGGAAGAAACGTGGTCTTAGGGTTGTATTGCTAAGATGGGAACACATATACGCAAGATATTTCGACGTAAACCTAGCAGTTTACCAAGCAGATGGAACAGTCGCGATAAGTCACGGTGGAGTTGAAATAGGCCAAGGCATAAACACCAAGGCAGCTCAAATAGCTGCTTCCATGTTAAACATTCCTATAGAAAAGGTTATTATTAAAGAAAACAATACAATTTCATCTCCTAACGCTGCTGTAACAGGTGGCAGTCTTACTACACAGAATATAATGATTGCCGTGGCAAAATGCTGTGAAGAGTTACTAGCAAGGCTGGAGCCGATTAAAAGACAGTTGAACAACCCAACTTGGGAGCAATTGATACAAAAGAGTTTTGAAATGTATGTAGACCTACAAGCTCATGGGTTTGCTGGTCAGAACGATGTACAAAACTATGAGATATATGGCGTGACAGTGGCAGAAGTTGAAATAGATGTGCTGACAGGAGAAGCAGAGATTTTGAGAGTCGACGTGTTACAAGATGCGGGACAAAGTGTCAATCCTGAGCTTGATGTTGGTCAGGTTAGTGTTTACTTTAAGCACCTCCGGTTCATTGAGATCATTGATACCTTTTTTTTTAGGGTTGGAAATCGTCAAATGACTTCTCCCGCTCTGGGCGGAGCGGGAGGGTGTGTCAGACTTTTACTGAATAAAACCCACCCGTGTTCCTTCAGTTGCCTATTGCCAAGGTCCCGGTATCCCTTTCGGACTTTCCCGCAACCATGGCCGTTAGGATCATTGGTACCTACTTGTATGCTGTTTTAAATACGTGTGTAATAACGTGACTAATGCGACAGACATCGATAACATGACTGTAATTAAATTGTTTTTACAGTTGTGCCCTCGCAAGTTATTGGTTTAGTTTTTGTATCCTGTTGTTCCAACAAGTTTTGTTTTTATCTTCAGGTTGAAGGTGCCTTCGTCATGGGTCTCGGTTACTGGACCTGTGAGAATCTGGTCTACGATACCAACACAGGAGAACTACTTACCGACCGCACTTGGAACTACTATGTCCCGCAAGCGAGAGATATACCACAAGACTTCAGGGTCTACTTGAGGAAGAAGTCTTTCTCAACCAAGGCTATATTTGGATCGAAAGGTCAGACTATAGTCAATTAAATATTACGTACTAGCTGATGCCCGCGGCTTTGCCCGCGTGGATATCAGTCATTATACACTAAAATCTTCCTCAAGAAACACTCTTTCTATTGGTGAAAACAGCACGAAAATCGGTGCAGTAGTTTTTGAGTTTATTACGAACAGGATGATAGACGGACGCGGCCGAGGACTTTGTTTTATAATATGTAAGGATAAGGATGATAATCGACTAAAAAAAGGGGGAGGGTATAAATTCAATATAATAAAGACAATCTCGTTATTGCTTCGACACGCTAAGGTTGAATATCAGTTCCAAGTCTTAAAACGTCAAGTTTCATTTTTGCTGAAGATCAATGTGACAGGTAGATAATTTCAACCATATGCCTGGTACATACGATCGTAGTGACTGGGCCCAGTGACTCGGAATTTCAGACCCAGATAGTCGCTTCATGTAGACGAGATTGACAGTAAGTCAGTCGGGAGAATAAGCTACTGGGCCCGAAAATAGACGGGTAGGTTAGTTAACTGGACTGACTTAAGGGCGGGAAGCCAGAACTGGACTGGGCTGAAACTAGTGTTTACACGAGCCCAATTGTAAGTCAGTGCTGGACTGACTTCCTGTTCTGTCACATCACTGGGCTCATATAAACCTGCCTTTAGCGAAGTTTGAATTTAGGAGTTTTTGTCACAAGTATAAAGCAATTACGACTATATGATAGTAGGTACTCTCAACAAGGCCATTTATTTATTTTGCAGTATGCAGCGAGCCTCCCACATGCATGTCGGTCTCGATACCCATAGCAATGAGAGAAGCTATAGTGTCAGCAAGGCAGGAATCTGGTCTACCAAGCACTAAGTGGTTTACTATTGGTAGGTTGTTATGCATCTGTTTATCATTTGGTATCTCTTATACCCAGTTAATGTCATTGGGCTCGTCCTTTATTAAATGGGACGTAAACATAACTGGAAGACAGGCGTGATGTTTGTTGTTTGTTATATACAACCTTATTTTTTGTTTATGCATAACCCGAAAAGGGGTCATTGTACTCAACATTTTGAACAACTTTTTTATGGGAGCAAACCTGAAATCGCGAAAAAAAACAGCTGTTCCATACATTTGTGTTCACTTATATCGACAAAAAGTATGGAACAGCTGATTTTTTTCTCGCGATTTCAAATTGGTCCCATAGAAAAAGTTGTAGAGTAAAGAAACCGCTCTCACGTCACTGTTGACAGCGCTCTGCCTTGGTTTTTTTTATTTGGTCTGAGCACAAAACATAATCATGAAGAATTTTTTGTTACTAGTTTCTTTTTAATGACCAACATAATGTGATGTATCAATTAAAACATTATTGTTATTGAACATTAAAATAGAAAACATTGTCATGTTTTTTTATGTAAATTAATGCGCGATTTGTCTTACAGATGGTCCATATACAACTGAACAAATATGCTTGGCGTGCGAAACGAAGACTGATGATTTTAAATTCAATTAAATTGATATTTTAACGTTCTTAGTATACTTAGTCAAGTTTGCTTTATTTATTTGTCATGCTAATGATTGAAAAATATTCGATAATGTTAAACTAAAAGTATGATAAGTATATACAATAAATTATAACTATGAATTTAAACATTAGTATATTTCCATTAGCGCACCTACCTACCTACCCTATATAACTAGCTACCCTACCTACAACCTACCTACCTACCTATTACCCTACCTACACTTTTCTATCTTTTATAACTATGCAACAAAAAAATAATTATCCAATTTGGTGCAGTCGTTCGGAAGTTATGCGGTCATACATTTCGGCGATTCATTATTTTTATATAAAATAGATTTTCGAAGTTGAATGCAAGAACATTACGTAAAAAATTTAAATCTGCAGATATAATAGGAGACTCAAAATCTGCCAAAAAAAATATTATGATACAGGCGAAATGTTTTTCTTTATATTACAAGTGAAGCCTTTTATAAAAACTATGTTTATTGCGAGGATAGTTGAGGCGATGGAAAAATCTGAGACATTGACCAAGGAGCCCATTATATTGCATCGGGAAATTGCGCGCCGTTTCTCATTTTACCTAGGCTCCACACCGGCCTCGCCTGCCGTCGGCCGACTCCGGCTTCTACTGCCTGGGATATAAACTGTAGTAAGATTAATTTTGATCGTTTAAAATAATGTGTACTTAGAAGATAAATAAATGCAAGTTTATCGGCGTGATAAAATTATGTAATTTATGGTTCAAGAAAAAAATCCATCCAATTGTGCACATAATAAGCAATTTCAACTTATGTTACTTAATTTGATGTACAACGCATTTTGTACATCAAATTAAGTAACATAGCATGAAAATAATTGCTGGGCAACGACTTTTATTTTTGGTGTGAGTCATCGCTGTTTCCGCAACGTGACGCAAGCAAACAATTGCGTTTATGGGTTCACATTTAAAACTTGCTTTCTTTAAAAAAAAATCTGAAAAAGTCGGAACTTTGACCTTCAATATCTCCGTAACTAGAAGGTTCCCAGGTATGGTTCAGAACAAAAAAATAATCACAATGGGGAAAAACTGACTTTCGGCTTCGATAAGCATCTTTTTACACCCGATAATTAAAAGATTCCGACGAACTGGGAACCTATCTCCTTTTTTTGAAGTCGGTTATAAAAACAACAACGAACGCTTTGTGGTTTAAAATAAAATGACATCATCATCATTTCAGCACCGCCACTGCGACGGGTTCCGTGCTTCTTGCATCCAACGGATTCCTGCGACCTTCATCAGGTCATCGGTCCACCTTGAAAGAGGCCTTCCAACGCTACGTCTTCCGGAACGCAGTCGCCACTGAGGAATTTTTCGGCCCATCGACCATCTGTTTTGCGAGTAATGTGCTGCCCACTTCCACTTAAGTTTGGCAATTCTTCGGGCTTTGTCGGTTACCTTGGTCACAGATATTATAATACTACGTACAGATACCCAATCCCATACAAAGTCTGGCTATTGAGCTGGCTATTTTTCATCCTGCATTTTTTTAACAGATGGCAGCATCAGCGACTCACAAATTGCCAGAGACTGTAGTTTTACAACGCCATCAGCGTCTTGCGTAGTCTTGCGTAGTATCTAGGTAAGACTAGGAGTCTTGCCTAGATACTACGCAAGACTCCTAGATGTTTTTCTTCCTTTTTTACGTTTTTTCTTCCTAGGTGTTGAATTTTTATATTTCGAGGTAAAGTACTAGATAAAAAAAAAGTTGTTTGATTTTCCTTAAGTTTTTTATTGAAAATACGAGATTTATGAGTGTAAATACATAAATCAGCATTAAACAAAGATGTTTTGATTTTTACTAATATTACCTCAGCTAAAATTTGCCGTAAAACGCTTTTTAGTGATTGTTAATTTCATAAATTGTTACTTATGCTGCCATCTATGATTTTTTTTCAAGAATAATTATAATTTGTTCGAGTTGAGACCCCATGCCTTGGTTCACCTAAGGATCTCTTTTCTTCATTTCTAATTCGATCACGTAAGAAAACTCCAAGCATACTCCTTTCATTTCCCTTTGGGTGACTTTCAGCCTTCTGATGACGCCTATTGTGAGCAACTACGTTTCAACGCCATCGATCATCACTGGCAACTCTCACTGGTCGAAAACTTCGGTCTTGAGAAACTGTGGTATGTGAAACGAGAACAGCTTCCCAAACGCTGCTCAGCTGAGTTGGATTCGACGATTGACCTCTTTTTCGAAGTTGGACCTACCCACGGAGTATACCCAACAAACATTTTTGTCATATAATCAAACTTGTATATGACCTTAAGTCTTTTTAAAGTTATTTTATAGTCATTATTTTAACTCTTCGTCATGTACTGGTGTATTATATGTCCGAATAGTCATAAACATTTTTTGTCGTATAATAATGTCATACGACGTTATTTCGACATTTATAAAACTTACTTATACAACTTTTCGTCCTCTAAACGTTTTCGTAGTATAAACGTCATAAAACTGTACATTTTGTCATATAATTACCTTTTAAACATCTGCTAAACGGATAATAATTGTTTACACGTAGTATTTGTTACCATTATATATAAGTCGAATAAGTATTACGAGTGCGACCTGTATACATCCTAAAGTATCACAAACATGATAATACGACCGCTACTTAATTAATACTCATATTAAAGGTTTATAATTACCTTGTATACAATTTTCGCGTACTTTAATACAAAGTAATAGAGCTCAAGCTGAGAGTGAGCAAAATAAGAAAGGTTCCGTATCACATTTAAATGCAAATTTAACTAATTTAATGCGGATACATTAAATTCCCTTCGTGGTATTGATTTTCCTAGTCAGTTTATGAAATGTAGTGATAAATTATGTAATAATGAAGAACACAGATTACTAATTAACAGTATGTATAATCAAATTATATCTGTCTTACAGATGGCTGCAATTTCGAGCCATAATACATTTGTTAAGAATAAGAATAGATTTGTAGCAGGGTGGAATAAACATGTGAAAGACGACCACGCGCGGGCTCGACTTGGGTTTCAAAGGTGGATCTTATATGGAAAACCTGCGTCGGGAGATGTATATCAGGAAATGAAAATGTCGAGACATAGATTTAAAACTAAATTGAAGTGGTGTCAGAACAATGAAAACCAGATAAAAATGGATATCATTGCAACCCTACACGAAGAAAAAAAATTTAGTTCTTTTTGGAAGCAAACCAACTCTTTGAGTCCTCAGCCGAGCCTGCCATCGAATGTTGACGGCTTATCACATAATAGTGATATAGCCAACATGTTCATGAACCACTTCAAAGTCGCTCCGCATATAACAAATGCATCTAGGCGAAGCATTCGGACCCCGTGTGAAGGTGATCCTCACGTAAGATTCAATGTGAAAGATGTAAAAGATGCCTTAAAAAGTATGAAACGAGGCAGGTCACCAGGGCACGATGGTTTGAGTGTAGAGCATTTAAGGTCCGCTGGTGTACATTTGCCTAGGGTACTCGTCATGTTATTTAATTTTTGTGTGAGTCACTCTTACCTGCCTGACGATCTCGTAAAAACCGTCGTAGTTCCCATAATTAAAAATAAGACAGGTGATTCATCCGACAAAAACAATTATAGGCCTATTTCACTTGGTACAGTCATTGGCAAAGTGCTGGACAGCCTGCTTGAGAGACAGTTGAAGATGCATATCAAACTCAACGACGCGCAGTTTGGTTTTAGAACCGGTTTGTCGACGGAAAGTGCAATCTTGTGTCTCAAGCAGACTGTGCAGTACTACACAGACAGGAAGACACCTGTGTATGGTTGTTTTCTAGACCTGTCGAAGGCTTTCGACCTGGTGAATTATGACATTCTGTGGCAAAAAATGTCGGATGAAACAGACCTTCCACCTGAGGTTATAAAAATATTTAAATTTTGGTATGAAAGTCAGATAAACTGTGTTAGATGGTCAGATGCTCAATCAATACAGTATGGTTTAGATTGTGGCGTGAGGCAGGGGGGGTTGACTTCACCCTCTCTATTCAACCTGTACATAGACCGTCTGGTTGGTGAGCTGAGTAGCACTATGGTTGGTTGTTCTGTGGATGGAAGAATGATTAACAACATTAGTTATGCTGATGACATGGTGCTGCTCAGCCCATCAATCTGTGGACTGAGGAAGTTGTTGGCCATATGTGAGAGTTACGCGGAGGCTCATGGGCTGAGGTATAATGCTACTAAAAGCGAGGTGGTGGTTTTTAAAGTACGTAATAATACACCCACGAATATACCACCGGTGACGTTACAAGGAACACCATTAAAACTCGTCACTCAATTTAAATACCTCGGTCACGTGGTCACGGGTTCTCTCACAGATGACCAGGATATAGATAGGGAGCGCAGGGCGTTGGCAGCCAGATGCAATATGCTTGCCCGCAGGTTTGCGCGGTGCACTGACGAGGTAAAACTGACGCTCTTCAGAACCTACTGCCAGTCGTTTTACTCGTGCAGCTTGTGGGTTAGGTATACGCAGAAGGCTTACAACGCTCTACGCGTACAGTATAATAATGCGCTGAGGATATTGTTGGGGCTGCCTCGGTTTTGCAGTGCATCGGGCATGTTTGCGGAAGCACGAATAGACGACTTTCATGCCATCATGCGCAAACGATGTGCATCGATGTTGCGGCGATTCAGGGGTAGCCCTAACAGTATTTTAGCTACACTGGCGGACAAGGTTGATGGACCTTTTATCAGGCTTTGGGCTGGCAGACATGTGCGTGCACATGTTCATGTAGCCAATTAATGTTTAGTATTGTAGGTATTGTTATTGGAATTTACTAACATAGGCTAAGTTCAAACTAACACTATATGGATCCCATGCTTGGTCTGAAATAAAAATTTTGAATTTGAATTTGAATTAAATATCGTTTATTACAATAAACTTAGGTACTAGAAATACACAAACAAACTTATAACATCGCGAGAGTCGCGGAGGATGCGTGGTATATAGTACGTGGGCACGTCTTTAGGTCTATTCCCGTCGGTGATCAGAACTTAAACTTCCGCTAGCAACAGTGACGGGCCATTTATAATGCCTCGAAAGTAGGTACTTCCACAGATTCGTTACTTTTGGTGTTGTAGCCTGACGACGTGATGTCCAACATCCCCCACCCGACCAACGAACCAATGGGCGATTTTCTTATCTCGCGAGCGGTCTCCATAAGTAGGTGAGACAATGGGAGCGAGCTAGATAGAGAGTATTAGAGAGTCGTGCTCTTTCTAGGCGGTGGTAAGGCTCGGGGAACAACTTTATTTAATTTATTTATTTTCTTCAAGTTCTCGCGTTACACTAATCAATTTAACCAAAATACTACAAGTGTGCCCCGCAGTTCATATTCCAAAGTTCAGGACTCTTGTTGATTTTTCGAAGTTGAAGTCATCCGAAAATGAAGATAATGTTGATAAAGAAGACACTTCAACCAACAATGATGACTTCAGAGACGATTTAAAAAGTGGGCTATTGATTTTAATATTCCACAAGTTGCATTAAAGCCAAATAAATTTATATGAAGGAGGTAATAAAAAAAGGCGGTCAAGTCAGGTCAAGTCAGGTCAAGTCAGGTCAAGTCAGGTCAAGTCAGGTCAAGTCAGGTCAAGTCAGGTCAAGTCAGGTCAAGTCAGGTCAAGTCAGGTCAAGTCAGGTCAAGTCAGGTCAAGTCAGGTCAAGTCAGGTCAAGTCAGGTCAAGTCAGGTCAAGTCAGGTCAAGTCAGGTCAAGTCAGGTCAAGTCAGGTCAAGTCAGGTCAAGTCAGGTCAAGTCAGGTCAAGTCAGGTCAAGTCAGGTCAAGTCAGGTCAAGTCAGGTCAAGTCAGGTCAAGTCAGGTCAAGTCAGGTCAAGTCAGGTCAAGTCAGGTCAAGTCAGGTCAAGTCAGGTCAAGTCAGGTCAAGTCAGGTCAAGTCAGGTCAAGTCAGGTCAAGTCAGGTCAAGTCAGGTCAAGTCAGGTCAAGTCAGGTCAAGTCAGGTCAAGTCAGGTCAAGTCAGGTCAAGTCAGGCCAAGTCAGGTCAAGTCAGGTCAAGTCAGGTCAAGTCAGGTCAAGTCAGGTCAAGTCAGGTCAAGTCAGGTCAAGTCAGGTCAAGTCAGGTCAAGTCAGGTCAAGTCAGTCCAAGTCAGGTCAAGTCAGTCCAAGTCAGGTCAAGTCAGGTCAAGTCAGGTCAAGTCAGGTCAAGTCAGGTCACGTCAGGTCAAGTCAGGTCAAGTCAAGGCATTTTAAACGGTTTTTATCCATTTGTATTAACCAGTCAGGTCAAGTCAGGTCTGTCAGTGATTAATGATAACATTACCACAGATATTATAATACTACACAGATAACATTACTATGTAGTTGAAAGAAAAAATTGTTTCATTTTTTTAATTATCCCAGGAACGTAATTAACATTTCAAGTTTTCCATTTCAAATGTGCGCATATCATTTCAATGAGGTCCATCTTTGATAAAAACTTATCAACATCTGCATAATTAGAGATCACTGTGGGGTTTACCTAAAACAAAAATATTATTTAGACTTAACCGCTTGAGTCCTAATGATGCACGCGATGCATCAATCGGAAATATCCTTCAAGCCCCACTGATGAATAAAATGCATCAGTCGATGCCACGCAACTTAGGTCTCTATTTCTACTGAAATACGGGTTAATAGTGGCTATGGGCAGTAGCACTCTAGAGTTGGATGATATTCACGTCAAATTAATCTACTAAATGCTTAATCTGTGCATGGAACGTTTGACAGTGTCATCTGTCAGAGCGCCTGCGCGGGTGTGCGCGGACGGTCTCCGTGCATATTTTAATAATTATTTCGTGTTTTTACTGCCGTAATCGTCGTGAAGTGATATTAAATCAAATTAATAATAGTTTATATATCGTGTGTGATAATAATATTACCAAAATACATAAGTTGAGTGTGCAAAATTAGCGTATCATAAAAATGCCGTGAAAGTACTGAGTGTGGTGGTGATTATGTGAATAGTGTTTGTTTTATGATGTTTACAGCGTGAGAAGCTACTATAAAATATTAATTAGTGTAATTGAATCAATTTGTAAGTGATTTTCACTACTATAACGTCATAATAACAACATTTTGTCGTCAAAACACGGTCCTTGAAATCAAGGTCAAGATGACCTCTAGTTACGTAATAATTTTGTTTTTTATTTTCTGTTATTATCTCAAACTGTTATTTTTTTTAGATTCGTTATCTATTCATAATACTGCCTGTAAAATTTTATAACAATAGAAACAGTATTTTTAACAGAAATCGTCAAAACATAAGAACAAATAAACTACCACGCACTTTACGATAATATTGTAAATCCTATTGTATTCATCCGTTCACCGTATATAGATAAGTATGTGGTCTGTTTATTCAAGAATCCAAATTACTTTACGTTATCGAGCTACGATAAGTATAACTCAAGATATTGAGGTTTTACCCGGAGCCGCTGACACGCGGCGGGCCTCCGGGGCGCGATGTCGGGCGAGCAGCGGGCTCTAAAAGAATTACGCGGTCCAGCAAGGAACCTGAGTTAACTAAGTTATAAGTCACGCAAATAAATATTCTATTTTTTTAATATAAATTCTTTGAACTAAGTTAGCTAAGCGTTTTTAATTTTATCACTGATCCCTAAATCAACTGTAATGGCGTAAACATTTACAATGAACACGCAGTTTGTAGGTCGGGAAGTTATGTAGTTGTCATTTAATGCAGTCACTTAATAAAATTATTAATAAAATATGTGAAAACGTTAGAGTTTTAAAAGCGCATAAAAAAATTGTTCCAAACCTACCTCACATTAATCAGTAAACTTGATTGCACAGTGGTTTACGACTGATGAAATGGTTTTATCACCTCAAATAACAAAGAAAAAATGCAATATTAACTCAGCTGTCAAAAACACCGCCATATTAAATTAACGTGATATAATCTGTTACAATATAATTTCGTTCAATATGAGCATCATCTTTAAATGACAATAACACAACGATTACATTATATAAAAGTCGTATTGTGTACCATAAGTCGACCCGAAGTCGAATACACGCCGCGACAGCTATCATTACATGATATTTAGTCAAATCGCCGACGTGTATATGACTACTATGCGACTAAGTAGGTATTTATATGACTGTTACACGAAACTCTTAGCAACTTAAGTTGAATAAAATGGGCCCTAATGCCGTAGAGTAAACGTCCTTATGACATTTATACGATTATACTGAATAACATTAAGTTGCCACCAAAACGTCTACTCAACGTCGTAAATGTTTGTTGGGTAGTCTGTGGACCTACCTAACTGGACAGAGATGTAGGAGGTTGTATAGCATTGAGATGGAGGTCGAATATATTGGTGTGTTCTAAATTCAAACACCAAAACAGTGATAAAAGTGTTTTTTAGGTTTCCGTACTCAACAAGGAACCCTTACAGTTTCGCCATGTCCGTCTGTCTGTCCGTCCGTCTGTCCGTCTGTCCGCGGCTTAGCTAAGAGACTGTTGGTACTTAAAAGCTTTAATTTGGTATGGGTATACGTATAACTCACGCTGACAAGGTGGTAAAAAAAAACCTGTAGAAAAAATATGTTTTTGTTTAGGGTACCTCCGCCTCACTTAAAGTGGAGATGGTTTTTTTTCTCGCCTATCGTATGGTGTGGTGATATTGTTGGAAAGATCGTTTAAAAATAATGTGAGTTTGTCAAAACCATTTTTAGATTCATGGGTCCGTTTGCGAAATATTAAGCTTTAAAGTGCTAATTTTTGTAAGATTTAAGTGTCCCCCCCCGTGCCAGCTAAATGGTTAGTTTTGGATACCTGCCTGCCTGCCTAGCCTTTTCCCAACTATGTTGGGGTGTCGGCTTCCAGTCTAACCGAATACAGCTGAATACCAGTATTTTACATGGAGCGACTGCCTATCTGACCTCGACAACCCAGTAACTGGGTAATACGATACCCCTTGGTTAGACTGGTTGTCAGACTTTCGTGCTTCTGATGACTCGTAACGACTGTCAAAGATCCACAAATGACAGCCGGGACCAACGGCTCAACGTGCTTTCCGAGGCACGGAGGAGTCTCGATATGTGAAAATGGTCACCCATCCACGGACCAACCCCGGCAAGCGTAGCTTAACCTGATGGATCGACCCGAGCAGCTGTTATTACTTAGCCACGAGCTCCACTGGTTTTGGATACCTATGTGAAAATATTCACGGCAGTAGTATTTAAAACGAAATTAAAAGGAAAACTATCACCGCTACGTAGGCTCCACAAGTAACCGAGTAATGATCCACAACAAGTTTTTCGGCTACAATGTTAAGTTTGTTGGATAAATTCTTCCCAACTGCGGAACCTTTCATTGTGCGTAGTTCGACACGCACTTGGCCGGTTTTTATTCGCAGTTTTCAGTGAATAAAATAAGCTTTTTGGAGGGGGAATAGTATATAGTGAAGTTTTTTAAGTAAACAAGATTTTATTTCGGTCACTACACCAGCAGCTATATGAAATTTTTGAAACCTAAGCAAGTCATACATAACTCTACTACTAAATTAAACAAAAATATTTAAAAAAATTACTTTTATTAAAATGTAAAATACGTCTAATCTAAAATCTAAAATTTGCGTAAACGAACACATTACACGACTATTAGTACTGGGCTATGGTAACTGGAGTTTAGTATACACCATATTATGCTTGTCAGGATGCGATTCAAAACGTGGGAATTGAATTTCCACAGCGTCTACTTTCCGCTGGATTTCCTCTAGCTCCTTCAACTGCCGGTCCCTTTCAAAAGCTCTTTTCTTTCTGTATCTATCACGAGAATAAGATATTTTATTTGTTCTAAAATCCTTGATTTCCTCTTTTAATGTTGCATCGGGTAAAGTATTTTGATAAAACTGTCTGCTATTGTGAATTATTTTAGTGGGATTTTTCTTAGGTCTGTCATTTTCCATGTTGGCTAGGAAGATCTTCTTGCAAGCCGGACACAGTCTCTGTTCGTAAGATCGTTTCATCCTATAGGGTATCATAGTGTCATCGTTCATTTTGTTAAAATCGAATGTGACCCCCTCTTTCTTAGAATTGTTAAAGAAGAAAAGCTTCCTCTTTTTTGTTTTCTTCGGCTTGAACGTCTCTGATTTGTTATGGGAAAAAAACGGGAACTTGATCGTTTTCAGGGAGCTGCTGAAACACAGAAATGGCTATTTTTAACAGTCTTCAAAACGGATGAGGTTCTCAATTCATGTGTTTATTGATTATTATTATAGTTTTAATCAATAAATTCGGTGCTTATAAATTATCCATTTCGGTGCTAATGTATGTATGCGGAGGTATGCGGAAACATTCCTGCGCATAAGCACCGAATTGGATAATATTTTTTTTGTCTGAAAGAGCATTCCTTTGTTTGGTAAGAAAATCAACGCTGTTGACAACAGGTTCGTCCGAAGTCACAGCATTTTGCTGAGCAATGACCTGTTCGTGCACACATGCGACGCACAGCTTTTATTGTTATTTTTATTGTTGTTTATTACAAAAGTAGTTATTTTTCCACTCTGCATTCGTTTTGATTGTTTGTTATCATTTGCCAGTGTCGCAACACAGAGCAAGAAAATTACTTGTATCGTCCTGACACTGTTTATAATGATGGGGAGCAGTGGTAGCCCTGCACCCCGCACTGGGCCCGCGTGGTGGATTACGGCCCACTCCCCTCACAGAGAGGAGGTCTGTGTCCCACTAGTGAACATTATAGGCTGATTATTCTTATGCTGTTCAGACAATGCAACTTTTATTGTTGGTTCAGCTTCTGGTATGCCACAATTAGATCGCAGCGTGTGTGTGGCTTAACTATCAATTTCAACCCTAATGCTTACCATTTCTTCTGATGACTATGAACCGCGTTCTGATTCATAAGCAAGTCATCTTTGTAAATATTTCTGAATTTCTCATGTCCATAATTTCCACTATTTAGGTCATCCAGTGAGTTATAACCAAAGTGTTTTGCGCTCATTAAATCTTTGGAGAGATGTGGACTCATGTTCAATTCTGGTAGATTGGCCCCCATACTCATGTAATCTGGAGTCTTTTCCAGTTTGTTGTTGCTGTCGTCGCCTTTCAGCACGGAGTCGAGATCGAAGGGTTTTGAACTCCATCTTCTGAGAATTAGAATATTATTTAAACCGGGTGGTTAAAATAGTGTAATAAAAAAAATTATTATCCCATGTTCCGCGATTCTTGATAGTCAAGTTCAAGATTATAATTATTTTTTAAATTTCTTGAAAGTTAAATAAAGTTTTATTTTTTAAAGCGGTTCGCTGCTTTAATAAAACAACTTTATTTTACACGGCTTTTTAAATACAACCTGGTTCATAAATAATTTCAAACACCAACATAAATAATTTCAACCACAAGAGTGTAGGGTTTGGACATTGTATCACTCGAACGTTAATTCCTCTTTTTGTGGAACTAGTCCTTCACATATACATAATTATATCTGATGAATACAAAATATTGTAAAAAAAAATTAAAATTGTAATGGTGGAGTTCCTTACCCATTCTTCTCCATACAAGAACTACCCTTTGGAAGGGGCATCCAGAATCAGTTCTATTTCTTTGTTTTAACGTTCAAAAGTGCCTTTTACTTATGTAACTCATTGAAATAAATTATTTGACTTTGACTTTGAATGAATTAAACACGAAACTTACCGTGTATTACTCCTAGGTCTCATAAACGCTTCATCTGTTTCCAACTCCAGTCGGATATCTGGATCAGGCTGTATGAAACTCGCCACATCAAATTCAACGGGACTTCTGTCATAATCTTCTTCTTGACGTGTTTGACTTTTCCGTAAATGTATCTTTTTCGCCAATCTGGCCTTTTCTCTTCTTAAATTTCGTTCCAAATGGTTAATTTTGTGTTTAGTAATATCGTCTATATATTTATAACAAAATGATAATTCGATACATAGTAACAAACTTAGTAAATAAGGAAATCGTAACATTGTTTGCTGACATGACCATTGTCCATGAGTGACACTTATTGTCACACTATTTGTCAAAGGTTGTTTGTTTTATTTTATGGCCACTTTAATTGTTTATGTCATTTTTCTTTATTAAAGTTATAGTACCTCTTTAGTCAATTTAAAAGTAAGAATACACAGGTCTTAAGCCAATAGTTTTGTCATTTTATTGTTAAATTTTTGTGTGACTGAACTTACATGAAACTAAAATAATTTTTGTATAGGTACTGAAATAAAATGGACACTAAATGATCTTAATTTATTATAGCCGTTTGTCCACGCCAGTAGGAAAAGGGTTTAAGAAGCTAAGGTTTAGTAAGCTGTTTATGGGGGCACCGTATGGTGTTATTTGATTGGTTTTGATGAAAAGTGGGTTATAAAGTTGGTTCCTTTTTAGAGGTATGAGGAACAGGATGTAAAGTTCACTCATCCTCTACAGAGGTGACTGGTGGGCTACTGCCCAACGATTGATATCAGGGTCTTGTATATATGTCGATCGCGCGGTAAACAGGATTTATCGTAATAGATAGAGGAGCTCGTGGCTAAGTAATAACAGCCGCTCGGGTTGATCCATCAGGTTAAGCTACGCTTGCCGGGGTTGGTCCGTGGATGGGTGACCATTTTCACATATCGAGACTCCTCCGTGCCTCGGAAAGCAAGTTAAGCCGTTGGTCCCGGCTGTCATTTGTGGATCTTTGACAGTCGTTACGAGTCGTCAGAAGCACGAAAGTCCTGACAACCAGTCTAACCAAGGGGTATCGTATTACCCAGTTATTGGGTTGTGGAGGTTAGATAGGCATTCACTCCATGTAAAATACTGGTATTCAGCTGCATTCGGTTAGACTGGAAGCCGACCCCAACATAATTGGGAAAAGGCTAGGCAGATTGATCAGGATTTTTGTGTGAAGTCTGGGCTTCGATGCGTAGTTCGCATGAGGAGATGTAGACACCTTTTATGCCTATGAATCAAACGGTCAATGAAAATATTTTGATTGGTTTTGTTTTGCATAATTAATTGGCTTTCAAAGGCTTGCGTTTGATCGCGATTCCACATGACACAACAACAACAACAAGTAACAGTCAACTGTTCCTCCGCGCTGTTGTATTTACAACCCTCGCCTCAGCGCCGAGGATTGAAAATACAACAGTGCAAAAGAACAGTTGACTGTTACTTTGACTGTTACGTTTGATGTAGAAACTGGCCGTTATAGTCTCTTCCCGGTTCTTTACATTTACTATCCGTTAAAAGTCCTCTTTTCCAAAAACCAATAGTTATATTAAATTAATTAATTCATTTATTTCAGACTAAGAAAATGTTCATATAATGTTAGTAATAAAGGTCTTAAACAACTATATTTGTAATGTAGCATTCTCGAATTACAAAAATAAAAATAAATCCCATACAAATCCAAAACAATACATTAAAAAAAAAAAAAATATTGCGTCATCTTGTCACGTGAAGCCGAATAAGCCTCCCTAGCACTGCAGACTGGCCTTTCCACTATATCACTATATTCTTATTCTTTTCACTATATTAAAGATTTACCGCTATATTCTGCAAAGCAGTTCCACCCATCTGCTAACAGTATCGTTGGAGCAATCAAGTAAGCGAATTAAGTGGTTATGTCCAATAATAAGATCTCGTAGTGAACACGTCACATGGATACGCCTTGCTGTTAATGAGATTCTGAGCTTGGTTACATCTTTCGAGACGGGGACGATTCGATTTGATTTTTTTGTTGAAAATGTTGGTATTAAAACTACGCAAAGGCTACATAATTGATTTTTTTGAAAAAGTTAATCAGCAACATGATGCGGAATTATTTTATTGGACTGGTCACACTCGTGACGAATTCGAGACGAAGCTCAAAGATGCCGCCGATGTTCACGGACGGGTATACTCCTATCAAAACGAAGAACTCGAATCGAATGAAAGAGTTGCCACGTTTTTTAACATGTCGCGAATAAGTCTTGAATAGAAAATGAAAATAGCTAGGGCATGCCTAGATAGTGATTTTGTTCCTCGCCACTTGGGTTTCGATCACTTGATCTCTGGTCAAGTGATTGAGTTGCGGGAAAGTCCGAAAGGGATACCGGGGCCCTTGACAACAGCCAACTGAAGGAACACGGGTGGGTTTTAGTCAGTAAAAGTCTGACACGCCCATCCGCTCCTCCCAGAGCGGGAGAAGTCATTTGATGATTTTCCACCCTCAAAAATGGTCAAGTGATCGAAACAGATAAAAGAAATCAGCAAAGAAAAGGAAGCAAAGAAATCTAATCTAGAGGTGCCTAAAGCATTCAAAAACTTACGTACAGCCTCTTTATGTAAAGAAACCAACTTAAACCAGTTTGTTCCAAAATATAAGTCGTCATCTTTAAATAGCTTCACAGTTATTAGACGGGAGTAGACCAATTAGAAGAGCCAACTGTTCTAAGACATGAGCTTTTGTATAGTAATAATTATGAAAGTGTACTAAGGGATACGAGGATCTGGCTGTGTAATCCCACTGACTTTCATTAACGGGCCGTAATGAACTGGCGCAGTGTTCATGGATTCTAATGAGATTTTCTGCGATTGTAACGTTTATGAGTGATGAGTTATTTTGTGACGCTAGTTAAGCCGTGGAGGACAGATAGGCAGTCGCTCCATGTAAAATACCAGTGTTTAGCTGTATCTGGTTAGACTGAAAGTCGACCCCAATATAGTTGGGAAAAGGTAGAAAGTGAGTTAAACTGTTGAGTAAAAGTTCGTGAGTTTATAATGAGCCCAAGTTGTAGGCATAGCGTGACAATTATTTAAAAATAGTTTAGTAAATAGGAACTCTTGCCTGAATTTTTGCAAGCACTGTAGAACCCAGTTCTAAATGACCCTACGATAGCCAGATGTTTGTTTAAGGTTTGGCAATGGCTAGTTTTAGACCACGCTGTTATCTACTGAATTCTGCAAATATGGAACCAAAAATGGTGGTTTTTTTTGCTCGATCTTAATACGGTACGTGTGCGAGTCCTACTTGTACTTGGCTGGTTTTTATAAAAGCTATAACTTCCTACAAAAACCAAGTACCTCCTTACCTATCAACATTATTAACATTTTCATTCAAAGTCGTGATTGTTCCACAAAAGTCCGTGCTCAACATCGTCTATGTAATATGGTAATCAAAAAGATCGCGAGGCGTACGCTAGCACCCATATAATTTGAATTCATTATGTTCTCTTTAATTAAATTACCTTACTAATTGGTTGGTTCATACATACTTGTAGAATGTTTTATGGAAGGAAATGTGATTTTTGCGTTGAGATTTTAGTATTTGTATCATACGTGATCTATTGAGGCTTGACTTTCCTTCATTTATGTGCTTACTACAGTATACTATAGGAATTTATAGCTTGTACACTTAACACGTTACATGAACGAGAAACTTCATAGTAGGGATTTGCAGCAAATTTTAATGGTCCTGGACCAAACTTTAAAATCACTCCGAAAATACAAGTTTTAAGGTAGATTCAAAATTTTAAAATAGTTAACTGCGGTGAATTTGTTCAACAGTTTTCACACGAAGCCTGAACTAACAGATGAAAAATCTAGAAAATATAGAGTTGTTATTATTTATTCAGAGCCAGAAAGTTTTCAGAACCCTCTCTACTACGAAAAGAATACCTAGGTGGAATCTTAAAATAGAAGAATCGATTTTGTTAATTTAAAATTGAAGCTAATATTGTAATAATTAGTTAATGTAGCTGCCAGATTTGAGAAATTTTTGATTGGTGTCAAAGCGGACAGCTAACCAATTTCAGAGTAGCCCATTATCAAATAAATTCATGATAAAATAAATGAAAGGCTCCATCTTACAATTTATTGGTTGCTAAGGAAGGAAAATGAATAATAATATAAATCATAAGGCCTTTTTCAAAATCACGTTGTGGGGTATTGTGGTGTGGTATGTGGTAGCGAAGGGGCACCCCAAGCCATAATATGGCGATGATTCTCCAGGGTGGCTGTATTCGGCGCTCGTCACTGATGAGGTATGAAATGAGTTTTTTTTCTCTAATTCCGTGGTTTAGGCTAAGGGATGAGCAAGTGCCGAAACACAGCCTGAAGTAGCCTGTAATTAAGCATGTTTTAATTCCAGCCAAATAAATTACTCTAAGCCGTCTCGTAAGTCTTCTACTAGATATACCATTATAATAGTACAGGGAGTACTATTATAATGGTATATCTAGTAGAAGTTACTGGGTTGTGGAGGTCAGATAGGCAGTCGCTCCATGTAAAATACTGGTATTCAGCTGCATCCGGTTAGACTGGAAGCCGACCCCAACATAGTTGGGAAAAGGCTAGGCAGATGATCTAGTAGAAGTTTCTCGTTCCACCTGCTGAAGATCTCCCACCTCGCCATGAGTTGCCTTGGGTAATCTAGTAGTCTTTAGATAGACTCCGGGCCCAGGTTGGCCGAAGCAAGAAAAATCTGTTCTGGTAGAGATTCATAGACGTCTCCGCTTTGGAGTGTAAATGTGGTGCTGTTCCACAAACGATGGGACACTTAATGTCGTATCCTGCGTGTCCTGTCAGCTACACGTTAAAGGAACTGTGGACGCTAGTGATGGCGCCAAACACGTGGCCCAATTCTGGATCGACTCTATTCAAATTGCCATCGACACGCTAAGAGTACCATTACAACGTCTGTTTTGCTGGAAGTCATAAAGAGACTTGTCATTATCTTTATAGTATTGCAGAAACTATCGAAATGCGTTTAAAATCCCGCTTAACCTCAGACCATGCTATGACTTATAGAATACATAATATACAGGGTGTTAGTGTAAACACCGGTATCCTTGAAACCAGTGGTTTGGTTTCATTTATAGAACGTAAAATCGATGGAAAAATAAAACTTTTTTTTTAAAGGAAATCTGCATTTTTTCGCAAGAATATTTCACCCTACACGCAAGGACAACGACCGGCCGCAGCCGGCAGTTGGCGGGGGCGGGCGGGGCGCGCGAGACATTACATGACCGGCCGTCAGCTGTTTCGCGGCTCTCTCGAACGCGTTTCCATGAGTATCGGGACAGTGACGGATATTTACCCTTGCATACTGTAGATCTTATGGTGGGATATCATATAATATATAATATATATAAAATTGTTCAATACATTCATATACTGAAAACCACACACTAGAATAATTACTCCAACAACTTCTGTTCCAACAAAAGCTCACAAAAACAAATACTCCAGCATTAAAACTACCGACATATTATTTGTATCACAAAGAAAGTTAACTATATAAAAAGGAATGGCGCTCATTGCAAAAGCTTTGACTGTTCAGGCAAGTATTAAACAAAAGGTTTAGTTTGAAGAGGGTGACTCAATAAATACGGTCTGTGACAGTCGGGCCCAAATTGTGATGAATTTATACTCATAGCATTCGGTACGGATATTTTTATGCTTGGTTTTATGCGAATATTGGTACATAATATAGAGATAGGAATATGAATCTGGAAGGGTTTTTTAATTAAGGCACCAGCGGCGGTACTGCCATACAAGCTGAAAAGCCCGGCTTGCCTTCAAAACTGAGCAAATCAATTAAAAAAAAAAACTACTCTATACTTCCAAGTCAATCCTTCATGTCGCAAGAATTGATAAGAATAATAACATAAAAACTTCGCGCTGCACCAGCCGCGCGCTATAAGTACAAACAATGCACCGTTGCCAAACTGCCACACTTGCGATCTCGCTCTAACACTATAGCGTTAGGCGAGATCGCATCCATGAATGAAGACGTCAATTATGTAGTACATTGCATCTTTCTCGCTCACACTCGCTTGCGGCAACGGTGCAAAAGCCAGCTTCTAGACCTCTCACTTTTTCCATACAAAATGCGTAATTTGTTGATACTATTAGAATGTACTTATTTTGCAAAATGTTCTAATATGCCCGGCTTTTGAGTTTTTATGAATGGAACGAATCGTGTGTTTGAAGTTCGCGCAAATGCACTAGCCGCGATGTTGACCCGCGTAAAGTGAGTTACAAGTCCGCGAAGCGACTCAATTTGTTATTGTTTTGAAATAATATTTTGAGATCAGTATTTTATTTTTCAATTGAGGTAATGAATTACCTAGTTTTATTATTTAAAATGATGTGATAGTTATTGCGGCTATGTCATTCCTTATCCTTAGTAGTGTTTTTATCATCAAAATGTGAATTTGGAAACTGTGTTCGAAAAGGTATGTAAATACATTGAGTTTTCTGACAGTAAGTAACTCTTTGCTTCACCGTAATCAACCCCAAATTACTATAACTCGGAAATATAAACAATTAGGTAGGTATTTTTGTCAGTCGAAGAATATATTGAAATTGGCATTCGATTGTTTAGTATGTATAAAGTTAAGAGTATGACCAAACTTAGGTAGCCTAGCTGGTGCCATGAAAGACATCAAAATTTGTATAGTGTTGTTTGTATGGCAATTGTAGTTTTGGTAAACCACTAAAAAACAAACCACTTATTAGAATACATCTCATCAAGATCACAAAACACAATAATTTTCGTATCGAAGATATTCTTTGAAATAAAGGCGTTTTGAAATAAAGATTGTTGGTTATTGTCATTATGATTAATTATAAAATGTTATATACCCAATGTAATATCTTATTCATTTTCAATCGACTTAAAACTTAAATTTTGTTAAAACAACAAATCGATAATTTGGGGCCACCTAGCGGCTTTTGATAAAATAATTTTTATGTGACAAGCGTTGACAAAGTTATTATGGTGAAAAGGTCCTGCGAAGCGGTGTGGTTACGCGCATTCGTTAATAGATGGCGCTTACGACAATTCCGTACTGAAGCATGACATAATATGTAGAACTCTTCTTCATCCGTAAATCGCTCACTTATCTGTTTTTTTAAATCGTTAAAAATCTGTCGGCTTGCCCTGGTTTTGAACCCTAGGCACGCCACTGTAAGGCACTTGTAGTGTAAGGCAAACATAGGAAAATGCCTCTTTGGCGATGAGGTCCTGGGTTCGATTCCCGGGTCGGGCAAAGTGTTATTGGGGTTTTCCATTTGGAATTTCTCAGTAGCAGCACGGAGTCTGGATTTGTGCCTAGTTAGCAATAGGCTCGCACTCTATTACATGGGAAATACAATAGACGTAGTTATATCTAGTAACCTATTCCGCTTTGTGGTAACACGTCACGTTTTGGTTTGCAATTGGTCAATCGTCATCCCGAGGATGCCTCATTGAGAGGTGAAACACGTGTCGATTTCTTACAGGGTTTTTATGACTCTTGAAGAATAGTCAAGCGGAATAGGTTACTAGATATGTCTACGTACGTATTGTATTATATAGAGAGCAGTGGTGGCCCAGTGTTAACGGCCACGACTTACGAGTTGTAGGTCGTAGGTTCGATCCGTGACAGGCGCTTTACTTTGTGTAAATTATTTCAACGCCACTGCTCTCAAAACGGTGAAGGAAAACATCGTGAGGAAACCGGCATGTCCTAGAACCAAAAATTCGAAGACATGTGACATCTACCAACCCGCACTGGGCCCGCGTGGTGGATTACGGCCCACTCCCTCTCACAGAGAGGAGGCCTGTGTCCCAGCAGTGGGAACATTATAGGCTGATTATGACGTATTGTATTATATAATGGATTTCCGCAAAGTCACGCCTGAATCAATTAACTATATTACATGGGAGTTTTACATTACTGGCGAGCGATGTGGGAGGCCTATATTAGGTACACCTCTGCCTAACCCTTCGGGGTATACAGGCACAATGTTATGATATGGTAGATAGTGAGATAGGAATATGAATCCGGAAGGGTTTTTGAAAGCGCTTGTAGTGTAAGGAAAAGAAATTACCACCCTGGTACACCAGACCGAAAATATTGTATATAGTTAAATACAGCTAAACCTAATGGGGAGGGCTCGTGGTTAAATGATAACAGCCGCACGGGTCGTAGCCGCGGTCGGTTCGTGAATGGTTGACCATCCATTACCTACTCATCGAGATACTCTGTTGTTTCCCGGTTGTCATTCGTAGATTTTTGAATGTCGTTACGTCGTCAGTCGGCGTTGTGTCGTAGTCGTTAGTCAGAAGCCCAAAAGTCAGACGACCAGTATTACTGGTATTGTGTTACCCAATAACTGGGTTGTGGAGGTTAGATAGGCATTTTCTCCATGTAAAATACTGGTACATACATGTTTTTTCACAACAATATTATTAAAAAATATCAAGTAATAAAAACTAAAACCCAACTACGGATTTTTAATTTGTCTGCCTGTGGGGTCTTGTTTATACCTTTTAAGTCGTAGTTGGGTTTTAGTTTTTATTACTTGATTTTTTTTAAATTCTTTTGGGGTTATAATATATATATTTTTGAAATGTGCTCATTAAGCCCTTTTATTTGATACCCAACATGGTACGATTAAACCATTTTTTTTTTTAAGTTCCTCACTTTATGTCCTCTAGAGGGCGCCATTTTTAATTTAATGTGACTTCACATAGCCTATAACCAGCGGACAATCACGACGCTTCTAACGATACCTCATTTGTCAAATTGTGATAAGTGGTTTGGAAGATAGGAGGGAACAGATGAACATACATACATAAATACATACATACCGGTCAAAATCATAACCCTCCTTTTTTCTTCGCCGTAGTCGGGTAAAAAACGCAGTCAACAAGGGAACACACACACACAACATCACATCACAACACAACATCTATCTAAAGTGTTCACCGGCCAGCCTCATTCCCAATTTGACTGCAACTTCAGTAATAACATAATGGTAGAATTAGCTTTTGTAAAAATGTAAATAGGAGATACTGCGTAGGTACTGATACAGGTATTCTTATCTATGCAAATGTACACATTCTCGTTCTAAGCTTAAAGATAATATTATACCTTCTGATTAAATTACCCCTTTACGTAAATAGGTAATATTCTGTTATAGTTTAAGATGGAATCTTTGCATAAAAAATCATGTTTATTCATAAGTCTGGTACTGTTTCAGAATTGTTTTCATCAAGTTCTGAGGATCACATATTGAATTACATAACTACTTACTTATTGAATCTCAGTGAATGAACTCATTAATAATACTATTAGGTATCCCACGACCGAGTTCGTTCATTGTGGACAATCTCAACGGAGATTAGGCAGGTACCCAAGCGATATTATAGTGCACAAGTGTGTGCACGAACGCAGGTGTACTGTCTATTCCTTTACTTCCATCCGAGAAATCATTCCAAGAAATCCGAGAAGACCGAGGAGAGTTCAGGCGCTGGACCGACGGCTTTGACGTGCTTTCTGAGGCACGGCGATGTCACACCACCAACTTCCAAACTCCGGGCTGCTACTGATAAATTCCTAATGGAAAACCCCATAGGGCTCCCACAGAAAACTGCGAATTCGTGCGAATTCGCAACACAGAAGCTAAACGCGGAAGAAAATCTTAGGGTACCGTCGCTGATTTTTGCGATACGACGTCGCAACGCAGTTTTGTGTGGGAGCCCATAAGAATAACTTTGACCGACCTGGGAATCGAACCCAGAACCTTGGGATCGAATTCATTAATATATTATGAACAAGTTTTAACATGATTCAGCTTGAACACCTACCGGAGACATACACTATAAGTACTAACCCTGTTTATCCTATAGATAGGTCGTTGCTCAGGTATTATTCTTGTTGTCTATTAATAGTCTTGACGTAGTCGCATTTTAATACACCCTGGGGAAATAGAACGTAGTCTGAGATGAGCTGAGCTAGAGCTGTAACATGGTTGATTTAATTTATGCAAGGTGGACACGACAATACGATCTAGATCTTGTGACGTTCCCAGTCTGTCAAAAACTTACAAAAAATCTGTCAAATAATATCCAATGGTATGTCATAGATCGGCAGAACCCATTGTCGGCCCATCACTACTAATTATTGTTTGAAAAAATCACTTTTTCTCTTTAGAATGTATCCGATAGTTTTAAAATACTCCTAAGTATTACCGGTGTTTTCATTTATTTTAGTTTTCACATTATTTATTGAGAAAGGATCATTCAATCGATTGCTTGCATTAAATACATTTATTATCTTTCTTTCTTTTTTCGTAGAGCAAATGCCTCATATAAATTCCACCACCTCTGCTAAATCTTTTCTTACGTTATCTAAGCAGAGGTTTTAGTATAATTGGTCGCGCACTAGCAACGTAGACTTTTTCGTGTTTTCTTTCATTTGTAAGTTACAGTTCATTTGTAAATGAAAGAAAAATAAATAACAGAAAACACTTTACTCCCAACCCGTATCAATGCCAGAACTATAAATAAAGTCTTCCTAAAAACACAAACATAATACAAACAATTCACATATCGCCTAAAGCTTTATATTCACTAGGCGACTAAAAAAATCCAGCAACATTGCAACCTCAAAGCTTAACGTAAACGTTAAATAAATTCGCACGATTTCGAATCAAAAATAGCTGCACTATCTTATAGACACTTCTATACAGTATGTAACAAAAACCCTGTCCGATCCATTAAAGGCGTATTCCTGGGTTAACATACGTACTATAAAAAATATATTTAAAAATGTAACTCATAAAAATCAAAAGATAATGATTATTTTATTTTTGCAAACCATGCGACATTCACACTAAATACGGCAAATTTTCATAAATTGACAACATTCCACTCACCGGGGAAATCTTTTTATTTTACCTATTTTTATTTCAAAGGATACCGCCCTACACTGGGCGCGCTGTCGGTGCTCTCTAGCGAGTCGCCGACTTGTCTGATGTAGCCGACTGGTTGCCTACCGTGCGATGCGGCGCGTGTCTGTACGCTTGTTGCTAGTCAGTCTTTCGTGAAGATTCCTTTCGATCGGACGTCCGTAATGTCATATTCCAATCGGGAATATTTTAATATGTTAATGTGCTTAGGCAAGGCCGATTGTAATTATGCAGCTGCGCGTAGAGATTATGAGGTGCGTTTTCACAGGCCAGGTGTGCCAGTACCGTCGGAGCGTGCGTTCCAACGTCTACATAACCGTGTGTTCACCACAGGCAGTGCTCATGGCCACGAGACACAGCGCGCTGATGCTGGAAGACCACGAGAGCGCAACCTGGATATCGAGGAACAAGTTTTGGATATGTTTGCGGCGGACGCCACGCAAAGCACACGCTCTGTTGCTCGACAACTAGACACTAATCACATGCTGGTTTGGAGAGTGCTGAAGGGAGATGGTCAGCACCCTTATCACTACCGGCGGGTTCAATCCCTTCTTCCCACTGATTACGAACCAAGAATGGAATTTTGTAATTGGATCTTAAGAAAAGTCGAAGAACATGAAGGTTTCTTGAATCGCGTGCTTTTCTCCGATGAATGCTCGTTTGTAAGAACAGGTGTATTCAACTGCCACAACGAACACGTGTGGGCGCTCGAAAACCCGCTAGCTATGAAACCGAGTAATTTCCAACATCGTTGGCGTGTTAACGTGTGGGCTGGTATCCTCGGAGACCAGATTATTGGTCCATACTTTTTGAGGCCCACAATGAATGGTTCAAACTACCTGTCTTTCTTGAGTGAAGAGTTGGATCCTTTAATATACCTCAATTTCCATCGCTCAATGTGGTTTCAACATGACGGCGCGCCTCCACATTTCTCGCGTGCGGTGCGCGAGTATTTAGATGCTCTGTTCCCGAGGCAATGGATTGGCCGGGGGGGACCAGTTTCGTGGCCAGCACGGTCTCCCGATCTTACGCCTCTGGACTTCTATTTATGGGGTCATGTCAAACAAATGGTTTTTAAAAAAGAGTGTGATTCGGAAATCGAAGTAAGAGCTCGGATTGTAGCAGCTTTCAATTTAATTAAATCAGACACAAGTGCGCTGCAAAGAGTACGTGACAATTTAATAAAAAGGTGTCGAATGTGTATCAGTGTTGGAGGTAGACATGTGGAGCATGATCGCCGAGGTATCCAACAACAACAAGTTACTGTTTTAATAAACTAATACCAAAATTCGGTAAGTACCTTTTTCTTAGCTCACTTGTGTCTGTTTTCATTTCTGTGCCAAAAGCACATTTTTAAAAAGCCCTTTTCTGGGCTACATTTATTTCAATTAATTGTTTCTTGATGAACAGAAATTGAAGTCAAGTTCACTATGCCTAAACGATATCAGCTCAAATCAGCTGATAACAACGCGTAGGCATAACGTAGGTTTATTTAGCTATAAGTTTGTTTGGCGGCAAGCGACAATGCAGGCGGGCGGCTCATGTCAAAGAATCATAAAAACCGTCCCGCTCGGGCGGCTTCAAATTGTAGAACATGAACACATGAAAACAAATACACACACACATGAACTTTATCGAGGATAAGTGTTGCCTTTGATAAGTTTATTTTTATTTTTTTAAATTAATTATTTTCATTGGGGAAAAATAATAATCTCAAAACCATGAAATGGTTACGTATATGGGCACACAATACTATACCAAATAATACCCTTAAGGATCCGACAGGGTTTTTGTTACATACTGTATATCGCTACACTTCTATATATAGTATTTTGTTTTATCACCCATAGATAATATTGAATGAAGTCTTAAAAATAAGTTATTATTATGTGCGAAACGAGTATAATTATTACATTTTAAAATCGACGTTACGTTTACTCCGCGTGTTCGTGCTAAGACCACTGTTTAATAATCAATGCCAAGTTATAGTAGCATACAATTGTCAAGATAGGTACCTAATTATTTATTTCACACAGTCACAGTCTATTAGGGCCTAAACACATAACCGCGTTGCGGCGCCGCAACGCAAAAATTAACGGCGACTTCGGGCCATTTCCTATGAAAATCTTAGGGTGCCGCCGCTAAGTTTTGCGTTACGGCGCCGCAACGCGGTTAAGTGTTTAAGCCTTTATAGTCACACTCATATCAGAAGTTGAACCTAAACTCAAGGCAACTATTTGAGGTCGACAAAATAACAATAATTATCAGGAATTCAGCCATTGGGATACACAGAGTTGCTGTAGTGCGGTGTTGGTGAGGTGTTCACCCACACTTAGCCAGTTATGTTTCGTTCCAATGTAGGGCGAGCCTAATTGCAATCAACAGGGCACAAATCCAAACTCCGGGTTGCTGTTACTGATAAATTCCTAATAGTTTCACACAGCCCAACCCTGGAATCAAATCCAGGAACTCATGCTCAACAGTAAAGCCTGGTACGACTAGAACAACAAGGTTCAAAATGACGTCTGACAAAACGAAAATGAACGAAAAACCTTTTGTTTGTCCCAATACCATTCAACAATGTCACAAGAGATTCGTCGCCCAGTGAATACAAGGCTTTATTTCAAGAGCAGAATGAATATCTATACCAGACCGAATGCCGAATGGTACTTGAAATAACTTCAATACACCCAGTAACAATAGAAAAGTACTTCTGTAGCGCAAAATAAATCAAGTTGGCGAAACTTAGCTCAAAGCAATATGGTCGAGAATCGGTTCGTAATAAAAAAACACGTTCAAAAGTATGAGTTTTGATATTATTACCTAGGCTTGGGACACAAGGGAGTTGAACGAACATGCCAGGTATGATATCTGCGAAGATAGAGACAAATGAGGATCAAAGTAAAATAGAAATATCGAATTAACTGTCCATGGCAAGACCGCGCTCCCCAGTGACCGGTCTCATTAACTGTCAAAAGGGCAATTAAGATTTCCTATAACCCGCACGCTTAGAAGACGTAATTTACTAACAAGGGAAGGCACGAGGAAACTGTATGTCATCGTATTGATGTAGTTTATGTTACCTGTTAAATCCAAATGTGGAAAAATGTTGCATTTTTTTGCTCGTAGGAAGGAGATCAGTCTACAGCGTCATCACTTTTATTAGTTTGCTATCGTCAAAATCAAAGGTCTTTTTCATAGCATTTCTGTCAATTTAGGCGTTGTTAGGTATAATACCGAACAACGCCTGAAAATTATGTCACAGCAACTATTATTCGGGTTGCGTTTATGTATTTTTTTCAAATCTGCTTCCCCGATAAAACGTCTATTTATTTATTTATTTATATAAAGACTTGCCAACTAAAGACATATACAGCACTAGCTGCGCCCCGAGGTTTCACCCGCGTAAGTCTCGATCCCATGGGAATATCGGGATAAAAAATCCTATGTATTAATCCAGGTTATAAACCTTCTGTTTGCCAAATTTCATCCAAATCCATTCAGTAGTTTTTACGCGAAAGAGTAACTAACATCCATCCATCCATCCATACTTACAAACTTTCGCGTTTATAATATTAGTTAGATGTTAACCCAAAGTAAAGTATCTACATTATTGACCACCATTTCTTAGAAGCACACCTTTTATGCTTAAAATTGTCAATACCCGTATTTAAAATCTATTGAAATTCTACTACACATTAGCATTTTGGACTTGCTAAGTGATGGATCATCTAGTTTTAACCGTACAAAATGATTGATGAATCTAATGACTACCCGCGCTGCCTGATTTTCACTCTGACATAGATAAATCAATTGATATGAATTATCCGTTGTGAACAATAATAATGAAGGATGAGTTTAGTTTTGTGTGTGATGTGATGAGCTTAAAATAATATCCTGGTTATCAACATATTCGTTAAAATAATGAAAACTAGCAATATGTCAACAAAGTAACAGTTGCTGTATTAATTTTAACAGGCTCTTTTTAAAACCTAAGCCGCAAAGTTTATACGATCGAATAGAAATTAAATATTGTATGTAGCTAGTTTTTTTTTTTGAAATGCAGTCTTAAGGAAATACTATTTATCTTGTAGTTAACAGTTCGAAAAGTTGTAGGTACAAAATATCGAAACGTTTTTTTACACATTTTTTTTTCTCTTAGCATACATATTGTAGTGTATCTATTTAATAGATATGTAAACACTATCTCATGCACGCCAGCAGTGAGGTCGCTGTCACTAATGTCAACTGTCAGTTCACTATGAATGGCGGGAAACGATGGAGGATACAGCGTACCTGCACGAGAGGCTGGGTCGTGGTGATGAGCCAGTGTAGTGATATAATCAGCTTAAATACGGGATCAACAGGATTCTACAAGTGGCGACGAGGATAAAGGTCAGACAAAATAAAAAATATTTAGGAAAATGGCATGTTGTGTTGATCAAGTAAAATTGTAAAACACACGATACCTACCTGCAAAATCTAATGTGAATTGTTATATTCCGTACTTACTGGCATCAAGTATTTCATGCAGAAGGAAGGATTCTATCATAGCTTTATTGTAACTGTTATCAAGATTATGGGATAATGTTTACATTTAACCACCGCCGAAGCTGACGAGATGGACAGATGGATCACTTAGGAAATCCACACCATTGTATTAAGGTAAGTACCTACATAAATTGGAATATGAACCACAGTCATTAAGTTATGTGGAATTGCTAAGTACTTACTTATTTGGAAACAATTACCATACTACCTGCAGAATAACTGTTGCCTCTGCCTACCTAACCACAGGACAGAGTTGGGTTAGAATCATGATAAACTTTGCATTACATACAATGACCTAAGTGAAATCTCTTTAAATTGTTGTTTCATTTTACTGTCAGCAGCGGGTTGGGACATGGCAAAAATATTCTTCTAAGTTGCTATAGGAGTCCCTTATGATTTTAAGTAATCTAAGGTACATGAACTTAGTAATTACTTCTTTAACTCTGACTGTGGGATGTACTGACAACCTGCCTACACATTTAATAAGAACTATTATTTATTCACCTGTAAAACTATGGATACCTGTGGGTTTAAAAAAATTATACAAATGTTAGCTGAAATACAAGCAGTGATTTTGATTGTGCTGCAGAGCAGATACAAACTTAAAAAAAAAAGGGAACATAATGCACTAAAAAAGCAATTTACTGTTATTGAAATGATTAATTAGAATAATACAGTTATGTGACAATGACTAGGCATGTTGTTGGTAAACTACTGTTTGATAAGGTATCCCACTTCAAGGGACCAGGAAGAAGTAGCCTTCTTGTGTTTGAGTAAACCCCTTTTATTGTGGCAATACTACAAAGGGCACTAAGTTCCAGGTGCCATTATACAATGTAGAAGTAATGTCTATTCAAACAATTTTATAAAATAAAAATACATAAGTATATAATATGCTGCTGCAAGCGTTTTAATTTAAGATTAATACATAATATTATTAGTAACTGATTATTATATTTGTTGGTCTAGTGGCCACAAGTGTTACTGAGTACAGCTGTTGAGCTGGGTTGTGTTAAGGGTGGGGCAAAGTGTTGTAGGGTTTGTTCCATCAGGAGTTCCTCTGTGGAGACCCGGATTTTGAGTGTGGCTGGTTGATGGCTGTGGACTCAATAACCGTATCATGAGACTTGGACGGGACCAGCAGAATTTAAGCAAACTATACTAATAATATACACCTATTTATAATTCTTATTTTAACATGATCTGTATAACACTGCCCTCTGTGAGTTCCTGTACAACTGTTACAATAGTTCTGTGTGAAAGTATTGATTCTTTTAATACAAGATCAGCACCATCTTTTGGATTGTTTGTCACATTAGGAGTCACCAGGTATTGCGGGAAGATTAGTTATTAAACTAATTTCGATGACTTAGTTTATCTATCTAAAGTTAAAAAATTGAAAAAAAAAAAAAAACTTTTATATTATGAATTTTGGGGTTTTAGACATAAATAACAACTGCACAGTTGTTATTGTAGCTATATTGGTTGGGATGCGGTGTTACCCAGTATTCTAGAAAATACCTAATGCAATTAAGTATAGGTAATTACTAATTATGATATGGTTTTGAATTAAAATTACAATTATTTTACATGAGAATTTATAAACTAAAACCATAATTGTTTGATTAAACCTTTTTGAACTAGGTACCGAGTGTGTTGTCAAGCCTAATAGGTAGGTATTGAAGTTGTAAAAGTAATGATGCTACTACTACTTTACTTTACTAACTTTAACCCTAAAATGCCTTTGCATTTCTGAATACTAGCATTGTTCGCATTTACTCCTATAATATCTTCTTTTAAACCAATTATTGTTTAGTATAAAAATAAACTGAAAGAAAGGTAGAACAAATTGTTAACAGGAATATGTGCATGTTAAAAGATAACATAGAAAGTACAGGAATACCTAGATATGATGGTACTCAGCTGTATCAAAATATGGAAAGCTCTTTAATATTGTTTGGAAGTTTTATTCAACTGCGTAATTTTAGAGGTTTTTGTAATTTGAACTATGAATCTCGGATAATTGTCAAGTTTGGGAACACAAACTTAATTTCATATCTTAGTACAAGTAGATACAAGGGTCAATCAAAAGTTAACCGAGACTGGTATACCTAATGTGTAAGGTTGATTAAGTGTGAAAAAAAAAAAAAAAAAATTGTAAATGTGAAAATAAATAATGTAAATTATCTAAGATGGAGTATTCAAGGTACTTGAATACGGAAAGAAAGAAAGAGATTTATTTGGTAAGAACTGTAACACATCAACAATGACAGAAGTAAAAGAATAGAATAGAATGAAAACCTTCGCATGCACTCAGCGCGGTGACATAGGCGTCGCGTGCATGGGAAGTTTGTAAAAAAAAAAAAAACCATTTTAATACTTACTTAATGTTTATTTTTTTATAGCACGACGGTGGTGGTGGCTTAGCCCGACTTAGGTCGTGGGTTCGAAACCAGGCTGGCATTTCGTGTGTTTTCACTCATCACCACTGTCCATCAACGGTGAAGGAAAACACCGTGAGGAAACCGGCATGTCTGAGAACCAATACTTCGAAGACATGTGACATCTACCAGTACGCAGTTTCCGCGTGGTAGATGGGCTTCCATTAAATTGGATGCATGGGCTTCCATTAAATTGGATGCATGGGCTTCCATTAAATTGGATGCATGGGCTTCCATTAAATTGGATGCATGGGCTTCCATTAAATTGGATGCATTTCAACGGTGAAGGAAAACATCGTGAGGAAACCGGCATGTCTGAGAACCAATACTTCGAAGATGTGTGACATCTGCCATTACGCACTGTTTCCGCGTGGTAGATAGGCTTCCATTAAATTGGATGCATGGGCTTCCATTAAATTGGATGCATTTCAACGGTGAAGGAAAACATCGTGAGGAAACCAGATGTAACACTCCATTAAATTGGATGTATCAAAATGGTGAAGGAAAACATCGTGAGGAAACCAGATGTAACACACCATTAAATTGGATGTATCAAAATGGTGAAGGAAAACATCGTGAGGAAACCAGATGTAACACTCCACTAATTGGATGTATCAAAATGGTGAAGGAAAACATCGTGAGGAAACCAGATGTAACACTCCACTAATTGGATGTATCAAAATGGTGAAGGAAAACATCGTGAGGAAACCAGATGTAACACTCCACTAATTGGATGTATCAAAATGGCGAAGGAAAACATCGTGAGGAAACCAGATGTAACACTCCATTAAATTGGATGTAAGTATCAAAGCAATGAAGCAGAGCATCGTGGGGGCGTGTGCTGGACCCGGTACTTCGCTGACGTGGACATCTGCCGACACGCACTGGGCCCTGGTGGCTAGCGGCCCATAATTTAATTTTACTTTAACATAATTTCATGTCCTTCACGGAAAGGAGGTTAGTATCACACACACATATTGTGAGTTGGAGTCGTTTTTCGTGTTTGTCTGTGTGTCCGCGTTGTTCTCCGCGCGGCGGATTTTGGTGGGGTTTTCGCCACCGTTTGGAGGGTTTGCTCCGGGGGGTTTGTGTGTTGTGCGTTTATTAAAGTTAAGTACTTATTAGAGTTGTTTAAAACTGAGAAGTCTCGATATTTTGTCGGGTCCTGGAAGCCGTGCGGGGCGAGAACGGATCGCTAGTGGGGTGTGTATAAGATAAGTACTGGGTATTTTCCAAGGGGATGTTATAGAATGACTAAATTTTCTATTGTTCTTGTCATGTACGTAACTGATTTTATTCAATCTCGTTGGTGACCGTTGGAGGTTTATGATGACTTTGTTACCTGATAGAATTATTATTATCGTTTACGTTCTTTATTTTTCTTCTCTTTTGAGAGAGTTAACCTACGATCTTACACACGGGCCGGAACTAAGTGTGTAAGGAAATATAAATTAAAAAGGTGGATGATAATAATGTAGACGAAGCCAAAAACTTTCGGGTGATGCGAAAGGGAATGGTGACTTTATGGAGCATGTAAAGTGTGTGAGAAGGCATGTTCAGAGTGTTAAGACTTTGTGTAAGAGCCTTGGCACTACACCGGTAGATGAGAGTACTATAGGGACGATATGGACGGTTGTGCTATCCATTGCATTTTTATTTCTATGGCGAAGTTTGGTAAATACTTACTAAGTTTTTCGGATATTGTAGTTTGAATGTTGTGTGAGTTAGGTACCTATAACTATATCTATCATGTTAAACTGTTTTATTTATTTTGTCGTGAACGGTGATATCAGGCCTATTGTAATATATAGTTTTATCTGTAATTATTATTCGGTCCCAATTCTAATTCCTGTTTTCTAAAATGGTTTCAGGTTTGTACTTATAATATGGAATCATCTCACATAAAAGTTTATATTTGTGTGCTAAGTGTTGGTGTATGATTGCGGCAACTTGGTCATGTCGGTGTTTTACAGGCCCCTGTGTGTTGAATTGTACACTAATTGAAAAAAAAAAAACTTTTAATGTGGCACCAGCATCTAAAAACATCCTAAAAAGCTTTGATAAAGTAACTCTAAAAAAAAAAAAAAAACGTTTTTAATATTTTTAAATGAAAGGGAACAGGTTGTAGGTGCAAGGAAACTGGACAAGGGATGAGATGAAGTAAAGACCGTGTCCAACATTTTAATAAGGCCATATCTAAAGATGAACAGACTTCGTTCGTTAGTTTTAACTTCCTTTAATTATTGCTTTAAATTAATTGGTACTTGTTTGCAGAAATGTATAGTTGAAATAAACACGTTATGATTTTGATCTTACACGATTATTTGATAACATGTTTTGAGTTGAACAAATAAAAATATAATAAGAAAGGGATGTAGTGTATCTATTTAATAGATATGTAAACACTATCTCATGCACGCCAGCAGTGAGGTCGCTGTCACTAATGTCAACTGTCAGTTCACTATGAATGGCGGGAAACGATGGAGGATACAGCGTACCTGCACGAGAGGCTGGGTCGTGGTGATGAGCCAGTGTAGTGATATAATCAGCTTAAATACGGGATCAACAGGATTCTACACATATCATACATACATACATAATCAGCCTATAATGTTCCCACTGCTGGGACACAGGCCTCCACTCTATGAGAGGGCGTGGGCCGTAATCCACCACGCGGGCCCAGTGCGAGTTGGTAGATGTCACATGTCTTCGAATTATTGGTTCTAAGACATGCCGGTTTCCTCACGATGTTTTCCTTCACCGTTTTGAGAGCAGTGGTGATGAAATTATTTACACAAATTTTCTCTTAGCATGATCTTCCGTTATGCCAAAAATACTGGAGCATTAATTATGAAATAATTATATGTTAAAGTTGAGGATTGATGCGTCCTATATTTGACGAAAACACGATTACATAAAATTCTGAGGAAAAAATCCAAAGTTACCTCTAAACCGAACTCTATACCGCTGGTATTTAAAAAAATACTTCAAATTAAGTCTTGAAACTTTGTATAATAACTGAATTTACTATAAAGCAGGTCTTATGTATTTTCTTTTTAATTACCATTATTTTCACCGTAAAAATAATTACCTACCTAAACTATTCGAGGCTTGGAGCCGCCAGAGTCCCACTCCGTCTCGCTATCACTCAAGCCACAAGTAGTAATGGTGCGAGCGAGATAAAAAGTGAATTTGAGTTGAGGTAGTAATAGGCCCTTAAAATCAAATAAAGATGAACAGCTTGCCAGTACAGAGATAAATCGAGTTTTTCGTTGTGTGGCTAAACACAATTGTAAAATAGGATAAGTGTTTTGGAAATAAATAAATAGTTAAAAAATATATAAGATTTTTTAATGATTTTTATAAAAATACTTAAAAATTAAGTATGAAAATAAATAAACAACGTACCTAATTATTGTTTCGCGTACCTAATTCTATACATCGTAAGTGTAGTTGCTTCCTTATTACAACCTTACAAATAGCTACACTCAAGTAACAATAGGGCTCAATACAAAACCACTATTCACAAATAAAATGTACGTAGAATCTAACAAAACCGTCAATTCATTGCGAATTCGTACACTTTCCTCCATTGTACTCTGAAGTACTCGAGTTACTCTTTAAATCTAATTTGGAAAGGCTTTTCGTGTCAAAACTCCGGCTGTATTTACACCTGGTAGGTAACTCAAATACTAAGTAGCGGATTGAGTTCGTAGGATTGTCTACCATCGGACAGATTGAAAGTGAATTTTATGTGAGTTGAAAGTTTTAGGTATACCTTTATGATAGTCAAACGGATTCAGGCGTGACTTTGCGGTAATCCATTAAAAAATACAATAAACGTAGATATATTTAGTAACCTATTTCGTTTAACTATTCTTCAAGAGTCATAAAAAACCCTGTAAGAAACACGACGAGTTGCCACACCGAGTGCTGGACTCCAGCGTCCAGCGCTTGGTGTGGCAACACGTCGTGTTCTGGTTTGCGATTGGTCAATCGTTATCCTGAGGACGCCTTGTTGAGAGGTGAAACGCGTGTCGATTTCTTACAGGGTTTTTTATGACTCTTGAAGAATAGCTAAGCGGAATAGGTTACTAAATATAATTATCTACGTCTATTATATTTTTTAGGTATACCTTTGCCTAACTTAAGGAATACAGGCGATGTTGTGTGTATGAAAATATGAAAAAAATTGTATGCCTGAGCGATCATGCTACCTCTACGAGGCTTATCAACTATTAAAAAAACCCAGCAGCGTGTAGATTTGTGGACGGGTAGTGAAATTACGATTGCCCTCTATTGCGTTTGAGTTAACACTACAGGCGAAATTGTTAGTGCACCTACATAAGGATAGGTCCACCGCTGTCTACTCCTTCATCTCACGAACAGTTTATTGTCGATGGAAACACTTACTGCATTTTACGCACATGCAAACCGAAAAGCTGTTCCTAGCCTAAGTGAAGTTAAAAAGTCTCTGGGGCATGTCATTTTACCAGCAAAAATTCTCTTAAATCGGAACACAGCAATATTTTTTAACCGACTTCCAAAAAGGAGGGAGGGTTTTGTATAATGTTCATCGATATTTTCGCCAATTGTGAACCGATTTAAAAAAATCTCTCGAAGTGTTCGCATATAGATTTTACTAACTTTGCTTGCGTAGTTTTTGAGTTAGCTTCAATATTACGTATTTTCCCCACTTAGTATATCTAGACGATGTTCTATGTGACACTCTGTCACTGTTATTTACATAGCAGGTAGTGGGATTCAATTTTTGTGGGGTGGGTAACACAACTAAAAAATGAAAAATAAAAACTTAATAAAAAAAAACAACCGACTCTCAAAAAAAAAAACAAAAAAAGTGAAAAGTAAGTAACTTAATTTCGGAAGTCGGTGGCAAAAAACGAAAATTGAAAAGGAAAGACACCGACTTCCGAAATTAAAGTTTTTTTGGAAGTCGGTTGATTTTTTTTGTAAAAAGTTTTTTGACGAAAACTTCCAAATAGTCATCTCATAAAATTCTCGAATCAAAAACCAATTTAAAACTAGCAACAGATGGTAAGAAATTGTTTCAAGACAAGAGTGCGTCTTTTTGAACTACAACTCAAATAATAGCTCGCTCATTTCGCCATTACACTTTCAGATCGGCTCTGAAACGAACTGAACTAGGATAGTCATTTAAACTTTGAACTTTACATTGTCAGAGTTGGCAAGTGGAGAAATTAATGCAACGAAACTTTTTACCTTCGCCTCAAAATTGCTTATTGTAATTATTATCAATCTGCCTCGCCTTTTCCCAACTATATGTTGGGGTCGGCTTCCAGTCTAACCGGATGCGGCTGAATAGCAGTAATTTTACATGGAGCGACTGCCTATCTGACTGCCACAACCCAGTAACTGGGTAATACGATACCCCTTGGTAAGACTGGTTGACAGACTTTCGGGCTTCTGACGATCCGTAACGACTGCTAAAGATTCTCGAATGACAGCCGGGACCAACGGCTTAACTTGTTTTCCGAGGCACGGAGGAGTCTCGATATGTAAAGATGGTCACCCATCCACAGATCAACCCCAGCAAGCGTAGCTTAACCTGATAGATCGACCCACGCGGCTGTTATTACTTAGCTACGAGATCCTCCATTGTAATTATTATCCGTTTGGAAATAAAATTAAAGCAAAACATGACCAAATAGTAATTGAACTGTAACATGCCTTTTGAAAAACGTCACCATACCATCATGATCATCTCAGCCGAAAGACGTCCACTGCTTTACATAGGCCTCCCCCAAGCACCGCCACTTCGACCGGTTCAACGTCACCAACCCCAGTATTTGGAAAATTTGACTTTCTACAGTTTTCTTTCATGGATCTGCTAGTCTTTAGCTGAAGTGTCACGGTGATGTGTTCAGTTCACCCTTAAACTATAATATGTTGTTTGAAAATAATGTTTGTCTTGCGTTTTCTCTTTTCTATCTCTCTTCATAGCTTAATCTAACCTTACCTATCTAACCTAACCTTTACATAATGGTATTCCTATTAAGTAATTCCTAATCTGTTCCACGATTTTAAGGTCCCTATTACAGAACGTTCCTCAAGTCCAGTTTGATCTGCAATCAGTTGATCACTGTTTGAGTATAGAATCAGTACTTGAGCATCGGTCTTATTCCAGAACGGCAATCAATCTATACTCAGCTGAATCGAGACTCAAATCGAGCCTCAAGCAGAGATGTGTATTGTCTATGAATCAGCCTGTTTTCGTTTACGATTTATTATAATAACCGACTTTGATCCGATCTTCATTGGAATAGAAATATTAAAATACACCATAGAACCCCAGTTATTTAGGAAATCAGCGTTATTATTTCATTCCTGAATAGTAAAAGGCCCCATTTATTGAAGAAGTGAAGTATAGTAATTTTGTAAGCAAAATTGTCAAGCTTAAAAGACTTGTATTTGTGGCCTTAAATAAGTAAATTATGCTATTTAAAATGTCAGTATGTCAAAACATCAGTGTGAAAAACATTCGTTTGTTGTTTGTCTATTTTAATTATTTGTTTAGCTGATTTTATTCACGGATCATCCCCACATTCATCCACATCTCATCACATTGGGAATCGATCGAATAAACACTTTTAAAATACAAGGACGGAAGAAAAAATTTTGTACTTTGGAAAAAGTTCAACCTTTTAATAGAATTATCGTTAAATAAGTTATTCTTCAAATATGTCGATTATGATTTTGATAGGAGGTACCTAATTTAAAACAATATTAACAGAACTCGAAATTGCACTATTGGAACAGAAGAAATATTGACAATTTGACATGACAATCTATGCTCAAGCGCGGTCTCGACCACACTTGGGTGATTACAGATTTGATCACTGCTTGGGTTCGATTGAGTAACTGAGTAGCGATTTAAAATAAAGCCAAACTCAGTTGAACTAAGATCAATGAAACTATGCTTGAGCAACGTTCTAAAATTAAAAGCGGACTTAAAACTAGTTTTAAACAGAGATCAATACTTGAGTTTCCTTCTGTAATACGGACCTAAATCTTGTGGCGGTCCAACTGACTGCGTTTAGTGATTTGCGGTTTCCACCCTCGCACTGTTCAGTTCCAACGGTCACCAGTCTATGAGCAGATAATATTATTGCCCTTAAAGCTACGGTTTCAAGAAGAGCGGTTCATTAAAACGGCCGTCACGCTAATCTCTTATTTGCACCAGTAGGTGTCAAAAAACGCTCTGTATTTGGGCAGCCGATACTGTGTGACCGTTCACTGCTTTCTTTGGAAACCAACGCTTTTGTTGACAAACTCTTACTTATAGCTTTACCTGTCTGGCGCTATTACTGTCTGGTGCTATTAAAGTTTAACAATACATCTCAAATCCAGCTTTATTCCGTAGCAATAAAGCTGGATTTGAGGTATTATAAAATTCATCTAATTTGAAACTACAGCCACTCCGATATTCCATGAGTAGGTACTACGTATTGTACTGAACTCAGTGCTCTAATTTCCCAGCGGGCGCATTCGATTTGTCGAACTACTGTCAATGCCAAATTCTCAAAGTCAATATTTACGAAATAGATTCGATATTGTATCGATAGGTAATAGGTCCGTAGCCTTGTTTTGTGATTGAAAACTTAATTTGATGTAATTTGTGTGGTCTCTAGAAATAACAGATTTTTTTATTTAGTTTCCATATCCATACTAATATCCATATTATCAATAATAATATTATAAATTCGAAAGTAACTCTGTCTGTGTGTCTGTCGGTATGTTACCTTTTCACACTTAAACTACTGAACGCAATTCGACAAAATTTGGCAAGGACATAGATGGCACCCTGGGGAAGGACATAGTCTATTTTTTATCGACATACCGTGCCGGCTAAGCCGCATGCGGAAGCTAGTCGGTCATAATTTTGGTATTCGCACTCTAAGGACCGCTCTGCTGGACTAAGCCCTGATTTTTGAAAAAGCCTGATCTTGCCGTGGTTGCACAGCGATCATAATTTCAGCCGAAAGACGTCCAATCCTGGACATATTATGCCTCCCACAAGCAATGGACCAATGTTGCAAAAACCTATTACGCTCAGTATACAGGGTTATTGGTAAAACACCAAGAACCTCTTAAGGAGTCAACTTTTACTCTGGGAACAAATATGAAATCGCAAAAAAACAGCTATTCCGTACATTTTGACTTGTAAGTTATGCGAACATGAATGTACGGATCAGCTGTTTTTTTTTCAATATCCCTTTATAAGTCGTTTTTCCTTCGAGCTATCATCACATGAAATATATATCAAAGTATACGATAAAAAACACCTAACATAAGTTAGGCATTTTTATCACAACTACTATCACATAAAACACATTCTTCGCAATTCTTCCTCAACTCCACAAGTTCCTCTATAACTTGCATCCAAATTAAATGAAAGCGGCCGCTGTGTGAATAGTTTGCAGGTTCGCATGTTAAGCGCGATAGTTTGCCGAACTTAGAAGCCGCCTTAAGTTTGTGGCGCCATCTATTGGCAGTGTGCGGTTATTAAATTATTATGTAAGCTGAAGTTGCTGTTGCTTAGGTAACGTATGTAGAATCTTGATTTTATGTTTGTTGCCATATTGGAAGGGCAAAGTTTAGAAGAAAGATTTACCTGCACGTAGGTTATTAACTAAAACCACATTAACTAAAATAATCGTATTACAATAATTAGGTAGTACGACTTGAAACTGTTGAGACAGCATGGTTTCTTCCATGTGTATGCTTAAGGCAAATCTTGTGCTAATCGGTCATAAGTTTGGGATATTTTAAAATGGTTGTAGGGTACTTTGAAAACCAGATAACTACACTCGCGGCAATCTAACAAGTCCGTTTTGACGTTTCGTTCTCGTACTTAAAATACAACGTTAAGCCTTGAGAATCAGTTTTAAGCAATGTAGATAAGTCGTCGATTACCAGCTCTCTAAGTATGTTCAATCGATATGTCTCGAGAATCAGTTTATAAGAAACCAATTTTTTTTTTCATCGCTACACAAAGCATTTTTGTAGCTGTCAAAAGGGACTTTTTATTTTTTTATTTATTTATTTTGCACAATGTACACTCAGTCACAGGCTATGCTAAAAACTTATGAGCACATGACCCTGTTAGGGCGCAGCAAGTATTATTACATAAGTAACTTAAATAATTATATTGCATAGCTACTAGATATCAATATCACATTCATTATTATTGCTACTTATATTTAATCTCTAACACATTTAATTTATATTAATAAAAGTTATTTGAAATATATGAATATATACTTAGTTACAATAATAAAATCATTTTATACATAGAGATATATAAAATTTGTGCTTTATTTTAGCTTCTTATCTTCCATAAACTCTTTAATACTATAATAACTTTTTTTAACAGTAATGACTTAAGCCTAAATTTAAATATGCACAGTGTTTTTGTGTTAGATTGTCGCGAGTCAAAATTTTGTTCTGGCACTGACTGAGCCTTGCTGTCCAAAAACACGATACGAAGTACACCAGAAAAAAAATCAATTTGAACTTTACCTAAATGGAAACAGCTTTTTTTTTTTGATGGTGTGATATCATCAAATGACATCTCCCGCTCTGGGCGGAGCGGAAGGGCGTGTCAGACTTTTACTGACTAAAACCCGCTAGTGTTCCATCAGTTGCCTATTGCCAAGGTCCCGGTATCCCTTTCAGACTTTCTCGCAACCCTGGCAGGAAATGGAAACAGCTGAGGTGTAACTAGCGAGTCCTTTGCAACCATAAAAAATAAAGGCGACTGTTCACTACTACGGAGGATGTACAGAGTGGCTTAGTACATAAACTGCGTGGTCAATGGACGATCTATATCCTTACTAATATTATAAATGCGAAAGTGAGTTTGTTAGTTACGCTTTCATGCTAAAACGGCTGAACGGATTAAATTGAGACCATGACCTGGAATAAGACATTAGGATACTTTTTATCCCGGTAGTTTAAATTCCCATGAGATCATTTCCAACCACCACGCGAGCGGAGCCGCGGAAAAACACTAGTTTTCATATAAAAAGAAGCTAGGAGGGTTGTGATGGAACAGCGCCTTTATGCCGCGATAGTTGTGAACTAGGTGAAGCTTCAGCTAACTTTGGGAAGAGAAAGTTCGTGTGGTGTGCCATCTATCGGTGGATGCGATTATTAATTAATAATATTAGATTGTGTAGGGGTTTGTTTTTACATTTTTATGTAGGTAATTATGGGGTACATGATAAGTGTCAGCCGAACTAAGAAAATAAACGACTTGAGAGTACTTTCCACATAATATTAAATTAAATTTACATCGTAATAATAATTATTTATTTATTTCAGATCACATGGTCCATACGTTGTTAGTAAAGGTCTTAATCTAATGTTAGTAAAAAACGACACTACATACAAAAATTGCAACGACTGACACCTACGTGTGCAGCCGTATCCAGTGAACCAGCATAGGGCTGTCCCACCTATCACAAAATACCCTCAGGATGCTGTGGGAGCTAGCACGCACTCTACCGAGAATAGAAGCGCACCGTTTCCGTATAATGGCATGAAAACCATCAACCCTGGCCTCGGCAAACATCCCGGAGGCGCTACAAAAGCGTGGTAGACCCAACAGCATCCTGAATACATAAAATAATGTAATGGCAATGCGATGGAGATTAATTAAAACTTGATGAAACGCATACATACTATTAACCTACTCGAAAATCATCAGGCACACTCATAATGTAAATGTCAAAACTCAAAACACACAATGTCAAAAACTGAACACAAAATGATTTGCATTTTGTGTTCAGTGGAACTTGCACGAACGCACGGAATAAACGCATATTTAATTAAACGTACATGGTCCATTTTAAAATTAATAATTTTACCCTCGTATTTCACATCATATTTATTTACTTTTAAAACTTCATCCATATAATCTATGTGTGATAATTGATAATACTTAATTTTGCTTGTCGCAATAATTTCAACCAGAACGATATAGAAATAAAATTAATAATTTTAGCTAATAAATTAAACTTTATGCATATCTATGCTTATCGCAAAAATTCAGACCAGAACACTATAGAAAAGATGGATTTTCGATTTTAAAAATTATGCTTATTTCATGCTACCCTAGCATGAAATAAGCACGATTTTTTTACTGTTCAATTTTTCTCCTATATTTTGGATCAGCCATGCAAAACTACATCTGAATGCAAAATCTTTTTGACCACCACAAGGATATCACTGGTGTTGCTCATCAATCCTTATTTCACAACCCATAATGGCGTCGTAGCCGCGTAGGCATTTGGTAGCCCGCCACATGCCATGATTTACAAGTTAATGGATATTGGTGCAAATGCAATGCTTCTTGTATTGTGTGACCGATGGTGTGCGTAATTCCATGCCTGCTAGTGGTTTTAAAAATGTATGCTCGAATAGAATGCGAGTGAGACGGCATGAATATGATTTTTCGCCGCCTGACTCACGTCGTGTCCCGCTAGTCGATTCGGATTCAAGTAGCGGAGCATGACGCGAGTTAGTATACTCAATATCTTTATTGCTTTACCATAATGTGTACTTACATAGGTGGTAGCTATACAGTATGCAAGGGTAAACACCGTTGTCACTCAAACCATGGGTAGTTGACTTAAATATAAAACTAAATGACCCAGTAACAACAAAAAAATCCTTATTTTCATAAAAAGATTTTAAAAAGTAAATATCCGTCACTGTCCCGATACTCATGGAAACGCGTTCGAGAGAGCCGCGAAACAGCTGACGGCCGGTCATGTAACGTCCCGCGCGCCCCGCCCGCCCCCGCCAACCGTTGGCCGCGGCCGGTCGTTGCCCTTGCGTGTAGGGTGAAATATTCTTGAGGAAAAATGTAGATTTTCTTTAAAAAAAAAAGTTGTATTTTTCCATAAATTTTAAGTTCTATAAATTAAACCAAACCACTGGTTTCAAGGATAACGGTATTTACACTAACACCCTGTTTATTTTTTGGACCATTTAGGGCACAGCAAAAGGGCAGGAGAGAGGAAGCCCTGTTTTAGGAGATCATTAACTTGTTATTGTGGAAAAAAGTTTTAACTTACATTATAATCAAAATCAGGCGATGCAACAATTTCGCATACCTATTATTTAATATTATAATTGAACTACTGCGGTTTCGCTGGTATGATTTCGCAGCGGAGGTGTGCTACCGGCAAAAATGTGTAAAATAAGCAAATAGTCTAAAATCTACACAAACAAAAAAAAGGAAATACTGATCTGTGTGATGAATAAATCCAGACCCTGAATGAGATTAGAATGTAGAGGAAAGGAAAGACAAAAAGGACATATTTGGTAAAAAAATATCATTAGTCCCACATTCTTTCACATCAAAATGTAAAACCTTTATATATGTAGGATAGGTACATACCATTATTTTACTTTCCCATGTGGAGCTAAGTTTATAAGCTCCCATAAACATAAGCTCTACTTAGGAATCATTTACCGAAGCCGGCCCTAGTAAAGGGTGTGAGCACTTAGCGCTAAGTACACGTTGAAGCAACTAATCGGTACAATTACCACACCCTGTGTGGGTAGTCGTAAATATTGTAAAGCTATAATTAGGGCTATAAATGCTCAAATTAAAGGCTCTCAAAGGTAATTATTATGAATGTTATAGACAAAGTTCTGTATTCAACTTTTTTTTTAAACGTTCGGCTATTATTAATAAAATGAAGTAAGAAAGCTAACCGAAGGTAAACTCTATGATGGGCAACATTGGCCCTTGGTGATGCAGATGTCTTAGATATTCATACTTTTACTAATATTAAAGAGGTGTAGGGGACCAGAATTACTGATCCAATTCAGAACATTCTTTCACTAATGAGAAGCTACAGTATTGCCGAGTGTCTAAGGAGCTGGCCACACATAAGAGACGTGAGACAAGGACGGGACGCAGACGCGGCAATAGTATGCAGATGGAAAAGCGACGTGCCTGCGTCTTGTCCCTCTCTATACGTTTTGTGCCAGATGAAGTCTGCGTCCCGTCTCACGTCTCTTCTGTGGCCCTCGCCATAGGATATATTTTATGTTAAAACAAGAGTTTTCACGCGGACGAAGTCGCGAGCAGAAGCTTGTAAAATTTTATCCTAACTAATATTATAAATGCGAAAGTGAGATTGTTTGTTTCACGTTAAAAAGGCTAAACAGATTTTGATTGGTAGACCATGACCTGGCGAAGGACATAGTATACCTTTTATCCCGATTTTCCCAAGGGATCGAGACTTACGCGGGTGAAACCGCGGGGCGCGGCTAGTAATATTATAAATATGAAAGTAACGCTATCTGTTACATTTTCACGCCTTAACGGCAGAACGGATTTTGATAAAATTTGGTACATAGGTAGACCAAGGCCTGGCTTAGGACTTATGATACTTTTAATCCCGGTAGTACGGTTGTGCCGTTGTATAATTTCCGCCCACCACACGAGGGAAGTCGCGGGGAAAAAAGCTGCAGAAAGTGTCAATAATGTAACCTTTTTCCATCAGCTGGTCTATCGTCGTTTCAGTCTGTTTTGCCACATAAATAGTACATAACTTAAACTTTTGAACTATGGTGACTATCACCTGTATTAATATTATTAAACACAATCATTGTATATTCGTCAAATAAAGAAATATCACAGAATACGATCATGCCTCAGATCGAAGGCACTACGCCGCTCTACATTGTGCTCTCAACAATGCATCAGAATTCAATAGAAGGCGTCAAATATTGAATTTACAATGAGACGCAATAGAAAGGGCCGAATTTATTAAATAACCTACTTTCGCAGGCTTTTGGATGATATCTAGGGTTATAGAGGTCCAAAGCTATTGAAGGGAGTGTACACAATTTTTTGGTATATTTTTGCCTCCAGTTTCCATTTTGTTGCAAGAGTTTAGTCAGTAAAAGAATGATAAAACTTCCCGTTCTTCCCAAACTGGGGTTTCTACCAATAGCAATTTCGCTACAAAAAAAAAAATTCTCTTGTACAGTCAGGGAAAAATACAATAGACGCTGATATATTTAGTAACCTATTCCGCTTGACTATTCTTCAAGAGTCATAAAAACCCTGTAAGAAATCGACACGTGTTTCACTTCTCAACGACGCAGAGACTCTGCGTCCAGCGCTCGGTGTGGTAACACGTCGCGTTCTGGTTTGCAATTGGTCAATTGTCATCCTGAAGATGCCTCGTTGAGAAGTGAAACACGTGTCGATTTCTTACAGGGTTTTTATGACTCTTGAAGAATAGTCAAGCGGAATAGGTTACTAAATATATCAGCGTCTATTGTATTTTATAATGGATTTCCGCAAAGTCACGCCTGAATCAATTAACAGTCAGGGAAGTTAATCGTTGAGTAAATTGACACCCTGCGTCAATTTGCCGTGTTGTATGAAATGATTATGGCTGTACATTTCATACAACTGTCAAAAAATGACTACTGTTGTGATTTGAATATATAAACAATTGTAAGTTGGTAGGAAAATTAATTTCTATGACTTCACACTAAAAGCCACGAAAATAAATGGCTCAAGTATACATTTCAAAAGAGCCACCAAAACTTGGGTTGTCAACGTACAGTACTTAGCTCGTTTCCTATCTTGCTTATCTTTTTCCCAAGCCAATTCACGGGCGGGTTTGATGTTTTTTTTTGTTTTCATTAACACGTTCAAAGACACGCTCTGTATGAGATAATAGGTACTCAATTATGTGTTAATTCTGGTAATAAAAAACCTAGTTTGTAATAATAGCTAAGTAGACGTCATAAAAATGAATAATATGAATTTAATGGCCTACCACAGAATAAAGAATAATTAATTTGCATGAAGGAAGAACCTATTTAATACATATATAAGATACGATCCTTAATTACATACTCCTTTTGCCTCGTTTATGTTCTAAATTCATTCAATCACTTACAGACAAACGCACAGCTTACACTGCTGGATCTATCGGCTGAGCCATTTTCGAGTTTTTGCGAGACTAATGCATGACAATTGATTTTTATGTTATAAATCTAACATAGACAATAATATAAATATAACACAACTAACTATTTACATTTATAAAGGTACTAAATTAAATTACTGATTAAAACTAACTAACTGTACAAATAAACAATAAACTAAAATATGGCGTCGAAAAATTTCTCCGCATCGCTGTCGGCTGGTAATGTACCCAAGAGACTGGCGGCATTGCCACGTTGTATGGCAATGCTTAGCCTCACTAAGGTAAAAGCTAGCTTTTGGGTCACGGGAAGTGTCAAACAGCCGTTAGGAGATTTCATGGAACAAAATATGAGCACTCGGCCCCTTTCAAGCCTACAGGTATATACGCACGTGTTCCTTTGGCAATAAACCAATTCTTCATTCTTTCAATACCTTGACCTAAAGCCAAATCATTGCAAAAATGACCTCCAGTCCAGTCCACTTCAAATAGAACGAACTACTTGATAATTTCCTTTGTATAGGTACAAATGTCAAAGTGTACCGGAGCAGAACATTGAAATGTTAAGACCCCCGACCTATGATTATAGCCCACAAATTGATACTTATCGACACTACTTACGTCCGTAAATTATACTTACCTGTAATCCGTGGTGGAGGCGTACTTAGTATGAGTAATAGGAACTGCTAAGGTGATCACATAGTTATATCGGTCGAGTCGAGTTTAAATGATGAGGTCACGATCTGCTGTATCAATAGGGATCGATTAAGGGCGATTTAAAATCAAAATCCATTTATTCAAATTAGACTGAGAATCAGCACTTTTTGAACATTAAAATTACATAAAGCAGTCCCCCAATATGCCCGCCCTTCACCACCTCCTAGAAGAAGAAGTGGCGCAAAAACTCCCCAGCAACACAAGTGTGCACATACCGAAATGAGGGAATCTATGCTTAATTTTAACGACGGAAAAAATATTTATAAAAATCCAAATATTTTTTTAGGTATATTCTTTTACGGAAATCGCCTGGAAGACCTACTGGTCCATGAAGGAACTGTTTAAGGGCCTATGGCACTGAAATGCAGGCTCATGGACATGTGTATTCTTCCCGTCTTAACCTATGGCGCACAGACTTGGTCTTTGACTAACATCCAGAAGTCCAAACTCAAGGTCTGCACCCAACGAGCAATGGAGCGCAGTATACTAGGCGTTAAATTAACGGATCGTGTTCGTAACACAATACTGCGCTCCAAAACAAAGATAGCTGACGTAGCTCAAAAGGCTGCCCAACTTAAATGGGACGGGGCAGGACATGTCTGCCGCACAAACTGTGGGCCCTAATAGCGCAGAACTGGTGCCCTGAGACAGTGAGACGGGGTCGCGGCAGACCACGTAGGACGGGACGAGCTGGATAGGTTCCATCAAAACTGACAAGAGGAAGCGCGGGCTCGCGAAAGATGGAAGGACTGGAGCGAGGCCCAGGATTGGGACAGCGTAGGCAAGGAAAAAAAAAAAAAATTTATGGCATTTTTACAATTTTACTTAGATGAGGGAATCTATGCTTAATTTTATAGACGGAAAAAATATTTAAAAAAATCTAAATGTTTTTTTAAGTATATTTGTTAAGGAATTTTTACAAATTTTGTTCGCTTCTTTGAATGATCTATCGCGATGAAACAAACTCCATAATAATTAGAAGTAAGAAGGCTTTCTCAAAAAATTAAAGTTAAAAAACCCTCAATTGAAAATAAACTTTTTTTTTTAACAAATTTTTCTTTTTTGCAAGAATCTGTTTTGTTTTCATCAATTTTTATAATAATCGCAAAATTTCTTAATAAGACGCATAAATAAGACGTATAAATTGCATGCTCGATCATAACATTTTCTATAAGTGTCAAAATATAACGCTCCATAAAAAAACAAGTTTTAATAATGTTATAATGTAAATTAAGTTAATAATAATTTGTTTTATTAGACAATCTTAGTTATTGCACCTACCACTGTTTGTCTCTGCATCACCCAAAGTTTGACTGGTAGAAAATGCTTATGGCATTAAGTCCGCCTCTGTACATTTGTGTGCTTAAAATATTAAATAAATAAATAAATAAAATATAAAAAAATATTTAGATTTTGTAAAATATTTTTTCCGTTGATAAAGTTAAGCATAGATTCTCTCATTTCGATATGTGTGCACATTATAAAGATTCACACTGTATGCTATGACTTTCCTCACGTTCACGTTCAAAATATAATTTATAAGTATGAAAAATGAAATAAAGAAATAATAATAAATTTATTCAAGAAATAAAAATTGGTAAATAAAAAACAGTGTAAAGCTAAGAAATAATGTAGGTATTACAAAGTATGATGCCTGTACTAGGATAAACCTGTATCACAGGCGGCTTACTTCATATCGATGCATAATACTGGCATCATCAAGAAGAATGGAGAAAATATTATAGAATACAATAATACAAGAATGTAGACTCCAGAAAATTGTTAATTATTACTTGCAAAGAAGTCAAAACTTTGAAATGAACAGGAAGTTCTCCAAAGATTTTGGTAAATATTTTAATTTTGCACTCCTAATTAAATTCTTACGCCGAAGAACCCGCTTACGTACTAACCAGTAATACAAACGGTTTAAAATTGTGAAAACGTGAACAATGAAAGCGAAGGTCTTTCCAGTCCTTTGTTTAAATTAATTACGAATTTTCTACCTAATTCTTACAAAAAAATAATCAATCCTATTAAAGAAAACACAATTGAGACGAGAATAACTTCTAATTTGAAAACGAAAGTAGGAAATGTTCGGGATTTTGTTGGTTCGTGGTTTTGGAACCGAAAGGCTTAAAAAAACGGGTATTCAGCTGCATCCGGTAAAACTACAGTTTCCTAGTAGAGCGGTGGCCGCCACATAACGGTGACGGATATCATGAAAATGATGGTAGTAGTGTTTGACTTCACGGTGTCAAAAAACACTCTCTAGGAAAAAACACCAACTTACTTTCATAAATAACGTCTCAGTGCCGTCATTCACCGGTTATTGCAGACCCATTGTGGCGGCCACCGCTATTCTAGGTTACCATAGCTGTACCTACACTGAAAACCAACCCCAACATATTTGGGATAAGGGTAGGCATATGATGTTATTAGGTACCTGTAAAGGTTTTTTAAAGGTTGTGCAACATACGATTCCCGGATTGGGCAAAGTGTTATTGCGATTTTCCATCTAGAATTGCTCAGTAGCAGCCCGGAGTCTGGATTTGTGCCCGGTTAATGGCAATAGGCTCGCCCCCTATTACATGGGCGTGATGTTATGTGTATTATCCAAAATCGGGATTAAAACCTTGACGCTGCTGGTAGCACACCTCCTCCGCGAAACCATAGCAGCGAAACGCTACCGGCGTGTACCCGGATTGCAGACCACAGTAAGATTGCCGAAAGATATCAATATCTACATCGATAATTTGTAACAAATTAGTGCCTTCGGCCAGTCCTTGATATTAACCAGAGTAAATCACATTCGAATAAACAAATAACACAGGCGGACTAGGAAATGAATGGCAAACATAATTGACTGAGACTTTTTTACCAGAATACGGAGCTACATGCAATAGCGACCACCGTGCGTAATGTTTCGTTTCTAAGGGTCTCCGCACACGGGCCACCAGCCACAAAACGCCGCCACCAGCATATTTCTTGTAGTTTTCATACATTTTATATCGACTCGCCGCACACGGGCCATACGCGACAGCCACAAACGCCGCGGTGTTTGTGGCTGAAAACTACAGGAAATATGCCGGTGGCGGCGTTTTATGGTTGTGGCCGGTGGCCCGTGTTTGGAGACCCTTAGGTCTCAGAATTAAAAATACATTATTAAACTTCTTGCATTTAAATACCATCCATGTTGAGTGACGACTCTTGGGACATCTAGTGCATCTTTAGAGCCTTGCTTGTCCAAAGTGTCCAATGATTTTTCGTGTCTTGTTGACCAACGCGAAAGATGAAATATCCTAACTAATAAATGCGAAAGTGAGTTTGTTTGTTTGCTACACTTTGGCGCTAAAACGGCTGAACGGATTTGAATAAAACTTGTCACATGGTAGCCCATGAACCCGGAAAAGGATATGGGTTACTTTTCATCTTAGATCGCCGACGAAGTCGCGGGCGACAGCTAGTATTACTATAAATGTGTGGTGAAGACCAGAAATTGAAAGCTTCGGTAGAATGCTTGAAGATGTGTATAATTATTTATTAGCCATAACTTAAATATAATACTCGAGGAACACAGTCGATTTACTTTATCTAAAAAAAAATCAAGTAATAAAAACTAAAACCCAACTACGACTTAAAAGGTATAAACAAGACACCACAGACAGACAAATTAAAAATCCGGAGTCACAAGTGTTAGGGCATAAATCGAACAGATTACGTGTGGCTCCGGATTTTTAATTTGTCTGTCTGTGGTGTCTTGTTTATACCTTTTAAGTCGTAGTTGGGTTTTAGTTTTTATAACTTGATTTTTTTTTTTATTCTTTTTGGCTTATAATATATATATTTTTGAAATGTGCTCATTAAGCCCTTTCATTTGATACCCAACATGGTACGATTAAACCATTTTTTTTTTTAAGTTCCTCACTTTATGTCCTCTAGAGGGCGCCATTTTTAATTTAATGTGACTTCACATAGCCTATAACCAGCGGACAATCACGACGCTTCTAACGATACCTCATTTGTCAAATTGTGATAAGTGGTTTGGAAGATAGGAGGGAACAGATGAACATACATACATACATACATACATACATACATACATACCGGTCAAAATCATAACCCTACTTTTTCTTCGCCGTAGTCGGGTAAAAATACCCCAATGTTTTGTTTTATAGGACCGGCATTATCTTGTGTGTAAAGGGCGCCTAGAATTATTTCTGACTTAATGTATGGGCTTTTAATCATTAATTCCATTAATGAAATGCGTAATATGCAAGGATCGTAGCAGGTTGGCGTTCTAACTAGTTTTTGCCTACCCCCAAAGCGTGTTATATGTTTATGTGTGAAAATCCGTGTTTTAAACAAAAAACAGATTTATATAAATTGCCTTTAGAAACAAAACCGGTATTTCAACTATTCAATATTTATTTTTCCACTGTAACAATAAATATCACTATCAATTGATCACTACGAAGTAATTAAATTGCAAACCTATCAATGGAAACACACAATAAACCGAATGGATAATAAAAAAAACAAACGATACAGATTACTCACAAACGGTCAAACAATAAAATTCAGAATGCTATATGAATGTAAAACGAACTAAAAAAAGCGCAAAATAAAACTACCCGAGAGCATTCCGCAAAACAAAGCGTATGATGTTCGCTATTTCCGGTTTTTGATACCAATTTGCACTCACATCCGGTTTTACTCGTACCAGGAAAATATTCACTACAACCTAAACTAGAATTTTCACTAACCATTTGAGATAGATAGTATACATTGACGGTTTTGAAGGAAGGGGTAGGTGACGACTTTGGTATTGAAGTAGCAATGCATGATTATGTTTGAAAATGTGATGTGAAGTCGCTAATCCAGATTTAGGAATTTATAAATAAACATGAATTAGTTTTACTGTTTATTATTTCTGTTGAATTATACAAGAGTCAGCCTAATTCCTGCTTACGTCTTAAAATAACAGCATAAAGTTCAGCATGTTATTTTTATAACTTACTTAATAGCGGACTTTACTTATGTACAAACATTTATTTAAAAAAATACCCATTTCTGTCCTGCTGTTCTCATGTGATGCGCTTACCAACAAACAGCATTTCATTTTTATTTATTTATAAATAAGATTTTGAAATAAATAATTACGCTTTTATTCATTTATGTACAAGTCCTGAGGATTGGTGCATCATTAGATTACATTTACGTAAAATTATAAAATTTGTATTAAAAAAAATAACCCTCCCACCGCAGTGTGAAAATCTAAAACTATTATAATAATGCACAATACATATTTTTTTTGTGAAAACTTATTCCATAAGATATTTTTATATCATGTTACTATTAAAATTAAAACATACTTCGATTGTCGTGTCCGTGTCAGCCAAAGGAACCATTTTTGCACAAAAATATTCTACCACCTACAAACCGATTCATTCTACTGATAGACATTTATTATGAGGGGAGAAATATTATATTTAACCGAAATCCACTCAATCCTTATACTGATGTCTTGGCTTAAATAAATCCGGGGCCATACAATCCAATCATAGAGAGATATGGAACACAATTAGAAAAATAAATATATTTTGTACTACATTTATATTGATAGGTACTATTTTTTTTATTGTTTGTGGAGATTTGGCGAGTAAATTACAGAGGGCTTTTTGGGGATTTAAGACGGTATTCTTATTTAATTGGTCGTATAAAATCCGCCAAAATAAAAGAGCTTAATCAGTAATTTCATAAATAAGTATACCTCTAGGAAAATATTGAGAATATTGAAGATACAGTTTTTTTTATAATATTAGGTACGGCGGTATATTTATTTAGTAATTATGTACAAATTATGTTAATATATGGCAACCTTCGACACTGCTTATGCGCAAGAAGTGCTATTTTGCCAAGTTTAATTGTCTTTTCAAGTAGTACTACGGTTGAAAACCATCTGCGTTTCCTGTCGCAGCTAGTTAGCCTCGACATGCATTTGTGCTGGAGACAAATAATGCATTATTTCTACAACTACGACTAGCCACTACATGATTGTGTTCAAAGTAACTTAAAATGTAATGTAAATGACTGGGTTAAAATTAGCAAATGGTTTAGTTCAAGCACAAAAACATAGATGGCGCCACAAGGCAGTATAGTGGGACTTTGCTATTTCCGCTTTTTATTCTTTTCTAAACTGATACATATTTTAAACGAATTAGTTTTATAATTATTTATAAAAACAAATTATGCATACTATTATTATTTAAAAAAACTAAATATGTTTTGAAAAAAAAAGCCCAACATAAATATTTTTAAAGTAATATTTAAATATTTAGTAGTTTTAGATAAGATAATTATTAAGTGGAAAAAAGTGGTTAACTTGCCGACTGCCATAGATAAGAAATATCTATTATTAAAATTATCTGTAAAGTCACAATCATCATTATTAAGTAAGTAGTAGCAAATTAATAAAACAATTAAAAGATATCTAAAATCCTATATTAACTTGTAAAGATACTAATTATTTTTTTCTTTATGTACCTCAGTACTTTTTTGACAATTTTTTTTTTAAATAATTAGTATTTAAAATCTTGATTGAACACTGTTTTTTTTAACTGTTACTTTCTTTTATTACGTCTCGGGTGTAGAAAAATATGTTATTAATAAATACACATAATTTCATTACACTCTAAAACTGAAATAATAATAAAAAACACAAAATAATAATGTCACAGCGGCAGACGGGTTAACTAAAATCGGGAAAAAAACTGACCCCTTGCTCGATAGATGGCGTTGGGATCGAGTTAGATCTCGCTATGGTTTCGTTACCGCGGAAACATGACTACCGCCGACGCGCTATGTACAAGTTGCCATCAGGAGGGTCTTAACTGACTCGACTGAACAGCGAATGATGAGATAGGATATGATCCCAGTGATTACATTCCGCTCGCTCGCTTCTCAACTATCGCAGAGATCCGAGTCGAATAACTGACGCTGTTTTTGGCCCCTTATAATCTATTATAATAATAATCTAAAACTATACAGTACTTTAGTGCGTTGGCTATTAATAACTGACTGTGGACCGTGTGAAGTAATGAATGTTAGCATGGTATCATTGGAACAGAGCATTCACGTCACGGCGACACTTATTTTATCAATCATATAAAGTAAAATGATTCTTCAGAATTGGATTTAGTTCCAGTTTTCGCCGCTAGAAAAAATATTATGTTTTGTTTAGTGCCATTATGCACAGGAAGCACAAAAACCACACCACTTTACCCAGAAAAAATATACAATTGGCCACTGAATCAATGGCTTCAATATAAAATAAAATTGAGCTGCAAAGTTCATACAAAAAATGTTGGCAATAATAAAAATATTGCTAAAGATGATTCTACTATTTAGAGTGCGCCATTTATTTCCTATCTAGGTATCTTTATCTAATTCTTTATATAATCTTGAATTTTTGTTAGCAATTCGGAATTGAGGTCACTCGTATTGGTATTACACCACTGTACACTGCATCTATAACAGTTAAATTATCTTCGATGCCCGTGTCAGTACTCGGTAATCCCAACCTATCCATAAGATCCTCATAGGGTGTAACAGGCGATTATTAAAATAATTATTGTTTTTCATGGTATTTTATTAAAGCAACTTGCAGTGTGTGTTCCCCCCCCCCCGCAAGATGAATTGACAACCTGGTGAAGGTTGCGGGAATCTTTTTGATGCGAAAAACACAGGACGCGTTGCTGTGGTGGCCGATGATAATTTATTCATAAAAGCCGTTTCACTAACGGCGCACTTGTTTTAAAGGTGAATCAGAGCATCGTGTGCAGTGAGGCGGAACGGCGGCCTTCAACTGTTTATTGTCAAGTTCACTGGCAAACTTTTTTGTTGTTACCTTTATGCAATACGATGCATAACAATCATTGAATAGGTATTAAATAAGCGTACTTCGTTTCTGTTGTGTTGTGTTCCTGGACACAAATTACCTTATTCATCGTGTAAATATTAGAATAGGAACGTCAGTAGCATCATAATGTGCAGTAGCTTCTTTATTGACTTTTGCCAGGCTTATCGGCAGATGGTGTTAAATAACATTATTAATTATTTTTTATGTTTATCATTATTGGGAGACTGCATATTGTTTTCTTTTTGGGTTTGGGTTTCTAATTTTTGTTTTTGATTGTTTTAAGGCAGCAACTGACATAAACATTCATAATAGGTATATAACCATTTTGTTGATGATACCAGAAAAACAGTTGGTGTTGTAAGAATGTCTTACGTAATTCAGTAGTTGAACCACTAACCCACTAACAAAGCCATATCCAAATCATAGTAATATGCCATAATAACCCCAATTACCTGACAATTTCATCAAGGTCATGGTAAAAAAAAAAACAATTTCAGTTTCGTTCTGACCGCTAACTCTTTTCACGTCTACCTTTAAATAAAAACCTACGGTTACGCATCGGCAACCAAGGTTACTCACAAAAGACGATTATCTAGTCCTTCCTTATCTATCACGTAAAAATATTGATAATCAAACAACGCACGTATTTCCAATGGCAAAACTAATTTAGTAATGTTGCGTGATCTGATACGTTGGTTTGAGAGAATTTGTGGTACTGATGCTGGGGACTTTGGACATTATTGATGCTCTTCTTCATAATCAAAATATTATAAGGTTCTCGTTGCTGAGACACGGGCCTCCTCTCTGTGAGGGGAAGTGGGCCGTAATCCACCACGCGGGCCCAGTGCGGGTTGGTAGATGTCACATGTCTTCGAATTTTTGGTTCTAGAACATCCCGGTTTCCTCACGATGTTTTTCTTCACTGTTTTGAGAGAAGTGGTACCTAATTAAATAATTTCAAAGTGCCTGTCAGGGTTTAAACCTACAACCCGTAAGTCACGGTTGTTACCACTGGGCCACTACTACTCTCTTATGTTTTACAGTCGTTAACAGTCACCAGCTAATTTTTTTTTAAATAGCTCTGATCTCTGATTTTTTGTAATTATTCTTCTTGCCAGAATTCTTTATTTGGCTGAGAAGATGATTTAAATTCTTGGTAGGTACCATTTGCAGGACTGTCACCACTCTAGTTCTTTTCCGCAAATTAATGTACCTACTTAGAACTTTGTGCAGTCTTTATAAGAGTTTAATTTTGTGCACCCTGGCTTATTACCATTAGTAAACAAATAAGTCCATAAAATATAAAAAAGAAAGAAAGAAAAACATTTATTTGGACACAGCTCGTGAAACACAGTATACAAAAAAAAGTAAAATTAATTATACAATGAAATTTTTTTTAAGTAGATTTTAACAAAAATAAGAACAACCTATTAAATACTAAGCCTATTAATTCTATACCTACTTATTGAACAGTGCAATGCAATTAATGCAGTTTAAAAAAAATACCCAAGTCCGAACTCTAAGTACAACTAAGTGACGAATACGCGTGAAAACCATCCGTTTGTGTCGAACAAACACACAATATGACTTGTTTAGCCGACCCACATCAGCTTTTGTGGCGTACAAAACTGTTTCGTTTTGCTAGTTAACTTTCAATAGATACTTGTCAAATTGGCTAACTTATTTAACTTAACGCTTATTGAAATACGAGTGGCTTAAATATGGTATCAAAATAGCGGCATTTTTGTTATTATATTGGTTGCATTAAAAAGGCGTAGAAGTGTAAGAAAAACTGGCAGATAATAATCATTATTTCCGTTGAACGGGATTAATTTGAGATGGTTTAATTCCTTCATTGTAACTTCTTGATTGGGACAATATTTGTACAGATTTCGTTTACGTTATGAGTGGCAGCTAGGCTTGTGATGTTTAAGAATAAGAATAATTTATGGCTTAAAAAATTACATTCGAATGCGTTGATTCCTGGAACTCACACTAGGATTCCCTGTGTCGTGAGATCCAGGCTCCTTCGTTCCGTTTATGTCGATGTACTATAGGTACACCTCTGCCTAGCCTATCGGGGATTACAAGCGTGATCTTATGGTTAAAATTAGGTACACAATTTTATTATGTATTTATTTCCACAGCACCCCTCTATGCATTACGCAATGTTTCCACAATGCAACTGCCGCGTATCCTTAGTCCTCGAACAACTAAAAGTCCTCTTTCTTGAAAAAAAAATACCCACAGAAAATAGCAACCCATAATCACAGAACCTATAATTTATATTGAAATTATCATTTTTTTATGTAACCCAATATTTATCATATTGTTACTATATTACTATACATAAATTCGAAAGTATCTCTGTCGGTCTGTCTGTTCTGTTACCATCACGCTTTACCACTGAACAGATTTCGATAGAATTTGGCACACAGGTAGATCATACCCTGGGTAAGGATAAAAGATGCGTTCTATCTCAGTAGGATCTTTTCGACCTCCATGCAAGCGAAGCCGCGGGCCCAACAAGTCATTTATATTTTTCCTTGTCTAACATATTTTCCCAGGCCCTTCTGTCTAATGACCAGAAGTAATAATCACGGTAAATTATTGTCACCTTCGGTGGGACAAGTGCGAGACAAAGTACCTACTGGTGTAGTGGCACAGTGACTCACTACGAAGTAGGGCGTGAGTCGTGAGTTTACAAAGTTATGTTGAGGTGCGCGTATACTAAGTTGTAACAGACATGTATAGGTTCACCAAATTTTGATACACTGTTTACTTTATTCGTACAAACGGTACACTAGGGACTGATTCAATATACATTTGTGAAAAGGTTACAACATAAAAATCCTTTATTTTATAGGTACCTATTCAAGGAAATTAATTGTTAAGCTAATTGGACACCCTACGATGATTTGCTGTGATATAGGTATTTTATAAATCTGTCAATGAATGACAGTCGTGATTCGAAATATATTACGGACAATTTTTTTGTCAATTTGTTAAACAATTAATTTCGTTGAATAGTTACATTCAATTAAAGTTATTCACAAATAATTAACATTAATTATATTTGAATTCGTAGAACAAAACATATTTTTAAATTACATTTACAAGCACATACTACATATTCGCAAGCTGTATTTAATTAATTTCTTCTCTTTATCAGTAACATCAACTTAACAAACTCGAATTGAATTAGATAGGTAACTAATTCAATTCGAGTTTGCTAAGTTGACTTACATCTACAATATTTACGTAAACATTTGCTTAGATTTACACTCTAAAATAGCCAAAGACTCATGAATGCGAAAGCTTAGAAAAAATATCTAGCTTTTTCTAAGGTAATAGACCCTTATGTAAATAATAAGCCCGTTCATGATTTATCGTGGACGATATCGTAAAATAAATCTTAGAGACTAGAGTGCCCATATATGAAGGCTTTTACAGCGATAAGCCTTAGGTAAGGAGATTGAAATATCGTTATAGTTATTTTGTGTATGGGGTCTACCAAAAATATTTATAATCGTGAAGTTTTCGTGACAATTTAAACAATCGGTGGGTACGATTTATAGAATTCAAACCTTTTATTTTTCTTATAAGGTACGGTAGGTAAGGTAATCTTTTTTCTATTAAAAAAATCACAAGGATAATTTTCAATTCATTTGACTAATTCCAACACCAAAGATTTATATAGATGTCATCTATACATATTACAAAATTAAAGTAGTTTTTTTGTGTCTGGCTGTGTGACTGCGTTGTATTTTTTAAACTATGCAACGGATTTTCATTATGTTTTTCACTTTCATTCAGAGAATTAATTCCGTTTTATGTGTATAATAATACATTAATAATTAATTAAACTTAAAAATAATAAATAAATCATGATGTTTTATCAAGTCATAAAAACAGTGCGAAGCGAGTGTGTGTCGCTAGTCGCTAGTTACACTATAATGCGCAGCCACCTTAACTATTACACCACAATACAACTCACGTATCATACCTAGTTATTTATGTGTGAAACATATTCGTAATGGTCCATGATACATATTGCGTTTATGACTTAGCCGTTTGTGGTTTTGGGTTTATTTGTGTAACTGCTGTACAGGATATGCTTTGTGCATGACATTGTGCAGGATAACTTCAGTGCTAAACGGCCAATGTTGGAAGTCGAAGTCTTTTGATGGACTTCCGTTTTTTTTTAAATCAAAATTATAAGATGTTTAAAGATTCTAACATTTACTTCTTAAAAATCTTAAATTCACTGACATGACAGACAACAGCCTAAACCACTGCATCTAGAAGGATTAAAGCGCAACAGTTGGTTTTATAACGTAGGTGAGCACTAAGAAAAGGTTGTAAAAATTCATCCCCTCAAGGAGTTCAATAGGGGATTTAAGTTTTTATTGAAGTTCATCATAATTACCTATTTGTCGATAGAAAATACCATCGGGCAAAGATTTTTTAAATATCTATTTGTCTTTCATTTGTTTATCATGCCTTGGGAACGGAGCATGGAAAGCCATGGGGTCTGCGCATGTTCTCTTTTCAAAAGTGTCGGAATGCTGTGTCATCGGACTATGAGAGTGAGGGTAAAGTGCACCTCTGCACCGCAGGAGACAATTGTATAGACATTGTGCAGTGTTTTTTCCTGTATTGGCTAGTCACTGTGACTAAAATTAGTTTAGGAAGAGTTTTTAAAAGTTTTTTTCTTTTTAATTTTGTACATACATAACGTGTTTTAAAAAAGTTATATAGGTATAGGTAGATTAGGATTATTTTATTACATTTAAATATAATTCATTTATTTATCATTTAGGAAGATAATTATTTGCCTTTCGTTTGCATTATTGCACACGGGACACTTTTATACCACCGACTAAGCATCAGCAACCTTTGCAGGTGTCAGAAGGGCAATTCCCTTATTGTTTATGAACATTTGCATCAGAGATAAATCGATGATTCGCGTTCTAATCTGTCAAAAATACTTCTATGAATTTTCCTACATTTTTGACAAGTTTTTGACATTTAATTGTCGCTGAGATGAGATTGCAAAATAGATTTTGAACGTTTTTGATTACGCAAATCGGCCTTATGACATTCGACACAAACCACTTTCCTTCAGGGCCGTCGGATTGTTTGCCAACCTACCAAAAATAGCAAAGTCTTCATACATGGTTCACATGTTACGATTTCCACTGAAATGACACAAAGGCTTTGTTTCTAGCTATTGTTGATGGTCACTGCTTACCCTTGACACGCTTGCCGTGAAGATTCGATTAACGTTGAGCGTGCTTTGGTTACTTCTGGTATTAATTGGCGATAATTGGTGATAATTTCCGGTGGGAACTGAGCTGAGGATTATAGGCGTTGTAGGAGGTTCAAAAATTATGAGATTCGCTGGTGAACCACGGTAAGTAATCTAAAAAAAAAATATATATATAACAACCTCGTGGCTAAGTAATAACAGCGACATGGTTCGATCCAACAGGCTACGTTTGCTGGGGTTGGTCCGTGGATGGGTGATCCTGACCATCCTTACATACCGGACCTCTCCGTGTCTCGGAAAGCACGGTGTATCTTTGACAGTCGTTACGGGTCGCCAGAAGCCTGAAAGCCTTACCAAGGAGTATCGTATTACCCAGTAACAGGGTTTTGGAGGTCAGATAGCCAGTCACTCCATGTAAAATACTTAAATTTAACTGCATCCGGTTAAAATGGAAGCAGACCCCAACGTAGTTGGGAAAAGGCTAGGCGGATTGAACCTTATGTAGCGCAAACAAAATGCTTTATGAGTAGAGGAAAACCAAAGAAATGATGGATGGAATGTGTAAAAGATGATATGGCTATAAAAGGGGTGGCTAATGAGATGACGGCTAATAGAGAAGTATGGAAGAAAAAGATATTATGTGTCGATTCGATCACAAATAAATTTGGATAAAGGCAGGAGAATGTTGATGTAGCAAATACAAACCTATGCCCGCAGAATGGATGGATGATGAAGCCGAGAAGGGTCTGGTTGCGGTCCGGTCGTTTTAGCAAGCTTTGGGGAAGTTCTCTGTTGCGGGAAGTCCGAAAGGGATACCGGGACCTAGGCAACAGGCAACTGAAGGAACGCGGGTGGGTTTTAGTCAGTAAAAATCTGACACGCCCTCCCGCTCCGCCCAGAGCGGGAAAAATAATTTGACGATTTACAACCCCCAAAAAAAAAAATGGGGAAGGTCTCTAATGATGATTGTGTATCATGTGTATGTGCAATCCTTATCTATTTCATGTTTCCTTTCTAACCTAGGTTATAGAATTAAGTTTGTGAATAAATTAGTCGCTCAATAATAATTGGTAGGAGGATATGAGCAAGTCTCAGGGCCGTGAGATTTTGTAGTCTTTGCCAGACAGCGTAGTTTATATAAATTGCTAAGGAAAAGTGCGAAAATTATCTATGTTTTTCTATGATTTGTGATCAATATTTAAAGTATATTTATTTGTATAGTTAGTTAGTATTTTAATTAAGTGTTAGATTGTTTAGTGTACCTATACTTTACTAAATGTTTTATACACTTAATTAAAGTTATATTTTTTTTTTCCAATTTTTTATTGTCTCTTAATTTATAAGAGATCTAATTGATTTATAATTTCATTTTAACGGAAAAGTTAAGAATTCGAGTTAAGTAATTATTCTAGTTAAGAATTCTTTACACCTAACAGCAAATTGATGGTTCTTTGACCCCATTTATTACATTGAACTAAAAAAAAGTGTGATTAGACTTGTTCATGGTAAAAAAAACTCAATTATTTCATTTTAATTGTTTTAATTACAGTTTTCCTACGCACCTGTACGATGTTATAACGTTATATTTTTTTTAATAAAGTCATCATTAATATTTTTTTCTTTAATTTATGTCTTCTTACTTTGTCAAAGTCAAAGGGGTTTTTTCATTAATCTTGAAGGTCTTATAATGTGGAAGAGCTTAAAGAGATACATACATAATTAGATAATTAGAAGATTTATATTAATTATTATGTGCCTACAGAATTATAATTACTACGATAAGTTACTGGCACATAATTATCAAATACTTATGTAAAATATCTGTATCCGATCTTATTTTTAATAAACGCCTTTTCCGGCTAGTCATAATAATAATTATTATTTGTTCTTTTGAAAATTTTGTTTACATTTAGTATTCATCGATATCACAATTCAATCAACCTGATTTCTGAGGTGTTATTGGTGATAGTTCGCCGGGATCATATAATACCTAGTAGAATAGAGAGCAGTGGTGGCCCAGTGGTAACGGCCGCCACTTACGAGTTGTAGTAGGTCGTAGGTTCGAACCCAGACAGGCGCTTTACTTTCTGTAAATTATTTCATCACCACTGCTCTCAAACACGGTGAAGGAAAACATCGTTAGGAAACCGGCATGTCGTAGAACCAAAAAAAAATTAAGATATGTGATATTATCTACTAACCCGCACTGGGCGCCCAACGCTTGGTGGATTACGGCCCACTCCCTCTCACAGAGAGGAGGTCTGTGTCCCAGCAGTGGGAACATTATAGGCTGATTATGTATACAATAGTACGCCCTAGAAGTAGAAGATATCGATGCCCTTCATCACTGCGAAGTTTCGCTAGCTAATTGTGTTTGACCCTGTATTGTGGCCTTATTAATTATGTTGTTCAGGGGCCCTATTATGAACTCTTATTTCCAGGCAGTTTACGGCGTAAAGAGAACTGCCTTGCAATTTCGTATTATGAATCGTCAAAACCAGCCAGTCAGCGGTCACGTGACACCCTGGCCGCCTTCTGCCCGAATATTGCCTAGCAATACCGTACTACGAACGTTCGTTTGACATTTCTTGACATATTAAAACTGTTAATAAGTAACCTCTCAATCCATTCAATATAAGCTCATCTGAAGCAGCTTTTATTGAATGGATTGTGAATTGTTTTAGATTTATTTGTTGAAATTATTCGAGCGTTATCCAGTTAACATAAAAAAATATCAGGTGTGACGAATATGTACCGTTTGAGTTTCTGGAAACTCTAGAAAGTAGCACTTCTGACTGATAAAAACATCGAAAAAAACTCCCACAACTTTTCCAACAGAACATAAGTTAGGCGCTGACGAGGGCGAAAACTCTCATCCACTGAACTATGTATAATAATTACAACTGCCTTTTAATATCTCGTTTATTTATTTTCATACATATTTAAACATTTTTAAATATTTTGTAAAAGTCATTAAAAACATCATTTGAAAATATATAAATAGGTCCGCCGTTATCGGGAGCAGGGTCCAAGCAGTGGTTAGGGTTGCAGACTTGCAGAGACAGGAACCTCCTCACAATGCGAGCCTTATCTGCCTTCTGAATCATGCCCTTGATCCAACTGCCTAACGAGAGCCTCCAGTGCTGCTGGCCGAGGCTTTCGGCCATCAGCCAGGCCATTGGCCGTTCCGACAATCGGCACAATGCAATGATAGCCGAGCTCATATTCCACATGTCAACAACTGCCTCTATTAATAATATTATCATCTATTATCATGATGAAAACTGATTTGAAAACTGATTGACTTACACCACATGGTTGTGTGGTGTAAGTATATTCATCCACCACCATATCCATCCCTAGCCATATTTTTGTTTATACTTCGAATCTAGTAAGTACTTAAAATTAAATAAAAATATTTTTTTTGTGCATCAATGACAACAAAAAAGTTGTCAAATTCCCAGCTGAATTTCACGTTCGGAAACTTAATCTCGCGTTACAATTTGCAAACACACAAAATTATTAAAAGAATTAATTATATAAGTAGCACAATATACATTGCGTTCATATTTTCACCTACTTTTAGTAACTAGAATTATTTTTATTTATTATTTTTCATAAAATACGTGATTTAAAGAAAATCGTAACTTACCGATAAATTATGTCATTGTGTTTCCGAATGAAACGGCAGAGAATTACAAGCCAGCCATAGACAAACTACCCAGCGTGAAGTCGGTCAGAATTATGAATGTCATAATACGAAATTTAACCATGCAGGGATATGAATTGCCTGGAACTTGCCAGGTTTTTTTAAAGTTCGTAATAGGCCCCCTGAAAGGTCGTGTGTAGTACTCGCAACCGGCGTGCGAGTATGAACAGTATTAACGTAAACGAAGCAAAAGGAGTAGTACCTATGTAAGGATCGTAGCAGGCAGCGTTCTGTAGTTTCTGCCTTCCCCCATGGTAAGGTGTGAATGTATGCTATCATCATCATCATTTCAGCCGAAAAACGTCCACTGCTGGACATCGGACTCCCCAAAGCACCGCCACTTCGACCAGTTCTGTATTTCTCGCATCCAGCGCATTCCCGCGGCCTTCACCAGGTCATCGGTCCACACCGTGGGGGGCCTTCCAACGCTACGTCTTTCGGTGCGCGGTCGCCACTCCAGAACCTTTTGGCCCCATTGGCCATAGGTTCTATGAGCAATGTGCGCTGTCAAGTTTATGTATGTGGATGCAATAGTTCGATATGTTATCAAGTAACATATTGTCTTTCCCCCTCCGTATCAAAACGTCCTAAAAGCAAATGTTCCTATAAACAAAAGAACGGAAATGGTACATTCATACCATACTACATAAATATCAATATTTCCTTACTCCCAGTCATAGTAACTAACAGGTAGACGTACTTAGCTTTGCCCAAGCAATCGTAGGAGGTCCGAGGTTCCTTATCTGAGGACCTCCAAAACCAAGTAATTTTAGATCAAGTTATACAGTTAGCCAAATCGTCATCAAAACACAAAAAATTAACGACGCTTTAAATTACCCGAATATTTCCATCTTGTTTCCTCACCTTAAAATAATGTTCATTATCATAAATTAGAATACATTTTTTCTTGCGTTTGTATTGCGATATTCTTAATTAATTGACTCGTTTATTTACTAGCTACAACTGTATTCTACAAAGAGCTGCCTTGAGTTAATTAGTTACTTACTTTGCATCATTTAAACTTATCAAACTTATTAGACATGTGCTCGCATCAATGTGAATACTTTGTGGTAAAATTATTCAACAGATTGCTTTCTACTTACTTGATGTTTTACAACTCCATGTTTTATGTAAATAAAAATATCTTATCTTATTTTATCCTATCTCGTTATGGGTAGTCAGAAGCCCAATAGTCTGACGACCAACTTTGCAAGGGGTATCGTGTTAGGTTAGGTTAGTGGAGGTCAAATAAACAGGCGCACTCACTCCATGTAAAATATTGATGTATTCAGCCGCATCCTGTTAGACTGGAAGCCAACCCCAACATAGTTAGGAAAAGGCTAGGCAGATAATGATGATGATCATGAAAAATGTACTCTCATAAGAGGACGTGCTGGCGAGAAAGAAGCTGCTCAATAAACCGGTGAAAGCCACACTAATTTTATTAAAAAAGTGAGGAGTATTATTGAATTTACAGAGTGCTTGAGTGAAGTAAGTGCCATTATTGAGGCTAATGATGTGGAAGCAGTTTATATGTTAGGAGATTTTAACTCTCACCCTCTTCAACCTTTCTGGACTGAATTGTGTAAATTCAGTCTAGATCAGAACTGGGTATATTCTGATGTAGAGAAATTAGGCTTAGGATCGGACAATCATACGTATGTGAGCGATATGAATGGTAGCAAGCGTTGGTTGGACCACTGTTTTGCTACTCAGACAGCTTGGCATTCCGTGCTGAGTGTTAACATACAGTTGATGTTTTCTGGTCTGATCACCTTCCTTTAGCTATAGAGTGCAATTTGCGAACGATTCCAGAAAAACTTGAATTAACACAGTCAGTGCCAGACAAAGTAAAATGGCATGAGCGTGGAGGTGATCATATCAAAAAATATCATGAATTATGTAACTCGGAGTTTAAGAATATGCATTTTCCAGATCTCTTTTCCAATTGTGCTGACAAAGTTTGTGATAATGTAGAACATAGACGTGGCTTGCAGATGATGTACCAAGATATTGTAGGTATTTTGTCTAGGGCTGCCATACAGACCCATGAAGGTGTTCAGTCGCAAGGAAAAAGGCGTATTATTGGGTGGAATAAGCATGTTCGCGCTGCTCACGTGGAGGCGAGGTTTAAGTATCAGTCAAGGTTGTCTTACAATAAACCCAATTCCGGCAGAGTGTGGGGAGAAATTCGCGAGAAAGTCAAAGGGTTTTTAAAGGCAAGCTTAAATGGTGCCAAAATCATCAAAATCAAATAAAAATGGACATAATAACATCACAAAGATCTTCCAAGAACTTTAGCCGGTTCTGGAAGTCGACATCCCGGCTTGATCTTCAGCCGGCTATGCCGGTGACTGTGGCGGGCTGCAGTACACCAGTGGAAATAGCGAACACTTTCCAGAACCACTTCCGCGTTTCCTCGCCGCTGGGGCCTTCTAAATCAATGGTCGATGCTGAGATCTGTCACAATAGCCCTCTTATTCGTTTTACAGCCAAGCAAGTATCATCTGCAATACAGAAAATGGCCAGAGGCATGTCTCCAGGGCATGACAGTCTCAGCATCGAGCACTTGAAACATGCGGGTATGTACTGTCCGAGAGTGTTATCCATGTTTTATTCTTTGTGTTTGAGTCACTCTTATCTTCCTCCCGAGTTAATGGACACATTAGTTGTCCCAATCATAAAGAATAGAACGGGTGATGTATCTGATGTAAGTAATTACAGACCCATATCACTTGCCACTGTACTAGCTAAAGTATTGGACAGTCTGTTAGATAAAACTCTCAACAAATGGTTGAAATTACACGACGCACAGTTCGGGTTCAGGCCGGGACTTTCCACTGAAAGCGCAATATTGAGTCTTAAACAGACTGTCCAATATTATACTGACAGAAGCACGCCTGTGTACGCGTGTTTCCTCGACCTTTCTAAAGCTTTCGACCTCGTTTCCTATGACATATTATGGAATAAGCTCGGGGAAGCATGCGTGCCAGCTGAAATTATACGTGTTTTCCAGTACTGGTATGGTAATCAAGTGAACTATGTGAAGTGGAATAATACACTCTGCTGCGTATGGGTTGGAGTGTGGGGTGAGGCAGGGGGGGCTTACTTCGCCCAAGCTTTTCAACCTTTACGTCAACGAGCTGATCGCTGGACTCAGCAGTAAACGGATTGGATGTTGGATGGACAACGTTTGCGTTAATAACCTCAGTAACGCGGATGATATGGTGCTGCTGGGTCCAACGGCCGGCTCCATAAGAGAGCTTTTAGAATATTGTGAAAGGTACGCTGCTAGCCACGGGCTAGTTTATAATTGTAAAAAGAGCCTTTTCATGATCTTCAAGGCCTCCGGTAGAAAGCAGTCATACGAGCCAATTATCAACCTCAATGGCCAGCCCCTGCAAAGGGTGAAACAAGTAAGATACTTAGGGCACTATGTAACGGAGGACCTTAAAGATCATGAAGATATCGAACGCGAGCATAGAGCGCTTGCTGTGAGAAGCAATATGCTGGTTCGCAGGTTTGCGTGTTGTAGTAAGGAGGTTAAGATTACGTTGTTTAAGGCTTACTGCCAGACCTTCTATACAAGCAGCCTGTGGGCCAGCTACGCGCGGAAATCAATGGACGCCCTGAGAGTTCAATACAACAACAGCTTCAGAATGCTGTTGGGGCTACCGCGCTTTTGTAGTGCCTCTGGCATGTTCGCGCAGGCGCATGTTCCTGACTTCCACGCAATGGTGAGGAGGAAGACGGCATCGCTATTAGAAAGAACGCGGTCAAGTTCTAATAGCATTCTGAAGATGTTAGTAGACAAATTTGACTCGCCGATAATGAATCACTTCATGCAAGTGTTGGTTAGGCAAGAGTGATTCACTACAACAGGTGAATTGTGATATATTCACATCCTGTATGTAAATATTGTATTTTTTTTTTTTTTCTGTGACCTTAGTACCTGCTTATAATAACACACTAACATAGCTTTTAAGTCTTTTGTAACTAACTAACTAACATAATTGGATCATTGTTGTCTTTATAAATAAATAATTTAATTTAATTTAAAATTTTATTTTATAAATAGGGTGTTCTCTTTTCATACACGAAATCTAAAAAAAAATCAACCGCTTCATACATTTTGACACACAGCACATTTATTTTTGGCGATTTCTGTGTTGGTCCCATAGGTAAAGTTGTTCATAATGATGAGTACAATGACCCCTTAAGAGATTTCATGTATGAAAAAATACACCTTATATTATTATATTACCTGACCATAACTTGTAACGGAAAAGCAAGATTGTTTTAAAATCGGATTAGCCCAAGTGAGTTTCTGACTCATTAATCGACCACTGATTTGTAATTTGGACAAACCCTCGTGAACCACTTAAAATATGCCTTATGTGTTGCGTCCTTCACATGGTTACTTACAGCTAAGAATACCTCATGCTTTTGTAATTTCACCGAAAGAGCAATGATCTTTGGGACAAAATAAGTTATAAGGTTAAACTTTTCGTCGTGTTAAATCTTCCCAAGACCACTAAAATATCCTGTCAGAGTTGCGGGAAAGTCCGAAAGGGATACCGGGACCTTGGCAACAGGCAACTGAAGGAACACGGGTGGGTTTTAGTCAGTAAAAGTCTGACACGCCCTTCGCCCTTTCGCTCCGCCCAGACCGGGAGAAGTCATTGGATGATATACCATCCTCAAAAAAAAAAAAGTCCACTAAAATGTGAGTATTTTTGGCTCCAACCGTACGCAATTACTTTATTGATTGGAGACAAAATTATGAATTAGCTACATAGCTGACGAACCAATTATAATGTAGCGATATTGATTTGGAAGAATCGGAGCTCAAACAAATAAGTACACGCATGTCTTACTAACATTTGATATAGCGGCATGAATGATATAACTAGCCTTAATTAGTCTAGTCTTGCTTTTGCGCTATTACTTGACAATGAATCATTAAAATATTAGAGTAGATGAGCAGAGAACCTCCAATACATTCCGCGTAGATATACTAAATAAATTTATGCGAAATGCAAACTGATTTAGCATCCTACCGAATACAGAAAGCTTCCAGAAAATTAAGCTTACCAAAATGACTGGAAAATGAACAGAATGTACCTAATGATTTTGTTACGACATAGGAGGAGCTCGTGACTACGTAATAACAGCCGCACGGGACGATCCATCAGGTAAAGCTACGCTTGCCGGGGTTGGTCCGTGGATAGGTGGCCATCTTTACATACCGAGACTCCTCCGTGCCTCGGAAAGCACATTAAGCCGTTGGTCCCGGCTGTCATTTGTAGACCTTTGACAGTCGTTACGGGTCGTCAGAAGCCCGAAAATCTGACAACCAGTCTTACCAAGGGGTATCGTATTACCCAGTCACTGGGTTGTGGAGGTCAGATTGGCAGTCGCTCCATGTAAAATACTGGTTTATTTATTTATTTATTTATTTATTTATTTATTTATTTATAGTTAATTAAAACGGCACAACACCAATTACATTAATTAACATAGAATTGCATTACATTGATATGTATAATTTAAACTAACATGGAACAGTGGACTTCCTTGCATACTTTCTCTCACAGAACACCAGACAAATACGCATAATTTTATACCATTCATCCGCAAACACATCACATTCAGGGTTGGCAATCAGAAGGGCGTTGAGCATCTTCAAAGTACGACATACTGGGGATTCAGCTCTAGCGACAGTTTTGGATGGTGGTTGCGCGAACAGATGGTATTTTGTTGCATTCGGGAAGACTGGAAGCCGACCCCAACATACATAGTTGGGAAAAGGCTAGGTAGATGATGATGATGATTTTGTTACGGCATAGATTATAGATTTTCGGTGCCGGAGCTATATTTTGAAAGACACTCGATAAAAACATCAGACGACAGTCGTTTATAAGTACCTACCTACATCCAAAACAGGCCAACACGGTATCATTTGAATAGTCAAAACTTATAACGGAGATAACGATTACTCTTTCCCAAAGAAACATTTGAATCCCCGAGTAGAGCCTTCCTGTAAGACCTGTTACAACTCCCTGAAGCAGCACAAACAAAAATAAAAACATTCCTATATATTCCGTTTTCACTAACGAAAACGTTGTGGATGTTAAAAATATACCATATAAATTATGTTGATCGTGCGCCACGATTATGCCGCGACTGTGCCGCTTGTGTGCCGAGAGTGTGCCGCGAGATCGAATATAAAGCGCATCACTGTTAAAAAGGGGTAACGTTTCTCTAGTTGGACCACTACTATAGAAACTCGAGACTATTAGATGTGGATGATGTGGATACTACCATTCGGATTATCTGTCAGATTCCACACTAGTTTTTATCCGACTACGGCGAAGAAAAAGGAGGGTTATGATTTTGACCGGTATGTATGTATGTATGTATGTATGTATGTATGTTCATCTGTTCCCTCCTATCTTCCAAACCACTTATCACAATTTGACAAATGAGGTATCGTTAGAAGCGTCGTGATTGTCCGCTGGTTATAGGCTATGTGAAGTCACAATAAATTAATAATGGCGCCCTCTAGAGGACATAAAGTGAGGAAATTTAAAAAAAAAATGGTTTAATCGTACCATGTTGGGTATCAAATGAAAGGGCTTAATGAGCACATTTCAAAAATATATATATTATAACCCCAAAAGAATAAAAAAAAAATCAAGTAATAAAAACTAAAACCCAACTACGACTTAAAAGGTATAAACAAGACACCACAGACAGACAAATTAAAAATCCGGAGTCACACGTAATCTGTTCGATTTATGCCCTAACACGTGTGACTCCGGATTTTTAATTTGTCTGTCTGTGGTGTCTTGTTTATACCTTTTAAGTCGTAGTTGGGTTTTAGTTTTTATTACTTGATTTTTTTTGCCTTTACAAACAGCGGTTGGGTGTGTACGGTTTTGGGAATTCCTGTTTCAGAGTAAGTATTTTAACAGTGTTTTCAGAAAGTAACTTGCAGGGCTCATGCTACCTTATTACCATCTGTCATAGAAGCTCCTGCTGTCTGCATTTCAATGACAGAAACTGTGCCTGAGAATTTCCTTGCTGTATCCCCATTAGGTTTGTATCTTACATAATTGAAAAACACACCCAGATTGGCATCAACAATAAAATTCCAACCCAGTCAGGGCTTTGCTAGGGTCAGCAGAAGGGACTTTGTGTCGCCTTCTTTGTCCTTTGATGTCCAAAAATACTAATATTTTTGCCTCCTCTCTAATAAATCTACCTAGCCTTTTCCCATGTTGGGGAGGGCTTCCAGTCTAACCGGATGCAGCTGAATACCAGTATTTTACATGGAGCGACTGCCTATCCGACCTCCACAACCCAGTAACTGGGCAATACGATACCCCTTGGTAGTCTGGTTGTCAGACTTTCGGGCTTCTGACGACCCGAAACGACTGTCAAAGATCCACAAATGACAGCCGGGACGCGGCTTAACGTGCTTTCCGAGTCACGAAGAAGTCTCGGTATGTAAAGATGGCCACCCATCCACAGACCAACCCCGGCAAGCTAATATTACCCCAATTACACGATCAACTGCTTCATCCGATTCCCACAAAAGAGAATCACAGCAACAAATAGTACGTGCAGGTATCAGCGCCCGCGATCCCCGAGACTCCGATAGTATCGCGCGGCTCGCTGCGATCGCGATATATCAACGGCTTAACGTGCTTTTTGTACAGTCACATGCATTTCGAAGCGAATGCTTTGTGAATGGAACTTAATAACTTTTTGGTAAAGATAGATTTATTTTATACTAGCTGCCGCCAACGGCTTCGCCTGCGTGTAATCTTTATAAATTATAACCTATATTACTCAGGGTAAATGTAGCTTTCTAATGGTGAAAGAATTTTTGAAATCGGCGCAGTTGTTTTTGAGTTTATTAATTACAAACATACACACAAAAATACAAATCTTTCCTCTTTATAACATTAATGTAGAAGTGTAGATGTCCAGTCGAGGAGTGAAATGCTGAAGCACCTGTACAGTCATGTCTACACGTTCAGTATGAGACATATTTTCGACAGTATAACTTCCATTGGGAAAGTTAAAAATTATAGTTTGAAAAGGTGACATGCACCGTCCTGTTGTGGTACGTTTGATAACCATCTTAACCTTTTATTCTGATGTTTCTTTCGTCGAATGCCACGCAAAGTGACGAATTATGTCATGTGACATAATGAAGAAACGATTAAAATTATATCACAGTGTCGCGTTGTTTTTATAAATATTTACGTAATTGTTTGTAATGTTAGTGTTTATTGAATTATCATTGCCACTGGTTTAAATGGTCTTTACTTTATTTGTATAATTAATTAAAGTATAATATCAGTGACATTTAAGGGGAAATCTGGGTGATCTTTACGAAGCCTCTGAACGAATTCTTTAAAAGGCTACTTGCATTGTGTGTAACAGCCTGCTAAGATGATGCCAAGAGTTCTTGTGTATGTTGGTAAATATTGAACTGGACCAAAGTGTATGTATGTCTTTTTCAGGTTCCGTACCCAAAGGGTAAAACGGGACCCCTATTACTAAGAATCCGCTGTCTGTCTGTCCGTCTGTCACCAGGCTGTATCTCATGTACCGTGATAGCTAGACAGTTGAAATTTTCACAAATGTGTTTCTGTTGCCGCTATAACAACAAATACTAAAAAACAGAATATTTTTTTTGCTGTTTTTATAGAACCCTTCGTACGCGAGTCCGCCTCGCACTTGGCCGGTTTTTCTATTTCATTAGTCTAAAGTTACAATTAACATGCAGAGAAATCACCAGAAGAAAGGGAGAGACCAAGTAAACTATTGCAGATAACGTATGGACTAAAATAGGCTTCTTCAAAAAAAAGATTAGAGAAACAACCAAATTGTATGCAAATGCATGAAATCTTAAGCAGACAGTCGCAAGAACCTGGGACATTTCTAAACAGAAAAAGAGGGTGTGTGCTTATAACCACACATGATAGATATGAGAACTAGAGCCAAGTATACGTGATTCAGCGTCACAGACCGATTGGAGCCGAGTATATCCGATTCAGCGTCACCGACCCGAACGTGACGGTTCAGTTTCGTTCACTGTTCAAAAGAGAGCAAAGTGCCCCAAAAGAAGCTTTCATTTGAAAAAGACCGAATGTAGCACAGGAAAAAATCATTATTCTTCGTCGTTCTGATACTATGGCCTCCCAGTATCTCCGATGCATCAACGGTTCACGTTATAAATCAGGGGCTTACCTGCAACTTGCGCATGCGAGAGTTTAATCAAAAAACGATTACAGCTTAGTTTACCGCGTGCTTTTTATGAGGATTTGTCGGTGGTTGGTATTAGTTTCCTGAATAGGGTTTTTCCCACGTGTAACTAGAAATAATACGGTGAAAAAATCTCGTTTTTGAAAGGCAAAAAAATAAAGGTCATTATCAGCCTAGCCTTTTCCCAACTATGTTAGAGTCGACTTCCAGTCTAACCGGATGCAGCTGAATACCAGTTTTTTACATGGAGCGACTGCCTATCTGGCAAAAAAATAAAGGTGATGTCATTTTAAATTGTCAGTATGTTTGATGCACCGTAGACAAGTCTCAAATAGAAGATCTTATCGTATTGAAGCTATATCTGTTTGAAAGCTGGTTTAATTGGTACATCTTGGCTATGTTAAGCCCAAAACACACACAGAGCGGGTGCGGGGCGGGAGCGGGTCGGGTCGTTTTCATCGCGTGAGTCGCGCGGTTCATCGTGTTCACATAGAGCGCGGGCGCGGGGCGGCAGCGGGTCGGGCGCGGGACGGCAGCGGGTCGGGCGCGGTTGTACTTTGACAGACGGCAGCGGTTGCAGTGTGAAAATGGGTGATTCTGACACGGACGAAGAATTATTATTTTTTACTTATTTTAAAGAGAAGAACGCGAAAATGGAAAAAGTTGTAGGTTCATGACATTAATAAAAAAAAACATCAATATGAGAATATCATCGATACGTGTATTGCAACGAATGTAACGCCGCTACACCCACATTGCTATTCTGTAACCATCTTACCTTGAAAACTTAGGTGAAGTGAGAGTGGAGTGAGTCATTGTCATCGATACCTACTGATGCTAAGGCAGTGACAGTTCACTCCAAGCTCACTTTGATATTTTACTACACTTAGTTTTCACGGAGATATTTTTACAGAATAGCACAACGGCTCCCGTCCCGCGCTGTTATGTCAGCGGGCGCGGCTCCCGCTCCGCGCCCGACCCGCGCCCGCGTTCTGTGTGTTGACATCCATATAATTCCTTGAATTACAATTTATGACACCCGCCGTACTCCCGCGCCCGACTCGCTCCCGCCCCGCGCTGTTGTGTCGGCGGGCGGCGGGCGCGGCTCCCGCGCGGGTCCCGCTCCGCGCCCGACCCGCGCCCGCGTTCAGTGTGTTGACATCCATATAATTCCTTGAATTACAAATTATTATACCCGCCGTACTCCCGCGCCGGACCCGCTCCCGCCCCGCACCCGCTCTGTGTGTGTTTTGATGTAAAATAACTACATACTTCAGTTATTTCAAGATTATGAGCTTTTGATAAAACCTTATAAGTATGTTATGATTTTAAACTTGACTTTAAACTTTACTTTGACTTTAAAGTTTTAATTGCACGGAGCAAGTTTCAAGTTCTCATAAGACTACATATATGGCAAAAATAAGTTTTCAAGATTACCTCGGCAGTGGACAGGGCACCATAATTTAATTTAATTTCAAGATGGAAGCTACAGTAAACGCTGATAAATTGCGATACCGATTTACAATGTGACAACATCTTAATATGGCTAACAGATTTGTGATCAAAGAACGAGAGAAAATACCGATGTCCTTAAATGAAATAATATAAATACCCGTATGTAAATAAAAACCGGCCCAGTGCGAGTCAGACTCACGCACGAAGGGTTCCGTACCATTATCTATAAAAACGGCAAAAAAATCACGTTTGTTTTATGGGAGCCCCCCTTAAATATTTGTTTTATTTTAATTTAATTATTTATTTTCAAAGTGAATATGTAACTAAATTTTCTGTGAATATTTCAAGCGGTTGTCGTTTTCAATATCAAGCAAAAACGAGCAAAAAAAATCACGTTTACTGTATCGGAGCCCCCTTACATATTTATTTTATTTTTGTTTTTAGTATTTGTTGTTATAGCGGCAACTGATATACATCATCTGTGAAAAAATTTCAACTGTCTAGCTATCACAGTTCATGATGTTTCAGCCTGGTGACAGACGGACGGACGGACGGACGGACAGACAGACAGACAGCGGAGCCTTAGTAATAGGGTCCCGTTTTACCCTTTGGGTACGGAACCCTAAAAATGACTTGCTTGCATGAACGCTAAAGTATAACTTATTTTCTATAAGTAATACTTTAGCTCATATAAAATATTTCGAAATGACTTGTTTTTATTGAAAATTGATAATACCAGATGACTATAAAAGTATTCCTACCCAAAACCATTTATAAGATATTTTAAATTAGCCACATTTAATAAATGAAACAACAGTTGAATAAATTATACGTCAAACTTCATTTACCAATAGAATTATTTCCCCGACTGTACGTACACCTATGAAAGCCCTTCCAATTTATCAGATTTCTAAACCGCAGATCAATTCGCATCAAAACGGGTCGGACTGTACCGTTTCCGGGACCCGTCACCTGTGAATGAATGGGCCCGTTTTTTATGGTTAAATCCTTGCCATATATCTCTGTGATGTAATGAAGAGATTTGAACGAATTATACATACTAGCATTGAGTGAGAATTTGTATGCGGGATATTTAAACCAAAAAGGTGGATGGCACCCTTTTGAATGATCAAATTAAGGGTTTTATTTCTCGACCAGAACTAGAGATGAAAATAATAATTCATATGCTGCGAAAACATGACAGACAAACAGACCATAGCTAAATAAGTGATTTTATCAGATTTGATCAAGTTTCGAGCCCTTGAAAGGACATGAAAATAGTCCAACTAAAAACAAGTAAAAGCACTACGGCCTACTTTATAAACCTCAAGCAAAAAAAAAACAAAACACAGCCTACTGTGTATACAAAGTTTCACTAAAAACCTTGCAGCAGTTTACTAGTCAAACGCACAAAAACAAACATGTAACGTACTTGGTCGTAATTGGAGCGACCTCATAGAGGACGAAGCTATACTTTTTTGTGGGAAAACCTCCAACAATAAGGTATGGACAGATGTGCTGTCAAGCTAATTAAATTTTTCTTTCAACAATGGTGTGTTTTAGAATTATATCGTAATTATCTGGGAAAGATGTTGAATGCATGTGTGACATTGTCGCGGTGTGTCGTTAGTTCGGCCATGGTATGTCGAACACAGTGTCCTTAGTGTTCAGTGACGCCTGCTCTTTGTTGGAAACTACATCCATGTAGACCTCACTTTTTCCACTCTTGAATGTATTAGGGATTATTTTGGAAGGATGAGCAGCATTATTGTAGCCTTTTCCTTTTTTTTATCTATACATTTTGTCTATGAAGGCATATGGATAGCCATAGACAAAATGTATAGATTACATAGGTAGATAATTATAATTTTATTTTTATTCTGTTTAGTTTTAATTTTTATTGTTTTTACATCCTCGCGTAGGTACTTTACATCCCGAAAGGTAAATAAAATACGGTGATACCAAGACTGTGATATACAATATTACATTAATGTATAACATCTGCACATTGTTTACCCATATTTGAAAATAAATTAATGAATTTGAATTTGAATAGAATGATAATATTCTTTACAAAAATTACAATGACTCCTAGCGAACCCATTACTCGGGAAGCCATTTTTGATGAACTTATAATACTTCTGGAATTACTGATCCCTGTATATTATCTAGGTACTATACTTCATGTGAAATAAGATTTGAACAAACCTTTTTACAGTCCGTTCAACCGATTTTGACTTCTATACTACGTTACGGTACGGCATAAAGATGGCATTAAAAGCAAAAAAGTTACACAATACCACCTGTCTACTGCAGCTGCCATTTGTCGTGCTACCAACGCAATAGAAGTCAAAATCGGTTGAACGGACTGTAAAAAAGGCTTATTTAAATTTCTAATCATATTTTAAATGGAGTATAGTATAGGGTCAAGGGCGGAACTGAGGTGATCTTCTACACTCTTTGCTTTATTGCTTTATGGCTATGTCATACTTAATTTTTTTTTTTTTAGTCGCATTATGTCCTGGGTTTAATTTCTAGGTCGGGCAGTGTTATTCGGTTTTCCCATCAGGATTTTCTGGGTCTAGATTTGTGCTCGGTGGATGGCAATAGGCTCGCCCCCTTTTACATGAGACTTAAACATCACTGGCGAAATGTGGGTGAACTTTAAGTAGTTCCAGTCTAAGTAATACTTCTGCTCAACCCTTCGGGGAATACAGGCGTGATGTTGTGTTATTCGTACCATCCCCAAGTTTACTTTTTAGACCACCAAGTGAGTCCCACAGCAACCAAATATGAATTTGTAAAACATTTTGATTCGATTCTTGATTCGACGTGTCGACCGAAAGTCAGGAGGGAATATAAAATCGGTTAGTCTCGGTTGAGAGCTCAGAGTAGTTTATGAACCTTATAAATATTACTGTAATCATAAATCTTTTGATCCTCTGCTTTATTCACTAGAGACCTGTGGCCTCTGACTTAATAATTTAAATGCCGAAAATTATTTAGAAAAGTTGTTTTAAATTCTACAATAAAAATCTTTCTCGTTTTGTAACTCCCAGAATTTCTTTTACAAGACAATAATTAAATTTTGGGGCAAAAGGCGGAGCCAAATCTTTTTTTCGTGCCTTCGTGCTATCCTGGACTATCGGAATCCACTTTTAAGTAAAGGTCTGTCCCGGACTGAGGCCAACATTGAGTAGGTAATAATCAATGTTGGCTTGGCACTAACAAGAATTTTAGCAATGATTACAGATAATTTAAAAAATAAAATGATAATTACTTCAATATAAAATTGCACATTTTATGACTGCACTAGTTATGCGCACAACCTTGTTAGCAAAATTATTATTGTTATATTATATAGCTCCTTGAGAGAATTACGAATAAAAATTCACGAACATTAAAATATTATAATGAGATATAATTTTGCTATGAAGTTCATAATAATAGCATTCAGGAAAATGGAGCAACAACGAATTGCGTCAAATATATTTTCCCATCCAATTTTCCCAGCAATTTTTGTTTCTTCCTAAAGTCGAGAATGCATTCTGTATTTAACCATCCCGTCTGGGCCTGGATAAGTTACTCGTATTATTAGCATGCATAATCAGCATAGAATGTTCCCACTGTTGGGACACAGGCTTCCCCTCTTCGAGAAGTGGGCTATAATCTACCACAGGGCCAGTGTCGATTGGTAGATGTCACATGTCTTAGAACTCTTGGCTCTAGGACATCCCAGCTGGTTTCCTCATGATGTTTTCTTCCACAATTTTGAGATCTTTACATCAAAATGCTATTACTAAAACTACGCGACAGCTATCCACACTGCCACAATAAGAACCTATTGCTAGAGTATTAGAAGCTCTACTAACCTACAAAGTAGACGATGGTCAATTTCCCAATGAGGTATATATACAAGGTCTTGACTGCGTAGCATAGACAACAAACACTTCAGCTTCCTTGTCAATGTGTCATTACAACATAAAAATAAATCTTAAAAAAAATACAAAGGAAACGGACGTCGCCCCACATGTTAATTGCACTTAAAATATTGTGTTAAGACATTACTTAAATACTTAGTCACGTAATGGTTACTTTTATTATTTTCAAACTAGATTTTGAGTCATTTAGTTAGAGTAATGAACTTGAATTGTGTATTACTGCAATGCATAATATGGTTCTCAAATGTTGAAAGTTTACTGCGACAAAAAGTTCTACTAATAGTTTGAAGACTAATAGGCAAAACTTCTTCTAAGGAGTAAAGTTTTGGTGACTAATTAGAACAGTGGCAAGTCGGGCATTATTCCAAATAATAATTTAGGATCTTATTTATAGTTTCCTTTTAAAATTACTACCTAACCTGAGCGACCACAACGCGGGACGCGGGATTGAAACTGAAACCTATAAAAATCAATCTGTCTAGCCTTTTCCCAACTGTGTTGGGGTCGGCTTCCAGTTAACCGGATGCAGCTGAATACCAGTATTTTACATGGAGCGACTGCCTATCTGACCTCCACACCCCAGTGACTGGGTTGTAAGACCCTTAGTAAGACTGGTTGTCAGGCTTTCGGACTTCTGATGACCTGTTACGACTATCAAATATCCAGGAATGACAGCCGAGACCAACGGCTTAACGTGCATTCCGAAGCACGGAGGGAGTCTCGGTATGCAAAGATGGTCCCATCCACAGCCCAACCCCGGCAAGCGTAGCTTAACCTGATGGATCGACCCGTGCGGCTGTTAATACTTAGCCACGAGCACCGAAGCTTAAATCTATACATAATATAAATTAAAGTCGCTTTTCGTGTCCATTTTAACTGTGTCGTACTTCTTATCCACGCAACGGATTTTGATGCGTTTTTCACCATTTAGATAATTTATTTCGGAAGTGTTATATTATGACAATCATCATCAATATTACACTTACATAATGGAGAGATATTTCGATGTTTTGTTATATGTTTTTTGTTTAATTGTTTTGTTATATATATATGATTTGTCTAAAAACCGTGCAAAGGAGAGGCGGGTCGCTAGTTTATTTATAACACCTTCTCCACAGACAACATCGACAACTTGTGAGGTATGATTAACTTCATATATTTTTTCATCAAGACCAGTTTACAATTTACTTACTCGAAGTTCTTTATAGTTTTATGCAAAATATTGTCATATTTCTGATGATTTACGGCATCTTCCTTATTGTATTCCGAAGGGGGTTTTAATTATTAGTCTTACCTTTCAATATCTTCGTAAGTAACCTTCATTGTAGTATGCTGTATGATACACTGCTATGATAGGCATATCCAATCAATAATATGAGAGTTTAGATTAGAAAGAAAGGAAATAAAATTTTATTAGACCTCGGATACCGCACAAAATATAAGAAAATAAATAAAAATTGAATAGTCTATCTTATTGTCTAAACACCGTATAAAAAGAAAAAAAATGTCGTTTTCGTCAACCCTGTGTTTTACATAATATATTAATATTATAATACGCACTTCATCATCTTCATTCTACGTATAATACGAGTAGCAGTGTACTGCAGGACAACTTTGTTTCATTAATGGGTGACCTACAACAGGACTTTGAAATAATAAGAAATGTCATACGACATTGCGAGACACCCACTCATCATACGCTGAGAGACTTCGTGTGACAAAAATGTACGAAAAAATGGTGCGAAGAACGATGTTGTGCAATCGTATTTCGCTATATTTGGGTCTCTGGCATCATCTACTCTATACACATTATAAATTCGCTTTTCGTGTCTGTCAGTGTGAAACGACCAATTGGAACCGTGCACCTAGCTTCTGACGTTTCATAAGTGCCCATGTAGGCATAAGTGAAATAAAATATTTTGATTTTGATTTTTGATTTTGACCGCGTTGTTCTTTTAAAATACGCAACGGATTTTGATGCGGTTTTCACCATCATTTAGAGAAGGAATTCTGGAAGGTTTATGTGTAAAATACATTAAAAACTTATTTAAAGAAAAACAGAGCGAAGCATCACATACAACAACCCTATATGAAAAGACTTTGCTTCAGTTTTCACACCGGTCTAATGTAGGTGATTGCATATTCTGATCATTGATTTTTCCCGAAGTGTTTGCTGAAACTACAATCCCGGAACCGAGCGACCGTGCATTTCCAGGTAAGGTTTAGATGGCCTAGGAAATAAAAATAATAATGGGTCAAAAAAATATATGCAGTTTTGAAACCGACATCCTGGCCATCAATGTTCCAAAGAATTCACGACCCTTTAAAAAGATATATACATATTTAAGAGTCCGGGAGTGTAATATTAAATTCTAAGAAAAAGTGAACATGTAGGTAGGTGATAAACGCGCTAACAGACGAACAGACAGGGTCCTTGCATTTTATAATAAGTAGGTTGGTATGTAAAGATATGGATGAATACCTACTCAGCTTAACTTTACAATCAATAGTGAAGCCTTGCTCTATTCAGCAAACGATGCGTTACGAAAAAACAATACCTTTATACACTACATAATTCACACTAGATTATAAACCTTCTAATAAGTGGGTAAGTGCAAAATTTGGCAACAAAACCGACAAGTTTTTACTGAGTTATGACCCAAAAACAATTCTACATACTTCACTAGTAATGTTATTTGCAATGAGTCTAGATGTAGCAATATAAATAGTTCAATTTCGAAATAATTACTCGGAATTTGCAGTAGCGGATGTCCTGTTGTGAAGGGTCTTTGGTAAATTGATATGTGGGTACTATGTGTGGCGAAGTTGAGAACCTTTCTCAAATTGATAAGGTACATCATCTGCCTAGCCTTTTCTCAACTATGTTGGGGTCGGGTTCCAGTCTAACCGGATGAGGCTGAATACCAGTATTTAACATGGAGCGACTGCCTATCTGACCTCCAAAACTCAGTAACTGGGTAATATACCCCTTGGTAAGACTGGTTGTCAGACTTTCAAGCTTCTGACGACCCGTAACGACTGTTAAAGATCCACAAATGAGCCGGGACCAACGGCTTAACGTGCTTTCCGAGGCATGGAGGAGTCTCGGTATGTAAAGATGGTCACCCATCCACGGACCAACCCCGGCAAGCGTAGCTTAACCTGATGGATCGACCCGAGCGGCTGTTATTACTTAGCCACGAGCTCCTCAAATTGATAAGGTACAGTCTGAGAAAAAATAAAAGTTATAATACGTACCTTAGTAAAAATTATATTATCGAATTATATTAATTTACCTTTTCCTTTTTATGTATTTTCCCTTCGTTTTTAGGGTTCCGTAGGTACCATAAGGGTGCCAAACGGAACCCTATTAAAAAGCCTGTGCTAACCGTCCGTCCGTCTGTCTGTCAGCGGGCTGTAACTAATGAATGAGAGGTGGATTGCTTTCACAGATTGTGTAATTCTAACAAAAATAAAGTTAATAATTAAAGGACCCCCTTTAATTTTAACTTTATTTGTCTTTAATACAAGAAACGTTTATTTTCGGTATTTTTTATCGATCTTGATACGGTGCGGAACCTTTTGTGTGCGTTTTTGAATCGCACTTGACCTATTTTTTTAAATATTATATTGCATCCAAGTAATTGATATTATAACTGTCCCAATAATGTAACATTTCTTTAGCTCAACATTGTCTCCAGAAAATCACCGTAAAAATGGTTGCATAATCAACCTATACGGATTACGGCCTAATAAGCCTTAGTTCAATCCTAAAACAACCAAATAGAGAACTGAGACAATCACAGAATGAACTAATAATCTAGATCGAGTTACGAAACTGAAATCATCCCATGTACGTAGAAATTGAGGCGGTAAAATTTTACTTGTAAGATTGAAATGTTGGTGTATACAGGTTGATTTTTTTATTTTTAAAACTTTTTGACATCATTATAAGAAGTCATTTTAAATACAAGAAATATGCTCGAGCATGACTGCTTGATTTTCCCAGTCTTTCTTTCTTTTTCTTGTGTATATAAACTAGCTTCATCTTTTTGACTGACCGACCCCTTGACAATTCAAAAGTACCTGTAATTGGTTTATTTGAATGAGTTTGAGTTGAACTAATTACTAAACTAAAAAAAAAAAATATTAAATATTATTAATATTGTCAGGGTTTTTATGGGCCTCTGACTTAGCTTCACATGCCGTCGAGAAATTCCCTAAGTGAAAATTTCCTCAGTGTTTGAGCGATTTTGCGGGGAAATAATTCCCGTGTCCCTTAATGCAGAAAGTCACCAATTGCTTAGACTTTGCATCAGTCGGACCATCATATCGAAAATATAACCTTACGGGGTTCTTGACCTTGACAGTGGAGGGATTGATTGATCGAGTAGGTTGATCCTAAGATAGTTTACTTCCTCGGTTTTGCGGTTACAGTTTTCTCTTAGGTATACGTATTTGAATAAATAATAATTATGTGGATTTATTAATCTCGATTCTACTAACTCGCGTGTCACCTTTATCAGTTCAAGAGGCATGACACAAGGCATGATGGAAATGCCTATTACGATAAGATCCAGTTTAATTTCCAAGTGAAGATGAATTACAGGCACGACGCGACTTCAAACTAACAACGTCCTAAAAATTATTCATTGGCGGCAGTTACCATTTTTTCATCAGTCGTTGGCCAAACATAAAGAAAGAAAGAATAACGTTTATTTGGACACAGTTCGTGAAACACAAAATACAAATAACAAAATTTTTTTTTTTGAAAACAATAGTGTGCGCCTCACGGCTGCGCCAAAAAGGTTCATTTCAGCATTAATGCCAGACAGGTACTGTCTGACGCTGGTTTTCTAATGAACCTTTAGTGACAAGTGACGGGAAGTACACACAAAACATAAAGCAGTTTTGAATGGAACACCCTGTAAACATACATGCGTACAATGCATTCATTGTTTTAATTACAAAACCGTAGATGCAATTAGCCGATACAGTCCAGAATTATAGTTAGAGCCTTGTGTTGCAAATATTACGTCAACGTTGATTCATCTGCCGGTGAAGTGATTCATAGTGAAGTTATTGAGAAAGGCAATGGTATGGGCGGATCTATGTGTGACCTCTTCACAATTGCAAATTGTTAATTACTAGCTTATACATAGGGCCCGAATGCATGCCACTTAGTCTACTTTTGTTAAAACTGCACGTGAAAATATTACTATAAATAACTGTGTAGTTCATATTAGTTCATAAGAAACGGTTTCAGATAAGATCAAGACACTGACAAAAAATGGGTAGCAACTCAAAATGGGTGGAGAAACTGAAAATGGGTAGCAACTGAAATGGGTACCAACTCAAAATGGGTAGCAACTCAAAAAGGGGAAACAAATCGAAATGGTTAGCAACTCAAACTGTGTAGCAACTTAAAATGGTTAGCAACAAAAATGGGTAGCAACTCAAAATGGGTAGCAACTCAAAATGAGTAGCAACTCAAAAAGGGGAAACAACTCGAAATGGTTAGCAACTCAAACTGTGTAGCAACTTAAAATGGGTAGCAACTCAAAATGGGTAGCAACTCAAAAAGGGGAAACAACTCGAAATGTTTAGCAACTCAAACTGTGTAGCAACTCAAAATGGGTAGCAACAAAAATGGGTAGTAACAAAAATAGGTAGCAACTCAAAATGGGTAGCAACACCCTTGACTGATCAAATAACAACCTAATATCCATTTTACAACGTAGAACGAACACAGGTTTTGAGGCCTCATGTGTATCAGACGAACTACCTCCCAAGGAAGCATCTCGTGATGTTCATCATAGCGATGGTCTATGTTCAGCAAAGTATGCCCACAGGCTGATGTAAAGACATTCCCTAGAATTGAGAAATGAGGATTGGTCGAATCGAGGAAAAACAAAAAACATGATGTCTAAAAATACCCAAAAGTAAAAGTAGCTACGCTAAAATAATGACAACAAATTCATTCAAGAAGTAAGGTCAATCTCGTTACGTTACTTATGCAAGTAATTTAGTCAAGGTCTCTGAAAAACTACAATGAAAGCTTCTACGTGTATAAATAGTTTATTTTGTTACAATTTTGTTATCCACATTCGTTTTGACAAAAAAAGGATGGACAATGATAATCGTACCTTAAAATAAAAATACCGGGAAAAGTATCCCTTTAATATGAGTCCCTTAATAGTAGGTATACAGGGTGAAATTAAATTCATGGGCATCTTTTTAAGGGGTTGTAGTACTAATTATTATGAACAACTTTTACTATGGGACCAAACCTGGAATCGCGAAAATACAATGAGCTGTTCCCTACATTTTGACTAGCTATGCGAACATAAATGTAGGGAACAACTGATTTTTTTTTCGCGATTTCTGGTTTTGTCCCAGTGAGAAAGTACAATGACCCCATAAGAAGATGCTCATGAATTCGATTTCACCCTGTTTATACTATATTTTGGAATATCTTATTGGCAGGAGCAATACGACCTTGACTCATATCGAGGTAAAACGCTTATCTAATCCACAAATAGGTAACATAACGGAACCTAATGCCCTGGGGTATCGGGCGTACTTTAAAATTAAATGGAATCATCAGCATTATTTGTCTACTGACTGGGACTTTGCTTCTAAACTACGTCTATTATAAATCTATCATCATCTGCCTAGCCTTTCCTCAACTATATTGGGGTCGGCTTCCAGTCTAACCGGATGCAGCTGAATACCAGTATTTTACATCGAGCGACTGTCTATTATAAATCTTTATGTGTTTCAAATAATACATAATTCTCAATACTACTCTATGTAAAAGTTTAAGCAGTTCTGTGTAACCCCGGTAATTACAAACGATTTGTTTGTAAACGCTAGATGAAATGTAGCCGTCATGTGATTAGATATTGTGAGGAGTCTGCCCATTTTAAAGTCTGTTTATTAATCTCGTAGAATAATTTGACAGGTGCAAATGTCAAACTACAAATTGAAAAAACAAACAACAATCACGTGAAATGTCAAATTAGTCTTCGAGATTAAAAAAACAGACTTTATACATACAATATGCTCTTTTGTTTGACAGGGTAAGTTCTAACTCACAACTACTTGGGCGCCAGTTACGGCTAGCCTTAGGCTACTTGCTGCAAATGACAAGCACTTACCGTACACTATGTTACACTTAATAATCACACACAAATACTTAATTGACTAACTAAACAACACATATCACGCCTGTATTTTCCAAAGGATTAGGCAGAGGTGGTATACCCAGATTCAGCCATTTTATTGTATTGTCTCATGTCCAAGTAACGGTTTAAGTAAGGAGGGCAATTGTACTAGAAAAAAAAAAATACAAAAAAAAGGGAAGTCGGTTGTTTTTTTTTTGTAAAAAAAAAATATTTTTCACTTTTTAGTTGTGGTACCTACCCCACACAAATTCGTATACCACTACGTGCTATGTAAATTGCATGCATACGCAACAGTGATGGAGACAACAAACTAAGACATCGTCTACATACGCAATTATTGAAGCTAACTCAAAAACTACGCAAAATTAATAAAATTAAAATTAATAAAATTTATATGGAACCAGCTCTGAAGTATGACCTACCAAACAAAAAAAGAATCATCAAAATCGATTCATAATTGGCGGAGTAATCGCGTAAAATACATACAAAAAAAAAAAACATACCGACGAATTGAGAACCTAATCCAATAATTAACCTAATCTAATCACATGACGGCTACATTTCATCTAGGTAGTATACACAGATTCCGCCATTTTATTTTACACTCCCATATACTTAATAGGGGCAAGAATAACGCTACTGAACCAGCCGAATTCTGACTTACTTCCATTACAATTTGCCAAACCTGAAAATCGAGCCCAGGCGCCGAATTATGAAGTATTAATGTCACCATTTTTTAAGTGTTAGAGAGAGACAGAGCTATGCAAGGCCGATAGCACCATCCCATTTTCACTATGCCAATGATGGCATTAATATTTTCATAATACTACCCCAGGACCCCATGCTAAGTAATCAACATAGAGCAAGCTAACCTACTACTTACAAAGGTAATTAAGGTTGAACATTGAACAACATTGTGCTTCATTTAAGTCATTTGTCATGCTCATAACTTGATACCTACTACACAATCTATATCATATTATATTTCTACTTGAATTTGAAGTCGCTTTTCGTGTCTGTCTGTCTCCACGTTGTTTTTCTAAACTACGCAACGGATTTTGATGCGGTTCGCAATACCATTAAGGGCTAATTTCACCCGTATAAATAGTAGTCTATGATTTCACCAATGAAACTGAACGCGATCAGCATTAACAACCGCGTGTAATTCTATTCATTTTTTTTTAATGTAAGACGATGTGGACTATTATGCCAATGTCTAAAGTGAGTAGAGACAAGGGTGCATGACAAAAAAAAAGGTTATTAAATATATATATATATATTTTTTTTAAGTAATATTTAAAAATGTAATTAGATAAGATAGAAGATAATTAAACGAATTAAAAGTTGAATAAATAAAATTCTTAGATTGATACAGTCGAATACAATGTAGTGTCAATGTCTATTCTATTCTATTTTTTTTATTATGGCAAGCAAAGCCGATGTCGACCATTCTGCTAATGTCCAAAGTGAGTAGTAAGTATTGAGGTAAAATTTATTTAGAATGATAAAAATCTTCGATGGTAGGTAGGTATAGTTGAAGTTAGGTTGAAGTAGATCATTATTTTCTGTGGAATGACTGACTGCTCTTGAGTGCGGTTTAGTATGCTGATCGCATTCAGTTTCATGCATTGGTGAAATTCGCACTCAGTGTTATTCAGATTTTTTTAAATCTCATCATAGCTTAGCCTTTTCCCAACTATATTGGGGTCGGCTTCCAGTCTAACCGGATGCAGCTGAATACCAGTATTTTACATGGAGCGACTGCCTATCTGACCTCCACAACCCAGTAACTGGGTAATACGATACCCCTTGGTAAGACTGGTTGTCAGTCTTTCGGGCTTCTGACGACCCGTAACGACTATCAAAGATCAATGAATGACAGCCGGGACCAACGGCTTAACGTGCTTTCCGAGGCACGGAGAAGTCTTGATATGTAAAGACGGTTATCCATGCACGGACCAACCCCGGCAAGCGTAGCGTTCGATTTTTTTAAATCTATAATTCCTTAATATTAAACTTACATAAAATAAAGAGATCTCGTTATTTTGTTAACCGTACGAAGCAGGGGCGAGTCACTAGTGTGTAATAATCACTGGTATATTGACTGTTGACAGATGACTGCTAATTAAGAATGTGAAGGGGTAATGTTCTAAATGCCTGCTATTAATTAAATCTTATGTGAGAATGTTTGGGTGTCTGTTATTGAATCATGCAAAGATTTGAATATAATTTGACTCATAAGTAGAATAATCAGCCGTGGAAAAATATAATAATAATTATGATACTTCTTATTCCATTAAAATTATTACTTTTATAATGAACTCAAATCTATCTAGCTTTTTCCCAACTATGTTGGGGTCAGCTTCCAGTATAGCTGTATGCAGCTGAATACAGGTATCTTACATGGAGCGACTGCCTATCTGACCTCCACAACCCAGTAACTGGGTAATACGATACCCCTTGGTAAGATTGGTTGTCAGACTTTCAGGCTTCTGACGTAACGTCTCGGTATGTAAAGATGGTCACCCATCCACGGACCAACCCCGGCAAGCGTAGCTCACTCATCGACCCGAGCGGCTGTTATTACTTATTACGAGCTCCTTGTGCTCCATTAAAATATTCGTTACTATAATTAACTAGATACCCCTTATTAATGACAGCGAAGCAAAATTATGCCAAACTTAAACCTCGAAAAATGTATTGTTAGTCTAATGAATGAACCTAAGTTTACGCCAAGTTTAGTAATAAGGGGGTTAAAGTTCCGAGACAAGAATATACTGCACTATTTCATAACGTTTTCGATATTGGTGGTCTTACCTGGAAAACAGTTTTGTTTACTAAGCCATCAAAATTAAAAATATTGTCACTCATGTATGAGTCTCAACAAAACTTTATGTTTACACTACATCATCATCATCTGCCTGCCTTTTCCCAACTATGTTGGGGTCGGCTTCCAGTCTAACCGGATGCAGCTGAATACCAGTATTTTACATGGAGCGACTGCCTATCTGACCTCCACAACCCAGTAACTGGGTAATACGATAACCCTTGGTAAGACTGGTTGTCAGACTTTCGAGCTTCTGACGACCCGTAACGACTGTCAAAGATCCACAAATGACAGCCGGGACCAACGGCTTAACGTGCTTTCCGAGGCACGGAGTAGTCTCAATATGTAAAGATGGTCACCCATCCACGGACCAACCCCGGCAAGCGTTGCTTAACCTGATGGATCGACCCGTGCGGCTGTTATTACTTAGCCACGAGCTCCTCACGAGCTTTATGTTTACACTACAAATTACATAATTAAAACTTCAGCATAATAACCAGAATGACGTGAATGATCAAAGAGTTCATGAATGCATAGGTTTAATAAGACTTAGTCATCAATCACCATATATTATATACCAATTGACATGCTGTGAAATGAATTAGAACGTACACCTTGAAAAGTTGGTATTACCCATTGTAGACATATCCTGTCTTCACCACCAATTGGTTTAGCCTTTACAAGGTGATATTATATGGAGAATTAAGTACTAGATCTTTCTGCATCGATTAGGTATTCCTAGAAATCCCTCCAATCAATCAATCTGCCTAGCCATTTCCCAATTATGTTCTACTAGCTCCCACCCGAGGCTTCGCCCGCGTGCTATGTCGTTAAAAAGTAGCCTATGTCCTTCCATCTAGCTCCTGGCTAAATTTTGTCGAAATCCGTTCAGAAGTTTAGGTGTGAAAAGGTAACATATAGACAGACAGATAGACAGACAGACAGAGTTACTTTCGAATTTATAATATTAGTATGGATATTATTATGGATGTTATGGGATTTGGTTTCCGCAATTAGTCCCTAAGGGTGCGTTTACTATTTACACTAAGTATTAAATGTTTTTTTCGAGTTATCTATCCCGTATGTGGCACCTGCCATGTTTTTCTCTGCACCACCCTAAGGTTGACTGGTAGAAGATGCCTCAGGCATTAAGTCCGCCTTTGTACAGTATTTTTTTTTACTTGTGCATACATTTTTAATAAATAAATAAATGACTAATTATTAATCATCGAAATCAATAAAGAAAAAAAAAATTTTTTTTCGGTAAAATTATTTTTAATTATTGGAGAAGAAGATCAAGGCTTTATACATAACTAGCGACCTGCTCCTTCTTCGCACGGTTTTTACGATTTGACAAAACATCGAGATTTCTCAGTTGTACGTAACTTTAATATTAAAAACCTTCCGGAATCAATTCTCTAAACGATTGTCAAAAACCTCATCAAAATCGTTTGCGTGGTTGAGAAAAACAACGCGGACATACAGTCAATCACGACAAGCGACTTTAATTTATAATTAGTATATTATAAGCGACAGGTAATACAACAGTATTACCTGTCAAAAATATAGTACACACGGCTACACATCAAGCTATACATTTCCAGTTTATGCAGATCTCGCATTGTATAGGATTTTCGTACAATGCGAGGTCAGCTTATACTGGAAATGTATAGCTTGATGTGTAGCCGTGTGTACGAGTATATTGTGTAGATTTGTCAAAAAATTACAAAATTGATACATTTTCTCGGTAGCTATAAAGCAGAAAATGTATGTAACTTGTGAACTTGTTGGATTGTCGCCTGTTACTTGTCTTCTGTAGGTTTTATTAAATAGGCCCCTAATCTCCGTAACCCAGTCTTTCACACAAAATAAACAAAAGACTGTTAAGCTTAAAGTATCCAATTCACCTTCGCCAATGCGAAGTGTTTCATAATTCTTCACCCCTACGTATCGTATCCTTGGCAGTAGAAAAAATGGTAAATAATTGAAGTATGTTTGTACTTGGTTCAACTCAGTTCGGTATATAAGCGGTCTGCGCGCGAGTCGGTCATCAGTCGTTGCAGTGTAATATTCTAGCCAACATGAAATTCTTGGTAAGGGAGCTTTATTATTATTTTGGGGGCTTATTTAAATATTCTAAATAAAGTTTAACTTCATAAAGTGAAAAATTAATACGAAAAACAATACAAGTGTTTTGTTAATAAATATATTAATAAAATAGATAGCAATAATTATCTTTAGTAGAATTTCTATTAAATAATCATTATAATGTGGTATTTACATTAAAAAATCTTTAAAACATTTGAGTATGTTTCACCTGAAAAAATTAACTTTAATTTGAATATTCTAAATACTCAAATTAAATGCTCAACATTCACTTTAAAAATATATTATTTTAACGTTGTAATAATATTCTAAACTAATTACAGCTGTTCGTAATTTAAATTTTAAATGCATAATTAATTCTATATTAGGTAAAATACTTTAACTTATATCTGCATGAATTTATAAAAAGGACCTAGCTTAGCCAATTTATTAGCAAGCAATTTTCAAAGCACTTTCTTGCACCTAATTCTTTTGTTTTTCACCTTTTGCACCATCGCACCATATCACGAAAGAAGTAGATTCAAATATTTTTAGAAATACATCAATTAAAACAGCAGCACAACACTTACTATCGAATCTTAGTACCTGCATCACTAACAATGTTACTACAACAATTTTTGGTTGTAGGTATACAACCTACATATTAAAATTATACTAACAAGCTGCCTATGTAATTCCAAACGCCAATTCACTTCAAGCCTCTAGCCTAGTAACCATACTTACACTGCTATAGGATATTGCATAGTTCGCCCTAGATCACCCATAGCAAATTATACCTTACTTCAATACATAGGAAATGATTCATAGTACGATTGTTGATATTTAGCTTTGCAACAAATAATAGAGTATTACTTGTCATTATTGGTGTTGATATTTCGTATTATAGTTGTTGTGCCTGGGTATTACAGGAAAATTAAGTTGTGCCAAGTGAAAAGTTGTACTCTATAAGTAGGTAATTTTAGTGACTGCCTCGTTGGTCTGGTTGTTGCTAGCGCTACCACTGAGCATGAGGTTCTGCGTTCCATTCCCAGGTCGGGCAATGTATTATTAGATTTTTCTATCAGGAATTCCTCAGTTCCTAGCAGCCCGGTGATTTGTCCCTGGTATAGGCTTGCCCCCTCTTACATGGGACTTTTAAACATAACTGGCGAAATATTGGTGTTCTATGCGTACACCTCTGCCCAACCCTTTAGGGATTACGGGCGTCGTGATATTATGTTTATGTTTTAGTGATTGGCTTTTGTTTTTCATTTCTGTTTAAAATTGCTTGCATGTGCTGTCTTTCTAGCAGTCTGTATCTGCTGCTTGATAAATTCCTTTTTTCAATATAACATAATTATGTTTAAAATTCGGTTGAATATTTGTGACTTTCCTGGTGATCTGGATAAAAATATTCCATAAGTAGTGCAAACATAATTCATTTTCTAACCTTTCAAGATTAGCTTGCCCTAAAACCACAATAGTTCACGTGATAAATTGTGCACTACACAAACCTTTCGATCGCCAATGCATACCTTCACCTTTGGACAAATGCAATGTAAATAAGATCACATTATGTAGTAAAGGTTGTTGTAAATCTAGAGAATGATTGACTAGTAAATTCACTGCTTGAGTAAAGAGCTTTTTGATTTTAAGCATAGCACTGTAATCATTCATTTTTGAAGTTCACTTTTATCAGTATGAAAAGGGGATTTTGCTTTGCAGTGGGACATTAATAGGCATGGCTTTATACCGATGTTTAGTAACTTCCCTGACTAACAGTTTTTAGATTTTGTAAATACATTAGTAACTTACTCATAGTTTGGTTACTAACTTAACGATTACTTAGTTTTAATTCCTAACTTTTAATTTTGCATTTTATACGTAATATGATAACTATCATATTGTATTTTGTATTTTGTACTATAACTTGCACTGGGCCCGCATGGTGGATAACGGCCCACTACCTCTTACCGCCTGTGTCCCAGCTGTGGGAACATTATGGCATATATAATATACATAGTAACTATTTCAACTTGCTTGCTTCAATTGTATCTAAGCAAAAAATCTTGCAAATTAACAAATTATTCCAAGTGCCAATAAAAAATATCTTATTAAACTTGATTGTGGAGTAAGTAAACGTAGTGTTAATGATACTCCGAATAATTATAACTTAGCTACAACTGTGGGTGTGGCTAGACATCATTACTCAAATTAATGATACGTTGATAACGATCCGATTCGGGCAGTTATCATCTTTGTTTCTTTTTCTGTTTTTTTCTATGCATGGTTATTAGACTTTTGTGCAGTTACAAATTATTTGTTACCTTTAATATTTTTCGCTTTTTTCATGGTTTATAGGTTCATGATATTTTACTAACATATTTTCTGATGTGGTGCTGTCTGCAGTAGTACCTAGTAGCATTTATTTTTTCTCTTTTTTAGTCTTTCTTTATAATCCAACTAATATACATTTAATTATGAAATACGTTTTATTTAGAAGGCTACCGTCAATTTTTTTGTAAAGCATACTTTTATGTTATTTATTCACTAATTATAATTTTATATTTCCGTTCACAAATTGCTTTTAAAATTCAAATTATTGGCGGCGGTCGAAAATTTTAATTTGGTTCCCCCAATCAATTAGGTACACGGTGTTAATTAACGAATTTTGGACGAAAAACAACGTATCAATTTCCGGAGAGAATTAAAAAAAAAAAAGGCTAGGGATGACTATAAAAATAATTATATTTTTATAAGGTTTTTCAAATAGCTTGGCAATCTTGATCAACAGTAATGTCAAGTCAGGCAAAAACTTATTGGATTTTAGGATAAAAATTCTTAGCAGTACCTAGCCCAATGTTTGGAGTTGTGCCAGATAGACTTCATTTGGTTTGTTTCTTTTTACGTAGAACCAGGATTTTTTTGTTCAAAAGTCCTGGTGAAATCTAATTGTTAATACGGCAGTAGATATTAAATTAATTTTATTTATCTACTATTACCACATACATTTGTTTTTACACGTGGGAACCCAAGACAACTCTACTAAATACAAAATTGTTACCTATTATTCTATAATTTACAATATCAACAGTGAGCTGATAATTTGAAAATCAATAAGTTATCCTAGTTTTCTAAGAACACGAAATCTTAGAGAAACGAGTCGAATAAAAAACTTCATAGTCTTAAATTAGGCTTGTAATCACAACAATAATAGACCCCATAACCTACCACAACCTCCCACCCTGCTTGCCCAACCCGATAATTATCGCGATAATACGACAATGGGTGCCCGATAAATGTACACTTATGTCTCCGCGATAAACGAAGTGCCGTAACATAGGATTTCCTGCTAAGACAAAAGGATTGTATCAATGTGGATTGCTTCATTCCCATTCATGTTTAGAGATGTTTTACGTTTAATATTCTAAAAGGCAATTCATTTGAACCGTAAGGTATATTAACTTAAAAGGGTGAGGGTCTGTTTTAAAATCAAATAATTAGTTTGATGATGATAGTAAAGGCTTCAATAAATAGTTTGTTCTGTAGAGGTGTCATTCACTAAACAATAAACCCGTGTCAAAAGCTCATTTTGATCCTAAATAAAAAATTGTGGTCGACTCGGAAAAGGAATAATAGTGTTTCATCTTTCAAGAAACATTGTCAGAACTCAGTCACGATTTTGAAATAAATAGATTTTACCAAATTCTTGAACCGACTCAATAAAGACCTACGCTATCCTACGCTAAAATTATCCAATTGGATTGGAGACATTTACTAGCACTTAGGTCCTTTAACCAATTTGTAACCAAAAGAATCCTCATTACAGTTCACGCACAGCAGCTAAAGACTAAAAATTGCCCTATTCACATGAACAGCCTTATTGAGAGCTATATGTTTGACCCGTACGGGGTTGAAACACTAGGGCCCTGAGGTCCAAGTGCTCATCTAGTATGTGCGATATCGTCATGCGGTTGGACAACTAGAACGAAAAGCTGGCCTATTAATCTTAGGCCAAAGAATCAGCATTGCCATCCAACAGGGCAACGCTGCCAGCCTTTTGGGCACTATCCCCATTGACAATGACGCGGACAAATGTTATGACGCACATTAATCTCACCCCCTTTTTTATATACTTGTATATAATAGTGTTAGCTTGTATAGTGTATAAATGTATGTTTCACTGTCAATAAACTGTAAATAAAAATTAATGTCCTATTGTTCTACAAAATTTTAAACTATTTTTTTTTTCTATCTCTAGATTGTCCTCGCCGTAGCTATGGTGGCGGCCTCCGCTGAGGAAGCCGAGAAGAAGACAGAAAAGCGAGGCCTCTCAAGCCTCGGCTATGGAGGCCTCGGATACAGCGGTGTCGGATATGACGGAGGACTCGGATACGGCAGTCACGGATACGGTGGACTCGGATATGGCGGATACGGTAAGTGTCATGGCGGATTATGATGAAAATATCAAAAGGATGGTTATGAGGATCAAGCACGGTTAGAAAGTTCAAATTAAATGCTGTATGTCATATGACAATTGCGTAGTGTAAAGTCAGACTCGTTTAAAGAGGTTCATTGTGTTTTGAACTGCCAAATCAATTAATTCAGTACCGAATACTATTGATATTGTTATCCTTACATTTATTGGAAAATCATTGTGGTGTAGCCAAATAATCGCATGACTAGTTTTCAGACAAAAGCCCGGGCAATAGCCAGGGATTTCCAGTTAGACCTAGATAGAATAAAAACTCCTTTTACAATATTACCATTGTACTCTACAAAGCCTAGCAACATATTCTAGGTCACACCTAAAGCAATAATACAGCCGATCAATTCTGTAAAAATGTCACTGTGAAAACTTGGTGAAATGAGCTGTCAATAGTGTCAATCCCTAGGTGGAATGACAGGTCACTTCACCTCAGTTTTCCAGAATTGTCCGGTTGGTTTTACAACCTAACTTTTCTCACATAGTTCCTTACTCTCAAACTAGACTTGACTGCTCACGTCGAAGCCTAGAAATTTCTAATAACAGGATTTAGAGGAAATTTCAAACAATCGACCGCAGCCAAGTTGTCTGTCCAAGTTTAAATTGGCCAAGAGCCTTACATCTGGGGGACGTGACGGGGGCACCAAGTACCTGGCCCTGGTGTCCTCGTTATAGAACGTTTTAATAATGCTGTTGGAAGACTTTTTGGTGACAGCTTTTTTCTTATGTGGTGTACGAAGATGCAGTATCGTATTTAACGACTTCATTTTATGGATTCGATGAGTTTTTTCGGGGTCTTGGTCATTTGTCACAGTTTGTCGTTATTGTTAAGTGGTATCGCTCTATAAATGAACTATTCAAGTTTCATTCCAACCATTGGAAATCTCAAAATGGATGCCAATGGAGTGCCAAGCACAGTTTTGGTAAGCCTTTTCGTACTTTTCCAAGATTAGGTACAATATTATTTAAAAGACACTTTGAACCTTAAATACATACGAATAAAGACTATCACAGAAACATAAAATAAAAACCAATGAATCCATTTAATAGTTCCTCATTTAAAATTTCTATAAAATTTAAAGCGCAAAGCGCTGAGCACATTGCACACTCAATTAATGGCCCTTAGACGACCTATAAAGCAGCGCAACAGCGCGATAGTTCCTAAAAGATTAATAGTAGGAATAAGTGCTCTTTTTAGAACTCATTATCTGTGTTGAAAAGGATTTCGAATCTTATCCAGATTTACTTAGTGGTTATTTTAACTTTGCAATGTTTTGAAGTGCTAAAGTAAATTGTTCTATTCGTGAGTAATTCAGTCCTATTTCATCGTAATTACAATGTATTTTGTAGGAACTTATATAAGAAATTAGCTTGTAAGTACATGATTCTTAAGGTTAAAGATAATGCCTAGCCTTTGAGTAGGAATAAATTGTCTACGCCTAAAATTATGCCCTGTATCAATCAATGTACCGGGTATAGCTTATTGCCCTATCATTATTCGCTTAGTCAGTATATAATTTTCTGTGATTTTCAAACCATTAATAGTTTAATAATGTGTGACTGATTCAGGCTAATGTATTCTTATGAATGACTAACAACTTAGTATAGTAGATTAAAAAGAAAAAAACAATTTATCTCAAAGATTAAACGTGAATGCCTCGTTGGTCTAGTGGTCGCAAGCGCTATTGCTGAGTATGAGGCCCTTTTTTTTTAATTTGGTAATTCATCCAATGACTTCTCCCGCTCTGGGCGGAGCGGAAGGGCGTGTCAGACTTTTACTGACTAAAACCCACCCGTGTTCCTTCTGTTACCTGTTGCCAAGGTCCCGGTATCCCTTTTGGACTAACCCGCATGAGGTCCTGGGTTCAATTCCCAGGTCGTGCAAAGTGTTATTGGGGTTTTCAATCAGGAACTTCTTGGATATGTGCCCGGTTGATGGCAAAACCTCGCCCTTATTACATGGGACTTAAACCTAACTGGCCAATTGTGGGTGTACTAATAGGTAATAACACCTCTGCCTAACCCTTCGGGACTAACAGGCGTGTATGTTAAAGATTAGACCAAATTCTGAAAAAGAGTGTTTAAATTGTTTCTGTACCTACCTAATCTTTGCCGTTTTCATAACGAACGAGTAAATATGTATTATAAATAAAAAATATCTGGCAAAAATCAATCGCCAACATCCGGGCAAGGATATTAATCTTTTGTCAAATATTTTTTGTTGTGAACAGAATGGTCAATCGTTTCAATGTAAAGGCCACAGATTGTCAGTTAAGTAAAAAACTATCGTAACTTTTATTTTTTTTAATAATTATCTTGTTCGCATGACTGGCGACTGTGATTGTATGAATCATCTAGTTTTTGTTGTGGTCATTCATTTGAAAATTGACACAAAATGGCTTGATAAAAAAATCTTTCGTATCACCTGGTATACCTAAATCGTTTCGCGGTCATGGTCCTACATTTTCTAACATTCTTTATTTAAAAAACTGAAATAAAGTGCGTTAACCAGTATAACCGGATCCAGCTGAATACCTGTATTTTATATGGAGCGACTGCCTATCTAAACTCCACAACCCAGTAACTGGGTAATACGATACCCCTTGGTAAGACTGGTTGTCAGACTTTCGGGCTTCTGACAACCCGTAACGACTGTCAAAGATCTACGAATGACAGCCGGGACCAATGGCTTAATGTGCTTTCCGAGCCACGGAGGAGTTTCGGTATGTAATGAAGGTAACCCATCCACGAACCAACCCCAGCAAGCGTAGCTTAACCTGATGGATCGACCCGTGCGGCTGTTATTACTTGGCCACGAGCTCCTCAACATAAACAAACTTATCATAACTTAATTTTCAACATGTTCCAATAACGAAAAATAGTTTAGTTTATTGTTTGGCTTCCTACGGAAAGATATTAGGGTAGGGACAACGAACGCTATTGTTAAAGCGCTCAATCTCAAAAATATTGATATTCAGCTACATCTGGCTACAATGAGACTCGGATCAAGCCTACCTAGCTAACAGCTAGAGAAGTGAGTAGATTATTTAAACAGCCATGCTTTAGAACCATCACCATGTTATATACTTCTTAGAATAAAAAAGTATCTCAAACTGATTTGAACACACCTACCGAACACAAAACGACCACTGCTCAATATTTCTCCTCAATTCGTTCTAAAATTAAATGTGAGGACATGAACAAGTTCATGCACATAATCTAACCATCTTTCCATCAAGTCCACTGTCACATTAGATCCTGAACAAACTTCTGACATCACAGAGATTGCTCCTGGCTTCGCCACAGTATATCAAACTACTGCAGATGTGATTTGCAAACTGTCTACCATAATATTACGTTCGTTTTGCCACAGCATACTTTAGTACCTACGTGTGCAGTACTCCCGGAGGAAGTTTGTGGATGTGGCTTGTTCGTAATTCGTGTTGATGGTTGAGGGTTGGGAAATTTAGGATATAATATGAAAGTGATGTATTATTTGGCTCCATTTTATACATCAAAAAAGTTTTTTTTTTTTCATGTACATAATTTAATGATATTAGCTTGTCTTTAAATTACGTTTTCACAAAAATACAAGTGTGGCTTTATTATTTTATTTTACATTATTATTGTAACTGTACATGTAAAATGTAAATTAAGTACTCACCTAGGAAGTAAAGAAATAATCTGTTTTAGAAGATTTTTAGTCAAAAGAATCTCTAGGTTATAGAAAAATGCGATTTTCAGAGATGCATTAACGTTGATGAACCTAAATCATGTCTAGACTTGCCAAACACCTTTAGAAATGGCTAAATTTACATAAACATACACCTGTAATTAGCGAAAATTATCGCCTAATTGATCCCCAATCAGCTCCACCTCAATAGAACCAAGTTGAGACAAAGTAAATGTCCACAATTGTCATAGATCTATTGTTAGTCACCAATGTCACAAGTGTGTGAGAAACTCCGGTCCTTGGCATACTGTAGTACTACCTACAGTATTAACGTGTAATTTTGCGTTTACGTTACTGACCGTAACGTAAGGGGTTGGGTAAGCTAATTACTAGATCTTGTTTTGTTTTTGTACTCATTCAGGGTGACAATGTTGTGATGTGATAATTATGTTAAAATGGGGCTGGAGTTTCTTAAGAATAACAATGGACTTTACTATTCACGAAATAGGATCGAAAATTCAACGCAAAAAAATGTCCAAGAATAGTGCTTCTACATAGATGGTTTGCTGTCCCTAAGTTTTTAAAAAAACATGTTAAGTCTTTAATAAATAATTATGTAAGGTAGTCCGGCAGATATATCATACTTGAGTCTTATTTCTACAATAAGCAAACTCCAATTTTCCAATTTGTCTCAACCGTCTCTTTCTTTGTCCTCAGCCGCACCAGTAGCGGTCAGCAAGGTTGCGTACACCACCGCGCACGGCGGCGGCTACGGAGGTTACGGCGGCTACGGCGGATATGGCGGATACAGCGGCCTTGGCGGATACAGCGGTCTTAGCGGCTACGGCGGCGGCCTTGGTAAGTGTTGACATTGAGTATTTTGGGTTCCAGTCATTTTACAGAGATGATAATAAAAATGAATGCCAACCAATCACCCAAAGGTGGAGCGAAATATTATATTGCAATCGAAGATTATCGATCCATGTTTCTACAAAATTATGATTAGTCATCATTTTATAGAAACTTAATTTACAGCCGCGTCAGGTGGCCTTTTTAGACATGTTGTATTAATTATCTAACAACGTAACCCTAAAACCGTGGGAACGTGAATCAAGTGTAAAATTGTTTTCAAATAATGGTGATTTTTATCTCAAGTACAATGCCAGTATTGTTCTTAACAACAATAATATCAATACCTAGCTATCCATAACATGTTTTTAGTGAGCCGTTGTTCCAAGTTTGTAACGTGAGACTTAGTTCCGCAACAGAACATGTAACTTTGTTCTAGAAGAGCAATGTATTGCTAATTAGCTTGTTGTCTTATTAGCGGGTTCTGCGTAAGTTTCTGCCGGAGTTTAGCGTCGGTGTTTCTAAAATGAGGTAGATGTTTTGTGGAATATTTTTAAAGCTAAGCATAATCAGCCTTTAGTGTCGTCCCCGCTGCTAGGAAACAGGCATCCTCTCTAAGAAAGAAAGTGGGCCGTAATCCACCCCGCGGGCCAAGTGCGGATGTTTTTAAATTTTCGGTTCTAGGACATGTCGGTTTCCTCATCATGTGTTCCTTCACCGTTTTATAGCTTATCCGATTTATTTGGTACCTACACCAACAGCAGGTTGTGATTGAGAGATTATTTGTTAGGTACCTGTTTACTTTCCAAGTATAATGTTGTGTTTAATAATCACTATTCGTACATTCTAGACAGCATAAATTAATTGAGTATGTTTTCTCCAGGCTACGGTGGTCATGGTGGTTACTACAGCGCCCCTGCGGTCAGCTACGCTAACCAGGTCGCCTACGGAGGATACGGCGGATATGGTGGATACGGAGGACACGGACTCGGATACGGCGGCCATGGCCTCGGCGGATACGGAGGTGTCGGATACTACGGACATCACTAAACTGACCTCGCGTTCCAAATTGTGTTCAAATTTTTGATTTTATATTCAACTTATATTTTTTAAATACTCGAAGCAATGGACTTTGGGTTTTTGAAATTGTATTTAACCTTTTTAATCTGTGATCGATATTGGGATTTTTTTTTGTGATATTTAAATATGATTGTTTGGGGAAACAAAACCCGTAGTCTATTGATTGATTATACAATGTAGTAAGTTAAAGCTTGCTGCAACTTTTGTACAACGAAATATTGCCTGAGAGTCTTTGTAAATATCTAAATAAAATACTTGTTAAAATCAACCACCTGCTTTTATTTATGTAAGGAATGGAGAACAGACCTTACTAGCTTCCTCTTAACATACTTTATTGTTTAATATTATCTTACATAGAGGTCCTGAGTTTGTTTCACCATTTCTTCTCAGGGGTAGTCAGATAGGAAATATCGACTCCATCTAGCTTTTTTATATGACTAGTAAAAGTGATTCCGATGCCATTTTAATATTGAAAAATCCTGATAATTTTCTATTCCTTCAACATACAGAGTCATATTCAATTACGGAACAAAAAGATTTATAAGAAGCTAAAGAAATTAATTTTCTACACGAGTACCTAACAAGAAAAGAGAAAAAATATTACCAGTAGATTCGTTTCCTTTGGTGTTCATTTTATACCAAAGGTAACACGAAACTTGTGCCAGCCAGCAGTGTTTTATAAAAAAGCGATTACTTTTAGAAAAGTAATTAATCGAGTTCTTTTTATTGCGTGTCCTTCGTTATTGTTGGGATCAAGTGGGCTTAAAAAGCTCTAAATTGTAGATCCTGCAGTGTAGTGTTTGATAAAATGAGCTTTTCTTTGTACTATTATGGTCAATCAATCTATCCGCCTAGCCTTTTCCCAACTATGTTAGGGTCGGTTTCCAGTCCAGCCGGTTGCAGCTGAATGCCAGTATTTTACATGGAGCGACTGCCTATCTGACCGTCACAACCCAGTAACTGAGCAATACGATACCTCTTGGTAAGACTGGTTGTCAGACTTTCGGGCTTCTGACGACCCGTAACGACTGTCAAAGATCCACGAATGACAGCCTGGACCATCGGCTTAACGTGAGAATTATGTTTGAGTATAGTCACAAATTAAATTGTTTGGCGGCGTAATTACTTTTGAAAAAACAAATGAATGTTAAATTTTTTGAGCTGCTGCACTCGTTGGTGGAAGATTTGATAACTGCACAGGTTTATTCAGTTTTGTTTACTTGATGAACTGTGCATAGCGAAGACGACCTCAGATTTTGGAGCATTATAGATTGCCAACAAGGTTCGCACTCCATTCTTAAATAATGATTGAACCGGGCGGGTTTCTTTTTCAAATGCTGCAGCAATTTGATCCAAATTCGGAGTTTCTCGAGTGTTAAAAAAAAAGTTTTTTTTCCTTTCTCCAAAGAGCGCAGAAGTCGTGTCACAGCCACTTATTGCGTGAAGAAACCTCGAATTGGATAATGCATGATGAATTACTGGAACCTGTTACGACAATGAATCCACCAGCTCCGGAGGAATTGTTTAACACAATATTCTGCAACTGCAAGAATGGTTGTGGTTCGCGATGTGATGCAGGAAAGCAGGGTTGCAGTGCTCTTTAGCTTGCAGCCAGTGTAACCTTGAATGATACTCTAAATAGTTATACACTGCGCGAGCTCTGCCCTCTATCTCGAAAATGGTTCAAGATATTAAAAAAATGATTAGACAAAATTTTTTGAGTATTTAATCCTCAACAATATTTATAAACATACAAATAGCATAAAACCCATAGGAAACGAGATATTTGCAATAAATGTGTAAAATATCGTTTTTTTGACCTTTGACCTTGGAATATCTGTTCACGCGGACACCCTACGATAAGTAGGTTTTGAGACAAGTTTTAGGCTGTCAAAATCTCTCATTCCGAGATACTTGCCCAAATTTGACTTATATTCCTGGACTACTATGACTTTTTGGATTCATGTGGCTCTTTATAATTGCGTGCGTGTATTGTATAGTTATCATTTGCTTCAAAAACAAACATCGTGAGGAAACCGGCATGCCTGAGATATGTTTCTCGACGGCATGTGAAGCCAAATCAGAGGCCCATGGGTGGCTTTAAAACTCTGACACCAGTTTAGTCGCTAAGGACACGAAAAGAAGAAGATCACTCGTGGAGGCTTTTAATGTGTGGTTCATTTAGTGACCTTCTTGAATCTTTCTCCCTGATCATACGTCCCAGTCGACGTAACCAGTCTAAAGCCGATTATTCATTGATCAGCTGTAAGGAACCCCACATCCATGGAGTAAACGAACTGCATGTTTTCCGAAGATCACACCACGAAATTCTGAACTTGAGCAGTGAAGCCTTAAAACTCCCACAGTATGTCAACAGTATTACCATACATGAATTATTAAACAGATGCAGAAATATTTATGTTTGGTGAAAAATATATGTTTTATTCAATAAGGGTTGGATGCCAAATGGGGTGTGAGTAAGCGACGCTTTTTGAAACTTTGATTTTCTTAAGTTTTTTGTAGTCTCCCATAGGATTGGATGCCAAATGGGGTGTGAGTAAGCGACGCTTTTTGAAACTTTGATTTTCTTAAGTTTTTTGTAGTCTCCCATAGGACAGGTGATAGCGGAACGGGATTTTTGAGAATATTTTTGCTGATCGTTCTAAAGACACTATTGTGTATTTAGAACTATCATAAAATAGAAGTAACCGACCCCGCGCCAGGCCCAGAAAGACATGGCGCGATGAACTGGACTCCTTCTTAAAGGATTGGCCCGCAATCGCTGTAGACCGGGAAAAGTAGAAAGAGGGAAGGGAGGACTTTGCCCTCCATTGGGACAACACAGTCTTATAACAAAATAAGCAGTCGAATTCAGTATCAAGATTAGTATTGAGATACATCATTAATTTAGAGGGTAGGAGTTAGAGGCCTTTCGTCCCTACGAATATTAAACTTCTACAAAATCAAATCAAAATCAAATATTTTATTTCACATAAGCCTACATGGGCACTTATGAAACGTCAGAAGCTAGGTGCACGGTTCCAATTGGTCGATTCCTATAGAGAAGAGCCGACAAGAAACTCCACGGTTACTCTTTTAAAAGATAATTGGCTTTTACAATATTTTCGAATTACTGTGTTAATAGTTATAGGAGGACAGTGTAGGCCTTTCAAAAGTTTCAGGTAGGTAGTTAAAAAAAAAGAAAATGTTAAAAAAAAAGTCTACAGTCCACTAACCCTACAATAACCTTCACATCACCACAGCCCGACTTTGCCCTCTGCTGTGCTTCTATTTACGTCTAAGGGCGAATTTCACCAAACTTTTATACCGAGTATAAGTTTTATCCTGCGAATAAATTTTGAATTTTTGACTGTTCATCCATACAAAAACTGTCAGACGACAATTTTATTTCACGGATAAAAGATAAGTATCTGACTTTGATAAAATCAGCCCTAAACAAAATAAATTTAGTCTAATTAAGTTATTAGACTAGATTTATTTTGTTGAAAACGACGAAAAAAGTTGAATCTAATAATCATTAAATTCAATTTTTTTTAAGAAGAAAATAGACAATTGTTTTTCGAAGTGTGACTTTACATATTAAAATTTGATATTTTTACAAGTCTAATTACAGATTTTACAGATAGACTTGTAAAAAAAAAACAAAGTTTACCTCGAAACAACTTTTATATTACCATTCGAGGCAATTAAAGTTTTCTGAACTGGTTCATTCACTTGAAAACTGGCTTAGCAAAGGTCTGTTGGATAAGAATTACGTTTTAGTGGTTTTTGGGTGAGGTCCGTCTAGCAGTGGATATCTAATGAATGAACGATAATAATGTTGATATAAAGGTAAGCTCATCAACCCTAATGGCTAAAAATAATAAAATAATTACGATTCTTTTTTGTCAAGAGTGATCACCACGGAATACTATGATCAACACCTAGGTAGGTACCTAGACCCACATCATCAGTTACCAAACAATAATTATGTCAACAAAAAAAAAGTGTTTTTGCAAAAATAACACGCACACTTCAGTTTGTGCTAAAACCTCTAAAAAAATAGTGTATTTTCCAATAATACCTACCTACCAACGAATAGTGCCTATTTACCTTTGTCATTCTGAAATCATCTTAATCTATATTGTTCAAATAACATCAATAGGGAATATGCATGTGATTCAAATATGGGTCAAATATTTTTTTCTATAAACTATGTTACTTCAGAATGATGCCTCCATCAATATTTTTGAATAAAATTACTTTTTGAGCGAGAAATTAATTTTTAAAAAGTCCCAAAAACCTGTGGGTAATTCAAATACTTGAAAAGGCTAAGAGCGGATGTGACGTAACAATCCGGGATAACAATCAAAATGTCAATGTCAAGTCAATAAACAAGTGTCAAGTCAATGTCAAACGCTAATAGAAAAAGGAGTGTTTGACGTTGACTTGACAGTTGCTTGTCTGTTTTCACGAACTGTGACGTCACCACACCAAGCGCGCCAAATGGAGGGCGTTTAAATAGCCCGGATCGGTTGGATATTTTTAAACATTTTTTTAACTACTTTAAATTGCTTTTTTGCCGTCGAATTTTTTTTACTATTATTTGACGATGTAAACTATCGAATAAAAATATTAAAAAAATACATGCATATTCCCTATTGACAATAAGGATTTATAGAATTTATGGCATATACCTACGTTGAACTAGATCTTCACACGAATTGGTTAGGAACTGAAGTATCACAACTTCTACTAGTACCTACACAAAGCTGCATGAAATAATTACTCAAAGGAAAGGAAATGTTATTGTTTTAATCAACGTTGGAACTTGTTCCAATAGGAGCGTGTTGGACCGTACCGTCGAGAGGGTATGTAGAAACACAATCCATTGCTACGAAAAATGCGATATGTAATAGGTTAAAAACTTTTAATGTTGCTATGGGATAGAAATTACATCATACCAATAAATCTACATAGTTAATAATAGTGTACAAAAATCTTTTGCAAAGCAAAGCAAGCAAAGTGCCTTTTATGTGCCTATTTGGAGTAAATTATTTGACTTTGACTTTGAAACAAATGCAAGAAGGTTGTCAACATTTTTGTCACTGAATGTTAGTACCTACCGTATTAAAAATATACTTTGATAGATATATATATACCCCATGAAACCGTGGAACAATGAAAAAGGTCATGAATATAGTATAAACCTGTTTAAGGTTGATGCGCTAGGGTAGCCCGCGAAATTCAAATTTTCTTACGTTCTTATAATTCTGTAAATCCATATTTGTTACTAGCGCTAATAATATTTAGATCAACATACAACCTAATACTGACCTGCAAATTGCAAAAAACGTAAGAAAATTTGAATTTCGCGGGCCACCCTAGCGCATCCCCCTTAAAATAAGACAGTTCGCCACAGCAACAAACGATTAGCAACCTCGCGAAGTGAAAATCAACATAGTACGGCGCCTGCAAAAAAATAACAGGTGAGCGTGCGGGATTGCAGCATCGGTCGTACTTTTCACTGTGGCGCCTACAGTTAGATTAGTCGAGAGCAGATATATCCCAAGCACGGTGAAATGATTCATTTGAATCAAAATAATTTCATAAAACATGTTGCCATACTAGGCAAACTAACTTAGTTTTGGAAAAAAAAGTAGTAGACAAACAGTTTAATTGAACTTAAAATCTGCGAGTTTCGTTTCTGTTGACAAACCAATCATTTCCACTGTTGAAGGACCGTCTGCAAATGAAGAAGAAATAGGTTTTAATATAATTTATATTATTTAGATCCCAACTTTCATAATTACTATCAAATTGTACCTACGCCAGCAAAATTCAAGCAAGAATTAACAACTTTTTGTGTATCCGACCAATAACCTTAACATATACAAATTAATAATACCTTAAAAAATGTATGTTATGTATACTATACTGGTTGCATAATAAAAATCAAAAGACGACTTCCCAAATTAAAGTTATTTTTCACTGTTTTTTTTTTTTTTTGGTATTTTTTTTTTATTTTTCTCATTTTTTTGTGGTACCTTCCCCACGCCTATGTACCTGTATATCATACCCGTGCTAGTTTAATGTCTGCTTAAACCAATTCTTTACAAAATGTATATTACATACCTATATTAAACCATTCTGTCGTAGGTATCCCTGACTCCAACCTAGCTTGTGAGATCGCTTCTCTGATTGCTAAAGCCACAACTACTGACATACACATTGGAGGCTCGCCTACAGCTGAAAAAGAAAATAATAAAAAAATGTGATTTATAATGTCTTTTTGTTAACAAAAAGACATTATAAATCACATTTTTATATTTTTAATAAACCTTTGGGATATTACAAAAAATATTATATTATTATTAATTGAAATGGGTACTCAAACACTTGGATAGCTTAGAATCCCCAAGATTCTTGAGAGAATTTAACCAGAATTCGTCCTAATTTACCTTTAGCTCCATGAATAGCTTTATAACTATCAGAATTATTTCTGAAATAGACCCTGAAATCCTGTGGAATATCAGTGTTCATTGGAACTGCGTAGTTCCAGGTTCGATTGGTCAGTAATTCTCCAGTATCGCTGTCATAAACGAGCTTTTCACAAGTCCAGTAACCAAGACCCATGATAAATGCACCTTCCACCTAGAATAAAATAAAGATATTCCAGTCTATTAAAAAAACAGACATTTACATGCAAGCACTCAACTATTGTAGCTTCTCTAATTTTTAGACTATCATCGCCAGTCGAAATGACATTCTTATAGCCATCTGCTCGTGAATACATAATGATATAATAATATTCATATTCATCTCCTAACACGCTGCGGAAAGATAAATAGTTATTCGTATCGCGGGCACATTAATGAAATTGTCAAGAACGGTCCAACTCCTCTTATAAATACAGGACTACCAGAAATTGTGGGGATCACTAACCTGTCCGACATCAATCTCTGGACTGACACTTTTGCCGACATCCTCCATGACATCCACCCTTAATATCTCCGACTCTCCTGTCAGCACATCGACTTCTACTTCAGCCAACGACACTCCAAAAACATCATACTTGTACTGTGTAACATCTGCTAATGAAACGAAACTTTGTGCTTGTAAATCTACATTGGATGCATATGCTGTAGCTACGATTTCTTCCCAAGTTGCAGTTGGCATCTTATTTCTTATAGGTTCAAGTCTTGTCAGAAGTTTTTCACAGCACTTACTCACTCCTAATCCAACGTTCTGTGATCCGAGACTTCCAGCCGTCTCATCGCTGTTTGGAGCCACTATTGTATTCGTAGCTTTTACTTTGATTTTCTCCATAGGAATCTTTAAATAGTAAGCGCAGATTTGTATGGCTTTTGTGTTAAGTCCTTGCCCCATTTCGATCCCTCCATGAGTAATAACAACAGTTCCATCGCCACGGTACACAGATACAATAACATTAAGGGTTCCTATGGGATTTGTTGTCCATCTCAAGAGTGAAAATCTCAGCCCACGTTTCTTCCATCGATTTTCTTTATTATAATGATTAACTGCTAATCTTCTTTCATCGTACTTTGAGTTTGTTTTTATTGTGTTAAACATTTCTTCTATAGCTCTGTATCTCTCTCTGTCTAAGTTATTCAAACGGACTTGCATTGGATCTAGTGATAGTTCATAGGCAATTTGCTCCATTAATTGTTCGACTTGACCTACGCCGTCTACAGTACCTGAGAAAACGATAATTATGTAAAAGTGTTATTCTCCATTTACGAACCTCCCAAATTCAAAGCCTATAAAAATATTATTACAAGCCATGTTAGATGACATTAAAGAGTCTCACCAAGTGCTCTTAACCAATCGTTCTTAGGTGTATCAGTGATTGCATTGTAACAATTGAATTTCCACCTCGATTTGTAGTAACAATTGTTGTAAGAATCCATGACCAAAAAACTGAATACTGTATTGATGGCATGACCATTATCTTGATACAAATCGTAGTTCAAATATTGTATAACACCGCAACTGTTTACACCGACCTGAAAAGTGGGTAGCTGGCAGTTATATGGTTTATGTCCATTTTTGAATATAAAAACTAAGTTTTTGGTAACCTATTAGAGTGGCAGTCCGTGCATAATCGTGTATGCGGAAAATAACGTTGTCATAGTTCAACATAAAAAAAAACAAAACCAAATTAAAACAATAATATGAGTACCTACTGAAACTTACTTCAAAATTAGTAGTACTCGGAAGCTTTTTTCCTACTGCTCTGGTTGTAGTAGACAACGATTGAATTAATCTGCATGGCCTGTTTAACTTTTGAACAACGAGGCCACAGGCTACCGCCGATTGAATGTTTCGAGATATTTTCATGCCGTAAGAGCCGCCAACGCGTCGAACGTAGACGTCAATGCTGTAGAATAAATACTTCATTATGATAATTTTGTCGATTAAATTGGCACGATGAGATCGACATACATTTTCAGAAGAACTCTTACTCACCAATTTTGGTCCATGTTCAAAGCTCTTGACAACACAACCTGCACGCCATCTATCCAATGCGAAGCCGTGTAAACTTTCATTCCTTCTTCAGTAGGATGAATAACACAAACAATATTCTCGATCGGAAAATGATACTGACTGTACATCGTATTGCCTCCTTTGATCACTTGAGTAGCATCTCTGCCAATATCTGTAGCATCTACTGATTCGTATAATTTGACTCTGTTAGGATCTTTAATAGCTTCTTTGACATCGATTACTGGTTTAGTAACATTCTTATATTCAACTTCAATCATTTTTGCTGCTTTTTCTGCGATACTTTGAGTCTCTGCTACAATGACTCCATAAGGCTGGTTAAAGTACTGGACCTTACCGTTGCAAAATACTTCCTCATCTACAAGGTATCTTACGCCATCAGTTGGTGTGAATGAATTGTCACCTGGTATATCTTTTGCAGAGTAAAATGCAATCACACCTGGTTCACTCTATGATCAAAAATGGTAACAATTTACTATGAATCAATTTAAAAGAAAGAATCCTAAAAAGTATGGTAAATAACACATTTATTTACCAGAGCTTTAGTTGGGTTAATAGACACTATATTCCCGGTTCCAACAGTAGTAAGGGCAAACGCTGCAAACACTTCATACGGCTGTGCCGGTAGATCATCAGAGTAAAATGCTTCTCCTGAACATTGAATCTGGAATCACGTTATTGAATTTATAATTCATTTGTAAACTCATTTAGTCTTTACAGATCTGTTGCGAGTTATATACTCACTTATACTAAATGTTTATATATATTCAAACTTGTACTATCTCTGTATATACTCAAAATTATGTCTGTATATACTCACCAATGCATCTACTTTCTGTACAGGCTGATTCAGAGGATATTGTGAGGGATCCGTCTCATAATACTGACTACCTTTCGAGACTAGTCGTGTTTCGTGAAGTTTGATTGAGCCAGTTTTGTAGCGAGAACTAAGAATGTTCTCAGGACACAATGACAGTAAACCCTGAAAAGATAAAAAAACATTGGTAGAAGAGCATACATTTTTCATTATCCATTAGAAGTTTTTTTGAAATATGCAAAGACGAAGGACTTAGTTGATACAGTATTTTTTAATCTTTTAAAAGAATTTTAGTACCTTATAAAACAAACCAAGAGCCAATCTTCGTCTAAACTCAACACTGGGTTCTGGTGGATTTTCTTTTACCACCAATTCATCTTCTAAGATTTTCAAAACGGATTTCAGAGTTTCATTCTTGAACAGTTGTTTTCCAATCAAGTGCTGTTCAGTCTTGTATGCTCTGGTAAAAGATGGAGACAGACCTCCGAAGACCATTCTAGAGTTCACAACTATATCGTTTTCGGACAGTTGGTATAAAAAGGCTGCATTGACAATCGCGTGCGCACTTGTACTTCTCGGCATTACCTGAAAATACGAAGTAATTATAGACTTTATCCATACTAATATTATCTATATATCAATTACTAACTATATTATAAATTCGAAAGAAACTCTATCTGTCTGTCTGTCTGTATGTTACCTTTTCAGGCCTAAACCACTGAACGGATTTCGATAAAATTTGGCAAGGAGATAGATAGCATCCCGGGGAAGGACATAGGTTACTTTTTATCGACATACCACGCGGGCGAAGCCGCGGGCGGAAGCTAGTATGGAATAAATGAGAGCATAGTAAGACATAAACACGACATCCGTGAATGTAGGTTAAGGTACCTGAGAGATATGAGATATCTTCTCGTTTACATGAAAAGGACATGCCATAACTATCAATGACCAAGGCACTCTAAAAGAATTGAAATATAACTTTTGAAACTCGCATTAATTTCACCTGTGTAGCTATTTACTTACAGTGTTATTTATAAAAAACTCGCTATCACTAATTAGCGACTGTTTAGCTAAGCAAATGATTAGCTCTTAATCAATGATTATCTTTTCTTTATTTATAAACACTACTTAGCAAATGATTAGTTGCGAAACGAAATAGAGGTAACAATATGCGTTCGGCACAGATTATAATCAAAATAGTCGACTATAAAACAGAATTTTAAGAAAAAAGTTGTCAAAACCACCCTTTTTGTATCTGTCGTGACTTTGACAGACAAAAGTCAACAATTTCATTGGAAAATTACGAAAATTAGAATTTGAATAAAATCGTATTATAAGTTTATATAATTGTGTTTGCGTTGGTATATCAATGAAAATAATAAGCGTCAGTAAATTGGAGTTATCTGGAAAAGGTATTTATCTCTGAATTTGTATCTACTTACTTATGTAAACCAATGTAATCTGACCAAATGAATGTGAAAGCAGTAGCTATGTATTTTCATGCTACAAGCCTGATAAAACGAATATACTATTTTGGAAATGTATGCAGATACTTGTGTCTGTTTTATATGACTTCCTATTGCTTTTGCACCATGGTTCCAGTATCTTTTATTAACCGTTCATGTACTTATTTACAGGTACAAGTTTGACTGCTGCTATGAAAGCCACTAGCACCTAGCACAAATACTATTCAACCTCGTAAAGATGAGGGAGGAGACCATGCTACGTGAAAAAGATGAGGAATACGAGTGGCAAGAGAAAAGAATGGCACCCATGTCTTTGGAGGAAGAATTTTGGAAATAAATAATAATTAATTTAGAACAAAAAATTTGCTTTATTATGTATCAAAATAAATTATTTTCCATAAAATGTCTCTTGTTATTTGTGTGACCGCCACAACGTAGCTTTTCTTTAGTTCTGGGCCTTAGAGCTGGCTCAATAAGACGAGGGGCACATGGGATAACACATTAGATAATAACTTCCGATGAGCTTCCTCACGAACTCGATTCTCTTCAAATCTCCTAAACACCTACTGAGCTTCCTCCTAATTGAGGTTTCCAGATATCCTTTCATCATGACTGTGTAATTCGAATGAAGAAGACTTAGTGGATTTAAATGAGCTTTGCAGGTGTAGTTCCCGCCGGGCGGCGTTTCAAAATTATGTAATCTTTCTACGTCGTTCTGAAATCCCGTAAAAGATTGTCGAAATCCATATTTACTAAGGCACAACTCGTTATTACGATCAACATTACCTCGAAGCACACAATAAACTTATGGGATCGATCAGCTGATTCAAATAAAATCCGCCATCTTGCGGCTTAGCATCCTCTTAACAGTGGACCGGTGGTGTTTAATTTTGACAGCTACTAATCAATTGCTTAGCGACCTCTTAGCGCTAAATAGCGTTTATAAATAAAGATTTCGCTAATCAATTGCTTAGCAATTGATTAAAATTTAACTAGTGTTTATAAATAACACTATTAGTGAATATCACACTATTGCCTTTGTGATATACTCGTAGGAGCTACTAGTATGTATCTTGAAGTGTAGAAATGATGAAATTATTATTACTACTCGTTCTTAAATGAAAAGTTTACCTTGAAAGTTTCCATGCGGTGCCCGTCGCTCAGAGGAGGCAGCATTACATTCTGGATGACAACTCCTCTCATGTTGGTTTTCAAAAACTCTTGCATAGTCACAATTTTCAACTGAATGTTGTAGCTGACTGAAAATAGTTTAATTTATTCACATAAAAAATCAGTTTTCTTCAAGAGTTGCTAAGGTCTATCGTACTGTTGATTTTTCTTTAATAAATAATTATAATAATATCTTGAGGTACATTTTGGTCATATAAAAACTATAAGTAGGGAAAAACGTACTGTACTGACTTACCTAGAGTTAGCTGGGCCCCAACAGTTTCTAGAAGTAGAAACAAGTCGGAAGGAAAAAAATTGTGCGTATGTTTTATCATTAAATTCCCAGCTACAGTTCCTAACTGAAAAGTAACATTTGACATTCAAATCTATTACTTACTAATAATAAAGCACAAAAGTTCTATTGAACTTCCAGTCGGTTTAGAAAATACTTTTGCTTTGATAACTCAATTCTTGAGGAAGGTTATTTAACATAAAGCTGCAAACTTTAGGAGCCGAGAAAAAAGGAAGAACGCTAAGAAAAATAGTGCAGGTAGGCGATAATTCTACGCAGACGAAGTCGCGGGCAAAAGCCGGTATCTTGTAATCTTAAGTTCAATGATAATTAATCAATTCATTGCAAATTATAAGCATAATTTGCAATGAATTGATGAATTCGAAAGTTCATGGAACAGTAGTATCAAACACTTGACAATCGTTGTAGTTCCATAGAGATACCTATAGTGTTGGCACTTGGCACCCTGTAGCACTAGTGACAGTTAACAAGAGAAAGCACTTTAATTGGGATCACATTCACGACTTTAGACAAATAACAGGACAAACATTTTCAATAGTAAACATACTGTGGTAACTATTGAATCAATAGTATGTAACAGTTCATTCAATAACGAAACAGAATTCTAATCTTCACTAACTGATTAAATTAAAAGAAACACTTGTGATCAAACATTAAATTGATAAAAATAAATTGGGATCCACAAGTCTAATCGAATAATAACAGGAAAAAAATCAGTGGCACTGTGCAAACTATGTATAAGATAATAATATACAGGAAGGTAATTCAATACTTTTTCATACAGGATTCAAGAAACAGACTATTTTATTTTTCATTTGATATTGCATTAATTATGTCGTTTTACATTCATTATTTTTTGTTGCGTTTTTCGTGGAACGGAACTCAAACTCGAAACGCGTCGTTTGCGACAATATTGAAAGTAATGTGAAAACTGCTTGAAATCGTACTTTCCTAAACTAACAAACTAAAGTACTTACTTCAGCTTACAATGTATTTTAATCTTTTATTTGTAACTGGGAAAGCCTCGACACAGCTTTGGTTACATCTACCAAAGCAGTCATGATTGATAGAAGTACTCAAGGTATTAATGCAAACGACGATTTTAAAACAGTGAACTTACATTTCTAACAGGAATATGAGCAACCTTCTTTAGATGATCATAAAACGTCTTCAAGTACGCAAAATACTCCTGGGGGCCTAGACAAAATCCCTTTTCTGTAAGCGTTAACGCCAACGGAAAGATCAAAATGTATGCAGTTGACAGCAGCAGTCACGTGACATCTCTAAAGCTAATGTCAACTCCATACAATTTGATGTTTCCGTTGGCGTTAACGCTTACAGAAAAGGGATTTTGTCTACAGCCTCTGTTCTGCTATACTCTTGAATATTTCTAATAGTTCTGTCAATGTTACTGCAGCTCCTATGATTAAATTCTGATCCATCTTGTATCCTTTAAGTTCAGTGACTCCATTTATGTCAATGAGAATTCTAGGATATTCCTCTATTGGGTATGCTCCTGAAAATAGATTTAATAAGTAATAAATAACTTATTGAGTCCGATGATCTTGTGAAGGAGAAATCAGCTGGATACGAGAAGCACAGAATAGGTCGAGGCTTGGAGGAGGCCTATGTCCGACAGTGGACGTCTTTCGGCTGAAATGATGATTATGAACTTATTGAGTGAAACTTTCACTTTCATAAAGTAATTATTATTTTGACAAATACAAAAAAATGTTTGGACAAAATGAACAACAATATTATTTCCTTGTACATTTTTTGTTGAAAACAATACCAATATCCATAATTTAAATTGTCCGTTACCGTTGTCCATTATTATCGTGTTAAGTAGGTTAAAATGCTAATATTATTTGAATATCTTGTATTCCTAAATTCCATAGTTTTGATAGCTGTTTGTAGGAACAAAGCATGTAATTAAAATGTTCTTACCTTTAGCTGTATTTCCAGCTACCAACATATAGGAATCGTCTCCTTTCTCTTGAAGTATACCAAATATATTTTTGATTTGTACAACTCTAAACCAGAATTTACCATCGTTGAATTTAATTTCTACTGTATTAAATTCAAGAACGTCTTCTTCCTCCACCATACACCAGTCATTTTTATCACAATTACTCTTATCACTGCTTTTGCATGATTTCTTGCAAATATGTAGATCTTCGATATCCCTTATAGGTTTATCTGGACTATCCTTGGCAAATTTCTTGAAACTATCCATGATTGATCTGTATCCAGTACACCTGCAGATGTTGCTTCCTAATGACTGCTCTATTTCCAACATGGTAAGGTCTGGTTTGCTTTGTAGAAGACTGAAAATGTCAAGACACTTTGTTGAGCAAGTGAGTATAAAGAATAGTTAATAGAGGATTTATTTCAGGGAAATACAACCACCATGCCTATTTCTGCCGTCAAGCAGTGGCTAGGGTAACAATTGGGAGATAAAACATTTCAGCCTTTTTTGGAAAGACTTCGCTGCGGTATTGCAGTTACTCAAAGGCGGTAGTGATGACTCACTTTTTGTCATGAGCTTAAGGCAGCTAGTGAGTTAAGCTGAAGGCAAGAATATTGGCCGTCCATTTATAGGAAAATTAAGTTCCAATACCTGTACATAGACATGATCCACCCAGGAGTACAGTACCCACACTGGGTACCATTGTATTTAGCCAGGGTGGTCTGCAGTGGGTGGTAGCCTTTCTTCTTGTTGCCCACCTCCTCTATTGTGGTGAACTCCAAACCATGACATGATGCTACTGTCATCATACACTGAAATAAGAAACGACTTTCATTTCTGGTAATTTTTGTTAGATTTGACCTAAAAATGGAATGTATGAGAAGCAACACGTCACGTTTTGGCAGCGGGACGTAACGTGAGAGAGAAAGATGTTTGGGGAATACTCAACGCGGGAGGTGAAACTTGGAAGATGTTTATCTCTGACAGTGGACTTCACCACAATTTATATATGGAACTTCACGATCTGACTTGATAGATATCTATAACGCGACGGATATGTACTTGAAATTGCCATTCAGGAATATCGGTAGTCAATGTTCTTTGGCAATTTTTATAATATTACGAAGTAGAAGATATTATTTCAACTATTTAGAACGTATTTCAAGGTTATGTCAAATGGCTATTTTTCGAAAGCAAACAATAAGGGTCTGCACTCTTACCGAGTTGACAGCATAAGGTACACCCTGAGACTTTCGTGTGGACACCACGCATGCGCCGCAGCCGGCTTCACGGCACATGTACTTGGTACCTCGCAGCTCCAGCCACCCTCGCAGGTAGTCGAGAAGGGTCAGGTCTGAACTGACTTCACTGCCAACTGATGAAAAGATATAAAATATAATCATGAGTACCCATTTTCCAACACCAACACCATATAAAACCTTTTTTTTTTAGTATTCCTCTTCGACACGTAAAGTAGGGATGGTTTTTTTTTCTCGTCAATCCCATGATGTGAGGTATCGTTGGAAAGGTCGTTTAAATAATGTGAGTTTGTGAAAACCATTTTTCGATTCAGGGATACGTTTGCGAAATATTTTTGTTAGAGTCAGGTGTGTGTCCCCTGCCAGCTAAATGGTTGGTTTTGGATAGGTATTTGAAAAAATTCATGGCAGTAGTATATTACCGAAATTAAAAGGAAAACTATCACCGCTACGTAGGCTCCACAAGTTACCTCTCGGTCTCGCATATATTCTGAATGGGAGAACAAGTTTTTCTACAATGTTAAGTTTGTATTTAATTTATAAATGAATTATCGTATTTTTATTTTATCTTTCTTTCAAGAAATTAAACCGCCGTATCGGTAGTCGTTGTCTTCGTCTTCACAATAAAAATAAAATATATACCTATTTAATTCGGGTAAGAACCTACAACAAATAAAATTTCGCAATTCACAGTGTTTTTGCATTGTGAAGTTTATAATACAGGGATGTACGGTATTTCAATAAAAGTTTATCATTTACGTAGGTAGACGAATGCAAATCTACCTTGTATCATTAAGGCTCTTACACACTGGGGCGATTCGCCGCGCGACGCGAATCTGCGAAATAATATCCGTAGAACAATTTCTATGAAAACGCGCGCGACCCAACACACAGGAGCGAAATTCGCTCCGCGAAACAGATCTGCGCGATTCGCAGCGCCACACCAACTTTAGGAACATTTTGTATGGATTCGCCGCGAATTCGCCGCGAATTTCGCGGCGAATTCTGTGGCGGGCGCGACGCGAAACACGGAGGTATATAAGGCAGTGCATTCCGAGCTGAGCTCAGTAGTAGACGATCTTCGTCTGAGGACGAAGGCAGGTCTGTGCGTGTTTGCTGAGCGCGGGGTGCTAGGTTCCATTCCCCGGTCGGTCGACATTGCCCAACCTGACAAGGGACCTAAGACAACAACAACCAATCTTGCCAAGGGGTACCGTGTGCCCAGTACTTACAGTTACTGGGTTGTGGAGGTCAGACAGGCAGTGGCTCCATGTAAAATACTGGTATCCAGCTGCATCCGGTTAGACTGGAAGCCAATCGAACATAGTTGGAAAAAGGCTAGGCAGCGTCTTTTCAGTAAGTAATATTAATATTAGACTGATAAAAAAAAAATTGTACGATTGAACATACGAATCTACCGTTTTGTGAAATTGTGACTTCGTGACTAGCAAACGAGTACGATTTTTTGAATCGGTTGTTTCCTTTGTAACATGTAAAACTGTTATTGCTGTTTACATCTACTTTATTCATTTTATCTTTAACTCTATTAAATAGCTACACTTTAAAAAAAAGCTGTATACTTTACACTTTTATTAGAATTATCTTATAAGTACGATAGTTCTAAGTAATAAAAACTTTTTTGGAAGTCTTTCGTTTTTTTTTTAAAATTTTGCAAATCCTTGTATAAATGACGGAGTTATAGCCGGACATTCATAAAAAAATATATACCGGATGAAATTTTTTGACGTCTCGAGCATAATAAGGTGTGTTGTGTAAGTGGAACAGAAGCCATACCCGAGAATATTTGCTTAGTACCATTGAGATTGTACAGATTCGGAATTTCCTTCAAAAATCATGAAAACTATCCATCATAGGAGATAAACTAAACGGCGCGGCGGCGGGCGTAGGCTGCGATCGCGCATGAATGAAAGTTGTACGTGTGTGCGAGCGATACGCACGCACATTTCTTTTGCGTAGAAAACTAGTAAGCGGCCGCCCCTCGGGCCCCTCGCATGGTACAGTCGTATTTAAAACGTTTCCAAAATCAAATTAAAAATCAACCTAATAACATTTATACTCCACTTACTAATAAACTAAAACAAACCTGATCTACAAATAAAATGAACACAATACCCAAAAATTCTCAAACATACAATACAAATAACCAATTGACTAAATAAGCCTCACACCAAAAGAATAACATTAAAAAGATAAAATAATAAGAAAACCTATGCTTACAAATATAATACGAAAACAGTAAGAAAGACTCGGAACGAACTTTTAAAACAATCTAAGTAATCTTTTTTAAATAATTCGAAACAATAAATACTTGAATAAGCAAGAATACTCGACTGTACTTCATTCAAAATGAAAAGGACGTGCATTCATGCGGGAGCGAGAACATTGACAGAAGGTCGTTCGGTCGACCCGTTGCTAAGTAACGTCAGCGCGCCTACGCACACACCCGTACATAGAAACTTGATAATTAAGTGCGTGAGAGTTCACTTGCCGGGGTTCACGTACGAGAGCCGAGCAGCTGAGCGGTACTCGCGCGCGGGCGACACGACCGACCGACGCGCACGCGCATTGCGCGCATTTTACAAAAAATGAACTTAGGTCTGTACCTACCTTTTTAGCGATATCGCAGTAGGTAATTATTGTTCAAAATGTTTCGTTAGCACGTCTTTGCATATTGTTTGGTAAACTTCGAGGCGTGTCTCTATCACTTTTCAAAACATTAAAAGCGTCTATTATTCGCTGTTTTAAATCACTAACGCTTTGAGCTTCTTCGGTATACACTAAACGTAAGACTAAACGTTTTAGTTCGGCCCACAAATAAAAGTCAAGTCGGCCGCCAGTTCACAGGTCCACCGCGACCTATCCACTTATCACCGAATTGACCATCGAGATACGCGCGCACAGATCGTTTGTAGTGAGCTGGAAATCTGTCATGCTGGAAGTACATGTCTTGCAGATAGGGATCAGGAACGTCTTGCAACATGGTGTCAATGACGGAACGGTTCGGCAGCCAGTGACAAAACTCCATGCGGGGTCCGGGGTTTTCCGGGGAATTTGAGGAGAAGGGATAAGTACCGTTCTTTCGCAGCGACTGAAGATGTTCTTCTTCTGCGTACATTCGCCTCGCACTGGCTGTTTTCACCAAACAAGATACTCTACGTTAGAATATTCGTACATGTTTAGATACGATAACTATGGCCGGGTGGACGATGCATACGCGGAAACAAACAGCGCGACGTCACGCCGCCGTGACTAATCGCAGGTGACTGAAGCGCGGGACGCGGGCGGGCGGGGGGATGAGCGAGCGAGCAGCTCCGGCGCAGCGGCGGCTCGTGGGCCTGATGATATCAAAGGAGCCGACGGCAAGTGCGGCGAGTACCTATCGGCCGCAAAGGAACTTATCTACGAATTCATTAATAAATTCCGTGCATTTAGTAGGGTGCGTATGATTTGAATCTCCCTCCTATCTTCCAAACCACTTATCACGTCGTGATTGTCCGCTGGTTATACGCTATGTGAAGTCACATTAAATTAAAAATGGCGCCCTCTAGAGGACATAAAGTGAGGAACTTAAAAAAAAAAATGGTTTAATCGTACCATGTTGGGTATCAAATGAAAGGGCTTAATGAGCACATTTCAAAAATATATGACAGAGGCCCTAGACAAAGTGACATTCTTTCAGCGATATTGATGATGGAAAAAGCAAAAATTTATAATTATTATAACCCCAAAAGAATTTAAAAAAAATCAAGTAATAAAAACTAAAACCCAACTACGACTTAAAAGGTATAAACAAGATACCACAGACAGACAAATTAAAAATCCGGAGTCACACGTGTTAGGGCATAAATCGAACAGATTACGTGTGACTCCGGATTTTTAATTTGTCTGTGTGCCTTGTTTATATCTTTTAAGTCGTAGTTGGGTTTTAGTTTTTGTTACTTGATTTTTTTTAAATACTTTTGAGGTTATAATATATATATTTTTGAAATGTGCTCATTAAGCCCTTTCATTTGATACCCAACATGGTACGAGTAAACCATATTTTTTTTTAAGTTCCTCACTTTATGTCCTCTAGAGGGCGCCATTTTTAATTTAATGTGACTTCACATAGCCTATAACCATCGGACAATCACGACGCTTCTAACGATACCTCATTTGTCAAATTGTGATAAGTGGTTTGGAAGATAGGAGGGAACAGATGAACATACATACATACATACATACCGGTCAAAATCATAACCCTCCTTTTTCTTCGCCGTAGTCGGGTAAAAACTAAAACCCAAATAACGTAATCTGTTCGATTTATGCCCTAACACTCCGTATTTGTTTAATCGTACCATGTAGGGTATCCCTTACCTACATGGTACGATTAAACATTTTTTTTTTTACTGACTTTATGTCCCCTACCGGGCGCCAATTAATGTGACGTCATAGCCTATAACCAGCGGACGACCAAAACGCTTCCAACGATACCTCATTTGTCAAATTGTGATGAGTGGTTTAGAAGATTGGAGGGAACAGATGAACATACATACATACCAGTCAAAATCATAAACCTCCTTTTTTCTTCGCCGTAATCGGGTAAAAACAAGTAGGTACTTAGGTAAGCAAAGGAGTGGTGACCCAGCGTTATCAGCCCGTGACTTATAAGTTGTAGATCGTGGGTTCGAACCCAGCCAGGCGCTTTACTTTGTGTAAATCATCACCACTGCTCTCAAAACTGTGAAGGAAAACATCGTGATCATGAGGCAACCGGCATGTCCTAGAACCTAAAATTCGAAGACATAATAAGTACCTACCTAGTAGTACCTAGGTTAGTTCCAATCATAGAAATATATTTCTTATGTCTATGATTCCAATACAATATCTATACCTACTCTTATGTATGTAAATTAGGATAATTTCCAAAAGGCCATAAAAACGTGTTGCATTGCAGCCGAAAGCACACTTATTTTCCGAAATCACATAGGTAAATTGAAAACTAAATAAAAATTTCTTCATTTTAAAATAAATAAGTACCTACTGCGAAAAGCACGACCGAATTTGCCAGTTTCCTCATCGTGTGTTCAAGCGTAGGTACCTACCTACTTAGGTTAGGTTGGGTTATGTCGACCGACCGGGGAATCGAACCTAGCACCCCACGCTCAGTAAACACGCACAGACCTGCCTTCGTCCTCCGACGAAGATCGTCTACTACTCAGCTCAGCTCGGAATGCATCGCCTTTTATACTTTCATAATATTCAAGGCGAATTCGCGCGCGATTCGCCGCGCTACACCAACTGAATTCGCGGCCATTCCATTTTGTGTTGTAACGCCATACAGTATGTTTCATTTTGTGTTGTAGCGCGCCGAAGCCGCGAATTCGCGGCGTATTCGCGGCGACGCCATACAAAATGTTCCATTTTGTGTTGTAACGCCATACAATAGGTTTCATTTTGTGTCGTAGCGCGGCGAATCGCCGCGAATTTCGCGGCGAATTCTGTGGCGGGCGCGACGCGAAACACGGAGGTATATAAGGCAGTGCATTCCGAGCTGAGCTCAGTAGTAGACGATCTTCGTCTGAGGACGAAGGCAGGTCTGTGCGTGTTTGCTGAGCGCGGGGTTCTAGGTTCGATTCCCCGGTCGGTCGACATAACCCAACCTAACCTAAGTAGGTAGGTACCTACGCTTGAACACACGATGATTCCCCGGTCGGTCGACATTGCCCAACCAGTCTTGCCATGGGGTACCGTGTGCCGAGTAGGTACTTATAGTTACTGGGTCGTGGAGGTCAGACAGGCGACTCGCTCCATGTAAAATACTGGTATCCAGCTGTATCCGGTTAGACTGGAAGCCAATCGAACATACTTGGAAAAAGACTAGGCAGCGTTTTTTGCGGTAATATTAAGTAATTTTGCAACCCATGCTGACCCGTGCACAGTGCTTATGTGTGCGTTGTTGATCTTTATCCTTACGCGTCCTGTTCGATTCAATATGCACAGCCCTATGCACTGCCGCCATGGCTACGTGTTATTTTAATACGTATCTATCGAAAAATGGGTTTTGCGAATCAAGCCAGTCTAAGCCTAAGCTGACTTCACATTATATTAGGCTTGCCGTACAACAAGAGGTCGGCATAAAGGTACCTACTGGAAATGTGTAGCTTGTTTGTGAAAATAAACTGTTTCGGCCTGCGCCGCCTGGCAACACACACAGTCGTGCGGCGGGCCGACGCGCGGTACTTCGCGCCACCTGCGCGAGCCAATGGCAGGGAAAGCCCCGAGCTGCGGGAGATGCGCGGGATTTCGTGCCACTCCACGCGATCCAATCACAGCGCGCCTATATCACGCCACCCTGCGCGAGCCAACGGCAGGGAAGCTTCGAGCGGCGCTAGAGGGCGCGCGCGCCGGCGACGCGAGCGGCGGAGGCCTGGTGGTGGTGGGGCTCGGGCACACGGGCCTTTGCGCCCCATCAGCAATGGTCGACGATAACGATAATAATATTGTAACGGGTCCAGAGACTTAAGGGGGATGCGCTAGGTTGGCCCGCGAAATTCAAATTTTCTTACGTTTTTTGCAATTTGGAGTTCAGTATCAGGTTGTATGTTGATCTAAATATTATTAGCGCTCGTAACAAATATGGATTTACAGAATTATGAACATTAAAATCAGCAATACAACTCTCTAAGCTCATGAAAGTGTATTGAATGACTATTTTATGAAATCATAAATTATAATACATAATAACGAGCAATAATCGACCAACTTACATTTGCAATGTAAGTTTGTTCTTGTGTTAAATTCATCCCAACTACGGAACCCATTATGAGTGGTCCAACACGCGGATCGGATAGACTGGAAGCTGACCTCAAATTAGTTGGGAAAACGCTAGACAGCTGACAGACTATTCAAAGTGAATTAAATCAAAAGCAAAATAGTAAGTCATTGCAATCTGACTCTTATCTCATTATCTTAAGTTATAAATTAGGATGTTTGACGAACTTTACTAAAAAACAATAATTTCTACATTTCAAACTAAAAAGTCCTCGCAAATATCAATCATTCGAATTTATACCTTATTGCAACTGTATAAGAATAACATGCACTGACCTCGGAGGTTATCAATATTCTGATGTTTTTGTTTTTATGTATGACTAGCTGTGCCCCACGCTTTCTTCTCAGAGTAGTCAGATAGGAAACGCCGACCTCATCTAGGTTATTTTTACAACTTTTTAATATGACGTGTAAAAGTGATTCCAATATCCTATTTACAGAATAAACAATTTCATTTCATTGGTCTCGATCCCGTGGGAATATAGGGATAAAACGTGTCCTATGTCCAGGTCATGGTCTACCCGTGTGCCCATCGTCTCCTCTCTAGAGTGGGGAAAGTCGCGGCGGCCGCGGCGGTGGCGCGGGGCGCCGGCTTCGAACGGTTCGCGTATTATGTTTTTATTAAACTCGTGATAACTTCAAAATTAAATGTCCGATTCGAATGAATTAAAAAGCATTTTACTGCTACATAAATACCCTTGATGTTAAAACTATTTATTTGAATAAGAATTAATATTATTTTAATAAAACTCCTTCGCAAATAATGCATTAATTTCGAACAAATTTGATTACCATTAAAAAGGTTATAGTGAGTCAATCTTAAACGATAGACATAATATGCCGTCGCGGACTTTTTTTTAGAACTTTTAAAGAGGAACAATTCCATCATACATGATATTTATATTTACGTAATTTAAACCGTTTACGCAGGGCACGCAACGGTCAACGGAAGCTCTCAAAAAGGAATATTTTTTCCCGTTTTTGCAACATATTTCATTTATGCTCCGCTCCTATTGGTCGTAGCGTGATGTTATATAGCCTATAGCCTTCCTCGATAAATGGACTATCGAACACAAAAAGAATTTTTCAATTCCAACCAGTAGTTCCTGAGATTAGCGCGTTCAAACAAACAAACAAACTCTTCAGCTTTATAATATTATAGTATAGATATAGTATAGATTATAATATTAGTATAGATAGTATAGATAATGTATGTCCGGGCATAACTCCCGTCTACGCGCGGTCGGACCAATCTGTTAGGGGAGGCGCCGCTGACGCGTGCGCTGCGCACGCTCAACCTCATAGCGAATGAGACGGACTTATTCAGTTCACAAGGAATACATTGTTTATAATTTGTTATAGATGTTAAGTTAAGCGCATCTATCGCATTGGGGTATCCTGTAACGGTAGATGTAAGTAATAAATAAATAAATAAAATACACGGATTTGCAAAATTCTGTTTTTGTTTGAAATGGTAAAATACCTATACTTCCGAGAGTGTCCCATTGTCATCAGGTCAAGATCTGATGATGAGATCCTGGAGAAATTGAGGGAACTCTTCAAATATTATAGGCACACCTATAGCGATTTCGATATTTTTTATAAGTACTTAGTACATCTTTCGGAAAGCATGATTTGATGGAGTGGAACTGATGATGAACACCACAGATGGCAACCGGAAATACTCAACAATAAGTAAGAAGTATGTATTTCATGGGTTGCGATTCGATTATACTTTTATTAATATGATTGCCAAGCAATTCATGCTCGTCACAGTGTACATAATTTAAAGGGTGAATTGGAGGTGATGGTGAAGTACCTACCAGGAGAACTGGAGAAATCCTCAACCATTAAGGTCCCTGTATCGGGAAAAGCAATAGGTATTTTGTAAAAGGTAATGAGCAATTGACATTAGGCTATTGTAACTTGGATAAATTACAAATTGACCCACTAAAAAGCGTAAAAATGTTTTTTAACAAACTTTATCACTTTACTCACTAATACCTACTTAAGGCCCGCGTTGAAATTGTCTGCGTTCGCTGTAGCAGCAGAGCGAGCTTAAGGGGGATGCGCTAGGGTGGCCCGCGAAATTAAAATTTTCTTACGTTTTTTGCAATTTGCAGGTCAGTATCAGGTTGTATGTTGATCTAAATATTATTAGCGCTCGTAACAAATATGAAATTACAGAATTATAAACATTAGAATCAGCAATACAACTCTCTAAGTTCATGAAAGTGCCAAATGTCATGATTTCATGAAATAGTCATTCAATACACTACACACTAATACACAATCAACATACAACCTGATACTGACCTGCAAATTGAAAAAAAACGTAAGAAAATTTTAATTTCGCGGGCTTCCCTGGCGCATCAACCTTAAGAGCGCTAGGGCTCCGCTAGCAGAGGAGTGCGTGATATTAGCTGTGCGAGAGTCAATTCAAGTAGGTACGACGTTTGAACGCGAACGGCTGTTGTGTTACAAGGTTACATAATACATCAAGTCCCAGGGACTAGTTCTACTTGCGACCACGACCAACGAGACAGTTTGTAGGTAAGTACTTACTTAGTTACTATAATTATTTTTGATTGGATCACTTCATTACACATTTAAAGTTATCACTGAGTATTTGTAAACATTACGCTTTTAATCCCCAAAGGGTTAGACAGTGGTGTAGGTACCTATATGTATCTAGTACACCCGCATTTCACCAGAGGTACCTTACCTATTCTATTATACATAGGTACTTAGTGAGCATAATAAATTATTAACTCACGGAGTTTTGGAAATACATAAGTAGGTAAATTAAAAACAAGTAGGTACTTTGGTAAGCAAAGGAGTGGTGACCCAGTGTTATCGGCCCGTGAATTACGAGTTGTAGGTCGTGGCTTCGAACCCAGGCAGGCGCTTTACTTTGTGTAAATCATCACCACTGCTCTCAAAACGGTGAAGGAAAACCATCGTGATCGTGAGGCAACCGGCATGTCCTAGAACCACCAGAACTTCGAAGACATAATAGGTACCTACCTAGGTTAGTTCTAATCATAGAAATATATTTCTTATGTCTATGATTCCAATACAACATATATACCTACTCTTATGTATGTAAATTAGGATGATACTCTTGTGTCTGCAAATTACCTCTTTACTCATAAAAAGGCCATAAAGGAACGTGCATTGCAGCCTTCAGTACACTTTTTTCCGAAATCACAATTGGAAACTAAATAAAAATGTCTTCATTTTAAAATAAATAAGTACCTACTGCGTAAAAGCACCACCGAATTTGCCAGTTTCCTCATCGTGTGTTCAAGCGTAGGTACCTACCAACTTAGGTTAGGTTGGGTTATGTCGACCGACCGGGGAATCGAACCTAGCACCCCACACTCAGCAAACACGCACAGACCTGCCTTCGTCCTCCGACGAAGATCGTCTACTACTCAGCTCAGCTCGGAATGCATCGCCTTTTATACTTTCATAATATTCAAGGCGAATTCGCGCGCGATTCGCCGCGCTACACCAACTGAATTCGCGGCCATTCCATTTTGTGTTGTAACGCCATACAGTATGTTTCATTTTGTGTTGTAGCGCGCCGAAGCCGCGAATTCGCGGCGTATTCGCGGCGACGCCATACAAAATGTTCCATTTTGTGTTGTAACGCCATACAATAGGTTTCATTTTGTGTCGTAGCGCGGCGAATCGCCGCGAATTTCGCGGCGAATTCTGTGGCGGGCGCGACGCGAAACACGGAGGTATATAAGGCAGTGCATTCCGAGCTGAGCTCAGTAGTAGACGATCTTCGTCTGAGGACGAAGGCAGGTCTGTGCGTGTTTGCTGAGCGCGGGGTTCTAGGTTCGATTCCCCGGTCGGTCGACATAACCCAACCTAACCTAAGTAGGTAGGTACCTACGCTTGAACACACGATGATTCCCCGGTCGGTCGACATTGCCCAACCAGTCTTGCCATGGGGTACCGTTTGCCGAGTACTTATAGTTACTGGGTCGTGGAGGTCAGACAGGCAGTCGCTCCATGTAAAATACTGGTATCCAGCTGTATCCGGTTAGACTGGAAGCCAATCGAACATACTTGGAAAAAGACTAGGCAGCGTTTTTTGCGGTAATATATTATTAAGTAATTTTGCAACCCATGCTGACCCGTGCACAGTGCTTATGTGTGCGTTGTTGATCTTTATCCTTACGCGTCATGTTCGATTCAATATGCACAGCCCTATGCACTGCCGCCATGGCTACGTGTTATTTTAATATCTATCTAAAAATAGGTTTTGCGAATCAAGCCAGTCTAAGCCTAAGCTGACTTCACATTATATTAGGCTTGCCGTACAACAAGAGGTCGGCATAAAGGTACCTACTGGAAATGTGTAGCTTGTTTGTGAAAATAAACTGTTTCGGCCTGCGCCGCCTGGCAACACAGTCGTGCGGCGGGCCGACGCGCGGTACTTCGCGCCACCTGCGCGAGCCAATGGCAGGGAAAGCCCCGAGCTGCAGGAGATGCGCGGGATTTCGTGCCACTCCACGCGATCCAATCACAGCGCGCCTATATCACGCCACCCTGCGCGAGCCAACGGCAGGGAAGCTTCGAGCGGCGCTAGAGGGCACGCGCGCCTGCGACGCGAGCGGCGGAGGCCTGGTGGCGGTGGGGCTCGGGCACACGGGCCTTTGCGCCGCATCAGCAATGGTCGACGATAACGATAATATTGTAACGGGTCCAGAGACTTAAGGGGGGTGCGCTAGGTTGGCCCGCGAAATTCAAATTTTCTTACGTTTTTTGCAATTTGGAGTTCAGTATCAGGTTGTATGTTGATCTAAATATTATTAGCGCTCGTAACAAATATGGATTTATAGAATTATAAACATTAAAATCAGCAATACAACTCTCTAAGCTCATGAAAGTGTATTGAATGACTATTTCATGAAATCATATTATAATACATAATAACGAGCAATAATCGACCAACTTACATTTGCAATGTAAGTTTGTTCTTGTGTTAAATTCATCCCAACTACGGAACCCATTGTGAGTGGTCCAACACGCGCGGGCTTTAGACTACCCGTAACGTAGCGACTGCCAAAGATCTACGTAAGACAGCCGGGACCAACACTGCTGCATAACGTGCTTCGGCACGGAGGGGTCTCGTTATGTAAAGGCCTATTCAGATCAGCGATATCGCTGTCGCGCTCGGTAGCGATAGGTACTGGTCCAAAGTGCCTAACCCTGAAGGTGAACCAGTATCGTGACAGCGATATCGCATAAAATAACTAAATGCTTGGAGGTACTGATTCCAGATTTAAATCATTGTAAATGTAATCTATAGAAGTAGGTAGGTACCTACCAGTTGGATTTCAATTCCTTGGCAATTTCCTTCCATAGTTTGTCCTTGTGCCTGTTGTCCTTATAGTAAGGACTCCTCACGTCGTACAATACAGACTTCGCCCGAATTAAGGATATTAAAAGTTCTATATTCATGATCCGAACTGTTGATGAACAATTAAAATTCGATTGTGTCTCGTTAGTGACCGTTGGAGGTTTGTTTCACGAATTACTCTTCTTGTCAACTGTAACGGTTCGCGCACAGAACTTAATTTCAGCTCGGAGGTCGTCGGTCGAACTCGGGCGATCAACAGACGAACGACTCAGAGATTGTTTATAGATTTATTAGATTTCTCGTCAAATTAAATCACAATAATATTTTATTTATTTTTTTAAATATGTTCCAATTTTTAATTCAGCAGGGATCATGAAATGAAAATAAAAAGTTGTAATATTTTATGAAAAATCGCTCTTTCCTTTCAATAGGTACGCCATCTTTTCTGCACAACTTGTGTTGAGCTAAATCGGAATTGATTGAAGTCATCAAGACATCAACTGATTAATGAGTCGAATATAATATTTTGTGGGAAATAACACAGATGAGTACCTACATATAAAAGGTATTTATTTAAGGTTGATGAGCTAGGTTGGCCCGCGAAATTCAAATTTCCATACGTTTTTTGCAATTTGATGGTCAGTATCAGGTTGTATGTTGTTCCAAATAATATTAGCGCTCGTAACAAATATGGATTTACAGAATTATAATTATCTAATTGAATCGATCGATTTGTTTATTGTTTTCAGTGCAACTGCAAAGCTCTACAATCATGATCTTAAATGTAGTAGTAGTTCCATTACAATTCGCTAGATGGCGTTAATGTAAACAATCCCTCAAATAATTCAAAGACGTGTTAATTTATAAAATTCACCCTCTCCATATGTGGCTTCCAATTCCCTGAACTGGAAGCCACATATGGAGAGGGTTAGATCTAAACTGACTTCGCTCACGGGAGCCCTACGGAGTGTTGTCCGATGTCTTCCACGACAAGTCCGCTACAATATATCTATATAACACTCTTATAAAACCTCACGTGGACTATCTAATAGAAGTATGGGGCACAGCGGCCAAAACCAATATTGAAACACATAGTGCTACAAATAGCACAAAATAAGTTAATAAAGACACTCTTCCAATATGATTATAGTACACCAACACAAAAAATATACAATGAAACGAAGTTAATGAACATATCACAAACTTACATATATAATACTTGCATCTTAATAAGAAAAATACTTAATAAAAACATTCACACACAAATACACTTTACAAGGAAACATCAAATACATAAAATTGGGCTTAGAAGTGCAAATGACATACAACTATACACACCACGCACCAGCTATGGCAGAAGGAATGTGATGTACGAAGGTGCTGCATTGTATAATGAACTACCAAATAATATAAAAAACTCAAAATCCATGGCAATATTTAAGAAACACTTAACACTAAATTTGATTAATAAAAAATAAAGAGAGGGCACCTTTGTACATTACATACCACATCTAGATGCGCGCGTTCCGTGTATGTTTACATTTTAGCCGAGTTAAAATTATTGGCAATTATTACCCTACTTTTAGAATGATTTGTGTGTACAAATTGTTTTCTTTCTTTTGAAAAACTGTACGTTAAATCATGTTTTTTTTTTAGAATAAGTTAATTATTTAAAGAAAAGAAAGAAAGAAAGAAAGAAAGAAAATACATTTATTTAGCACAGATTTCTCATGTAAGTGATATTTTTAATGGGCAATAAAGATATCTCTAATCCTAATCCAAAATTCAATATTTTCAAGAATACTTTATTTAACGAACAATAATTACTGCTTAAAAACTTAATCAAAATCAATTTATTTGAGGCGTACGCGGATCCGTGTATCCGCCCTCTCCGGGCGGCCTGCTGCCATATTTTTGACGTTTTGCATAGAAAAACTTTGTTTATCTTGCTTTATGTTGTACAGAATATGAAACAAAACAAGAAAGATAATTTTAAAGTAGGGACTTTAAAATTATCTGACAGGGGTCAGTATATAAAATAAACGAATGACGCTTTATTACACCGAACAAGATCAGGCGCCCGCCCGCCAGTCGAGTTTACGCACGCGCGCCACTGTTCGCTGTCTGATTTAGAGGAGTGTATTGTGAGTTTTTGTGAGTGTCATGACTGGTTTATGGCTGCACAACATGCCTGGGTAAGTCATTAACATATTATCGTAACAAATTAGCGTAACATTGAAATGAAAAATACAACCGACGCCGGACGCTTATTCCCTGTCTGTGTGTCCGGAGCAGGCGGCTCCTAATAGAAAGCTTGTAGGATGAAAAAAAACATTGGCAAGGTGTGTTTATTAATATTGATTAGTGTTAAATAGTTTATCTTTATGATAAAAAGATTACGAGACATTTTGAAAAAAGTTTTGATATTTTTTTCAATATCTTCTTTTTTTCGGAAAATGGAAAGACCCCCCTTTCCCTGACTTTATATTAAAATTAACAATTAATTACAAGGTAAAACTGTACTTATCCATTTTTAATTATTAGCTTATTTCATAACAATTCCATAAACTTTATAAATGTATAGCTACAGCTTCAATACGAATCTTATAAGATAGGTACGCCTGTTTTGATCCGCCGCCGCGCCGCCGCCGCGCCGCCGCCGCCCGTATCGGGCCGATTCACACACAGATGACTAATCTTCTCGGGATGGCGCAACATATGAGTGGATGCTTCGTAGAAAATTATGAGTGTACTGATACATTTTTCATTCCTAGTTTATCCTCATAACTCCTATTATTCGGATGTACAGTTTATTTGGATTTTTAATAAAGATTGGTTCTAATAGAACTATAATATCTTTATCTTTAATACACACATCGTTTTTAGGGTTCCGTACCCAAAGGGTAAAACGGGACCCTATTACTAAGGCTCCGCTGTCAGTCTGTCTGTCCGTCTGTCACCAGGCTGTATCTCATGAACCGTGATAGTTAGACAGTTGAAATTATCACAGATGATGTATTTCTGTTGCCGCTATAACAACAAATACTACAAAACAGAATAAAATAAATATTTAAGGGGGCTCCCACACAACAGACATGATTTTTTTGCCGTTTTAGATAATTGTACGGAACCCTTCGTGCGCGAGTCCGACTCGCAACTGGCCGGTTTTTTATGGTTGATTTTCATTCAATCAGCTACTCAAATGGTGTTAGGCAGGACACCTGGTCAGGCGCAGTGAGGACAGGTGGAGTCAGACAGTGACTGAGTGGCGTCCAAGGACTAGAGAACGAAGTGTCGGTCGTCCGGCGGCGAGATGGCTGTATACGTATTATTAGGTACCATCGCGGGTAGAACCTAGGTGAGGCTGGCACAGGAACATGGGGATTGGCACATGAAAAGAGAGGCCTATGCTCAGCAATGGTTGAAGTCAAGCTATGGATTATGATGATGATATTAATTGCTCTATATTGAAAGAATGTTTTTGAAAATATGCTTTTATACAAATGCTAGAGATAACGCTAATTGCATGTTTAGCTCTCAAAACGGTACTAGTATAGGATTGAGCATGATGATTTGACTATAGAAAAATTCACGGAGATACGGAATTAGATAAGTAAATTAAAAGTAACTAGTCATTTAAACAAAATATCAACTATGGGTCTGTAAATTAATAATTATGATTTCAAAATGATATTAAGTACCTACCTGTTCTTAAAAGGCCATAACGATTTTCGATCGGCTTCCGGTCTAACCAGATACCAGTATTTTACATGGAGCGACTGCCTGTCTGACCTCCACAACCCAGTAACTGAAGATACTGGGCACACGGTACCCCTTGGCAAGACTGGTTGGGCAATGTCGATCGATCGGGGAATCGAACCTAGAACCCCGCGCTCAACAAACACGCACAGACCTGCCTTCGTCCTCAGACGAAGATCGTCTACTACTGAGCTCAGCTCGGAATGCACCGCCTTTTATACCTCCGTGTTTCGCGTCGCGCCCGCCACAGAATTCGCCGCGAAATTCGCGGCAATTCGCCGCGCTACAACACAAAATGAAACCTATTGTATGGCGTTACAACACAATATGGAACATTTTGTATGGCGTCGCCGCGAATACGCCGCGAATTCGCCCCCGCGAATTCGCGCGAGTGTGAAAGGTGTTGCGACGCGATAATATCGCAGTTCGCCCCGCGAAATGTCGCGCGACGAATCGCCCCAGTGTGTAAGAGCCTTTACATTGAACTATTAGTTACCTACTATTAAACGTTTTTAGATATATTTTAATTGCTCAAGGACATCATCATCATCTGCCTAGCCTTTTCCCAACTATGTTGGGGTCGGCTTCCAGTCTAACCGGATGCAGCTGAGTACCAGTATTTTACATGGAGCGACTGCCTATCTGACCTCCACAACCCAGTAACTGGGTAATACGATACCCCTTGGTTAGACTGGTTGTCAGACATTCGTGCTTCTGACGACTCGTAACGACTGTCAAAGATCCACAAATGACAGCTGGGACCAACGGCTTAACGTGCTTTCCGAGGCACAGAGGAGTCTCGATATGTGAAAATGGTCACCCATCCACGGACCAACCCCGGCAAGCGTAGCTTAACCTGATGTATCGACCCGAGCGGCTGTTATTACTTAGCCACGAGCTCCTCAAGGACATTCTAATTAAATACGGTGTTTTTTGGCTACGCGGGTGGCCTGGCTAATGAGTACATTCAAATAAGTGTCAGCTAAAAATGAAAATAAAATTCAAAACTATTGAAACCAATCTTCTATTTATATTTCACTAGCTGCGCCCCGTGGTTTTACCCGCGTAAGTCTCGATCCCGTGGGAATACCGGGATAAAAAGTATCCTATGTCCTAGGGGTCATGGTCTACCCCTGTGCCGAATTTCATCCAAATCCGTTTAGCCGTTCACGCGTGATGGCGTGACCAAGGGAAACAGAGATTTATTTTTAACCGACTTCTTCAAAAAGGAGGAGGTTCTCAATTCGTCTGTCTGTTTTTTTTTGTATGTATATTACGCGATTACTCCGCCAATTATGAATCGATTTTGATGATGTTTTGTTTGGTAGGTCATGCTTCAGAGGTGGTCCCATATAAATTTTATTAATTTTGCGTGCGTTTTTTTTGAGTTAGCTTCAATAATTACGTATTTTTCCCACTTTGCGTATGTAGATGATATAATTATTTCACTGTTATTTACATAGCAGGTAGTGGTATTCGAATTTGTGTGGGGTAGGTACCACAACTAAAAAGTGGAAAATAAAAGTGGCAAAAAATTTATTTTTCACTTTTTTAGTGTTATTTTTTTGAAGTCTGTTGTTTTTTTTGTAAAAAGTTTTTATCGTATAGATAGATTATACGTTTAAAACAAAGTCGGGTTTTTTCAAGCACATATAACTCTAGAACTGTTGGACCGATTTTGATGGTCTTTAATTTGTTGGATTTGTATTGGTCGTCCACTGCTGTACATAAGTCCACCAGTGGACATCTTTCGGCTGAAATGATGATGATGATAGATATCACTTACTTGTGTGTTTCACTCCATTGACTTTGAAACAGATCTTGTCCATGTTATCTTCACCAAGGGTCCGACGGTATAGCAAATAATTTAATAATGGAAAATAGCAACTTTATTAAAATGGCAAACGTAGTCTTCACAAAAAACCAATTAAAACTGAATCCAGTTAACCGAGTTTTATAGTACTAGAGCTACTTATCTCCTTATACTGTACTAGAGCTACTTATCTCCTTTTATTACACTTAACTGCCTTACCCTACTTACACTGTTAACTGCCTATCATGGAATATTCGCCTCAGTTCTGCGATATGGTGTTATTTTTTGGGTACAGTCAACAAATAGGGAATTCGTATTCAGGGTGTGTCGTTTAAAAACAACAGATAGTTGCATTCCATATTTAAAAAAGTTAAAAATATTACCCCTACCAGCTTTATACATTCTGGAAACTGCACTCCTCGATCGGTTCTGTGGTTCACCTAGCGGATTCCTGCGGCTTTCACAAGGTCAGTGTCAAAATTTTATGTCGGTTAAATTAATTAAATTTTACCTTATAAAATGTATGATTTTGGTATGAACGTGGGATGATGATGCGTGATCTACTTTTTATCGTAAAAATAGTGTCGTACAGAAAAGCAAAGTCAAGTTTTTATAGGGGAAAAGTGCTGGAAATAGTTTGTGAAAAAATATGAGGCGTGTCAGACGGACTTTTCATAAGTTAACGCCACCACCTTTTTTTTTTTTTTTTTTGTTGGTGGGAAATCATCCAATGACTACTCCTGCTCTGGGCGGAGCGGAAGGGCGTGTCAGACTTTTACTGACTAAAACCCACCCGTGTTCCTTCAGTTGCCTGTTGCCAAGGTCCCGGTATCCCTTTCGGACTAACCCGGAAACGCCACCACCTTGGGTCTCGATTTCTTAAAAATATAGTAAATACTTTCAGTACTGCCATCTACCGAAAACAAGCTGCACATTGTACATGAACATTTTGCAACTCACCATCTTTTGACACGATCACGCAACAAAGACTTGGAAGAACAAGTCCCAAAATCCAGTTTCTGATAACGTTTACTAGATGGCAGTAGTGTAGCGTAATTTTCCCACTTTCTTGCACTTGAGGTCTGCGACTGTCAGATTTTTGCCTTGCTGGGTTTGTAAAAAACTCACTAGATGGCGATACTTGTACCATTTTAAAGAAAACCTTCACGCTTGAGTAAGAAAAAATTTATGCAAACAGAGGGGCAATTCCCGTATTTTTTTAAGAACGTTCGCATTCGCCTCTCATCTGTCAAAAATACAATCAATTTACTAACATTTTTGACAGATTGCGACTTGAATGTGAACTTTTTAGAAGTACTTACGAGAATTGGCTTTTAATGCAACCTAACAGGGAGGGCTCCTCCGTGTTAATGTGACCCTTGATGTCAAGGGTGAGAGTTTTACCCATGGATAATAATGATTGCAAAGGTTTTATTAGCAAATACTTTAATTGAATGTTTTGTGTTTCTTTGTTTTGCAACGTTAATTACTATACATGCTATTGAATCTAGTTCAGACGGGTGTTGCTGAGGAGTTTGCATCTTCTTCTCTTCCCCCGTTAAACACTAGGAAGTGGTGGAGGGCGGGCATTTTGGGGGACTGTCTTGAGTTACTTTTAACGTTCAAAAACTGCTGATTCTCAGCCAAATGATGATTTTAAGACTATCCCGGACCTTCCTAAAGGTAAAAAAGGCTAAAAAGGAATTCGTAGATCTAGTATCTACTATTGCATCAGCATTAAAACAAATTGCAATCATGGGCACGTGCACAGCAGGGTAAAAAAGGGAAAATTAAATTAGAATACAGAGTATATCATTTATTTCTGAGTAGATGGTGTTAGCTGGCGAAACTCCGCAAATCTAGCGGGATCAAAGACCGCTGGCGCTGGTAGTGTAGTTTTTAGGGGACCCTTTGGGTAAAAAGGGTAAAACGGGACCCTATTCCTAAGGCTCTGCCTGTCTGTGTTACCAGGCTGTATCTCATGAACCGTGATAGTTAGACAGTTGAAATTTCACAGATGATGTATTTCTGTTGCCGCTATAACAACAAATACTAAAAAACAGAATAAAATAAATATTTAAGGGGGCTCCCATACAACAAACGTGATTTTTTTGATAGATAATGGGTATGGAACCCTACGTGCGCGAGTCCGGCTCGCACCAGGCCGGTTTTTTAAATTTAGCCTTTAATGTTCCTCTGCTGGGAAAAGGCCTCCCCAAGTCCTTCCAGGAACTCTTTTCCCGTGTGTAGTTGCACAACTAATTTCATTTGATCCTGTATTACACCAGTCGTAGAAAGCATTTAAAAAATAAAGTTCTACCTAATAACATTGTAAAGCTAATTCAACATTGTCCCTCATTACCAAGCTTTAAAAATATTTAATACACTGCCAGCGGATCTGAAAATTTTGTTAAATACTAGCTCTTTTAATGCATTCAAAGCATTTCTGTTAGATAAAAAACTTGCACTCAATGGACGAACTGTAATTTAATATTGTAACTGTAAACATGTTTTTTATTTATTATTGCTGCATGTTCATTTAAAAAATTTATAATTATTATGATGTAATTATAATAGAGGGGAAGCTGCGCGCTATCTTCTCGTCCCGTATACCACAGTGTCTCAAGACAAAAGTTTTTGACTAGTGTGTGTTCCAATGCTCACAATGGGCCTCATTAGAAGGCTGAAAGTCACTCAAAGGGCAATGGAGAGGGCTATGCTCGGAGTTTCCCTGCGTGATCGAATCAGAAATGAAGAGATCCGCAGGAGAACCAAGGTGACCGACATAGCCCGAAGTATTGCCAAACTTAAGTAGCAGTGGGCAGGGCACATTGCTCGCAGAACAGATGGCCGATGGGGCCGAAAGGATCTGGAGTGGCGACCGCGAACCGGAAGACGTAGCGTTGGAAGGCCCCCCACAAGGTGGACCGATGACCTGATGAAGGCCGCGGGAATGCGCTGGATGCGAGAAGCTCAGAACCGGTCACAGTGGCGGTGCTTGGGGGAGGCCTATGTCCAGCAGTGGACGTCTTTCGGCTGAAATTATGATGATGTACCTAATTAAGTAATGTAGGTATCAAACACAACACGAATTGTACTTGATAAATAAATAAAAGTGTTACAGAGGACTTTACACGGTGAGTAATAATTTAAAACCTTTTTATTACTTTACATTTGAGTGTCGCCGCGCTGTTGAATCCTTTAGCGATCCTGAGTGACGCATAGTTTGAAATAGCGTTAAATCTTTAAATATTTATAGCTCCAGCAGATAAGCGAGGAGAAGGCTACATTGGATGTCGGCGTAGCATTGCGACATAAGTACCGCAGACAAGCGTTTCATAGGCATAGTTTGAGTCTTTTAAAAATTGATAGTTAACATAGATACCATAGAACGGCACCTGCTATGATCCTTAGCCAGGAAAGATACATCATTAAAGCTCAGTACACTACTGCTAGTCTTAATACACATTTAAAATAAATATTTGATTACCAACAATGCAGGATGAAATTGCTTTAATAATGCAAGCGTAGGCTGCCTCCGATTTTCGACACAACGGGACAGTCCCGTTGATTATTCATCAAAGTTCTGTACATCGGTAAGGACTTTGGTTCGAGTCCCGTTCACGACCACTTGCTAATTCTACAGGTGCCAATTCCTGCCACATTAGTTGTAAAGGGAAACTGAAATCCCTGATAACTGTAAACCATTTCTTTTCTTACCAAAGACGTTATTAATTTGACGTTTGCGTGTCACTAATTTGTAATTTAGTGCGCCGATCAAATAATCAAGGCCAAGTAATTACTACTCTAGGGGGAAGGTAACAGGTAAATTCGTAAGTGGTACCCTTGCTGGGTTTTACCTCCGTAATGGTCCATAATTACGACCTCCATTAGAACTTCCTTGTTTTTTAACGTTGCATTAGGCTTCTCTTTTCAGTGAATTATTTTGAGATTTACTATTTATAGACTAGAAGGCCTTGCAGTGGCTTCCCTTGTGCGGACTGAATTTTACTCGCGAAAGCTTTCCTAGGAAAGCGATTCCGTCATGAAAATCTATAATTTTCACCCTGTAAGACTGCACCGAAAAAGTTTAATGGCATGCATTGCAAATTTAAAATATTGCATTGCTGGCAGGAAAGAGTTCGTAATATTGCCAATGTTGCCAATCTGGATGAGTGCCAACACCTGTCCTCTGGCAGGTATCAAATTGAATGTAATATTTGCAAAGTATGATCACTTTTGCTGACCCTGTTTTTCTTCTAGACATAAACACATTTTGATAATTATTTTTACTGGAAAATGTAGGTATATGACTTTAATTTTCAATTATTTACATATTCACCTACCCGTACCTTATACACCGTTCATAACACATTTCGCTTTTGTATTGTTCTTTTTTTTTTTTTTTTTTTAAAGTAAAATATCTAGCTACCGTAGCGGTAACAAAAAACAGTCGAGAGTTGTCTTGAGTTCACCCGGTTGAAACGTAGTTCCATTTGCTTTTGCACACTTGACAAATGTGAGATAGGCCAAAATAAGTGTTACACTTTTTTTTGCCTTGCTCTCTCATTCGCCAAAGAATATAACGTGCGATAAGGAATTTCGTTTAAAAATCAAGTTTAAAAGTTCACAAGTTAAGAAAAAGAGGATCCTATTATTCATGTCAAACCATGGTCACATCACCGGCGTTCCCACACTAGATTGCGCGCTTAATTATTGGTGACAACGAAAATTAACATAATAATTATGTCAGTATTTATTGACGTCACAATCGCTGTTTTGGCCGGGACGATGACTCATGTGCATTTGTAATAATGTGAAAATGGATTAAAGTTAGTAACTTTTGGAATTTAAAAAGTACGATTTATAATGGCTTTTATTTAATTATGCGACCAACTTTGAGAAAAAGGCAGAAAATTAAAAAAAAAACTTATTTTTGGAATTGTCTCCTTAAGCATGACCATGACACAATTTTTTTTTCAAGACATTTCTTATTGACACCTCACGCTTCCCTCATGCAAAGATACAAAGATACGCTTGAAAAACATGACCCTGTCCATGACGTCGCGTAGTTTTTTTTTTTTTTTTTAAGCTCCTTTTTTTAATGCAATCTGTCCTGGGACATTCAGCAATAGGTATAGTTCCTGGTCTTGCACGGTATGAAGCCACTGCCTCATCCGATCGATACTACAGCTCATTAATGCTGGGTGTGAGTAAGTCTTGGGGTGCCCTTCTTTTCAGTCTTGTGAAGGTAACTGGATTTGACATCAGTTTCATTGCCAATTGATTTGGGTGAACTTTTAATCTGGTGGAATATGTGTTAATATTAGCTTTGATTTCCTCTTTGACAGTTTTTATCTTTAGGTCCTTGTGAATTCTCTCGTTTGTGACATACCAAGGAGCATTTACTATTTGTCGCAGTGTTTTTGATTGAAACCTTTGAAGGATTTCGATATTACTACGTCGTAGTTAGTAAAAAAAGCGTACACCATTTTGAAGGTCAATAAGTTTCTAGATTTATATTATTTACTGCTGTTGCCCGCGACTTCGTCTGCGATCCAGGACGAAAGTAGCCATGTCCTCCAGGTCTTGTGTCAAATTTCATCCAAACCCGTTCAGCCGTGCAGCGTAACAAACAAACAAACGAACTCACTTTCACATTTATAATATTAGTTAGGATTCTGTTTGATTAAGTTGTTAGACATACTTACTATGGAAGTTACTCTAGTGTTGGCGTGTAAAAGTGTTTTTTTAACCAATTTACAGAACTAAAATATCAGTTATAGTTTATCGTTTTTCTGTTCTACCGATCTCCGGGTTCTTGAAATCTTAACTCTAATAAAATGTCGTGGAGGGACTATTAATAAATCCATAAAAGTATCCATTACGCAAATGAATTCTACTGCCTATAAATGTCACCACAGAACTGGGCCATATCTGCCACGCAATACACAGTACAACAGTAAGTGTAATTAATGCCTTTACATCCAACATGTGGGACTGCGGGCTAAACTTAGGTCCACGCGCTAGGAACCAGGAAGTAAGGCAATTGTATAACGGAACGATTCAATCTGGATAACGCAATCAGGTGCATATGTGAGCTAACGCTATTAATACGCTGTGAGAATAATATGCCTGGGTAAGGCTGCGTCTTTAAGGAATAAGTTACATAATATAACATCACGCCTTTATTCCCCGAAGGGTTAGGCAGCTAGAGGTGAAAGATCTGGGTAACGTGACTTGAGGGTTTTTGTTCTGATCTTGGTGACGTCAGTGCATTCACAGAGCACGTGCTCGACGGTTTCCTCAGCCTCCATTCCACCCTGCAAAATAAAAAAAAAACGAAATCAAAAGTCATTTATTCAAACTAGGCTGAGAATCAGCACTTTTCGAACGTCAAAATTACATAAGACAGTCCCCCAAAACGCCCACCCTTCACCACTTCCTAGTGCTTTAGCTGGGAAGAAGAAGTGGCGCAACAAACTCCCCAGCAGCACAGCTGTCTGTTCAGTTAGAAAAATTTGATTCTATACAAAAGTTTGCAAAATCATTTACATTACGCAACATAAAACATAAATCTAATTATTAGCCATATGTCAGCTAGCACACGCCAATATACCAACCAAAAAAATAATAATAATAATAATAAAAAAAACGAGAACTATTTATGTACTCAAGCAGATTTTTTTTTTTTCCCCTTTTTAATATATCACGGTTGGTAATACTTTATTCACATTACAATCTAGCCTATTTGCTAATAAGTAATTTAAATATAACTTAAACTGCTAAGTAACTATAAAACTATAACAAGCAGAAATAAGTAGTAAATGTAAACATAAATTAACTAAATAAAAGCCTCCAGGCACAAAGGGCGTGCCCACTTACATATAGCTATTTATAGCTGCAACTGGAAGTTATAAATGATAAACTAGGACCAACGAAGTAAAATAAATAAAAAATGAATTACTAATAACATTAACAAAACCGAGATCAGCAAGACGACCAGTCACCACAAGCAGCACCCGTTCACGAACATAACGCAAAGATCAGCTATTACCCCCCTCGCCGTATTTGAGGGAAGGAGACAACCCGACCCCCGACGCTACCGCAAGCAGTGACATCTAAGGGAGCATGACGAACCTGCTGCCGGTTGCTCAGGCAAAAATAATAATTATCCATTGTCGAGGTCGCTAGCTAACCACATATTGCAATACAACTCATATAGAAAACATTGTAATGAGTCAACAATAAATTAAATTAAAAACAATATTAAAATAAAATTGACTATAGGTACAGTCCAAATAAAATAATATAAAATTTATATGAACTCATACTCATATAACCTGTCAGTGTAAGCTAATTCTGGAGAAAGAACATAAACATTGTCTTGAGTTAATCACAGCAACCAACTACTCTTATCATTTAAGTAGTCGTTAATGAAGTAGTACGCCTTTGAACAAAGGTTGTTTTAACTTTAAACGCATTATAAGGCAAATCTAGCAAAGGACCCTCTCCTTTGCTAGATTTGCCTTATAATGCGTTTATAAAAGGTTATACCATATTTATCTTGTTATAAAAGGTTATTATTTAGCTTGTTATAAAAGGTTATACCAAGGCCAACAAATGAGTTATGAACCTTCTGAAGCCGGTGAAAGGGAACTCGTAGTTTGTCCTTATTCCTAGTGTTAACATTGTGAATATCACTGTTTTTAGTGTATAAGTGTATATTTTGCCTAATATTTAAGATGTTGGCGAAGATGAATTGTGATGCCACCGTGAGAATACCAATATCTTTAAAAAAATCTCTCAGAGAAACTCTGGCACCTAGCTGGTAAATTGCTCGAACAGCTCGTTTTTGCAGGACAAATATATTTTGAATATCAGGAGCTGTACCCCACAGCAGAATACCGTAAGACATAACGGTATGAAAATAACTAAAATAGACTAGCCGAGCAGTATCAACGTCAGTGTGTGTCTTACTTTTCTGACGGCGTAACCGGCCGAACTGAGCCTCCACGCTACGCTTGATATATGTGAGCCCCACTGAAGTTTGGCATCTACTGTTATCCCCAGAAAAACTGCCGAGTTTACAGTTTCAAGCACCTCTTTATCTAAGACGATGTTGGGTCCTAGATTTCTGACATTCGGTAAGGCAAACTTTACACATTTCGTTTTCTTGGCATTGAGAACTAGGTTATTTGTCGTAAACCAATCCGTTACCATTGAGAGTGAACTGTTTACATCGTCAAAATCTTGCCTATTCCTGTCTACTTTAAAAATAAGAGAGGTATCATCTGCAAACAGTACAACTTCACAGACACCCTCTAAATAGAATGGTAAGTCATTGATATACACTAAGAACAAGAATGGACCCAGTATGGAGCCTTGAGGTACACCTAACTGAACTGGTAGCCCAGAAGATTTCACACCATTAACATCTACACATTGGAACCTATTCTGTAAATCAGAATTTACAGAATAGGGTGCACAGAGGACTGTCCGTTATGCCTATTATGTGAAAGTGTTTGTTCAACGATCCTGAAAACGTCTGGCCACCCTTAACACGTAGCTTAAGATAACTAAAAGTTAGTGGAAAAAGAAAAAGACAAAAATAGAAAGAAGAAGGAAAACGAAGCTTTGCATTCCTACGTAGGTAGTCTTAACTGCACGTCTGTTCTGTAAAAATCTCGCCGTAAAAACTTAGCTGAAGTGATCTTGAAGTGAGCTGTCATTCTGCCTGCCAGTTGCGAAGGATTGACCCTATTGACAGGTCACTTCACATAATAGATCGGCTGGTTACTAACTAGTAGTAACTTAACAGCATCTTCTTGACATCTCTCAGCCAAACATATTGGAATATTTCACACTGAAATTCACAAAAAGGAACAAATCGTATAAAAAGACTTAACTTATTTGACCAACTTAATACCAGACTTCGGGTATATCCATCGAATTATATACATCAAATTCCTTTCATCTGAATTTCCATGTGTACCTAAGCAGTATGAAGGAAAACGCTGCCTGATAAAATTTTAATTATAAAACCAAATTAAAAAGGGACCGGTAGAAACCAGCGACCACTTTATTAAAATGCATTTTCTGGGAAATTCTGAACCCGCAGTATTTAAAATTGCTTGGTATCCACGAAACCAGCTACTGCGATTAATATAGATGAAGAGCATAATTCATTAAAACTAAACCTCATAAAAAAATGTGTGGCGTGGGTACTTTTAACTAAGCTGTGCTCTTATTACCTACCACAGTTTATGCCTTAACTATTTTATTTTATTAATTGTATTTTCTTAAAAAATAAAATACAGACTATTAGGTCCATAGTGTGTTAGTACTTATAACATTATCTTAAAAATTATGTTAGTCAAAGACTTAGTTAAAGACTTGACAAAGCTAGTCAAGGTTGACCTAGTATGAAATTTTGACGGTTTTCAAAACCTTAATGTGCAAAATGTCATTCACAACAATTTCGAAATTGTTTCAGATTCAATCATGAAAGCTCATGTTTGAATCCGAAACAATTTGGTAAATTTTGAATCATGCGCAAGTCATGGTTACGTAAGTAATGATCAAGTAGAGCCCAGACGATTTTTGAGCAAGCATATGCATGGCCAAAAGTTGATAGCTGGGTAGATGCGGCATGATATAAATGTCATTAGGCGTATGTCAATTCTAATATTGTGTTTGGCAATATAGGTAGTAGATTATGAAAAAAAAATCCCTAAGTAGGTACTAGTCTGATCATGGCCTTAGGGACAAGCATAAGTAAATCGCGTTCTATTTTAATCCAACACTACACACGCTTTCCATTTTTAATACGTCTTTGAGATGGTTGTGAGCGCTTTTAAATCCATTATAATAGTTTAGGAAAACTACACACAGACACGAAAAGCGACATTTTATACTAAAATATCAAGGATAAAAAGATAGGCTGCTCTCAAACATCTAAAGGCTCTTACATACTGGGGCGACTCGTCGCGCGATGCGAATTTTAACAAAACGATTTCGAACAACACGGCGAAGAATGTGGCGGCGTCGCGTCGCGTGACGAATCGCCCCAGTATGTAAGACCCTTAATAAAGAAAACACATTTTAAAACGAAAATGTGAACCTAATAAGGCACCTATTCCATCGCCAGCGATGTAGAACTATTATAGTAACTAAAAACAATCTAGTAATAAAAAAAAAATCAAGTAATAAAAACTAAAACCCAACTACGACTTAAAAGGTATAAACAAGACACCACAGACAGACAAATTAAAAATCCGGAGTTACACGTGATAGGGCATAAATCGAACAGAAAAATCCAGTCACACACACGGAGTCACACACTCCGGATTTTTAATTTGTCTGTCTGTGGTGTCTTGTTTATACCTTTTAAGTCGTAGTTGGGTTTTAGTTTTTATTACTTGTTTTTTTTTTTTAATTCTTTTGGTGTTATAATATATATATTTTTGAAATGTGCTCATTAAGCCCTTTCATTTGATACCCAACATGGTACGATTAAACCATTTTTTTTTTAAGTTCCTCACTTTATGTCCTCTAGAGGGCGCCATTTTTAATTTAATGTGACTTCACATAGCCTATAACCAGCGGACAATCACGACGCTTCTAACGATACCTCTTTTGTCAAATTATGATAAGTGGTTTGGAAGATAGGAGGGAACAGATGAACATAAATACTTACATACATACCGGTCAAAATCATAACCCTCCTTTTTTTTCGCCGTAGTCGGGTAAAAAACACAAAAATCTGACTAGATTTACCTACTTTTGTCCAAACACAATCTTTGCCTACCTTAATTGGCAAATACGCAGAGTAACCGTCTACTTTACCCGGGGGCAGTTTGTTTTACACAAACGATTACGAGAGCATAATTGTTGACTTTACCCTAAATAGGGTTTTTATTATAATCTTGGTCTTATTAAAGGGTATTTTTTGGGCTTTGTGAATTTGATAGGATTAGATCTTCAAAGTATGTTTGGGATGCAGGAATGTGATTTAATATGACTACTTTAGGCTAGTAAGCAACCTGCACGGGTTGCGGGTTAGTCCGAAAGGGATACCGGGACCTTCGCAACAGGCAACTGAAGGAACACGGGTGGGTTTTAGTCAGTAAAAGTCTGACACGCCCTTCCTCTCCGCCCAGAGCGGGAGAAGTCATTGGATGATTTCCCAAAAATTTAAGATTGATTAATGATTTTTCAACAAAAAAAAATGCTAGTAAGCAAGGCTTCTGGTTTGAAATAAAATCATATTTATTGTCACGCAAATGAACTACCAACTCAAATTATCCGTATATTCAAATCACAGTCTTTGACACTTGTATAAAATGGCTTTATCACGGAAAATTGTCGTCGGGTGTCAATTTGCTTAAATTGACCTAAGACGGTTTTGTATTATACGGCAGATGCCGCAAATTAACAGGGGGCATTCAGCTCCTTATTTTGAATCATATTACACCGGAAAGTTTTCATTTTTTTATCATTTTTTTCAGTTACTATTCCTTAATTTCAATGTAAAATTACATTTTCTGTACGCACATAAATGGAGTGATTTATATAAATAAAACAGCTAAAATAAAAAAAAATAGCAATGGATGTTAAAATAATCGAGTGCGCCTCCCCACACGGGGAGTGCGGCTACGTGGGTTTTGCCACGGATACATTGCGCGTGAGGTAATAATACAAAACAGATTTATTGGATTCCCATAACGTTCCTGAAATAATTTCTGAATTCATCCCATCAGTCTGCGGAGGGCTGTTCCTTACACCCTGATTAAGAGTGCCAAGTAACGTAATTAGGTGTGCGAAACCCACCCAATAAAACCAGAAAAAACCTCTGAAGTTTTGTCCAATATTTTTCCATTCTAGCTAAACAACTACACTAATTTCTTCATACCCCTTTCAAAAACCTTTAAAATACCATAAAATACCCAGTTAACAGAAAACTAAATTCAATTACTGTAATAACTCTCCAGCAAAAATACTGTTTCAGAAACCTTCATACGTTATTCAAAAACCCTTTTTCCTTCAACATATTTCATCTCAATATATTCCCACAAAGGTCGCCACAGTATACGTAAATTTATTCTACTCCACAGAATGCATCATTTGGTGTGCCACCTGAATGAATTGATCTCGCGATCGGTCACAATAGGGTGTAATCTGAAGTTCTGAACATCTTAAGCTCAAAGGAATTTTCTGTTTCTGTGGATAAAATGATTCTTTCATAGTACTCGGTCTGACACTCTGATGTAATTTGGTTTCCCGCAGACAGAACGAAAGCCTTTTTGTTTAATTTTGAAGATTGGAAGAGAAATAATTCGGAGATCCTTTATCTTATGGTTGATGCGCTAGGGTGGCCCGCGAAATTCAAATTTTCTTACGTTTTTTGCAATTTGCAGGTTAGTATCAGGTTGTATGTTGATCTAAATATTATTAGCGCTCGTAACAAATATGGATTTACAGAATTATAAACATTAGAATCAGCAATACAATTCTCTAAGTTCATGAAAGTGTATTGAATGACTATTACATGAAATCATGACATTTGGCACTTTCATGAACTTAGTGAGTTGTATTGCTGATTTTAATGTTATATAATTCAGTAAATCCATATTTGTTACGAGCGCTAATAATATTTCAGATCAACATACAACCTGATACTGACCTGCAAATTGCAAAAAACCTAAGAAAATTTGAATTTCGCGGGCTACCCTAGCGCATCAACCTTAACTACCAAAATTGAAAATGTACTTAATGTGAAACTATCAAAGTGCATTTTAAGAATACACTACTGGGGTAGTATAGCTACTGCAAAAACGGGATGGTGCTAGCGGCCTTGTCTAGCTCCGTCTCTCTCTCTCTCTCACTGGAAAAATGATTGCATTAATCCATACTAATATTATAAATTCGAAAGTAATTCTGTCTGTCTGTCTGTCTGTATATCCTTTGTGCCTTTTCACGCCTAAACCACTGAACGGATTTGGATAAGATTTGGCAAGGAGATAGATGGCATCCCGGAGAAGGACATAGGCTACTTTTTGTCGACATACTACGCGGGCGCTAGTACTTCATAATCAGTGATCGGATAATCGGATGCATATTAACCTAAAGTTAATTTTTGCTAAGAAATTACGGAAGCGGCTTTTTAATTTAAAAAAATCTTAATACGGAATTCCAAAAAAATACCGGGACGGCACAAATAATCGGATAAATGGTATGGAAACGACTTATCATGAAGGTAACTTTCGCGGTGTTCCGTGTTAACATAAAAAATATTATACTTTAAACACGTTTTAACGAAACTCGAGGTACCGAGTGGTTTGTCACTATGTGCTATGCCATTTTGGACTGCTACTTTACAACACTAGCTAGCATTTCTTTTGTCAAAAATGCCTAAATTTATCAATTCCGGAATCGTGGGATTTTTGGGTCGGTAAAAAAGTGGCATATTAGGTAACACCTGAACGTAAGTAAATATACATTGGACTCTATAATCAGAACTCTAAAGTCGATCCTGGAATCCCGGAATTTTCAATACAAAAGCGTATATAATAGCCATAATAGCCAACACCCCAACTGTAGGTAAATATGCATCTGATTATCCGATCTCTATTCATAATACGGGTAGTATTACAATTACTATTACTGTACATTATACATCACTGTATTACATCAAATGTTGGCAAGCCACTGCACTTGCATACAATGTAGTTGTGTTTAGCGGAAAAGTAGTCCACCCTTTTGTCTTTCTGTTATTGGGTAAAACAACAAACGAATCAAATAAACAGGCGTGGTTATGTGTTATGTAACTCATTGTAAGGTAGGTGTAGCTAACAATATAACAAACTGATGACATCAGAACCCCTTCCATAAATAAAATCTTGCCCGAACATTATTGCCCCCTCTCAATACACAAACATCCTCACATCCTTTCCTGTCACATAAATCTGAACAACGTCACGAAAATAAACCTTTTTCAGCGTACCACTATAGTACGAGCACTAAAAGTACCACAGAAGCCGTCCGGTACGTGATCGTGGCAGTAAAGCGGCGGCCGCGCCATAAAAAGTAACACATGCGACAAACTCAGAGTATTGTAGTAATGACAATGAGTGAAACTACTTGCAGTAGAAGCTAGCCAAAACGGAATATAGATACTACTTGTGCCAGTGGAAATGGCATTATTCAGGGAAAAAGATAGTAAGTCATGTGTCTGTAATGATAACGACACTCATGCCCTATTTTAAATCATAACAACAGAAACGGAATCATATCATTATTTCAGCTGAAAGACATCCACAGTTGGACACAGGCCTCCCCTAAGTATCGCCGCTTCAACCATTTCTGTGCGTCTCGCATGCAGCGGATACCAGCGGCCTTCAAAACGTTGTCGGTCCACCTTGGGGGAGGCCTTCCAACGCTACGTCTTCCGGTACGCGGTCGCCACTCCATCTCAGTGTCATTATCGCTTAGAGTAGAAACGGTATAATTATTACTTACTTACTTCACTCTTAATGTTGAATACGAGGCTTTTGGTTACTTTTTTATATGTGTATTTTATCTTTTTTTTTTGTTGTGTGTGCGTTTTGTTAGTGCAGAATAAATTTTTTTTCTTTCTTTTCTTTATTATAGTGTTTCACCAGACTAGCTCCTGAATAAAGAGCGTCTGTTGCTAATTATAAGTTCTCTTCTCCGTATCCCACGACGGCGACCCAGAAAAAATTTCATTGCTTTCGTGAGCTCTCTGATGACTAGCAAAACCAAAATTGGTCTTGAAAACCCCGTCACACTGGGTACAGAGGACCTGATCAGCTTCTTACTAAATGATACATCAAATATTTACTTAGTTTATATCAATAGCCTCAGTTTTATTCGCAGAAAAATCTATATTTTTAGTAACTTTATTATTCTTTTGAAGTTTTCTTGAACAGCTTTATGTAGGTACCTACGGGTATTCCGAAACTACCTTGATTTCGGCAGTTTGGTAACTACTTAAACGCGATTGAAAAGTAATCTCGTAATGGCCATAAGTTTCGCTACTCGTTATAGAAGAAACGTTTTCGAAAAGTTCATTTATGAGGTATATTTGCCATTTAGCCTTCACAAAAAAAAAAATGGTCTGTTCCAGAAGAATGTAATGAAAATGTAAACAAATTGCTTAGAAAACTAACCCGTGGATGCCTATAGTAGTATGCTATTGTAGTGCCATTGATTGCCTTGACTTGATTATTTAAATACATAAAAACACGACATTTTAATTCTAAATCAGTAAAGAGATGTTTTTAAAGAGAAGTTAATTTTATAACCTGAATTTTATCCTTAAACAATAATTGTTGGAAAAGTAGTGAGATATAAAATTGAAACTTTCTTAATACAGACAAAATGAGTTACTAATTCCCATTAATACTCACTAATGGGAATTAGTAACACATTTATCTGTGTACGTTTATATGGGAATTAGTAACCCTGTTCAAATCCGTACCTAAGCATTTAACCCGACCAGGATTTGTTTTCACTTTTATTAGATACTTTTGGAATAAACTATACGTGGGTAGAAGTATGATGAACATAGTACAACCTCGTAGAACAACAGGGTAATGGAAAATACAATAGGTTATAAGGTATTTAAATGTTTTTGTGCAAAAGGATTTCAAATAACTAGACACCCGTCAAAAACAACTCTACGGTCGCAGCTCTGCTGCAAGAAATTTCTGTTGAAATAAGCCGTACCTTTGTGCTCTTAACTTTGTGTATAAATGATTAAATAAATAAACCAATAACCAAAAAAATACTTTGATGAACTGTAAAATTAGTGAACTGAAATTGAAACCATTCCGGGACCAATATGAGGGAATTGGTTTAATAATAAAATATTATGATTTATAATGCGAATACCCAATAACAGTAGAACCTTTTAATATATTGTATTCTTAATGTCATCACTGTGTCTAGTTTTCTTTTAATGTTTCAATTTTTTTTTTTATATTGGCACCCAGCTGTTTATTAATGTACCTAATTAGTTATAATTTAACCGTGTTTTTGTATGTTGTGCTGTCTTTTGTGTGCACCAAATAAACGTTTTATCTATCTATCTATCTATCTATGAATTCCAGAGTGAATACTAAATTGAATTGAAGGAATCATACATTATTATTTTATAATAATAGTACATTACTTATCTAAAAATTGAAGTCTTTTGAAAATGTTAGGTGGAATAATTTCCTAGGGGACCAATGTGTAATTTTGCAGTTGACACTCGTATAATGATAAACTGATTCACCTTCTCTTGTAATTTACAACTCTAACGGGTTTGCATTACTTTAATAGAAACTTTACAGTTGTACTTTAGGTTCTTCTTGAGCTAGACGTGACCTGGGTTTATTGGCCACTTTATTGTTCATATAACTTCTAAGTTCTTAGTATATTGTTACTTAGAAGGTAGATGTTCTTTAGTATGGCTGGCTCAGACCAACAAAAAAGGAAATACGGATCACGCCGTACATCAAAAGTGAAGCCACAAAACCATGCTCCTGCAAGTAAACACAGGCTCACGCACACACCTACACTAAAACCATGCTCATCGCTCCTAGTACGTCACGAATCGTCGTCTAGTTAACATCACCAAAACAAATATAATTATGCCTTCCTGTGTACTGAAAACGTGTAAAAACAATAGTAAATCACAGAAAAAGTCTCACGGAATCACTTTTCACTTGTAAGTACTTCAAATAACATCATTTTTTAATTTAGATAACTATGAATTTTAGGTTACTTGTGTAATAAACACCCACCCATAACTAAATCCCAAATGGATCTCAAGTCGTTACCCCAATATCATAATCTCTAACTGTTTATTATTACCACATAATTACAGTATTTCAAGGATTAGGGAAATAAGATGAAACACCAAGATATTTCGTCAGTCATTTATATTTCTTTGCCAACATCATATTCAATATTCTACACCATACCATCACATCTCCTATTCCCCACATAATATCACTATTTAGTTAATATTCCAATATTTATGATAAAACTAACAGGTTACCTTAATTTACAGTAGATCTCCAAGTATTCCATGCCGATCCATATTTTAAACTGACACAGCCACTAACACGTCCTACCGTCATGAGCGCCCGACCCAGAAGCCCGTTATCGCGCCATTTTACCATAACCAATCTTTCGGTGTTGCCAGTACAATATCCATAAATTACCTATTAATAAATTGAAACCTAACACTCGACCATCCTGATATCGTGCATGTCCTCATGCACGCAAGTGAATTAGCATCTAAATCCTAACACTCGGCTCATAATTATTTACACGTTATACACTAAAACTTATACACTGTTTGAGAACCATTTTTCTCGCCAGAATATGAATATACTTAATACAAATTACAGAAAAAATATTGAAATTCCCACTAGTCATGACATGATGGTATGACGTAGGTAAACATAAAGTATTTATTTCTAATAAACCAACTAGGCAATTACTTTTGAATTGTCAAAGAGTCGTCAGTTAGTCAGAAACTTGCTGCTAGTCGCCCATTCCAAAATGTAGAAATCTATGGAGAGGAACGGGCAAGAAACTCCATGATTACTCTTTTAAAAATGTTTTACAATATAATTAAATCTTTTTTATACATCATTTACACATTACATGTACCACAATAGGTAAAAAGAATTTAAAATGGAGCAATGACAAATAAATTAAATGATAGATACATGGCTCCCACATATTTACAAACATTGTAAAACTAAACGATATCACAACATTCTAACATTCTTACAAGTAATACTAACAAGTCAGTGTGCGAGTATAAGAAATCACAAATCTATGACAGACAAGCAATAAATTACACAACCAAATTAGCAACCAGTTTGACTTTGTCCAGACTCCAAATCGTCCCATGGAGCAAGACCACCATGTTTCCCCATACGTCTCCAACTTTTGGAGTTCTCCAACTTTTGGATTTCCCTAAGCTTCTCCACCTTTTGGAGTTTCCCCATACGTCTCCAACTTTTGGAGTTCTCCAACTTTTGGAGTTCCTTAAGCTTCTCCACCTTTTGGAGTTTCCCCATACGTCTCCAACTTTTGGAGTTCCCTAAGCTTCTCCACCTTTTGGAGTTTCCCCATACGTCTCCAACTTTTGGAGTTCTCCAACTTTTGGAGTTCCCTAAACTTCTCCAACTTTTGGAGTTTCCCCATACGTCTCCAACTTTTGGAGTTCTCCAAATTTTGGAGTTCCCTAAGCTTCTCCACCTTTTGGAGTTTCCCCATACGTCTCCAACTTTTGGAGTTCTCCAACTTTTGGAGTTCCCTAAACTTCTCCAACTTTTGGAGTTCCCCCATACGTCTCCAACTTTTGGAGTTCTCCAAATTTTGGAGTTCCCTAAGCTTCTCCACCTTTTGGAGTTTCCCCATACGTCTCCAACTTTTGGAGTTCCCTAAGCTTCTCCAACTTTTGGAGTTTCCCCATACGTCTCCAACTTTTGGAGTTTCCTAAGCTTCTCCAACTTTTGGAGTTCCCCTATTCATCTCCATCAATACAATACAAATCAAAGTAATGAGTAAGTAAACAGTTAATCATTCTCTTCTTAATTTCTTTTTGATTTTAAAACTAACTCAGAAATCACTCAATAATCTTACATTATCTGATTCATATAACTAAATGACACAGTGACAATTTATTCCAAAAAACAGGAACCGCTTAAAAGGTAAGATATTAAATAATCGCATTTTGTTAATTAGTGATTTTCATTAGCTCATTCATACCTTTCAATATCAATTTACGTCCATCACTCATTGCACCGTAAGCTTCACTGATCAAGCACTCTCACCTGTCAGTCATCGTACGACTTCCAATGAGCGACTCATATTATCTCAAGATCACATTCTGTATATGCCACCCATTGCACCGCAAACTTCACTGGTCAAGCACTCTCACTTGCCAACCACTGTTCGACTTCCAATGAGTGACATAACATGCTGCACATGCCAAACATTGCACCGCAAGCTTCACTGGTCAAGCACTCTCACTTGCCAGCCACTATACGACTTCCAATGAATGGCCTATGCTTTGAATCTCCCAATCATCTTTAGTTCTCGTAAGTATGTATTCGCTAACATTGGTTCTTATTTCACTTTTGTCCCTATCTAACTTTCCTCTGTCTAGAAATATTCCATTCACAATATTATAAATTCTGTGGACTAAATTATGACCAAACAGAGCTTCTGTTGGGGTTATAATCTGATTGTAAACTAAAACAATTTAATACCTTGTAATTGTTATCATAACTGACTGAATAAGCTCTAACCAGTCTTACTAACTATAATTTTGAGAACCCTCCTTCTCACAAGCAATAAATACATTAAAAAAAATTATAAAGTCACGGTGGTAGTGAACCCTCATACTAACCATAGTGACAAGCTTATATACATAAATTGAATTATAAAGTCACGGTGGTAGTAAACCTCCATACTAACCATGGTGACATAACTTGTGAACCCTCTCACCATGACCAGGTGCACTGCATTGGCGTCCAGCTGCTCCGGTGTCCAGCTGCACCGGCGGCGTATCCGGCTCTCGCTCGTACATCCCGCGGTGTATCCGCTTCATGCCGGCCGCTATGCATGAGGCTCCGACCACGGCGGCTGCAACCTCCAGCCATGGCGTCGGCTATGACTACCACAGTTCCCGGTTCTACCCTTGAATGGGTACTATCTCGAGCCGGGGTCGAAGCCTGGCGCCGTGTGGACGCTTAACTGTCGCAAAATATTATCTGAAACTCATAACAACGGGTTTGACTCCTTTTCGAACAATCCGTGAAAAAGGTAAAATGTCGAATATCTTCTAAACGGTGGGTCGTAGCTCAAAAATAACAAGATTTTTTCTCCCCTTGCACCCCGGAGAGTATTAAGGAGATACACTTAATAAAAGGAAAATATGACCTCCACTTCATTAAGTGATTCAAGTACTATCACAAACTATTTAAGGTTTATAACCGATGATTCGAATACAAAAAAAGAACACGAGACGTGATGTAGGTAGGTTATACTGTCCACAATTCAATTTTAGCCGTTAATACTACTTCAAAATGAATTCTATTATAAAAAAAAGAAATAAGCGGGCCACAATCCCACTTCTGAAATGTAATAAACACCCACCCATAACTAAATCCCAAATGGATCTCAAGTCGTTACCCCAATATCATAATCTCTAACTGTCTATTATTACCACATAATTACAGTATTTCAAGGATTAGGGAAATAAGATGAAACACCAAGATATTTCGTCAGTCATTTATATTTCTTTGCCAACATCATATTCAATATTCTACACCATACCATCACATCTCCTATTCCCCACATAATATCACTATTTAGTTAATATTTCAATATTTATGATAAAACTAACAGGTTACCTTAATTTACAGTAGATCTCCAAGTATTCCATGCCGATCCATATTTTAAACTGACACAGCCACTAACACGTCCTACCGTCATGAGCGCCCGAACCAGAACCCGTTATCGCGCCATTTTACCATATCCAATCTTTCGGTGTTGCCAGTACAATATCCATAAATTACCTATTAATAAATTGAAACCAAACACTTGGAAAAAAAAAACTTAACGAATGAACGAACGAAAACAGTGACATTTAAAGAGCGAGGGTTGCCATAATATGATTTCAAATTTCCCCATTCGATATTTTTTACTTCGAGTAATTATATGTTTGCTTTTTTTATGCATTTAATATTTTAGATTTCCAAGTAATACTAAAAATAAAAATAAATGGATAGTAGCTAATTTACTAACCTATTTATATACATGTATATTTTTTTTTTGACACTCAATTGAAAATTAATGGATAATTCTAAGTGAAAGAGCGGAGTCTCCTAACACAAGCAATTCTTGCATAAAAGGTGATCTTCTAAATGCACTTTGTACTTACTTGTTTTTTTATTTTATTTTGCGATGTAAAAAAAAATGTTTTTGTTTCGGAATTCTTCCTAACAATTGAGGTACAATACCATACTCAACAATATCTTACTCGTACAATATTAGCCTACCCAAAATATTATTCCCCAAGTTATAGGGAAAAACTTTAACAACTGACAACCCTTTTTACACACACATAGATAAAAAGGTGGCTTCACTTTTGCTGTACGGCGTGTCTTTCCTTTTTTGTTGGTCTGAGATGGCTAGGTATAAACTTTATTGGGATAAGTAACTTCCTTTAGTGACTATATAAGTTGCTAATGCCTGGATAAGAATATTATTATTAGCTAGTAACCAAGGTACTAGCGGGGCTGACTGCCCAGGGTGCTAATTCTAGCACCATTATAATGTGACACATTTACAAGCACCTACTTTCTCCGTTTCGGTCCGTTTCGACTACAAAATGCGAACCATTTCGAAGTCGAAACAGATAATTTCTTTCCTTTGCCTTTCCAAGGAAGTCATTTAAAACAAAAATGGCAGAAGCTATAAGACCTACTTTGACGTAGCTATAAAGTGAAAAAATTACAAATAGACTGTAATATTATACTCTGAAAATATTCTACGTCACAACCTACTGAAAATATTGAAACCTGAAAAAAAAAAGTATAAAAGTACCACATGTTTTAGTTTACAAAAAAGCGGGGACTGAGTTGTAGTTTCATAGATGTATTTATATACACGACAAACAATTTTAGAAGACACGTCCAATATTTACGAGAGACCATATTTTGGTAGAATTAGGTATGTTTTTTTCTATTACATATATTTTTCTGTGTTTGAGAGGAGCTCGTGGCTAAGAATAACAGCCGCACGGGTCGATCCATCAGGTTAATCTACGCTTGCCGGGGTTGGTCCGTGGATCATCTTTACATACCGAGACTCTTCCGTGCCTCGGAAAGCACGTTAGTTGGTCCCGGCTGTCATCCCTAGATCTTTGACAGTCGTTACGGGTTGTCAGGAGCCCGAAAATATGACAACCAGTCTTACCGGGGGGTATCGTATTACCCAGTTAATGGGTTGTGGAGGACAGATTGCCAGTGGCTCCACGTAAAATACTGGCTAGCTGCATCCGGTTAGACAGAAAGCCGACCCCAACATAGATGGGAAAAGGCTAGGAAGATTGATTGATTTTAAATTATTTTCTGTTTTCTGTTTTCTGTGTGTATTCCAAATACCCTTTATCCCTTTATATAATATTTAAGTAAAGTGTGCGTGTGGCGTGTTTAAGATCGATTCATATCGTTAAGATTTATGTCAGTGATTAAATAATTAATGAATTGGCTATTATTTACAGCTGCCATATATTAGGTACCTATGAAATTGGTGTTTTGTATGGGGAATTTAAAGAAGTTGCATTTTTCATACTAACGTTTTCTTAATTTATATACAACATCACTGCTGTTTTAAAACTTTTATGCACTACTGTTTAAAAACTAAGATAAAGTATGCCACTTAGATTAAGCGACGAAAATATGTATTGGCTAAGTTAAAAAAAAAATTGTTGTCATTTCTGCTAACAAAATGAGGAGTCATTTTTAAGGCATTTTTTATGTTAAGAAAATTATAAGTAATAAGGTTTTTTTACTATTGGTAGTTGTCTATGATGGTCATTATTCGATATAATATCAAGCAATTGATGAATATTTTAAATCATAGAAGTGACGAGGTTCTCTATTAGTGAGAAAAAAACGCCAATTTCATAATATTAGGTACATGATTCAGTACTGATTTTCGGTTCATTAAATACAGCACCCTTAAATAATGACCACCTCTTTCAGATTCAAACTCAAAGCATTTATTTCAAATAAACCAATTGCAGGCACTTCTGAATTGTCAAGGGGTCGGTCAGAAAGATGAAGCTAGTTGCCCATTCCAAAGCGTAGTAGGTTCCTATGGAGACGAACGGGCTAGAAACTCTGATACAATATGTTCTATAATTTTCTTGTACAATATTAAAACTAACTGTGCCTCATTCACTCTAATAAATGTTGGTTGTTTCTCTTAGTACTGCATCCTGAATTTGTACAAAGACGCTGTAACAAAAAATGCCTCATCACTTCTTGAACAGATTTCCAATATCGATATTTTGTCTCCAAAAGCATTGAAAATTCCTTTGATTTCACACTTCATTGCTATTTTCCTGAACTTGTTCGAGTATTTCAATTGAACTTATACTTTCAAAGCGTTTTTTACACCTTTATAGCTTTGAAATTGAAATGCTGCTTTCCGTTTACGTTTAGGATTCCTTATTGCAAATTCGTTTTACGCAAACCTACCGTTTGTAACGAAACAAAACGTCTTCATAATCATATGAATTATAGAAAAATAAAATATAATTACGACATTCCCAATTAACACGTAAACATTACAAATAATTTAAATGAAATACCATGATCAGTAATACGTAGTAATGAATAACAAAGTGTTTAGTAAAAATAAAACAGAATTCCAAAGTATGAATCCAAAGTTAAAAAATATTCATCATTTTATCAAAAAACTGAAACCTTATTAATAATTAAATTCAACTTTATCATTTAATACACTTTGCTGGGATACTAATTAATGCACTGAGGGTTTTATTATTCATTTAAAAGCTTTTTGGCAAATAACTTGAATGTGTATTTATTTAAAAGACACGTACACGATACGTTCAGTTCGTCCGCGTGTTTCTTGGCCCCGTTCCACCATGTTGCATCCCATGGCCTGTCCGTGCGATTACTTCGTTTGCGGTTTGCGGTTTTTCTGACTTTTTTCTATTTGCTCAGCTCTTAAGGGGTGTTGCGTGTGTGTTCACCTTTATTATATTAGTATAGATGTATTTAAAAAGAGTGGTAATTCTAAACTTTTTGTATAAATCCTTTAAAATATTAATTATAAACAGTTATTTTCGCCATTAAAATAAATGACCAAACAAAAAAAAAATTTGGAATGTCATTGTTTTCTACAAAAAAAAAAAAATGGACTGTCCTTGTTTTATACATTATTCATGGTCACCATACTGAGCTCGTTGAAAATTGACATTCCATTCATGAATGCAATATGCAAACTTTACATTGTGTTGTGAAGTGCATGTGCTTACATTCAGTAGTTCAACATCGCTCGATCTAGAATATTTATAAGAAAAGATTTTAAAATATATATTGTATGTGTTCTCTAGACAGCACCCTTATTGCGTAACATAACCTTCAATCACAATCCACAATCCAAGGGTTTTGAAGGAAATTAATAATAGAATAGAATAATAAAATTTATTTCAGATAATTTAAATCCATATCTTGTTAGTTTATATGTAATTAGCAACAATATTAGCTTACAATTATGTTAATACTTATCTTTATGTAAACTACTACATAAAACCATTCACTACCCTTACCCAGTGTGTTTGAATGGGGCAGTCAAAACGAGCAGCAATGACTTTCAGAATGCCATTCTTATAATCCATTGCCTGATACTTTTGAAAAATTCGTTCTGCTTAGCAACGCAATGAACACGCTAAACTGTCGAAATGAAAGGTATTGCGATCGATTGCCATTAATTTATGTGTGTTATAATTGCCGATATTTTTTGTTGAACCAGGAAATCAGTAACCTCCTAACCATGAAAACCTCTCAACGTAAAAACTTAATTTCCAAATATAAGCAGTAAATACCGTTAAAGGTGTTACAAGCGTCTAATAATCTTTACGCGGCAGAAAATTATAAGAACTTTGAGTTGAGAGTTTTGAACTATTTACCTAAGTTACGTCAAGTTGATATTAAGTTAGTAACATTGTTGTTTTGGACTAATCATTGTTTGTTCAAGTTCACTTCTATCTTTCATGAGAACCCCTTAACTCCTGGAAAAAGTATAGGTACCTATAGTACTTATAATATTCAGAACTGCGGAAAACTTGTGCTTTTCTCGACAAGACATACATAGCTGGTAGGTAAGTAGGTAATACAGGGTTAAATTTTTGTAGTTTAAATCCTCTTAAGGGGTCATTGTACTCATCATTATGAACAACTTTCACTATCACAGCTTTTAACTGCGACTTCGCACACGTAGATGTCGGTTTACTGAGATGGATTCTTTGTGTTAATCCAGGTTATAAACTATTTGTGTTTCAGATAGTTAATTGTTTCAGGCGTGACTTTGCGGAAATCCATTATAAAATACAATAGACGCTGATATATTTAGTAACCTATTCCGCTTGACTATTCTTCAAGAGTCATGAAAACCCTGTAAGAAATCGACACGTGTTTCACCTCTCAACGAGGCATCTTCAGGATGACGATTGACCAATTGCAAACCAGAACGCGACGTGTTACCACACCGAGCGCTGGACGCAGAGAAGTCTCTAGTCTCTGCGTCCAGCGCTCGGTGTGGTAACACCTCGTAACGTCTATTGTATTTTATTTATTTGTGTTTCATCCAACCGTTCAGCAGTTTTTGCGTGATTGAGGAACAAACATCCAAACAAGCTATCTTTCACATTTATTATATTAGTAGGATTAGCACAGATACGATTTAAATCTTCAAGAAAAACCAATCAGTATAAACAACAAAGTAAAGGAAGACTTCAAAAAGACAAAAATACACGTTAACTTTTCGAAGACAATTCCAACTATCACTTCTGTTAAAAGATTTACTACAAATATTTTACAGTCACTTCTTTTTAGGAATTCTTCGGTGTGACGTGGAACGCGAGAAATACATTTATATTTTATAAAATAGCTTCAGAAATTCTGGAGTATACCTAGTGGAGTATTGGAAGCGCTTTCCATTTAAAGCACTGAATATATGAAATTCTTTTCAATCTTTCATGCTAGTTTTAAAACACTCTTTTACGTTTTGATGTGGAAAGATTGCATTTTTTTATAACCTACTTTTATCGTCTGTAGGAGTTGGTGAGGTATACTACGGTTTTACGGTTTTAGATATTTATTTTCTCGAAAGTTGTGTTGGTTACAAGGACCTTAGTTGTAGTATACAGGGTGGCAGGGACATCGCACGCACAACCTGTTTCCATGGATTCAATACATGATTCTGGACAAACCCCACGATGAAATTTCGTCGGTTTAAAAAAAATATATATACTTAGCTGTCTGTTCCATAAATTTTTAGGGTCCAGATCCAGAATGATGTACTGAATCCATGGTAACAGGTTGCGTTTCGATGTATCTCACCCTATACATAATTATCACATACCTATTATTTCCATGGATGGGTATGATATGTTATTTTCTTTTTATAGTTGAACAAGAATCTTTCGGCGCGTGGCCAAAACCAGAACGAACGTGAAAAAAAAATCTTGAAGAAAATAAATCTAGATTTTTCAATACAATTTCATTTTAAAAAATTGTACATTTTTACCAACAACGCCACTGAAGTCAGATATCAATGTCACTGAAGAGCCAAAAGAATTTTATGACATGATTATTAGGATACAACACACACAATTACAAAACTTCAGGATAGCAATCCTACTTTCTAAACGAGACAAAACAAGATGACGTGAAGTTTTCCCATCAAGTCAAAGTTAAATCGAACAAGGAAATGTGTGCATGCAAGATGGGACTGGTATAAGAGTTGTAAAACAGGCAATCAGGATCCACTGTATGCAGTAAGACGAGAATCATAATATATGTGGAGCGAGCGACGACTTAACAATAAACAGTCAGTGTGAAAGCGTCGTATTTTTTAAAATTTTGTTTTAATTTCTAAATGCATTATCTATTTTAATTTTCTTCCATTTTAGAATAAATAAATAAGAGTTTGTTTTAAATTATTCTCAGTGGTTGGAGCGTCACGTTATTAAACAACCTAAATTGTCAAAAATGAAAAACATTTTTATTTAAAATTAGAATTTCGGTTAGAAGGATTCAAATAATCAAATCGAAATGCTCAATTTGTACGTGGCACTACAAATTGGTATACACAGGTACTATTTGTAACAGTTTCATCAGATATCTAGTACTCAAAAGTATTACATCTTACATGTATCATAACTCACAAACATTCTGGTAGAAACAATATGACACTAAAATCTTACCCGTATACCTATGTATATAGGTAGGGTCGTATAACGAATGATAACGTAATAAAGTAACATAAATGTACATAAACAACGAACTATGCAACTTATTTAAAATGAATGTAAAAAATAATTCAAGTTTGCCTAATTAATATCCCACAAAGTTCTTTTGATGTCCCAAAACATTTTCACTGGCTTCACGATTTCTTTGTAAATTCTATTTCAATACCTTACCTGAATTTCAGCCGTAACGTTTTCAAGATAAGCTCTCCGGAATATTTTTGCAGTTATATTAAATTTTGACGGCTCCTAAAAGCGTGGTCAGGATTTAGTGTGTAAAAGTGTATTTTCCGAGAACCGCTGAAAGTAGGGGTCATTGACACATCACACTAAAACTTGACACCATTTTATGCTTATAGTCTATTCAAATCTGGATCTTTGTATCTGACTGCGATTGGAGCGCAGCGATCCCGCTTCTAATTTGCTGGCATACGTCCATACACAGTGGTTCCAGCAGAAGGTACTGAACGCCACCGGCTACGATCCTTAAATACTGTTACGTTTACGTTGATACATCTGAGGCCTTAGTGCGAGTTTCTTTTAACTATCTTCACTTTACGCATCAACCGCGTTCGGCGCCCCGATTGGCCCTTCACTGGCCTTCACTGGTGAAGGGCCAATCGGAGCGCCGAACGCGGTCGATGCGTACAGTCAAGATAGTTAAAAGAAACTCGCACTAAGGCCTCTGGTCATACACACTATTTGTGTTTGCCGGTTGTGAGTACTAGGATATTATGCTAGGATATAAATATGTATAGGCTGACCTATACATATTTATAATAATATAGGTTAAGTATACAAATAAGTATAGGTATTTGACTATCTAAATATTATGTACAATTACATACTAAAATTACACATTAAAAAAATACAAAACTACGAATGAGTGTTACCAGCTGAAAAAATGAATAAATTATGAAGTAATCTGTTATTTTATTTTAATTTATTATCTTATTGTAGCAGTATAAAAAAGGAATAAATTATGAAGTTGGTAATATATTTTCTTTTATTATATTTTATCTAATTGTAGCACTATAAAAATACAAATCTGCATGGATATTACCAGCTGAATAAATTAATAAGAATTTTAAATTATGTACTGTGGTGCGGGTGTGGTGGTTATTTCTCTTCGTATCTTATTCATTTCTTGAAAAATGTATAACTTAATTATACTAAAACATAGCGAAGAAAGGACAAAAAAAAATACAACAATTTTCTAGTCATAACAATTTTTAATAAAAAATTACCTAATCTAGAAAATAAATTACTTTCAGAGCCTATTTCTTTTCAGAAATACCAGCCTTTGCCTCCGATGGAAGCAATAATGCTGCTAATATCCCACCTGTAATAAGAAAACGGGAGTTAGGTTAGGTTATTTTTAAGATCATTCGCATTTTAATCTCGTCTCAATCGGTAGAAAACTCGAAACGTCAGATTTACCTACATTTTTGAAGTTTTTGACATTGATTGTCGCTGAGATGAAATTGCGACTTGTATTTGAGCAGTACCCGCCATGAGATACTACAAAAGATATTCGGGATTGAAGTCGTTTCTCTTACTATGTAGTTATTAACGTAGTATGTAGTGTTTTAGTATGTAGTGTGTAAAGAATTATTTATCAAAGGTATTTTTGCCTTTCTGTTTTCTTTCTTTTCGTGTCGATGGATAAAATAAAATGCATCACATAATAGAGAAAACTAACCACGGCAGATGGTAAGAAACTACGGCAATCAAGATATTTATAGCGGTTTTTAACAAGTTTTATAAAACAGACAAGTGTGATTTCTCATGATTAATCGACTAATATTTTTTCAACTAAAGTAATGGGGAAATACTTATTTATTTAATTAACTTCATTGTTCTTTACATAATTTAAAACATAAAAATATAGTCGTGTAAACTTATTTCTTATTTAATTTGTTAGTTGTATTAATATGTGTATCTTATTTGATTCCGTTAGTATTTGTTCGGGGAAAACCTCGTCTAAATGCCTCGTCTTTCTTTCTAGTATAACGGGTACCAATTTGTTACAGTTTGAGACCACCGTCTGTCTGTTACTCTCTGTATATGGCCGACCTACTTCCATTTTAAAGAGAAGACCATTGCTCTTTTCATAATCTGTAAACTATTGAATTTGAGAATTTATAACCTTCCTGCCCTTGTCTCATGTTACTTGGGGTCGTCACAAAACATGTACTTCTTCTACCAACCGTCACGCTATCATTCACTCCCTTTTCGTTCATATCATTCCTCACACAAGGCATGCATCTTTTTCAATTTGAGAAATACTTACTGAATACAAAGACGGCCCAGCAGTAGAAAGTGATTCGGCAGTAATCGATGATGGTGGCGCCCACGATGTTCACTCCGCTGAGACACACGAACCTCGCGAACATCATGCCGAGACTGGTTGCTAAACCCCTGGTGGAGACAAAATAAATTGTAGGAGTTTAATCATAATATCGCCCATAGCAGTCTACTGCATGCTAGGCTCTCATGCAACTGGTATCTGCTGGTTGCCCTCATAAGGTCATCACTAAAATGTTTGGACTATAAAGGAGACCATGACCTTTGAGTTTGTTTTAGCGTTTCTTCTCAGGGGTCAGTGTGCTAAGAAATGCCGGCGCCATCTTGTTTCAAAATATTGACCAATAATCCAATTGTAAAATAAAATAGTCTTAGAAGTTTTACCAGAAATAAACATATTTTTATTTCATCATTTCATTTCACTCAATTTGTAAATATATAATTATATTTATGAGGAGCTCGTGGCTAAGTAATAACAGCCGCACGGATAGATTCGTCAGGTTAAGCTACGCTTGCCGGGGTTGGTCCTTGGATGGGTGACCATCTTTACATATCGAGACTCCTCCGTGACTCGGACAGCACGTTAAGCCGTTGGTCCCGGCTGTCATTTGTGGATCTTTGACAGTCGTTACGGGTCGTCAGAAGCCCGAAAGTCTGACAACCAGTCTTACCAAGGGGTATCGTATTACCCAGTTACTGGGTTGTGGAGGTCCGATAGGCAGTCGCTCCACGTAAAATACTGGTATTCAGCTGCATCCGGTTAGACTGGAAGCCGACCCCAACATAGTTGGGAAAAGGCTAGGCAGATGATGATGATAATTATATTTATATATCTTTTATTGTACACCAGAAAATACCTACGTAATAAAAATTAAATCCATCCATTTAGTAGATTTGTGTAGAATAAATTAAAGATAGGTAAAGAGAAATTACTAGTCAAAAGATAAGAAAACAGCTCGCAGAAGTCCCAAACACTTCTCAACGGATAAAAGTTTTACAAATTGTAAGTTTTATTTATAAGTAATATTGATTGGTTGGCAACTTACAAACTGCCTCTTATCTATGCTAAAACTTACTTATGACAAGATAAATCTGCAATGAAATCGTTTTTCTTTAGAACTTCTCCTACATAAATTAATTATTAACTTTTTTGGCAAAAAGATAGATATTTTTCACCACTGAAGACACTTAAAGCCTATCATTATTTATCACTATATCTTGTCAATCGGCTCTTTGATTTCCCCAACCTTTTTATGGATATCTATGTGAAGGTGCTCGCTTCGAGCAGTTCTATCACCATTTCTTTATTACCCGACTAAGGCGAAGCCAAAAAAGGAGGTTTATGTTTTTTTTGCCACCAAGTAGCACTAAGCTTTGCTTTTTGTGGCTTTGCTTTCCTAAGCTTTGGTTTTTGTGGTTACGGTGTAATCGCAGGTAAGCAATCACAAAACAATATCATAATCTGCCTAGCCTTTTCCCAACTAAGTTGGGGTCGGCTTCCAGTCTAACCGGATGCAGCTGAATACCAGTATTCAGCTGCATCCGGTATTGTAATCACAAAACAATATATGGAATTATAAAATGCTCACCTATAAGAAGTAGGAAATAAATCAACATAGTAAGACCCCACGCTCCCGATACAGATGCCAGTCAGCTGGATGGCAATGAAGATCACCATGCTGGCTGCAGGCTGGCGCACCATATCCACCAGGATACAGCAGACCCCTGAGATGATGAAGGTGACTATCATGAGGGTCCTCCTCCAGTTGGACACGGCGATGATGACGATGTTGACGATTGTGAAGAAGAGAGAGAAGACTAAGCCAGAGTAGATGGTGTTCATGGGGTTTGTGTCTATGCAGGTTTCCTGGAAACAGAAACTGATAATTGTTTATAAATGATAGTGAGTGACGAATTGACGATAAATGCTATCGTCAATTCGTTACTCACTATCACTCATTTTATGGGTAATGTATTTGTCCAACAGTTTTCCGACCGCGTTCTAACCGAAAGCTGTGCCAAAAACGAACGTCGTCGGAGTACGCGAACTTCTTCCTCTTTTATAATTATGAATATGATGTAAAGAAAGAATGAAAATACAATACGTACTCGCTCGATCAATCAAGTCATGTTTGACATACTATGTAGGTACGTCATGATTATTCAAACGAACGCGGTAGTTCTTTAGAAATCAAAAGTCTTGGAACTAACAAGTCAGCAGAATAATTCAGCAGATTATTGCGTAAAATATGAAAATGAATTTAATTCAACTTTGGGAATCTTACTGTATTGGGAGTGTTTACTCAAAAAGTAAATATAGGTATTTTTCCTCACATTTAGTTGAAGAGGAGTAATGTTAGCGACGATCTTCTCACAAAAACTGGTATCTTCCGATACGGTCGTGAAGAAAGAGTTCACCATCGTCGGAAACCACATGAAGAATACGTTATTGCTGGAATAAAAGTATCGTTCAGTCTTTTATCTAAGATTTTTTCGTGGAAAGGATTTTTGGATGTGTGTTAGTATTTTTTTCCTTTAGATAATTGTGTAGACATAAGGAGCGTCTAGAAATCAGAAATCCATAATAAACAATAATTGTACCCACTGCATATAAAAGGTAGGTAATTATGTATAAATTCACAATTCAAAATATTAAAAAGATTCCAAATAGCATCTAGTTTCTGACGTTTCATTAGTGCCCATGTAGGGTTATGTGAAATTAAATGTTATGAATTTTAATTTAAAATATTGCGACTAATAGTATCGTAGTAACCAACAGCACTAAATTATAATTACAGACTGTTAAATCTCATTGCCTACAGCGTATTGCTAATTTCACTTCAATTCTGTATTGTTTACTCTTCAAACAGGGCACAAAGAGCACTTTTGCCCTCAATTTCGTATCGATATTATGCTAAATGGGGTATAAAGTGTTTACAGGATCTAAATCGTATTTAATGTAGGTGTATTTGAGTCGATGACTTCTGAATTGGCTTCGGGGAGATTGAAAAGTCAAAGTACCTGTTTGTGAATTTAATTTTCGTCGCTTTCAAGTAGGACTTTGAGACAAAGCAATTTGATTTGCGTTGATTAAATGGCAATAACTATTAATTGTTATGAAAAAGGTAGGGAAGAAAATAATTTAAATTGTACTGGCTTTCCTTCAATCAATCTTGTTTATTGTATAATGAAAAGATCTCCGAACGAACGAAAAATTAAGAGAAATGATGCTCGCTTAAAATCATTAAGAGCCATCTTTTATCATCACCATTATTCATGTACCTTTGAGAAATTACCCTAATTATTTCTGTTTAATTTGTTACATTATTTAAAAAACAAAAAACCCGCCTGCAAAAACTTCTGTAATTATTTAGGGTGATCCTAAATTTTGCGAATAAAAGGCGATTTATGATTATAATGATTTCTGTACTATGGTAGGTAGTGAGACCTAGGAAGTCCGAAGGGTGTATTTTAAAAGCTGAAACGACAAACAGTGGACCGTTTGACGGCCGCGACCGCACGCGTTAAATGATGGCATCTAAGGAAGTACCGCCACAACACAACAGGGTCACTAGCTGCTTGAGAAAAACAAGTATAATAATCTGTAGAATTTTGGTATAACAGGCGGGGAACAAACAAAAGTTACACCATATTTCAGGTTATTGGTTTGTTCCCCGCCTTTAATACCACAATTTTACAGATTATAATGCTTGTTTTTCTCTTTTAAGTTATGCGTTTTTGCAGGCGGGTTTTTTGTTTTTTAAATAATTTATTTTATTTCAAGCTTTTTAGTTTTTTTAATTTATATATTTGGAATTAACTCATTACTAGCTTTTATTCGATACCAATATTGTAAATTATTTAAAAAAAAACCTTCCCCTCCCTTTTTTTTTGTTTGCAGATGAAATATATAAAAAAAATATAGCCTATGTCACTCCCACAATTAAGACGAACCTAACGACACCTCATATATTAAAATCCATCAAGCCGTTTAGGCTGCAGAGCGTGCCAAAGAAATAGACATACATACATACAAACATACATACTCTCGAAAAACATTACCCTCCTTCTGGGGCAGTCGGGTAATAATAAACATCACGCCTGTATTCCCTGAAGGGTTAGGCAGAGTAGACGGCGAGCCCATTGCCACCAACCGGGCACAAATGGAGACTTTGGGCCACTACCGAGAAATATGTCATGGAAAAATCCAACAACAATTTTGACGACCTGGGAATCGACTCCAGGTCCTCATACTCAGTAGTAGCATTTGCAATCGCTAGACCGATGAGATAGTCATTAATGAATGAATTCAAATGCTGATGCTTATGCTGATGCTGATGCTTATGCAATTCAAATGCTGATGCTTATGCAATGCAATTCAAATGCTGATGCTTATGCAATTCAAATACTGATGCTAATGAATTCAAATGCTGATGCTTACTTACGTACTGCAGCAGATTGAAAACAGTAGAAATAATTGCAAGGACCTCCAAAGCAGCGGTGGTTTAAATATTGGCACCGTTTGTTTAACCACAGATTCCCAGAATGATATGGTGTTGTCAGGTTTGTCTACTTTCATTAGAGATTTTACCTAAAAACAAAAAATATGCTATAAATACGTCAATGGAGTAACTCAGCGAATCGGCCGGGGATTATGATGTCAAGGAATTTGATTATGACTTCAATAATGTCAAGGTCTCAAGGTAGTGTCATACTGTCAAGATAGTGTCATACTGTCAATTTTACCGGATAAAGTATAATTTGTATTAAGTTTAAATATAGTCATACTGTCAATTGTAGCTACTATATTGGATATTAGATATTAAAAATCACAGATCACCTAACAGTTTTTTATACAAATTTTATCGTCCTGCAAACTCTAGTGGATGATATCAGAATTAACAAGATAGCTGTTTATTTTAAGTGCAAGTTTGCTATTTATAATAATAATATTAATAATTAATAACTCTATGGCGTCTGTCAATGTCACCACAAAATAAAATTTACGCTCAACATTTTTTACATAAAATATAGAAATAATTTCACAGTCCAGACCAACACTTAAAAACCACAAAAAAAAACCATATGCAAATAAATATGAAAAACCCATCAAAACCGGACTATAACAATATCCAAAGTAATAGACTATAATATAAAATGTGAGTATGTGAAATGCAGACCAGAGCCAGAGCACGACAACAGGCACACCCACCATCTCCGGACTCGTCGCTCAGCTCCGCCTCGCAGCCGCCGGTACGCGCCGCAACCGTGAGCGCCGTATCACCGGTCGCTGCAGTTGCGTCGAGCTCGAGCGACGAGTTTTTCTCCCCACCGTCGTCACCAATACCACCACAACGGCGCGGAAGAGGACGGCCACCAGCGGGCTTGGGACCTCGAGGCCAACAGGCCTCGAACAGGGTCCCCGCTGCCGGTGGAAATGTGTCGCGCATGCGATGGACCCAGTCCATTAATGAAAATGTGATGCGCGCATATTATGGGGCTACCGAGGGAGGAATTAACCTTACGGCGTACCGAGGTCGGATGCTCTCTCTGTTTCAGGTGCTTGAACCTGCCGCTAACGTCTCGGCCCAACGATTGTCGGATCAGGTGCGCGTCATTCAAAACAATCACAGATTGGATAACGCTACACTTGATCGGCTACGCTCGGAAATGCAGAGTAGCTCTGTTAGCAACCCTCCCCTATCCCAGCATGTTATGCATGCTCCTGTCGAAGCCCCACTGCGGGAAAACCAACATGATGAGGAGGAGGATGCCAGGGTTATATCTGCAGATAACCTATGCAATGTGGAATTAAGGAGCGCACTGGAAGATGCGATCCGTGAGTATCGGTTCACATCACCTGACCTTAGACCACGGCTACCACGTTTGCCGATGAATAAAAGAAACAGAGCACTGGTGTGTGCCCTGGATGCACTGTTACCAAATATTATTGAAGGCAGCGCAGGCCTTTGCGATACACACTCAATCTTGTATTGCACAGCTGTTGCGGCATGTCGTATTGCTCGTGTCAAATTCCCAAACACTGACCGAGCTGTACGACCGAAACCTGCCGCGCCAGCCTGGCAGTGCAGGATTGAGCGTCGTATTAATGAGGCCAGGGTACTCATCGGGAAGCTCATCTGCTTCAGGGAGGGCAACACACGCCCAAGGGTGATGCGCTTTGTGAGGCGGGCGTTCTCGGGAACTAGTATTAGTCCTCGAGAATATGAGTCCTGTGTCACAGAGCGCATCGACTTCCTGAAGCAGAAAGTTTATGCATGGGCAAACCGTATCCGTCGGTATAGGCGAAGGGTGGATCGGTACACTCAGAACCGCATGTTCCAGAACGATGAAAGGTGGGTGTATAGAGCATGGGGGCGACCCACTCCCACCCAAGGTGTGATTGACGCGCGTCCACCGGATAATGAGACCATGTGTGCTTTTTGGCGAAGCATCTGGTCGGTGCCCGTCAGTCACACTGAAGGTGATTGGATGCGTGTTGTTGAGCGGGCGTGTGATTCAATACCAGACATGGAGGCCATTACCATCAGCTCTCTGGATGTGGCCCGTGCGGCCCGTCCGTTGCCTAACTGGAAATCTCCAGGACCGGACGGACTGCAAAATTTCTGGATTAAATGGCTACAAAGATCACACGCCTGCTTAGCTTCGCAATTCCAGTCATCTCTAGAGACTGGGTCGCTACCACTGTTCTTTACGACAGGAGTTACCCACCTGCTCCATAAATCGGGTAGTACTGCGGAACCTAAAAACTATAGACCAATTACATGTTTACCGACGGTGTATAAAGTTCTTACATCCATTCTTAGAGCAAAAATTGCACAACATATTTACAGCAACTCAATTATGTCTGTGTCTCAGAATGGATGTAAGAATGGGTCCCGCGGTACTAAGGAGCTGCTCCTTATAGACATGGCCATAAGCCAACAGGTTCGTAGATCCCGGAAGGATTTGTCGACATGTTGGATAGATTATAAGAAGGCCTATGATTCGGTGCCACATACATGGCTCATTAGGGTGTTGGAGTTGTACAAAATAGACGCAACTCTACGCACCTTCTTGATGTCGTGTATGGGGCAATGGAGAACAGCCCTTCTCTATCCAGGATGTCGACAGATACGGGGGAACGATGAACCGATCAGGATTGAGCGGGGAATATTTCAGGGCGATAGTTTGAGTCCGCTTTGGTTTTGCTTAGCCTTGAATCCTCTAAGCACACTGCTGGAGGATTCACGACTAGGCTACCGGTTGAGAAGAGATGGTCAGGTGATATCTCACCTCCTTTACATGGATGACCTGAAACTCTTCGCCCCCAACAATTTACGACTGATGGAGCTACTGAAGGTAACAGAAACATTTAGTAGCGCCATCAGAATGGAATTTGGTGTGGACAAATGTGCAGTCATGCATGTAAAGCGAGGGGGGATTATGGAATCCGTGGGTATCCAACTCTCGGACTCCATACACCTTAGATCCCTCTCCTCAACCGAAACGTACAAGTATTTGGGTATGTCGGAAGCATTAGGCATCAATGTTGCCGACATGAAACAATCGTTGAGGGAGCGCTTCTTTGGCCGCCTGAATAAAGTGTTAAATAGTCTTTTATCAGGCGGAAACAAGGTGCGAGCCTTCAACGGCTGGGTCATGCCGGTTTGATGTATTCTTTCGGCATACTCAAATGGACTCAGACGGAACTTGACGCCCTGGATAGGAAGGTCCGTACACTGCTGACAGCAAATCGGATGCATCACCCACGGTCATCAGTGATGAGACTGTACATCCCGCGGAAGTGTGGGGGACGAGGTTTCTTAAATGCCAAAACCCTCCACAACCGCGAGATTTGCAGTCTCCGGGAATATTTCCTTCAAACTGACGTGGGGATGCACCGAGATGTGGTCGCAGTGGACAAGGGCCTTACCCCGCTCTCCTTGGCGAAAGAGAACTGGCGCAAACCTACAGTACTTGATACTAACGATCGTAAGGAAGTATGGCAAGGCAAAGAGCTACACGGACGCTTTTTCCGGGTCCTCCATGGGCCTGAAGTAGACTTTCTGGCGTCTGTATCCTGGCTACGTTTTGGTGAACTCTTCGGGGAAACCGAAGGTTTTGTCTGTGCGATTATGGATGAAGTCATCATGACGAATAATTACCGGAAATACATTGTCAAGGACGGTACGGTTGACATCTGTCGGGCATGCCACTGTCCCGGTGAATCAATGCGACATATTGTTTCCGGTTGTTCTCGTCTTGCTAATGGCGAGTACTTGCACAGACACAATCTAGTAGCTAGGATTATCCACCAGCAACTTGCCTTGCAGTACAACCTTGTAGAGTTTGAAGTACCATACTACAGGTATGTGCCCGACCCAGTTCTCGAAAATGGTCACGCCACATTGTACTGGGATCGATCTATCATCACTGACAGGACTATTGTAGCCAATATTGTGGTGGTAGATCGACGAGAGCGCCGTGCAATGATTGTTGATATCTCTGTCCCTCATGACGAGAATCTCGTGAAAGCTGAGAAAGATAAAAAAATCAAGTATCTCGACTTAGCACCAGAGGTTGTCGACATGTGGGATGTGGACTCTGCAATCATTGTACCGATAATCGTTACGGTCAATGGTCTAATAGCGAAGAGCCTCGACCAACATCTCAGGAGGCTCTCATTGCGCGGCTGGGTCAAGGGCTTGATTCAGAAAGCAGTACTTCTGGACACGGAACGCATTGTGAGGAGGTTCCTCTCCCTAGAGCTCTGACCACCGGCAGCCTGGATCCTGAACCTGATGCCGATGGGCTACTAGTTTTTATATTTTTAAATGTGTTTTTTTTTTTGTTTGTTATAAAAATATTTAAAAATGTAAAGATTATGTATTTAAAATGAAATAAAGGATATTAATAAAACATTTATTTTCAAGTAACCAGGACTCATTAAATGTTAGTAACAATTTACTTACAAGCTATGATAGTAATATTTACCAACCAACAACAAACATACACGTTTCCTGCAACAACTAAATTTGTAGCTGACTTAGAAAGTAAAAGAAATATTTATGCCAAGCAACATGTATTTGGATGATGTTATTATTGCTGCTACATAACATGATGGTAATTAATACGCATAATAGGACTTACAGGATAAACACTGTCTTTTCCATGATTATCCTCATATATTGCCATCAAGACTTCCAAAGCCTTGTCCGTTTCTCCCATGTTAGCCAAGAACTTGGGGCTTTCATGGAGTAAGCACATCATCAGAGAACCTACTCCAAGAGGAACTGTCATGAGGAGGGTCATCAGTCTCCAAGGTCTGTAGGTGGTCAGTAGAGGGAGAGGAATTTTGAAATCTAGAGGCAGGATAAAGTAGGCTAAACCTGTAATTAATCAAAAAATTAACCAAGGTTCAAACATATACTTCTCGACAAGTCTAGGAATCAAGCCAAGTCATCTGCCATCATCTGTTTAGCCTTTTCCCATCCATGTTAGGGTTGGCTTCCAGTCCAACCAGATGCAGCTGAATACCAGTATTTTACATGGAGCGACAGCCTATCTGACCTCCACAACCCAGTAACTGGGTAATACGATACCACTTGGCAAGACTGGGGAACCAGGCCAAGCATATCAAATTATTTATGGAAACTCTTTAGTAGAAATTGTGTAAATGTTGCTTGATGAAACTGCATTAAATAATTGTTCGAAAAAGAAATTAAAAGCATTTTGGAGTACGGAGGATTTCCCTTTGTCGCAGCCCACGGCGGCGTTTTGAAACGTAACTACTTTAGAGATTACTGTTTTTTTCTTTTGAAAATAATTTTCTCTGCTTTCTTGTAACTTTTGTGACTCTAGAGCGTTATATCGCGTCGTTATTTAACACGGGATAAATGCTTAGGTGTGGGTATGCGGGAAGTAGAGCGCAGTCAACGTATAACTGCCGATGCTGTCAACACGCAGCCAAGCGTAATTTACCGATTATAGGTGCATTACAGGACTACAAGACACGTTTGCTGAGCGTCATCGAGGAAAAAACACACTTTGACTCTGATAAGTAGTGTATTATGGAATTCATCTGAATATTTTTCCTTTTATAAAACGTTCCCGGTTTCTTGTTCACTTGAGAATTTTTCTCCTCTCACATGTACTTTGGTATCAAAACCACTCTATAAGTTTTTTATTGTTACATATCGCTGCATTTGTAACCTCGGAACGCGAAGCAAATTAATACTTAAGCTACTCAGCTCCTGCACCAATCTAAACTTCAAAACTATAAATATTTAAGAAGTTAAATCATTTATGCAAACAGAATATTTTCCAACTTGAAGTATATTGTCACTAAACCTATACACTCTAGCATCTATTCTATCAGCATACATTCCTATCTATTCAACCAACGCAACGCCAAAGCCTGATTTACACGGTGTGATTTTATTGCCTGTGGCATTCCATAAGTTCATCTTCATCTGCCTAGCCTTTTCCCAACGATGTTGGAGTCAGCTTCCAGTCTAACCGGATACAGCTGAATACCAGTATTTTACATGGAGCGACTGCCTATCGGACCTGCACTACCCATAAGTTAAAGCTACAATAAAAGTTGCAAGTCATTTGTTGCTAGAATGTTCTTGTATTAAGGAACTTGCATCGTGTAAATCGGGCTTTAGAGTCAGACCAGCCAATATTGATCAAAATGCAAAACAATTGAAATTCCTCACCAAAGCAGACAAAGTCAGCGGCTAGACTGAACACGTTCTGTGTGAACACGTATCTGTTTCTACGTCTCTTTGACGTGCACTCCCCCAGGAATGTGATCGTTAAAGTTATTGATGCTGTCGAACTGAAAACATGAGAATGTTAGATTAATATAGAGCGACTCATGAACTTTTGTTGTATAAAAGATTTAAATTTAATAAACTTTTTATGGGACTTTTTACGGTTCCGTAACCAAATGGCTATGGCGTATGGGTATGGCTAGATGGGCAATGGACAATTCTTTTACAACTGAGGGCCTAGACAAATGGCAATCTTTTTAAAGCGGTTCTTACTAATTTTACAGCAATTTTCAACGGAATTGACATAAATCGGCTTTTGGTAGACTATACCAGACCTATATAACTTTTCTTGTATGATAGAATGTCAGTTTGTTAAACTCAAACTCTAATTAATATTTTATCGCACGTATGTGGTAGGTAGATGTTACATTCAAGGTGTCCAGCACCTGACATGAACCCAGCAAGGGCATAGCAATTTTATAGAAGTTAAAAATACCTACTTATCATTTAGTTTAAGACATATATAGCCAATTGTGTCATCACAGTGACTTGTTTTCTTATTTTATTGTTTTTTTGTATATTGGCTATTTATATAATAATGTATAAATTAGTTATCATTTGGCCGTGCTTTTGTATGTTGTGTTATGTCTTTTGTGTGCACCAAATAAACGTTTTATCTATCTATCTATATAAGAGAAGGTACCTGCCTCAGTCGTTATAAATATTGATAATAAATTCTACATTATCATTGGCCCTCATAAAATTAAAGTTAAAAACTTACAAGCTGGTAGCCAAGAACTTAAGCACCAGCATCATGTAGAAGCTGGTGGAGAAGCTGGTGAGGCTAGAGATCATGAAGCCGACGGAAGAAGAGACGAGAAGAGCCTTCTTCCTGCCATGCTTGTCAGCAGTGTAACCCCAGGGTAAGGCGAACATGAAGCCTGGAACATAAAATCCAATAAGGTTATCATCATTATACATACAAGGTCAATTTAAATTAGCTTGCAAAACTCCACAGACATGATGGTTATCGATATCTCAACCATCAAGGTAAAAAAAAAGGTTTGATGTTTATTTTTGGGTCCACAACCGCCGGCAGTGTAGTTACTTGAAAAATGAGTTGAAACAATCTGTTTCTTTTTGTATCTTGTTAAGATATCAATACTCATCATGTCTGTGAATTTTACATAAAAAACAGTTTTTTTTAAACTCATAGGTATTTCATTAACTAAACAAAAAAAAAACACAATTTTTGTTTGTTTATATCATGTTTAGATATCGCGAAGTTACACTAACTTATTTTATTTTAACCTGTATACATCCGTATACCAGCATTGGTAGCCCTGTTCCACCCACTGCTGAGTGAGTGATAGCCATCCACCCTTTTCTGCCATGCTTCCCTGATCTGTACGAGTCTCATCCAGGTCTTCGTTGCGATCTTCTTTAGGTCGTCCAATGACGTAAATAAATAAAATGTTCTGAGCATAGAATAACAATTATTGTAACTACAATATATTTATAGGTTTTAATCTGGTGTTCTCCGGTCGTGTCGGATTGCCGTCTCATCGGACTATGAGAGTGAGGGAAGAGAGAGTGCACTTGTGTCTGCGCAAACACTTGTGCACAATAATATCTCCCGCACCGAAGGCTAGTCTCCGTTGAGATTGGCCGCCGTGGCCGAAAATACGGTCTGGAGGACTATATATATATATAGGTGTTAATATTGGTACTTTAACGGTTAGCTACTCAAATTTATTACCGCACGCTCTCTGCAGTTAGGCCTACAGTTACCATGGGACTGACTGCTGGAAGCGCGGAAAAATCCTGAACTATTTAAGTATCAAAAATATTGGCCAAAAAAGTGACTGATAAGTACAAAAGAAGAAGAACAGTGAGCAGCTATGGATTACCTGCAAAAGACACAGAAGTCAGCATGCCACTGTCTTCCAAGCTCAGCTGGAGATCACAGCTGGCAGCAGGCACCACCAGACTGTAGCCAAGCATGTCCATGACAGCCCCGAGGTGGATGATGCAGCAGGTGAAGAGTAGGAGAAGGTCATAGCGGCCATGACCTGTAACAGAAATAAATAATTTAAAAAATCACAAGAATAGTGTGTGTCACCTGTGAGCATAATATAATATCCACGTCAAAACTAGAACTTTTTTTTTTGTACATTAAAGTATATTTCTGTGAATTATTATGAATGTGAAATACGTCCTAAAAACACCTTTGCTAAGTCCAGTGCGAAATACAAGACGTTTTTGTTGAGATTTTAAAGGTACAATTTAAATAAAGATAATATTATAACATTAAAACTAGTATTGAAAGTAGGTATCACCAAGTTTTCATTCGTAAAATGTCTTTCAAAATAAATACATCTTCATTTCAACTTTTGATTTAGAATTTTAGTAAGAAACTTCACGAGTTGGTGAATTTAATGAGATTCAAAATTAATTACAAATTATTTTGTTTATCATTTCCTTTCACGCAGGTTTTATACTACGTACATCTACAGATTGAAGTGCCCTTTGAAGTAAAATTTGCACACACTTTACGAAAAAAAGAAAACATTGTTTCTATCGCTGATGCAGTAAAAGGCAAAACAAACAACGGTAAAACAAATAAATAAATAGTCCAGGAAAATAAGTCAAATTTAGGCAAGTATCTCGGAATGAGAGATAATCAGCTATAAACTTGTATAAACCTTTAATTTGACAGCCTAAAACTTGTCTCAAAACCTACTTATCGTAGGGTGTCCGCGTCAACAGATATTCCAAGGTCAAAGGTAAAAAAAACGATTTTTTACACATTTATTGCAAATATCTCGTTTCCTATGGGTTTTGGGCTATTTGTATGTTTATAAATATTGTTGAGGATTAAATTCTCAACAACTTTTGTCATTTTTTTTATATCTTGAACCATTTTCGAGATAGAGGGCAGAGCGCGCGCAGTGTTTAATTATTTAGAGTATCATTTGAGGTCAACCTGTAGTCCCGATTAAAAACAAGCCGTATAAAGTTTATAAATTATTGATAAATATATAATTCTAAATAATTTGCATTTTTTAATAACTATTGCGTTATAATTAATAAAAAAAAAACAATAATTATTTGTATCTATTCATTTATCAACACTTACACCTACTCGTGTAATTATAAAGTTATTAAGGGAAATACTTTAATTATATTTTAATTTTAATCTTATTTATACTAATTACTTCCTAACTACCTAAATAAAAAGAAAAGAATTAAATTTTTAAGTAACGTTTTTATTGAAAAATACCATTTCATACATTGTGAACGTTGAAATTTTTAAAATTGAATAATAATAAGAACTACAAGTTCTAATTTCAATTTTCTTCTTTCGTCGTCTTCCAGTCGCTGTAAAATTTCAAATTCCTCTGTGTTCTCGACTTCAACGACATGTGTCTCCAGTTCTTCCAGGATTTTGGGTCAAAAGTACCGTCTTCATTAATATCACTCTGATATGGTGAAGCATTAAGACAAGCTTGCCCATTACACTGGCCGCAAGCTAAAAAGCACTGCAACCCTGCTTTCCTGCATCCACATCGTGAACCACAACCATTCTTGCAGTTGCAGAATATTGTGGTAAGCAATTCCTCCGGAGCTGGTGGATTCATTGTCATAACAGGTTCCAGGAATTCATACAAATAGCCCAAAACCCATAGGAAACGAGATATTTGCAATAAATGTGTAAAAAATCGTTTTTTTTACCTTTGACCTTGGAATATCTGTTGACGCGGACACCCTACGATAAGTAGGTTTTGAGACAAGTTTTAGGCTTTCAAAATAAAGGTTTATACAAGTTTATAGCTGACTATCTCTCATTCCGAGGTGAAACCCTAATTTTCCTGGATTAAAAAGAAAACAAACGCATCTCATAAGTCCCAGAGTTTTCCTGTGCTATAGTGGGAACAGGCAAAAAAAAACGTGCACAAACATCCAACAAATGAACAAAAACGTAGCGATTGCTTTCCAAGTATCCAATGCAGACTCCAAGAATGTTGTTGGAAAGGTAAACAACAATGTGAATCCGAACTGCAATGTGGAATCTATTTACAATTAGCTAATAATTTTGTATCATAACATAACATAACACGCCCGTAATGCTCGAAGGGTTAGGCAGAGGCCCATACAACACCCACATCTCGCCATTTCGTTTAGTTTCGTATCACTCGTAAATTATCCTAAAGTTTTAAATAAGACTAAATTAACGGAGACAACGATAAAATAATCGTTTATATCTGTGATGAAGGTCAGTTGCTTAAGCATTCAGATAAACAAATGATTGCATCAAGTTTACAACCAATATGTTGTGTCAACGATGATCTCCCCAGGAAAAAGAGTAAATAATAAATTGATATATTGACCAACATTTGATACAAAAACTTGCAAGAAATGACACACTTATTGATAATATTATCCACTTAAAAAAACATACCCAATAAAGCAAAATATTATTCCGATCCGTGGTTACCCCAGCTCGATTTTAATTTTCACTCACTACTTACGCACCGGTTACATCGAGAGCTTCTTCGATATCCACATTATCACTCTTAGTACTAACATTACTTTTCAAGACACGGTTGACGACGAACAGTTTCCTAGCCATTATCTGTGAGGTGCAGTTCTACAATACAAAGAATTTCAATCAAACCTTGTTAGACTAGTATTTCGACATCCTTTGGTACAGCGTGTTTGGTCTCAGTTTTTATGAATACTGTATAATCTAATACGTATATTCTTTTATTTTCTAGGTAAACTGGTTGTCCATTTGTTTTACTTTGAAATACTTAAAAAGCAAGGTCGTATGTGTTGATTCAGATTGTTTTTGTGTTTTTTTTCAGAGGTTTTGCGATGCCATCATCACCATCATTTCAGCTGGAAGACGTCCACTGCTGGAGATAAGCGCCACTTCGACCGGTTCTGTGATTACCGCATCCAGTGAAGGCCTCAGGAATCTCCTGAGGCCTTCACAAGGTCATCGGTTCACCTTGTGGGAGACCATTCAACGGTGGCGACTAGGCGACTGCGTCTTCCGATACACAGACGCCACTTAAGTTTAGCAATTTGACGCGAAGAAGTGTACGCCAGATATTTCATTTAAACAGTTTCCAAGCTGAAAAAAGAACAAATCTGAACAAATCTTTTTATGAAAATATTGTCATCAAGATATAAAAATAACTTTTAAGTCCTGTATATCACAAGGCTACAATTAAACAATTATTACTATAATTGTATCATTATTGCATTGTTTGTTGTTACTTTAGAATTAATCGATACAATTAATGACAAGCGCATTGGGTGGTAATTATAGCCTCTCGATTAGTGTAAATGCCTTGGTTGAGAAAGGGTAATTACAGTTCCGACTGAAAATACATTTTTGTATGAATATAGATGGAGAGCTAGGTTTCAAGTTAATAAGTAATTAATTCATTAATACGCAAACTTGAATACTCCTCGAAAATGAAATGCTTTCTATTATTTTCCTTTTATTAGTTACTTACTTAGGGCTGATTTTTCCAAAGTCAGATATCTTTTATCCGTGGAATAAAAATGGCGTCCGACAGTTTTTGTATTTTCCATACAAAAACTGTCAGACGCCATTTTTCAAACTGTCAAAAATTTAAAATTTATTCAAAGGATACGATTTATACTCGGTATAAAAGTTTGGTGAAATTCGCCCTTAATAAAATAAGTGATAGACATAATTTTAATACTAGAAATAAAGATAAAATAAATCAACAATTTTTCAGATTAGCTGAAGTAGGTACAAACATCTTTTATGTGTTACTGCGTTAAATGCTATAACAAAATACCTTGTGATATATTGCAATTAAATGAAAGAAAATTTAAAACTCATATTAAAAGTACACTTTGGAAACAAATTAGAGGATTATATCCAAGATAAGAATGCTTGAAAACATGCTGGTCTTGCTCCATAGGACAATTATTCGAGTCTAGACAAAATCAAACTGGTCGTATAATCTAATTTGTATATCATAGATTTTTACATTTTGTGATTACTCACGCACTGTCTTATTAGATAATACTTGTAAAAATGTTAGGAATATTGTGATATACTTTTACAATGTTTGTAAATATGTGAGCACCATGTATCTATCACATACTTAATTTATTTATTTGTCATTGATCCATTTTAAATTCTTTTTACCTATTGTGGTTCAGTAATCGTATTCAAGGTGCATCGTATTCATATGTAATTATATAAATGATGTATACAAAATATTGTAAAACTTTTTTTAAAAGAGTAACGGTGGAGTTTCTTACCCATTCTTCTCCATAAGAAAACTAACTTTTGGAAGAGGCAACTAGAATCAGTTCTATTTCTTTGTTTTTGACGTTCAAAAGTGCCTTCTATTTGAAATAAATTCTTTGACTTTGACTTAACCATCAATATGATTAACGTAATTTGGTATTTTTGTAATCGCTCCAGCAATTTTAGATATTACCTTTTACAAACATATTATAATAAACAAATAATTTCATCTGTTTATTATATTAGTTTAGATAGATATAACTTGAATAATGTGATCGTTGATAAACCAAACTGGTGCATTAATAATGTTTTGATAAATAAACAAGAACCTAGTTGGATACATAATAGTTGCCAGTTTCTTGCTAATTTTAGGAAATATTTCAAGTTTCTGCGTAATAATTTATGACTTCATAAATTATGCATATAATTCAGACTTACTTTGCAGCTTGTTAGAACTTCATAGATAATTAATTTTATAATTTACTAGCTGCACCTCACAGTTTCACCCGCATAAGTCTCGATCCGGTGGGAATATCGGGATAGGAGGTATTTCCTTCTCCAGGTCATGGTCTACCCATGTGCCAAATTTCATCCAAATCCGTTCAGCCGTTTTAGCGTTAAATGCGTAACAAACAAACAAATAAAAAGACTCACTTTCGCATATATGATATTATTTAGAATAGTCTTTTTTAACAGTACGTGTTACGTATTCAAGAAGAATATCAGTTCTACGATAGTACTCCTGAACACTTAATTAGTCACATTAGAGCTCTGTATCTCCAAATGGACTAACAATTGAGAGAAGTCGTCACATTAAGAAATATTCCCCTTGAAGAGATCTATCCATTGGCATTTTAAAGCTATTGGGGGTGGTGGACCAGATTAGCACAATCTACTTCGTTCTTTTGCCAAACACAGCCTCATAATGAAAAACTACTTGGTTTAATATTTATTTTAGTGCGTATTCAATTATCCCATCGTCTATAGTTAATTTATCTACACCCATGCTATAAATCCTCTCTAAAAGTTTCTGAAACAATTAGCTTATTGCCAACATTAAAACAACCAGTGTCATAGTAACCATAATATCATCCAAACGGGTGTTTTAATGCTGTACTGAATTTCATAATGTAACTCATTTAAAAAAAGGAACATTGTCATTCACGAGCGTTTCACTAACAAAGCACCGTAATTTAAAAACAAAACATACATTCGAATTCAAAAAATTCGAATTCACGTCGTACCGCGCCATTTTTGTTCGATATTGGTATTGCTAATAAACTTTTATAGAAGATTCATAATTATCATGGGTGTAGATAAAATCTTGTATGCAACTGTAAATAATTAGGTATTAAAAAACTCATGTGATACCAACCTATTATCAACCCAAATTCGTGTTTTAATACCCCTTATTATATAACAGTTGCATAAATAACTATTATAACATAAAATACATTCAGCTTTCGAACTGTTTTAACACAAGAATTATCAAAATAGTTTTCGCACATAGTGAGCAGATAGGTCAGCTATTAGCATACTATCAATATACGGGCCTATCGGTTAGTTTGCATAGTTGAGGTCAGATAATGTTAGCTGTTATTATTTATACACGCTGCAGTATGAAGCAAAATACATAAATAACTCTGTTAGTTTTGTATAAATATTTTTTAGCCTAGTGACAGACAAACAGACAGACAGGCAGACAACGGACGGACAGCGGAGCCTTATCAAAATCAAATCAAATCAAATCAAAAGTCATTTATTCAAACTAGGCTGAGAATCAGCACTTTTCGAACGTCAAAATTACATAAGACAGTCCCCCCAAAACGCCCACCCTTCACCACTTCCTAGTGCTTTAGCTGGGAAGAAGAAGTGGCGCAACAAACTCCCCAGCAGCACAGCTGTCTGTTCAGTTAGAAAAAATTGATTCTATACAAAAGTTTGCAAAATCATTTACATTATTACGCAACATAAAACATAAATCTAATTAGCCATATGTCAGCTAGCACACGCCAATATACCAACCAAAAAAAAAAAAAGAATAATATAAAAAAAAAAACGAGAACTATATGTAGGTACATATAGTTCTCGTTTTTTTTTATATTATTCTTTTTTTTTGAGTAGCGTGAGTTTTGCTTGAGTAGGTACTCAAGCAGAAATAAGTAGTTAATATAAACATAAATTAACTAAATAAAAGCCTCTAGGCACAAAGGGCGTGCCCGCTTACATATAGCTATTTATAGCTGCAACTGGAAGTTATAAATGATAAACTAGGACCATCGAAGTAAATAAATAAAAATGAATTACTAATAACATTAACAAAATAACATTAACAAAAACGAGATCAGCAAGACGACCAGTCACCACAAGCAGCACCCGTTCACGAGCATAACGCAAAGATCAGCCATTACCCCCCTCGCCATATTTGAGGGAAGGAGACAACCCGACCTCCGACGCTACCGCAAGCAGTGACATCTAAGGGAGCATGACGAACCTGCTGCCGGTTGCTCAGGCAAAAATAATAATTATCCATTGTTGATGTCGCTAGCTAACCACATATTGCAATACAACTCATATAGAAAACATTGTAATGAGTCATCAATAAATTAAATTAAAATCAATATTAAAATAAAATTGACTATAAGTACAGTCCAAATAAAAATAATAAAAAATTTATATGAACTCATATAACCTGTCAGTGGGTAAGCTAATTCTGGAGAAAGAACATAAACATTGTCTTGAGTTAATCACAGCAACCAACTACTCTTATCATTTAAGTAGTCGTTAATGGAGTAGTAAGCCTTTGAACAAAGGTTGCATTTTACTTTAGCTTTAAACGCATTATAAGGCAAATCTAGCAAAGGAGAGGGTAGCTTGTTATAAAAGGTTATACCAAGCTCAACAAATGAGTTATGAACCTTATGAAGCCGGTGAAAGGGAACTCGTAGTTTGCCCTTATTCCTAGTGTTAACATTGTGAATATCACTGTTTTTAGTGTATAAGTGTATATTTTGCCTAATATATAAGATGTTGGCGAAGATGAATTGTGATGCCACCGTAAGAATACCAATATCTTTAAAAAAATCTCTCAGAGAAACTCTGGCACCTAGCTGGTAAATTGCTCGAACAGCTCGTTTCTGTAGGACAAATATATTTTGAATATCAGCAGCTGTACCCCACAGCAGAATACCGTAGGACATAACGCTATGAAAATAACTAAAATAGACTAGCCGAGCAGTATCAACGTCAGTGTATTGTCTTACTTTTCTGACGGCGTAAGCGGCCGAACTGAGCCTCCCCGCTACGCTCGATATATGTGGGCCCCACTGAAGTTTGGCATCTACTGTTATCCCCAGAAAAACTGCCGAGTTTACAGTTTCAAGCACTTCTTTATCTAAGACGATGTTGGGTCCTAGATTTCTGACATTCGGTAAGGCAAACTTTACACATTTCGTTTTCTTGGCATTGAGAACTAGGTTATTTGTCGTAAACCAATCCGTTACCATTGAGAGTGCACTGTTTACATCGTCATAATCTTGCCTATTCCTGTCTACTTTAAAAATAAGAGAGGTATCATCTGCAAACAGTACAACTTCACAGACACCCTCTAAATAGAATGGTAAGTCATTGATATACACTAAGAACAAGAATGGACCCAGTATGGAGCCTTGAGGTACACCTAACTGAACTGATAGCCCAGAAGATTTCACAGCATTAACATCTACACATTGGAACCTATTCTGTAAATAAGAATTTATAACGTTCAGAGCTTCGTTTTGCACACCGTAATGACGAAGTTTACGCAAAAGCGTGTCATGGTGCACGCAATCAAAGGCTTTGGAGAGATCACAGAAAACCCCAATAGCATTTTGCGAGTTTTCCCATGCATTAAATATGTGTTTCAGCAGAGCAACACCCGCATCTGTAGTCGAACGACCTTTAGTAAAGCCATATTGTTAATTATGAAGGAGGCTATTTAAATTAAAATGTCTTAGTAACTGCTTGAGAATTAACTTTTCAAATATTTTGCTAAATGCAGGTAGGATAGAAATAGGTCTGAAATTGCCAACGTCATTTTTACTACCTGACTTAAATACTGGTATGACTTTACTACTCTTCATGAGGTCAGGAAAAGTTCCTAGATCAACACATTTATTAAAAGTAACAGCAAGATAGGGGGCTACAATGTCTGTTATATTACTTAAAAGTTTAATGGAGATGCCCCAGTAATCACCAGTGTTTTTAGACTTGAGTGTGTTAAAAACATTAACTACATCACGAGGCGTTACATGTTCGAAGCTAAATAAGCGACTACTTTTAGACACACTACCGTGCAAAAGGTTCTCAGCTTTAGACGGGGACGAATTTAAGGAGCGAGTCGTAGTTATAGGAATGTTAGCAAAAAACTCATTAAATGCCTCAGCTACGTCAGCTGCTTTATTAACTAATTTGTGGTCAACCATAATCTCAAGTTGTTTATCTTGTTTAACCGATTTACCCGTTTCATTGTTAATAATTTTCCAAGTGGTTTTTACTTTATTATTGGAATTTTTAATTGTATCGCTTAAAAATTTAAATTTAGCAAAAGCACTAACCTTTTTAAATAATTTTGAATAATTTTTGACATATTCTAGGAAAGGAGTATCAAACCTGTATTTTTTCAAACCATACAACTCGTATAGTCTCGCTCTACTTTTATAAATACCCGGAGTGGCCCATTGGTTAAAACCAACGGAGGTGCCATTAAAGTTAATAGTTTTGGTCTTGAAAGTTGATAGGTACTCTTTTTGCACAACATCAAAAAGGGCTCCATATATTTCATTAGGATTCTCGTGTTCTACTATAGATGGAGTAATTTTATGAGCTATACTATTTTTAAACTTATTGCAACGACTAGCTGTATAAGGCCTGCATTCTATTTTATGCGGCTTTTTATTTAATGGCATGGGGAAGCTAGATAATAAACCACAGTGGTCAGACGTTAAGTCACTTAACACTAATTTATTTTTGGCATCACAATCACTAAATATATTATCAAGACAAGTTGACGAAGATGCCGTGATCCTAGTAGGTTCAAAAAACAAGTTAATTAAATTATAAGACCTTAGTAATAGGGTCCCGTTTTAACCTTTGGGTACGGAACCCTAAAAAAACAACTTCTACCTCTAGTTTTAAAGCTCAAGGAACATGTTCTAAAACTCTTAAAAAATGTTTTCTCAAACATAATATTTGAGAAGAAATCTCTTTACTAACATTGAGACAATTTGATACACATATATAAGTCCTCTCAGAAATTTTGTCAAAACGTTAGGTAATTCAACAGTAATCTCAAAAATTACGGAATTGGAAAAACGTTTCAGGAAAATAAACGGATTTACTGTATGTACGTTTTGAGAGGGAAATAAAGAAATTAATGAAATGCTAAATTGGGAATGAAGGGAAATACTTACAATTTAAATGATTGTAGGTCGGTGTAATATTTCGAATAAAGTGAAAGACGAGTGACTTCATAAAAAATCTTGACATTTAAATCTCTCTGATTTCGCTTATTTTGAAACCGTTAAGTCAGCGCGCATGTCATTATGAATATTATATTAATAAGTATATGGGGAGGTTTATCTAAGTAATAACAGCCGCACGGATAGATCGATCAGGTTGAGCTACGCTTGCCGCTGTTGGTCCGTGGATGGGCACGTTCGGGACAGGTCCCAGCTGTCATTCGTGGATCTTTGACAGTCGTTACGGGTCGTCAGAAGCCCGAAAGTCTGACAACCAGTCTTACCAAGGGGTATCGTATTACCCTAACCTGTTGTGAAGGTCAGGAATTCAGTCGCCGTCTATGTAAAGTACTGGTATCCAGCTGCATCCAGCTAGACTGGAAGCCGACCGCAACATAGTTGGGAAAAGGCTTGGCAGATTGATTGATACTTGTACAGTCACGGACTTTAATTGATGAGCCACCGTCAAACTTTTCAATTTTGCAGTTTCATTCATTCACGAGATTACACGATTAAACACGAACTCAAATCGCACGCTCGTAAACAAGGTGACAAATAAATGACTTTTAATCGGAAATAGTCATATCCATAGAGGTTCACTAATAAGTTCTCAATGATAAAAATAAATACAATGTTGCATTAGGTTCATCCAATCTATTTGATACCGACCTCCTTTGAATCATCGCTCATTAACTCGATAATTCTGAAAACTTAACTGAAGACAGTGACAGTTGAAATATCGATGTCAGAGACGTTACTTTCGAACTTGTCGAAATGACTACTAATATTTCTCCGTACGCTAACGTTACTATCGCAACAGTAACCTAGCAACGATTGTTTATCGTTGCTAGGTTACTGTTGCTAGAGCTGCAATTGGTTGACTTTGGGTAGTCACTCTGCTGTCAAGTTTGTAGTTCTGGCTCTCAGGTTAGCCAACAGGTAAAGATATGAAATATAATTTTCTTCTTCTAATACAAAGACATATTATGACTTTGCGTGTCGGGAACCGAATAAACCCGATTTGCATTACACGGCTAAAGTACGAACAGTGCCAGGTGGCTCATCAATTAAAGTCCGTGACTGTACCTACCAATTTTGAGGCTTTTGGGGATAACTAACGCTTTCTGCCTGTAAACTTTACTACCAAACCTAACTTAAGGGGGCGTGTATTGACAGCAAAAAATCATATTTCACCCGCGCAACCCTTACCTACCCCTCTCATTAAACACGACGAAAACAAAACACAATGCCTTCCCGCCAGTAGAAACTTTTCGCCTGGCGTTTATAGAATTCGAATTTCCATCTTCTGTAGTTTATTTTACTTATACGATACGCTAAGCTTGAATTCAGAACTATAGATCATGTTCATGTTTTGGAACTAGAAACTCAATGTTGACGTGAAAAAGTTCAAATTTAAATGTTACCAAATTTTATTTAGGACCTTGTACAATTTGTACCTAATGACGTCTTTGTGGAAAACTGTGTTACCAAGTAATAAATATAATGCTATATCGTGGATTTCTCTCTTTGGAGGATCGTGCAAAGTGATACCCAAGTAAAAAATAATATTCGTATAATGAATTTTGCACTGTATTGTGCAACGAATATGGCATGTGTCATGAAAACCTTTCCTGCGCCAAACGCGAACAATCCCCTTCGAAAACATTTGAAACATGTGAAAAAGAGGCCGAGTTCTGTACAAAAGAAATAAATGTAGGATTGTCGGCTTCACCACTAAAAGAATTGACATCTATTCATCTATGTAAATGGGTGCCAAAGTACCAAAGGAACTAATTATAACAAGGGCCCGAGGTACGCGCTCAGTACGTGCGCTTGGGCGCGCGCCCGGCGCGTTTTGGACGCTCGTCAAACGCAACAAGATTTCCACATTTTGTTGTAACTTTTGAACCGTGTTTCTTTTAAGTTTATTACTAATGCGGAGAAAATAACAAGGAAAAATAGTGAAAAAGGAACTCGCATCCAAGCGTCAAGGGCACGGTTAGGCTTCATTTACGGAGGCGCGAGGAGTCGCGCGTGGCTTTGGGCGGCGCGGCCCGCACTGAATTCAAACATATGGCGTTGTATGAGTGCGTTTACGGAGACGCGATTTTACACGCGTTTGTTTGAAATGGAGCGTTTTTTGCGGCGGAGCCCGCGAATGGCATAGCCGCGTCACACGCGGCGTTTCATCACGGCGGCGCACGCAGCAGCAATTCTCGATGAAGCGATGCCCGCGGCATACCTTCTCCCAGTCTTATTTGTAAATCGCACAACGGAGATGCAAGTTGAGAGTGGCAAGTTGCGACATGTGCAGGCCTAACGGCGCCGGCGCCCGGCATGGGCGCTCGCTTAGACTGCAGCGCTTGACAAAATTCGTTACATAGGAATTCATACAATTTTATTGAGCGCCCGAAACGCAGCGTACAAAATGCGTGTCTCGGGCGCTTGTTATAACTAGTCCCTTAGTAGAAAGTTTAGTATGGTCCCTCTTTGTAACTTTTGAAATTGTAGCTTTGAAAACATGCCAAGTTGCATTATAACTCTAGGCCTCATTTACGGAGACGCGGGGCGTGGCGCGTCGCGTGCAGTGTGGCGTCACGCGGCGCGTCTGACTTTTTTTCTGTTTACGGTGCGGCAGCGCGTGAAGCGACACTTATCATCCCACGCGTTAACATACACATATGGCAATACACGTCTTGATTGTCGCTGCTTTTTTTTGGGGTTATAATATATATTTTTGAAAAGTGCTAATTAAAACCTTTCATTTGATATCCAATATGGTATGATTAAAAAAAATTTTTTCTTGTTCATGATATGTCACCTAGAGGGCGCCATTTTCAATTTAATGTGTCTTCATATAGCCGATGACCAGCGGACGATCAAGAAGCTTCCAACGATACCTCATTTGTCAAATTGTGATGAGTCTTTTAGAAGATAATATGAGGGAACAGACATAGATAAATACATAGAAACCGGTCAAAATCATAACCCTCCTTTTTGCTTTGCCGTAGTCAGGTAAAAACTAAAACCGAATTACGACAAAAAAGTCAAATAAAAAGATATAAACAAGACATCACGGACAGACAAATTAAAAATCCGGAGTCATACGTAATCTGTTCGATTTCGTTCGTTATACCAATAACCGAAGAATAAAGGTATTATTCTAAACAAGTTTTATTTAGGGGCGGTCAGCCGCTCCAATTGTTCGTCTAAGGGTCGCCTTACAAGAAGTTTGTCAAAAAAAGTGGGAGTAAACGAATTTGGATCCTGAGTAAATCGCAATAATATTTAATCTCCAGTGCGAACTTTCAAATGAACGTGGAATGGGCTCGTTGGCTATGTTGTAAATTTTCTCCGCAAGAAAATTCACCGCAATACAGAGCAATGGCGCTAGTTGTACCTACTTCTTTCTATACTCCGTGCTACTATACCAGTCAAAAATCTGTCAAATAAAATGTATGTCATCTTGAGTTTACAAATATCAACATTGAATTTTATATGTTTATTTAGACTCGGTATTTATTTATTTATCAATCAATAACACTTGTAATATTCGTTTTGGAAGTGGTTTTAGTGTTTTTTTCATGTTTTCTATGTCTCAGTTTCTTTTGTGGAATGTGATAAATTACGAAAATATTATTTACGAAAATAAATAATATCTCAGCGCAGCTAAAAATTTGAGCGTAGTCCTCTCGTCTCAACAGAGCGACGCCGACTGATTTGTGAAACAAAAATATGCTTGAAGTTCCCGTAATGTGCGACGGAAGATGGCTTCTTCCACGAACTAAGAACGTCGTAAGTCCTACAAGCTTTGATTCGTAATAAAACCAAAAATAAAAGGAATAAAAAAAAAAGCCTACAAAATTTTTTTTGCCTTGTTTTAATACATATAATCATCTTATTTTTATCATAATAGGCAATAGCATTTTACGTACAAATCGAAAATATGTGTAAATTAGAGGTAACTTCGTGATATTTTTTTATCGAGAAAATTTTAATATTTTGTGTTTCTGTTCCACAAAAAGTTTGGAAATATCATGTAGTTACTCATACTATTTTTATTTTATACCTCTTATCAATTTTATGAAAAATCAAATTGAAGACAGGCAATTTTGGTTCCGACCCGGCCTTAAAAGTCATGTGCTAAAGTGAAAGGCTCAAATAATTTCAGCTTAACGCCATAATATGGCGTTAAGCTGAAATTATTTGAGCCTTTCACTTTAGATGTTTCAACATCAAAGTGCTATCAATTTCTCATGCAATAATTCAAACATTTACTAGATATCTAATTAGTTAAGTTAACTACTCTGGAATGTTTAATGAGTTCTATTAGCGGGGCTACACATGTCCGGGTCGGCACATACGATTCGGCAGTATTTGTTGAACAACAAAGCCGACCCGAAGTAATTACTATAAAAATATTCAGCAGTCATTTGGCTCGTGGCGATCGGCATCCACTCTCTCCGAATCATGTTCGGGTCGGCTTGCCACAATTCGATCTAAGCGTACACATATTTTCCCGCCTGGCTATGCCGAAACATGCCGACCTGAACATGCGTGTAGCACCCCTTAGGATTGAAATTAGTCTGCATAATTAGTTATTTATGTAACTCAGGTCTAGTCGGCGGCATGTCAAACGGGCTAGTTATACAAGCCTCATATTTGAAGTTAGTTCAAAATTAACTAACTCTGCTTTCATGTTGTAATGTAGATGTGAACCGGCCGAGTTTGTCAAAGTTTTACCCTTTTATGAATTCTTAATTGGGTGTCAGTTGTAGTAATGTAGTTTCGTAGTTTCAACTATAATACTAGCTTCCACGCGCGGCTTCGCCGGCGTGGTATGTCGATAAAAAGTATATGTCCTTCCCCAGGATGCCATCTATCTCCTTGGCAAATTTTGTCAAAATCCGTTCAGTGGTTTAGTCGTAAAAGGTAACATACTGACAGGCAGACAGACAGGGTTACTGTCGAATATAATTATTTCTGTTAGCTTTAGCCCGCGGCTTCATTCGGATGCCGAAAATTATACCACAGGAACGTATTATCTATTAAAAAAGGAATTATCATTTATGTCCGAACCCAGGTCATGGTCTACTTGAGTGACAAATTCCATCCAAATCCATTCAGCCGGTTTAGCGTGAAAGTGTAACAAACAACCAAAAAAATATAAAAACTCACTTTCTGTCTATTTTTTAAACGTTTAACTATATTTTTATGGTATGTATGAAAGGAAACTGCCTTTTTTGTTTTTATTTTTATTTTGATGCAACACTATACAAAGGATGAAATCAAAGTTACTTTAGTTAATCAACGTTATAATTATCTTATTAATATTATTTATATTTATTTATTTCAGATCACTTGGTCCATAAGTTGTTAATAAAGGTCTTAACCTAATGTTAGTAAAAAACCACACTATATACAAAATTGTAACGACTGACACCTACGTGTGCAGCCGTATCCAGTGAGCAGCATGGGGCTGTCCCACCTATCACAAAATACACTCATTAATTAGAATGAATTAGAATAGATTTGGATGAATGCCTGTTGCAATAATTTTATTAAATAAACCGCAACACGAAGCTCTATGATAATTACTTATATGAATTTAAAAATATTATTTGAATACATTACCTTAGCCAACAAAGATAATTAATTCGAGTCCAGTTGTTACTCTTTTGTGTTCATAGAATGTTAATTATAATATATTACAGAAGTTTTAATTGCTTTTGCAGTTAGATAAGTGGTCCCATGTGAGAACAGGTAACTTTGTGTACGGTCAACATCGTAAATTAATTATGTAAACGTTTCGTAACTTTGAAATTAACTTTTGTTAACTGAGTATGTGATAGATAATTAATAGAGATTTGAATTAATTCTATTATTGATTTTGATTTATATACCGTAAGATTCATTTGGACCTCACTCACTCAAATGTCCTAAAAAAATTCAAAAGATTTATCTTTTTCTTCGTGTGGTTAATGACTAACCTAAAGGTCAATTATCTAACTAAAAAAACGTTCACATTCAAGTCGCAATCTGTCTAACTTGTCAAAAATGTTGGTAAATTGATTGTATTTTTGACAGATTGCAATTGCGAACGTTCTTAAAAATTACGGCAATTGCCCCTCTGATGTCAAAGTTTTTATGCCGCCCATGGGCCTATGACTTGGCTTCACATGCCATCGAGAAATATCTTTCAGAAATGCCGGTTTCCTCACGATGTTTTCGGTGAACGGGGAAGGAAAGATAATTATCTTTCCTTCCTCGTTCATCGTTATTAACCGATTTAAAAAAAAGGTGGTTCTGTGTTTTTTGTTGTAGTTAATCATCGAGGAATTTTAATTCGACATCTTTCTTCGTATGTTGTTTAGAAAATTACTCTACAATTCATTTTAAGTAAAAGAAAATGGCACTTCATCAAGAAAATGATAAAGTCAGAATTCAAAATAGACGTCACTTTGGCTTAGCTTTGTTTACCTCATGAACATGTTCCTCCTTTCTCCTCAAAATATTTACCTAAATCTTACTCTTGCCAACTCAAGCCTCATTTTGTTCTAAATGATAATTTAAGCAAACAAACTTGACTTTATTAGAGTGGTCCACCAGGGAGCCATGTCGAAGTAAAGTGTATTTTTCTTTACTTGTCCTTTTTTGTAAACAAACGTTGGCGTAGTAAGCTGATTTAAGAATGTGTTTTGATGGATAATTTCAAGCATTTTTTTAAATGTTATTTATACCATTGTAATGTATGTCTTTCTTACAAATATCAAGATGTTCAAAATAAACTGTGTAATTGATGTGAAACCTGATGATTTTTGTGGCGTATATATTTACTAAATGAGACATGCAAGAAAAAATACACCTTACCGTTAATTAGAAAGAGTTCGACTTTGTATAGCGTCGTCTCCCCTTTATGACAGTCTTCTTCTAAGGCCCGATGTGTCGTATTTCCGTACCAAGCTCCATGCTTCCTTGAGAACCACTGGCATACATCAAACCGAAGCGTTCTGAATGGATTTTAATTACGATCGATGGCGTCACTCCGGAACTTGACGGTGGCAGACATATAATTAATATTATCAATCCAATTATGTCGCCTTTCAAAGTTAAATTGAGTGAAGTAAAACGATCTGTTTTGAAATTGTCGTGTGTGTTTGAATTAGTGGTAAGGTTAAAGTGGCCGTTGTTCATTTGGAGGAATGATATAATATAGACTCGTTTGTTACCATGTTGTGTTATGTTCTAGGTCGTATTTTGATGAGGTTTTAGTTATCCTTTTAGATGTTTACTAGCAACCCGTCCCTGCATCACATGGTTTTTTTGATTTGAGAAAACATCAAGATTTCTTTATTATAAATATGTTAGTTTAATATTAGGTCCTCACCTATGAAATTGGTGTTTTGTATGGGGAATTTTAAAGAAGTTGCATTTTTCATACTAAAATTTTCTTAATTTATATAACAACCATTAACACTAATGTTTTAAAACTTTTATGCACTAATGTTTAAAAACTAAGATAACGTATGCCACTTAGATTAAGCGAAAAAAGAAGTTGTGGCTAAGTTAAAAAAAAAATAGTGGTCAATTCTGCTAACAAAATGAGGAGTCATTTTTAAGGTATTTTTTATGTTTAGAAAACTATAAGTAATAAGCTTTTTTTACTATTGGTAGTTGTCTATGATGGTCATTATTCGATATAATGCCAAGCGGTTGATGAATGTTTTAAATCATAGAAGTGACGAGGTTCTCTATTTGTGAGAAAAAAAACACCAATTTCATAGGTGGGGACCCAATATTAACGTATTATACACATAAACCTTCCGCGACGGATCAGGGGCCAGATTTTTCATTTTGTTACCTTCACAAGAGAGATGAGCCAAACGAAGGTTTGACGTTTGAGAGCCGAAATGCACGAATTATGGAAATATATGCGAAGTATATAAAGTTGTGACGGAAGGTAAAGTACAGAATAAAAAATTGTTGTTACTGTTCCTACTTCTAGCATGAGTCGGGAACCTGGGAGATACTTGTACATGCGCCGTACGCCCGACTGGTATCAGCCCGCCTTGCCTCATCAGAATGTGCGGCCCTAAGTCCCACCGGCTATCGAGGACGAGTTCCAGGTACTTCATCGTCGACTCGACACCGATACGGACGCCTCCCACCACTATGTGTAAATCCCGGGGTGGCTTGTTCCGAGGCCCATGGAAACAGAGAGCCTCAGACTTGTGCAAAGCCACCTCGAGACCCAAACGCCGGATCCTTCCAACGAGCTGCGCAACGCCTGCCGTGGCCAGTATAGCTGATTGCCGATGCGTTTGCCCCCGAGCTATCACCAATGTGTCACCGGCGTAGCAGATGACGTGCGTAGCAGATCACCGCGCAGCACCCAGTCGTACCCAATGTTCCACAGCAGCGGCCCCAGGACCGAGCCCTATGGAACACCGCACGACGTCTCTCGCCGTCTCCACCCTTCCCGACCTGGGTAAATAACGGCTCTCTCCGCCAAATAGTCCCCGATAATGCGACGGAGGTAGACAGGCACACGATGATACACGAGTGCAGGCCCCTTATGCAACACCAGGGCAGGGTGTTAAAGGCGTTGGCGATATCCAGAGACACCGCCAAGACGACCTCACCCTGGGAAACTGCTTCCTCCGCTAGAGCTCTTAAACGCATGATGGCGTCCACGGTGGAGCGCCCCCGCCTAAAACCAAATTGGTTATTCGTACCTACCCACCTGGTTGGACTTTTTTGCAATGGTAAGTAGGTTGCAAATGAGGTCAGGTGAGGAAAGGTTAATTAATTCAAATTTAAATAACATTACAAATTAACAAAAAGATGAAACGAATCCGTTTCTATAAAGCAAAATGTTTGATGTTAAAATTAATGGAAAATTATCAATAAGGCTATAGATTAAAGGCTTATCTTTGATGTATTCAGTCATCGCATTTAAAAGAACTTTATATACGTATATATGCCTAGTAAATTAGAAATTAAAATTAAAAATTTCGCTAAAGTAGGTAATAATTTTGTCATAATACAGTGTGTTAGGGTAAACACCGTTATTCTTGCAACCAGTGGTTTGGTTTCATTTATAGAACGTAAAATCAATGGAAAATTACAACTTTTTTTTCTTTTTTTTAAATCTACATTTTACCACAAAAGACGCAAGTTCGTTGTCCTATGCGCTAGGACAACGAACTTGCGTCTCAACACGGGCGGGGGGTACGGGATGTGACCTGACCGGCCGCGAGCGCGACCCCTCCCTCAGTCAGTCAGCTGTTTCGCTAGAGAGCACGGTGTCGGATAGAAACTTTTTAAAATCTTTTAATGAAAATGACGTTTTTTTTTTGTTGTGATCGGTCATTTATTTTTATACTTAAGTCAACTACCCATGGTTTGAATGACAAGACTGTTTACCCTTATAGCCTGTATATCATGAGAACCATTAAGACGGGAGTCTAGTGAAATGCTAGCAACATAACACAAGCGAGTTGTGTAATGTAAAAATTAAAATAAATTGGTTAATCAAATTGAATAAAGTGCCTATAGGTGAACATATAATTTTTTGAAGTCGTTTAAAAATTGTATTTTTGCTCCTAAAGCAAGATTAAAATATGTTTGCCTACTCTTTGCGAACATGTCCCATGTCCTTGTCCCTCGTTTAACGAAGATTGGATCAGATACTTAAACCAATTATAAACTAACCAAGAAATCACTTCACGTTCCAGACTAAGATCGGAGACTTTGTTAGAACTTAATCTACGATTGTACAGTTGTTAGCTTTACTAGTACCAGGAGCCGCCAAACTTGTAACTAACTTGAACTAAGTAAACTTTATCTTCATTGAATCAATTGGAATAAGGTTTTGATTGGTTTTCTGCAACCCATTTTATTAGGAGCTGCGTTGACAGAAACTTTTCGTGGGGTTTCTTTGCCCATAAACTTTTTACGTTCAGAATTAATTTGTTCATTTAACTCGTTTTTAGTGTTTCGTACCCAAAGGTTGCTAACGGGAGCTACGTAAGCTCCACTTGGCTGCTTTTTTGTGCTTCTACAACCAAAAAACATTCACGATTGACCATTTTTAGATCGACTGGCGCACCACGGTCAGTTGTGTCTGTAAAAATCTCACCGTGAAAACTTAGGTGAAGCCTCCTCACACACCCCCACACATCTAGTTAATACCCTTCAGGCGTTACAGTACTCTCTGTTTGTGTTGTAGCTTAGAAAACCTAAAAGCCCCATTCACTAGTGACTTCATTAAAATTAATTATGACAGTTATTATAAACTAGCTGTTTCCCGTGATTTCGTCTGCGATCCAGAATAAAACGTAGCCTATGTCCTTCTCCAGGTCAGGGTCTACCCCTGTGCCAAATTTCATCCAAATTTAGCCGTTTTTAGCGCGAAAGCGTAAAAAACAAACAAACAATCTCACTTTCGCATTTACAATATTACTTAGGATAGGATAAAAAGTAGTATCTAGGTACGTCTGTGGATTTGGCAATAAACTTTTGTTTAATCTTGCGATCAGTCTTTTAGACTATGAGCAGATGTGTTGATTCTGTTGGCGTGTGGGGCGCTACTCCCAGTGGAGTCTGCCCTATCTATTCGTAGTCATTCTTCGCACTGACTGTTCTGATCGAAAATGTCCCTCCGCTTTTTTAATCGGCGGATGCTGTCTGGGATAGTAAGCTGCCCCGCTAGCCTATTCGGATGCTTTAGCAGTCGCGTTTTGTAGTTGTCGCTATGCGTACTTATCTTCTCGTTGACCATCTGGATATTGAGGATTTCATGGATCTCTGTTGTCTTGATAAACCATGGTGCATTGGATATTTGTTTTAATATATAATTTTGTGCCCTTTGCACTTTCATTATATTGGAGGTTGGGAATAAACTAAAACTATTTTCGAATTTTTTTTTTCAAAATGGCGTAGTTTGTGAACTTATAAACATAGATAAGGACGTATACTAAAGTCTTCTTCGAAAACCAAAAGTTTAAATAATAAATTTTATAGTAAGCTTTCTCTGTCCCTATATCACTAAGTATGCTTAAATCTTTGAAACTACGCCACGGATTTTGATGCGGTTTTTTTTAATAGATAGAGTGATTGAAGAGAAAGGTTTATATGTCTAATAACAAGCCCGTGCAAAGCCGGGGCGGGTCGCTAGTTTACAAATAAAATCTCCTAAGCACACGGTTCTACCGTTAATACTCTCGTCTACCTGGATCCCACTTAAATTTATGTGTGCCCATAACAAAGTTACCGGACGGTAGTTTGGTACCTAATGTGACAGTAAACTGTCTTACATTGTCAGTTTTATTCAACGAAATATATTTTGCTAGAGACGTTGCAATGTCGCAAAGTCTAAGAAAATATCTAATGGGACACGGAGACTTTGTTAGGCGCAATTTAGTGCAACCGTGACCTGTAAAATAAGTTGAAAACTTTGCCAGTTATGTTATTTTTTATTGCGTGTTTTTCATCGTACCTTCATCTGCCTAGCCTTTTCCCAACTATGTTGGGGTCGGGTTCCAGTCTAACCGGATGCAGCTGAATACCAGTATTTTACATGGAGCGACTGCCCACCCTAATTACATAGAATAAATAAAGAAAAGAGAGATTCTCAAACAGGTAAAAAAAAAACAAGCTGTTTGTTTTCACAAAAAGGGATACGTCAAAACTATACGAATTCACATTGTCCAATTTTTATGAAGTTTAATTAAGAACGAAAACCTATTAAAATCGAACATAAATGTCCTACTTATGTTAGCAGTACGCGTACAGTACATCTACTATAATATTCCTCTTTTACGACAGTAAAACTAGTTTAATTTTCGTCCTGTGAAGCAACCATAAAAATGAAAAGTTCATCCATTATAATGCAATTTTATGGTTGCCGGCCACCCGGTACCGAAAGTACCATCGCACCGTCGCGTTTCATCGCAGCGTATTATTTCAAAGTGGCATATTTTTAAACGCGTTCTGTTTTGTTTATGTTGTGCAACGCTGTAAATTCGCGGTGTATTGTGTCACAAAACATTGTTAGATTTTTCTACGTACAGTTTTTGTTAAAAAGGTTTTTGTGTTAATTAATGACATAGCCCATATTTTTGTAACAATGCTTTGGATATGGCTTGGAATTAAAGAGAACTGAAATATCTTAAAAGAAGAAACATGCTTATTTTTCGAGTTTCCTTTCCTATAAATGGTAATCTAACTCCCAAAGGCAATAAAAAAGTAACTGCCGATTAGCACAGCACGTCTTGTTGAACCCATTACCTCTTTTAACTGCAACACCAGCGTTTTAGCTTTTAACTAAACGCGACACTGTTATTTACTGTGATTTATACATTAACTGTGTTCTTGACATTTTGTTTCACTACGCCAATTAGGAAAAAAGTGTTTGTTGAAGGCATATAATTACACTTTGTTTTTACAATGCATTTCAGAAATTGCGTGAAAGTATGCCTTTATTTTTACAAAAAATTGCATATTTTCATGCAATTCCTGATGTAGGTGTATAAAAGAATTATGGAATGTGTAATTTCATACACGCTTAGTTTTTATCTGTAAGTATTTTAAGTTACTTACTACAAGCATTACGGGGTTACTTGTAATTCAACATAATCCTCTTATGGCATGACAGTATGACATTTACAACAATTAGCACATTAGAATTAATGTTTTCATTACTCATTCAGTTACCGGTTGCACATGTGTTTTTAAATTACCATTTTCTAATAGTTCTAACAAATCTTGACCCAACAGAAAACTTCTTCCGATACACTATAGACACTATAACCTTTAATGTCATCCACATTACAGCATAATTCATATCCCATAAGGTCTGCTACGATTTATAGGAGGATAACACAACAAAAGGGTGAGCCATAAAATACCATGCATGTAAGGGGTTTGGTCAAAACTGGTTTATTTATGATACTTCAGTTGCATGGATAGTTTGTTTCCTTTTCAGGAGTGTGTACAGGCGTGTAGCTAAGGGTTATGAAAAAGAAAAGTAGGTACTTTTAGTGTCAAAAACTATGGGAGTTCCAAAATGTGGACCAATATTACTAACTACATATAGGTACCTATCCAACTGGTACTCGAATTTAAAATAAAATAATAAAAGAAATATTATTTATTTTATTTTATATTATAACAAGCAAAAACTTTGATATAATAAAAAAATAACTATTATTATGAATATAAGTGTGCTATGCTTAAGTGTATTATGCTTCAGTGATACTTTTTTTTTTTTGTGTGGAACGTCATTTAATGACTTCTCCCGCCCTGGGCGGAGCAGGAGGGCATGTCAGACTGTTACTGACTAAAACCCACCAATGTTCCTTCAGTTGCCTGTTGCCAAGGTCCCGGTTTCCCTTTCGGACTTTCCCACAACCCTGGCAAACTTCAGTGATACTAAGGTTCCAATAAGGCGTTTGAACTCTATTAATCATCTTATGACATCACTCGTAGATAACTTACCTACGACCACGTAATACCTCGATATTTTTCACAAAATATTTCAATTCCCAGTAAACCCTAGACTGCAGAACGTAGATATTATAATATCGTAAGGAAACTTACACGTTTCTAATAAAATATAATGGACTCGCCCATTAGATTTTATCGCTAACCTGTGAATGTAGACGAGATCGACTCGACGTGGCGGTGAAGTAGAAATAATTTAATGTTAATGGAGTGCTCTTGAAGTCTTCAAATATAATAGATAATTATTATCACTCTCTGAAGGCAATTTTGGTTGTAAGCTACCTTCAGGAAATCTTTCTCAGATAATGCTAATAAGCAGTTAATACATCGGCAAGAGCTAGGTAGGCTCAGGTAATCAGAAATGATACATCTTCATAAAAAATCTTTTTGTTTCTTTTTATTCGGTTCTATGCGGGCATATTATTTTACCATCATTTTCAGGGAAGAACGTTTATTGATGGATCAGTCTGAATTATTGCACTGAAGCCTTCCGGATCCAATATGTCCCAACCACATTTTTAAGGTCGTCGACCGATCTAGTTTGGGGGAATCCCACACGACCCCTGCTAATACGAGATCTCCACTCTTATAATGTTCCCAGTGCTGGGACACAGGCCTCCTCTCTGTGAGAGAGAGTGGGCCGTAATCTACCACGCGGGCCCATTGCGGGTTGGTGATGTTGTCACATGTCTTTGAATTTTTTGGTTCTTGGACATGGCTGTTTCCTCACGATGTTCCTTCACCGTTTTGAGAGCAGTGGCGATGAAATAATATACACAAAGTAAAGCGGCTGTCAGGGTTCGAACCTACGACCTACAACTCGTAAGTCGTAGCCGTTACCACGGGGCCACCGCTGCTCTCTCTGCACTCTAATATAATATCTATAAATAGTAACGAACTCAAAACTATACATTTTATATTTTTGAAAAAAGTAATTGCTGCGAGGTGTGGGAACGAGTTTGATACTGAAAATATAGTTTTTAGAATTTTAGTCCGTTTATCTGGATGTATGTTCAGGATTGGCGCTAAAACTTTTAATTCTGTAAATAATTTCCCGTGGGATATTTTCTGACATCCACGAGGGCGAAGCCGCGGCAAAAAACTTGTTTCCAAATAATATGCATACTATGAATACATTAAAATAAACACAAGCTTGCGCTTGGTAAATACTTATTTTCAAAGTTATTATTAATTTGATTCTTCAGGTCAAAGCAACCAATTTAAAACTGGATACGGGCCTGTTTTTTAATGGCTTAATCCATATTATACATCAGTATTAAACCACCCAATTAGCACCATTTTGATCAAAATCTAAATATTTTATTTCACATAAACCTACATGGGCGGGCACTTATGAAACATCAGAAGCTAGGTGCAGGGTTCCAATTAGTCGTTTCCTATGCAGGAGAGCCGGCAAGAAACTCCACGGCTATTCTTATAAAAATAATTGGCTAACAGCTAATCAAGCTATAAACTTGACAGAATTATAAGGTAAGTATCAACAAATGCCACACAAGCTACCTTTACGGCGCACCTGACCTTGCGCTCCTATGCAAAACACTTTCATGTTTATTACGCTAGCAGGAAACACCCCTGAATATGAGACCGTGAAGTTAAGGAAGGCTTTTGAAGTAAGTTTATTTTATGCAGAAAAGGTGTGCATAATTTTACGCTACCATTAAAATGACGCATGTCAAATAGGACATCACTAGAGCTCCTTGTACCTTTTTTTAGCTTTAATTAGCTTTTCTGGGCTAACTTGAAAAGACTATGTTCACAAAAGCCCTGGTACTTTTTATAAGTTTTCATGCAATACCTCTCCTACCACCATTATACCTTCTTCATCTTAGCTCTGTCTTCGTTTAAAGGCTGGTGGAGTTACTGTGAGTTACATACACCAACAGGCACAATACTGATGGTTCATCTATTTGTAAACCTGTAACATAAAATTTCCTAACAGTTTTATTTAATAAGGTCTAGATGAGTCCCAAGAGCAGCCGCACGGATCGATAAATCAGGTCAAGCTACGCTTACCGCGGTTAGTCCGTGGATGGATGACCATCTTTACATACCAAGACCCTTCCGTGGCTTAGAAAGCACGATATGTGTTGGTCCCGGCTGTCATTCCTGGATCTTTCAGAAGCCCGAAAGTCTGACAACCAGTCATTACCAATTATCGCATTACCAAATAACTGGGTTGTAGAGGTCAGATAGGTAGACGCTCCATGTAAAATACTGGTATTCAGCTGCATCTACGGCTACGTAGATGATATTATTATAAGCCCCACGGGAAAGCAAAACAAAGATACAATCACGCCATTCATTGTCGGAAATGCAATAAAATCTATAAAATATAATAATTTATTAACGACGATTGATTTATTACGTTTAGGTAAAAACTTATTATTACTTTGCCTTACATGTAAAAGTACACGCGATGTATGTCTCCTGGGATCGAACCCCGGACGTTGTAGGGACATTGAAGTTTTAACGAGACGGTTATTAATTATGTAGGACGGATCGGTTTACGATGTTTCAATGCAGTGCAATGCAGTGTACCTTTACCCAAGTTTTTCATGGGAAACGAAAAGAGTCACTTTAGGCTTACGACGATATTTTAACACCAGATAAGGATCTCAATGATTTCTTTAAAAAAGTACCAGTAGGTATTTAATATGAAAAAAAAAACTAATAGGATTACAAATCTAAAACCATGACGAAGAGGACACTTACAGGCTCCTAAAAAAGGAGAAAACACTGGGCCATGTGCTAAGTAAATAAATAAAGTATTCCATCCATTCCACTGCTGGAGATAGGCCTCTCCAATTGCACGCCGTTCAGCTCGATTCTTGGCAGCTCTCATCGAAGATCGTCGCTCCACCTAGCCCGAGGGCCTCTTTCCTTACGTTTGCCAATTTGCGGTCTCCACTCAAGAACACGTCTACCCCAACGGTCATCGGTTACACGGCTAATATGACCGGGCCATTGCCACTTCAGCTTGCTTATTCTGGGAGCTCTGTCGACAACTTTGGTTCTCTGCCGCATCACCTCGTTCCGGATTCAAGTATTCAGTTATAGGATCTTATAAATACTATACGTACCTAACTATCCAATTGTCTTTGCCAACAATTACTGAAAGAATGCATCGCCTGCATAAATAACTCCAACTATTTGTCTTCCTCCACAACAATTTGCCACAACTTATGAAGTATTCAATTACTTAAACAATAAAGACTTTCAACTAGTTATCGCGTGTCGCCGTGACGTTAATAACTTACAGCTAATATGGTATACAAGGTCGAACCTACCCAGGAATGTTCAGAAACACGCAATGTTCAAGCATAATTTAATTATGGTTATGTGTGATTGTGGTATGGTAAGTGGGAGAGCCGGATTTGATTTACTATGACAGTCTACTCCATGATTATCTAATTAACAGCATTTTCGTTTCAATTGCGATTTTTCGATGAAAATTGTCTTTTATTTCTGCCACTTTTGAACACAGACTGGTAAATTCAAACGCTACTCAGACAAGGAATATTCACGTCAATAATACAATCAATAGTTCAACAAATATAAAAAAAAAACTAGTAAAAAAAAAATACATTATGTATTCTTTTTCAAAGTCAAAGTCAAATCATTTATTCCAAGCACATAAAAGGCACTTTTACGGCAGAGCAGAGCAGCACGGCAGAGCAGTGGTGGCCCAGTGGTAACGGCCACGACTTACGAGTTGTAAGGTCGTAGGTTCGAACCGTGACAGGCGCTTTACTTTGTGTAAATTATTTCAACGCCACTGCTCTCAAAACGGTGAAAGAAAACATCGTGAGGAAACCGGCATGTCCTAGAACCAAAAATTCGAAGACATGCGACATCTACCAACCCGCACTGGGCCCGCGTGGTGGATTACGGCCCACTCCCTCTCACAGAGAGGAGGCCTGTGTCCCAGCAGTGGGAACATTATAGGCTGATTATGCTAAAAGGCACTTTTGAACGTCAACTTTTACAAAAAAATAAAATTGATTGAAAGGTAGTTTTCGTATGGAGAAGAATGCGGGATTCGGTGGTGGTCCTCTACCGTTCACTATATTCAAATATACTGTTTTAGTGTAGATGTCAAATACTACATGTGCAGCATTGTCCATCGTTCGGGCATAAATCGTCCGTAAATTTTATGGACTATTCTATCTATTTATCTCATCATCTGCCTAGCCTTTTCCCAACTATGTTAGGGTTGGCTTCCAGTCTAACCGGATGTAGCTGAATACCAGTATTTTACATGGAGCGACTGCCTATCTGAGATCCACAACCCAGTAACTGGTTAATACGATACCCCTTGGTAAGACTGGTTGTCAGACTTTCGAGCTTCTGACGACCCGTAACGACTGTCAAAGATCCACAAATGACAACCGGGACCAACAGCTTAACGTGCTTTCCGAGGCACGGAGGAGTCTCGGTGTGTAAAGATGGTCACCCATCCACGGACCAACCCCGGCAAGTGTAGCTTAACCTGGTGGATCGACCCGTGCGGCTGTTATTACTTAGCCACGAGCTATCTATTTATCTATAAGTATAATATTAATATGGGTGTCATAAAGTTGAAGAATAGAATATTCTGACTAACATGTCAGAATATTCTATTAAAATAAAATAAAATACAATGAAGTCTCACTTACCTGTATTTTCACCAGTTTAAATCCAACAACGGGACACAGCATTGCTGCTTTCCTGACCAAAATACCGTACCATCCCGAATGAATTCATTCACAGTAGCTCCACTGCTATAATTCAAGGCAAATGTAGATTTACGTCCATCCGTGTTGGCGAGTATCTGGTTGAAGCAACAACGTCTGACCCCAATCCTTTGGGAAACTACATTTTCACATTCTGTAGTCCCTTGTGCTGGGGCATGCTTCCCATTCACATGATATAAATCCTCTGTTGCCTTGACTTGCTCCCCGGGTATAGTAAGTAGGTTATTCTTAGCTGTGAACAGATAAAACTGTGGCTTAGTATATCATAAAGTTCGATGGTATAAAAATGTTTATTTTAAGGAAGTACATTCCTGAGGTACACACTTTTAAAAATAAACAACGCACACACACACTTATTAACAGCTAAATAATAATAGTATTATCAAAGTAAGATTAAAATAATAGGTACTTACTTCGGTTTGGCAGTTTGTAAGAGCATACCAAAGTTCCGTGCAACTTCGTTGGACATTACGTCCTGTTTAAGTACTAATATCAAATACCTCTGCAAAACAAATATTATCTTTACTTAATTTTTACTAGGTTCATAAATGAGATTCATGAGATCAATTTCTAATCTGTAAATGTTATTATAATGTACATGAATATTTAAATGATAAAGGACCATGGGAAGAAACGTCCCCACCCACCAACACGCTTGAGACTAGTGTCATTCGAAGCGTCTGGTGGGTTCGATATTTTTTTACTATGGCGACATTTTTCAAAAATGTGGGGTTTTCCTGGAATATTACTTTTTTTATTCAATATTAGCATTATTTTACATTTATATATTTTCTTAGTTTGCACTTAAGAGGCATAGAATATAGTGACCTAAATATGGTTCTCATTCATGACTACCTTTCTTTTTATCAGGGACCATTTTTTTTTTCTCTGATACCTTTTTTTAAAGTTAGGTTCGGTTAGGTTATGTTTGGTAAGGATAGGTAATTATAGCTTAGGTTAGGTTAGCTAACCGAAAAGTTTAGGTTAGGTTAGGTTAGCTAACCGAAAAGTTTAGGTTAGGTTAGGTCAGCTTCTGTGCGCTGTCAACGCGGCTCTACGTGGGAATCGTGCGATCGATGGCCCTTTACGGGGCCCCGATCTGGGCGGCTGACCTGACGGCCGGTAGTATCGCAGTCTTGCGCAAGCGGCAGAGAGCGATGGCCGTCAGAGTCATCAGGGGGTATCGCACGATCTCCTACGAGGCGGCTTGTGCACTGGCCGGATCCCCGCCCTGGGACCTCGAGGCGAAAGTACTCGCGTCATCGTGGCGCGAGGAAGCGAGAGTGCGGGGTGAGCAACCGATGCAGCGACACATAGAGCTGCATCGGTCTCAGCTTCGCGAGGTCTTGGTGGCGGAATGGCGGGACAGGCTTTCACGCCCTACCGCCGGCCTCGACATCATCGAGGCGGTCCGGCCGGTGCTCGAGCGCTGGCTCGGGACGAGGCACGGCTCCCTGTCGTTTCGGGTGACGCAGGTGCTCTCGGGGCATGGTTGCTTCGGGAAGTACCTGTGTCGCATAAACAGGGAGCCGGACGCCCGGTGTCACCACTACGTTGAATGCCAGGAGGACACGGCGCGGCCTACGCTGGCAGAGTGTCCCGCTTAGGAGGGGCCGCGCCGTGCCCTCATCTCAGAAGAAGGCAGTGACTTGTCGCTGCCGGCCGTAGTCGAGTCGATGGTCGGCAGCGAGGAGTCCTGGGACGCGGTGGTTTCCTTCCATGAGACAGTCGTTTCGCAGAAGGTGGCTGCGGAAAGGGAGAGGGAGATCTCTTCCACTCACCCGGCCCGCAGCAGGCGCACCGGGCGTCGGCGGAGGGCGGTAAACACCCTCTTTCAGCCCCCCTAAATGGGTCCAGGGACGACGGACTCGGGGACGTCTGTCGCCCGCTACACATCAGGACCCAAGGTGGCGGTGCGTAGTGTTCCACGCGCGCCCCTCTTAGACGTCACGGGGCGAGTCAAACACCTCACTCCTCGGGTCACGGGGGGGCCCCTGACCCGAGGAGTCCCGCAATGGCGGGCCAGTCTGGGGTTGCGGAAGATTTTACGTTCCCGTGACCCCCGGCGAAGGTGTGAGCTGGAACACTGGGGTGGTTTTTAGTCAGTAAGAGTCTGACAGACCCCTCCGCCCGCCCCAGGGCAGAGGTCATCCATGAGGATTAAAAAAAAAAATAGGTTAGGTTAGCCGTTTTTTTTTAAGTTTTTTGTACAATTATCCAATCACAAGAATACACAAATGCTGTTCATCATTGAGGAGTTCCATTTGACCTTCAAAATCCAAGATCAAATTATCACTGTTAGGTTAGGTGAGGTTAGGTTATGTTTGGCAAGGATAGGCAATTATAGCTTAGGTTAGGTTAGCTAACAGAAAAGTTTTTTGTTATTACAAAAAAACCCCATTGATTTTGCAATGGAGCAAGACAGTAAGTCTTTCTCGGGATCCCTAAAAACATATTTGACACGTATCCTATGACTGTTGGAGGGTGGGGACGGAGTCCATACAAAATCCCCCATGGTCCTTTAATAAATAAACAATAATAAAAACGCAATAATAATTTATTTATAATTACCAATGATAATAATAATATATGTATAATTTAAATAAATATTAATGTTTAAATCCAATATATGAGTGGTAAAAATTATATGTACACAATTAGTTATCAGCCTACCTACCTACACAAAACGAAAGAGTAGATTAATATTAAAATTGTTAACAAATATCTATAATAGCCCTCCTCCTAATTTTTATGTTGTTATGCCCGACAGGGCCCACAATGCTCCAAAACGAATGTATGTCTTTATGTACCTACCACCTAAGTTCACATTGTGGAATGCAATAAACGTATTGAGTATTGAGTATTGAGAACTGTATTTGTTTTTATGAAGCCAAATATTAACTTTCGTCACTTTGTATTTATGATAAATAAATTATGTAAAGTAAAATTAAGCTCCTGAATAGATACGCTCAGTCATGCATTTAGTTTCCAGTTCAGTACTTATTTCATTTTCCAAGGCAATATTTACATAATTTAACAGTCTTGAAATAAAAATAATTTATGTACTTTATAAAAAAAGGAGGGGAAATAAATAACAGGTCACCAAAAAAAACTCATTAATTGAATATTTCCAATTACATGTACTTATGTAACGTAGATAAATGGAATAGGTACCGTTTATTGCGCACTGTGTTTTATTAAATCAATGGAGTAACAATCCACCACCACTAAAAAGCCACCGATCTCATAATTTGGTAACATAATCATAAATTATTAAAATATGATTTTGAATAAAACACTGCCAACCTTTTGGCATTACACAACGAGATTGTAAATCACGGACAACCCAAGCACATGATAACGCTACTAAATTGCGAGCGTAGGTCACAATAATTTAATAAAAAGACATCACGTTGAATATATTTATGAAATTAAGAAACTTCTGAAGTATGCAAATTTCATTGTAATTAAGGCTCGGTAAAAGTATGAGTATGAGCCAGAGATGTGTAGACAGCTATAGATGGTGCAAGCTGTCCGTGATTTTGAGCTACTGGAACAAAATGCTGAAGTCTTTCGCTCGATCTTGAATTTTGGGAATATTTGAAATAACTAGGTAACTTATTGTCTTGGATTTTCAAGCCTTATCTTCGTATTTGTAAAAGTAAGAATAATTTTGTTTGATATAGAAACTGGTAGCACCATTTAAGTTTTAAAGGCAGTGAGACAGACTGGTATGAAAAAAAACATTGAAGAACAACAACAAAACACAAAAAATACTCCTGTCCTTAACAACAAAGTATCTTTGGTGTTAGAAGAAAATAGAGTATGTACAATTAATTAAAATTAACAAAGTAAACTTGTAAAAATCTCAATAATAATATAGTTTAAAAGAAATACAAATTATAAAAATAAAACTATGAAAGGAAATATAAAACATAGAATATTAGAAAAAAAAAATTACTAAGTGACTTCAAGAAAAAATACTAATGTGTTTTCAGAAATTATCTTTGGTGTTAAGTGACTAGTCTTCAAGAAAAGTAAAAATCCCCAAGAAAAGAGGAACACTGTTGCTTACCGTTTCCATTTTCTTCTATATCTATGGCCAGACTCTCGAGGCCATACTTGAATATTTTCAAGCCACTTTTGTCGGATTTTTTTTTCAAAGTTGAATTGTAGAGATTGTTACTAAGAAACTTTTTAATGTCGGTTAAAATATTAATTACTTTCGTAATGCGGAACTTTGTAAACTTGTTCTTGGTTAATAATTTCACGGTTTGCAAGACCTCGTTCACCATCTCTAAGTAAAGCGTTGATTTTTTACTTCCTGGTAACAACGCGTTTTATACAGTATGCTATCTAACGAAGGGCGTTCCCGTTAACCTGCTACAGTATAGGTAGAGTAAAAAAAAGTCGACCGAAACTTTTTTTTTTTTTTTATGTAATTCTTCCCAATAAATTTTAATTGATACGTAAAAGCAACACTCTGTACACGGACACTTGTATTTCAACGTTGAAAGATAAGTGCGACAAGTGTGCCTGTACAGAGTGTTTCTTTTCCGTATCAATTTAATATTTTTTGTGAATATTTTACTATGAAATCATTAAAAAAAAATATTGTACCTACCTCTTCTTTGCTGATGAATGTCAATCCATTACATATCGATCTAGATTACATATCGATTAGATCTTTGCCAATTACGGGAGTCAGAAGACCGAAAGTCTGACAACCAGTCTCACCAAGAGGTATCGTGTTACCCAAGTCCTGGGTTGAGGAGGTCAGATAGTCGCTCCATGTAAAACAGTGGTGTTCAGCTGCATTCGGTTAGACTGAAAGCGGACCCCATCATAGTTGGGAAACGGCTAGGCAGACTGATTAATCTGACGGATTAGACTGTTAATGTTATGTTGCTATTGTTAATGACTTTATTAATCAATAAACAGTTAACAAGTCATTAAGTCGATGCTATTTTTAAAGCTCATAGGTTAACGGGATCCTATCATACATAAATCAGCAAAAATTATACTGCTGTTTCGATAATACAAACCTTACCCAAAATAAAAGGCCTCAATGTTTAACCTAAATTACAGCTGTGTTTGTTTTAACCTTTGCACGCGAGAAGATAATTAATTTGCTGCAAAGGTTTCGTGATCCGAACATGGTCCTTTGATCATGACCTTCGATAATTATACCTAAAATGAACATAAATATTAAAATAATTATTGTTTAGGTAGTTTATTCATAGTAACTTTAAATTGTCTAAATGTCTATATTCCGTCGTGTTTTTCTACAACATACTTAATAAGAAGTATTCAAGCCTGTAATCCCCGAAAGGTAAGACAGTGGACAGGTGTACTGCCAGGGTTGCGGGAAAGTCCAAAAGTGTTACCGGGACCCTTGGCAACAGGCAACTGAAGGAACACAGGTGGGTTTTAGCCAGTAAAAGTCCGACCGTCTCCACCCGGAGCGCCCGGAGCGGGAGAAGACATGTGATGGATTTGAAACACTCAACAAAAAAAGTGGACATTGTGTTCCTATACAGTACACCCACAGTTCGCCAGTTATGTGTTGTTAGGCGAGCTTATGGCCATCAACCGAAAATTTTTTGCCATGCCCTTTTTTGTTGGAATGTCCTATACGTGTGTGCAGGCCTTCTTGCCTACTTTTTGAAGAATAAAATTATGCAACGATTATTGTAACCATCTACCGGGTGCAAGTGCCTATAGCAAAGAAGTAAGTACAATCAATTTGAGAAAAAGAAGCTTTTAAGTTGAAAATATTAACCAGAAATTTATAATATTGACTAGAAAGCCAGCTTGCACCAGTAAGGCGACAAAGTTCTTAAAAAAAAAACTTTCCCAATATCTCTTGCAACGACAAGCCCTCGAACGCTCTAGGAAAGAACATCAATCATGAACATAGATAAGTACCAGGTATAACAAAATGAAATTACTCAAACATACAGACAGATTCGGTGATGAAGTAAGTACCTATCAATTACTAAGTAAAGGCACTGTATTTCCTTCATTTGGCATTCCTGACTAATTTAACCGGACGCAAAGAGTAATCGAAAGGATCCTGCAACCAACGTATCTCAATTGGTTTTAAGGCTCCTACAGACAGGCGCAACCCTAAAAATGCACTAACACGGGCGTGCTCGGCTTAGATTTTACCTAAATTACTCTGAGAATCCTTCACTATGATAAAATAGGTTCAAAATGAGAATTCTTTGGACGGCAGACAATAAACACGTCTTTTCTTTCAGACAAAACAGATTTCCCGCTGCTCATATTTTACTGGAAAATTAGGCAAATTCTATCATTAATTATCATTAACCGTAAATTGTTTAAAAGCACAGTCATTAACTGTTATTGTTTGCTACAAAATTAATATTTTAGGCTTCATTGATAATGTCAAATGTCACATAATTTAACGTTGATCGTATTTACATTATAATTTGAATAATTAAATGTTTGTGTTATCTCGCTCGCGTTCAATTTTGAATTGATTGTCAATAATGTTATTTATGATAACAAAGTTAATTATTAATAATTATGAACTGCTTGATATTATCACTACTTTATGCCCGCGGCTTCGCTCGCGTGGAGGTTGACATTTTTGACAAAAAAAGTACGAAAGCAAAGCGAAGCGACATTTCAATATACAAAAAATTATGTGGTGTGGCCATGCTGAGAGGATGAGTGAAAGGCGACTAACAAAAGGTATCTATAAGGCAGATGTGAGTGGAAACGCCATCTCAAGAAGGGCCTAGAAGGAAGGAATAAACAATGGATATTTTTGGTCAGATTCCAAGTGTGGAAGCATTGTAAAAGTATAACAATACTAATAAAATCTAACCTCCACCGACTACTAATGTAATTAGTCAGCCTCAGTTGACCAACTACTCCACCTGGTTGAAAATGTACGATCGTTGCTCCAGCAGCCAGGCTCTCAATCCAGGAAATTGGTTTAGTACAACTTTTACTAAACTTTACGTTCCAGTTACGATAGGAGGGTACTTTTTGAGCTCAAATTGATACAGCTATGGGTATAGAGATGGACTATCTCTTTAGTTAGAGTTAGAAATAAAAGTAAATGGTAGTTACATTTATTCACCTTTATTTTTGTTCGAAAAATCTTTTTTATTTATTTATTTATTTATTCTTCAGAAAGCTTACAGTCTAATATCTTTAAAGTAGGTTATGTACAATAGCGCTTACAATTGCCATTTACAAGCTTCCACAAATTAAAAACTATGTACCTAAAATTTTAAGAAGAAAAGAAACATACTTAAGATATTTAGATAAAAACTAAAAACAAAATCATACTTAATAACTTAACAAATTCTTCTTAAACAAAACAAAATAAATTCTTATTTGAAATAAAACATAAAGGATCTTGGAATTTATGGATCGTGATTAGTATAATAATGTGACAGTTTAATTGTAATAAAATCATTAAAAAGAAAATATCCAATAAGTTACATGTTCTAAATGAATAATGCTACTCATTACGGTCTATAACAAAGTATTCTTTATTTATAGTACGTCTTAATGTACTAGGGCTGGTTCTAAAAAGATCAACATCTAAATGAGAGGGCAGATTATTAAAGCTTGCTGCGCTACGTAAGAAAAAGGCATTCCGTCGGTAGTTGGTAGATGCGAATGGAATGTGAAGAAGTGGTCGCTGCCTGAAGCCTACGTGATGGGTTCTGAGTGATATTTTGGAGAGAAGTTGAGAACAATCGATGGAACTATTGGCAATATTTAACAGAAAAGTGATATCATTAGCATGGCGTCTGTTTTCCAAAGGTAGAAAATGGTATCTTTTGCAACGATGTGTGTAATCCGTTGACCATTGGTTTGTCTTATAATCTAAATATCTTAGAAACTTTTTCTGGATGCTTTCTATTCTTGACTTATACACGTCGTATTTTGGGTTCCACACTTGAGATGCATATTCAAGGTGGCTACGTACGTATGAACAGTATAATACTTTAAGTGGTTTTAGAGAGCTGAAACAAGTAGAAGACCTTATTATGAAACCTAAGGACTTGGACGCTTTCTTTACGATTTCATCAATGTGCATTTCGAATATAAGTTTACTGTCCTGGATAACACCCAAGTCCCTAATACTGTTCACTTTAGTAATTGTCTGATTATCCAATACATACCCTGAACCAATTGACTTCTTTTGCCGTGTATAAGTCATATGCAAGCATTTGGATACATTTAGTTGCAGTTTGTTTAGTCTACAGTAATCTACAAACCTATTAAGATCCTGCTGGAGTAGTGATGTGTCGGATAAACAACGTACTGTTTTAAGTATTTTCATGTCATCGGCGTATAACAGAATGTAAGAGTTAATAAAACATTTCTTAATATCCGCTATAAATAGATTAAATAGAAGAGGTCCTAGAATGGATCCCTGAGGAACTCCATATGGTAACAGATTCCAACTGGAGGTGAAACCCTGCAGTACTACTGCTTGTGATCTGTTTTCAATGTAGGAGGAAAACCATCGATATAGGTCGCCATGAATTCCAGCTGAGAAAAGTTTACGTAAAAGTACCCTGTGGTCAATGCGGTCAAAACATTTACTGTAATCCGTATAAATTACATCAACTTGTGCACGTTGCTCCATACCTTCAGAGATAAATTCATTAGAAAGAATAAGGTTAGTGGTAGTAGATCGCTTACGAAGAAAACCATGCTGCTCATCACCAAAGTCACATTTTAAGGCTGAATAAACTGCCGAGTAAACAACACGCTCTAGCACTTTGGAGAACAGGCATAGCTTCGAAATAGGGCGATAGTTATCTACAAGGGACTTATCACCTTTTTTAAAAACCGGCGTTACGAATGCAGATTTCCAGATTTTAGGAACAGTGCCTTCTGTTAAGGACCGCTTGAATATAATACAAATAGGTTTGGCTAGACTTTTCGCACAGTTGACTATGAATATAGGCGTTATTAAGTCAGGGCCACCTGATTTAGAGAGATCGAGCATCTGGAGTAACTTTAGTACTTTTTCGTGGCATACCTCTATGGAGCTGATGCTTGCTGTGGATGGTGTTGTGGCTTGATCCTGGTCGTCTGTGTCTGGCTCTTGAAATGTTGAATGAAAGTATGTAGCGAACAGGTTACTGATTTCTTCTCCAGTATCTGCAGTTGTGTCTTGATATTTCAGAATATTAGGAAAGTTATTATTACTCCTCTTGCTCTTAATATAGGACCAAAAACCTTAATATAGGGTTCGTGACAATTGATGACTCGACTTTATCCATGTACGTACGGTAACAAGATTTCTCTACTTCAGCAGCTCTATGACGCAATAAAGAAAAGGTTTGGTAATCTGATGTATTTCCATAAATTTTAAATTTCCGGTGAAATTTATATTTTTCTTTTAGGATCTTAATTAATGCAGATGTATACCAGGGAGGATGTGACGAATTTTTAACAGACTTTTTTGGAATATACTGATCTCTAATTTCATAGAGTTTGTTATAAAAATGACTAACAGCATTGTCTAGTGACTCAACACTTAGCAACTCGTCCCAGTTAACGTCATCAAGAGCGGACATGATAGCAGCATAGTCTCCTTTATAGAATTGATATTTAGTGTTCGTTTTTTCTGATAGCGAGTGAATTTGAACAAAATCAGCCAGAATAGTAAAGGGTTTGTGATGCACGTCGATAGGTACAGCTAGTGGGTCCAGACATTCGTGTATGTCCAGGGACCCATTAGAAAATGCGAGGTCTAATAGTCTGTCATTCACATTCCGTACATTATTAAATTGGGATAAGTTACAGATATTTATAGTATCGAAGAAGTCAATAAGATAGCGGTTTGAATAGTTTTGTGGAAGTAATTCAGCGCCGTCATTCGTACGACACCATTCTACTTCATTACCAAAGTTAAAATCACCCAAGACAATAAATGTATCTAATGGGTTAGTCAACATTAAGTTATTTAAATTATTTGTAAAATTCTGGAGCTGAGCAGCATAAGAATTACCCGTGTGCTCATTACAAAGGTAAAGGGCACAGATATGTATGTTGTATGTAACTTGGGGTCTAGATCTCTTTAAGGTTATAGTTACCCAGATATCTTCAGCGGAACTACGCCAGTTACATTTCTCGACAACGGTCAAATCATTCCGCACGGCAATCAACACACCGCCTCCTCGAGTTTGCGAGGTGCGGCTGTAGTCGCGGTCGCGTCTCCACACCACATACCGCGAATCAAATAATTCACTGCTGAAAATACCATCCACTAACCAAGTTTCCGTAAATACTATAACATCGTAAGATTTAAGACATACATTTCGGAATAGCCATGGATAGCAACAATAAGTCGCAGGTGTTAGTGACACGCATAGAACATTCATCTTTAAGGAGCTAGCATTAAGACAATTAACTGCGAAACCAACAAAAAATTTAGCGTATGTTGACCAGTACCAATTAGTAATAAGCAGCAGTAAAGCGCAATAGAAATTAAATATTAAAAAGAACACAGTAAGATCACATTTAGCAAAATAAAAACAAATTATAAAACAAAAATAATATTGCGTGCACGAGTTAGGTATTTCTCGGAATCCGCGAATTGTAATAAAAGTTTTTACCTTGTGGTTCTCAAACTTTAGAGTCACTTCAAATAAGATGTTACTTTTTGAGATAGCTGATAAAACTATTTCATTTTTTATTAAAGAATTTTTATTAAAGAAAGAAAAAATTACATTATTTTAACTGAACATGACAGACTAAGAAAGAGTGGGAAAATTAATGACATTTAAATAAAAGTAATTTAAATAAAAAATAGGTAAACTTTTCTCCTTATTCCTGCATATCTCATTATTTATTTACCATCTATGACCAATTTGTTAAAGTTAGAAATAAAAGTAAATGATAGTTTCAAAGTTAAATGTGATCGCCTTTATTTTGGTTCGAAAAATCTTTTTTATTAAAGAAAGAAAAAAAAAAACATTATTTTAACTGAACATGACAGACTAAGAAAGAGTGGAAAAATAAATGACATTTAAAAATCAAATAAAAGTAGGTAATTTAAATAAAAAATAGGTAAAGGTTTCTCCTTATTCCTGCACATCTCATAATTTATTACCATCTTTGACCAATTTGTTAAAAGCGTCCAAATCGTATCCTTGGCCCACTTTGTCGATGAAATCTTCCATAAAGGTCCCTCCTGTGTTATAAAGTCCACTTTTCTGCATGCCTTTTCTTATAATATAATCCACCTTATTCCATTTATAGATTAAGTAATGTTTATTTAAAATCTTTAATAACTTAAAAACATTTTTTTAAAACGACTATTACAATATCTAATTAGGTAGGTACTCTTCTTTAACATAATATTCCTAATAATGTATTTTATTTATTTAATAAAGAACACCAGCAGCGTAATATACAGCATAAATGAATCTTTCCTTAATCTGTAAGGCGCCTACACGCATTATGTTATAATGTTAAAACTTTTGACAATACAAGAAAAAACGCTGCATGTGAAAAACAAATATGAAAGGGAAGCCTTTGAATTTTATTTTCAAACAATTATTTATTTACGAAATCCTACTTCCTACTAATATTATAAATGTGAAAGTTTGTGTGTTTGAATGTTTGTTACTCAATCAGGCAAAAACGGCTGAATGGATTTGGATGAAATTTGGCAAACAGATAGCTTATAACCTGGATTAACACATAGGATACTTTTTATCCCGATATTCCCACGGGATCGAGACTTACGCGGGTGAAACTGCGGGGCGCAGCTAGTATAAAATAATTTAAAACAATCCATCATCTATACAATTCCGTAAAAAAACGTAAATACTAGGTAGTATTTACGTTTTTATTTATGTTTTTTTACTATCAACCGCCCAACTTCCATATCAGTGCGCGCGTGCGTTCCGAGCTTACAATACAGCCTTCAGGCTTCAGTCGGTTTCAGGAGTCGCGCGAATCAGCCGCGCCGCCATAGCCGCCCGCCCAAAAAGTTCGCGTTGAAAACAACTGTTGTTCCAAGTTTTAGTCAGTGGTTCTAAAGTGTTGTTTGTGATCTGTTGTTGTGTTGTATCAAGTTGTTTGGTGTAAGGTATGTATAAAGTTGTTTTTTAAATTTTTCTTGGAAGGTTTTCAGAGAAGATGATGTGTTTTTTGTTTCGAAGTTGTCACTATCGAAAATCGTTTGGTTTTTTACGGATACGCCATAATAAAATAATTTTATATGATGATATTGAACGTGGACATATTATTATAGGTAATTCAAGGATTTTAACTCAACTATTACTCCCTACAAAAAATGTCTTATTTACTCGATGTTAACACATTTTTTTTTTACCTTACTTTCGAATTTTTTACTAACTTTAGGTACTTAAATTCTTAAGCACTTCTGAAGATTTTAATTTTATTGAAAGCTTATTCAATTATTCTGCTCATCGACGGGGTTTATTTTAAGCGATAATTAGATTCAATTAACTAGGCCGACTTAGAAAATATTTACATTACAGCTGTAAGTAGTCGGCAAACGTTTGCTTTTCAGGTAGATATTTTAATTAAATTACAGTTCAAGAAGTGTAAACGAAAATAATGTGTAATAATGTGCTTTTGTGCCTACATAGTTTTTGTTATAAATCAAGTTATTAGTTATGAAATGAAAAGAATGTTTAAATCCTTTCCAAAATATATAATAGAATATCCAGCGGTAAAGGAACTTTCTAAATAGTGAATTTTGGATGAAAATTCATGAAGTTTTTGCCCATCTGTGTAACATTTCAAAGAATTAACTGTGATCACGGATCTATTTACCAAGCATGGAATTATGGAACTTTCATCAGTGATTATTCAGAAATTAAGAGGCATATTTTCAGAAGTCGATGTTTACGGGTACCTAGTAAGGTTAGGGAGATATTTAACTGATTTTCCAAAACCTTATTGACCTTCTAATGATGGACGATTTCGTACATTAATGAACATCTTAAACCTTCTTGCGCTTATAATGATGCACTCTTTTTTAAATATTTGAGCCTCTTTTTAACTTTCTGGCCTTTTCTCCCAACTTCTAGGTTACCCCGACCAAACGGGTTGGGTTAGGTTGGAACTGTGCCCAACCACGCGCGAGCCGTATTGGTCCCAATACCTAAATAAGCTAGGGCAACTTGACCAAATGGTTTAGGTTAGGTTAGTTGGTCGCGGTTACTTAGCTATTTAGTATTATATATTTTAATTAAAACATTTTTATAATTAAATTGATTAATATTAAGGCTGCAATGTTGTGAGTGTGACCAATGTGGAATTAATGTTTGTTGTTTTCCTGACTTTACGATATTGTTAAATTTTTGAGTTATTTTATTATTAGAATCACTATTGTTAAAGCCATTGTTTGACACAAATGTAAATTTGTTGAAGAATAAATAAATAAAAAATAGTATTTTTATGACCCCAAAATGGGGATTATTTGAGGTTGACAAAAAGATGCGCATTCATAATATTAGAGTGTTCAATAATATTTTTCGGAAAGCAAAATGGGAAGTTCATTTAAATGGGAAGTTCATTTAAATACATGCCGTGTTGATATAATACATATTGTCGGGATTAACAAATTAAGGACTAATTAAGTACCTAAAACCACATCTGATAAAAGTTATTTCAAATAATAATTAATAGTTTTAGGGACATTAACACGAAAAGGTTAAAGTTTTCCGATCAGACCCTTTTAACGAGTTTTCAGAAGCTTCTAAACTTTATAACCACTTCAAAACTGTTATCGGTAAACCTAACCTTTTCATTAAAACATGTGTATAAAGCAGGGTTATTTGTAATTTGTCGGCAATCCATTAAAGGCATATAGAAGAGTTCATTTACCAACAATTGACCCCTTATGACTCGAAGTTTCGAATCATTTGCCATTTTTTATTTGTATTTCTTTTTTAACGACTTTAGTATTTATTTGTTTATTTGTTAACGACATTATTTATTTGTTAACGACTTTAGTATTATTGTGCAGGTATAATTTGTAAGTAGTGTTTTTATTTTGCAGAATAAACTACTTTTCAAAATCATAACATAACATCACGCCTATATTCCCCGAAGGGTTAGGCAGAGGTGTACCTATAGTACACCCACATTTTGCCAGTTATGTTTAAGTCCCATGTGTTAGGGGGCGAGCCTATTGCTATAAAACGAGCACAAATCCAGACTCCTGGTTTCTACTGAGAAATTCCTAATGGAAAAAGCCAATATCTCGAAATCATCCAATGACTACTCCCGCTCTGGGCGGAGCGGAAGGGCGTGTCAGACTTTTGCTGACTGACTAAACCCACCCGTGTTCCTTCAGTTGCCTGGTGCCAAGGTCCCGGTATCCCTTTCGGACTTTCCTGCAACCCTAGCAGGCATCGGTCCTTGCGAACCCCGCTTTATACCTAAAATGCCCATTGAACCGCTTTGTCCGACCTGGGAATCAAACCCATAGGATCTCATGCTCAGCAGTAGCGCTTCCGACCACTAGACCTACGAAGCAGTTTTAAATTAAATTAAATTAGTGCCATTGATTAAATGGTACTAATTTAATTTAATTATAAAACTATTATTCTTAAAAATTCTTCTTTTGTCTCTTGAATATGAATCTTCCAAGAGCTTTGGATTCGTTCAGAAGACACTACGCATTTTAACTTTTTTATTAGTTTTCTTTGAATTATTATGCTGTTCTTGGAACAAATGAATAAATGAGCGAATTAATTAAATGCAATAAAAGTTGGAGGTATTAAAGTAGGTTCGACGCCTAGATGTTATAATGTTTCTAAGTAGAAACTTAGGATGTGAATTTGAACCCTGCCTGTGGCAATAATATTTTTAAGGTGGATGCGCTAAGGTAGCCCGCGAAATTCAAATTTTCTTAAGTTTCTATATAATCACTTACTCTATAGATAATCACTTAGAATAATTTGACATTTCAAGTGATTGTTGTTTGTTTTTCATTTGGAGTTTGACATTTGCACCTGTCAGATTAGTGTACGAGATTAAAAAGACTTTAGTATGAAACGCTTGGGTGGTTTTAAAAAGACAAGCTTAGCAACATTTTATTTTTTTAAATCAATGTTTTACCTGTAGGCCCTATTTTAGATGTTGTACCTAGCGCTGCTTAGGGATCAAAGTCATAATGTTTATTTTTGACCTTCGTTTGACTGGCCAAAGTTCTTTCATCAGAGAAAAACTTTGACGTTTTTACGTAAAATATCTAGAATAAGGTTGACATGGTCCACCAATTCTTAGAAAACATTCGACTACGAAATGGCCGACAAACTTTTTTATTTGGTTTATTTCATACTAGCTTTTGCCTGCTGCTTTCCTCGCGTAAAGGCCGGAAATTATTCCAAGAGAACGACCACCGGATAAATGATAAATGACTTATTTCTTTTACACATCAATCACATTTTTAAAACAAGATGAGGTCGGCGTTTCCTCTCTGATTACTCTGAGAAGAAAGGCCGACACAAACTTAGAGGTCACAGTCACTTTTAAAGTTCAGACATAATCTTGGTCAGATCAAAGTGAAGACCATGTAGATTGATGTCTGAAATGGTCTTTTGAGGAAAAAACCACACAGATTGAGTGGACCTGCCCAGTCAGTGCACGCATTTGTCTGTAATAAAAGAGTATCCATGTCCTATCCTAGGTTTGCGTGTCTTTCATAGAAATCCGTTCAGTCGTTGAGGCGTGAAAGGTTAATAAAAGGAATACTTATAAAAATAAACAGTTAGCAGTTGCACGTCATGGCTGTGACAAGAAGGCTTCCACTCAGCATGATGCTGTGCTATGGGGGACCCACAGCACAGCGCTGATTTTCTGCGAAAAAGACATACGGAAACCAAGTCAGGTTCAATGATTTATACATAATGAAAAGTTATAAAATAAAATAAACAGTACTTAGAATATAATACAACTCTAAGTAAAACGAATATTAGTAAATATGATTAAATAGGTAAAATAATAACTTAAATATAAATGTAAGCAAGACAAAATTAATTGAATTTAACTCTTATAATAGCAAACCATTAGCTTTGGATATTCTCTATAAAGGTGAAAAGGTACAACAAGTGGATCATTGAAAATTTTTAGGAATTTTTGTTGACAAGAACTTGAATTGGAAAAGTCACGTGGAGCATATAGGTCAGAAACTAGATGGGTTCGTGTTTGCTTTAAAAAAGCTGAGACAAAATGTGCCTGCAGAAGCTGCTCTTGCAGCTTACCATGGTTTCGTGTCATCTGTTCTAAGCTATGGACTAATCATGTGGGGTAACTCGGCCGACAGAGTTTTTAAGCTCCAAAAACGCTGCATCCGGGTATTAAACAGGGCATGGTTCTTAGACAGCTGTAAACCCCTCTTTCAAAAATTTAAAATTCTTCCACTGCCCTGTATGTATATTAGAGATATCTGCTTTTTTACGAAGACACACATGCATTATTTTAAGCAACATACCGAGGTTATACCGAGACAGAAAAAGGCTAAGTTTCGCAACCTTTTATATCATCCAGTTGGCCATAAAGATATTTATAAGAAAAACGTGTTCAATATGTGTATATTAATTTATAACACCCTACCAAATGAATTAAGATTGTTTTTGGGTAATGTTTTTAAAACGAAATTGACAGAGTGGTTACAAAAAAAGTGTTTCTACAGCATATAGGAATTTTTACAACATAAAATATTTGATTAGAGTAAGAATTAATGAATTTATTTTATATTAATTAAGGACATTTGTATGTATTAATAATGCGTGATAATAATGTAATGATAATATAATAAGAATGTAATAATAATTTAATAATAATGTACTAATAATATAGTCTGCATGATAATTGTGACATACAATCTTGAATAATTTGCATGCTTGCTTGCAGGCAGAATACAATATCTCTAAGGCTACAAAATCTTCCTTTGTAAACAATATATTTTCTTGCAAATAAACAATTTGAATTTGAATAGTATGCTGATTATATGCTGTTTTTTCCTACGGTTATGACTTTGTTCATGTATCAAAAAGTTTTTCTTTATTATTATTCTCGCAATTAAGCTTCATCTATGACGTATGGAACTTGAAACTCCAAACTTGTATCACTATTTAACAACATGGAATATTACTGAGGACTCATAAATTATTACAACGTGTTAAATTCTGTACATTTCTCATACATTATAATATGCAAATATAGCCCAACTTTATACATGACAAATATTTGAAACTATACGCCACCTTTTGAACTATTTCGTACGTCATTTTAGTCAAGGTAATTTCAACCTTATGTGTCTGTAGAATAAGCTTAAACTGTGGTTGGATTGTAACAAGGCTCCGTATTATGAAAATTGAAGTTTTTATGCCAAACATAATGTGAAATGGTCCGTTTCCTCATCACAAATGTTTGTCTCTCTGTCCAAAGAAGCGAATGATTCAAATAACATGAAAACACGACTATTATGATTTATTAGGGAACAGTACTGTGGTAGATTTTATTCATATTTTTCCTGTTTTCGTATTGTTTTCTCATGTTTTTCGTTGGTTTTATAGCTCAGCGGTATTTTTTGTCGTAGAATCAGTTATCAATCCCCTTTTCTCTAATATTTTTATTAGTTTCCTAAATAAACGGGCACATATGAAACTTTTTAAGCTAACTGCACGGTTCCAATTAGTTGTTTTTTACCCGACTGCCCCAGAAGGAGGGTAATATTTTTCGAGAGTATGTATGTATGTTTGTATGTATGTATGTCTATTTGTTTGGCACGCTCTGTAGCCTAAACGGCTTGATGGATTTTAACATTTGAGGTGTCGTTAGATTTGTCTTAATTGTGGGAGTGACATAGGCTATATTTTTTTTTATATATCTAATCTGCAAACAAAAAAAAAGGGAGTGGAAGGTTTTTTTTTTTAAATAAATTACAATATTGGTATCAAATAAAAGCTAGTAGTTAAGTAGGTGATTCCAAAAATATAATTAAAAAAAAAAAAAACCTTGAAATAAAACAAAATTATTTAAAAAACAAAAAACCCCCCTGCAAAAACGCATAACTTAAAAGAGAAAAACAAGCATTATAATCTGTAGAATTTTGGTATTACAGGCGGAGAACAAACCAATAACCTGAAATATGGTGTAACTTTTGTTTGTTCCCCGCCTGTTATACCAAAATATCAAACAACCTTTTTTTTTTGAGTCTGGGAATCCATCAAATGACTTATCCCGCTCTGGGCGGAGCGGGAGGGCGTGTCAGACTTTTACGACTAAAAACCACCCATGTTCCTTCAGTTGCCTGTTGCCAAGGGTCCCGGTATCCCTTTCAGACTTTCCCGCAACATCAAACAATATCTGGTTATCCTTACAAAACATAAAATGTACTACTACTGACTTCTCCCGCTCTGGGTGGTGCGGGAGAAGTCAGTAGTATAATTACTGGACATTAACCTGGATATCCCTACAAAAAAAATACACATAAAATGTACTACCATATAGGTCAACCACTGTTTAACCTGGAACCCTTAGGGACTATAATAATATAACCCAATATTCCATTTTCCAATGCTATCCGTATCCAGGTGAACACGCAGTCCATTCACCCGATATTATTACTCCCATGGGAAGAAACTTGATCGAAACAAAAATATATTGCGGTCTAATAAACCAATGCCAATTTGAACGGCATAATAATAAAAATGTCGGACTGGTAATAAACGAGGAGCGTAAAAAAGACACGTGATTTAAAATGAAGGCTCTTACATACTGGCGCAATTGCCGCGCGACGCGAATTTTAACAAAACAATTTCTGAGAAAACTTCACGGCGAACAATGCGGCGGCGTCGCGTCGCGCGATGAATCACCCCAGTATGTAAGAGCCTTAAAGCTGTTTTTCTCTTAAAACTCTGTTTTTATTTTTCTCAGTCAGAAAATAATGGATATTTATTGAGTTAATTTTACTCAAAATATTTCGTGACTATGACTTTTTATTGCAAGAAAATAATTTAACCTTACCCGTTTTTATTTTATTTTATTATTTACTGCGCTCCATGATTTCACCCGCAGTCTCAAACCTGTAGAAATATCGGAATAAAAAGTATCGGATGTTCTAACCCAGGTTATGGTCTAACCATGTGCCAAAAGCGGACAAACAAACTCACTCTTGCATTTATAATATACTAGCTGATAGCCGCGGCTTCGCCCGCGTGGATGTCGGTTATTATATACTAAAACCTTCCTCGAGAACCACTCTATCCATTGGTGAAAACAGCATGAAAATCGGTGCAGTAGTTTTTGAGTTTATCGCGAACAGACAGACAGACAGACGCGGCAGAGGACGGAGAAAGTTAGGAAGTAATGGTAGTACGGATAAGGAGTACAGTGTACACATAGTAACATAAAATAGTTAGAGATGTGACAACGTTTGAGTGCAAAAGTTTATTTCTTAAGAAATGCATTTTCTTTGTTTTTTAAATCTTAAAAGTGCATTGTCATACTTCTAGTCAAGCATTTTTTATTTACTGCAAGGAATGAAGATTTGAAAAGCATCTGCATTCCTTTCAGAGACTTTTTCTCATTTAACTCAATTTTTTTATTCTAGCCGCTTTTACATTCCTATTTAGCCTGACTTCCAGTCCATCAGTTTAAACTGAAATTTTTATTTATATGTAGGAATTTTAAAAAGGCAGAAAATACAGTTCTCCGAAACGTAAACATTTTTTGTTAAAAATGCTTTGTTTGAATTCCACTCGAGGTTAAATATTGTAATTCTTTTTTTTTCATACATACTCAGCTCTGGGAATATATACCTAACATCGATAAATAAGTAAAAAATTGACAATACGAATGTTATGCAGATATTACAAAAATATAAAAACGAACACCGTTTGTAGGTATATTAACGTATTTAAAACGACAAATATTTAAAATATAAATAAGTTCTGGGAGCCAATCTACTGTTCACGTATGCAGGTTTGATACAATATAATTTGACTCAAAAAGTATACAATTATTCATTTCTAAGAGGAAAAACAAAATTATTATTAGGTTAACCGACGCGCGACGGTTTCGCTGGGTGACAAAACTAAAATTAAGTTAAAAGTTGATAAAATCTTACAATATTCAACCATTTTCAAAACATAGTGCTTTACCTAATAGCCTTATAAAAATGTAAGTTCTGGCCACGACTAATAAAACCTACTTGGATTTAATAATGCTGGTCATACCGTGTCGATCTAAAACACGCACGTGTTGCACGTCAGTGGAATAACTCAGTGAATGGGCCGGGGAATTACGATGTCAATGTAGTGTCATACTGTCAATTTTTGTGTAATTGTACTAATATAGACTATGTTCTGATTTTGTTTTTAAATAAACTATGCTTGTCCTTCTTTCTGATAAGCTGTTAAAAATAGTAGGGGCTTTTGAACTAAGTAATAACAGGCGCACGGGTTGATCGATCAGGTGAAGCAACACTTGCCGCGGTTGGCCCGTGGATGGGTTACAAACCAAAACCCCTCCGTGCCTCTACGTCCTCCACTTCAGTATAAACATGACCCTTTTGTTAGAATGTTGTTTATTTTTAGTGGTAACATCAAATAAACTATGTTTAGGTTTAACGGTTTAACTATAGAGGATATAGTAATTTGTCTATGACTTGTCTATGTTGTTTAAAAAAAAAAAAGCGCTATGGCGTACGGTCAATTAGCTCTCACAGAACACGTCGTTTTACTTAAATATTCCCATATTATCAGGTTATGGGCCTAGCAAACCCATATAGGAAGTCTAAATATTTCTATTAAAGATGTCTTCGAACGCATTCTTGACCAGCGTGCCTAAGCTGTCCGGTCGTGAAAATTATCGCGAATGGGCGTTTGCAGCGGAGAATTTGCTAGTCTTGGAGGGCATGTCTGACTGCATCAAGCAAGAAAGTTCAGAAGCCAAGGCGGCAGAAGACAGAAAAGCAATGGCAAGGCTAATTTTGACCATAGACCCGTCATTATACGTTCACATTAAGGAAGCTACTAGCACAAAAGATTTGTGGCAGAAATTGAAAACCATGTTCGACGATTCTGGATTTTCACGACGAATCACATTGTTGAGGAATCTGATATCAATTCGTCTAGATAACTGTGAGTCAATGACGAGTTACGTTACACAGATCATCGAGACGGCTCAAAAATTGTCAGGAACAGGTTTTTCTGTGAACGACGAGTGGATTGGCTGTTTAATGTTAGCTGGTTTGCCTGAAAAATATTTGCCTATGTTAATGGCGATAGAACATTCGGGAATCGCTATTACAGCTGACGTAGTGAAAACGAAGCTAATAGATTTGACCGGTAACGATTGCGAGGCGGGAAGCGCATTCTGGAGTAGAGGGCAGCACAGTCGTCAAAGTTCGAAAGTTGGCAGTAATGGAAAGATAGACAATTCCAGCCAACATCATGGCGGTGGAACGTCCGGCTCATCAAATGTCAAATCTGACAAATCGAATGTGAAATGCTACCGTTGCAAGCAGTTTGGACACTATAAATCACAGTGTAAACAAGGTAATGAGCCTCAGTTAAAGAAGACAAACGCTTTTTCGGCTGTTTTCTTGAGCGGGAATTACAGTAAACAAGATTACTACTTGGATAGTGGTGCAAGTGTTCATATGGTTACAGACATAGACGTGATACAGAATGCATCTTCTACTACGAGTATCAAGGAGATTATTGCAGCTAATCAGAGTGTGATGCCAGTGTTGTGCTCGGGGGATGTTGATATCATGACCGTTACTCCAGATTGCCTGTATGAAGTTACTTTGAAAGATGTTTTGTGTGTGCCGAGCCTTACCACAAACTTGATTTCAATTAGTCAGCTCATCAGGAAAGGCAATAAAGTTGAGTTTAAAGAGAATTGTTGCTATGTTTACAACAGAGAAAATATCCTAGTAGCTGTGGCTAAACAGATTGATGGTGTTTATAAGATGGTCCTGGAACAAAAACAGTGTTTGTTTACATCTACTTCTTCAGCAGCTAGCTGTGAAGTTTGGCACCGGAGGCTTGGCCATTTGAATATCAATGACCAGAACAAGATGAAAGATGGAGCAGTCACAGGAATATCATACACAGATAAGTCAGTGATTAACAAGGAAACGTGCACCGTGTGCTGTGAGGGAAAGCAGTCACGCTTACCATTTGGTCACGCAGGAACAAGGAGCAGCGAGCCATTGGATGTTATCCATGCTGATGTCTGCGGCCCCATGGAGGTCACCTCAATGGGCGGAGCGAGGTATTTCCTTATATTTGTTGACGACTTTACTCGTATGGTGTTTGTTTATTTTCTCAAAGAGAAAAGTGAAGTTTTCAAGTACTTCAAAGAATTTAAGTCAATGGTGGAGAACCAGCAAAGTAGAAAAATGAAAATATTCAGAACTGATAATGGCTTGGAGTTTTGTAGCAATTTGTTTGAGAATTTTCTAAAAGATAGTGGTATTATACATCAAAAGAGTAATACCTACTCTCCTGAGCAAAATGGTTTGAGTGAACGTGTTAATCGAACCATTGTTGAAAGAGCTCGATGCTTACTATTTGATGCAGGTTTAAATAAGAAGTTTTGGGCAGAGGCAACAAACACGGCTGTCTATCTTAAGAATAGATCTGTAGCATCAGGATTAAATAATAAAACTCCGTATGAGCTCTGGACAAATAAAAAACCAGATTTAAGTCATGTTCGAATATTTGGAAGTCCAGTGATGGTCCACGTACCTAAAGAGAAAAGACTTAAGTGGGACAGTAAATCAAAAAAGCATTTACTAGTTGGATTTTCCGAGAACGTGAAGGGGTACAGAGTTTATGACACAGTTAATAGATGTATCACAACTAGTAGAGACGTTATCATTCATGAGAATACAGAAGGAAACTGTACATTAAATTCAAATGTATCAGTTTCAGTTGGGGATGTTAAAGATGATGATAAGTTGAAAATTATTACAAGTCCTGTAGATCAAGCTGAAAGTGATGAAAAGTCTTATGATGAGTCTGTAATAAATCTTAACACTTCTTCAGAATCAGAGTATGCTGACGTTTTAACTGATCCGGATATAACCTTGCAGCAATCTCAAAAATCTGAAGAGGAGGAACCAGTGTCGTCAGAACCAGTAATTTCCAAACGAGTAAGGAAGCAGCCGGAGCGGTATGGGTGGTATACCAACCTATGCACAACCTCCAGTTCAGAGCTATACAGTGATCCTGTTAGTGTCCAGGAAGCACTGGAGAGTCCAGATCGAGACAAATGGATTGAGGCAATGAAGGACGAGTTGCAGGCATTTGAAGAGAATGATGCGTGGGTTCCAATTGAAGAGTTCCCTTCTAACAAGACTTTAGTGCAATGTAAGTGGGTGTTCAAAAAGAAAGCTGACAGTGATAACAGTGTGCGATACAGAGCGCGTTTAGTGGCAAAAGGTTTCACGCAGAGGCCAGGTATCGATTATGATGAGACATTCTCACCTGTTGTTAGGCATTCTACAATTAAATTGTTATTTGCACTGTCTGTACAGCTAAATTTGGATATTACTCACTTAGATGTAAAAACAGCTTTTTTAAATGGTTATCTCAAAGAAGACATTTATATGGTTCAACCAGATATTAATTGTGATGATAAGAAAAAGGTTATTGTAAAATTGAATAAAGCAATTTATGGTTTGAAGCAGTCCTCTCGTGCATGGTATGAGAGAGTAGAGAAATGTCTTTGTGAACTAAGTTTCAAAAGGAGTAAATTAGAGCCTTGTGTTTTTACTAAAATGTATAATGATGTTAAAGTAATTATTGCTTTGTATGTAGATGATTTTTTTGTTTACTCTAATTGTAAAGAAGAGACTGAAAAATTAATCTCTGAGTTGAGTTCTAATTTTAAGATAAAAAATTTAGGACAGGTTCAGCAATGTTTAGGTGTAAGAGTTATAATTGATAAAAAATCGAATGCTATTACTCTGGATCAGGAACAATATATAGAGCAGTTGCTAGGTAAATTTAATATGTCAAGTTGTAAAGTTGCTAGTACTCCAATGGAATGTAAGTTAGATATTGATAATTCTGATACTTGTGATCATGAAATTCCTTATCAACAATTGATTGGTAGTATAATGTATCTGTCGGTCCTTACTAGACCTGATATTTCTTTTTGTGTCAGCTTTCTCAGTCAGTTTAATAAATGTCATTCAAATGTGCATTGGAATTATGCAAAAAGAATACTTCGATATTTAAAGAAAACAAAGAGTTATAGTTTAAAATATACAAAAGAAAAAGCTGAACTTGTTGGATTTGTTGATGCTGACTGGGCTAGCAATACTGTAGACCGCAGGTCATATACTGGTTATTGTTTTACTATGTCAGGGTCAGCTGTTTCTTGGGAAAGCAAAAAACAGCGAACTGTGGCTTTGTCTAGCATGGAGGCTGAATACATGGCTATAGCAGAAGCCAGTAAAGAGGCTATATATTTAAGATCCTTGCTGTATGAACTGACTGGTAAATTGGAGACATTGCTACTATACAATGATAGTCAAAGCGCACAGAAGTTGGTGGCAAATGATGTTTGTCATAAAAAAAGCAAGCATATTGATATTAGATATCATTTTGTAAAGGATGCAGTTAATGATAAAACTATTAGTTTGGAATATTTGCCAACATCTGCTATGCCAGCTGATGTTTTAACTAAAGCTTTAAGTCCCGTGGCACATTATAAATGTATTGAAGGCTTGGGGATTAGACAGAGAGAGTCATAGTGTTAAATAAAATAAGAAAATATTGTGTTCTAGAAATGTTTGTTTATTTGCTGTAGTTGGGGTGTTAGAATGTTGTTTATTTTTAGTGGTAACATCAAATAAACTATGTTTAGGTTTAACGGTTTAACTATAGAGGATATAGTAATTTGTCTATGACTTGTCTATGTTGTTAAAAAAAAAAAAAGCGCTATGGCGTACGGTCAATTAGCTCTCACAGAACACGTCGTTTTACTTAAATATTCCCATATTATCACCTTTTATAATAGCTAACCTGTCTTTAATTAAATAACTCTTCCACTAACAGAATTTACAGTCCTAAAGCGATCCACCATACCCTTTTCGATCTTTTTGTTCCTGAAAACGTAACAAGGCACATCCTCATATTTCATGGCATTCGGGCATTGTTTGGTATCGTGATTGATGTCCACAATATTGGTTACTGTCGGACGTATGAAAAATTATCCATGGAGTGGCTATTGATGTTTTTAACCCCCGACGGAAAAGAGGGGTGATATAAGTTTAACGAGTGTATCTGTGTGTCATCGTAGCCGCCAAAAGGCGGAACGGATTTTTATTTTTTTGTTTTGATGGAAAGGTGACGTGATCGAGAGTTTTCTTAGCTTTGATTCACGAAAATCGGTTCAGCCGTTTGGAGCTTATCAGCTCTTTTCTAGTTGATGAATGGATGTGAGCATTTTCCACAGGTCTTATCGATTTGAACATAGATATTCTGTTACTTCAATGATATTAGAAGAACATAGTAACCTTGAAGTGATGCTGCAGCATCACCTGGAATTTGCAGGATACCCAACTCTCTTACCAACTTACAGCACAGGTATCGTGTTTGGGCTCATTGGAATGGTCTCAATGAATAGGTAACAGACAGATGAACAGGGTCTGGCGAAGGAGTGGGAAAGAGAAATGAGGAAATATTTGTATCGGGCGTTTTTAAATTTTTAATTTATACTTGTTGGTAGGTAGGTTACGGAAATGGTGGTAGGAGGAAGAAATGGATGGAAATGGTATATCTTGTCCTATATTTGTGGTATTGACTTTATTTTGAAACCGAGGACAGGAAGTGAGAAATGTTAATGTTAGATTACTTTTCTCAAAATTACTACACGCATAAACATAACATCACGCCTGTACCTCCCCGAAGGGTTAGGCAGAGGTGTACCTATAGTACACTCACATTTCGCCAGTTGAGTTTTGTTATGTTCAAAATTACTAGTCTTCCTATAAAGCATTAAAACTGAGCTTTTCCTGAATTGGACAGCCTTTAGAACATAAACATCTCTAAACATCATATAATATACTACGGAAAACACAATTGTATCCTTAGGCAGTAGAGAAATACCAAATTACAGATAACCGATAACAATAGTTTACAATAGTTACACTGTGACGAGACGTTAAACCCGTTAATGCTCTTACACACTGGGGCGATTCACCGCGCGCTTGTAAGGCTCATCCAAACTGGCACGATGTCGCGCCGTCTTGCAGGAGCCTTTAAACGTCTGGTTATAAAGAAAACGAAGTTATCCTCAACAACTGAGAAGTGAGTAAATCTTGTGATATTGAACTATGGTTCTGAAAGTGATGATTGCATTGATTATTTATTCGAATATCAAATATCCTGAAACTAATATTTGAATATTGATTCAACTTATATGATAGTTAATATACAGCCGGAGTTGTTTTGGACATGTCATGCAAGTCACCATTATAATGAACAGACATTACAAAATATTTGCATATTCATGCCAGCTTACTGAACATTAGTGGCTCAATAGTCACTTAGAAAGCAGTATGATAGTGATGTGAGACAGCCTCAAAGCACGTCACGTCTAGTGCAGACATCCGTCAGACACAGGAAGAGTCGCCAACGAGCAGAACTTACGTCATTTGCACGCGTGAATACACTGGCTATCAATAAGCTGTAAAAAGTATGTTACAATTAGCAATAATGCTCTCTTACTCATAGTCATCAAATTTTTGTAACCTGTTCCCAACTATGTTGGGGTTGGCATCTAGTCTTGCCAGATGCTGCGGAATAACAAAATCAAAATATTTTATTTCACATAAGCCTACACGGGCACACAATATGAAACGTCAGAAGCTAGGTGCACGGTTCCAATTGGTCGTTTCCTATGGAGAAAAGCCGGCAAGAAACTCCATGGTTACTCTTTTAAAAGATAATTGCTTTTACAATATTTTCGAATTACAGTGTTGAATTACCAAAATGGTAATATGCTATGAAGCGACTGCTGATCTGACCTCCACAACTAGCTAACTAAGTAATACGATGCCCCTTACTCAAAGTCATAGTAGGGGATGTAATCCCAACCCTTTATAAACAAAATGGTTTTGCCCTGTGGTGACGAAAAGACTAAAGAAAAATGGATGGCCTGTGTTGAAGATGAAATGGCTTAGAACTCCTTCTATGACAATTTCGTTATAAAAAGGCGTAGTTTATTTTAAACTTCGGAGGACAAACAGTGCAAGGTCTGTGTGTGTTTCATTCATGCGTTGAATAAGTAATGTTAAGTAGCTAGCCTAGCCTCGCAGCAACCTTGTCGAGCTAATCTTTTCACCAAAACATGAGTTATTCTCGTATAGTTTCTGTGGAATGGGAGAAGAAAAACGACATTCATCGTAGACTTTTTTTTACCTAAAACTTTTTGAAAGGCCTATTCCGTCCTCCCATAACTATTAACACTGTAATTCAAAAATATTGTAAAAGCCAATAATAATTTAAAAGAGTAACCATGGAGTTTCTTGCCGGCTCTTCTCCATAGGAAACGACTAATTGGAACCGTGCACCTAGCTTCTGACGTTTCATAAGTGACCATGTAGGCTTATGTATGTGAAATAAAATATTTTGATTTGATTTGATTTGAATAATAAATAAATTAAAGTCGCTTTTTGTATCTGTCTATGCGATCGTATTGTTCTGTCCTACGCAACGGATTTTGATGCGATTTTTCCAGAAGGTTTATTTGTATATCATTAAACTTTTTTACCTCAATCATTCTGCCTAGTCTTTTCCCAACTATGTTGGGGTCAGCTTCCAGTTTGTGGACCGGATGCAGCTGAATATTAGTATTTTATAGATGGAGCGACTGCCTATCAGACCTTCACAACCCAATAACTGGTTAACACGATACCTCTTTGCAAGACTTTCAGGCTTGTAACGAATGTCAAAGATCTACGAATGACAGCTGGGAAAAAAAAAAAATTAAAGTAATAAAATCTAAAACCCAACTAAGACAAGAAGGTCAATAAACTAAAAAGATATAAACAAGACACTACAGACTGACAAATTAAAAATCCGGAGTCACACGTGTTAGGGCATAAATCGAACAGATTACGTGTGACTCCGGATTTTTAATTTGTCTGTCGTAGTTGGGTTTTAGTTTTTATTACTATTTTTTTTAAATTATGTCTTGTTTTCGAAATCTTCTCCATTCCTTGTAGTAAGTGAGCGTAAAGGGCATATATAACAGTGTCCTTCACCTCATCATAATAAAACAATTTCTCGTACATTAACAGCAAAATGCTTTTAAAACTTGTTTACGGTTTAAACTTTTTTTGTGGCCAATTACTGGAACATCACATCGTTAGTATCAAAGTTAAGAGAACATGAGCGATTAAACTGTAAGTTTTATGAAGTGTCTCTTGTAGATATGACTTTACAAGTTCTGCTTGCGGCTGTGTCCGTGAAAGTTTTTCAGGATGAGAATCGTCTTCTTAAGTCATGTTGACAGATGCTTCAGATTTTGGAATGGATTAGACGGTTTATTTGTGAGAAAACATTAAAACATTAGGAAATTTCTCGCCGTCTGGTCAACACTTCATTGTGACCAGACGGCTGGCTCGTTCTTTGCCATTCAACGTCGCAATGCTACCAAGTTCAAGCTTCTGGGCAAGTTTCCAAATGACAGCGATAAGCACGAGTACTTCGACGCATAAGTGTCCTTTTGTTTTTATATTTATTTGTATATTTAATAATTTAATTTAATGTTAGATTGTATATGTAGGTATATTGTATATAATATTTTTCAGAAAACATAATTTTAAATCAAAAATATTTTGCTTTCTTAAATAGGTATATTATTTGATCCGTTCCAGTAATTCCACTGACACAAATGACATTATGTTTGTATATTTAAACAGTATCACTTTACTAACTTTTTTCGACATTGTGACTGCGAGTAATAATTGGGTTTCCAAAATACAATAAAAACTCATACATACTACATATTTTATTAACAAATGGTATCAAACAGAATTCCACGGTCCAGAAAATTCAAATAACTTCATTTAAAAAAAAACGAAAAATAAATTCGGTTTTCAAATTCTGTCCACGTCCGTGGCACAGTCCGTAGGCAGATCAGGGTCGGTCCACTGTGCAATATAAAATTTCACGCATCAGCTGTTGATGAAGGCAGATAAATCATTCTAGTGAACTCTTTTGGGGACGAATTATTTATATTGTGAGTTTGTCTTTTTGTAAAGGGTAGGGTAAGTAGGGCTTGAAGATGGGAGGTTTCTTGCCCACGGTTCTCCATATGAAAATTCCTTTTGGAAAGAGCAGCTAGATTCGATTTTAACTTTTGACTTTGGAGGCATTTGGCAAATATTGTTGGTCAGCTGCCAACCATATTTGTTATGTTTTCGTCAATAATCTTAAATTGTGCGATTGATTGCCTGCCCTGCAATTGGAGGATTCGAGGATCACTCTTAAGAAAGAAAAAATTGCTAACAGGATCTTATGATTTAGAAGTTAATTTGTAAATTTGTTAATTTCTTATGATGGATGACTCATCGTTTCGGCTCGCTACATGTCTCCGCTTAGGCGCACCTTGTGTTGCTCCGCATCGGTGTCACTGCGGCGAAGCTGTCGACAGTCTCGGGCACCATGGCCTGTCCTGCTACAGGAGTGCAGGCCGCATAGCACGGCACGCCAGCATCAACGATATTATTCGTCGAGCCCTTGTCACCGCCGGCGTACCAGCGGTATTAGAACCAAACGGCTTGGTACGTGACGATGGGAAGAGACCAGATGGCATGACGTTGCTGCCTTGGAAGGTGGGTAGGCCTCTGGTGTGGGACGCAACGTGTGTTGACACCCTTGCGCCATCCCATGTTCCTAGCACGGCGGGCTGTGCTGGCGCCGCTGCTGCGGCTGCTGAGACCCTTAAGCGGCGCAAATACTGTAACCTTGTGGGCAACTACAGTTTTGAGCCGTTTGGGGTCGAAACGCTTGGGTCATGGGGCCCGTTTGCGCGTCTCCTTTTTAAGGAAATTTCTCACCGACTGGTCGATACTTCAGGCTGGCTAGTTCTTTGGCCAAAGAATTAGCATTGCCATTCAACGTGGCAATGCTGCCAGTCTTCTGGGCACGTTTCCGGATGACAGCGATGCGGACGAATACTTTGACGCCTGAGGATCCCTTTGTTTTTATATCTATTAGTAAGTCCTTTTAGTTTTCGTTTTTTTTTGTTAATTATTAATTCCATAAAATATAATGTTATATTGTAATTTGTAAACAGATCCTCCCACTATCCCTCCCTCTCGTTGGTCACGCCTACGCGGACCCATTGCGCACTGGCGTCATGGGTACTTCTGGGGTCTGTAACCTGATACCGAGTGGGACTACTTGAGATTATAACAACGATAAGTCTTAAGTTTTGTATCGGAGGTGTTTACAACACATACAATGTCGTTGGAATCGCAATTAGATAAGCTTAATGTGGAGAAACAGCACAGCTTAAAAAAATGATAAACCGTAAAGTTATAGCCCATAAAGTTGAAAATTGCTAGGCAGATGATAATGATGACATCCATCACTAGGGCACATACCTACTATCCTGCTAATATTATACACGCGAAAGTTTGTGAGGATGGATGGATGGATGGATGGATGTTTGTTACTCTCTCACGCAAAAACTAGAGAACGGATTTGGATGAAATTTGGCACACTGATAGTTTATAACCTGTTTTAACACATAGAATACTTTATATCCCGATATTCCCACGGGATCAGGACTTATGCGGGTAAAACCGCGGGGCGCTGCTAGTAGCCTATATTTAATTTCCTGTTTATAACTATCCGTATGTTACCCCAGACTTTGAGGACTGAAAGCATTACAAACAAAAAAAATAACATTATTTTCAGCTTCCCATAGTTTTATTAATAAACTACATTGAAGCTAGCCTTCCCTAAGTGCTAAAAGGTAGGTAGGTACTCTACATTTCCTAGATTCAAGTATTCTTGCAAGCATCGGGGCTCTTCATCGAGACACGATCATTATAACTAGATATGATCCACTTAACTTGAGAGGCACTTAAGTCTTCCTATTTTTATAATATAAGTGGTTTTGAGAGCTTCATGTCGTGCCACTGAAAAGAGTACCTTAGATGGTTTGGTAATGTTGAGAGGATGAATGAAAGTTGAATAACAATAGTATATTATGCAATTAGTGAATAAAGGACGGATTTAAAACGAGGGCCATAGGTGAATCACGAGCAAGTGAAGGATTCTAACGACTGAATCACGACCGTAGAGAGTGATTCATGATGATTGAATCACGAGCAATACGAGTGTTTCAAGTGTTAGAATCCTGAGCGACGCGAGTGATTCATGGCCCTCGATATAAATTATACCGTTTTATTCAAGAGTTGCATACTATACTTTATACCATGACTACGAGAAAAAGAACTTGCAACTTCGAGTATGTTGTTATGTCAATGTTATGACTTGTTTAAAGTACACCGTAGCATAGAATACATACTCTATAGGAAACCAGACTCGGAAAATGTGCCAGAAGCTTGATTTTCATTTTTCCATTTGCAAAACTCATCGTAGGCTTTGATGTAAGTTTTCTGCTATACCGGCCGCCCTCTCTTTCATAAAATCAGGTGTTAACACATCTTCTTCATCACTTGAATGTATTTTCAATCAATTTATTATTAAGTAACACTAAACTTTGTGTTCGTACAACTTACAGTATTCAAAATAGCGCCAATTTACTAATGACAGCAAAGAACACAAAACAGTTTTTATTCTAATGCTACGTAAACTCCTTGTCGAAAATGTTGACCAATCAAATCGGAGTTTGTATCGAGTATTTTTTCTCATGGAGGTGGTATAGCATTGAGATGGAGGTCGAGTATATTGGTGTGTTCTAAATTCAAACACCAAAACAGTGATTAAAAGTGACCTTATTGTTAATATTATGTATTATGAAAGGTCAGGTGAGTAGTACGCAACGTGCGTGTAAGACCAATACCCTAAATGCATAACACAATTGTCACTATCATTTTCATTTTTACAATTCAACAAAATTCATTGCAAATTTTTCGAACTTATGAAGTAATGGGTTACCAATATCCTTCAAAATGATTCAGAGAGATGTGATTGATCGTGTTTTACGCAATAGGGAATATGCATCATGTGATTCAAATATGTTTATCAAGTTTTTTTTTTATAAACTTTATTACTTCAGAATTATGCCTCCATCAATATTTTTGAATTAAATTTCTTTTCGAGCGAGAAATTAATTTTTAAAAAATCCCAAAAAACTGTGGGTAATTTAAATACTTGAAAAGCTAAGAGCGGATGTGACGTAACAACAATTCAGGACAACAAACAAAATGTCAATATCAAGTCAATCAACAAGTGTCAAGTCAAATGTCAAACACTCCTACAAATAGGACTGTTTGACATTAGCTTGACACTTGCTTGTTGGTTTTCATGGAATGTGACGTCACCACACCAAGCGCGCCAAATGGAGGGCGTTTAATTATCCCGGATCGCGTGGAAATTAAAAAAAAAAATTTAAGTACTTTAAATTCCTTTTTTGCCGTCGATTTTTTTTAACTATTATTTGACGATGTAAACTATCGAATAAAAAAATTAAAAAAATACAAACACATATTCCCTATTAGGGTGCAGATTATGAACATAAACGAAGCAAAACGAGTAAGGATCATATTAGGTGGCGTTCTGAGGCCCTAGACAAAGTGCCATTCTTCTATGAGCGATAACGATGATGGAAAAGGCAAGAATGTATAGGAATTGACGTTAGTTAGGTATCGAAAAGCTTATGTCAATCCTGTTGAAAGTCGTTGTAGAAATACGAAACGCGTTCGAAGCGATTGTCACTTGTCTAAGCCCTCTGTAGTGTCTGCCTACCCCCATGGAAAGAAGGTTTGAGTGTATAAAAAAATAAAATAAATTAGTTTATTTTTTTCTCCACAATATTACTCTTAATTGCTAGCCTTATTTCTACGGTAACATATTATAGGGGTATTATATTGTGGGAGACTGGTGCCTAAACTAGGCTCAAGGCCTGTATTTCAGGTCACCAGGACTCCTTCATTTAAGTTTAACAAATTATGTTATGTACTCGTACAAAATGGTATGCAATTAGGGAAACGTTAACATTTTTTTTTAAAAGCTTACTAATTATAGTTGCGATTTATTTGTTAGTATGGTTAGTATCAGGGTAGGAGTGAGGTTGAGTGTGTACTGCGTGTATCTATAGTTTGTGTAGTTGGGGATGTGTGTGTGGGGGTGATGTGCGCGTGGGGGGGGGGGTTGTGAGAGTGTGTGACTGTGAGAATATTTTTTTTTTTTTTTTGGTCGAAGCATATTTGCATAATGATGTTTATGTTATGACTGTTAATAAATTTTCAGTGTCATCGTAGTTGAGTTCTTGAAGCCAACTATGTAGTTTCATTTTGCACTTTATTTTATTAAGTTCATAAATAGATATGACCCTATTTACTTTATTGTAGAGATACCGACCAAGGTGATAAAAGAAACGTTTTGAAAAAGATGTTGAAGGCGAAGTATGATAGTTCACAACAGGATTAAATCTTCTCTTAGCTCGAGGGAGTGAAGGATTGTACGTTAGAAGTCTATGCTGTTTCAGGATGATTTGTTGAATAAACAGTTGACGCACCGTCAAGACTTTCGCTTTTTGGTATAATAGTGCTGTAGGGTAGCGATAAGGTAACAACAAAGACACCTTCAGAATGGCTCTCTGTGCTCTTTCCAGTTCCAGGAGGGTAGTTTTTGGAGCACCACCCCAAGAGGTGATGCAGTATGTTATTAAAGACTGAGCCAGAGCATAGTATACCATTTTTTTAATTTTATCGTCAGTCACGTTTCTTAGGGTCTTAAAAACATATATCAGTTTTCTCAGACGTTTACTTAAGGTGTTGATATGTTCCTGGAATTTTAGTGTGCTGTCTATAGTTAAACCCAGGTATTTAACACAATCGGTTTTGCTGATTTGAATACAAGTGCATGTAGTGGAGTGAGGAAATGCACACGTGTGGGCTAGGATAGTGTTTGGCGTCATGGATGGAGACGGTGTATGCTGTTTTATGGAGAAGGTGACGTATTTTGTTTTTTCCGCATTTAGAGTGAGAACATTGTCACGTAGCCAGTCCGATACAATATTGAATCCTGACTGGGCGCACACAAAGACCTCACTCCAGGTGTCTGCAGTGAATAAGAGGGCTGTATCATCTGCGAAAGTTATGACTTTGCCTTTCGGGAGAGTGAGCATACCCAGCTCGTTTATATATATGAGGAAGAGTGTCGGACCGAGCACGCTGCCTTGTGGCACACCGTAATTAACTTGGCACTCGTCACTGACACTCTCTCCTATTTTGACGCTCTGGGTACGCTCACTCAGATAATCCACAAAAAGTTCGAGTTGGATTCCTCTTATTCCAAGCCGTTCCATCGTATGTATGTTAACTGTCTTCTATTTTTATAAAACGGGGAACTGGAAATATAACTTGTTCATTACTTATGATTATTCCTAGAGTTGTTAAGTTTGTAATAGAAGTTAGTTCGTAGCTGATATTCTTAGAATTTACAAGTTTGCAATAGAACAGTGAATGGTTCAACAAGTGGGGTTCGGTCTCATACCTCGGACTATTAACGGCTAACATTGACGGCTTTGACCCATTGGAATTCAAATATAACATTTCTCGGATCCAAACCCTAAACCTCAAAATTATAGATATATTTAGTAGCCTACTCCGCTTAACTATTTTTCAAGAATCATAAAAAACCCTGTAAGGAATCGACACGTGTTTCACCTCTCAATGAGAAAGAGAAGAGAGAGTTTCTCTGCGTCCAGCGCTCGGTGTGGCAACAAGTTATGTTCTGGTTTGACTTCGACTGGTCAATCGTCATCCTGAGGATGCCTCGTTGAGAGGTGAAACACGTGTCGATTTCTTACAGGGTTGTTTATGACTCTTGAAGAATAGTTAAACGAAATAGGTTACTAAATATATCTACGTCTATTGTATTTTATAATGGATTTCCGCAAAGTCACGCCTGAACCATTTAACAATCTCAAAATCGTACTTTACCCCACTTAAATCCAAAATTCCACGAACCACTATTTCTAAGATTTACACATAGAAATATCAATATGAGTAAATTAGTATTCAAGTAAGCATTTCAAGTATAAATTCTAGCAACAGTTGACGTCGCCAGACATAGGCTGCTGTGCCTAAGGCAATTATGTAGATTCTGTACCTAGGCAGAACGCGCCAGGCATTCGTGTGAGCCTGATTTGATTTGCCTGAAGACCTGGTTGCAACATGACGTGCCTATGTTATAATGTACGACTGGTGTAGTGCTGTAGTACTATTCCATACGTTACATAAATTTACGCCTGAATTCCTTGAAGGAGTAAAGTGCAAGCCATATGTCGGCAGTTATGTTTTAATTCCCATTTAACATAAGGTGAACATAGTGCCATTAACTTACCAAAATCCGCTGCTAGAACTTATTCAATGAAAAAATTCAGTAACTTTTTACCCGATCTGGGAATCGAACCTGGAACGACACGTTCAGTTGTCGCACTTGCGATTACTGGACCACCTGTGATAAATCTATTTTAAACATAGTTCCTACCTAAAATACCAGAATACGCAGAGAAGTTTCTGCTTCTAGCGTTCGGTGTGACAACAAGTCGTGTTCTGGTTTGCGACTGGTCAATTGTATTGAGAGGTGAAACACGTGTCCATTTCTTACGGGGTTTTTTATGACTCTTGAAGAATATTTAATCGGAATAGGTTACTAAATACCTATATCTATTGTTTCTACCTATTTGAATGAACTTCATCACTGCCATAACACCTTTGACCATCATACCTTTGGGACTTAGGCATAAAGCAATGTTACAATATAACGTAGCGTTTAATTTTAGAAAATAACATCACGCCTATAATCCCCAAAGGGTTAAGCAGAGGTGTACCAATAGTACACCCACATTTCGCCAGTTATGTTTAGGTCCCATGTATACCTGGCGAGCCTGTTACCAGACTACGAAAAATCTTATTTTGAATCAAAAATAATAACCTACCACACATACGTATTTTATATTAATTAACGATGCTGTATGTAAAATTAAATCCGGAGGAATTTGAAATATAATTCTATCCTCATTAATTAATCTTATTAATCCTTTGTTTAAATATAATAACAATACACTCCATTAATGTAAATAGAATTTGAAATAGGTGTCCCATTTCAAATTCTGTTTACATTAATGGAGAGTGTATAATGAACTAGTATTTACCATCAAACACATGAACTGGGGGTAGCTAAATAATAGCCGGCGCACGGATTGATCGGCGGTTATGCTACGCTTGCCGCGGCCGGTTCGTGGATGGGTGACCATACATTGCATATCGAGACGCCTCCATGCCTCGGAAAGCACGTTAAGCCGTCATTCGTAGATCTATGACAGTCGATAAGGGACGTCAGAAACCTCGAAGTCTGACAACCAGTCTTACCAAGGGGTAACGTGTTGTACATGTGCAGGTCAGATAGGCAGTCGCTCCATGTATAATACTGGTATTCAATAGCAACTGGAAGCCGACCCCAGCATATTCGGGTAAGGCTGCGCAGATAGATACAGACATTAACTGAATCCCGTGTGTCGGTTCAATGCGTTCTGTGTACAAACGCATTATCTGTTAGCTGATTGGTTAGTTAGCAAATACCGCTTTGTGAAGCGGGGAGTCATGAGTGATGATAGCTGTAGTAGTCGTTTGTAGTTAGATTATACAATCTGGCTACTGTTAATAAATCTATATCGATTTGAGAACTTATTATTCTTTGAACATTGAGACTTATTGCTTCAGAGAAGGACGTGGTATGATACCTGTCCAGGTTCTCATGTCATGCTGATAGTAGAATGTTTTTTTTTGTTTGACAAATGCCCCAGGCTTATACTGTCTTCGATCTGTAGGTACCTGCAGTTCTTTTCTTAATGAATGTTTATAAAGATTATTGAACTAATTCGTAATGAGTCGACCAAGCGTTTGGCGATGTCTTGAAAAACCAAGTGGGCACTCGGACCCCATGGCCCTAGGGTTTCAACCCCAAACGGCTCGAACATATGCGTTCCGATAAGATTGGAGTATTTGCGCCGTTTGAGGTTTTCTGCACCTGCAGCAGCAGCTCCCGCCGTGCTGGGACGATGGGATGGCGCAGGGGTGTCGACACACGTTGCATCCCACACCAAAGGCCTACCTACCTTCCAAGGCATTATGGTCATTCCGTCTGGTCTCTTCCCATCGTCGCGTGCCAAGCCATTGGGTTCTAGAACAGCTGGCACGCTGGCGGTGGCAAGAGCACGACGGATGATGTCATTGATGCTGGCGTGCCGTGCTATCCGACCTGCGCTTCTACTGCAGGATAGGCCATGGTGACCGAGGCAGTCGACACCTTCACCGCATTGGCAGCGATGCGGAAGGTCTCTTTACGTGACCAGAGGGCTGGCCTATTTTTTGATGACTTTTGATGACAGCGATGCGGACGAATTTTTTGATGCCCTTTGATAATTTTCCCTTGTACATAATTATTATTATAGATATTATAAGTCTTTAAGTTAAATAAAAACCATTCGTAATTCATAAAAAATAAAATATACTTGTACAAAGTTTGTACATAATAAAAATATTTTAGTGTTAGTTTATATTATAATTAAATTCTAATTAATAATTTAGTAAAGTTAATTAATGCCTTAATATAAAAATTATAACAGTGATTCTGAAAACTGAAAACAAATACTGAATTTTGAGAGTAGTGTTTTATGTTAGGGCAATAAAACGAGCTAAAACAAATTAGTTAGAGATACAATGAAGGTCTTTTTATACAGAGCCTATATTTTGTCCCAAACAAAGTACCTTTCAAAGTCTTCAATGAACGTACGTCATTCAACATTGAGTCAGAGGAACTTTCAAAGATCATCAATCATGATAGGACTCTGACGCCGGACGCTCTGAACATAACTTCTAGGTACCTACTACGTAGAGCGGTATGATTGAAGGATATAGTCTTGATAACCTTATTGATATATTACTTCTTAGTAAGAAGGTTCAATAAACTCGTATCTTTACAGGACCGTTGATTCGTATTGTTCCGAAATAAATAATCCCCATTTGGCTAATGGGTATTTGAATAAGCTAGTTACGGGTACTCACACAAAGTTCACAACTTAAGAATAAATCAATCAATCAAGTCAGCCCATCGCGGTTCACTGCTGCATATAAGCATCACCCAGGCTGTGCTAAAACACCCTGTTTTTTTCATGATGAGTCATATTAGGATGAGTTGGTAAATCATCCTAATATGACTTATCCCGGGCGGAGCGGGAGGTCGTGTCAGACTTTTACTGACTAAAACCCACCCGTGTTCCTTCAGTTGTCTGTTGCCAAGGCCCCGGTATCCCTTTCGAACTTTCCCGCAACCCTGGCGGGCATGCCACTTCAGATTGCTTGCTCTGCAAACTATGTCCGATAACTTTAGCATAGTGTCAGGTAAGTCTCTGATTCAAAGATATACAGTATTCTTCTGTGATCCGAGATAATAATTATACTGCGATCATCAACAAAAAGTTGTAAAATATTGTGATAACCATAATTTTCTTATTGACAACAGTTTCTAATGTAATAGTTACCTACGGGGTTGAAAATGCGATCAAAACGCTCTATTATTAAATCGTTAACTTCAACTCAGTGAGTGTAGCCTGTTTACCTGGTGCATTAGAGGTTAGTCGTGTGTGATGTCAAATATCGCTGCTGCTACGCGCGACTGGAGCGTGTTTATATTTTGTAGATAATATTGCCCTAAATGACTAAAATGCTGTAAATATTTAAAAGAAATACGGCTTCGAGATGGGAATGTGATGCGAAGGAATGAGGATATCAGAAGGCGTAACACTTTCACGCTGGATAACTCATAAGAAAAATCAGTTGCTACGCCTCGTCCTAGCACATGCGTCACTCCTACGATGTCATAGGGCATGCGTCACTGCTACGCTGTCGTAGCACATGCGTCACTGCTACGCTGTTGTAGCACATGAGTCGCTGCTACGCTGTCGCAGCACATGCGTCACTGCTACGCTGACGTAGCACATGCGTCACTGCAACTCTGTCGTAGCAAACAATAACCTTGTGCGTAGGTTTTGTTCGAACTAGTCTAATCAGTTCAAGGGGTGCAGGACGCTGAAAGCTATCGAATACCCTTCGGAATACTATAGATCCTATAGCTTACTATATAGTATTCTAAAGGTTCTGAAGGCCCAGACAAGTGAAAATAGCTTTTAAAGCGTTTCGTATTTCAACTACGACTTTCAACAGGATTGACTTTATCTTTTGTCGAAGTCGTGATGATTATGGCATTATTTCTTAGTAAATTCCGGAATTAATAATTGTTATTTTCCCTGAATTTTCCGTGTAATAATAGTTTCGGCCTGTTGCGTATTAAGGCTCACCTCATGGTACTTAAACATAACTGGCGAAATGTGGGTGTACAGGCACCAGCAAAAATATGTATACACTTGGCAAAATTCAATAACCATTTTTTCGTGGAATAACGATTGCAACTTTGAGATGATACCTATTTCATAATAATATGGGGTCTAAAATGTATAAATTGTAATTACATTAGTTTCATTTATTACTTCTCCATATTACATCACTTTCACCATCACTAATGAAGCATATTAAGCATTGAATGCTATGTACAGTAATAATTGGATTTCAGATTTATGTACTGTATTTTTGTACTAACTGTATTGATTGTCTTAGTCTGTAGTCTGTCAACTGTACTTATTAAAATAAAATAAAATAAAATAAATACTATGATAAATGATAAATGATTTTATTTCTGTAAGTAGGTTTGTACAAACACTTTTACACGTCAATCAGATTTTTTAAAACTAGATGAGGTCGGCGTTTCCTATCTGACTACTCTGAGAAGAAAGGCCGAAACAAACTCAGAGGTCACAGTCTCTTTTAAAGTCCAGACATAATCTTGGTCAGATTATGTGAAGACCATGTAGATTGGTGTCTGAAATGGTCTTTTGAGGAAAGAACCACACAGATTGAGTGGACCTGTCCAGTCAGTGCACGCAATTGTCAATAATCGTGCAGCTCAACTCCGAATTTAAGGAGCTCAACGATTTGACGAACAATACCAAAGAAAGGACATTTGGTTAGGCCGCATAAATTACTCAAACTGCCAGACTATGATTAATTAAAATTAAGAAAAAATAAATAATAAAAAAGAAAAGAAAGATCCACATAATCTTCACATTCACAATAATTAAAAATAATATAATACTTTACAAAGTAAATATTCATGTCAATGTAAATATAAATATAAAAATCCGGAAATAATCTTGGTCAGATCATTTGAGGACCATGTAGATTTGTGTCTGAAATGGTCTTTTGAGGAAAGAACCATACAGATTTGAGTGGACCTGTCCAGTCAGTGCACGCATTTATCAGTAATCGTGTAGCTCAACTCAGAACTTAAGGAGCTCAACGACTCGACGAACAATACCAAAGAAAGGACATTTGGGTAGGCCGCCTATAGTACTCAAACTGCCAGATAAATAAAAAATATGATCCACATAGTCCTCAAATTCACAATAATTAAAATAATAATAATATTATACTTCACAAAGTAAATATTCATGTCACTGTGTAGGTATATAATAAAATAAAAAGTTACCAAAAATAACAAAACTCGTAAGTAAGTAATTTAAAACCAAAAATAAAAAAAATAAATGTACAAATTGGAGCAGCTCAATCCCAAGCCTTTTTGTCCTCAATGTAATCTTTAATGGTATAAAACGCTTTTTGGCACAACTTACGTTTAATGAATGTTTTGAATTTATTAAGGCTTAGATCTTGTACGTGGCTTGGAAGCTTATTGTAAAAGCGTATACATTGACATCTGAACGAGCCACCTATTTTCTTGAGCCTCGTTGTAGGTACAACAAATTTGTGTTTGTTCCTAGTATTTATATTATGGATATCACTGTATTTTTTAAACAATTTTATATTTTTATGTGCGTATAAAAGATTTTCAAAAATATACTGTGAAGGCACAGTCATTACATTTATCTCCTTAAATTTCTCTCTGAGAGAGTGTCTCGGACTTAGTTTATAAATTGATCGAACAGCTCTTTTCTGCAAAACAAAGATAGTCTGAATGTCAGGGGCATTTCCCCACAACAGAATACCGTACGACATTACACTATGAAAATAACTAAAGTACACTAAACGGGCTGTCTCTATGTCAGTTAAATTACGAATTTTTCTAACAGCATATGCTGCGGAGCTTAGTTTTTTTGACAATTTATCTATATGTGGGCCCCACTGAAGCTTAGCATCTAAAGTTAAGCCCAAGAATACTGTTTTATCTTCGGGATTCAATTCTTCACCCTTTATCAACACATTAGTTTTCACCTGCCTAACGTGAGGTAGCGTAAACTTAATGCATTTGGTTTTTTTTTCATTAAGAAGTAAATTATTAACATTAAACCAGTGAACTACTTTTGCGATCGCGCTATTTACATCGTCAGTAACCAGCTGCTGACGTTTAAGTTTAAACAAAAGCGAAGTGTCATCCGCAAACAACACTATCTCATGATTATCCTTTATGAGGTAAGGCAAGTCATTAATATAAATAAGAAACAAGAAAGGACCAAGAATTGAGCCCTGTGGGACACCCATTGTTACTATAGATCCGGGAGATCTTTTCCCATTAACGTCAACGCTCTGAATCCTATTACTCAAGTATGAAGTAAGAAGATCCAGAGCGGTGTTCCGGATTCCGTAGTGGCGGAGTTTCCTGATTAATGTTTCATGAAGAACGCAATCGAATGCCTTAGACAAATCACAAAAGATGCCCAAGGCATCGCATTTATCTTCCCATGCATTATAAATATGTCCTAAGAGTTCAACACCGGCATCAGTTGTTGAACGACCCCTTGTGAAACCGAACTGCTTGTTATGTAACAATCTATGTCTATTAAAAAATCTTTGCAATTGCTCTAAAATTAGCTTCTCAAATATTTTACTAAAGGTAGGTAGTACTGAAATAGGTCTATAATTTGTGGGGTCTGATGTACTACCTGATTTAAACAAAGGTATTACTATTTTTCATAAGGTCAGGAAACTCCCCACAGTCGATACAATTATTAAAGATAAGAGCTAAAGTAGGTGCTACAATGTCAATAATAGACTTAGCAACTTCTACAGAATTACCCCACAGATCTGCAGTCTTTTTTACATTTAAAGTGTGAAAGGTTTTAATTATGTCTGTACAGGTAATATGTTCAAAAAGAAATTCCGATTCGCAAACATTAACATTTTCCTTAAGCAAAGACTCAGCAACAGAAGGTGATGAGTTTAGGGATTTAGTAGTAGAAACGGGAATATCTGAAAAGAAATTCTCAAAGGCCTCGGCGACTTGTGAGTCTGATTTTATTATGTTGTCATTAATAGACAGGCTGTAGTCAGTATTTCGGTTACTAGACCTTCCCGTTTCACTATTAATAATATTCCAAGTCGTTTTAATTACATTACTACTGTTTTTAATCTTCGAACTCAAATAACGTGACTTGGCCATACAACAAACTTTTTTAAATAATTTTGAATAATTTTTAACATATAAATTAAATTCAACAGTGTTTACATAGGTCCTTTCACTGTACAGCTCATAAAGCCGTGTTCTACTTTTATGAATACCAATGGTAGCCCAATCACTGAAAGATACATTACTATTAACCGAGATAGTCTTGGGAATAAAGGTGGAATTAAATTGTTTACAGTATAAATTAAAAAAATCATCATATAGATGACTAGGATCAGTATGATTTGACAAAACTGGTAATGTATTAATAAGTTTTTCTTTAAAAACCTCCAAGCGACTTGCAGTTTTGGGGTTAAATGTTATATCCTTTTTAGCCACTTTGTTGTTTTTGATAGGGATAGTAACCCTTTGCCCGCAATGATCAGAATCTAGTAGATTTATAATTTCTTTGTGGCTTGGTATAATATCTGTATAAATATTATCTAGGCATGTGGCACTTGTAGGGGTTATTCGAGTGGGCTCCAAAAATAGGTTTACAAGATTGTAGGACTGAAACAAACTTATTATTTTACTACAAGAACCTGAATTTTCTAACAAATTAACATTAAAATCACCGCAACCCGGTGATTATCAAAATTGAACAAGAACTGGGTGCTTTTAAGCCAATGTTCTGTTATACAAAGAATATCAATATTGTTAAAATTCATAAATAATTCTACTTCTAAATCTTTGTTCATAAATCCTTGAATATTTTGATGCACCAGGTTAATATTATTTACTGATTTTAAACTTTTATTTGATTTTATTTTGCAATTCTGTATACTATTGCTAGAGGTTGTCTCTGTTGTCTGAATTTCTAATTTAAATTATTAACAATGTCAATATTTGATACCAAATTATTGGCTGAATTATTTAACATGTCACAGCATTGCTCAATAGAAGCAATTTGTTTAGCCAAATTCTTGGCTGTAATAGAAAAGTAATATGATAGCGACACAGCTATCTGTCTTTTACAATACTTTGAAAGATAGTACTTATCCACAAAAGATCTATCTTTTGTCAAATATAAGCGATTACCAACATAATTGTTAGTGTCAATTAAATGGAATAAATTATTATTGTATGTCAAATTGTGTAATGTCATATTAATTGCAGATCTAAAGTTGTTTTCTTCCTGTGGCAAACTTTGGCTGTAAGGGAACGTGAACATCACAATTTTTCTTAAACTAAGGTTGCACAAAGATCTATAATATTGGAGTAATTCTCCTTTGTTCACATTACCCCTATTACCCACAAATATTATTAATATAGTATCCTGATTATAATTGCATTTTATAGCTTTTTTCATTATGTCAAATAGAGAACAACCAGGCATACAGTAGTTAATTATTGAGTGTCCCGGATATTCATTTAACAACAAGTGACCTAAATCCTTTCCAATTTCTTCACAAAATAATATTATTTCTTTATTTACACTATGTCTAGGCAAACAGTTAGTAATTGATAATGGTAAACTGGCACTAGACTGCGGTATGGTGGTATCACATATTGTCAATGAATGGTCCGGTGTGGGTTCAATAGGTGGTGGTTGACAATGTTCACATTTGTTAGTTTGTGAGCTTACCAGCTCATTCATTGCCAATACATATTCCCTCATTTGGTTTTCAGAGGCTGTACACTTGATAGTCATAGAGGTAAGTTTCTCCTGTAGTTGGTCAAGTTCATACTGCAAGTCTTCTGTGTCAATTTGGTATTTCCTAGTACTTTTTTGTAAGTTTAATGAATACATATCTAATTGTTTTAGTAAATGCAACCTTTCTCTATTAAGTTTTACATTTTTAATGAAGAATTTTTGTTTTTTGACCATTTTTTTGGTTTTAACTATGTATTTGTTGATTTTTATGTATTTTTTCAGTTTATTTTTACTAGTAACTACCCTCACTGACTTACTTAATTTTGAATCTGATTTTGAATCATCAAGACCTGTTAAATCTATTGTGTAAGAAGAGGGGTTTATTACAGAAACCATTGATGGGGCTACAGGCACCAATTCATTGAATAGACTTTGATTCAACGAGGCAGTGATGTTAAGATTTGTTGTCTCAAGTTGTTCAATCTGACTTTGAGCCTCTTGTAGCTGCTGTTGTAGTACATATTTGTGATTAAGAGCTTGTTCATACTCATTGCTACACTGGCTGAACCCGTCCACAACAACTTGGAGCCTGTCCCGGGCTGCCATGGCATCAGTGTGTTGAATATATAACTGAGCCATTTCTGTTTTCAACTTGCTATTCCTTTCAAGAACACCAAGGAACTCTATTTCATTTTCATCTTTTTCCTTAATCAGTTTGTCACAGAGCTCCTGAGACGCCTTTAATTCGCTCAAAGCCTGACTGAGTTTGGTCTCTTCTAGGCGAGCCCGCGCGCTGCGAGTCATAATCATGATTAAAGAGAAAAGAGAAGAGGTTGGAAAAGAGTAGTGGATTTAGAAACAGATGATTAGTTGAGCGGAAAATGAAATTTAGATCGTAATGAAGAAGTTCTGTCACCAAACTAATTAAGGTTATGTTTACGTTTTTAAAATCATTAGCAACAAATCGTAGCCGTAATAAAAAAGTATCCAAAGAATAGTAGGCAAAAAAATTAGAACGTAAACAATCTACTACCAAGTAAAATATATAGTATTGTACCTGATATAACGAGATGAAAATGCAATATTCACTTGAGCCGGTAGGTAACTGTCAACGAATCACAATGTAGTTTTTACACATTATTTGCACAAAAAGCCTAAATTTAACACAGAAAACACTTAATTACGCTATAAACTAGTTAATAACTTGGAAATACGCCTTAATAAGAAGGAAATCTATTATTTAAAATTAAAATTAAAGGGACAAATTTAAATCAGCTGTTAGCTGTAGTGTTGCCACAGGAGGAAAAAGAAAAGTTCGATATAACATAAAATTACAATCAATACAGTAGGAAAAAATCACTTTTAAAAGTTGCTAAGTGTATACATATTGGTGCTCGTGACTGTACTATAATAGTACACCGACATTCCGCCAGTTTATCAGTGTCTTTCTGCCAAACCTTTCGGGGAAAACAGGCGTTATTATATGATAGGTAGGTTCGTTGTTGTGTTTGTTTGTAATTATGTGGTTCACATCTACCCTAGTAGCCACAAAAACCGCACGAGTTCCATTTGAGTTCGCTTCCGGTTTTACATCCGATTAATTCAATTCCGGATGTTTACCCAGCTAATGCGTTTTGGAACTTATTGGAATAAATATGATAGTTTCGAAACATCATGATGTTCCTGTAGGGGTTCGATTTTTTGTGAATATTTTAAAGTTATATAAAAATAAAATTATACCAGCGTCATATTGTAAAACATTTTTGGCATTAAGTCCGCCTTTGTACCATTTTTTTGTGCGAAAAGTTTAAATAAATAAATAAATATTGTCCCAAAGGCCTCTTCTCACACAGAGAAGGTGGCAAAGTCAAAGTCAAATAATTTATTTCAAATAGGCACATATATGGCACTTTTGAACGTCAAAACAAAGAAATAGAACTGATTCTAGTTGCCACTTCCAAAAGATAGTTTTCGTATGGAGGAGAATGGGCAAGAAACACCACCGTTACTCTTTTAAAAATGTTTTACAATATTTTGTATCATGTATACAAAATATTGTAAAACATTTTTAAAACATTATATAATTATATGTGAACTAGAAAATAACTAAAGCTTACAATATAGGATATACATTTATTAATCTAATGACTCTAGAATGCTCAAGTACCTAGTATTTTCTACTTTTAATAATAATTTAACTAAACTCGCGACAGTCTAAGAAGTCCGATTTGAGAGCCTGCTTTAAAAATATTTGGAAAATAAATTGTTTTTTTATAAACCGATTCTTGAGACATATCGATTGATCATACTTAGACAGTTTCTAATCGACGACTTATGTACATTGCTTAAAACTGATTCTCAAGGCATAACGTTTTATTACATGTAGGTACAGCTCGAAAGTCTGACAACCAGTCTTACCAAGGGGTATCGTATTCCCCAGTTACTGGGTTGTGGAGGTCAGATAGGCAGTCGCTCCATGTAAAATACTGGTATTCAGCTGCATCCGGTTAGACTGGAAGCCGACCCCAACATAGTTGGGAAAAGGCTAGGCAGATGATGATGATGACATGTACGAGAACGAAACATGAATCAGACTTCTTAGATTGTCGCGAGTGTGTGGGCTTTTTTCCTCTATTTTTTTTTTTTTTTTTAACTTTTCCCACTCAAAAAAGGTACAAAGGCGGACTAATGCCTTAGGCATTCTCTACCAGTCAACTGGTGGAGAGATTAGATGGCAGGTGCTCTGTTTGAGAGTAACAATAAAAATTAAAAATAAATGGTTCCGTTTCAAATTCTGCTCTTAATAAAATTAGCTCGAAACTTAATTAAAACATGATTCAGTTTCTATCAAATCTCGATTCTCAGAAAATAATAATGTGTTATTAATGTTAAGCAACTAATTACACTTAGTCATAAATTACCCAGTTACTGGGTTGTGGAACTCAGAAAGGCAGTCGCTCCATGTAAAATACTGGTATTCAGCTGCATCCGGTTAGACTGGAAGTGGACCCCAACATAGTTGGGAAAAAGGCTAGGCAGATTGACTTATTATATTTAGTCATTGTCGCGTACGTGGGATTAATTTATTTTTTATTACCAGGTCGCTGTACTAGGAATTAGAAATTCTAATTCCAACCAGTTCCCGTTTTGTATTAATTCAATTTGCGGTGAACCACAATTCCTGCTACATTCCCGAGTACAACACTATCTAGTATAGGCAATAGTGATGTGTCAGTGCACTTTGAAACTCGCCAACACCGAAATAAACCGCACATATCCGAAATGAAGCGGTTACGATTCGCGTTTGGCTGAAACTGATGAATAGGTATAATACTTAATGTTATCAGAATCATTGAAATACAATCATCTAATAATCGGCTTCTTTTTTTACTTTTAGCTCTATCTTCGAGCTTTCGGTAGAATGATTACTTGCAAAAACTTGCTTATCTACTAAACAAACAGACATCACACTTACAAAATATCGAATGGATATTATATCAGTCAGTCTGCCTAGCCTTTTCCCAACTATGTTCGGGTCGGCTTCCAGTCTAACCGGATGCAGCTGAATATCTGTTTTTACATGGAGCGACTGCTTATCGGACATTCACAACCCAGTTACTGATATGATACCCCTCGGTAAGACTGGTTGTCAGACTTTCGGGCTTCTGACGACGCGTAACGACTGTCTCAAATCCACGAATGACAACCGAGACCAACGGCTTATCGGGCTTTGGATGGATTGGCATGGATGAGTCTCGATATGTAAAGATGGTCACCCATCCACGGACCAACCCCGGCAAGCGTAGCTTAACCTGGCGGATCGACCCGTGTGGTTGTTAATACTTAGCCACGAGCTCCTCCGTATGGATATTACATACTTCTAACTTAATATTATAAACGCGAAAGTTTGTAAGTATGGATGGATGGATGGATGGATGTTTGTTACTCGTTCACGTAAAAACTACTGAATGGATTTGGTTGAGGCAAACAGATAGTTTCGTGCCTTTGTACCTCTACCTGTATTCCTACATGTTGTATCATAGCAGTTCAAATTGATGGGTACTTTGAATAAATAGGTTAGACTAGACTGGTGAATGTTAGTAGGTACCTACAGCTACGTTGGGTTTTATTAGGTCAGTGAAATTGTTTTGTTGTATCCTAACTAATACACATTTAAATAATTTAACTAATATTATAAATGCGAAAGAGAGTTTGTTTGTTTGTTACACTTTCACGCTAAAACGGCTGAACGGATTTGGATGAAATTTGGCACAGGGGTAAACCATGACCTGGGTTAGAACATATGATACTTTTTATCCCAAAATTCCCACAGGATCGAGACTTATGCGGGTGAATACGTGAGGCGCAGCTGGTAGTGTTATAAAATAGCATATTGCTCTACTGTGCATTGTTTTGAAAGGTGTGTATGTGCGTTTCAAACTACACTAAATTGAAGAGACTGTACGGATAAATGTTTAGTGCAGAGTTTGAAACTGTGACCGGTAAGGAGCAGTTGCCCCGTTCATCAGATGAAACGCCACAATACCTGGCGAAATGTAGGCGCACTTTATTCGTGTCCAACAAAATGTGTTTTGACATTCCGTCAGCAAAGTTTTTAGTATGAATGTGGATATAAGAGTAAGTAGGAGAAGACCAGAGAAACGATGGATGAACTGTGTGAAAGCTGATGCCTATGAAAGGGGTTGACGACTATATAGGGTTATTGCTAAAACACCAACAACCTCTTAAGGAGTCATTGTACTCATCATTATGAACAACTTTTACTATGGGAACAAATATGAAATCGCGAAAAAAATACAGCTGTTCCGTACATTTATGTTCGCATAACTCGTCAAAATGTACGGAACTCATATTTCATATTTGTTGTGTAACATCATTTATAATGTTTAAAAACGATAATTTTGAAACAAAAGTGGACTCGGCGGTGTGCGGCACTCGAATTTTTTAATCAATTTTAAATCGATTGTAGGTTCGATTGAATTGTTGGCAGAATTATTGGTTTTTCGTTCTGGGTCGCGGGCTCGATTCCCGCATAAAATAAATGTTTACAGACAGATAAACAGACAGACCGACAGAGTTACTTTCGAATTTATAATAATAGTATGCATTAGAATGGATTTATTTTGGTTCTAAAATAACCGCCTGTTCGTTTCGTTCACGTTATTTAAGTTTAAGATTTTACAGTCTTTTATTATAAGTGTTAATAATTCTTCCATTCATAGCCTAGCTTTTATGTCTCTCTACATTTTGTCCTTCAGTTGAATAGGTAGTGTTTACCACAGCGGAGGATGTTTTGAACGAAAATGTCACCAAGAAAATAGTACGCTGCATTGCTTATGATAGATCGCTAAAATAAAGAGCGGAGGAAAATGTTTATCTAGTGTCTTTTTCCTGTTCTACCTGTGCAATCTTCACTTAACTTACTTTTCAATGAAATGAAAATAAAAAAGTCTAGAGGTGTCGTGGGACACTCGGTTTGAACGAAGTTCCTTCCGCTGAATATTATGAATTAAATAACAGGCACAATGAAAAAAAAATACGAATACGATGCAGTTCCTGCACGTCTACCTTTACGACAGTAGTTTACCTTTAGGTACGCTTGTAAACACACATACTATAACAAAAATGTCCTGACTGTAAAAAGTTACACTTTTTAATGTGCCATGCTAAAAAGGCACTTAACGAAGCCGAAAGTCACTTGTTATTTCGTCATTGTGATCATTTTTTTGACCGGTATGTATGTATGTATGTATGTTTTTGTTCTGGACCAAACCAACAAAGTTCCAACTTTTTCAGACGTTTTTTAAAAAAAGCAGGTTTTTAATGCTTTATCTTAATTTAAATACCACAAACCCTGAATCGTTGCATGCACCCATAAACACAATGTTTTTCGCACTACAGTAAAAAGCGATATTTCACACCAAAAATAAAAATCCTTCCCAGCAATTTTTTTTTGTCCAATGTTACTTAATTTTATGTATAGAATGCGTAGTTGACGGCTATGTGATGGTTTTTTACATCCTGTATTAGTTAGCCAGCCAGCAAGTTTGTGATGGGGTATTAGATTATACAGGGTGCGTTGGAAGTAGGTACCTACATTTTTACCGACTTCAAAAAAGGAGGAGGTACTACGTTCGGATGACTGTTTTTTTTTTTTTTTTTTTTTTTTTTGTATTTTCACCGATAACTCCGCCGTTTGTGAACCGATTTTAAAAATTCTTTTTTAATTCGAAAACGTATACTCCCGAGATGGTCCCATATAAATTTTATTAAGTTTGCTTGCGTAGTTTTTGGGCTAGCTTCAATATTACGTATTTTTCCCACAGTCTATGTAGACGATATAATTATTAGACTCCTTCACTGTTATTTACATAGCAGGTAGTAACTTGTGTGGGGTGGGTACCACCACTAAAAAGTGGAAAATAAAAACTTTTTACAAAAAAAAAACAACCGACTTCAAAAAAACACTAAAAACGTGAAAAATAACTTTAATTTCGGAAGTCGGTGGCAAAAAACGAAAATTAAAAAGCAAAGACACCGACTTCCGAAATTAAAGTTATTTTTCACGTTTTTAGTGTTTTTTTTGAAGTCGGTTGTTTTTTTTTTAGTATCACCACTCTTTGAGACTATTATAAATTCAAGCTAGTGGGACAGTTACAAGCTAAGCTAGTATTATTACAAATGTAACGTTCAGTCATAATGGCTGCTAATAACAATTCTATGAATTATTCGGGCTGTATGATGCTGAAATTTCAGTGAACTGAGCACAAAACGTGCCTAATGGAATTTCTGATCATCATGATATCTCAGAACACTCTATTCACTGAGATTACATAGAAACAGACTGTATTTAGCAACAATATAGAGAATTATATAAGGTACAAAGTACTGGTTGTTCTTGTGGACACAAGTGTTACTTGCGAGCGTGGTGTCCGGGGTTGAAGCCGAGCATACCAGTTGGACAAGGTGTCATTGTGTTTTTCATTAAGTATTTTATTTCTCCGTCTTAAGCTCGAACCCTATTAATAGCGACTTAAACATAACTAGCACAATGTGAATTTACTAAACATCTCTACCTATACCTACGGGAAATACAGCCGTAATGATACGATATAAATGATACTACATAGGTTACACCGGACTCACGCACTCTATAAATTTTATAGCGACCAGAGCAAACCGCACGTTCGCGCGACAAAGTGGACCTAATGCATATTTGATTAGGAACGCCATTAGAACCTTGTAGACTAGATGTATAATTATTTATAAACTGCGGGGTTGTTCATTATGGTTAACTAAATTTACTTTTAAAAGGGCTTTACTTGGAGTTTCCCGTGATCGAATCAGAAATGAAGAGATCCGTAGGAAACCAAGGTAACCGACATAGCCCGAATTTTTTTCCAACTTAAGTGGCAATGGGGCAAGGCACATTCCTTGATGGCCGATGGTGCCGAAAGGCCTACAGGGCCTACAGAACCGATGACCTCTTAAAGGCCGCAGGAATCCACTGGATGCGGGAAACATTTAACCGGTCGAAGTAGCGGTACTTGGGGGAGGCCTATGTCCAGCAGGGGACGTCTTCGGGCTCTAATGATGATGATGAATTAACTTTTTTTCTGCCTAGCATTTTTTGCAGATAAAACACACACACATTACATTTTCTAGCATCGATCGGTGGGATTTAAGACCCAAGAATGGCTTGTGCCACCAAAGCTGAAGCTTTTAGGTAACATTGATAAACGCTATTATGAAAAAAAAGAAGTTTTAAGTACTTCTTTTTTAGAGAGTTAAGTACTTCTTTTTTGGAGATTATATAATTATCATATCACAATATTTAAGTGAGTTTTTATTTACAATAATAATCTTCACGTGACCAGAGGGCTGGCCTATTCTTCGGCCAAAGATATATAGATTAGATTTATTTTTTCTTTATATTTTAATAGATATTTGCACGCCGGTAGGATATGGTCTAAAGATCGTCTGTTTTATGTATCACCTCATGTTCTTTTTTTAATTACACACTCCTGAAACATGTATCTATTGCAACTCATGAATAATAAAATTATGAACTATTATTATACTATCTCTACAAATTGATGAATATTCAATTACCTACCATGTTTGTTACTAATTAAATTATCGGTTTTAAAACAATTTACAGCAAATTATTGCGTCGGACATTCGTGACCACAGCCTGTTTGCGGAATTGTTCAACAGACCACAAATAGTCACAACAAAACGGATTTACTAGAGCAAATACTTATAATTATTTTTTAACTATATTGCGCTATTCTAAGTTACTATGATTCTATGACAAAGACTTGTGTTAATAAAAATAGTAGCTACATTAATCCTAACTAATATTATAAATGCGAAAGTACTGACGTGTGAATCCAAAACACTGTATCTCAGAAATACCTATTTCAAGAAAAGGGCTTTTAAAACTTTTTTTTTTGTTTTAGTGAGCTTTAGTACAATGTTTAGTATGTGCTCATATCTCCTTCTACATGCTATAAAATGAAAAAATATAGGGCAATGTAACTGCCTCGAAATAATCAAATGAGCGCTATTAAGGCAAAACACTGTAAGTCGAGTTACAGTGTATTGGATTTACACGTCAGAGTAAGTTTGTTTGTCTGTTACGCTTGCACGCTAAAACGGCTGAATGGATTTGGCACATGGGTAGATCATGACCTGGAATAGGACATAGGATACTTTTTATCCCGGTAGTACGTTACCGTGGGATCATTTTCGAACTCCACGCAAGCGAAGCCACAGGCAAAAGCTAGTATTTCCGTAAAAACATAAATAACCCTTCTTTTCAGTCGGGTAAATACTGAAAACTTTTTTTTTCAAACTTGTCCTTTATTGTCCTACTACTGGACCAAGTCCTTCCAGAAGACCTGGACACGTACTTAACGTGTCCCGGTCTTCCAAGCTCGTCTTCAAACTTGTCCTTTATTATCCTACTACTGGGCCAAGTCCTTCCAGAAGACCTGGACACGTACTTAACGTGTCCAGGTCTTCCAAGCACGTCTTTCGGAGCAGACCTCAGCGGCGCCGTCCATCTTCAGGTACCCATCGTGTGGCGTTTGTGCAGCGGTCATCATGCATGACTACTAAAATTTAATACTTACGAACAGAGAAAAACACCTATTCAAATTCATACCATTTTTTTTTTTTTTTACTTTTACTAGTTCAAGGACAAAAAGTTTTCGTACTCATAATATTCAATGGACTGGAATATTCAAACGATCAGAAAAAATAAATCTTCAGTGATAAATCTGCTCAACTCCAGATGAAGATGACTTTCCAATATTTTTTTAAACTGAATACCTTCATAATTTAAAAGGATTTATTTAGTTTATTTATACTAAATTCCAAAATAATCAATCATCTAGCTATTTGATTGATGTTCAGACACAAACTGAAACTAAACTTTTAGACTTATGAAAATATTAATTTTATAATATTTCGTAAAGTTTGATGATTTTGAAGTTTCAGCAATTAATTTGTTAGATTCTGAGTTCCACTGTGGTTGTTTTCAGGAATTCGAGTTTGACAAAAGTTTATTTTATTTTTGATTTAGATAACTAAGGTGAAATAGTAATCAATTTTATAGAAAACTAATTAGTTGTTTTGCATTAATATTTGTCTGGGAGCAAAATAAGAAATATGTAATACTAGCAGTGCCACGCGGTTTCACCTGCATAAGTCTTGATCCCGTGGGATATATATCCAGGTTATAAAATATCTGTGTGCCAAACATCCAAATTCGTTCAGCCGTTTTTGCGTGATTGAGTTACAATATCCCAAAATATAAATTTTCACATTTATACCTAATATTACTAACCCGTAAGCCCGCAACTTCGTCTGCGATCCAGAATGAGAAGTAGCCTGTACCATGGAGATAGTTGTTCAGTTTGATAATCTGTAGGTACCATAACCTTAAAATATGAGCACACCTTTCTAATACATGCTTTTTAAACTGCAAAAAAGGTTGATTATAAATATTCACGTCTTTTTGTAAAACACTTACGGGAGTGTATGATAAATGGATTTTAGGTGTCAAAATCCAAGATGGCGGAGGTTTATGAAAATATTAAAGAATATTCGTTGGTACAATATTATTTTTTACCTTTTTCTTGTCTTAACTAATCTATCTTAATCTAAACTTTTAAACTATATGATAAAGAGGTAAAACTGTTTATATGTAATCTCACGGAAGTACCTACTGATCCAAATTACACAAATTTCACTGAGAGCTCATTTATTATCATGGTACTCGACATTGTGGCGGTATCTACATCGCCACATGCGAACTACGCATCGAAGACCTGACGTCACATAAATCCTGCATCGCGCAATTAGAGTTTACCGTGCAGTGAACATATATACAAAAATCCAATATCAATCAATGGGCAGTTGCCCGCCAGACACAACACCCGTCTGGTCGGAGGATCCTCCCTTTTCTATGGGGGATGAGTGAACTTTACACCCTGTTCCTCATACCCCTAAATTGGTGACCCCGACGTGATACGTCAACGCAGCCTTCGTGCAAATACTCCAGCGTGACGTCATCATCATCACTCCCGCAAGCTTTCAGTGAGGCGAGTCACACAGTCAAGCCAACACCCGAGGCGTCAACGGGTATCCTGACCACCAGCATGCAGCGAACGCGCATTCCTGGTCATCACCCTCAGCCTCATCACCCCGACTCACAGGGGAATCACCTCAATCACCTCAACCTCATCACCATGAGCCACTGGGGAACCACCGCAATCACATCAATCACCACAATCGCCGCAAACAGTTCCGACCCACCGCGAACAATGCGGCACCCGGTTCCGACTCACTGGAACCACAACTGGCACTGGCAAGCATCGCAAGATACAAGACTCAGCCCACTATCGACCTCCGGTCTCCGGAGGGGAGTGATGTGGCGGTATCTACATCGCCACATGCGAACTACGCATCGAAGACCTGACGTCACATAAATCCTGCATCGCGCAATTAGAGTTTACCGTGCAGTGAACATATATACAAAAACCCAATATCAATCATTGGGCAGTTGCCCGCCAGACACAACACCCGTCTGGTAGGAGGATCCTCCCTTTTCTATGGGGGATGAGTGAACTTTACACCCTGTTCCTCATACCCCTAAAACATAAACGAGTACACCAGGGTTCTTAGGTATTGCCATAAGGTAATGTATCATGGTATGGTTGAATTGTACGCGGATGGAAGTCGCTGGCAGAAGTGACAGTACTTGCATTATGAACTGAGTCATTGGACCATAAATGTCAGTAGCAATATGAATGTGCAACGCCTTAAGCGCCTTATCAAAAGTTTTCAACCTGTTCCATAAGCTCCATAAGTTTTTCATTCGAATTTATGACCTGACGACTTAGTTCTTAACGGTGACTAAGTGTGTAAAATGTTAAAAATGAGCTAAATATTTATAAGTATTTTTACGGAATCCAGGTAAATAAAAAACATCACGCTAGAAAAAGCGGAGAAAATTTTCCCACACTGAAGGTCATGTACTTATCCGATGGTACAATTATTGTTGTTAGATTTGTTGAATGAAATACATAAACAAAATTGATGACAATAAGTTGTAGAGTTTGCACAGTTCACGGTTATAGGCTCCCAATTTCATGAAACTTAAACATACCTAACTGGTGAAATGTGGATAAACTACGAACCCAGCTCTGCCTAACCCTTTGTAAGGAATGTAGGCGTGATGTGTTGTTTATCGAAGCCTTAGTAGCCAACTCCTGAGAACCAAACCATATTGTTCCCGCCAAGCATATTCAAACTGGTCAAATAGTCACAGAGCTTTGATATTAATAGGGCTGGGAAATTGGATAGTTGCATCACCATTTTGCTTCGAAACCTCTTGGACTAGGCACACAGAAGGTTTACCTTCATGTTCATGAATAAAGCTATCTCCAATTACGATTTGTAAACAAGTTATATTATTTTGAATGATCTTTGTTTCAGATGTTTCCTATGAACAACTAGAAGTATAGCACACACGCAGACATTTACAACCATTTATAATCAAACTACACCTCACCTAAGTGGACACATATTTACCTACAAATGCGGCCTCACGTCACTGTTGAGAGCGCTCTGTCTTGGTTTTCAATACTCAATACTCAATTTTTTATTGCATTCCATATGTTACATAGATGGTATAATAAGTAAAAGATCAATATGGACCCTGTCGGGCACAGCAAAATTAGGAGAGAGGAAGAAAGGTTTTTTATTTGAGGTTTTCGTACGTGGGCGTCGCGGCGTCGTAGTCGGGTGACCACTGAAAATCAGAGCTGTGATACACAGTACCAGCACAGTCCATAGTACAGCGCCTTGTCAAAGTCATTCGAACGCCAAAAAATCCTTGTAGGAGTATCCTAATAACAAAATGAAAATTAAGTGCAGCAAGGGAACTATGATTCTTTTATTCCCTTAAAATATCTTAAATCCAAAAATTGTACAAAAAAACCTTGGAATTACTTCCAATACATTACCCTAGGCAGTGCCATACATCACCTTAACACGGACATATCAATTTCAACTCTACCTCCATAAATTCAAAGCTGACAGTTAGACCAACAATAGAGTTTTCAACAAAAGCGAAGTCTGATCCCATACATCAGGCATTTTACGAAGTTTGACGAAGTTCGATGAACTTAGCCGATGTTCTGGAGTTTGGGTCCTATTAGAAGCAAGTTTGGCTCTCAAACTGTGTCGTACAAATTAATTCCTAAGGAATTGTTATGCAGTGAACTGAACATAGTTTTCCTAGACTTGGAATTAAAAGCACAGTGGGCTTCAAAAAGATGTGAACGACAAGAATTTATTTTTCGATGTATAGGTACATCAGAGGGCCTAGACAAAGTGACATTCTATCAGCGATAACGATGATGGAAAAGGCAAAAATGTATAGGACTGACATAAGCTATCGAAAAGCTTATGTCAATCCTGTTGAAAGTCGTTGTAGGAATACGAAACGTTTTCGAAGCGATTGTTACTTGTCTAGGCCCTCTGAATTCATTTGAATGTCTACAATTTGTGTTTTCATAATACTATAACAATGTGCAGCATATTATTATTAGGTATATTACACATGGGAACTTAATTCTAGCTACTTAATGAAACAGTATTATGGAACTCAAATTGTAGACAGTAAAATTGATTGTCGATGTGATACACGATTGGAATTGATGAACTTTGTTTTCTCTTTCATAATAATATTCATGATAATTAGATTCAAATGAGAGAAGTGGAATAATACTTTTGTTATTGAAATCCTCTAAGAATAATCACCTTTTATTTATTGAAATAGCTGTTAAAACATTACAATTTGTTTGGAATGTAATAATTACTTTCTGCAATACTAAAAGTAGATGAAGGTTTGCTCCCGTTGAAATCATTTTATAGTACAGTGTTGCTATGTATAAATATTTCTCGTCTGTCTTTTATCAAACTTTCGTTTTACAGTCCCGTAACCTATACATTACCATTTAGTGCTGATTTAACCAAAGCGAGATATCTTTTATTTGGGGAATAAAATTGACGTCTGTCAGTTTTTGTATAGAAAATCTGTCATAAAAATATTTATTTATTCGCTGGATTAGACTTATACTAGGGAAAAAAGTTTCCTGCCAGCGGGTTAGTCCGAAAGGGATACCGGGACCTTGGCAACAGGCAACTGAAGGAACACGGGTGGGTTTTAGTCAGTAAAAGTCTGACACGCCCTTCCGCTCCGCCCAGAGCGGGAGAAGTAATTGGATGATATACCACCCTCAAAAAAAAAAAAAGGGTTAATAGTTTGGTCGAATTCGTCCTTAAACTTAGTAATAATGCCCGGTTTCACTAATATGAATGCGCGCTGTTGAATTTTCAACTTTCGGCGCTGAGCCGAGCATTGAAAATCCAATTAAAAAGATACACGATGCAATGCTAAGAGTTCTTGCTGTTCCCTTGCCGACAAGCTTCCGATAAAAAAAAAACCGTTAATTACAAGCTTCGCTTCCATAATTAGTGTTCCGTAGTTATTATCAAGTTCACAGCAAAGCATGGGAAATACTTTGATAAAATTAGTATTTGGATAAGCAGTGTGCAAGGATAGTAATGGCGTTTAGTTTCTGCTTACCGCCGAGGGAAAAAGACGTCAGTTCATGTATCTATAGTTCGTAGACTAATTCACCATTTAAAAGTCACATCATCAGCCTTGTACCCTTATTGGAGTCGGCACATTAAGCCTTTCTGAATAAATTATTGTCACTTCTACGTGGCTCGGAAGTCCCGGCTGTCATTTGTGGATCTTTGTCAGAAGCCCGAATTCTGACAACCAGTCTTGCCAAGTGGTGTCGTATTACCCAGTTACTGGATTGTGGAGATCAGATAGGCAGTCGCTCCATGTAAAATACTGGTATTCAGCTGCATCCGGTTAGACTGGAAGCCGACCCTAAAATAGTTGGGAAAAGGCTAGGCAGGTGACGATTTTCACTTCTACATTACGTGTTCTTTAGTACTCAACGCCTTTCTAGCCATAACATCATTCCTTGACGATCCATTTATCATTTATATTCTTTTTCACTTTCGCAAGAACCCAAACCTAGTATTTTTTTTTTTTCAAATCAAACTAGAAACCTAAGTGATAGGTCTCAGAGATCTAATACCATTAGCTCCAGCTATAAATTTCCAGTATAAGCTGATCTCTCATTGTATAGGTGTCCCGTACAATGAGAGGTCAGCTTATATTGGAAATGTATAGTTTGATACATAGCCGTGTGTACAAAAGTTAACCAATACTCTCTATTGGAGGCACGTGTTCTGTCTCTAGGGTCAAATCGCTTATCCAATATAGTCACTAGGAACGTATCTTCATCGATTATTGTCTATACCACATTAAATACCGTATCTTGGGATAGAATTTTACGGCTACTACTCACTTAATTAATTCGGGTTTGCCTGACTAGTTCCAATCTCCAAATGTAGGGAATCCTAAAGTACCCAGAATGTTAAGATTTGCATATTTTCAATTTTTTATTTATTTTTTATGCTTCTTTGTCATACCCCGTGTCCTAATCGAAAGCGACAGTCGTACGAGGACACGATCGTTGCGATCGTTTGTATGAATTATCCTTACTACTACTTTATATTACAAAAATTTGTTTGTTACGCTTTCACGCTAAAACGGCTAAACAGATTTGGATGAAATTTGGCACAGGGGTAGACCTTGACCTGGAATAGGACTTGATACTTTTTATCCCAATATTCCCTCAGGATCGAGACTTACGCGGGTGAAACTGCGGGGCGCAGCTAGTAACGTATAAACGTGACTTGATAAATCGCGCGCGTACGTCATTTTCATATAAAAGAGCGCGACCATCGCGTACTAGCGCGTCTATCGCTTTTAGTTAGGACACGGTCTTAGGTAGGTACTGTTTAATTAAAAACAATCCCGTTTTTCCGTTTTTCCTTTTTAACTACGGTATATCAATTTGCATCCGTGCAACAAATCCTTTTAATTACAGTTCCAATCAATTCCGTAATAGTACCTATTGTGAAAAGATAGGATTTGTAAGACTCTGTTGTTCAAAGTAAATGCAATGTAGCTGTTAATCTGTTTGCAGTTCGCTAAGTTAGTAGACTGAGAAAAACGGCAGCTGTAAGTATAATGACCGTCTTAAACTATCACAGCGAATCCTGGATTTTACGCCTTACCAGCTTTTCTGCTATAGGTATTTACTCTGCCTAAAAAAGGAAAGTGATCCGTTCAATAAGTAAGATATACGATCATTCTTCCCCTCTAAGAAAAATAATCTAAGGTAGGTAGGTACTTCTAGTAATATCATGGTTTAGGGGTATGAGGAACAGGGTGTAAAGTTCACTCATCCACCATAGAAAAGCGAGGATCCTCCTACCAAACGGTTGTAGTGTCTGGCGGGCAACTGCCCAATGATTGATATTGGATTTTTGTATATATATGTCCACTGTACGGTAAACTCTAATTGCGCGATGCAGGATTTTTGTGACGTCAGGATTTTTGTGTGACGTCAGGTCTTCGATGCGTAGTTCACATTATGTGGCGATGTAGATACCGCCACAATGGTTTTGCCTAACTATTGATTACTATCAAGTTTTTAAGTATAGGTACTAACATAAATATGGATCACTGTGTCTGATATAAATAAATTAATTATAAAATTAAACAAACTTTTGTTCGTCGTCATATTACTGTACTGTGTAAATGTGTACTTTAGGGTTACCTACAATACACCTCTGCTTAACCCTTCGGGGTTTACACACGTGATATTACATTATGTTTATTACAAAACAATCGATATTAGACTTGCTACAACTTACATACTTACTTTACTATTATCAAATCCTCTTGCAAAAGTACCCTATAATCAAATGAACCAATCCTTCTGTAGCAAGAAAAAAATCCTCATACTAACTGATTTTCCCATCCATCCGGCCTACTTTTCGACTTTCCTTCATGATCGATTCTGATCGAATACCGCGAACAAAGAACTTCGAGTACGGAATTATGGCGTCTTTCCCATCGGTTCTCATTAATCATTACATTAATTTGTGTTCGAGACATATTACGATGTGTTCCGATGTTTCTTTTAGCTCGGTGGCCCATTTGGCAAGTTATTGTATCGTTTGTAAGCGAGAATGTTTTGTCTGCTATGGAGTTTTGTTTTGATTCTCATCTCGAAAGCACAGTGTAATTATGTAACAGTATTCTATCTTCGTAGAAAACGGCCGAAACTACGCGCTTTGAAATCTCAGTATAAATCAGAACGCAACAGTATCGAGTGCGCGGCAGTTTTTTTATATTTATTTTTTATTGGTCCATTGTTACAAAATAAATTTCAAAAATAATAAGTAATATTTTATGCTTACCGTAACTAGAATATTTAACATAGGTATTAAAACAGTGGTCCCCAAACTAGGCAGCGCCTGTATCTTACGCACGGACACGGCAGGTCTAAATACCGAGCAGCCGTAGGTAATGATTTCAAAGTCATTGCTGAGATATAATACTGCTAGGTACTTATTTATTCTGTGTCGAAAGTCAATTAGTATACCCACATTTTTTTTTAATAATCTCAAAATTAGCCATATTACCTTTATGCAGATTTAGGAGAGGCCAAATTAATTTTATTTTCTAATATAGTAGTTTCACTAATAAAAATGTTTATTCAGAATTAAAATGAAATGTACATACATAACCTAGTTAATTAATCAAATACAATAATTATGTCATATACTACGAACAAACGTAGAAAAATTCCCACGCATCGCTGGCGGCATTTCCACGTTGTATGGCAATGCTTAGCCCCTGGCCAAGGTGAAAGCCAGCCCTTGGGGTCACGAGAACTGTTAACCAGCCGTTTGAAGATTACACAGTAGTTTTAAATTAAATAAACGGTTTGTTTTTATTTACCGACTTACCTGAAAGTCCTCAACATAATATTCTCATTTGGTACCTCTAGTCCTTATCTTTATAAATATATTTGGTTAGTTTGTTAAACTTGTTGTTTAAAAAAAAAAAAAAAAATGTTGTTAAACTCAGTAGTTTTATGAGTCTCTTAGTCACCGTATCCTGTTTCCAAGACTTTACAATCTTCACAAATAATATTATGCATAAATGCTGAAACTGAATCCGAAAATTCAACACCGAATTTATTAAATCAGTTCTTAAGTTACTATGGAAAACGGAAACCGTTTGGACGAAGCAATTCGGTCCATCTGTCCCGTCTCCGGTACAGAACGAAAATTACTAAACTGATTGAGCGAAATTTCAACATAATCTCTCCCTTTTTGCGGTAAATTTGATGCAAATAGGACTCAAGATTTGCAGCCATTTTGATGGGGAAACTTTGTTCGGAAGACAGGTAGAGATAGATGGGTTTTTGTGGTTAGAATTATATGAGAAAATCATGGCATTACGTTACCGTAATAAATTGCTTTTTGAAGTATCAAGGACACCGCCGTACAGTACATGGTCATTACGTACTTAACGTCAGGAAAATTAATTGTTTACCAAATTGATTACCGACTGAAATTGTCCGTACTTATATACTATATACACATAACAACTGTCATTCTTTGATACTTGTATGAAATAACTAAAACAATAGAATTATAAGTACTTTAAGACTTGACAAAACATCGAGACTTCTTATTTAAACGTTAGCAAATTATTTACATAGTAAACCCATAAATCTTCCAGAATTAATTCCCTTAATAGTGGTTTGTGGAAAGTGCATCAAAATTCGTTGCATAGTTAGAAGAACTACGCAGTCACACAGACTGACACGAACAATGACTTTACGGAAAATTGACGTAGAATGTAAAGATAAACAATTTATGAATATCACTGATCATTCCTAATCCTTAAATAATGTTTAGAAAACTCACTCCTGGACAAAGGCTATTGGATTCTTTGTCTGAAATCACAAAAGATGTTATAAAATCTTTTCAAAATGTACCTTAGAAACAATATCTAGATAATTAACACAATAACTTCAACTAACAAAGGCTACTTCAGACAAAACACAAGCAAGAAAAAACACAATTCTTAAAACGTTTTCCTTACGAATTAGTTTGGACTACATAATGAGTCGATTTTAATTAAAAATCATGATTTCCATTAAAAAAGTACTATCGAAATCGATTTGAATTTGCTTCCGACTCGATAATGACTATTAAATATTCATGATTGGGCGAGTCGATTGGGTGTAGTTAGTCCTATGAATTTTGATAAATGAAAAGGCAGAGGAATCGGGGAACTTTTGGCATATTAGCACAGTGTGCCAAGTTCCCCAATTCCTGTCTTTTCGGTAAGTATAAGTATTAATTTCTTCCGCAGACAGATACTGAGATTGGTTTCGCTATAATTGTGAGAAAGTTTAGTTTAGAACAGCTGTTTTTTTTTTATTGAAACGATATTATTTTCGCTTTGGGAATAAGCTCAGGTACTCGCCCAAGTTTTAATCATTACATTTTCGTTTAATTTTACAACTTAACTGTAAGTTGTAACACAATATCGATATATCCAGCGAGGAAACATCACTTTGATACTAAATAACTTTTTTAGTTCAATGGGACACCATAATTATAATAATTTTCTTCAAGAGTACATCGATATAAGAAAAATATAGGTTACCTGTCATTACAGCATTATAACATTCGTACACTCGTATAATTTTTTTCGTTTTATTTTTGCCGTAGCAGGCACGCAAAAAAAAAAAGTTATTACTATTGTTTCAAGCAAGATAAAAAATCCATCACATAGATTGATTTTACGTACATCCAATTTAGTAATATCAACTCATCATCTGCTTAGCCTTTTCTGAACTATGTTGGGGTCGGCTTCCAGTCTAACCGGATGCAGCTGAATACCAGTATTTTACATGGAGCAACTGTATATCTGACCTCCACAACCCAGTACCTGGGTAATACGATACCCCTTGGCAAGACTGGTTGTCAGACTTTCGGGCTTCTGACGACCCGTACGACTGTCAAAGATCCACAAATGACAGCTGGGCTTAACATGCTTTCCGAGGCACGGAGGAGTCTTGGTATGTAAAGATGGTCACCCATACACGGACCAACCCCGGCAAGCGTAGCTTAACCTGATCGATCGACCCGTGCGGCTGTTATTACTTAGCCACGAGTTCCTTTTAATATTGTTTCAAGCCAGATAAAAAATCGATCACATAATAATATTAATTTCACGTATAACCAAGTTAACAATAGCAACTGTAGACATACAAAAAAGCGTCATTATCTAAGAGCAAGTTTCAAAGACAACACAAAAGCCTTCTTCCCCTCCTCATTTCATCCTTCCCCACCTAATCGTGTCATGAAAGTTTAAAACCACGCTCGTTAATCATCATCATAACACGATAATACAGAAGTTTGACACAACCTCTTTCTGCGCCGTCGGCTAAATTATGAAGAGGTTACTTACCAACATTGTCATAGTTAAGGGTTAAAAGTTATGTTTTGTTGTTTACCTAATTTGGTTAACGCCTTTGATAAGTTGAAAACTTGATCCTAAAGTCAACCGCTCGTCTATGGTTACAATTCGATATTCGAAGCGCCTATATTTCGTAGCCATAGGGTGGTTTTCATAGATCAAGTGTGGTTAATGGTACTCGCTTTTGTTGTTTTATGAACTTAGTTTGAATATCATGTCTCTTCATCATTATTAATAAATTCTTATTCATGTAGAGTTTTTGTTCTAGTCATGCTAGACGATACATAATAAATAAGTTGATTTTCGCTTTAAAGCCTTGAAGAATTGTTACCATAAAATCAAGGTTATAGAATCGACGCCCCTCCTATATGGACCGACGACCTTAAGAAAGTGGCTGGGCCAGCCTGGATGCGCAGTGGCGGACAGGGTGGCGCAGCCTGGGAGAGGCTTATGTCCATGCGATAGGCTGAGTTGATGAGCGATGCTAATTTTAAATTATCTTTTGGTGCTAAATTCGTACTACTATCATAAATTCGAAAGTATCTCTGTATATCTGACTTTACATGTTACCTTTCAGGCCAAACCACTAAACCAACCGCTATTAAGGCTGATAAACTCAAACTCAAGCATTTATTTAAATTAAACCATTTACAGGCACTTTTGAAAGATGACGGCAGAAAGATGAAGCTGGTTGGCCATCCCAAAGCGTAGTAGGTTCCTATGGAGAAGAACGGACAAGAAACTCCAGGAACACTCTTATATACCTCTAAACAACTGGCCTGAGCGCGCACACAACTTAACTAATTAGTTATTTAACAAAGATAAACCAGTTAAATCAATACTTTTTGGTAGAAAATGTTGGTTACATCAGCCATAATATAATTATTATTATTATAGGTAAATAATTTGAGAACTATGTAGGTAGATATACGTGCACGTAAAAAGAAGTAAACATAAAAAACAATTCAAAAATAAAATAGGTCGTGGCAGCTAACATATTGATGGGTAGCTCGGGACCTATAGAATATATATGATATTTTTCATCCTGGATAATCAATATACACACAGACGAAGTCGTAGGCAACGGCTAGTAATGCTCCCAAAAGTTATCAAACGCAACTATTTCAGCATTTCATAGGAAGTTCTAAAACAATATATGAAAATGCAACTGAACAAAAACTCCCCATGAACAAAGATCCGGAAAACTTTGCAGAACAAGACGATAAGGAAGACATGAAAACCAAACGGAAAATAAACTACCTCCCTCTAAATATTTACAACCTCGTTTTCAGAGAACGCATTTTCATGTGATGCATGGAATATAGCTTCCGTTTCCTGCTGTCTGGTAAAACTAAACTAGAATTTACAAGAATCGGAGTTTATTCAGAATTTACGAGAATCAAACTGAATCAAAATTTACAAACTCAAACTCAAACTCAAACTCAAAGCATTTATTTCAATTAAACCATTTACAGGCACTTTTGAATTGTCAAAGAATCGGTCAGTTAGTCAAAAAGTTGAAACTAGTTGCCCATTCCAAATCGTAGATCTCTATGGAGAAGAACGGGCAAGAAACTCCAAGGACACTCTTTTAAAATTGGATATAGATATTACAAAATCCTGGGTACAGTATTCTTGGTGCTTCTATATGTGAGAACAATGTCAAATGAAAAATAATCAAAAACAATTCAAGATATAAGATTAAAAATAAGCCCTGGCAGATGAGAGATGACCAGTCTCAACTGACAGCGCCCGTTCACGAACATGACACGTGGATCAGCACCATCCAGCTCAACCATTTTGTAGGGAACCGAATGATCCAACACACGCGCCACCATCAGCGAGACATTTAAGTGAGTATGACATACTCTCATCAGCCATGCTCTTTCAAGTCAATATAAAACATGATACCATATTAAACGGCTTCATGGTACTCACATTTACAAAATTGAAAAAATGCTTCTAATTTATACAAAACTATAATTTGCAATGTACATGAAAGATTAAAATAATAGAATTTAAAGAAAAAAATAAACTTAAGTTTGTAAAGTCAGAAAAAAAAAAGGGGGAAGCAACTCTTCCAAATGTTAAAATTTTTAACTAGTGAGCCCTAGTGCCTGTGGAGCGAAGTTACGAGAATCGAAGTCACATATCGTACTATTCTACTCAAGGATAGGAAGTACCTACTAGGTATTTCATTGGGTCATAAAAAGAAAGTACCATGTATCTTCCCTGTATAAGATTTTCTTGTTTATCCAATTTTATCTCTTTTTTAAGAAAGTTATGGTTTGTTTTCTAGTGCAATAATTAATAGGTTGTGTCGAAGTAATATCAGCTGCACGAGTCGATCCAACAGGGTAAGCTACGCTTGCCGAGGTTGGTCCGTGGATGCGTGAATCTTGATCATATGGCCTAACCAAGATTATGTCTGGACTTTAAAAGAGACTGCGACCTCTGAGTTTGTTTCGGCCTTTCTTATCAGAGTAGTCAGATAGGAAACGCCGACCACAACTAGCTTATCCATACTAATATTATAAATTCAAAAGTAACTCTGTCTGTCTGTCTGTATGTTACCTTTTCCCGCCTAAACCACTGAACGGATTTCGACAAAAATTGACAAGGAGATAGATTGCATCCTGGGAAAGGACATAGGCTACTTTTAATCAACATACCACGCAGGCGAAGCCGCAGGCGAAGCCGCAGGCGAAGCTGCAGGCGGAAGCTAGTTTTTAATATTTTTTAATATGACGTGTAAAAGTGATTCTAATACCCTATTTACAGAATAAACAATTTCATTTCATTTCACCGCAACCTAGTTAGATTGATTGTTGTGTCGAAGTTTCAAACAAGTCTAGACTATAAGGACAGGAAAACTATCGGGATTTGTTTCAAACTCTCAAAGTTTTTGGTGGTTTTGGACATAGTTTTCTAATTGATAAACTGAGGATATTTAATTCAGATTCATTACCTTTGCTTGACACGGCATCAGGCAGATCTCCATCACTTTTGTCTTTAAGTTAATAGGGAGTTTACTCTTGAAGATTTGTTTCATAGCCCAGTACTTGCTCCATATGTTCTTTACTCTTCTGTCTATTTCCAACTTTGTGCAGTCTTTGGTAGAAATTAAGTGTCCCAGATACACATATTTGTTGACCTACTCCAGGGGTGTAGAGTTTAGCGTTATTGATGTTTCTGTGCAGTTCGTCATAACTTTAGTTTTACTCTGGTTCACTTCAAGCCCCACTTTTTTGCTTTCCTTATTAAGTGTCTCTAGCATTACCTTTGCTTGACCCGAAATTGGGGTCCTTTGTGTAGTGTTTTTTTTTAGATGCGTATAGGCGCCTGTCCACCGTCGAAACCGACTAACTATCGACGCTTTTCTTGCTCAAGAAACTTACTAAAGATTGTAGGTCCCGTGTAAGTAAAACAGATATATACATATGATGCGAACTTGTTTTTTGAAGCGATAAGAGGTATCAAAGAGAGTTCTCGCTCAGCGACACTCGCTTGGCGGGCATAACACTCACTGAGAGACATATGGTTGGTACGTAAAACCAGGGGGCCAAGTCTACTAATTTACAAACGTGTCAGTGGTCTCATAATGATGAGTTTTTGACTGATATGCCATACAAAATCTGTCAAAAACTGATCATTGTGAGTCCACTGACATGTTTGTAAATTAGTAGAGTTGGCCCCATTTTTTTTTTTTTTTTTTTTTTATTTAGGTTGGGAAATCATCCAATGACTTCTCCCGCTCTGGGTGGAGCGGAAGGGCGTGTCAGACTTTTACTGACTAAAACCCACCCGTGTTCCTTCAGTTGCCTGTTGCCAAGGTCCCGGTATCCCTTTCGGACTAACCCGCAACCCTGGCAGGCATCGGTCCTAGCGGACCCCGCCAATTGTGCTGACATCTCTTTGAGGCGCGCGTGGAACACGACGCGCCATCGACCCGGGCCTGGTCCTGATCGGACGGCGAGCTACCCGTTGCTCGCCGTCCGCAAGCCCGCGCCTATGGTGGCCGGGAATCCGCCTGGGATTCCCGACGCCCAGGGCGTCTCCAGCGGCGGCGGCGGTTAGGGGCGTGAGGGCGCAAACTTTGCCTCTCCCTCACGCGTTCCGCCTCCTGCTTCGCGAGCATTACTGCTTCGCAGAAGGAGGTGACTGCTTCCCATGCCCTCTCGCTCCGTACCATGGCCTGGACCAGAGCCGGACGCGAGAGGTCACCGCCGCCCATCGCCTCCAAGAGGACACGGCGGGGCTCCGCCCAAGCGGGGCAGACCTCCACCGTATGCTCCACCGTGTCCTCCGGGCGATTCACACAGTGGTGACACCCGGGCGTTTCCTCCCGCCTTATACGAAACAGAGAGTTGGCCCCCTGGGTCGACGTTGGTCGCCAACTCGTTTTTAGTTGCTAGCTCTACTCGCTTCTCGCCGGCGGTGGGACTGGTGCCTTACCATGAATTTCTCCCATATTGTGTGTGTTTACAAGCACAAACAACCCTTTACACCCAGCAACACAGTTCCGTGTATTCTGTAAGCCGCCATACCTACCTACAAATATTTATTCAATGCGAAAATCAAACTTGTGTAGCACAGAAGGCACTCACAATGAAACTACTTTTCAATTTTCATGACAGTACATCTCATTTATCCGACAATTGATCGAATTTTCTGGTCAAAAGTAGCTTTGAATAAGGCAATTTGACAATATTCATGTGGCGATTGTTAAAGAGATGACCTATTTTATAGAAGGGTCTTTTTTCGATTTAAATTTTTCCAATAGCATCATCTTCTTGGAGTGGTCGCAAGCGCTACTGCCGAGCATGAGATCCAGGGTTCGATTCCCATGTCTGGCAACATGTTATTAGGTTTTTTTTCCATCTGGATTTTATCAGTAACAGCACGGAGTTTGGCAGTTGGCTGTGTGATACCCCCGTGCCTCAGAAACTGCGTTAAGGCGTTGGACATGCGCCTGATCTCTCTCCGGTCGTGTCAGGTTGCCGTCCCGTCGGACTATGAGAGTGCATCTGCGTCTGCGACATGCTTGTGCACTATAATATCTCCTGCGCTGAAGGCTAGTCTCAGTTGAGATTGGCAGCTATGGCCGAAATACGGTTTGAAGGACTATAATTTCATCGATTATCAGAGGCATACACTTAGAATCCCCTCTGTATTTCTCGAAGATAGGCAGATGAAAACCAATTATACCCACACTGAGTTAGTAATTATGTAGATTCTGTCTAACGGGATTAGCTCATTAACCAGGTACAAATCCAGATTCTAGGCTCTTGAGAATTTCCTGATTAATATAACTGTTAATCTCTCTTTACCATAGACGCGAGACGTTACTGAAAACAGAAATATTAATGTTTTTCATGTGGGGAAGGAAATAAACGTCATGTGGAGTTATTTAATGATTTATAAACTTCGGCAGAAATTAAAAAATGTTTCGTCGTATCAGTCTGCTAAAACCAAATGAGCGTGCACTCACAATGGGTACTCACAATATATCTCTGTAGATCTGTCAATTCAACCCGCATTCATTCATTCGAAAGTTCATCCAGCATTCATTCATTCATTGCGCGATGAAAAGTTTCGTTAGAGGTTTCGGATAAAGTACGGTGACATCCTGTTTCATAAAGATACCTTTGAGCTTTTTTAAATAGGTATAAAATTAATTTCAGTGAATTGAATGCGTCTTTGTAGGGTTATTTTTAGTGTACATAAAGTTTAAATAAAAAATGAATTCCTAGAACGTAGAAATTAAACAGTTGTAGGGGGTGCAGTAAAGAACCGGTCGAAGTGGCGGTGCTTGGGGGAAGCTGGTCTAGCAGTGGACGTCTTTCAGCTGAAATGATGATGATGAGGGGGTGCCTTACCAGTATATCATCATCATCTGCCTAGCCTTTTCCCAACTATTTTGGGTTCGGCTTCCAATCTTACCTGATGCAGCTGAATACCAATATTTTACATGAAGCGGCTGCCTATCTGACCTATACAACACCAGGTACTGAGTAGAATACCCCTTGGTAAGACTAGTTGCCATACTTTCGAGCTTCTGACAATCCGTAACTACTGTCAAAGATCTACAAATGAACAGCCGGGAACAACAACGGCTTAACGTGCTTTCCGAGGCACGGAAAGCTGTTGATATAAATAATGGATGGTCTCCCATCCACAAAACGACTGCGGCACGACCCATACGGCTGTTATCATTTAGCCACGAGCTACACACTGATATTTAGAAAAATACAAGAATATTCGTTAAAATTAATAATGGCCAGTATCTACGAGTATCTACCTAAATAAGTTAGCCATTAATTAAAACAATTGCTCCCTTATGCAACTTTGACAATTCTAATTCCGGTATAAATGGAACGCGACGCATATTTGGCGGCGTTGCAACTAATTCGGGAATTTCGCATAGAGCTTGAACGTTAGCGGGTAAAACCGCTTACGGCGGGTAAAGTTGCCATGACACAAGATAACAGCACACTCGTGTAGGACGTAGATTAATTAAAATGGAGGCTTTCGTAATTGCAGTGAGATTTATCTGAAAATTCTGGTTTTGAGTGATACTTTTTATAAAGTTATGTGTGGTCACTATTAAAATAATTATTTTATTGTTGTCCAATCTCATGTCAAATCAAACGATAGGTACTTGATATTTTCATTCAGTCAGTAACACTATGCTAACTTGAGATATTAGGCAGTAAATAAACATCAGCTCAAGTTACGCATATCTTTCATAAGGCTACACTTGTTTACAAGAAACTAACATTCTATTAGAATGAATACCAAGAATTGCAGGCTCTCTCTCCAAAAGTAAAACAAACAGCTTATAAACTAGTTTTAAATAGCTTTGTTTACAATCCCCATTTGAATCCTACATAACGCTTTGAGTTATAATGAACAATGCGTACCGAATCTAAATCCCGATATAATTTAATTAATTTCAAAGAATAAATCAGGTTTACCGACTACACGCTGCGTCTGTTAATTATTATAAAGTCAAGGAAACGTGAATAATTTTGTTGTTTGAGATTTTTAAGCTTAAAGCATAATTTTTTATAAAACACCCTATTTTATTTAAGAAATGCCCTTTTTATGACTATTTTTTATTATTATTATTTAAAAAAACCTATTTTTTATTATTTTAAATTTATTAATTTTGGTAACTCCGATTTATAACAAATATTTTTTAATTATGATTTGCCTATAAATCAGTTTTACCCGCACACACCTGATAAGAATATTTGGTGTTACCCAATTTATTAAGGAGGTTATAGTCCCTCGATGTTTAAGCTTTGGTAGTAATGTATTTTTATTTTATTCGAGATTATATTATGGAAATGGTGAACCATATTTTTCGACGATTTATATTATGTTTTTGTATTATAGTACCGCACACAGAAGCATGTTATGATTTAAAAAAATATTGGCCCATATTTTTTATCCTTGTCTGAAGTTAGGTAATTTTTATCAATAGCAACTACATTTTATGCTTCTACTAGATAACCAAACATAGCAATGAATAGAATAGAATATAATGCGAATGCGTATTAATATACAAATTCAAATAATATAAATTAAAGCCGATACCACACGCTTCACTTTCCAGATATGACGGAACCGAATTATTTTTCTGAAACTTATTATTCTCGAACGAAAAATTACAAGTATACCTTATACCTGGGCGACCGAGCTCTGCTCCGGTGAAAATAAAGAAAACGAAGTTTCCAAGTTATGAGACCTTGTTCGCCCCCCATCGAAATCGTTAGAGCCATGTTCGAGAACGTTATTACAAATATTCATACATATTATTCTATTCTATGCTATTGGAGGAGCTCGTGGCTAAGTAATAACAGCCGCACGGGTAGATCCGTCAGGTTAAGCTACGCTTGCCGGGGTTGGTCCGTGGATGGGTGACCATCCTTACAAATTAAGACTCCTCCGTGCCTCGGATAGCACGTTAAACCGTTGGTCCCGGCTGTCATTTATGGATCTTTGACAGTCGTTACGGGTCGTCAGAAGCCCGAAAGTCTGACAACCAGTCTTACCAAGGGGTATCGTATCACCCAGTTACTGTGTTGTGGAGGTCAGATAGGCAGTCGCTACATGTAAAATACTGGTATTCAGCTGCATCCGGTTACACTGGAAGCCGACCCCAATATAGTAGGGAAAAGGCTAAGCAGTTTTTTTTTTGACATATTATTCTATTCAAATATTTCTCATTTGATATTATAAGAATATGGACGTGTCTTTGAACTATTGTACCAATATTTAACAGCTTAGTAATTATGTATACTACGAATAAATGTCTTTGTATTTGTCTAATCCGCACGCTGATTGTAATATTAATAGTACAAGAATTCAAAAACAATACCAATTACTAATTCACACTAATTTGTTAATCACACAACATCCTTTGACTACATTTCTGATTAATCCATGGCGAGTGTACCTACCGATCAAACGGGGCGTATTTGCACGACACTCAATGCTAGGATTAGCAGGCCGTTCGTGCGCGACAGTGTGCGTTTGGACAACGTGGGCAAACGATGGAATTAACAAGGCTCGGAACCGGTTTAAAAAATACCGGTTAGTGCCTGTTTATTTCGGTTTACCTCCGAACTTTTCTTAAGAACGTGGACGTTTTAGGAACTTTATTTCAACCTAAATTAACCGGTTTATTCTACGAGCAGCATGTCGGCATTCTTACTACTGAATAAAAACTCAACAGCGCGCGACGTTTTGTTTATCGTACCTAACCGTCGTAGTATTAACCGGTTTTTATTGCTCTAAACCGGTTAATCTAAAACTACCTTTATATAAATATGTTGCAAAACTCTGGTTACGACGACTCGGAACAATTAATATAAATGCCCTGACCTAACACTAAATTAATGATACACAATGGGAACAAACACGCAAACATACATACACACTCACATACACAACACATCACACCCACATCACACTTAAACAAACAAAATACCATACAAAACCTGAAATCATTATTGTTTAAATTCCACTTTGTAAGTCGTACCCCGAGCCCCAAGATACAGACTAACTGTCTAGTTTGGGGCTCACTGTTAAACAATTTGTGTAACCTAGCTATAGGTAATATTGTAATCTGCAAAGCTGCTAAATAATAATAACCTTGTAAATTTTGCTTATAGGTAATATTGTATAGCCTGTAAACCTGCTGACTGTATTACCTGGACAATAAACAATTTTCTATTTCTATAATATTCTTGCAAATACCGGGTAAAAAACCGGTGTATGCGAACGATAACGAATGTAAAGGTTTTTGCGTCAAGTACATCATAACGGTTTGAAAATTTAACCGGTATCCGAGCCTTGGGCATTACTGTTGATGGTTTAATTGTTACAAGCGAAGCACTGGGATTATAGATGTAATTGGAGTGTTTGTGTAATAATTCATGAAAAAGGCGAAATGTGCGGCTACTCGTACTATAGCTACACCTCTGTTTAACACTTTGACAGGCATTACTGTTATGTTACGTATTTTAATAAAGTTTTAAGTTTTCGGCAGTTAGCTGGATATAACTTTAAAACATTAGTGTCCCTAAAATAATTGACAAAAAGGATTGATTATTATTTCTTCTATCTTTCACATTTCGCGGCACCCTGGGATCCCGGACCTTTGTAAGGCGTACGAGGGGCCGAAGCCAACTCACAGAGGTACGTTAGACGTTTTGAATGAAATGAGGCACCAACCGACAATTTTATCGCCGTAAGCAAGTGCACCCAAGAACTAGTGTCATTATTGCAAACCAGTCGTTGTCGTAGTACGACACATTCGTAGACACTTGGCTACGCACATGCTACGTTGCGTAGCGCGTTTTCTTTAGCGTAGCTTGTGGAAAAACACTACCCTGTATTGTGCGATACTTTGAAATGTTTATTAGTATTGCTTATCATTTTAAACTGCAAGAGATCTATTCATTAAAAATGTTTAGCCTCTTATTCCTACTAAAGTCTAAGGTAGATAATTGTACAAGTCCTGAGTAAAGACCACTGCATTCAATAAATACATACTTAACATATTAATTTAAAAAAAAATACTTTTTCTTAAAAAAAAAAATTAATCTTTTTTTCTTTTATTTATAAAAGTAAATTCAACTTTTTTTTTTAAAAAAAAACGTTGCCCCACTAAGAATTTCTTCCTGTATCGTGGGTGCGCTTACAAACATAGAAACTCACATACACTAACACCCAGACCCGGAACAACTACTTGCAGATCATACAAATATTTGTTCCGTGCGGGGATCGACCCCGCGACACATTGCGCAGCAGTCCATCGCTCAGCCACTGCGCCAACCGTGTCGTCATTACTTGTAGAGATACATTCATTTCCATCCCCCAGTCATCCACCCTCACACAAAAGTACAGTCAAATAAAACAAGATATGAGCAAGGTTATGCCCAAACTCAACCCTTGTTCGTTTTGCCAACTAATTAGGGTCAATAAATGACCTAGTTAAGGCTCTTAACAAAGGTAAGGGTACCTGCTACAAAGATTGTGTAGGTACAGAAATATATTTTGTGGGCCCATTGTCCGTAAATTTTGGGGCTCAGGTCAAGATGGGGTCTACGGTAAAAATGGATCTATTATGCTTGCTTTTTCATGAAAATTTTGTAAAAGAATTTGTGAAAAAAATTGTTAAAGGTACTACCGATAGAAATTAAGTTCGGCTGAAAAACATTTTCGTCGATTTAAAGTAATTTCCGATTTTTGTCGCTTTAATCCTACAGGTTGAATACAGTTTTGATGGGTTTTGTTTCCGTGACGATAAAATACTGCCTGGTCAAGTTTTGCCTATCTACATTCTCCTATATTTAAACCAGAAGCTTGATATCTGAACGAAACTACGGATGCAAATGTAGGAAGAGTTGGAATTTAAATAAAACCAACATAGCACAAGCGCCCACCTCACCAGAGAGGTAGATTTTATTGATATGCATTTGCACACAGATCGCCGTTCTGAAAACCCGACTAAAAAGAAATGGTGGTTACTCGCCAAGCTAAAAGATAGTACCAACTGGGTTTTTGAAATTGACAGGCTTTTAGGATATTTTGGGAGAAAAGTTTCAGCTGTTTTAAGCTCATATAGACGTGATGGTTCTTGCTTTTTCTATGATATTTTCTGTGCTCAATACGTATATTATACATCGAGCACAAAAACCTCATAGTTTTTATTATTATAATGTGTTAAAGCAGAAAATCACTATTAGCAAGTTTTAATGCATGTGAAGAAAATGTCTTGGAAAATCCATGTCGCATGTAGTCGCATTATCTATTTTGCATCATCTGTGTGAGCGCTTAGTTCATCTAAACTACACGATTTTCACCATAATTTAGATATGGCCAAAAGGTTTATGTGTATAATTATGTTTGTATTTAACTTAGATAAAGCACAGAAATCTCGAAGTTCTGATATTTCGCTATATCAGTAGATTACATCCTTGCGAAGCTGGGGCTCACTAGTTGATAATCAACTATAAAAGCTTCAACTTAATTAGTATAACCCTGTACCTTTTAGTATCAAATAGAATAAAGGCAATTGCTTTAAAATAAAAAGTATTTTGTCATGTTTGCAAATATTTCGTTTAAACTCCTGACTGACCCTAAGTCAACAGATTTCCACATGATTTTCTTTTGTTCTAAAGAGTATGTGAAACAAAGGAGACCGCGGATATGACCCGTCTTTCGGTTTACGAATCATGCAAAATGTTCGCCCATTCCTTTAAATTCCATCTACCTTTCTGAGCACAATTCAGGTTTTATTGATTTTCTACCCAATGCGTGTTTACGTACAAAATCAAAGTTATAAAATTACAAGAAATTAAAATAAAGGGAAAATAAAGCCCAAAACACACACAGAGCGGGTGCGGGGCGGGAGCGGGTCGGGTCGTTTTCATCGCGTGAGTCGCGCCGTTCATCGTGTTCACACAGAGCGCGGGCGCGGGGCGGCAGCGGGTCGGGCGCGGTTGTACTTTGACAGGCGACAGCGGTTGCATTGTGAAAATGTCGGGTGATTCTGACACGGACGAAGAATTATTATTTTTACTTATTTTCGCGTTCTTCTTTTTGAACCTACGTTCATGACATTAATAAAAAAAGACATCAATATGGAGAACATCATCGATACGTGTATTGCAACGAATGTAACGACGCTACACCCGCATTGCTATTCTGTAACCATTTTACCTTGAAAACTTAGGTGAAGTGAGCGTGGGGTGAGTCATTGTCATCGATACCCACTGATGCTAAGGCAGTTACAGTTCACTCCAAGCTCACTTTGATATTTTACTACACTTAGTTTTCACGGAGATATTTTTACAGAATAGCACATTATTGTGGTGGCGGGCGCGGCTCCCGCTCCGCGCCCGATCCGCGCCCGCGTTCTGTGTGTTGACATCCATATAATTCCTTGAATTACAATTTATGACACCCGCCGTACTCCCGCGCCCGACCCGCTCCCGTCCCGCGCTGTTGTGTCGGCGGGCGGCGGTCGCGGGTCCCGCTCCGCGCCCGACCCGCGCCCGCGTTCTGTGTATGTTTTGGGCTTAAGTGTGTCCATTTGGCTTTAGACCATCAGTTATTTGAAAGTTACACTAAGAACTAGAATTTGTTAGGTATTTTGGGTGCCCATTTACGCGCTTCTAATTAAAGTAAGATCATAATACAACAAAAACTTCCGCTCACAAAAACCAGTTTTAAAACGAATTTGTTATCATGTTGTTGACATAATTCCTTTCGTTTCAAAGAGAAAAGATAATCTAAAAAGTGATTTAATAACTACGCTATCTCCAGGAATGTTCAGCCTAAAAGGAACCCCATGCGCAGCCATACAATACGGCTGTCGAGCTCACAAGCCTTACGAGGAAACAATCCCTTTGTGAATGGGACAGAGAAAAGCTGAAAAATATCGCGCTTAAATTGCTTTAAGGCGCTGCAGCTGTGTGATGTAACTTTTATAAGCGAGGGATTTTTGTCTTTTGTCGGGGGTAAAATAATGTTTTTATTAGAGGAGAATGGAGTAGTGTAAATAATAGTTTATTGTCAAGGATATAACTCAGTATAACATGAGATTACGTACATTATGTCATAACTTTTACGAGTAAATAATTGTGTCGAATTTCTGTACGATTTCATAAATAGGGTCATTTCTCTATTATTATAAATTAAAGTCGCTTTGCGTGTCAGTTTCTGTGGCCGCGCTATTCTTCTGAACTAAGCAACGGTTGTTAATGCGGCTTCACCGTCCTTTAGATAATTTATCCCGGAAGGTTTACGTGTGCAATACATTAACATTATGATAAAAATATCTCAATGATTTGTCAAATCGTAACAACCGTGCAAAGCAGGGGTGCTAGTCCGAGATGAAAAATGAAGTACTTATTTACTGCTGGCTGTAGGTACAAGACAACAAAGTATTACAAGTATACAGCCTAGCCTAAAAGTTTCATAACTCGTGCCATTTGTTATTGCCTTAGATCGGGATGTGGTCCTGCCAGTGTTGCGGGGAAGTCCGTAAGGGATACCTGGACCATTGGCAACAGGCAACTGAAGGAACACGGGTGGGTTTTAGTCAGTAAAAGTCTGACACGTCCTCCCGCCCCGCCCAGAGCGGGAGAAGTCATTTGATGATTCCCCAACAACAAAAAAAAAAGGTAGCAAGGTGATCACTATCACCAACACCACACCAGCATAAGTAGGTACAGCTATTATTAACAGCCACAGTTGTACTGAATTATTCCCGACTCAAGCACGTACTTGGAAGGGATCACGCGCGTGTCGCCGCTAACAAAGTTCTGCTAGCTCAGCCGATAGTTTGAAACTTTCTATGTATTGATAGTGTTTGGGTATATCGTCACTTTGTTGTCTTTTTATCTAAAAGTTGTTTTGGGCAGTATATTAGGTTAGAAGAGTTGCTTATTTGACGAATTTTTTTTAGGGTTCCGTACCCACAGTGTGTCAACGGGACCCCATTACCCGCTGGCCGTCCGTCTGTCACATAGGTGTATCTTTTGAAATAGGTTGACACTTGAAATTTTCACAGAGTATGTACTACTGTAGCCGCTATACCACCAAATCATCATCATCATCATCATCATTTCAGCCGAAAGACCTCCACTGCTGGACATAGCTCTCCCCCAAGCTCCGCCACTTCGACCGGTTCTGTGCTTCTCGCATCCAGCGGATTCCCGCGGCCTTCACCAGGTCATCGGTCCACCTTGTGGGGGCCTTCCAACGCCACGTCTTCCGTCACTCCAGAACCTTTCGGGCCCCATCGGTCATCTGTTCTGCGAGCAATGTGCCCACTGCCACTTAAGTTTAGCAATACCTCGGGCAATGTCGGTTACCTTGGTTCTCCTACGGATTTACGACTTGGTTCTCTTCATTTCTGATTCGATGCAGCCACCAAATAGTAAAAATAAAATAAAGTTCAAAATTCAAGGGGGTTTCCATACAAGAAACGTGTTAAAGAATAAAGTACTGTTAAATATTGTACGAGGGTACGGAACCATTCATGTGTGAATCTGACTCGCAATTGGCACTTTTTTTTTGAGTTTCTTTGTTGATAAACGAGTTCACTTGCTTACTTACTTAGAAACCTATTGAAGTGTTGGGAAAGTAGATCAGCTGCCAAATTGATAGCGATCGCATTCTATTAATGTGCTGACTATTGCTACTTTGTAGCTAGTATAGTCGACCTCGTAAATGTGTTACCACTTTTAACGACAACTCGCAGTACCTAAATTGAAATTTGAAGTCTACGGTTGAAAGTATTTAACTGTCACATACACAAATAGCCCTGGGGGCCTAGACAAAATCCCTTTTCTGTAAGCGTTAACGCCAACGGAAAGATCAAATTGTATGGACTTGACATTAGCTTTAGAGATGTCACGTGTCTGCTGCTGTCAACTCCATACAATTTGATCTTTCCGTTGGCGTTAACGCTTACAGAAAAGGGATTTTGTCTATAGCCTCTTGTCATTTAAGCCCCATTTACACAGTGTAAGTTTATTGCCTTAAGGCATTCCATTCCCTGGCATTCCTTAAAATTGAAGCAACAATTAACTGGCTGGCACTGTCTAAACAACATGTACAGTAATCATTGTTGTACGATGCGGGCAAAAAACTATTACTACTAATACTACTAAAAACTGGTACAGGTCTACAATTAAAACTTTTTACAAAAAAAAACAACCGACTTCAAAAAAAACCCTAAAAAAGTGAAAAATAACTTTAATTTCGGAAGTCGGTGTCTTTGCTTTTTAATTTTCGTTTTTTGCCACCGACTTCCGAAATTAAAATTATTTTTCACTTTTTTTGGGTTTTTTTTGAAGTCGGTTGTTTTTTTTTGTAAAAAGTTTTAATTTTTCACTTTTTAGTGGTGGTACCTACCCCACACAAGTTACTACCTGCTATGTAAATAACAGTGAAGGAGTCTAATAATTATATCGTCTACATAGACTGTGGGAAAAATACGTAATATTGAAGCTAGCTCAAAAACTACGCAAGCAAACTTAATAAAATTTATATGGGACCATTTCGGGAGTATACCCTTTCGAACTAAAAAAGAATTTTCAAAATCGGTTCACAAACGGCGGAGTAATCGGTGAACATACATAAAAAAAAAAAAAAAAAAAAAAAAACAATCATCCGAACGTAGTACCTCCTCCTTTTTTGAAGTCGGTAATAAAATCGAATACAATACTTGAATAATTGACGAGGTAGAACAAAAGTTGCATGCAATTATTGAATGGCAAAACTTGCATTCAGTGATTATATGTCATTTTACAGAAATCGCACGCGTGTAATCACTTGCATGCAATCCTTGAATAGCAATAATTTAACGTACTTTAAGCATGCGATTATTGCTTTTGAACGTTTCAGAAACTTGCACCGTGTAAATGATGACGCTTTAATGACGTGCAAATGACATTCAAACTTAGGGTTGTAGTAGCCTAGTGCCTGACTATGTATTTACTGATAAAGTAACAGACTCTAAGGCTTTCTTCTACTTCATTGTCAACAAAATATTCTTTGTTTCTTTACGAGACATTCTACAATGCGCAATATTACGACTGCTTTTTACAGCTAACGTCAGCGGCACTTTGTTCTATGCCATTCCAACTGCACAAAGTACGAAAGAGTTTCAATGCAATTTCCAGAAAAGCATGCAAAAAAATTGCATTGGAATTAAAGAGTACCTGTTTTATTTCATTTTCAAGTACCTAACAAAAAATTGTTGTTAGCGATGGACAGTGTCGACACTACACGACTGTAGCCGACCGCGTAGAGTTGTAGCAACGACTGTATGCAGTTAATATTGACTTCACACGACTGCAGCCGACCGCGTAAAGTTGATATCATGACTGAACGAAGTCGAACGTATAACTGCACGCAGTAGAATATATCGACTGCACGCGGTTGCTGCAATGCAGTCCGTCTGATGGCAGCCTTACAGTCCAAATAAATGGTTTAATATATATCAAAGCAACTGAGCGTAATTTGTGCCAATTTGGTAAACAATTGCCTACCTATATTCCCAATTCTCATGTATTTAAAACTAATTTTATTATAATAACTCTCTTTATTCTGAATTTTTTGCACAGTTGTATGTTGTTAAAGAATGTCTCTCAATTCAGCATGCCTTTTGGCAAAGGCAATTTCCACACTACTTACCTACTCACATTGTAATCATGTAGACAATTTCAAGTTTAGGTTTTCTTAAGATCAAAAATCAATTGCCTTTTCCCAACTATGTTAGGGTCGGCTTCCAGTCTAACCGGATGCAGCTGAATACCAGTATTTTACATGGAGCGACTGCCTATCTGACCTTCATAGCCCAGTAACTGGGTAATACACTACCCCTTGTTAAGACTGGTTGTCGACTTTCGGGCTTCTGACGACCTGTAACGACTGTCAAAGATCCACGAATGACAGCTGGGACCAATGGTTTAACATGCTTTCCGAGGCACGGAGGAGTCTCGGTATGTAAAGGTGGTCACTCATCCACGAACCAACCCCGGCAAGCGTAGCTTAACCTGGTGGATCGACCCGTGCGGCTGTTATTACTTAGCCACGAGCTCCTCGACCACGAGTTTTCTTAAGATAGCCTTAGCCAATCGTATCTTCTATTAACTTAAGATTAAAGGTACAAATGCCAAACAGAACCGCAAACTTTATGCTTAAAACACAAATTTGTACCTACCACATGCTTGCGTAACGTACTAACCACAGGCTCCTTGGAACCAAGTAATTCCCGAATTTCAAGTAACACGTACCTACCCAGGCAAGTACTTCGGTATCTTGTTGAACGTGACAGCACTAATACGTTCTACTTCTACGAGTACATACCTACATCCCAAAGTTTTGGAAAAGTATGTACTTAGTTGCTTTGTTTCTAATAGTTTGTACTCACATACGGTTTTACTCGATAGTTTTACTCCAAAACGAGTAAAAATCAACGTGTGTACCGCAAAACTCACAACTCGAAGGCTCGCATCGAGCCGGCTCGATGGAATTAAATAAAAGTAATTTCCTTCGCACCTACTCGAATACTGAACGCCGCGCGCCACTCGATAGAGTAATGCTGAATGTGTGGACGAAAGCCCGTGCCGTGGTTTTTACTAGACATACTTGCTCGATCGAGTAAAACTGTATGTGAGTACTTAGCTTAATAAGTAAAAGGAATTGGTTAGTGGAAGGGCTTGTGGCGGTATCTACATCGCCACATGCGAACTACGCATCGAAGACCTGACGTCACATAAATCCTGCATCGCGCAATTAGAGTTTACCGTGCAGTGAACATATATACAAAAACCCAATATCAATCATTGGGCAGTTGCCCGCCAGACACAACACCCGTCTGGTCGGAGGATCCTCCCTTTTCTATGAGGGATGAGTGAACTTTACACCCTGTTCCTCATATCCCTAAAGGCTTAAACTATGAAGCAAAACTATGTCAGTTTTGATATAACTATATTTTCCAAGAATGAACACCATTAAAACTAGTTAGGGTCGGCTTTCAGTTAACCAGATGCAGCTGAATACCAGTATTTTACATGGAGCGGCTGCCTATAGATCCTCCATAACCCAATAATTGGGCGATATGATACCCCTTGGTTCCTGGTAGATGGTAATTAAGACTGGTTGTGTCAGACTTTCGGGCTTCTAACGACTCGTAACGACTGTCAAAGATCCACGAATATCATCCGGGACCAACGGCTTAACATGCTTTCCGCGCCACAGAGGAGTCTCGGTATGTAAAGATGGCCACCCATCCACGGACCAACCCTGGCAAGCGTAGCTTAACCAGGTGGATCGACCCGTGCGGCTGGTATTACGTAGCCACGAGGCCATCTGATTACTATGATTTTTCTACTTTTCTCTTTAAACACTATTACCTCTTCAGCACGTACAATTTCTGTCCCGTATCCAATTCCCACACATTTTCTTCTCAAACGTGATACTATTAAGATTGTCTCGCAGTTTCGATAACAGCACATGGGCTAGCTTTATGAACGATGACTATAGCCTTAAATTATGTGGATAAACCTTAGGGAATCTTCCGGGTAATTTAATCTTGGCTGGTGTAATGAGGCTTGAAATCGTAGGTCGATAAATAATTTTGTCTGATTCGGGGAAAAAAGAATGTAACATTGAGAAATAGAAGGTATTACCAGTACTAATGACTTTTGCTAAGGGAACACGTCGTAAGGAATCCGGTACCCATGATTTCACATCGTTGACAAGCCGGGAGTAACAAAAGAAGTTATGAATGCTCGTTCCTTCTCAGGATCAGAAGATGTTTTTGCCCTGTAACTGTAAAATATTACAAAAATATTCACACATGTGTATATAAATCTAACGGCGCACACGGAAAAACAAACATGTAAATAAAATAGAGGAACTTTTGGAGATAATTGTCTGAATTTGACTTTATGTTTTAGATGCTGCCTTGTTGCTTGATGCTGCCGACCACTAGACCACTAGTGGTCGCAAGCGCTACTGCTGAGCATAAGGTTCTGGGTTCGCTTCCCGTGTCAGGCAAAGTGTTATTGGATTTTTCCATCTGGAATTGCTCAGTAACAGCCTGGAGCTCAATTTGTACTCGTTTGATGGCAATAGGCTCGCCCCCTATTACGTGGGACTTAAACATAACTGGCGAAATGTGAATGTACTATAGGTAAACTTCTGCCTAACCTCTCCGGCAGTACTGGCGTGATGTGTTGTTAAGTTATGTGTTGATTCCCTATAAAATAATGGCAGATTAAAATTAGGTATAGTATGATTATATTTTATAGTATTTATATAAAATATTAAATAGTTTCACACTATTAGCGTTTGCCTCTATAGTTTAGACCACAAACACTAACGACCAGTGAGTGTCTAACTTTTAATTGCTCAAAATAGCAATTTGGCGACACATTATGTATCAAACTCAGGTGTGTCGAAGTTTAACTGAAACTTTTTAATACGTTTAGCTATACTCAATTTCGAAATTGCAAAAGTTTGGCAATATTGGTGTGTGCAATGTAAATTAAATAGTTGTTATATTTATTTTTAGTTAGACTAAATTTATCTACTGTTAATAATATGACAAGCCAACCAAACTCGCGGGAAAATTTGGAATGTATTACGTGCCAATAACTTCTTATTACTTTCAAACCGAGACAGAACAATGCTGCTTGGAGGCAATATTATAAAAAACAACTATGTCAAAGAACTAACTATATTATAATAGTACATTGTGATACAAGTGTGCTCTTTTGGATATTACAGTCGAGGCGGTATTAGTCACATTACCGCACTAGTGCGGTAATGTGAATGTAAAGGAATGTAAAGTAAAAAGCACGCTTCCATAATACACTGCATTATGAACCTAAAAGCGGGTCAATAAGAACCATTTTACGAGCAAGTGTGTTGAAAGTTTTTTTTTTTTTTTTTTTTTCAGGTATCTAAACATTTAACTCTCGATGTGTTTATCTATGTTTAATTGAAACAAGTAAATCAATTTCATTCAAAAAGCTAGGAAAATGCGACGTTGTCTAATTTTTTTAATGGACTTAAATAGTCAGAATTAAATTCATTTTTTCACGTAATCCTGATTTTGTCGAATTAATAAAATATATGTCAGTTTATTATTTGACAGGCCTCATACCCTAGAGTTACGGGATTTAAAAAAAAACACGTTTTAAAGGCATGTTATAATTTCCATTTTGATTGGGTACTAGAAATATTAATGGAATTAATAATAAATGGGCCTCTTTTTGTGAGCCTCAAATAATGCCCATTTTGGAGTTCATAAATACTTAACAGTCCAGTAACTGCGACCAACTTGTGCATGTAGCGGTCGATAACAGTTCCTAACCAAACCTAACTCGGTCGTGCTCCTAAATGGACGGGATGCCGCTTAGTTACTGCGACCGACTTTTAGAAGAGGCTAGAAAGTTAAAAAGAGGCTCATTTATTAAAAAAACCGTATCTACATCTAGAAGCTCACAAAGTCTTTAGAGAGTTATTTATAAAAACATGCGTGCATTATTAGGAGGTCAATAAGTATTTACAGGATCAATAAAATACTTCCCATTAAAAAATCGGTTGCCAGACAAGAAATACCAAATATCACACCTTATTTTTATGCTCAAAATGAACATCAAACTGCCAAAACATTCACAAACATCCTAATGGCTGTCAAACTTTCTACTTACAACATCCACATGAGATAACTTAAACTGAAACGTTTTGTTTATTGCAATACTAAACAAAATGTTCACGAAACTTGTTCCAAACTTTTGTCCAAATGTTTATGTTCCTTGGAAATATTGGTGAAACATTCTTGAAAGATTTCTTGAACGTGGAATGGCTAAGTTTAGTCATTATTTGGGATGGAATTTGTTTACACATTAATTCCCTAAGAATTAATGTGTTGTAAGTACTGTATGTATTCAAATGGAGGTCTTGGGATATTGCGATGTAAGTTTGCTTAAGTCTTCTTCTGTTTAAGTGCCTCTAAAGGCTCTTACATACTGGGGCGATTCGTCGCGCGACGCGACGCCGCCGCATTGTTCGCCGTGAAGTTTTCTCAGAAATTGTTTTGTTAAAATTCGCGTCGCGCGGCGAATCGCGCCAGTATGTAAGAGCCTTAAAAGTCCATTGTTGGGTCACGTAGGCCCCCTGATGACTGTACAGGTCAAATTCTCTATGCTAAAATGACTAAGTACGATTATTTTATTGATATTAGAAAATTATTGTAATTAGGTCGCAGGTAGGAAATGCATAAGGAATGCGTACGTGGAAATCTGTTGTCATGCTATGGGCATGTGATGCGAAGGAATAAGAAAAATATCGTGATGAAAATTTAGAGTACGAATTTCGACGGCTATAAGAGTAGGGGAAGACTTAAAAAACGATGGATGGACTGTGTGAAAGAGGTTATGGCTAGAAAGGGGCGTGAATACCGAGATGACGACTAATAGAGAAGTATGGAAGAAAGGGACATGTTGCGCCGACCCCAAATAAATTGGGATAAGGGTAGCAGAATGATGATGTAAGGAATGCCATCTCGGTCGAAAAAAGACTCAAAACTTCGTGAGATCCTGATTGCCGGTCGAGATTTCGAACGATCAATCTCGACATAAAACTTACCACGCGAGATCTCGAGTTGCCAATCTCGACTCCAGATTGCATCCCTAGTCGTAGTAAGGCACTTCCATACACCAGAGACTGACCAAAACAGGGTAATACGAATCTATAAACAAACGATCTTCTCTAGATGTCTTATGGTGGAATCCGACGATCGGCAATATTGCAGACGGACACGCACGTACACCTTCCCACGGTCCGTCGTCCGGGCTCGTCGGTATCCGTCCGCAAAATGGCGGCCTTTTCATTTCCTTTCATTTTCGGCCAGTCTCATCTATCCAAGATGAGACTGGCCTAAAACCGAGCTCATTGACATACCATTGGAGACTCCAATGCCCAGCACAGGACTGTTACAAACTGTTTATGGTACCGCAACCGTTTTTACAGTACTGAATAATAATCTGCTGAATTAATCAGCCGTTTTTTCACATTTCAGTTTTAAAACGGTCACAGAGTCAGAATGGTCGTCCACATACTGCCTAATTGAATTTTTAACTTGTAATCAACCTATAGTTTGATCGAAAATTGTTCGCGTACATAAATTGGACCCGAATTCATTCCTAAGCATAGATAGAAGTTCTATTATACGTTTTATTTTTTATTCTATTTTTTTTAACCACAATTCGGAAGGTATGTACCACCGTGTATAGTACCATCTCACCTGATGGTAAGTAAATGATCAGTCCGAAGGTGGAAACGAGTTTCACCCGAAATCCTCAACTTCAGAGGAACTGGCTATCTTACCTCTAACTGCCGAAACACAACAATGCTGTTAACATTGTTGTTATGGCGACAGACCACCCGAAAAGATCGCGTGCAATGTAGAAATGGTTTTAATAGGTATGCGAAGCCCAAGCTACCTGTAAGTTAGCTACCTTTAGTAACCAAATCAAATTCAAATTTAAATTACTATAATGTGGGTGTTCTTTAGCTGCACCTCTAATATTTATTTTATATATATAATATTATTACTATAAATGTTATTTTAAGTCCATAACCATTAAAGAAAATACTCACAATATTAAAGATACCTTTATTATTACGTCTACAATTTTTCTCGCATATTATAACATACTCCGTTTACTATAATATTATTATGCATGTAACATAAAACTTATTCTCCACGTACTAATTTTTTAATGAAAAATATCTACTGGAAAACATCTTTAGAAGAGTGCTTTTATAAAAATACCTTTAGTTTTCTATCCACTGAATTAAAGGGTAATATTTCAGTCGTAGTTATTTTATTTTTAGAAAGTACAATAATAATAGAATGTTAAAATAACGTGGCGGTGCTTGGGGAGGCCTATGTCCAGCAGTGGACGTCTTTTAGCTGAAATGATGATGATTATGATTAAAATAATATTTTTACCAAAAAGTAAACGTGCCGAATTAAGGCGCTGAGAAAAGCCTATTAAGTAAGTACTCCAAAGTCTTAAGATACTCTCAAAACATTTGTTTTTTTTTATAACCTATAGTATTTGTGAGGCAAAAACAACCTTTGGTTGTAACCGAAACAAGTTTCAGAAAAAAAAAAACGAAAAAAAAAACTGTTTTCTTAAAAAAAATCCTTCTAATAAAAATATCTTTCTTTAACCTTTTGAATGTACTCCATAAAAATACATAAACAGTGTACCTACGTACCTATTAAATCGACTAATTATATAACGACATTAATTAAAAAAAACGAAATATCTATCGACATTTTCTGTCGACCGTACCTACTCGTATTAATAAACTTTCTCCTAACTACGTTGGACTCGACGGTCGAGTTTCAGAGTAATGCACCTAAATTGTAGTATTACTCCGAACGACGGCAACCTGACCTCTGCTAATTAATTAGTGGGTATTATATTTGAAGCTAGACTGGTGCTTCCAGACTTAGAACTACATGCGACGGAAGTCGAGGCTCTGTCTTGAGTTAAGGACGAAACGTTGTTTTGCAGAAAAGAGCTGTTCGATCAATTTATAAACTAAGTCCGAGACACTCTCTCAGAGAGATATTTAAGGAGATAAATGTATTGACTGTGCCTTCAGTATATTTTTGAAAATCATTTATATGCCCATAAAAATATAAAATTGTTTAAAAAATAAAGTGATATCCATAATATAAATACTAGGAACAAACACAAAATTTTTGTACCTACAACAAGGCTCAAGAAAATAGGTGGCTCATTCAGATGTCAATGTATACGCTTTTACAATAAGCTTCCAAGCCACGTACAAGATCTAAGCCTTAATAAATTCAAAATATTCATTAAACGTTAGTTGTGCCAAAAAGCGTTATAAACCATTAAAGATTATAGAGATACATTGAGGACAAAAAGGCTTGGGGTTGAGCTGCTCCAATTTCTACATTTATTTTTTACTAGCTTCTGCCCGCGGCTTCGCCCGCGTGGATGTCGGAACGTGTAACATGTCCTAAATCAGCGGAGTAATTGCGTAACACACTTACAATAGCAATGGGTTTCATTTTGAAAGCTCAAAAACATTAACTGCGTTATTTACGTTGTTGAGCAGACGGATTTCTCGAACATAATTACGAAGCAATATCTTCCACCCGCGGTTTTGCCTGAGTGGTAAATTGATAAAAGTAACCTATGTCCTTCCCCAGGCTTTAGACTATTCATCACATACAGCTCAGCAGATTAGCCGTGAAACATACATATATACACAGATAGATAGACGGACAGACAGACAGACAGACAGACAGAGTTACTTTCGCTTTTATAATGTCAGGTAGGGATTGGTATGCATATATTTATTATTGAAGAGGATTAGTTAAGATTTAGATAATAGCGGTTTTACTTGTCGTACGGTAGCAGCAAATAATAAAAACTGAAAGAATTTGATTAAAGTATATAAGTAATTATCGATATGTTTTGACGGTTGTACTTACTGCAATAAACTTCTGTAAACTATGTTAAATGATTTGTTTTGTTCAGCGAAAACATGAAGATTTTGTGACTTAGACACACGTGAGCAAGCTACGTAGAGCTGACCGTGGGAAAAACATGGCGTGCCCAAATGTATATTTAAAAAATAACCAACCAAAAAAAAACAATTCTTATTGAAATAGAAACGAATCTTTATTATAAAAATACTACCTAAAAAATTATAAATCGCTTCCGAGTCGAATCCACTGTGAAAAAATCGACTCGTTCCACTAAAATCCCCTTGACCAGTCCCCCAGGGGACTACACAGCACTCAATGTTCCACTACGATGCCCTAGGGGATCATATAAAACTCTAATTTCCTTTTGAATCCCCTAATTGTTTACAAACCTTATTATTGAATTGAAACCTATTTACAATGTAGCACTGGCTGGTACAAGAATAACCTTGACATTGACTGACATTTACCGATAGATGATAAATTTTTATTGGGATATATAAAATATTATATTCAACACCCTATATGAAATTAAATTGAGTTATTTGATTTATAATATATTCAACTTCATGTCTGAAGAGTTTAAAATTATACAAAGAAGAGGCGAAGTGCTATTACACGATGGTTACAAATTCCACAAAAAAAAAACTTACAAAAACGGCGCAGTATTATGGCGATGCAGTGATTGGAGTAAAAATAAATGTGGTGGCTATGTAACCATTAAGGTACAGAATATATTTTTATTTACTTCTTATTTATTAGTCAAATTATATTAAGCCCCTACTGTTGCATTGTTACAAGCTGTTTATTTGTTTATCTTTAGGACAGTACAATAGTGCGGCGAACTAAACATGCAGGGTCGTGTATTAAAAATTTAGAGCAAATTGAAATTTACTTGGCGGAACAAGAATGCAGAAATAAAGTAACAAGCGAAGAATTTAGACCGATCCCGACTATTTACAATGAATGTTTCGATCCTATAATATCAAAAGGGTATAACTGGGTTGCGAATATGCCATCTTTCAAGGCGATGAAAAGCGGTCTTTATAAATTAAGAAATAAGAGTGCCGATGTACAGAAGTATACTTCTAGTAGAGGAGACCAGGTAGAAGTACCTAATTTCCACCTAGATTTCGTTTTATGTGACTACGTAAATGACCAGGAAAACGGGTTACAGCGCATTTTGGTTTTCTGTTCCAAAGAAAATAGAGACCCGAAATTACTTTCAAAAATAAAACATGTGCTGGTTGATGGTACGTTCCAATCATGTCCGCCACAATTCGCCCAATTATATGTTTTTCATGCGGACTTTGGAAGCACACAAAAAGAAACTAATATTAGTCCTTTTTTGTACGCATTCATGACAGAAAAGAAAGAAGAATCTTATGATGTCCTTTTACAGCTAATAAAATCGCAGTTACCGACATTAAACCCTCACAAATTTACTTTGGATACCGAATTAGCAGCCATAAATGCTATCAACATAAATTTTCCCTCTGCTGAGGTCAAGACTTGCTATTTTCACTTTAAAAAAGCCGTTTACAAAATGGGAACAAAACTCGGTTTAACAAAACAAAAAGTAACAAGAAGCATCGTTTTGCTTTGCGGAACATTGCCATTGCTGCCAATAAATCTCATACAAGATGGTTGGTCATACATACTACAAGAAAGGATGGAATTACTCGATAATTCTAAATCTAAAAAACTGCAAAAGTATATGAAGTTCTGGTTACAAAATGAAAAATGTGTTAGAAGATGGTCAGTTTTCGGCGAACGTCACAGAACTACAAATGTTGCGGAAAACTGGCATTCCCATTTGAATAGAAAATTTGGCCGTAAACCAACGCTGGTACATGTTTTGAATGCGTTAAAAAAAGAGCGCCGCCCAATGGCTAAACAAAGAAGACCAGAAGATGTACTCAAAGATCAGTGGATTCAAGAGTCACAACAGAAATTGCTGAGTGGGCAGATATCAGTCGGTCATTTTCTAGAAATGATGAAGTAAATAATAATTCGGGGATAAACAACTTGCAATTTTTAAGTTAAATAAGTAGAATTACAAACTTTAATTTTTTTAAGTAGAAAAGTAGTTTTTATTTTTTTATGTTGTGTTAATAAAGTTAAATATACTTAAATAAGTTAAACGTTGAAAAATCGAACGCCTTAGGTGGGACTCGAACCCACGTCTTTCACTATCTAGGTGAACGCGATTCTAACTAAGACGCTACCGAGACGCTGCACTGGTCGAACCTGCGAAATTGTTCAACGATTTTGATACTTTTTTTTTCAACATCTAACTTATTTTAGAAAAGTTAATTAATGTCATAGTTATCACCTCTTACAGATTTTTAATTATATGTATTACATATTTTTGTTTTTTTGTGGCTTTTTTATTTAGAAGGGACTTTAAAGGAATAGCACTTATTAGTACTTATAGAATCCCCAGCAAAGGGGATCATAGTGGAACATTGAGTGTTGTATAGTCCCCTGGGGGACTGGTCTAGGGGATTTAAGTGGAACGAGTGAAAAAATCGCAGAATTTACACAGCCGTCAATGACGTCTGCCCTCACGTGTCTGCCCGCGTTCGGGTCGCGCACTCGGCGATAGCGCGTCATTGCCTATCCCGCCCCTCCACCCTCGTTCTGCGCGCCCGCCGTCGACTCATCGCAGGTCATTCTTATCGTTCTAACTTTTAAAATATTAGTCCAAATTACTTAGTGTAAAAGACAAATTTTATCTACATTAAATACCGAAAGCGATGAAGGTATTTATTTTGATACGAATTAACTAAATACTCTAAAATATGCAACGTAAAAAAAGTATTCAATTTAAATGTATTTATAGCTCACTATTTTGGCTATAATGGCTTCCACATAAAAGGTAGATATATGCTGTCGCGGACTTTTATTTAGAACTCTTTAAGACAAACAACTCCACAATACATTCTTTTCATGTAACTCCAGCGGTTTAGGCAGCGCACGCAAAGATAGATCTCAGAGGGCAGGAATTTTTCCGACTTACTTGATACTTATCTTGCTTATCTCGCTTGATACTTGATACTTATTATGGCTAAATCACATAAAATCTTTATAAATTGTAGCCTATGTGTTATTCTGATATATAAGCCTCATTACTGTAAGGTTTCATTAAAATCCGTTCGGTAGTTTTTGCGTGAAAGAGTAACAATCATCCATACATCCATCCTCACAAACTTTGGCATTTATAATATTAGTAGGATTGGGCGGAGTTTTTAGGTTGGAACGCAGAGGGCTTAGTAGACAAATGGAAATCGCTTTCAAAGCCTTTTGTATTTCTACGATTTTCAACAGAATTACTTATGCTTGTCGGTAGCTTATATTTGTCTGTAACTTTTCCATCATCGTTACCACATAGAAAGTCACTTTTAGGCCCTCAGGTATCTTTTTTTAAATATTACTGACCCTTCATTTTCATTTGATTTAAGTAACCTTGTTATGCAATAATTTTTCAGTAATAAGTGTTTGAATAACCCAAATAAATTACAGTGGTAACTCCAAAATAACGCCTCCTTTGACCACTTCTTTATATTTCATGTAGCTGCAGATGCAGTCCCATCTGGAAACATCATGAACGACATGATGTAAACTTTAGATGTATGTATATAATATTATCATGAAGGAAACCCGGACCTTTCAGCGGAGTTATGGTCCATTTGACCCGGTTCCACTCGCCTTATCTCTAATATTATAAATCTGCAAGATACCACGATGCATAGAAATGTTTATGAGAAAACATTATTTCTCTATTAGAAATAATAACGAATAAGATATGTTTATTACTGTGTGTGTGTGTGTGTGTATCAAGTTCAAAAAAGTAAAAATACTTCAGTCAGACTTCTTCACTTTCATAAGTTAGGATTGCGTTCGTAATTTAATTTCTAAACATGCAAACAAAAATGAGTTTTTGGAAAAATAAAAAATACATTTATTTTTATTTTTACCGACTTCAAAAAAGGAGGAGGTACTACGTTCGGATGATTGTTTTTTTTTTTTTTTTTTAAATTCTTTTTTAGTTCGAAAGGGTATACTTCCGAGATGGTCTCATATAAATTTTATTAAGTTTGCTTGCGTAGTTTTTGAGCTAGCTTCAATATTACGTATTTTTCCCACAGTCTATGTAGACGATATAATTATTAGACTCCTTCACTGTTATTTACATAGCAGGTAGTAACTTGTGTGGGGTAGGTACCACCACTAAAAAGTGAAAAATAAAAACTGTAAAAAGTTTTTATTAGATTACCTGTGATAAGTGTTTCCTACATTTACATTGCCCCAGCTTCCTCTACACTAGTCATGATTAAATCAACTTAATTTACACTTCTATAAAGTTGGTATTTATTTAACTGGAAAAAATCTCAACAAAATTGGAAACAAGGATTTGTTTCCAATTTTGTTGTTTATTCAAATCCTTGTTTCCCAACACTGCAAAACTCATAATCCTGCTTTCATCCACTTAAAAAAATAGCGTGACGTATCCACAAAGTACAAGATTTTGATCTAAACGCATTACCGACCAAGCCCCAATTTGTATGGACTCAACGCGTAATTCAGTTCAATCACAAATACCCATTACCAAGGTAGGCAAAGATTATAGAACAAAATGAGATGAGATTATATCGAATACTTTATTGCCTACACGATTTTAGTAATGTGTTTTTGTGAGAAAACACGCGATAAATTCTCTGTGTTTAGCAATGAATATGTGAATTTAATGTTCGTGTTCGTTTTTAGAGTTATACAATATACCCAAAGGGTGACAACGGGACCCTATTACTAAGGATTCGCTGTCCGCCCGTCCGTCCGTCTGCCACAGGGATGTATCTATGGCCGCTCTAACAACAAATAATTAAAATTAAAATCTATTTTTTTTACATTATTATTTATTGTTTTAAAAAAAATGTAGTGTTGTTACAATAGACGTAGATATATTTAGTAACCTATTCCGCTTAACTATTCCTCAAGAGTCCAATTCAAGACGCGAATCAGAACACGACGTGTTGTATAATGGATTTCCGCAAAGTCACGCCTGATTCAATTAACTATCTAGTGTTAAATATTGTACGGTGATACGGAACCCTTCGTGTGTGAGTCCCACTCGCACTTGGCCGCTTTTTGTTGTGTAATAGGCGTCAGATTATAATGAATATTGTTTTAAATAATGTTCTGTTGGTTTTTCGCTAGTGTATAAGTAAACGTTGTTAGTATTATTGAAATTGAAAATTGTTTATTATTCTAGCAAGTAAACCTTAACAACTAGTGATTGGAGCCTCCTTTTAAGCAAATATGCCTGTGTTAGGAGACTCCGAAATTATAAATGTGACTTATGTGGTCGTTTAGTAAGTCAATTATATTAGTTAAAGCTGACTTTAACAGACATGAGCATATACTACTGTATATGCTCGTGTCTGTTAAAGTCAGCTTTAACTCCATCTTTTGCGGTTCAGTATGGCTAGAACATATTTGAATACCATTCAAGTTACGCGCCTTGGAAAACACAAGATTTTTTTAATAGCTTTCCATATTTTATAAGAAAACTGATTATATTTATTACATGTAATATCTTTCGAAACAACTGTGGAAATGTGGGTAGCTATGCTATAGCTTCACCGACCGGAAGGGAACCGTCATGTTCTAGAACCGAAAATTCGAAGACATGCGACATCCGCCAACCCGCACTAGGCCCGCGTGGTGGATTATGGCCCACTCCCTTTAACGGAGAGGAGGCCTGTGTCAACATTAAAATGTGTATACAAATAAATATGTCCTGTCTGTATGTCGCTCTTTGACGTTAATATCGCGTGCGTAGAGGGGGCGATCCGTTCAAGTGGAACTATTAGGTGTCATTTCCTGATTGTATTAAAATACTGAACCATCACGCTATGTTTTTGTTTAATAATGGTGCAGGAACTTTTGGGGGACGTTGAGTTTAATGGATATCAATATATAGGGGCCAAATGTATGATGTACTATTGGAACACCTCTGCCCAGCCTTTCATGATGATAAGTTATCATCATCTGCCCCTTTTCTAGCCATATATTTTTTCTCACGATATATCCATCTCTTTTTTGATCTACTTCTACTCAAAAAACAATTATTCAAACTCAAAACTGTCCTCACGACATGTTTTTTATGGGAATGAAGAATATAATAGGGCTCTGTCGCCTGGAGGGAAGCTAGAGCTCACCAAGCTGCACCCTTTTTTTTTTGATTTTGTGTAATCATCAAATTTTAATGAATTCCCGCTCTGGGCGGAGCGGGAGGGCGTGTCAGACTTTTACTGATTAAAAATCACCCGTGTTCCTTCAGTTGCCTGTTGCCAAGGGTCCCGGTATCCCTTTCGGACTTTCCCGCAACCCTGGCAGGACCAAGCTGCACCCTAATTGCGTAATGCAAGATCGGTCGAATTGGAATCGGTTTGAAACAAATGTCTAATCCATTGCTTCTGCAGTTCGAAAAAAAATCTGTGCAACAACGTAACTTACGTACTTATAAAGCTAGTTTCGAACCGATACCAATTCTGATTGATCGTTTATTACGCAACCACGATCGCGATCATTTAGACGTACCTAACCCGAAAGGTCGGTGAACTCGTAAAGTAAATAAGTAATATGGATTTTAGAGTAACACGGTAAACTATTTTCTTGCGCGACACACTTCTTATCAGTGTGGAAAAAGCTTATGATCTTGGTTCAAATTACTTAACTATCGCATTAGGGCAACCTGTAAAGATATCTAAGGTGTTGTATATAAATAAATAAAGTAAAAAAATATATTTTTAGTAAATAAATAAATAAAATAAAATAGCCTTTTATGCGCCAATAAAATAAAAAAATAAACAAATAGCCTTTTAATAGCGTTTTTGTGCTTTGAATTACAAAAAAATAGTATGAAACACATGCATGCAATCATAATCCAACATTCCATTTCGTATTAAATATTGATTGATATTAGAATTCTCAACAAACGTTAATTAATTGCGATTCATTCGCACATCGAAATTCATGATGGAGTGAATTGAATGTTACATCAAATAACATCCTATATTAGTCTACAGTTAGTTGGTATGTGCACTGAAAACTAATGTAATACAGTTAAAAGTACCGTCAGAAGCTAAAAATGGTTGACACTTAATTTTTCTAACTAAATAAAAATGAAAGATGAAATTGGGTACCTACCTGATAGTAAAATATTTCAAATTCTTGAAGACATGACAAATCATATTGAGTAATTTTTTTTTTTTAATTTATTAGGGCTTTTGTTGCTGTCCCTACAACAGTTTTATACGAGTGTCAGTTAAATTATCTGTGGAATTCATGAGAGCAAAGAGGCTATGACAAAGCTTTTAGTTTTGAACTGATGCAATAATGTAACCTGTTGGGAATTAGGATATTTAAATATGATGTACCTAGGTGCGCTTAGTATAGAATCAAGATTTCTAACAGAACAGACAGCTGTGCTGCTGGGGACTTTGTTGTGCCACTTCTTCTTTCCAGCTAAAGCACTAGGAAGTGGTGCAGGGTGGGCGTTTTTGAACGTCAAAATGACATAAGATCTTGGGGATCTTATGTAATTTTGACGTTCGAAAAGTGCTCATTCTGAGCCTAGTTTGAATAAATGAGTTTTGATTTTGATTTTTAGTGATTCATAGTATCTGAATAAAATTAAGCAGTTCCATGACTAAAATTCCTGGCAGAACGTACCACTCTAAACCAGTGAAACTCAAATGTAACTCTGTCTTAGTACTATGTTGGTTAAAATTATGATCATCATCATCTGCCTAGCCTTTTCCCAACTATATTGGGGTCGGCTTCTAGTGTAACCGGATGCAGCTTAATACCAGTATTTTACAACCCAGTAACTAGGTAATACGATACCCTTGGTAAGACTGGTTGTCAGACTTTCGGGCTTCTGATGACCCGTAACGACTGTCAAAGGTCTACAAATGATAGCCGAGACTTAACGTGCTTTCCGAGGCACGGAGGAGTCTCGGTATGTAAAGATGGTTAAAATTACGATACATCCTTATAAAAAGCTTTAACTTGCATAAAACGTAAAATAAAAATTGATTTCGCAGGCTACCTGAAAAAATTCTACTTACTTTAAGGCTCTTACATACTGGCGCGATTCGCCGCGCGACGCGAATTTTAACAAAACAAGTTCTGAGAAAACTTCACGGCGAACAATGCGGTGGCGTCGCGTCGCGCGACGATTCGCCCCAGTATGTAAAAGCCTTTAAATGTGAAGAGTTTCACTAAGCATATACCTATGCATTTTTATAATCCCCAGAGTGGTTCAAACAGGGTTTTAAGTTTTATGCAAAAAAATACACAAGTAAGAGTCGAGTCAGTTGCTAGAAAACAAATAAGTTAAAGTAAACTGTAATCGGACCTTGCATGTGGTTAAAATAAGATGTTTGCGATAAATAGAGCCTTATATCCACTGCCACTTTTGTACGGTTTTAAAAGAATTTGTACTTAGCTAATGGTTGGTTGTTTATTTTTGTACCTACATTTTTAGGGCAAATAATGTTTTGGTTATCGTAAAAGTCTATCAGTAACGTTTATCACCAGAATTTCCGAAGCTGTTGAATTTAACTTGGTCCTTAAAGTAATCATAAGATCCGATATAAAAATTTATTGACACTTAAAGAATATACATCCTTACATTATTATAAAACAAATTCATCCGTCGCGTTTGTATGTCGTCCTGTTCCCGATAAACTCAAAAACTACTGCACCGATTTTCATGCTGTTTTCACCAATGGATATAGTGGTTCTCGAGGAAGGTTTTAGTATATAATAACCGACATCCACGCAGGCGAAGCTGCGGGCATCAGCTAGTTAGCTTTAAAAATAATAAAAATACACTTACTTACACTTTAAAAATACACTTACTTACACTTTAAAAATACACATACGATTATCCAAAAATCGATAGAACAGTCATAGGAAATTTTCTCTAACACTTTTAACTTATTAATAACTGTGCAAACTTCGGCAAAGTATCTACTTGAGTAGTGCTCGCTCAACAAAAAGGCAAGAGCTGAAAGATACATAAGAGTACACAAGACAAACTCATCACTTGGTTCTTTACTGAGCAGGTTGTTGAACAAAATAAAATGGAAGCAACTGGAACATAACGAACGCTTTTGAATTTATTAAAGCGAGGCACTGTAAATAAAAGTGAATGTTCAATTTAAAACCGTATTTATCAAACAAAAGTGCAAACCCACCAATTGATTTAATTCAATTCAATTAATTTAGCCTCAAACGCAATTTAATTGATACTTAATCCGACCATAAATCAGAATTTTAGAATGAAGAGTTCGGTTCTTGAAAAGTTTGAAATAAATTTTGAAATTGGAGCGCATTAATTTTAAATTATCTTCGATAATTTATGGTTTGAAGCCCTGGCGTGACCTATGACCTCAGCCGGCAATGATAACTTGACCTGACCTCGGTTATCTTGCCCACAACGGCTGTGCATAATGTGGGGCAGCTTAATGCAAAGGGTACGGAGGGCATAAATGCAATATTTCGGACAATGAGGTCAACATTTTGCCTTCAATTTTGTGTTCGTTATGAAATTGTAACATCAAAAACAAAACGTATAGAAAACATAGAATTACTTACAACCTAAATAAATAAATAAATAAATAATTTCTTTATTCAGAGTAACAATGAGACTCATACTGTTAGTAACAATAAAATAAACTAAGAGTAACTTTAGGAAGTAAAACTTTATAAATGAGTTAATGTGCATAAATATTTTAGAATTCAAATTACTTTAGCGATAGTAGAATGTAGAAAGATAATCATAAAAAAACCCAAATTTATACTCTTTTAACCCCACATAGCATTCTAAAATTGATTAAAATACGTGCAAAAACTTTATGATAGGTACTTACGATTGAATCATTGAAAATATAGGTACGCACTTTTAAAAAATTTGACCCAGACATCTTAAAAAGTGGTAACAAAAAAAGGGTTTTCATGTTTCTAGACGTAAAAATGAATTTCTATTTCTAGTTATAGAACAAAGCTAAGCTTAGGCATTTTGCTCAGGATTCACTGTTCCGTCCCTTTGAGTAGCTCGTTTGTTTTTGTGTCCGTCACGGGCGGGAATCAAAATCATGTGTATTTCTTGGTCTTTTTTTTTTTTTTGTGTGGGAAATCATCAAATGACTTCTCCCGCTCTGGGCGGAGCGGAAGGGCGTGTCAGACTCTTACTGACTAAAACCCACCCGTGTTCCTTCAGTTGCCTGTTGCCAGGGTCCCGGTATCACTTTCGGACTATTCCGCAACCCTGGCAGGATATTTCTTGACCTAAAAAGTCAGTTTTCAAAAATGGAGTGCGAAGAATTTTGTGTTGAATTAACCGTGTTCCACCAACATTTCAATTATCTGATTAAATATTTAATCAGTTCTATATTTAAAGATTGAAATAACCCAACTTTAAGGGGGATGCGCTAGGGTGGCCTGGGAGTTGGCCATGGGAGTTGTATTGCTGATTTTAATGTTTATAATTCAGTAAATCCATATTTGTTACGAGCGCTAATAATATTTAGATCAACATACAACCTGATACTGACCTGCAAATTGCAAAAAACCTAAGAAAATTTGAATGTCGCGGGCCACCCTAGCGCATCAACCTTAAGTAATGTAGTTTAACGTAATAGCTAGCCAAATAATCTTCCCCAAAAGTAATCCTTAACAATCAGGCATTTTGCGACACCTGTCTCGTGGTGGCGCGTGTGTTGGATCATTCGGTTCCTAAAATGGTTTAGCTGGATAGGGCGGATCCAAGTGTCATAGGTATTCGTGAACGAAATAAACTGGTTTGAGTTCACTTCGTAATTAACACCTTGCTATATGCCTATGCTTTTTATTATCATCTTCCAAAACTTTACAATCCAAATCTAAAGTTGATCTACTTACTCAAAGTAACAGTAAGTTCCGGTAAATAGCTGTAAGTACATCAACTCCTGCAAAACAATACAATTAAAATCTACAGCTCATCTACTCAATGTAACCCTCAAACAATTTTCAAGACTCTTACAAAGAGATGAGATGGATTATATTGTTGAGAGGTTACCTCAAGTACGGCTTAGTGGTATTTTCTTATGGCATGTTCGCCTCAACGGTGGATTAAACTGTTTCACAATAAGAAGAGGTAGGTGGTAAACGCTTGCGTGGCAAATAATGCATTTTATATATGAGAACTTGATCTTCCTAATGTGTAGTATGCTTTTTCTTATTTTGTTATTAATCACCAGCACATAAGTGAAAATTTTAAAATTAAATATTGTACTCAGTGATCCAAAAAATTTAAGAAAAACTTTTTACAAAAAAAAAAACAACCATCTTTCGTTTTTTGCCACCGACTTCCGAAATTAAACTTATTTTTTACTTTTTTAGTGTTTTTTTGGAAGTCGGTTGTTTTTTTTTTTTTTTTGAAAAACTTATTTATTTTTCACTTTTTAGTTGTGGTACCAACCAATTCGTATACCACTACCTGCTATGTAAATAACAGTGACGGAGCCAACTAAGATATCGTCTACTAACTATCTAACTATCGACATACGCAAAGTGGGAAAATACGTAATTATTGAAGCTAACTAAAAAACTACGCAAGTAAAATTAATTAAATTTATATGGGACCACCTCTGAAGCATGACCTACCAAACAAAAAAAGAATCATTAAAATCGATTTATAATTGGTGGAGTAATCGCGTAACAAACATTAAAAAAAAACATACAGACGAATTGAGAACCTCCTCCTTTTTGAAGAAGTCGGTTAAAAATATCCCACCTGCTCGTATTTATAAAATTACGAATATTTAAAATGCTTGTGCAGCTTCTACCTAGCCTGTAGCCTGTTCACGTGTCCACCGTTACTTCCTGAAGCAAGCAGCTTACTGAAATCGAGATTTAGGACCGAAGCGAAACATTTCAAAGCAGACAGAAACAGGATTTAATCACCGAGTATTTCTGGAACATTTTGAGAATGTTGATCAAGAATTTCATTCATTTTCGTACCTTCGAATGCGAGTGTTAAAGCGACATTTACAAATGTTATTGCGATGAAAAATTCGAAGATTCAGAGGTAAGAGAAATGGAAGGTATTTATTACGGCGCGAATTTGAATGTTGGATTTCAATTTTAGAGGAACCGTTTGGACTTGGATTTTGAAGTGATTTATATTTGTTTTTGGTAAAACGTGATGTTGATGTATTTGACTTAGATTAGTAGGGTACTTAGTAACGTTCGGGAAAATGCTACCATCCATCCATACTAATAATTTATAAATTCGAAAGTAACTTTGTCTGCTGTATGTTACCTTTTCACGCCTAAACTGCTGAACGGATTTGGATAAAATTTGACAAGGAGATAGATGGCATCCCGGGGAAGGACATAGGCTACTTTTTATCGACATACCACGCGGGCGAAGCCGCGGGCGAAAGCTAGTAGTTATATATTTCTGCCGCTTGCAGCATATTGCTAGGTAAGATTTAAAGGGTGCCAGTGAGTGTAATAGGGAATATGCATGTGATTCAAATATGGGTCAAATATTTTTTTTTATAAACTATGTTACTTCAGAATGATGCCTCCATCAATATTTTTGAATAAAATTTCTTTTTGAGCGAGAAATTAATTTTTAAAAAGTCCCAAAAACCTGTGGGTAATTCAAATACTTGAAAAGGCTAAGAGCGGATGTGACGTAACAATCTGGGATAACAATCAAAATGTCAATGTCAATTCAATCAACAAGTGTCAAGTCAATGTCAAACGCTCATAGAAAAAGGAGTGTTTGACGTTGACTTGACAGTTGCTTGTCTGTTTTCACGGTCTGTGACGTCACCACACCAAGCGCGCCAAATGGAGGGCGTTTAAATAGCCCGGATCGGTTGGATATTTTTAAACATTTTTTTAACTACTTTATATTGCTTTTTTGCCGTCGAATTTCTTTTTACTATTATTTGACGATGTTAACTATCGAATAAAAATATTAAAAAAATACATGCATATTCCCTATTGAAAGGACGCGCCACATGACGGGTTTCTCTCTGGTATGGCAACGTTTCTGCTGTCCCTCTGGTTGGTATATCTATAGGCTGCGGAAAACCTGTTGTGGAAGATAAATGGAACTTAAATAATAACAGCCGCACGGGTCGATCCATTGGGTTAAGCTACGCTTGCCGGGGTTGGTCCGTGAATGGGTGACCATCTTTATATACCGAGACTCTTCCGTGCCTCGGATAGCACGTTAAGCCGTTGGTCCCCGCTGTCATTTGTGAATCTTTGACAGTCGTTACGGGTCGTCAGAAGCTCGAAAGTCTGATCAGTCTTACCAAGGGGTATCGTATTACCCAGTTACTGGGCTGTGGAGGTCAGATAGGCAGTCACTCCATGTAAATTACTGGTATTCAGCTGCATCTGGTTAGACTGGAAGCCGACCCCAACATGGTTGGGAAAAGGCTAGGCAGATGATGATGATAAAATGGAACCTAAAGTGACAGTAATATAAAATAAATGAAGTTATTAATACCACACGGAGCAACAAGTTAAAGTAGTCGAAACTTTGAAGACTCATAAATATCTATAGAGGCTCCAGACAGATTTATCGCTTTATTTTTGGTAAAGAAAAACAAAGTTATGATTATTTTAGAAACGGGCGTCGGGTGACACTTTTTGGCCTATTTTTAGAGTACTGAGACCAGCTGCAAATCATTATCTGGGTAGCTTTTTTTTTCATTTACGTTGGGGCCGACTTCATGTCTAACAGTTTCAGTTGAATACCAGTAAATAGACTGAATACCAGTAACAGTAACATGGAGCAACTGCCTATGTGATTTCCATAACCCAGTTACTGAGTAAATCAATACTTAGACCAGCAAAAAAATACATATAAAAAGAAAGTTCTGGACTCAGTTCTCACTTTACAGAAATAAAATCATTTTATTTCATTTCAGTAGGTATTATAAATCCTACGGTCTGGCGATTTCTTGTCTTAGTAATATAAAGGTTCTTGACAAGTTCAGTTCCAATTTTGTCCCTTTTAAAAGGAACGAAGTAAACAACGCGGCCATTATGTTTCTCAAAGAGTTCGTTTTCAATGTAGTGCTCAAGGGAATTTTATTCTAGGAACACGTGGTTTTCAATATCTTTTGTGTTTTAAAAATGGCTGAAACCTGATCGTTTAAGAGCTTGGAGAGGGAGGTTTTGTCTGAAGTTACTCGTGCGTGTATAGACAACTAGCTGTGCCCCTCGGTTTCACCCGCGTAGGTCTCGATCCCGTGAGAGTTTAGGCATAAAACGTATCGTAGGTAACAAATTCGTTCAGTTTTAGCGTGAAAGCTTAATAAACAAATAAAGAAACTCACTTTCGCATTTATATATTAGTTAGGATTTGGGATTAGGATTATGAACTTAGAATTAGGACTAGGAATAGGGTTATGTCAGATTTTCCCAGATATGACATACCAGATATGATATGCCCCTTTTCGTCCCCGTAAACCCCTTTATTGCAACTATCATTGAAATCGTTGGAGCCGTTTTCGAGAACGTGATTACAAAATATATAAACACAAATATTGCTCATTTAATAGTACAGAATACAATGAAGAACTGTCACCTTTAGAGCGGTGGTGGCCCAGTGGTAACCGTGGCGATTTACGATTTGTATCACCACTGCTCTCAAAACGGTGAAGGAAAGTATGAGGAGGAAACCGGCATGTCCTAGAACCAAAAATTCGAAGACATGTGACATCTACCAAGTACCAACCCGTACTGGGCCCGCGTGGTGGATTACGGCCCACTACCTCTCGAAGAGAGAAGGCCTGAGTCCCAGCAGTGGGTACATTATAGGCTGATTATGCCGTCACTTAGCGGTTGCTGTAAAACACTTTTATATCACAGACCACTTGAGGATAAAGCTATTGCCAAATTATCTACAACCTAAAAACCAACAGTTCTTGTCAAACTATTGAGGATAATAAGGCATAAAAAGTTTATTCCTTTGCCGTAAACTAGGTTATAAAGTTAACAAGACGATGTAATAAATCTGTCTGATTTATACAAACCATTTCGTTCATAGTTACTGCTGAGTTGAAGGTCAAATTATGTGTAAGTTATTTCGTCTGGGCAAGTTTTTGGATAAGAATGTAGTTTTTAGCAGAAGATTGTGGGTTTTCTACGCCTTAGTAGAAAAAGAAAAAAACGTTGCATAGAAAACATACTCGTACTTCCGCTCCGATCGCATTGAAATCTTGCTTTAACCCAACAATATTGGGGCGTTTCTATACTTGATCGGATCAGAAATTGAGATATCCAACGCCGAAATTTAGGTTCTGAAGTGGCGACCGTGTACCGGAAGACGTAGCGTTGGAAGGCGCGCCATAAGGTGGAACAATGACCAGATGAAGGCCGCGGAAATGCGCTGGATGCGAGAAGCACAGAACCGGTCGAAATGGCGGTGCTTGGGGGGGGCCTATATCCAGCAATGGACGTCTTTCGGCTGGAATTATGATGATGATGATAATGAAACTGACAGGTGTCACGAACGCTTTCTCTCGGTGGCCGAACTATAAATAAATGTGTTTACTTTTGCCCCACATAAAATAAAGGGTTACATTCAAACATTACTAAGTCTAATAGATTTACAAACGCGATAAGGTATTCAATGTAATAAAGTTCAAGGTAATTGAGTTAGTTTATTGTTTTGATTGTAATCTTGCGTCGACTTTCTGCTGAGCTTTCATGGTAGAGGGACGTGAATTATGCTGAAAGGCGCTGGTGGCTGCTTCAGGTGTAATATATGGGCAGTATTACAATCTAAGACTTTCGTTTTTAAACTTTTAAATGAAGCAAGTAAAATCTGATACGTGAATATTAAATGGCGGCGTGTGCGAGTCGGACTCGTACATGAAAGCACGAAGCTTCCATACCACCGTATGATATTTAACACTAGATATTAATTTATAATGGATATCGCTATAATTATTTATTATATTCACCAGGGATATAGGAATGAACTACGCACGGACTCGGTAAAACGGTTTATATTGGTACCAGCATAATGAATACACAATGAGTCCTTCGATAATGAGGGTTGCGGGAAAGTACGAAAGGGATACCGAGACCTTGGCAACAGGCAACTGAAGGAACACGGGTGGGTTTTAGTCAGTAAAAGTCTGACATCCGCTCCGCCCAGAGCGGGAGAAGTCATTTGATGATTTTCCACCCTCAAAAAACTTGAACAACATGACAAAACAATTGCAACACCAGCCTCGATTTTTGTCAAATAGAGCAGTGATGGCCCAGTGGTAACGACCGCGACTTACGAGTTGTAAGTCGTAGGTTCGAACCCTGTCTTGCGCTTTAATTTGTTAATATTTCATTGCGACTCTAAAAACGGTGCAGGAAAACAATCGTGAGGAAACCGGCATGTCCTAGAACTAAAAATTCGAAGACTTGTGACATCTACCAACACACACTGGGCCCACGTAGTGGATTACGGCCCACTCCCTCTCACGCAGAGGAGGCCTGTGTCCCAACAGTGGGAAGTTTATAGGCTGATTATGCTATATGGATTTTTTCACCTTAACTTCACAAATCAGTTGTGAGTGAATGAAGTCTGTGAAGAATCAGTTGTGACTGAAGTGTGATGTTTATTACTATTACTATCTCTATGTGATAAGACCTGAGTCCTGAAGGGCAAGTTACAAGCTGAATTCTAGCGCCATTGATGGAAGAAGGGTTTTGTCGAAGTAGTGTTCTTCGAAGGTGTGTGTTGTCGAAGTATAAAAAAATAAATTTAAAAAAATTGTTTATTTCAATTACAAAGGGATTAATGGAGAACGCCTTTTAAGCAGGAATTGCTAAGTATGGTCTATCGAAGTGTTCTTCGAAGATGTGTTCTGTCGAAGCAGTCAAACTATTGTGTAGTATGTGTGTATGAGTAGTCAAACTATTGTGTTTCGAAATTGAGACCGTCTCGAAATAATGAACTGTCGAAATTCAGTATGACAGTCGATACGATCCACATATTGTTTATCTCTTTTGCACACAGGACAAGGTAGATCCGCGTTATCGTGACGTGTAACATATTCGTACGTCACAACTTGGAGGATTGAGTTATTGCAAATTGTGATTGTTTGAGTTGTAGTTCGTGTGGTGAGTAATAGGTCCTAATTATGAGGATGAGGTTAATCAGTGGGTCGGCAAATGTAGTACCTATTAATAGTTCGATACTAGCTTAGATTCTATGTATGAACTTTTCAATCCTTATATAGTTAGCCACAAGCTACACGCTCAACCGACACGCGTCTTGCGACGACGACAACTAAATGAAAAAGTTGTTTAAAGCATTTCACGAGTCACGACTTACGAAGCGACGAAAGGAAACCGGTGACGCGTTCGCGTGTCAAACTCAAACCCATAGCACTTATTTCAAATAAACCAAACAGGCACCCAACCAACAGGCACTTTTGCACTGCCAAGTGTCTTGTCACTTTCTCAAGGCGCTCCAAGCCGTGAACAGCTACTTATAAATACAATTTTAAAATATATGATGTAAAGTGCAAACGAAGGTTTACGGCAACAGGGCAAGGGCGAATGACACTAAACTCTAATAGCTATTCCACTGGTTAAACGTTAAACACTAGTTTAACGCCGAGTTATCCTAGGGGACATACAACATACTGAACACTAAGAATAGCTGAATAGCTCCCTTGAGGAGGCTTTCTGACGGTTGAGGCGTAGCGTATGAATTTAGAAGGTTTATGACTGAGAACGTTGAGGAGCTCGTGGCTAAGTAATAACAGCCGCACGGGTCGATCCATCAGGTTAAGTTACGCTTGCCGGGGTTAGTCCGTGGATGGGTCACCATCTTTACATACCGAGACTCCTCCGTGCCTCGCATATCACGTTAAGCTGTTGGTCCCGGCTGTCATTCGTGGATCATTGACAGTCGTTACGGGTCGTCAGAACCACGAAACTCTGACAACCAGTCTTACCAAGGGGTATCGTATTACCCAGTTACTGGGTTGTGCAGGTCAAATAGGCAGTCGCTTCGTGTAAAATACTGGTATTCAGCTGCATCCGGTTAGACTGGAAGCCGACCTCAACATTGGGAAAAGGCAGATTTGATTTTATGACTGAGACCATTATTTTTATTTAATGAACATCGCGCCTGTATACCCTGCCCTAAAGGAATGAGCAGAGGTTATTGTACACCCACATTTCGCCAGTTAAGTTTTAAGTCATGTAGAAGACGAGCTAAATTGTTATAAACTAGGCAAAACTTTATTTATACTCGCTGCTGCTACTGAGAAGTTCCTAATGGAAAACCAAAAATTCTGCCTGACCTGGGAATCGAACCACTATATACAAGTAAGGCAGTCTGAGTGAATAATTAGTTAAATGAATAATCGTATAGACTGTCGCGATGCGATAGCGCGACGCGACTCTAACGAAACAATTTCTAAGAAAACTTTACGATATAACAATTACTGATGTCGCGTCGCGCCAGTCTGTATGAGGCTTTACGTATATAATGTTGACATTGATTGTGCAATGTACTAAATGAAATAAACTCGTTACTATAATGCCAAAATCCTTTCTTCAATTACGTCCTTCTAAATCGGGATTAACATAATTATTATTATTTACATCTAATAAATCCTGCAAATAAAGGATTCCCGTTAATCTCCCAAAAGTAATTTGCGAAATGCTTTTGTTGAAGGAAAAAGTCTATTTGTGATCATGAGGCTGAAAGATAAAGAAAAAAAGAAAAAGATAAACCGGGACAAATGTCGGGAGAATTAAATTTTAAACAAAATTCGCTGTTCTAAAACGGGTAAAAAACGGGGATAAAGAAAAACATGAAGTGTTGTACTGAAAAAGGGTGTAAAAGGAAACGGCACAACATCCAGATTCTTTGAAGGTCAACGTTAACCATCAGGGTCAAGGCTGACAGAATAACATGGCGCATGGGCATTGTTTTTTCAGAAAATGATCATACAAATATAATTAATTTATCTGTTGGCGCTTAGTTTGTAATATCTATCCTATAGTATAGTAATTTTATTCTAATATATCATCTTCACACATATATGAATATAATTATAAATGTAAACAAAAGTAGTAATACTATTTGTATAGAGATTAGGGACTTTCTTGTCAATTTTTCTCCATACGAAACTACCTTTTGGAAGGGGTGACTAGATTTGTTATTACTAAATACATTCAAAAATTTATTTATTGTTATGATTTTTTTTTTGCTATTTATTTTCTGATTTTCATTAAAGGAAGTATATAAATAAATAAATCATTAAATCTTTATTCTCAGTGTTAACTTGTATAAACGCTATAAATGTCTCTCCGGGGAAATTATACGTATCCGTTTTTTTTAATAGGGAAACTATTATTTTGCCCTCTGTATTGTACACTTTTTGGACCATTATTAACTACTTTTTTTTCTTCTATTTCTTTTATAACATTACTATTAAGGACTACATAGATCTTTAAGTCTTCGACTGCTGAAATTAATTCAAACACCAAGGTTGTACATTAAATGTATTTAATTAAAAGGGACACTGTCCTAAGCTAGCTCATTCTTTACTAATTATATGAAATTTCTCTTGGGGGATCTTTCTTGTATCTCTAGCTGTATACGTATAAGTATTTAGTTTAGCTACCTTCATTTTGCAAAGGTCACTGGTCTATCGTTACGGAATAAAAGTTGTAGTAAGATGGACCAAGTTTTAATTTGTTATCTGACTGCTCTTGCGTTTTCTTATGTCGACACCACAAAAAGTATTGGATGTTTCATTTTCACATTCTATGCTAGCTAGTTTTAGCCGCGGGACTACTACTGAGATAACAGTATTGTAATATGTCCGAACCCAGATCATCGTCGTGGTTAAATCTAGCTCGTTCAGCCATTATGGCGTGAAAAGGTAGCAGACAGAGCTACTTCCACATTTTATTAAATCAGTATGAATTTTTCGTCAGTTTAAGAATTTCTTTATCATTTTGCAGTGTAAAGATAAACGTTAGATAAATAGTTCCTACTTCAGATAATTCCATAAAAACTGCTTTTTCTCAGTTTTAGGTTTGCGCTACGTTTTTTATAGGATTAAACCCAGTATTTTTATGTAATTTAACATCAGATAAATCCGTCTAACGGACTGAGCGCATTCAGTACAGTAGGAACAATAAATACTGTCAGTAATCTATTGACCATTGGTCCTAATGACCGCATTGCACTAACTTACTTCAGGAACTAATTGATTGCTCGTACATCGTCTTAATGCGAAAATGCGGCGATCTTTTAACGTAATGTACTATTGGACTAAGAGATATATGAGAAATTGAGATTAGTAGGGACCTAGGTTTCTGTTGATCAATTAGTAATTAAGTTAAAATTATAGCTTTAATCCTATTAGTTCACTGATTGTCTTAGACTCTAAAAAAATATTACCCAAGCAGTTATACGGTTGGATAGCTACGATTTCAGAACTGATACAAAAAAAAAGGCAACTGTAATTTTAAATCGATTTTAAATCGTTTTAATAGACTACTAGCTTTGCTTTCGGCTTGGCACTCAAGATTAAATTCATTCGACTTATCAAACAATAGATTATATCTCCTATTTGAAGGATATATAGGTTCATAATCACCCTCTAATGTTCCCACTGCTGGGACACAGGCCTTATCTCTGTGAGAGGGAGTGGCCGTAATCCACCACGCGGGCCCAGTGCGGGTTGGTGGAAGGGTATATGGTCCCAGAAAAATGATAGGTATATCACTGCATGAGACCGTTTAATATTACACACCTATTTTGCCATCCAAAAGTTTTCTAAAGCCTATTTGAAGGACACAGGTGCCACAGAAATGTCAGGCACAAGAGACGTTTTAACTTTTCCTGGGAAATATAACACACAAGGCTGCAACATAAAGGGATTACCCCTTTGATGCTACAGGTTTTCGAAGGCAGCGGTAACTATTTCCATCAGGTATGTGGCTACCTTTTTTCCAATAAAATAACAATTTAAAAAAAATGTGGTTGCCGTGTCGACGACGAGAGCAGGGTGTGTGAGTGTGGTAGTGTTTAAGATTGAAAGATCTAAAAGTAAATTTTCACTAAAGACCTAGAGATAGTAGCAGTAGGTATAATTTATAAGCTTAGGTTATGACCTAAGCTAACCCCATTATCCTACCTATAATACCTATATATATTTTAATATTATAAATGTAATACGTTATTCACAGAATATCTAGGTTGTAATCCTTAAAACTACGTCATGCTGGTTTTGTATCATTATCTACTATAACTATAATTATCAGTTAAAAACAAAATTAACATGGCAATCAAAAAGGAGGAGAAAATACAAGAAAAAAACAAAACATACATTGGTTAACTTTTGAGTTAAATAAAATATTAATGATGTTAGGTAAATTCAGGGGGATTCTATGGAGACTATTATTTCTATTACATGTTTTCTAAATGTCCTAGCAGTAGCAGTAATATTGGAATAAAAAGTATCCTACGTCCTATTCCAGGTCATGGTTTACCCCTGTGCCAAATTTCATCGAAATCCGTTCAGCCGTTTCAGCGTGAAAGCGTAACAAAGAAACTCATTTTCGTGTTTATATTTTAGGATTTCACTTTAGGACCGAATCGGGACCTCATTTCAGCAACATCTATGTATCATCTCATGTAGGAAAATGTTGTTTCTCCAGATTTATAATCCCACTTGCTATTTCTACACCTAAAAGGGGAGTGACGTGAATATTTCTCCTACCCTCGGACATAAATTCCGTCTTTCTATCGCCGATATAAAAACAGTGATAACCCAAGTTTCGCGATAAATAAATCTTATATAACGAAAGCTTTTACTATAGTTTGCGATTTATGCGTAGTATCATGTGTTTAGGACACTTCTATTCGCAAATAAACTATTTTGTTTACTTTAGGGACACTAAAGTTATGGTTGTTATTGGTATATTATGTTTAACTTTATGTCTGTCTAAGGGATAGGAGAAATAAACTCTAGGGATTATACATAAAACTGGACATTTTGGTATAATGTTTCATTATTACGATCTTTTCATGTGAGCACTATAAAAAAGATAAAATAAGTTAGACTACAGGCACTACAGCATAGTAACAAAACATTTGTAAATATGAAAGAAATACAGGGTGTATCAGAAGAGTGTGGTCTAAATTAAGGGTGTGATGTGATAAAGACCATCAAATTGAGCAACTTTCTTCATGGAACCAACGTCGTAATCACGAAAAAAATATCAGTCGTCCCATACAAAGTTAAGATGTTGAAGAAAGCCACACAGTTCATTTTGACCATACCTTTCTGATACATCTTGCATATATAATGTAACTAGATCTGAATTATTATTTTAGACTCTCGAGACTCCAATTCAGTCAGTACAATTTATCAAACTAATGCCTATTAATCTATACATAATGAAGTGTATTCTATCTATCTATAAAGATTCCTTAACTCATTTTCATTTTATCTCGCTATAAAAAAAATCAAGGTTTAAATTAAGTTATTTTTATTAATGAAGCAAAAGGAATATCTACGGATCGTAGCAGGTAGCGATATGTAGTTTCTGCCTATCCCCATGGGAAGAAGGTGTGAATTTATGTATTGTATCTAAAATTAAATTAATAATCAACAAGAAATATTAACCTAGGTTATATAAAAACAAGACTTCTTTACATACCGAGACTCCTCCATGCCTCGGAAAATACGTTAAGCTGTTGGTCCCGGCTGTCATTTGTAGATCTTTGACGGTTGTTACGGGTCGTCAGAACCCCGAAAGTCTGCCAACCAAGGGGTATCGTGTTACCCAGTAACTGGGTTGTGGAAGTCAGATAGGCAGTCGCTCCATGTAAAATACTGGTATTCAGCTGCATCCGGTTAGACTGGAAGACGACCCCAACATTGTTGGGAAAAAGGCTAGGCAGATGATGATTATATAAAAACAAGGTATCTTTTAAATTATAAACCGCAAAGTAGCAACAGTACTTCTACAATAGTTCCTACTCGTGTTAGCGTTCCAACGCGAAGCTTACAGTTCGTACAGCACAATTTGTAACAAGCTCCGTTCTTATCGGAAAGCATTTCGTTCAAACAGGTGTTTCAAATATCCGCATTCTCTTTAAATAGAACCGTTCCAAGAAAACCTTTTCTTTTAAAATTGCTCATAACATCTCGAACACCTGCACACAAGAAATATAGGTATTGTTGTGCCAGGATTGGCGTAGCTACTATTAAATTTAAACATTTTAAACTTTTATGTAAGAACTCATAACTTTTGCTAGGCAGACAGATAGCTTTCTGCCAGGCACAATTTAATTCGATATGGTATTTTCGTGATCTCATGACTCATGGTGAAGTAAACAGCCGCGCGGGTCAATCGATCAGGTTAAGCTATGCTTGCCGCGGTTGGTCCGCGTATGGGTGAACATCTTCACATACCGAGACCCCTCCGTGCCTAGGAGAGCACGTCCCGGCTGTCATTCGTGGATCTTTGACAGTCGTTACGGGTCGTCAGATGGCCGAAAGTCTGATAACCAGTCTTACCAAATAAAAATAAAAAGATCTTGGAATCTATGAATTGTAATTGTATCTAATACTCGTGAAAGTTTATTATTTGTGCTAAAAACTGTTTAAAAATAAAATACACACTGTGTGCGATCTATAAGTATTATTTATTTATAGTACGTCTTGTATCTAGTATCTATCTTATATCTCTTGTATCTATCTTATATCTCTTAGCGGATGTTGGAGAAAAAACGGCCAGGCTGAGGTGGGAGTGGGCCGGCCACGTCGCACGAATGCACCCGGAGAGATGGGCAAAGATCGTCACTCACTGGACGCCTGAAGGAGGACATCGCCGTCGAGGTAGACCGCGGCGAAGGTGGTGTTACGATCTAATAATGTTTGCGGGGCCAACGTGGCCAGAAATCGCACAAAATAGAGAGCTTTGGAAGGAAAAAGGGGAGGCCTTTGCCCAGCAGTGGGACACACAATAGGCTATAAAAAAAAAATAAAAAAAAAAAGTACGTCTTAATGTACTAGGACTGGTTCTAAATAGATCAACATCTAAATGAGATCTTGTAAATATTCTAAGTGAGATCTTGTAAAAATTTCTAAGTAAGATCCATTCGTAGCATTCTAGAATGACCCAAAATACTAAACTAGCAAACTTAATGCGGAGGAGAACTAAATATATTCGTATGTACTCGAAACTTTACATATTAACTAATACGTATTGCCAAACTTAGCATCACTAGGACCGCAGTTAACATAAATTAGGTTATAACGAATATTCTCTGCCAATATTTTAACTTTATAGCAACTTCCGTAGTTACTTATCACATCTTTAATTAAGACGGCTGTAGAGTGGAATTAATTGCTAACATTTGTATAATTAGAATCCCATTATATACAAAATTATTTTTTGTTTATGCTAAACCCGAAAAGGGGTCATTATATTCATCATTTTGAACAACTTTTTCTATGGGACCAAAAAAAATCAGCTGTTCCATACATTTTCTCGATTTAAGTGAACACAAATGTATGGAACAGCTCATTTTTTTTTCGCGATTTCAAGGTTGGTCCCATAGAAAAAGTTGTTCAAAATGATGAGTACAATGACTCCTTTTCGGGTTAAGCATAAACAAAAAATAATGTTGTATATTATGGACAACAATAAGTATCAAATATCTATAGGAAATACATTCCTGATGTTATGTTATGTGTATGTGAAAAGGCCTGAGTCCACAGTATAGCAATAATACGCTGGTATTATTATATTATAACACCGCGCTTGTAATTCTCAAAGGGTTAGGCAGAGGTGTATATACCTCTACTACACTCACATTTCACCAGTTATGTTTAAGGTAATAGGGAGCGAGCCTATTGCCATCAACAATGTACGAATTCAGACCCAGGCTGTAACCGAGAAATTCTGGAAACACAAAAACACTTTGCCTGACCTGGGAATTGAACCTAGAACCTCATGCACTAGATCAACGAGACAGTGGGTGGAAATATTCGGCCTATATTTTTAGACAATCATATTATATTCGTCTCGTCTTCTGTTATTAATTTAAGTATTAGATTTCGTCCTCTTTTGTTGCCGAGAATTTTACGATAATAGCTCAGGCTTTAGTGGAAAAATTAGAGCCACTGTACAGCGAAAATCTTGCTATTTGTATCGGCTCACCCTGTACAGTGGGCGTATAAGGTGAGCCGATAAAAATAGCAAGATTTTCAATGCTTTGTCCCAATTTTTAAATGTATTGCGAAGCTATTAAAAATATGCTACTTAGCTTCGCCAAGTTGTGCTAAGTACAAAGTAGACAAAGTAGTACAAAGTAGACAAAGTAGTACAAAGTAGACACGTAGAACAATTTCGTGAAAAACATTTAATGTTTAAATCAGTTACTATTTTCTTAATGGTACTGCCCGATGGATTTGAACACAAACCCAATTTCTTCTCAGATAATTTTCCTCGAATTTTCTTACAGAATTCTCATAACCCCCTTCATATTTTAATATAAATACTGTATCTACTCCTTTTTAAATAAAAACAAGATATCCTTAACATATACCTTGGAGAATATAATTTATCTCGAAGACGAAATTAAAGGAAAACAGAACGTCTGTTCTAAGATATAAGATTTATATAAAACCCCTGAGGGTTGGGTAAATTATTATCTTCATATTTGTTCGTTCGCGATATTTTATTCTTGTTTCTCGTACTCTAGTCTGTAGTTAATGTTTAGGTAGGAATAAAAGGTAGCTTACTAATAATATACCTATCTATTGAATAATAAATCTTAGTAAGAAAAACACTCCTAATAGAAGAGGATCAGACCTAAGAAAGCCTTCACCCGTCTGTTTAATGGATGAAAAGTATTTTATTTCAATCAGTATGTTAGAAAATATATCGCGAGTGGGTGTGGCTAAAAAAATCCTGGCCAGACTGTGATTAAAATTCATCTCCTATAAATCTTGACTGATCTTTAATCATTTCAGTGAAATAAGGGAACTCTCTAAGAAAAGACTTGAAGCTTGTTTTATGTAAAATTGGAAAAGGATTTAAAATATTATAATTATTTAGTTTTTGTTTAAAACTCTTGTTATCCAAATAGGGCTCAAAAACTGTTGTAGGTATCTAAGGCTCGATTTTAATTTCTGTCTAGAATAATAAGTATCTATTTAATGAATTAAATATTAAACATATTGAAAATAGAAGAGAAGAGAAATGAGCAAAATGAAATATGCAAACTACACTTTTTTTTTGAGTATGGGAAATCATCAAAATCAAAATCAAAATATTTTATTTCACATAAACCTACATGGGCACTTATGAAACGTCAGAAGCTAGGTGCACGGTTCCAATTGGTCGTTTCCTATGGAGAAGAGCCGGCAAGAAACTCCATGGTTACTCTTTTAAAAAATAATTGGCTTTTACAATACTTTCAAATTACAGTGTTGGTAGGCATGGGAGGACAATGTAGGCCTTTCAACAAGTAAGTACCAGGTACTTAACAAAAATAGAAGATGTTCAATAAATCTACAGTCCAATAAGCCTACAATGTTCTCACATTCACAAAATAGAAAATAATCTATCTAAAAGACTAATGATAATAAAATTTGAATTTAAATAAAAATAAAAACCTATTTAAACCAATTGACGTGATTGCTATTACAACTGTAACAAATTGAATAATTATAATCCTGTCCACAAAAGCCACTAAGAGTTGAAATTAATTGGAGGTATATAATGTCAAATACAATGATTATATGTCAAGGATGAATGTAAAGACTGACATCAAATGACTTCTCCCGCTCTGGGTGGAGCGGAAGGGCGTGTCAGACTTTTACTGACTAAAATCCACCCGTGTTCCTTCAGTTACCTGTTGCCTGACTTTCCCGCAACCCTAGCAGGCATCAGTCCTAGTGGACCCCGCCAATTGTGCTGACATCTCTTTGAGGCATGAAAACTACACTACAGAAGCAATAACTAGTTTATTTGCGCATTTATTAGTTGATAAAAGAAATCCATACAACCTACCAAACACAAGTATATCCATGCATATTTACACTTTGCTTCTTCTCCATAAATTCGCTTAGAGATCAAACTCTGTCGCGCTGAGCTAGTGAGCACCAATCAGGAACCTTGTAGGAGTTTCAATAGATTTGCTGTAATGTGATCAATTCAGACGGATGCTGGTAGAGTTTTGCCGTCTGTAACTTATATAGACGCTTGATTTGAAATAGTTTAGTACGGTTTTTTTTTGTAACTTCATTATCCTTTTTTTTTTGGGGTTGGTATATCATCTAATAATGACTTCTTTCCGCTTTGGGCGGAGCGGGTATCAGACTTTTATTGACTAAAACTTACCCGTGTTCCTTCAGTTGCCTGTTCCCAAGGTCCCGGTATCCCTTTCGGACTTTACCGTAACCCTGGCAGGAACTTGATTACCCTACCACAATTTTTTTCTTTACAATTGGTTCCACACTCCGTTTTGAATTTCGAAAATGTCTTCAAAGCCGGTTTTAACAGTCGTCTAGATTTTTGTTTGAACACGCATATATGTGTTAGAATTTATCAAAACTTTTTTGTCCGTTGTTTTTACTTTTGCACGTATACCGTCATTTTACACCAAAAGGATTTTCTACATAACTAAAGCTATCAGAAAATATACTTAAAAAAAACTACCATCCTTAACTTCTCATTATCATACGATCAATCTTAAGATATGAATCCCGTCTTGCAGAGAAAAGAACTCGGTACAATACAGCGGGTAAATTATCTTAGCATAAATTGTGAACCATTTAGTCTTGAGACGGCAAGGAAATGGTTTTGTAAAACGGAACATAATCGTCTCTGCCTTTTTAGAAGTATTTATGGAAGCAGTTTTTTTGTATTTTCGAGGGTAACTAAACAGAATATTATTTCTGTAGGAGGTATCATTTAGTCGAAATTGAAGCTGCGTTGTTTATCTTTGCCTAAGAAACGGTCATCTTTCAAAACAGTAATTATTTAGGAACCTCAATTATAAGGACTAGAAGATAATAACATCTAACTATATTTACTACTAGCTGCCGCCAGCGGCTTCGCCCGCGTGTAATCTTTCTAAATTATAGCCTATGTTACTCAGGGTGAATGTAGCTTTCTAATGGTGAAAGAATTTTTCAAATCGGCGCAGGAGTTTTTGAGTTTATTAATTTCAAACATACACACAAAAATACAAATCTTTCCTCTTTATAATATTATTAGTGCAGATGATTGGTCACTTTTGTTTTAACATTATTAAATTAAGACTCTATAACTGGCTGATGCCCGTGGCTTCGCCCGCGTGGATGTCGGTTATTATACTAAAATCTTCCTCAAAAACCACTCTATCCACTGGTAAAAACAGTAAATTTTGATTTATTTATTTATTTGTTTACCAACAATTGTTTACACTAGTAATGGACATAGAAAACAAGCAAAAACAGATAAACAATAGTGCACAATCACTTAAAGGTAAACTCAGCATGCGAAACGAAAGTTGTACGTACAATACCTAGAGGAAAAAAAAAAAAAAGAAAGAAAACTACCTTAATCTAAATCAAACAATAGTAAGCAACATGTTATAAGTATAAGACCAGACATAGAGAGAAAAAAAAAAAAAGAAAAAAAAAAAAAAAAAGTTAAATTAATCCTTATCTAGGTTTTTCAAAGTCTTCGCTTTTAAACTGTATAGTGTAATTTAAGCGCGAACAGGACGACAGACAGACGCGGGCGGAGGACTTTGTTTTATAATATGTAAGAATAAGTACATAATGACATAATCATTGCCTTGACACCATGGCCTTGCCATTGCCTTGACCACCTATTCTGAAGGTACAAAAATGCTTGGACCAAATCTAAATTCTATCGCAAGTGACATTACCTGAAACGAACCAATTCCAAACCCTGCTGCACATTCGAGGACGTACAGAACGCTAATGAATCCCCCACATACTTGGCCAAAGTAAGCTAATTAACTAGACGACTGTCGTGATCGACTCAAAGAGAAAGAGATCAGAGGGCCTAGACAAGTGACAATCGCTTCGAAAGCTTTTCATATATCTACAACGACTTTGACATAAGCTCTGCGATAGCATAGGTCAGTTCCATACATTTATGCCTTTTCCATCATCGTTATCGCTTATAGAATGTCACTTAGTCTAGCGCCTCAGAACCATTCTTTAAAAAAGCAAGTACCTACACGTATCCGTACTCTTTATTCACTACGCCCGACAACACAGTCGTCTCGGTCCTTACTCAACTCATAAAACGCAATAAACTTAAAAGATACAACGTAGTCTCAACAATAAAGCCTTCTGGAAACTAATAAACAGTCTCTAATTACCGTCTCCTCATCCCAAGACATGGCTGAAGCTGAAATTTTGTCAATTAATTCACAAAGTCACACTTTGCAGATTCTGTGGGCTAATAAACTCGTACTTCCAACTCTTAGAGGGTTTTTTTATTAATCTCTTTGCAGATTACTTTGTGACTTTAGAAGAACAATGTTGACAACAAATTTAAGTTTTGAAGAGTTGTTTCTTAAGCTTTGTTTAGAAGAATTTGATTCTTGACAGCTACTTTTTATTTGTGAGCAACGTAACATCACGTCTGTATTCCCCGTAGGGTTAGGCAGAGATGTATCTAGTACAACAACATTTCGCCAGTTATGTTTAAGTCCCATGTAATAGGGGGCAAGCCTCAATAGGCTGATGTGTGAGTGATGCTACGACGGTTCCGTTTTTACTTTAAAGGTACGGAACCCTAAAAATATTATTACCAACATATTATTGTGTTATGTTACTTGTTGACTAACTAACTATAAATCAATATTTTATTATTTTGATACATTTAAATGTAGATAAGACTCACCCTCCAATCAATCTGCCTGCCTTTTCCCAACTATGTTGGGGTCGGCTTCCAGTCTAACCGAATGCAGCTGAGTACCAGTATTTTACATGGAGCGACTGCCTATCTGACCTACACAACCCAGTAACTGGGTAATACGATACCCCTTGGTAAGACTGGTTGTCAGACTTTCGGGCTTCTGAAGACCCGTAACGACTGTCAAAGATCAACGAATGACAGCCGGGACGAACGACTTAACGTGGTTTCCGAGGCACGGAGGAGTCTTGGTATGTAAAGATGTTCACCGGTACAAAGACCAACCCTGGCAAGCGTATCTTAACCTGATGGATCGACCCGTACGGCTGTTATTACTTTTAGCCACGAGCTCCTCAGATAAGACTCACCCTTAAGCACCATTAAAGGGTATCGCCCTCACAGAATTATCTACGAAGGCAAGACAAGACCTGACTGGCTTGTTTAACATCGCAAACTAAATGCAATTCCTGTGAAATAAAGTGCAGTGTTGTGCTGAAACTAAACGATGTTGTCGATCTTTAGTATGCTGGCAATACCGCCTTTATTGGACCGTTGTAAAGGGAATGCTTGTTGTAGAATATTGGATGCCAAGAATAGTGATGTACCTAGTTGAGTTTGATCATAGATTAAGGGGTAGTTCTGGTTTTGTTTTGTGGAAACGTGGAGAAACGTGTATTTAATTTTGGAAGAGGTCAAGGTTTTTGTTTTTAAATAAGGGTTTTCTTTATTTGGTGCTATAGCTTGAGTTATTGTCAGTGACGTTTTCAGCCGATGTATTCCGTAAAAATCTCAACGTGAAAACGTAGGTGAAATGAGCTGTCATTTCACCTTGTAGAATCCTGTCAATTCCGTATTTAAGCTGATTATATCACTACACCTGCTCATCACCACACCAAGCATCTCGTGCAGGCACGCTCCACTTTTCAACCATTTCCCACCATTCGTGGTGAACTGACAGTTGACATTTGTGACAGCGACCTCACTGCTGACGTGCATGAGATAGTGTTTACATATCTATTTAAATAGATACACTACACACCTGATCGTAGACAGGGAATTGATGCTAGGGATTGACTCTATTGACAGTTCACTTCACCCAAGTTTTTAGGTCTTTACCTATGAAATTGCCGTTTTGTATGAAAAAATTTAAACGTATTTTTTTCATGTATTTTTTATTTGTATTAATCGAAGTAATCACCCATGCAATCAATGCATCTGTGCCAACGCAGTGGCAGTTTATTGATGCCCTTCTTAAAGAAATCAGCTGGACGGGAGGCAACAAATTCTTCAAAGGCATTTTGTACTACCTCTCGGATATTGAATTTTTTTCCCGCCAAGAAGTTATCCAAATTCTGGAAAAAGTAGTAGTCTGTAGGCGCAAGGTCTGGTGAGTAGGGCGGATGACGGAGAGCTTCCAACCCCAGTTCTTGCAACTTGGAGACCGTCTGCTGTGCAGTATGAGGTCGCGCGTTGTCGTGCAGGACTAGCGGAGACGAGCGATTGACCAATGCTGGTTGGAGATGTGCCAGCTTCTCCATCATTGTGTTCAGTTCTTCACAGTACACATCTGCAGTAATGCTCACCCCGTTTGGTAAGAAGCTGTGATGAATCACAACGGCGCTAGACCACCAAACAGTGATCATCACTTTTCTAGGGGTAAGTTTTCGTTTAGAGCATTGTTTAGGATCCAACCAACTTGCTGAGCGCTTGCGGTTATCAAACAGAATCCATTTTTCATCGCAGGTAACAATGCGGTTCAAAATTCCTTCATTTGTGTGTCTGTTGAGCAGTGCAAGGCACGCCTCGACGCGTACTTCGCGCTGGCGATCATTGAGTTCGTGGGGCACCCATTTGTCAAGCTTTTTTACCTTGCCAGTTTGACGCAAATGGACCAATATTGTTTTGACGCTAACGTCGAAAGCTGCTGCTAATTCAGCCGTAGATTGTGTATCATCAGCTTCCACAATCGCCTTTAATTCGTCATTGTCGACCAAAGTCTTCGGACGACCGCGAGGTTCATTTTTCAGGTCGAAATTTTCAGAACGGAAGCGAGCAAACCAATAACAGGTGGTGTGTTGGTTTGTAGTGTTAGCTCCGTAAACGTCGTTGATGTTGCGTGCCGCTTGTGCCGCGTTGCTGCCACGACGGTACTCATATTCCATAATTACTCGAATTTTTAACGTATCGGTGATGACGAAAAAGATTAAAATGCGATGAAAATGTAACACTAATCATTAAACAAATGACTTCTTTTGAAAAAAGAATTCCATGTTTTTAAAATAAAATTAATTTGAAATTGGAATTCTTAGCCAAACATAAATTATTTTGATTTGAAATGGCCAGTACTGCAGAACGGCAATTTCATAGGTAAAGACCTATTATTTTTACAGAATTGATCGGGTTGTCTTTTTGAAAGTGTGTGCTTGTAAGTCAATTCTTCTATAAAGGTCAATCAAGGTAAACGTACCTTTAAAAGTGTCTTTGGCATTAGTTAGAGATGATCAAAACAATAGATTTAAATAAAAAAGCAAAGTTGACAATTTTTTTAGAATCCACTGTCAGCACTTTAACTAATTAGAACACTTACTTCGTATTGTTAGAATAACACAAAAAACATTGCTTAGAAATCTCAAAAATCAAGAAGGCCCCTTTTATCAAATACGGACAACGGAATGACACGAACATCTTACAAATAGACAAGAAATTCAATATCATTTGGATTGAAGAAGGGCTGACACAACTCGAGTATACGAGCCATTGTATTTCAGTTTTACACCCTCAATCTTACGAATTTCGAGAAAATATTTCTGAACCAGGCTGTAGTAGAAATAAGAATGACTATTTCCGATTCGAATTTGGCCTGTCATCAATTTAGTGCCGAGTTCTCTCGGATTTTCCATTCTAGGAATCGAATACCTTTCGGCTGACAATTTTGCCACATTAATGATGGAAAATCCTGACGGAGCTTCTTGTGGGATAGGAAGACTTTGATTCTATTGCCGCTTATTGATAAAAAAGTACAAAGGGTTTCTAGTTCGACTACGGAACGCTAAAAACACTTTCTATAATGTGATCAAGTTAGGAGTTTTCGTTACGCAATAATAAATTGCTTTAATTGAAATTGAGAATTGAGGCACACATCATTTTTAAAACATTATTTTCACTTTTTTAATTTTTTGTATATTGTGTTTCACGAACTGTGTCCAAATAAATGTTATTTTTTCTTTCTTTCTTTCTTTACAGATACGTCGTGGATCTTGGTTTACTCGTTTAATTTTGTCATTGATGTGTGTCAATAAATTAAAGACGAGAAGAAAATGTGCTCTTCCTTTCCCAAATAAATATTTTTTCAGTCGTAAATCAAATGTAAATTACATCGGACAGATTCAGAAAGAGAATTCAAAATATTACGTAAATTCCCTTTAAAAGTATGATTACTTTTATTTCATTCAGCTCTGTTTCGGAATGAAAGAAAGATGAAATGAGTTATCGGCTTATCTTTCATAAGAAAGTCAAGTGGAGGGAGGATGACGAATGGAGATAACGTAAAATGGGGGAAAAAAATCCCGGTACTTATCAACGAATATTTTTTATTTCTCTGTATTCAGGATCAAATTAAATTATCTAGCAAAACTCCGCACACGTGATGGATAATATCTAGAAATGATAAAATAAAAAAAAATTGTTGATGTTATTTTGTGGGTTCATCGACCGCAGTTACTGCAGTCACTTGAAACTGATAATATATCAGTTTAAAAACTCAGTGCGAACTTACTGTGACTTATCGTGTTTAGATACCGATACCCATCATCTCTGCTGAGTTTCGCTAGTTAATTTATTTGACCCTGTATACAAATTGGGTTTCAAATTACGTCCTCGTTTTTATTGCCTAGTAATATTATCAACTATCAGTAATGTAATAAATGTATATCGGTTTTGATAATTAACGACTGAGTATAAGGTAGGTAGCCCGGAAAATTCAAATTTTCCAATATGCCCTGTCAATTCTTTAATAATTGAGACTGAACTTACCTACGATATTGATAGGTACAAATAACTATACCACAGTACGAGTAGACAAGAAGGCCAAATCACGACGGCTACTGGGATTTTTTAAAATTATTATTTATAAGCTCGCGTTTGACTACTATCTCACGTTGCTAATAGCATTACTGAAAGACAAAACAAAAAAAAAAACAATAGAAATTATTGCAATTTTCTATAACAATTTATTCTCTTAATTTTTTTTCTCGTGGGTACAGAGGTACCCATTATAAAACCCTACCTCATTATAACTTCCTTTCATCAAACCTGACGTTTCCCCCCATTAAAAACTTGTACATCAACATCATTACATAAAATTAAAGACAGAAAGCTCTCTGCTTAATTTCGGCACACGTTTATACGGTATTTAGACGCACTCCCACGCAAATGACAAGGATTTACCGTCGACTGGAATGGTTACGATGTGACTGACAGTTTGTGTTGGGGTAATGGGGCATAATGTGGTGAGGGGAGGGGGGAGGTCGCCTGTGTGTTTTATGAGTCTGTCACTTCGAAGTTTAGTGATGGATGTACCTAAGATAATATTTAGGGTAGTGTTTTTAACAGGGATAATTATGTAGGCGTCTTCGTCTGACAAAGTACCTATTGTTACTTTTAAAAATGAAAATTAATATTTATAATACAGTGACAATTACAGTGTATACTATAACACCTCGGAGGAGCTCGTGGCTAAGTAATAACAGCCGCTCGGGTCGATCCATCAGGTTAAGCTACGCTTGCCGGGGTTGGTCCGTGGATGGGTGACCATTTTCACATATCGAGACTCCTCCGTGCCTCGGAAAGTACGTTAAGCCGTCGGTCCCGGCTGTCATTTGTGGATCTTTGACAGTCGTTACGAGTCGTCAAAGCACGAAAGTCTGACAACCAGTCTAACCAATGGGTATCGTATTACCCAGTTACTGGGTTGTGGAGGTCAGATAGGCAGTCGCTCCATGTAAAATACTGGTATTCAGCTGCATCCGGTTCGACTGGAAGCCGACCCCAACATAGTTGGGAAAAGGCAGGCAGATGATGACTATAACACCTCGGCCTAACCCTTCGGGGATTACAGGCGTGATATTATGAGTGTAGTAATGTTACAAATACTACTCATGGTACACTAGCTATTTAGCACGATTCAGAAGATAGATAGATAGTATACTCTTTATTAGGTACACCATAAAAATTACAGACATAAATTAGAAATTTTACATAGGGTGACACAATGGGCGGTCTTATCGCTAAATCTTTTACAGACAACCTTTGGATGGATTAAAGTAAGAAGGAGAGACAATACTGCAGGTAGTCAGTGGTGTACCGTTTACATATACAATAAAATACATACACACATAAAGCATTATCTTATCTATATAAATATATATATAATATATACATAGTTAGATATATATAACAATAAACATGAAACAAGAGCAAGGAACTATTTATGATGATGTTTAAGAAGAGAAGAAGTGTTTTTTCACCAGAATTTTAAAAGTGGACAAAGGTTGAGCACTCCTTATCGACACGGGCAAGGCATTCCATAACCGTACTGCTTGGACAGTAAAATATTTGTCATAAAAACTGGTCGAATGCATCGGCATCTCTAGTCTCAGGTTTTCCGATGACCTCAGATATCTATTATGTGTGTCATGAAGGAACTTGAAACGTTCTTTGAGATAAGAGGGGGTTGTAGGATTGAACAGAATACATAAGAATAAATTCTATATCAAACGCCATGAGCAAAATAGTTCTATAAACCTAAGTAGGTATGATTTTATTGAATTTCCTGCCATCTTCTTCTTCTTGTTTTCGAGTCGATGGTTAATTATTCAATGAGTTGAGCCCAGTCGCCACGCCAATCGCGGCATCGGTGGCATCATTTTTTAGGTCCTCAAAAGTGCATGTTATTGGACATTCCATAACACCCATGGTCTGTTGAGCGACCCATCCATGGTCGCTGTCATCGACCTGTGGCGCGACCCTCTCGGGGTCGATTATAACTCGCGCCAATTATGACTTAAATTTGCTTATAACAACTGTTCCTATCTTGCTCTAATTTGCACATAGTCTAGGAAACAAAAAAAGACAGCTATACTTGTCTCTGTCAAGTATTTAAAATGAACGGACGACGCGTACTGCATCGAACAAGATCGCCCCGCCAGTCCAGTTTCCGCACGCACACAGGGGGGGATATCTCTCATACACAAAGACTTGTCCATATTATGAGAGACTTCTCATATGCCAAAACAATGCAGTGCAATATTTTATTCACAACTTTAACCAGCTAACCCTCTACATTATCCCTATCACCTATATAAACCAAAAATTCTTCTAAACTTAACCCATCAGTGGCACCCGCCTTAGCAATTTATGAATAATATGTTTTTATTACAAACCCTTTAATAAACATGAAACGTTTTAGAAACGAAACAAAATTCAACAGGCCTCGAAAAAGTTTGATACCTATTTCAGAAACTTTATTACAGTCTGTGTCAATAAAATACAAAAATATTGACGTTAAATTTTTGCTTATATAATCTTGGTATAATAAGTTTATCGCTGTTGACAGTGATATTATTCAGGGTTTGTACAGAAACAACCAGGATTAGTGATTTTTTTGAAAATGTCTTCCTTAGGTGCGTTTTGTAACTAATGTAATATTGACGCACCGCGTCAGTAATTCCACGTAGTAAGTCTGATATTTATGTTTACAAAGTTACATAAAAAGCGGTGGTCATTTTGTCTTTATTGTAGCTATTTTTTAAATTTCTTTTCCCATTCTTTCTAAACCATCGATTTAGACTCCGCGCCATCTCTGAAGTTCTTTTAACGCGGTGCTAGTGTCAATGTCATTGCATTAAAAAAAAATCGTTCTTTAATTTTCTGTCAGACTTCAATGGTGGCACGGACTCTAGTAATCTGTTGTGATATAATCTAGTAGCTATAAAATATATTTATGTTAACTTTAAGTATAACTTAGTAATACATAATTTAAATATAAAATACTTGCTGCGTCCTAACAGGGTCATGTACCTACTCTTAATTTTTAGCCTGTTTTTTCTAGTTTATAAAAATACAATTCCACCGAAACTTTCTCAGACAGTCACAGCCTAACAAACAATCCAGCTAAACAAACACAAAACAGTTCTAAAATTATTACAACGTCTACTGCCCACGTAAACATTATGTAAATCTGTAAAACTTTGCAAGTAATCGCTTGTCGTTTAATTAAACCGTTAAAGTTGGGAGCGAAGTAACGTGAGCTGAGTTGAGCTGAGTTATAGCTCGCTTAGCTCCGGAACCAACTATTTTAGGCTAGATATATTTTTACTATTTGTTGGGTTAAATTTTGAATTATATTAATTGGTTATATATTCCTAGGACAGAGGCTTAAATATTTGCAACAGAACTTAAAATAAGACATTATCAACTTCAATGATTCGAAAATGTTCACATTTTCGAATCTTTAAATTGACAGTGTATTGAAGTCCAGTCTTTAAGCCAAGGGGTATCGTATTACCCAGTAACAGGGTTGTGTATGTCAGATAGGCAGTCGCTCCATGTAAAATACTGGTATTCAGCTGCATCTGGTTGGACTGGAAGCCGACCCCAACATAGCAGGGAAAAAGCGGATGATGAAATCGACAGTGTATTCCAAATGTTCTTGTTAACATTATTTCATCAATCTCTTTTCTATTTATTAGTTGTTTCAAGGTCAATATGGTGAAGACTGCGGAAATCCGCTGGGCGCGAGAAGCACAGAAGAAAGAAAGTGGCGACGCTTGGTGGAGGTCTAGATAATTATGCCCAGCAGTGGAAGTCTTTCGGTTGAAATTAATGGTAACTAATCAATACCGATGATGAGTATTATTTATTGAAACACTTTTTCTTGTTACAGGTACAGGAGAATTCATAGAATCACAAACATCTTTCTAATGTAAGTACATTATACACTATCTCACTATTCTCCTACTCTCTGTTCCTAATTCTCTTTGAAACTAATGAACCGATCCTAAGATAGTACCTTGGTGAAATTACTTTTCCTGATTCTTAGGATGTGTCAGTCACGAATCTAATTTCAGGTAATGTACTTCATGTAATCAGAAATAGACTTGTAATCAGAGCTTAATCTTATCTTGTCGTTTGACTGCCCGAATTGGTGACAGGCCTAGTGTAATTTATTTTGTAGACCAGTTTTTATTTATTGGTCTATCAATGTAGTTTAATTTTAGGTTTATATGTTCTTAAATTCGCAAATTGCGCCTTCCAAAGAACTTATTTCAGTGAGAGCAGTGAAGATCGTCAATAATACGTCCATTTTTTTTTATTACCCACTATCCGTTGCCCACGGCTTCGTCTGCGATCAAGGATGAAAAGCCTATATCCTTCTCCAGGTCAATGTCTACGCCTGTGCCAAATTTCATCCAATTCAGTCCAGCCGTTTTAGCGTGAAAGCGTAACAAACAAACTCACTTTCGTATTTATAATATTATAGTTAGGATAAGGATTTTTGTCCCACTGCTGGGGAAAGGCCTGAACCACAGTATAATAAGAAATTAACAGTATTATGTCTCGGCAGTGACCTTGAACTGTTGTGTGTCTGTTGAGTTGGAAGAAGTTTCTACAATAGTAGGTACCTATGCAAAATCATTAAAATTGCACAACACTAAACATTAAATCAAATGATTAGCCATAAGTCAGCTAGCACACGCCAATATCAATCAATCTGCCTAGCCATTTCCCAACTATGTTGGGGTCGGCTTCCAGTCTAACCGGATGCAGCTGAATACCAGTATTTTACATGGAGCGACTGCCCATCTGATCTCCACAACCCAAGTAACTGGGTAATACGATACCCCTTGGTTAGACTGGTTGTCAGACTTACTTGCTTCTGACGACTCGTAACGACTGTCAAAGATCCACAAATGACAGCCGGGACCAACGGCTTAACGTGCTTTCCGAGGCACGGAGCACACGCCAATATACCAACAAAAAAAAAATTGAGTAAGCTATACCTACGGTTGAACTGATTTGGATGAAATTTGGCATATGGATAGACCATGAACTAGAATAGGACTATTGATAGAATAGGACATAGGATACTTTTTATCCCGGTATTCGCCAGGGATCGAGACTTACGTGGTAAAACCGCGGGGCGCAGTTAGTAACTAATAAATATAAGCCTCCAGGCATAAAGGGCGTGCCCGTTTCTATCTTATATCCTCTTTCGTCTTTTCTTATCCATACATCTTAGCTCATTCCTCGCTGCGCTACTTACTCAACTTCACCTGTATCGTTCAGTGTAATTAACTTGTTTCCCTCAACGGCAATTTGAACGTACCGTCGATTTACAAGTTCTGCAATAAAAGCTATTCTTCTGAACCGGATAATATTGACCCTAGAGGGAACTTTGTTAATAATGGCAATTTATAGGAAAAATACGAAGAGCAAGGAATAGGGAATAATATGTGTCGGTCAATACATTATAGGGTAGACTATTGGTTGGGTAGGACCAGTTCTTTCTTTCTTATAAACTTAATGTTAATAATGTCATCCACTATATTACATATCCTCACGCTTTTATTCCGTAAGAATAGGCAGATTTTTTAACAACATTTTGATCAATGATATTGTAAAAGAAATTCAATCATTCAATCTTCAAAAACGGCACAATGTCATACTATTAGATGACACGTGGAAATGGGATAATGTCGTAATTGACACGTGATAATGTCGTAATTGTCGGGAGTGAAAAAGAGACAAGCCGATCGTAGCTAGGCTAATTAACTAAGTTTTGACGTGCAACTTGCGGAGCGTGTATTAATCGACTTCTTTTTACTTGTAATAACGTTGATTCTGACAGGTATTTTATAATCCCTTGTCCCTTGAGGCCCATCAACCCACCCAATCAACCTGACACAAATTCAAAATCCGAGCTGCTACCTAGAAATTCATGATATAAAAACCTCGCCGTAATGTTGGCTTCTCTGTTGTAGGACCAATACGAATCCGCTACGCCGATAGGCACTACCTAATAGATCCGTTTCTTAAATTTAAAAGTAGAGCCAGCATTACGGCTTTGGAACTATTTTCTGAAACGCAATATAGTGGAAAAATATGGCATAAAAACGGCCACAAAGCACGAAGACGACTGAATTTTGCAGTCATGTGATCTGTAGTAGTGTTATGTCAGTCGTCATTTTAAAAGCTATTAGTAGTGAAATAGCAAAATTCAGTGTTACCAGTCGTGTAAAGGCCAACGCAGACCGGGACGGGATGGCAAAGGATTTTGCCGTCAGTCAGCGCACACTAGCCGCTTAGATACTGCGGCATTCCTGCGCCTTGCCACGGCGCGGGCGCCCCGCGGTATATCACAACCAGCGCCGGCGTCGTCGGCATGCCGTTGCCTACCGCAGTACGCCGCGGCATCCCGCTACGGGAGCCCGTGGCGCGTCTTTCAATGCCGCGCAACGAAATCCATTTCGATGCCATGGCATCATTTTAAAGCATAGCAATTTATGTCGTATTTCTATATCGATACGTTTGAATGTCCATTGGTAAAAATTTATATCCCTTGCCATCCCGTCCCGGTCTGCGTTGGCCTTAACGGGACAAGTTATAACGAACGCACTGTTCTAGTCGCACTCTGACACAAATGACGTATAAAAACATTAAAACGTCAAAGCGCATCTGTTACTTTACTTTTAGGCGCATCTAGGCGCTGCCGGGCGCGGCGATGCCGGCTCCGCGAGTTTGTGATTATAGTGTAAAGTCATTAAAAGCCCTGATAGAGATTGCCAGAATAATCAAGAGTTTCGGCCGTTCCTAACATCGTTGCCGCTTGCTCTCCCAATCCTATTTCATACCATCGTCAAAGCAAGTTTTGATCACAGGTTTCAAAGGAACGTGGATTTATTTACTATACTTTAAAGAGGGACTTGTGGCTAAGTAATAACAGCCGTGCAGGTCCATCGATCAAGTTAAGCTGTGCTTGCCGCGGATGGTGCTTGGATGGGTGACCTTTACATACCATGACCTCTCCGCGTCTTGGAAAGCACGTAAAGTCGTTAGTCCCAGCTGGCATTTGTAGATCTTTGACAATCGTTACGGATCGTCAGAAGCCTGAAAGTCTGACAACCAGTCTTTCGAAGGGGTATCGTGTTGCCCAGTAACTTGGTTGTGAAGGTCAGATAGGCAGTCGCTCCATGTATAACACTGGTATTCAGCTGCACCCAGTTAGACTGGAAGCCGACCCCAACATAGTTGGAAAAGGCTAGGCAGATGATGACATCATGTGCTCTGCGTGCATCCTCCGATGTATCCTACACGTTCAAAGGTATCCTCTTTGTTAATTTCGGAATCTGTGAACGACTTCGATTTTTGTTCCAAAACCAAAAATATCTTCGGATAGGATAGCAATTTGGTAACGTTCAATTTTCGCTGCAGGAAAAACTGCGGACGAATCGAGAACCAACTTAAGTGGAGATCACGAGAAGGTATCCATTTTTTTCTGATTTATTTTGCCATTCTTTCACATTCGTTCCAATATTCCAAGTGAAGGTAGTTACTGGTATGAAACATCAACAAAAAAAATATGTCAATTATAAAATCGTTTAAGCGCAGAATGTCCAATTTGCAAAATGTCCAATTCGCAAAATGTCCAGTTCGCAGAATGTCCAGTTCGCAAAATGTCCAGTTCGCAAAATGTCCAATATTCATAGTTGTCACCTCATCAATCACTAATTGAATCAAGAGTATCTAAGTATCTTTTACGCTATTATTATAAGAAATATTCACCACCTTCCAGTACCTGATACTTAGATAGGCAATAGCCTAGGCCATAACTGAAATCTGGAACATTTCCACCCTAAAACCAATTTTCCAAAATATCTAGCACCTGGAAATAAATTGCGGGGACACAATTTCAGAGGTGTAACAGAAAACAATATACGTAGGAAACATAGTTACACCTCAAATCGAACCTCGGATCCTCGTACCGAAACGTAAACCACGGCAGGTGAGGTTATATTTTGAAACCGGTCCTGTCACGTTACGTAAATGTTTTTTAGGTGACTCCATCTGCCTCATGTTATTTGTGAGGGAAAAAGACTGATGATAAATTGTCTTGGTTTATTTATGTACAGGGATTATGGAAACGGTTTTTCGTGAATTTCCTTGAGTGATTACCGGATTAAAATGAATCACTTTTCCCGTGTGTTTTGTAAAATGTGGAGGGCAACGACATCTTAATAATTTTCAAGAACGGCACACCGTTTTTTTTTTTATAGCATAGGTTGGAGTAAGCATTAAAACAATATTTTTGAATAAAACAGAGTTTACTTTAGGTGAAAAAATATAAAACAGAAAAAAAATATGTAAAACAGCGAAAATAAAAAATTACCAACATTTATTATAATTATAGACGTAATATCTTCAAAGATCATTAGCCAAGGCTTTATTTTTGGCCGACAACAGTGACGCTCCTTTGAAATTAAAAAAAAAACAATATCAAAGCCTGCTAAAGAAATATTTTTTTATCTTCTCTCTTCAAACATGATGTTTTATTAAACAATGATAAAATATTTCCAAATAACGTTGATTTATGACGATGTATTAGGCCAAAAATCAGAACTCCTGCCTTGAAAGGTTCTTAGAAAATTTATATATTTACAATAATTTCTGAGATAAAAAGCCTTTTTGGAGCGTCCGAATTCTCTTCTTTCTTGTGTCTTCCAAAAAGTCAAAACATAACAACTGGAACATTGTTCTAACATAGTTGTAAGTTTATTTTATTGTTACTACCACTATGAGTCTCATTGTTACTCTAAATATAGAATTAATTGTAAGTAAGCTCAAAGGATTCATTCTAAAAATAGATGCCTTAATTACAAGTCACGAAATCCAGAGCTAAATACAGACTTTCTCATAACTTGATACATTGCTTATTCCATGAGTTTTGATTATTGATAATTCTGAGAAAGTTGTCTTTGTTGTCTATCAGAATTAGATTATCCACCTGTTAGACTCATGAGAAACATAATTTTACTACCGCGTCTATTCAACAGCAGCTTATGGAATTTCAGACTTAACAGAGAAAATGATAGACAAATGATAAAAAGTAAAAGTAAAGGTAAAAAGATAAAGATTCATAAGAGGAAAAGAATTTGATTCCATAATCAGCGACAAAGGAAAAGCGGCCCCATCTATATCTATATATAATATAAATTAAAGTCGCTTTTCGTGTCTGTCTGTGTGATCGCACTGTTTTTCGAAACTACGCAACGGATTTCGATTTATTCGATAGAGAGTTTATGTGTAAAATGAATTAATATTTAACTAACATAGTGATACGTCATGTCTTAAAAACCGCGGGAGGCAGGGACGACTCGCATGTATTAAAAAAAAACGAGCGAGAGTTGCATAAGGTAAGTAACATCTGACATCTTGGCTGACAGTACCAACCTCTCGGAAAATAGGTTGGTACCATCTGCAGGCCAACTCTAGCACCGCTCGCGCTCATTGGTCAAATCAATCAAACAGCGCGCGCTTCGCCGGCTTCCTGTTACAGACTTCCGTCCCTTTTCACCAAATCACTCCCACAGATTGCGAAGCTCCGACAAGTGTATCTGTGGATTGCAGGACAGCGAGACGAAAGATGTTACATATCAAAAAATCTCAAGGCAATGATACAATTCTAAGATTAGTTAGAAGGGTAGTAAAATTGACAATCATGGTGAATGTCTTTTGAAGAGAAGAAAGAAGAAGAAGGACGAGGAGCTCGTGGCTAATTAATAACAGCCGCACGGGTCGATCCATCAGGTTAAGCTACGCTTGCCGGGGTTGGTCCGTGGATGGATGACCATCTTTACATATCGAGACTCCTCCGTGCCTCGGAAAGCACGTTAAACCGTTGGTCCCGGCTGTCATTCGTAGATCTTTGACAGTCGTTACGGGTCGTCAGAAGCCCGAAAGTCTGACAATCAATCTTACCAAGGGCCAGTACTGCCCAGTTACTGGGTTGTGGAGGTCAGATAGGCAGCCGCTCCATGTAAAATACTGGTATTCAGCTGCATCCGGTTAGACTGGAAGCCGAGCCTAACATAGTTGGGAAAAGGCTAGGCAGATTGATTGCAGATTGGTGAATTTCTTTTACCAGTTTTATATACCTACAAATTGACATTGTTGATTATTCTTTATACAACATGACATTATTACTTTGTAAGTATTATTTTGTTTTGATTATTGTGAATGTGAGGACTATGTGGATCATTTTTTATTTTTTGCTCCTCTTTCCCTGTTTTAATGATGGTCTGGCAGTTTTGAGTACTTTCTGCGGCCTACCCAAATGTCCTTTTTTTGGTATTGTTCGTCGAGTCGTTGAGCTCCTTCAGCTCTGAGTTGAGCTCCTCGGTTACTGACAAATGCTTGCACTGACTGGACAGGTCCACTCAAATCTGTGTGGTTCTTTCCTCAAAAGACCATTTCAGACATTAATCTACATGGTCCTCATATGGCTTGACCAAGATTATGTCTGGACCTTAAAAGAGACTGCGACCTCTGAGTTTGTTTCGGCCTTTCTTCTCAGAGTAGTCAGATAGGAAACGCCGACCTCATCTAGCTTATTTTATTTTTTTAATAATATGACGTGTAAAAGTGATTGCGATATCCTATTTACAGAATAAACAATTTCATTTCATTTCATTTCATTTCATTTTGAACAAATTTTTTCATCGAGACTAGTAAAGTATCAGATTCAAAAACCCTGTGACATAAAAACGTGTTTTTTTAAGACCTGAAGCCTTTAAAAAACATATAAACAGCGTAGGTAGTTCATTGTAAATATGTCGTAACTCTTATCTACTACAGTCGTAAAAAGCGTTTTACTGCTAAGAAAAAGAGTTCTAACTGCTTTGAATGTTGGAATAGCTACTCAAGGAGCAGCTTCATTTGAAAATGTAATGTTACTGTAACGTATTTGCTTTGTTTTTAGAGACTTTTTCCAAAATGGATCTCTATAGCGACGTAAATGAAATGTGTGTTTAAATTAGAGTAGGCTTTTAGTGGACACTGCTTGATTAATAATGGGTCCATCAGTTTAATTTATAAAACACAAACCACTTCTGTTATAATCAGACCGAACACGAATACTGTCGAACATGGGAAATACTTGGATATCATAGAAATAAGATGTAACTACAGTTCATAATTATCATCTAAACTGACCATGTAGAATAGCGTCTGAAATGGTCTTTGCTGGAGGCCTAAACCGGCCACATTAGCAATTCCTCTAAAAGCAGTTCATTTCCTGAATCCCAGCCTTCATTAGCAATTGTTCTAATTTGATATAAAAGCAATTCATAATTTGTGGACCACTTTACGAATCTCCATAGAAAACTGTCAAACAGATGAATTATTTCGTAATAAGAATCGCACGCATATCTTATTATGAATTGTCAGTTTGTGACATTTTACGATGATTCATAATATTTTCCTATTACACACATCCACGTCAGGAAGCCGGACGAAAGTCAATCAATTCTTAAATACGAAACAAACATACAGACCGCACCATTGCTCGACGACTTGGCCAGTTATTCTTTTAATTAAAATTAAATAAAAAGAACCCGAAAATGGGGCCTGTGAAAAACCCAGCTGGGCTGAACGCCAAAATACATGTTCCTTTCTACCAGGAGTAAAAAGACAACGTAGATTGTATCCGTTTCTGTCAACGGATTTAACGGGCGAAACTAGTATTTTATAGTTGACCAAAGAACACAGCTTTGTTTGGTTTCCTGTGGATGTCATGAAATGAAACGTGACCATTAAGACAATGGGCAACAACGTTATCCTTTTCGAACGTTTGGTCAAAAAATAAGAACAAAACAATACAATGAACGGTCATTCCGTTCATTGTATTGTTTTGTTTTTATTTTTCGGTAAACTACATTTTTTATTGCACATTTAGCAATAAAAACGGTAGGATATTATAGAAGTAGCGCTATTACAAAACGTATGATAAAAATTACTACAGTAAATTATTAGTTTTATTGGCCTATCTAACCACTTCTGAATAAGTTCCAGCTGAGTTTTCAGGCATATAATTTAAAACTGTACTTACCATTTCTTTATTTCCCGGTTGATGATGCCTATCTCGATACTGTGAAACCGGCACTTACCCGGTTCTGCAACCTGCTGAATAACGAGCTGGTTTAAACACCCCGCGTCCAATCTTGGTTCTATAAAACTGGAATAGTCTAATAAACTCTCCAATTTCCGCCGCCACTTCTTCCAACTATCCTCATATACCATCTCCGAAGCCCCTTATTCTCTCGCTTCCACATTTTTACCTTATACGAGTGAATCCATTAGACGAAGTATAAAAGGCCTTTTACGTTACCCGTAATAAGGAGCGTTCTGTTTTAAGATCTTTATTTATTCGATGTTTTTCACGTGAATACTGAACGTTGGGGGATTTTTTCTGATCTAGGAAACGAAGCTTTTTCTGAATAAGGAAAAAAGAAATCACTGCCTTAAGACAACTTGTCGTGATGACCCAATGGTTAGAGTCTCGCCTCTCATAAAAGAGGTTAAGGGTTCAAACCCAGACAAGTAACAAATTTATCTTGGATGTCACTGGACTTATTAGCTGTTAATATAAGTCAAAATCGCCAACCCGTTATTATTATGATAACTTCAAGGGTGAGCAGCCATGACTTACGAGCTGTAGGTCGTAGGTTCGAACCCTGACAGGCTTTACTTTGTGTAGATTATTTCATCGCCACTGCTCTCAAAACGGTGAAGGAAAACATCGTGAGGAAACCGGCATGTCTTAGAACCAAAAATTCGAAGACTTGTGACATCTACCAAACCGCAGTGGGCCCGCGTGGTAGATTATGGCCCGCGTGGTAGATTACGGCCCGCTCACAGAGAGGAGGCCTGTGTCCCAGCAGTGGGAACATTATAGGCTGATTATGCTTATGTTCTGCCAGGGTCAGGAATTTGGACAGTTCATGATGACATGTTGAGAGTTTTGTTCATATTCAGATTAATTTATAAGTCACTTCAAATGTATGCAAAACTTTCAAAATGATCCTAAACTAAGTTAAAGTTCGTTTCGAAAACGATCTATTCGGTGTAGCATTTTAGTAAATGATAATAATATCCGATTTATTTATATAACTCAATCTGTATTCCCAGAATACTCTCTGTGTAACTGTAAATACCAAACCGTGTAAATACTCTAGTTTTTCAGTATGTATTCACTAAAAGTGTTTTACAATGTTTATTCACTGTATTCCTGTTAAATTTGATTTTAGATTCACACTAAAAGTCGACTACGAACAAATTAATAAAAACTCGAAGCTTGTTATATATTTTTTTGGTTTCTACATGTGTGTGTACACGTATATGCTATGTTAATCAACAAGCCAACAAAAAAAAAACTAAAATTTATACAGAATTGGCAATGAATTCTATACTTCAGATCCCTGGAGAAATCTATGAAATGTTTGAATTGAATATTAACGTAAACAGTAACGTAAAGTACTCTGTATTTAATCGAGGAATACTAAAGCTAACATCCATGTTTGCTATTAACATTTCTGATGATTAATAGGGATGGACTGACGTAAGGTTGGCTACATATCCGCCATGTAAACTAAAGCTAACTAAACAAACTGCATACTACTGCACTGCTGCTACTGCTTTGCTGTAACTAAATAAATAAAACAAAATAAAGCCTAATATTTTGGAACTTAAACAGAAACCGTCTTAAATGTATCCTTATCTTGAGTCATTCAAATTATTATATCAGGAAATAAATGTTTTTTTGAGGTTCCATGATGAGGATCCTAGGACAGAAGAGTCACTTCTTCAATAAGTTAAAATCGAAAACTATTTCGAGAGCTAAAACAAACTTTTTCCATTCCATTCCATCCGTTATTGAATTCTTATCATTTTTATAGTTCGTTTTATCCACCCATAAAAAAACTAACGCTTATTACTATAAAAACCTTATAAGTACCAAAAATCCGCGCACCCATGCTACCCCATCCCTATGCCATAGTTAACCAGGAGCCCAGAACATTTGGCATGCTGTTGATCGAACAGGCACGTCGGAACGTTCGACTCGAGGCTTATTGACTCACGGAATTTTTATCTACATACTTTACCGACAAATTGTTTAGGTTCCATTACAGGCTGTAAACATTCGCTATTGGATATGCGCCTCATGGAAAATCGTGAGTATTCGAATGTTTTTGTGTGATATTGTTGTAGGTAATAATGTGAGCTTCAACTGGAGTAACATGTAGGTTTAATATTTGATTTTAAGTAAATAGGAGGCAATTTATTGACTTTTGATCACTTACGAATAGAATTCTAGTAGTAACGATTTGCTAATAGGACTAAGCTAAAGTGTCGTTTTGAATATGGGTCGTTTTGCAAATAGAACCATTTGCTTTTAGGAGGTTCTGATAGGGAAGGGTTGGAAGGGCTTGTGACTAAGTAATAAAAGCCGCACGGTTCGAACGATAAGGTTAAGCTACGCTTACTGCGGTTGGTCTGTGGATGGGTGACCATCTTTATATACCAAGACCTCTCTGTGCCTCGGAAAGCACGTTAAGCCGTTGTTGGTCCCGGCTGTCATTTGTAGATCTTTGACCACTGTCAAAGATCTACAAAACGACAGCCGGGACCGCAACAACTGTTGCGGATCGTCAGAAGCCCAAAAGTCTGACAACCAGGACCAAGGGGTATCGTGTTACCCCGTAACTGGGTTGTGGAGGTCAGATAGGCAGTCGCTCCGTGTAAAATACTGGTATTCAGCAGCATCCGGTTAGAATGGAAGCCGACCCCAATATAGTTGGGAAAAGGCTAGGCAGATGATAACGAGTTGAATTATAGTATTTTTTAAATCGCTTCATAAAACGTTATACCTAAAACTTAGATGCCATCAATGTAAAATGTTGGTTATATGACTTTGAGTTAAGCCGCCAGCGCCCCCTTGGTTGTGGTCTAAAAGCAGTGTGCCAAGCTAAGTTCTGTAAAGTTTACCTATCTAGTTAACCAGTTAACCAGAATTTTTACCTTCCCACATTCCGACCAAACATTGTGCAGCGCGAAAGTGTTAAATAAATAGAATCAATTTTATTTCTGTAGTTTATTATTTCAATAAAATATACAGTCTAACACTAAACAATTTTCTAACTAATATTAAATAAAACTAACTGTACAAATAAACAACTAATATCTAAAATATGGCGTCGAAAAATTCCTCCGCATCGCTGTCGGCTGGTAGTGTACCCAAGAGACTGGCGGCATTGCCACGTTGAATGGCAATGCTTAGCCTCTGACCAAGGTAAAAGCCAGCCTTAAATAAATTAATTTAGAACCAGGAAAAGTACTCTTGCTCCTAATGGTGGTCTCACTTTAACCCCTTATCCCCCTTTCATCTTTGCCGTGGATATTTTGACATTTTTTCAGCTCTTCAAACATATTGAAATGATTGGAGCATGTGTTTCTCTCCATTCTTTGTCTAAATGTTCCGACATTTTTATAGGAGCTAGATGGTTCTAAAGAGTTGGCGAAATAATCGGCTCATTACAGTGAACATTTTGCTGAAAATTACCACTAATGAGACAGCTGTTGGAAATCTTCTTAGTTTTAATTGTATTTCGTTACTAATGAAAGTCAGCGTTTTCGTAAAACACACGAAAACTTAGTTAGTTACGGGGAGATGACAACATCACAAGCAGAAACTAGTCTTTTCTTTAACGACACATTGTGAGAGTAACCGTGGACCCAGCTTCTGAAGTTTCATCCATACTAATCTGTATGTTACCTTTTCACGCCTAAACCACTAAAGGCAAGGAGATAGATGGCATCCCGGGGAAGAACATAGGCTACTTTTTAGCGACATACCACGCGAGCGAAGTCGCGGGCGGAAGCTAGTTTGAAATAAAATATTTTAATTCTAATTTTTGAAAATATTTTGATTTTGATTTTGTGAGTTACACTTGTCTAAAACTGAGTTAAAATAACCTATATAATATATACCTTACAGGGTTACAGACAAACGTACTCAGGTCATCGCAACCAATTGTGGATACCAATCTATTCCAGAGTCGAGACGCACCTTTACATATTCGATGGGATTAATTAAACTGCACAGAGACATGGAAACCTTATGTAACTGAATATGTGTATGTGTATGTGTCTTATACAACTGAACGCTTCAGGCTGGATGGATTAAGTCGTGTGTTCAAACCCAGGCAGGCCCTTTACTTTGTGTAAATTATTTCATCACCACTGCTCTCAAAACAGTGAAAGCAAACATCCTAAAGAAACCGGCATGTCTAAGAACCAAAAAAAATGAAGATATGTGACATTCATAGTCACCAACCCGAATTAGCCACTCCCTCTCACAGAGCGGAGGCCTGTGTCCCAGCAGTAGGGACATTATAGGCTAAATTATGATGATGATAATAATGATGATTGTATCATTGTCTGTACGTAGATCTAAAATAACAACTTAGCCACACGGTAAAAAGCGAGGCAGGTGATGCCCTACTTAAGGAATTTTCTGTCAAAAAAAAAACATTGTTAGTAAGAATAATAAAGCGTGAACAATCGGTCCTACATTCCTTTTATTTTGTCAAGGTTTTGTCCCAAAGCCACGCTTCCAAAAACCCTTGTTTGTGCCCTATATTGGGTTTCGATAAAACTGAGACGAAGGTACTTAGCAACGTAAGCTAGTATTATTGAGCCAGACAAATCAGAGGCAGGAAGATGGCGACATTTTTCTGTGCTTAATTTCGGTACCCATTTTAGGCATAATGAACCAAAGTGTGGTGATCGACGTTCATGTCTTACCTTTGCCTTGCAAAAAAAGAGCATTTCATAGCAGTCTACTTGAAGAAGTCCGCCTGTAAGAATCATAACAATCTGCCTAGCCTTTTCCCAAGTATGTTGGGGTCGGCTTCCAGTCTAACCGGATGCAGCGGAATACCAGTATTTTACATGGAGCGACTGCCTATCTGACCTCCACAACCCAGTAACTGGGTAATACGATACCCCTTGGTAAGACTGGTTGTCAGACTTTCGGGCTTCTGACGACCCGTAACGACTGTCAAAGATCCACGAATGATAGCCGGGACCAACGGCTTAACGTGCTTTCCGAGGCACGGAGGAGTCTCGGTGTAACCCCAATTTTAAACGCGATAAGACAAACGATACATTCCATTATCGTTACATACCCATTAAGAAAGCGACACAAACGCACTGACAGACAGGGGCACAGCACCAACAAAGTACTGTAACGGCTTTGTACGTACGACGAACTACAGTCGTCCCGTACTAACAAACTTTTTTGTTCGAACAGCAAAAATTCCCTTTGTACCGTTAGCATAGGAATTATTTTTAATGCGTCGTGGAGTTGGAGGTTTTCTTTTTTTGTAAAGGATTTTTTTCTATTTTTTTCTTTAGGCAGTGTCGTGGTTGTTTTGTTAATTTCTCTTAGTTAGAGTGATTTTTAATGAAAGTGATGTTACATCTTCCTATATTTAAAACATAAATAGAATTAAAAAGCACTTTTGCATTTATTTTTCTTTCTTACAGAATAGAAAAATCATCCCACAAAAATTGTATTATTCCGTACAAATTGTGTGATACAAAACTCGATCCGAAAACAAGATTTATTAGGAAATCTGGCCACGAACACAAATCCTAAACGTATCGCAAACAGAGGATTAAATAAAAGTTCGCCATTTTTTTGGGTTCCGTACCCAAAGGGTCTATTACTAAGGCTTGGCTGTCGGTCCATTCGTCCGTCTGTCACAGGGCTGTATCTTTTGAACCGTCATAGATACACATTTGAAATTTTCACAGAGTATGTATTAACAATGGCCCTTTAATTTTTACAGGAAAAGTGTTTTTTTTACTAAATTATTAAAAAAAAAGTACCATTGTACGGTGGTACGGAACCCTTCGTGTGCCATTCCGATTCGCACTAACCGGTTTTTATCGAAACTCGTTTATAAAACAAACTTCGTTCATTTTGCTACGTATCTAACTAATGTAAAAATTCAGTCAGACTTTGTTGAAAAAACAATTTTTTAATCAACTTTTTTTGTTGATGGTACACAGTGTTCCGTACGGGTAACGTATATAAGTGTGTTATAAATTTTTAAAGGAATTTTCTCTTTGTGATTTTTCCGTGTGGAACAGTGGAGTTTTAATATGTTTAATGTGTGTGCCCGGAAATCTGTAATCTCGTTTAAATGCAAATTAAAAACTTGGAAAAGGCCTTCTTCACTCCAAAACAGGAATCTCCGATGTGGGCAATACGTCTACTAAGCTGAATTGGGCTTGGGCGGGCTATGGATGTAGGATGCATCGAGACGGAGAGCCAGTGTCGCCACACAGTGGGTGCGAGAAGACGGCGTCGTCGCCGAGTGAGGCCAAGGAAACGCTGGCGTGATGAATTAGATGCGTTTCGGGAGACTGGCCGCAGAAGACAAACCACAAGCAATAGTGGAAAGTTATGGAGGAGACCTTTGCCCAGCAGAAGGACAATACAAGTTGATAAAAAAGCAGTTCTTCTCTGATAGTATCGACAGAGAAAATCAAAATATTTTATTTCACATAAACCTACATAAGCACTTATGATACGTCAGAAGTTACGTGCACGGTTCCAATTGGTCGTTTCCTATGGAGAAGAGCCGGCAAGAAACTCCACGGTTACTCTTTTAAAAATAATTAGCTTTTATACCATTTTCAAACGCCTTTTTAGTATGATACGATGATGCCATGATACGATTAATTCTTGTTTTTTAAAGACGATAATTTGTTGCTACTTCAATTATCGTTACTGCATAAAACACGTAGGATTATTTTCCACCACGTGTAAGGAGCCGCGGGCGCAGCTATAAAATATTATAATTCAATTACAAGATTGAACGCAAAAAGGATTGTATTTCTTTATAGTTTCCCGTGTCGTAAAATTTTTATAACATTCAGAACGACCGATTGGTGAATCTCATAGAATCTGCTACGGGTACGTTCTGTTTTCAATCATAAAATACGGGGAGGGAGAGGAATGATATGAAAGCAAAGCGAGTGAATGATAGCGGAACGGTTGACAGGGGAGGACGGACGAAGAAAACTTCTTGAACCAACCCCAAGTAACATGGGACAAGAACAGGATGATGTTAAAGTACGGTACGCTCAAAACTGATTCCAAAATGGAGGTTACTTTTGGCTTAAAACTTTCTGCTATAATGCCGCTTATTCCGAATTTACGAGAAAGTGGTTTATATCAAAAACTAAAAGTCGGCAAACAAGTAGTATTACCATATGGAGCGAGGTTTTCAAGTGAATTCAGCGACACTACACATAGCTACAAGTAGTAAACATGGACTGATATTGTGCCACAGACGCCACAGTGTAAACATACATAGTAAGTAAACTCAATAAAGGGCGATTTCGAGAAGGGTAAATATAGCAGAAGAGTGTTTTCAAGGCGCTTACGTATTTTGCGTTTACGGATTTGGAATTCAGAATCCGTGGCAAAAATAATAAACGTCCTCAGTTGAACCTTGATTTTTCCCAGCAAAGGGAACATGCAAATGATTGCCTCTATAATCATGGTTGCAAAACTGATAGAGTTTTATTCACTATGGCATAAAATAAGCCTGTTAGGTACTAGTAATTATAAAAACTAATTTATTTCAATATGGACGTTCGGTTCACATTTTTTTAAACAGCTTGTCTATCTGAAAAGGCCTTCTCTGAAGAGTTCCAAATCTTTCCGTCTCTAGCCCTCGGAATCTATTAAAGTATAGTGTTAAAGAAATGTATTGGCACAGACTGCACCAACTGCATGGTTGAACTGCTTCTAAATCATGCAATCTTTCATAATAAAGCTCTGATCTGCTGTGTCTCACTACTCTGTGGCAGCTTAGTAACTTGTACCACAGCAAACCAATGTTGAAACTTTCAGTTCTGCTGCAAGCTGTTTCGCTTACGTTCGCTTTCTTTGCCAAAGGATCCGATAGAGATGTTTGTCACAAATCTGACCTATGGCCTTAAAATTGATCACGACGAAGAGTTCTTGCTTGCTTTATTAATAATGCTTAATAAACTGACGGATATTTGCATATAAAGATGTGTACGGCACAAACTGCTTGGATGATGAATGCAAAAACTGCTTTTCTATGCTATGTTGCGCTAAGTTGTTCTACCGTTTCTCTCTACACTGTGGCGACTTAGTTACTTGTACCACAGCAAATCAATGTTGAAACTTTCAGCTCTGCTACAAGCTGTTTCAGATTCCAGTATATTTTTGTACAGAACTGCGATAGCATTATTTTATCCGAAAATTTTCTTTTTGTACAATAAGTTATTGTCCCCAGCTGTTTTTGGTGAATAACTTTTATGTGTCTGAAAGTAAAAGCGTGTTTTGGAGAATAATTTAATGTAATAATAGCGGAAAATATGAGTCTGTGTGTCTCAGAAAGTACTCCTAATGAAAGAGGAACGAACTTTAAAGAGTCCAAAGTGATAAAAGCCTTTGTAGTCACGTAAAAAAGTCAAGCAAATATGTGCAATAAACGCCAATAATGAAAAGAAGAAAGTTAAAATCAATAATAATAAATATTAACACATTGCTAAAAGAAAAAATATATCTAAAACATCTAAGATCTAAAACAAAATTAACTGATGTTCTCTATAAAATAGATCAATTCAAATGGAGGTGGACTGGACATATGTTGCGTGATAGGAAAAATGGAGCAAGGATGTCACACACTGGTATCCTAGAGATGGCAAGAGGAGCAGAGGAAGACAACATATAAGATGGGAGGATGAGTTAAAACTAACGGCAGGCCTGAACTGGAGGGGGGTAGCCAGGGACAGAAAACAGTGGAAAATGTTAGAGGAGGCCTTTGTCAAGCGACACACTGAGCTTAGAGATATTCTATAACAATACACCGGAGGAAATGAGCTCAGGATAAAAAAGGTAAATAGAATAGAATAGAAAAGAAAGATTCAATTAGGTATTAATTTACTCAGTTCATGGCAGAAACCTAAATCTTATTCATAGCCATAATTTTTATTGTGAATTTTCACCAAAATCGTCCGCTCCAGGGTTTCCACGGAATCTTTTCGACGAATTTTCTTCTTCTCAACGTAATACCGACCTGTTGCCATCCGTTTTCGACTGAGCCTTTTCGCTTAGGCTTGAGTCGGTTGTTATTTTTCATGTATTTCTTGCAATTCTTACAGCGGGCATTGCTGAAACAAAATATAAGGTATGTACAGGGAAAAATAAATTAGCTAGGGAAACACAGACTTGATGGTATCGATATCTATAATCATGATAAAACAATAAAAACTTTTAAAAACGTTTTGGTACCGATACTGATTAGAAATACCAATAGTACTGGTATTACTCCGGACTGGTACCAATAGTACAGGAATTACTCCGGCCTGGTACCAATTAGTACAGGTACTACTCTGGTACAGGTACCAATAGTACAGATATTACTCTGGTACAGGTATCACACCAAGGCCAATGGTATCGGTTCCCAAAAATATCATTTAAAGCCCTGTAATAACAATGCAGATTTTCTTTGGAATTTAGATATTATTTAAAGGCAAGAGAACTCAAACGAAACATTCCAACAACTAGAACCTATGCAAACTATTATCTAAGTACTAAGGTCTTTGACCCTTGTCGTCCGTCCCCTGGCAAGTATGTAACCTGGCTGTACCCTAAACCGTCACAGACTCATGTTTTAATAATGGAGCATGTGTTAACGACCCTCATCTCTCATACTGCTTGGAAAGCCCTTAGTCATTACTTGAAGCTAAACTACTATACACCACAATACAGATAAATACCTAGTACTTATATGTTCAGTGGTGTTTGTTGCCAAATAATAAACTGAGAAAACACACAATCCAGACTAATATTTTGAATCTGAACATGTGTCTGTTTTTTGTTGCTTTTTAACACGTTTTACAGGAGCAGTTGCTAGAGATTTCGACGTACAGCTTAAACATAGCCAGTTCTTTAGGGAGAAGACATAAACTTAGAATTATATTAAAGGACAATGATTTTGTTTAACACAACTATTTACACTAGGTACCTGACTAACCAACTATACAAAAATACAAAAGGACAATGAGAATATCTTTAAACGTAATTATCATTATTGCATAACGATGAACAGTCGATGAACAGTCAAATTGGGTAATTTATTGTAGCTACACATTGATACAGTATTCATCTGCCATCATCTGCCTAGCCTTTTCCCAAATATGTTGGGTTCGGCTTCCAGTCTAACCGGATGCAGCTGAATACCAGTATTTTATATGAAGCGACTGCCTATCTGACGTCCACAACCCAGTAACTGGGTAATACGATACCCCTTGGTAAGACTGGTTGTCAGTCTTTCGAGCTTCTGACGACCTGTAACGCCTGTCAAAGATCCACAAATGACAGCCGGGACCAACGGCTTAACATGCTTTCCGAGGCACGGAGGAGTCTCGGTATGTAAAGATGGTCACCCATCCACTGACCAACCCCGGCAAGCGTAGCTTAACCTGATGGATCGACCCGTGCGGCTGTTATTACTTAGCCACGAGCTCCTACATTGATACAGTATTATGGAACACAAATTGTAGACAATGAAATGAATTCTTGTCGATGTATAGGTACGTCTTTTTGAGACTGACTATACATATTAGAAAAGAAAAGTTACTAAACGGTACACTATAAAGTAGTAAGTGCTAAAAAGAAAACAGATATACCTAATTATATAATTCATTGGCAGTGACTAGTACACTGCAAACAAAATACATGTTACATAATATTTTCTTTGAATAAATTTTAGAAAGAAAGAAAATACTTTGGTTTACTATATAAATACATTTATTTAAATACATTTTTTACTATATACTATCTTTTAAACATGCTTTGATCTTGGAAGAAAAATATAAAACATGAGATAGCTTGAAGGCAATGCAGTATTTAATATTGTTTTGCAAACAATGTTTTGTAGTATGAAGATTTCTTTTTTTATTTTTAGTTTCACTGGCAACTTCTTGGGTCTCCTGGTATAATATTATTTTTTAGAGGACGAACGAAAAACTTAGTTTTTTTAGTTTCTATGATCAACTAATAAAACGTTTTTAGTTTAAGATATTGTGATTTCATTACTTTTTGAAAGTAGTAAAAAGGTTCTGTATAATAAAAACGAAAAGAAAATAAAACGATTTACATTACTTTGCGTAGTACAACTTTTAAATGTATTTTAATAAAAGCGAAGTTCTCCTAAAATCCTCTACAGTAATTGCTTATAGTCTAAACTCTTGACAATGCAAAAACGATAATTTTCTTAAATATTTGTACAATTTCAAAAATGTTTAGAAACAGAAACATTTTCCAGTTGCCATTTTTTTGTATAAAAAATAAATTGCTTTGGGTGCTCGCTTTTTGTGCAGCAAACGAAATGGCCAAGTGCATACTTCAGGTAGAAATATTTTTCAATAAAAATGTAGCTTTGTGTATACTTATAGAGGGGAAGCAGAAATGTCCTTCACAATTACTCAAGTAGGTACTGTATTAATTCTGCCAGTGGCGACTGGCGAGGTTTGAACCATTTACAGGACACTTTCCGAATTCTTGATTATTGTTGAGATTTTTTGCTTAAATCTGAAGAACTAAAATATATTCACGCGATAATGGACTTACCAAGTTGTCTCGTGTTACCCAGTAACTGGGCTGTAGAGTTCAGGTAGGCAGTTGCTCCGTGTAAAATACTGGTTTCAAGCAGCATTTGGTTAGACTGGAACCCAACCGTGACATAGTCGGGAAAAAGCTGGGGCGGGGCAGATTCATGGGGTCAAGATTTCTTATGTATCGTGTTACCCAGTAATTGGGCTGTAGAGTTAAGATAGGTAATCGCTCCCTATACAGGGTGTTAGGGTAAACACCGTTATCCTTGCAACCAGTGGTTTGGTTTCGTTTATAGAACGTAAAATCAATGGAAAATTACATTTTTTCTTTTCTTTTTTTTCAATCTACATATTACCACAAGAGACGCAAGTTCGTTGCCCTATGCGCTAGGGCAACCAAATTGCGTCTCAACACGGGCAGGGTTTGCGGGATGTAATCTGACTGGCCGCGAGCGCGACCCCTCCCTCAGTCAGTCAGCTGTTTCGCTAGAGAGCACGGTGTCGGATAGAAACTTTTTAAAATCTTTTAATAAAAATAACGTTTTTTTTTTGTTGTGTTCGGTCATTTATTATTAAATTTAAGTCAACTACCCATGGTTTGAATGACAAGAGTGTTTACCCTTACAGCCTGTATACCTAATAAAGGTTTAAGTAGCATGCAGTTAGACTGGAAGCCAACCCTAATGGCGCAATTTCATTGGTCGTTAACTCGTTCGGTATACAGCATACGGGGACTCCCCGCAGGCGAGATAACAACCAATGAAAGTTAACTAGTCGATACGTGTTCGTCACCGTCTGCAAGGATTCCCCTTTTGCTTTATACCGATCGTGATATCGACCAATGAAATTCATCGGTCGATATACAGCTTGCGGGTCGTGAGTCAAATACTTTTTCGGTTCCCCGAATGCGGGCCCTGTGGCACGCGTTCCAGAAATTTCTCGCACCTAGCATGCGGGCCCTATCGACTAATAAAACGGTTCCCCGAATGCGGGCCCTGTGGCACACGTTCCAGAAATCTCTCGCACCCTATGCGGGCCCTATCGACTAATGAAATTGCGCCATTACATAGTCGGGAAAAGGCTAGGGCGGGGCAGATTCATGGGGTCAAGATTTCTTACTATTATGATTATAACGAAGCATAACATTCTAACAAGTACAAAAACTTGTATGTTTTTCTTTCTCCCCATTTACCCGTACATTACTTGGTCTCAAAACAACGCAATAACGTGTTTTGTACACAATAATAGGGCGGTGTTGTCAATCTTCATTTTTATTAGACGTTGTTGTCATGTTAATATTAGGTAGGCTGCATTTGTATGTTAGGGTTTCTTCAGTCTATTGTGTGTTTAATATTTATTCACATAACATCGCATATCTTCACGCCTTGATTCCCCGAAGGGTTAGGCAGAGGTATATAAAATATGTAAATACCTTAACCCACATTTTGCTTGCCAGTTATATGTCAAGTGAGTTCCATGTAATAGGGGGTCATGTAATATTTATTCTTAACAAAAAACTACCGGTTTTATACTGCTTGTAAATTCAGGGAAATTTATTGTTGATCAAATCGACTACCAACAGTTGAATGGAATGACTGTAAAACGGCAAATTGTCGTAGTGTGATAAACAAGAAATTTCCTTGCCTGTACCTACACACTGTTTAACAGATTTGTTTTTTTATTGTCCCACTGCAGGCACGAGCATTGATCACCACGTTTGCTCGAGATGGTTCTCAGGCTCAAAACGGTGAAGGAAAATATCGTAAGGAAACCGGCATGTCTTACTACCAAAAATTCTAAGACTTGTGACATCTACCAACCCGCACTGGACCCGCGTGGTGGATTGCGGCCCACTACCTCTCACAGAGAGAAAGCCTGTGTCCCAGCAGTGGGAACATTATAGGCTGATTATGTATGCTAACCGCAAATGGTTAGACTGAAAGCTGAGTCCGAAATACTTATTCTAGAATAAAACCTCGATTGATTCTCATGCCGGAATCTATCTGGACGTGCAGTGAATATTATGATTCCTTTTAGCGTATATTCGTCCGCTGGGATTCGATACAATATCACCTGCCAGCCGTTTGAGTCGGTGCTATCATACTGAAACCTGAGTGCCAGATATTCTTACTCTCCAAATTGTTTCATAAATATTTGAAAGACACCTGTACTTACTATAGGATATTGAAATAGGCTGTCATGGCATGGGCACGTGATGCGAAGGAATGAGGAAAATGTTGTGAGGAAAGTTTTGGGTATAAATGTCGATGGCTATAAGAGTAGGGGAAGACCTAGAGATGTAAATTGAAAAAAAACAAAATGGTTTTTTTCACAATCTTGAAAAAAAACATGAAAAAAAACTTGGCGCCGTTGTTTTTTTTCTACATTTGGTTTTTTTTTCAGAAAAAGTGAAACACTATAACTAAAGTGGAATAAAACACTAAATTTGATTGTTTTGTTTTTATTCAAGTCAAATTATGTTTAAATCAATGGGTAACATTATTATGAACTTAAAAAATACTTATGTGTTACACTCATCTGTATCAGTATCAGTAGCTACGGCTACGCTTGTTTTATCAGCATCGGAATGACGTTCTGTGTCTGTATTTGTTTCATCTGATTCTGAATCAACGACTATATTATCAGGGACTCTATTATTTTCTGCTTGTGTTAATATTGTTGATGATTGTACTGATGCAATCTTAAATTGTGCGCAATGTACACTATTTTCCTAGCCCTGTCATTTGTCAGTTTATTACGTTTCTTGGTATGAATATCGCTGTACGTACTAAATGTTCTTTCGCACGCAGCTGATGTAATAGGAAGAGAGAGAAATTTGACGGCTACTTTAGACAAAGCAGTTGATTTGCAAAGTCCTGCCCACCAAGCAATGGAATTCAATTTGTTCACCGATGACCACAAAAAAGTCTTAGAAAAAAACTCTTGTTTTGCTATGTAATTTGCAAGCTCTGCCAGTACTATATCCTCTTCGATATCTGGTATCTTTATAGCAGCATTATAAATTTGTTCTACAGCAGCCGTTTCTTCTTGATCGCATCCTTTAAAATGAGGATCCAATAGGTTCGCGATTTTATGAACGTCATATATAGCGAATGCCTTTCTATTTTTGAGTATTTCTCTGACTTTTTTTTCCTCGGATTTTAACAGGGGGCTCTTGTCCAACATGTCTTCCACATTGACTTCAATTTTTTTATATAAACTTAAAACATGAGACATCTGTGGACTGTCACTTTCTGCAATTGTAATAGTGTCTAATATTGGTTTCAATAAATTGTAGAATCGAGTAACATTATCCCAAAAGTCATCGCTCAACATATTTACTTTTAATGCTTCCACTTTATTTATAACATCTGAAAGACTCTCATCAATCGCCATGGTTTTAATAGTTTGTTTGTTTTCTTTTGAACTCTCTAAGCAGGAGACTAGAGATCCCCAGCGCGTTTTAACTGGAAGTTTAAGACTTAATTTGACGCCGGTGGTCAACTGCTTTTCTATGAAAGCTGTGTTAAGCTTGTGAGAATTCTTTATAGCCTTGACACAAGCTGTTGCGTCGGCTATGAGGGTCTTTAAAGTTGGCAAAGTATTCATATCAGTAAATATTAATTGGAGGGAGTGTGCTAGGCACCCGTAGGTAAATAAGTTTGTCCGTGCGTACTTCGTTTCGATTAGTCTCCAAGCTGCCTTCATATTAGCAGCATTGTCAGTTACAACGCCAAATACCTTTTGAGGTCCTATTTCGTCAATGACACAACTCATTTCTTGAGCCATGAATTCTGCAGTGTGACCTGATCTTCCTGTCTGTAAAACCTTGTAAAGAAAAGCTTTCGGCGTCGTGACAACAAAATTTACGATAGGCTCATTTCTAATGTTGCTCCAGCCATCCACAGCCAATGCAACAGAATCAGCAGCGGCAATTGCCTCTGCTACCAACGCAGACACATTCTTGTGCTCATTTTCCAATAACTGGCCTGACAACATGTATCGAGAAGGTAGTTTATATGCTGGCCGAAGAAACGAAAACAATGTCCTCCAATGAGAATTTTCCACCACACTGAGAGGTGATCTGCTCGCAAAAATTGCCCTGCTGAGAAGCTCATCTGCCTTGTCTTGATCTTCTGGATTCATGTTGTCTATAAAAGCTGCAATACCTGGTGTCTTTAACTTTTTTACAAGCATAGATGTACTGGCAATGCTGGATACTTCTAAAAAGAAAAGACAGTGCGGTAAGGTAAGGAACACTATAAATCACTACAACATAGTTATTTGATAATAAATACATACATGGACTACGAAGCGGCAGTTTTTTTAATAATATTATTTTTAAGTTTCAACAAATGCAGCTCGGACTTTTAACACGGAGTTCCGTAGTTCGAGTCAAGAAGCCAGTACAATCAAAAGAGTTGATCATGTGCGGATTAATTTGAATTTAATCATAATCACAAAAAAAAACGCGAGAAAACAGAAAAATACAAAAAAAAATTGTACTTACGCTGTGGAACTTGTGTGGTGTCTTCATATATTTATCTTTTACAGAGTCTGGGCATGTTTTACAGAGTTCTAGATGCTTTGACATTCTTGTGCCGTTTTTTGTAAGACGTTTTGAGCAGAATGTGCATTCTACTTTAGGTACTTTGGAAGTGGAAACAACATTGTTAAAAAGATTTACCACGACTGATGTCTTTCGACCTGAACCAACTCGTTTCGGCATATTTACAAATATAACCAAAAACTACTACTATAAAATTACTCAATACGATTTTAATATTTACTTAACACTCACACAGAACACTCAACAAAAACGAACTCTCACTGTCTCAAGCTTTCTGCAGTCTGCACGCAAATCAACCAAAACATAAACCAAACGAGGATTAGGGAAATCCCCGTCCGTAAATGTAGTTTATATTTGGTTTTGCCAATTATGTTAAGACATGTATGTACTATTTAACAAAAAAACAATTGGTATTTTCTTATTGAACAAAAAAAATTAAAATAATATCAACTAATATACAATAACCGCCTTACCATATTTTTATTTTCCTACTCATGAAAAAAAACCAGGTCCAGAAAAAAATACTGTTTTTTTTCATGTTTTTTTTAAACGTTTTTTTTCATCTCAGATAAAAAACCGTTTTTTTACAACTCTAGGAAGACCAAAGAAACGATGGATGGACTGTGTGATAGATGATATGGCTAGAAAGGGGGTGACTACCAAGATGACGACCAATAGAGAAGTATGAAAGAAAAAAAAACACAGACAAATAAATTAGGATAAAGGCAAGAGAATGGTGAGAATGATAAGGGTATTGAGGCGTTACATGGTTTTCGATATTTGCTGCAACAGGAAAAGGCAGCTATGGCTCATACCGCTCAGCTTGTTGGTATGAACAAGTTGATTTCAAGAAACTATTTTGTATATCGCATGTATTGAATCAAACCATAATTTCCATTTTGCGCTCCTAAAAATATTATTGAACGTTCTAAAATAATGATTGCCCGTCTTTTTGCCTCTATTGCAAGATATGGAAACAAAGATATTGGATTATGGTTTTGGGTGGCTAAAGTGAACTGGTTATAGAAATACTTTGGCCCCTACCTGAACAATAACAAACGAAATATGGACTCAGCTCTAAGCAACTTGAAGTCAACGGACCAATAATAGAAAAACATCCATTATAATGTAGAAGTACCATGAGCTGCGTGTAAACAAATTATTAGGATATTGCTCTCGAGTTTACATGGTTTTATTGAAGGAAAATATTTTGGAGTAACGAAAGGAATGGATTTTGTAGAGACTTAGTTAGATACAAATAGGCAAACCGTAAAATGTTGTGCTAATAACGAAGTCAAAACCTTTTTTGTTTATCCTCAAGGAAATAATCACGACCTCTCGGTTAATAATTTTTCAATGAGAATGAAAACAAGTCAAACTCAAACTCAAAGCATTTATTTCAATTAAACCATTTACAGGCACTTTTGAATTGTCAAGGAGTCGGTCAGTCAGAAATATGAAGCTAGTTGCCCATTCCAAAGCGTAGTAGGTACCTATGGAGAAGAACAGGCAAGAAACTCCACGGACACTCTTTTAACCTCTCAGGTTCCTTGCTGGAACGCGTAATTCTTTTAGGGCCCGCTGCTCGCCCGACATCGCGCCCCAGGTGTCAGCGGCTCCGGGTAAAACCTCAATATCTTGAGTTATACTTATCGCAGCTCGATAACGTAAAGTAGTTTGGATTCTTGAATAAACAGACCACACATTATCTATATACGGTGAACGGATGAATACAATAGGATTTACGATAATACAATATTATCGTAAAGTGCGTGGTAGTTTATTTGTTCTTATGTTTTGACGATTTCTGTTAAAAGTACTGTTTCTATTGTTATAAAATTTTGCAGGCAGTATTATGAATAGATAATGAATCTAAAAAAAATAACAGTTTGAGATAATAACAGAAAATAAAAAACAAAATTATTACGTAACTAAAGGTCATCTTGACCTTGATTTCAAGGACCGTGTTTTGACGACAAAAAGTTGTTATTATGTCGTTATAGTAGTGAAAATCACTTACAAATTGATTCAATTACACTAATTAATATTTTATAGTAGCTTCCCACGCTGTAAACATCATAAAACAAACACTATTCAAATAATCACCACCACACTCAGTACTTTCACGGCATTTTTTTGATACGCTAATTTTGCACACTCAACTTATGTATTTTGTTAATATTATTATCACACACGATGTATAAACTATTATTAATTTGATTTAATATCACTTCACGACGATTACGGCAGTAAAAACACGAAATAATTATTAAAATATGCACGGAGGCCGTCCGCGCACACCCGCGCAGGCGCTCTGACAGATGACACTGTCAAACGTCAATTTTTATATTTTAAATATTATTTTTTAGTGGTGTTCCATGCACAGATTAAGCATTTAGTAGATTAATTTGACGTGAATATCATCCAACTCTAGAGTGCTACTGCCCATAGACACTATTAACCCGTATTTCAGTAGAAAAAGAGATCTAAGTTGCGTGGCATCGACTGATGCATTTTATGCATCAGTGGGACTTGAAGGATATTTCCGATTGATGCATCGCGTGCATCATTAGGACTCAAGCGGTTAAATCAAAATATTGTTACATAATATTGGTTACATCATTCATGTTGAAATTATACATGTGAGAATAATGTAGAAAGCACGTTAAAAGCGTCCGCAATTATAACATAAAAACAAATCAAAAATTAAAATAAGCCATGGCAGCTAAGAGATGACCAGTCACAACTGACGGCGCCCGTTCACGAACATGACGCATGGATCAGTGATGACTTAACTTGAAGCGTAATCTGCCAAAAAAATCTCGCTTCGGAAATCATCGTCTATTGAAATCTACTATAAAGTGTTGTCACAACCATGGAAGTATTAACCTACTTATATACGTATTTTGTAACTAGAGATCGAGAGAGTAGAGAGAGAAGTAGAGAGAACACTATGCAATTCAAGAAAACTTTTTACAGCTTTTAAGCGACAGATGACTAACGGAGTAGGTTACCCTACAGAGAGAATGCTTCATACAAAACAATCACAAAACTTAGAAGATTTACCAATGTGACACCCACACTGTGAGGCGATGTTCGTATTCATTCTGAAACACGAAAATTACCGAAGCGCATACTTTTTCTGGTTTAACTGTACAACCCAGTCAGACAAAATACAAAAATCCCAGCAAATCTCAAAAACAAACAAAAGAATAATAAACTCAGACATTTCGTCTTCAAAACATGACCTTTTCTCTCAACAGTCGCCAGTTTATGGGGGCGTTAACACCTGCTTACGATTCTCTTTGCATTTTACTGCCTTTTTTATGGGAATTCAATTGAAGAATGAAATTCGACTGGGAATCTTGACATTTAAGGTCTTATAGCGTTTCGATAAAATAATGATGTGGGATGATAAGTGTTTGATTTATTGGAAAGTATACCTACATACATTTATCCTTGAAATTTCATGAAACAAGCAAGTTTAAAACTATATATTATTATGTTTTAATATGTTAATGTTTGACCTTATACTCTTGAGAACTTTATAAGAAGCCGTTTGTCACTTGCTGTTGACCTTACCTAGTTGTAGGTATAAAATACCAGCATCTGCTCACGATTTTGTCCGCATAAAATTTCGGCCCGTCGGCGTCGCATCGCATCGCCCGCCAGCGCTATTACTTCGTTTTCACCTAACTTCCTTTCTGACTTTGTGTCGTGTTGACTTTGGGTCGTAGCGTAATGTTAAATAGAAACCTTCCTCAAGAATTGGGCTGTCAAATGCAAAAAAACACATTCAAACAAGCAAAAAAAACAACAAACTCTTCAGCTTTATTCTTAGTATAAATAAAATATTCATATTAAGAATACTAACAATTTATAAATGCGAAAGTAACTCTGTTTATCTGTAATCTTTTCACGCCTTAACTGCTGCACGAATTTCGATGAAATTTGGCACACGGATAGGCCATGACCTTTTTTTTTTTTTTGAGGGTGGAAAATCATCCAATGACTTCTCCCGCTCTGGGTGGAGCGGAAGGGCGTGTCAGACTTTTACTGACTAAAACCCACCCGTGTTCCTTCAGTTGCCTGTTGCCAAGGTCCCGGTATCCCTTTCGGACTAACCCGCAACCCTGGCAGGCATCGGTCCTAGCGGACCCCGCCAATTGTGCTGACATCTCTTTGAGGCGCGCGTGGAACACGACGCGCCATCGTCCGGGCCTGGTCCTGATCGGACGGCGAGCTACCCATTGCTCGCCGTCCGCAAGCCCGCGCCTATGGTGGCCGGGAATCCGCCTGGGATTCCCGACGCCCAGGGCGTCTCCAGCGGCGGCGGCGGTTAGGGGCGTGAGGGCGCAAACTTTGCCTGTCCCTCACGCGTTCCGCCTCCTCCTTCGCGAGCATTACTGCTTCGCAGAAGGAGGTGACTGCTTCCCATGCCCTCTCGCTCCGTACCATGGTCTGAACCAGAGCCGGACGCGAGAGGGCACCGCCGCCAATCGCCTCCAAGAGGACACGGCGGGGCTCCGCCCAAGCGGGGCAGACCTCCACCGTATGCTCCACCGTGTCCTCCGGGCGATCCACACAGTGGTGACACCCGGGCGTTTCCTCCCGCCTTATACGAAACAGGAACCTCCCGAAGCAACCGTGTCCGGTGAGGACCTGCGTCAGGCGGAAGGTGAGGACGCCGTGGCGCCTCTCTAGCCACTCCTCAAAGAGGGGACTTATCGCCGCAATTGTGGCGTGCCCAATAGGCTATGACCTGGGTTAGGAGATAGGATGTTACATTATATCTCGGTTACACATTCCCGTGGGATAATTTATGTCTCTACGCGGGAAAATCATAAGGTAGTACATAATATTCTACTTCATACACACACTGGAGAAGTACATTTCAAACCTTTCTCGGAAATATAATACCACTACCAACACATAAAAATAATTAATTTCCTAATTAGAAACTGCACTACGACCAGCGCCATTACGTTCTACTACTCGCGAAACCGTTATACCAAATGAAACTTTAATTCAAATCCAAGCGTTGCATTGCAATGTCTACGCCGCAGTGTTTCGGTTATATGAAAGAAGATGGATGATCCTGAATGCATTACTTTTGAGTGCAAGACCCTGGGAATGTGTTTGTGTAGGAGTGGATTTCGTTCCTAATACGTCCATTATACGAATGGACGTATTAGGAACGAAATGTGGGGCTTGAGAGGGACTTCCTTGAGTACGATGCACTATGGTCATTTTGAGCTTCGTCCATGAAAATCGGAGTTTCTCATAACACAGGTAAATAGGTTCCTACTGTATATTTTTCCTTACATAAATCTTTTTGGAAATACTACGATACAAAAATCAAAGAAGAAAAAAAAAAGAAAGAAAAATTGTTTATTCTGCACAAACAAAACGAACAATAAAAAAAGACAAAATACACATTCAAATTAGCCAAAAGCCTCGCAATCAACCAATAAAAGTCACCAGTTCTCGCATAAATCACACAGAACGTCTTGATCTTTGTAAGAAGCATGTTCGTAGGTACAGTATTACATAAAACCTGCTTCCAATTAACCATAATTTTTCTCTAAATTGTAGTAACTACGCCATATTTGTTTACCATACGAGTATAAGAAAAATAGGAGGATATATAGAGGAGCTCGTGGCTAAAGAGGAGCTCGTGGCTAAGTAATAACAGCCGCTCGGGTCGATCCATCAGGTTAAGCTACGCTTGCCGGGGTTGGTCCGTGGATGGGTGACCATTTTCACATATCAAGACTCCTCCGTGCCTCGGAAAGCACGTTAAGCCGTTGGTCCCGGCTGTCATTTGTGGATCTTTGACAGTCGTTACGAGTTGTCAGAAGCACGAAAGTCTGACAACCAGTCTAACCAAGGGGTATCGTATTACCCAGTTACTGGGTTGTGGAGGTCAGATAGGCAGTTGCTCCATGTAAAATACTGGTATTCAACTGCATCCGGTTAAACTGGAAGCCGACCCCAACCTAGTTGGGAAAAGGCTAGGCAGATTGATTAACGAGTATAAGAAAAATATACTTTTACAAATAGTAATAACAGTAATTTATAATAAGGCTGTCATAACTGCACTAGGAAAAGGGTAAATTCCATTATTTATTCACACAGTATCTTACCCTTTCTTATTACCAAAAAGTATTTTTTTTTTTTTTTTTTTTTTTTTTTTTTCTTTCCAAAAAAAAGTTACACATGTGGGTATTTCACAAATCTTCTGCCAAACTGCAGGACAGTTTATCGGCAGTGTTCTCGTGGATATAGCTCTTAATTTAGTTATTATATGCTGATCTACAGCTCGTATGTACATGTACACTGGCGTCTATTCATCGGCTCTTATCGACTTGCCAGCCATGACAGCACTCGCAGCGAAAGCACACGCACCTAGGGCTCCGACCACCGCCGCAGCCTCCCACCCTCCGATGGGTGACAAGCTACCCAGCGTGTGAGCGAGTGAGACACCGCGGCGGCCGCCCGACCGCCAGCAACACGTCGCGCGCGCATGCTATCATGGCCGACTCATGCGTTAGGAACATAATTGTGTACACTTCACTCGACGCATCTGCACAACACTCGCCCAACCCTGCCGCTAAAAAATGAACTTTATTTCGATACTACTAAGCTATACTTTACATTAATCAAGTAACTCGAATCTCCGAACAAATACGCCAAGCGAAGCGACGCCTTAACAATTTCGGTTCCAGCGCTAGGGGCACAAACCCAAATAGTGCTTGCGCAGGATATTTTTTAAGGCATTTTTAGATACTGCTTCGATAGAAATTTCCTTAGGCAATTCGTTTAACAATGTTGGAACTAGCCATTGCCGCGTCCTTTGACCAAAATAATTCTTCACCTTCGGGACCAAGTATTTGTTTCTCTGTGTCGCTTTACGGATTGGTCGGCCATACACTTTCTTTACTTTGTGTTCGTTTTTGTTGTGCTGTTCTAAAATTATAGTTGTCTTTACTTTTTCCTGTATCGGTAATATTCTACAAATTTTAAATAATTTTTCGTACTCCTTATTAATGCTATCTTTAGTTGCCTTGTTTACTAGTAATTTTATTAATCGAATTTGTAATGTTTTAATTTTATTTACATGTACTGGAAAAGTCAGTCCATAACCACCCAAACCGTAATTTATTGTCGCCTCTGCAAGTGCATGGTAAAGAATATACAGTACCCGCCTACTAACTATATATTTTAAATTGTTAAGTTTCCCTAGTACCGAGCGCAGTCTGTTACAAACAGTGTCTACGTGTGCGTCCCACGTAAATCGTTCATCAATTAATAATCCTAGGTATTTACCAAGCCAAGTGCTTATTTTAATAACAGAAATAGTTCTTAAATAAAGGAAACCTTTAGTCACTGTAATACAAAAGCTCTCGTAGTTTTATTAAAAGAGGTTTCATCAAGATAGTGGCCGCAAACTCCACTGTTTAAATCTTCAAACTGTTTGGAAGTTATTATGAATTCACTTTATGAGATAAAGTAAATCTCTTACATGTAAGATGGTATATTTGAAATGTGGAATGTCAACATTACTGTAATTCTTTTTAACTATCGCTTTTATCTCAATTTAATTTTAATTCAAGTAAATTATCGTGCATAGCTTATATAGATATTGAATCACGGTACGTTTGCTGTCAATTTCTGCAATTATGAACACCATTTGCTAATAGAAAATGGGTATAAATAAAAGCTTATTTTAAATAGTAATACCTTTTCTTCTATAATAGTTCTTAATACAATCACTAACCCCGATTCGAGATAGACATGGCTGAGAATAGTGAGAATCCGCACTTATTGAACGTCAAAATTACATAAAACAGTCCGCCAAATCTGGGAAGAAGAAGTGGCGCAACAGACTCCCCAGCAGTACAGCTGTCTGTTCTGTTTGAGAACTTGATTCTATACAGTATGCAAAGTAATTAAAATTGAGTACAAAACAAATAATAAACCCAAAACATTAAATTCAATTATTTACCGCATTGCAATATCTATAATATAAAAAACATTGTAATGAAAAGATTATGTCAATAGTTGAAAATAAACAGTCAAATAATTGATCAATTATACGCTACTTCTGGAGAAAGAACACAAACATTTTCTCGAGTTAATCACAGTGACAAACTGTTCTTATCGTTTAATCGTTGATACAATAGTACGCCTATGAACAAAAAAACAGAAATAGGAAATACAAAAACATTTCCTAGGTAAATAGAATATCATTTTCACATTTCAAACATAGCTCATCTCTTTTCAACAGACAACGTGGAAGTCATATAGTTAAACAGTGTGAAATGAATACTAAATATCTATTTATATACCTACATAATGTATGCCGAAACGAGCTCTGAATAATTCGACAGATTTCCACGATTTTCATGAAATCTCTCACACAAAATGGGCTTGTTATAATTATGAGGGTTTTAGTTTTCAGAAATATTGCTGTTCGTAACTGCTATTCATTATCAGAAGCTAATTAATGAGCGTTTTATCCTTTTGATTATGAGAGTTTATTAGATGGAATTAAGATTGAATTTATTCTAAAAGAGTAGCATAGATATTTTGTTGCGACTAAAAAATATGTATGCTACTGTTATTAATAAATTCAATCTATGGCACAAAAACTTCTTCTGATCCATCATCATGCAAGGGATTTCGACTCAAAATCGAACCGAAAAAAGCCCCAAAGGTACGGACGTATGTATGCCTACCAGGGGTGTGATTCTGTAAGACCTCATTCTAAACTTCGAATCTGAATCAGAGTTTCTTTATTGGCATTCTACAACTCCGTTGATACACTAGCGCTACCCTTGCGAGCGTGTAAGCGAGTTGAACTAAAGTGACCGTGAGATTTTGTCAGATAAAGTATGAGATGACATAAGAAGTGGCATTCAGTAAGGTAATTCCCCCGTCACTTCGACGCTCACTTCGCACTCGAACCTGATTCAAAATTCGAAGTGAGAGTGAATAGTGATGTGAGATGCGAGTTGTTGTTTGAATTTTACAGAATCGACGTATAGGTGATGAGTGGTGACCTTTAACAGAGACAAAATTCAAATATGCCACTGTGAACGTCATTTGATTTCACGCCTTATCACTCAATAGATATTCACATTTGGCATGAAAAATACCGAAGCAAAAGCATAATTCCGACTGCTGGGACACAGGATTCCTCTCTGTGAGAGTGAGTGGGCCGTAATCCACCACGCGGGCCCAGTGCGGGTTGGTAGATGTCACATGTATTCGAATTTTTGGTTTCATGTGCCGGTTTCCGATGTTTTCCTTCACCATTTTGTGAGCAGAGGCGATGAAATAATTTACACAAACTAAAGCGCCTGTCAGGGTTCGAACCTACGACCTACAACTCGTAAGTCATGGCCGTTACCACTGGGCCACCACTGCTCCTAGACGCGAGCCATAGTCGTTAAATTAATTTGATCAAACAGGCTGGTTCAAACAGTGTTATCAAATTGACATGAATATGTGTGGGATCATTTGAATTTGATCAAAATGAATTGTCAAATGGCATGAAGAAATATGAATTTTCGTATTTCTATTTGATCAAACTGTTTGAACCAGCTTGTTTGATCAAATTACTTGAACGTCTATGGTCCGCATTAGTATCGTATACCGAGACGGACACTTGTGGACTGCAAATTCAACGATACGCGAGGAAAGCTACGGCTGATACCTCGCATTTGAAGAGTATAATAAAAAGAAATCCTGCCGCTTTCCGAAGCGCACATGCTAAGCGCTTACGAGCAGATTTTTATAAATAGAACGTAGAATTTGAATGCAATTCATAATCCTATTAGAATAGCGATGCTATTCAGCTGGGAGGAGCAAAAAGGATATTTCTCGGTAGTGACGCGATTAAGATATGCAGAAGGTTAATAAATGGGAAATAAAACGTATTATTAGTTGGTTACGATGTCGAAATATAAGCGAAGCTTTTGCGTTTTGTAAAGAAATTAACACACGGTGCGCGTCCATTATACGCGCTTAACAATATAATAATTATAAAAAATTGAGTTAAAATAATTATCACACAGCGAAAGTCCTTTACAATGTTTAGAAGACGAAAAAATGGAGCTTACACAATCGTACGCGTAGCTCGTAGCGTGCTACGCCGTAGAAAGAAAACTTTCGCTATGTCGCGTGGTCGTAACTTATTTACTTTTAAAATTTGAACTAATTTGGTCTTGCTTCACATATTTTTCATCACTGAAGAACTGCAATTAATTATTCGTATGTAATATCATGCCTGTTTCGCCCGAGGGCCTCTGCAGAGTTGTACTAACTAATTTAGTAGTCCCTTGTAATACATAACTTGCTTTCGTTACTTGTTTTAGATTTGAGAATCTTTCTAAAAAACCTTTTTTTTTACTTTAGTTAGGAAACCTTTAATTTTTTTATATTTATTTGTACCAAGTTTCCCTTCTGCAGCTCATAATTATTGTGGGGTATTATTACTTAAGTAGTTGCAGGATTTAATTCAATAATAATGGCGGGGTTTCTTGGTTTCAATTTAAGGTAAGGATTTATTGGAATTGACGATTAAATAGTCATTGAATGGGTAGCAGTGTCAAGGACGTATCCCTGGTAGTCGGGGCCTTTGTACTTTAATCTGCAGTATGGGAGATTAAGAAAGAGAATATTACTACGAAAGTTAGATTAAAAAAATTAAGTTTATTTTTTAAGTTCGATACCTTTAGGCCGTTAGTCCACCGCCACCGTCAACGGGAGGTCAAAAATACGTCAAGGAAAAATGAGATTAGTCGAAACGAGACATCCGCCGCGTTGGGGTAGGTAAATGTATGTATCGCTACTACCAGTCAAAATCATAAACCTTCTTTTTTGCTTCGCCGCAGTCGGGTAAAAATAGCTAGTTGCGTCGATTTTGAAGTCGTAACGGACTTCAAAATCGACGGATCTTTGGCTAAGACAAAGCATAGTTTTATTTAATAGCTGTGCGCCATGGTTCCGCAGGTCTCGATCCCGTGAAAATATCGGGATAAATATTTCGATATTCCCACAGGATTGAGACTTACACGGGTGAAACCGTGGGTCGCTGCTAGTATTAGTATATAGGATAGTTAGGAGTTAGGATAGCCGGGAATTTGATTCGTACGGTCTTATCCCAGCGCGGAACTTACCCTTTTTTTTTTTTTTTTTTTTTTGAGGGTGGGAAATCATCCAATGACTTCTCCCGCTCTGGGTGGAGCGGAAGGGCGTGTCAGACTTTTACTGACTAAAACCCACCCGTGTTCCTTCAGTTGCCTGTTGCCAAGGTCCCGGTATCCCTTTCGGACTAACCCGCAACCCTGGCAGGGCGGAACTTACCCTAATGTACTCTATTAAAAAGATTTCACAATTTTCGTAATTCACTAGATCATTTTATTTGTTGCTCTTCCCAAAAAAGAAGCAGCGCAACATATACAGCATATACTAGTAGAAATACCTACAGAAACTCGATTACTTATGTTACCCTTCTATCAGATTTACGACGGTCCTCGAAACCCAGGCCAGGTCACTTTTACACCGCTAGAAGAAATGGATACTATAAAAAAAAACTGTTATTTATTGTAGTTATTATAAATGGCTATTTTTTCTTCAGCTAATATTATTGTTCTGTCTATTTTTGTGATATATTTCTATGACTTACATTACGTAGTTTTTATTGAAAATATTTTCTAAAAGTTAATCATATTTTCGGTTTAGACATGGATACATTTTGCGTTTATGTATAATAAACAGAAAAGTACTTGGGGATGATAAATTGCAGTTTTCTATTAGATTATCCTGTCTAATTCTACGATATTAGTATTAATATATACCTACTGTTTATGGTTCCGTATCCAACGGTTGCCAACGAGATCCTATTGCTAAGACTCCGCTATCCGTCCGTCTGTCACAGAGCTTTATCTTTTGAAACGTAGTCCAGAGAGAGGAACCTTCTAGCAATGCAAGCCGTGTCCACAATCAAGCCCTTAATCCAGCTGCCCAACGAGAGCCTCCTCAGGTGTTGGTCGAGGCTCTTGGCTAATAAGCCATTGGCTGTTACGACAATCGGCACAATGATCACAGAGTTGGCCACATATCAACAACCTCGCAAGCCAAGTCAAGATAATTGATTTGTTTAGTAAACTTATTTTCATTGTAATAAAATAACCTTTCTTAGATTTTGTATTGAAATAAAAATGGATTTGTCATACTTTGAAATCCTATAATAAAAATACTTATTGAATCATAATGTCATAAAATGGAAAACTATTTTGCAGAGAACAAAGGCACATATTCTGTGTATAATGCTTTCGTGCGTGCGAAATTCATAGGTCGAAATTATTTGGTATTTCGGACTCAATTTTACATGAGCAAAGCCGTACACTAATGACGCCGCGTTTAAACAACTATAGCCTAAAGGTATGTATCATATTTATGTTTACACAAAGGCTAATATACGTATTCTAATGATCTTGAAAAAGAAAGTTAAAAGCTTAATCCCAATTATGACAAAAACACCAACATTAAAGATATGAAAACAAGACAAGAATCTACATCAAGAATCACAAAATCACAATTACACAAAAATCACAAAGACAATATAAAACAAGAATCACCTCACTTCACAGACATACAAATTAAATAATAACGTCAGTTTTCGTATAACCGGAGTCGGATTTGACATCCCACTCGATACGACAGCAAAAACCAAAAAATACAGAGACCCCCACTTTTTTGGATGTAATAAAATGAAGCCTATGTCACCCGGGTCATAATAACGAATCGATTGACACCGCATCCATCAAAATCGGATGAGTAGTTTAAACGCTACGATAGAACATACGTATTATTCAAAGATAAATTTTATTGATTAGAACTGATAGCCTCGGGTCACCCAGATAGAACACGGAGGTTCTGTTAGGAGATTTAGTTCACTTCTGGAGAGAGGTGGACTGGTTGGAATAACCACGGACGGCCGCCATGGCCCACTCACAATGGTCCATCTTAGGGACTTAGTGCGGAAACCAAACATAGAACAAAGATACATTGACGGCTAAAAACATAACTCTTCCTTTTGTTTCGACGCAGTCGGGTAAAAATTCAACGATATTGGTTATAGTAAACCGATATTCACATTCGTTAATATTGACATTGGAATGTCAGACGCACTGCATCGTTAGCGCCATATTTATCGACTTCTTATTTTTCAGAGCACTTACGATTATTTATCTCATTTACTACGCTTGCTCGCTGCTTTCTTGTGATTTCAGAACTTTACAGTGTTTGAGAAAGTATTTACAACATGATATTGAAGACAGCACAAAAATATGTGACTGGTTTACAAAATTATACGTATTTGTATACTTATACATTTTTTATAGAAACAAATTACGACGATAGGCGCCCTTTTCTTGTGATTTTCTTTCCCCTAGCTTTTGTACAGTAGGTAAATCGTCCAAAAAATACAAGTTTATCCTCCATTAACCAAAATTACCATACACAAACTAAAAAGGCAAATAAAATCGGGGGAAAAATCACCGTAATATCTATAAAATCTTCGAAACCTCTTATAAATATTTGATCAGTCCCCGGACTCATCCGATTTTATTCCATTTATCGTCGGAAAGGAACTGTGTTACCGGTCTCTGGCGTGTATTATTTAGAAAAGGGTAAAACTTGCCAACTAAGGCTGGACGCAGATCGGGTCATGACTGTTTTAAGACAGACTATCGCTATTGAAAACAATGATGGCGCGCACACTCGCAACAAGACAGCAGCAATGACAGACAATCTCACTGACAGTCAAACTTGTTCAAAATCTACGGAAAAACTGACTACCAATTCATTTTTGGTTCTTTTTGGAAGACTGGCTAGAAATTAAGTAGGTAATATCAAACACATGGGATATTTCGGTTTTTTCTCTGAGATTACACTGATATGTCCTGAGATAGATAGATCCTTACATAATTATTATAAAACAAAGTCCTCCGCCGCGTCTGTCTGTCGTCCTGTTCGCGATAAACTCAAAAACTACTGAACCGATTTTCATGCTGTTTTCACCAATGGATAGAGTGGTTCTTGAGGAAGGTTTTAGTATATAATAACCGACATCCACGCGGGCGTCAGCTAGTAGATAGATAAAATACTCTATCACCATGCCCACTCACCTACCACTACCCTTTAGGTGGGCCGCCTGCTTGATTGCTACCCAAAAATATAAAAAGGTAAACATGTTCTGTCTACTTCAGACAAAACAGTTTTGCCTCAGGTCTACGCACAGCCTTATCAAATACAATGTCAGTCAAATGTAACCAGACGGTCGGATTCGAGGGTAATTTTGTTTCGTTAACGTTTTAAAAAAGCGTATGTCAAATGTCGTGTCTGCTTTGTTTACAACGTTGACATGTTAAAACTTTTGGGCGTATTTATTCTAGTTAACATTTTATATTGAGCACGGCTGTATATTATTTGTATTTTTGATCTAGGTCAAAACAATTTTGGGGAAATACAGCGGTGTTAATGACAGACCCTTTTTTTTTCATTCATTTTTTCCGGCGTTGTTTTTTGGTACTCATAAGTTATTCACAAACCGTTATACTTGTTGTTACTTGTAAATTGTTGCTCCTTTATCTGCCTACTTAATATACTGAGAAATATCCCAATATCTAGCAGACAGCGGATTGTGAAACTGTATTAATGGCAACATTTGTCATAGTTTTGGCCAGTTCATGGCCGGAATACTGACATAGATACTAGATAATGGCTAAGTTATCGTAAAAAGGTTCTGGAAAACGTAGCTATGGAAGGCCTTCTACATGGTGGACCTACGACCTTGTGAAGGCCGCAGGAATCCGCTGGATGCGGGAAGCATAGAACTGGTCAAAGCGGCGGTGCTTGGGGAGGCCTATGTCCAGTAGTAGACGTCTTTCGGCTGGAATGATTCTGTAAATGTAGTGTAAGTAAATTCCTTATAGCCAGGCTAAGAATAAATTGAGTGTACAGTGGTTTAATTTGACACAATTGTTCATGACTTAATTGGTTACTTATAAACAACCCTTTAAAAAAATCTAATTAGTAACAATAACGTTGTTCCAAAATGAAAAGGACGAAATAAAAGAGGTCGCAACAGAAAAATCTCTTACAAAATAATACCAGGCTGCACGCCGAAACCCAGCGTATATTTAATCAAGTAATCCCACAAAAGACTACAAAGCACTAATCTCATAAATATGTAAGGAGGTCAGTATACCACAATTTTCACGCTAGGGAAATGTTAGCAACAACCTAATCCTAGGAACAATAAAGGGTTCTAGAATTTAGATAAACCGCATATACATTATCCTTTTTTTTTTTTTTTTTTTTTGAGGGTGGGAAATCATCCAATGACTTCTCCCGCTCTGGGTGGAGCGGAAGGGCGTGTCAGACTTTTACTGACTAAAACCCACCCGTGTTCCTTCAGTTGCCTGTTGCCAAGGTCCCGGTATCCCTTTCGGACTAACCCGCAACCCTGGCAGGCATCGGTCCTAGCGGACCCCGCCAATTGTGCTGACATCTCTTTGAGGCGCGCGTGGAACACGACGCGCCATCGACCCGGGCCTGGTCCTGATCGGACGGCAAGCTACCCATTGCTCGCCGTCCGCAAGCCCGCGCCTATGGTGACCGGGAATCCGCCTGGGATTCCCGACGCCCCGGGCGTCTCCAGCGGCGGCGGCGGTTAGGGGCGTGAGGGCGCAAATTTTGCCTCTCCCTCACGCGTTCCGCCTCCTCCTTCGCGAGCATTACTGCTTCGCAGAAGGAGGTGACTGCTTCCCATGCCCTCTCGCTCCGTACCATGGCCTGGACCAGAGCCGGACGCGAGAGGTCACCGCCGCCAATCGCCTCCAAGAGGACACGGCGGGGCTCCGCCCAAGCGGGGCAGACCTCCACCGTATGCTCCACCGTGTCCTCCGGGCGATCCACACAGTGGTGACACCCGGATATACATTATCCTGACAGAGCTTTGAGATAAAAACTATTTGTTTTCTCAAAGGCCTAATCGAATATTGCCGATCATAGGCGACCGATAACATCCATCTTCTGACCCTCAATAGTACAGACTACAACGAGCGGAAACAGGCGCACGTATACATAGATCTCAAACAAATGACAGTCGCAGGTACGCTTGCACTCGCTGTACGTGAAGCATGTATATGACGTGTGCGTCCATTCTCCTTAGTTATATGGAGCTTACCCTATGTGTACCTATTTTGTACTACTGCCTTATTACGTTAAACAATAAAGTACATTGCACCGTAGTGTTTTGATTGGCATCTTGATACCGAAATCAGTGAAATAATAACGGAGGCACTCAGTCGATACATTTAATCGCACTTTTATTCTCCAAAGGGTATGCGGAGATATAGCTTCTGTATTTCCCCGAGTATTTTACAGACTCATTAATTAAGAACAAGTGAAATTAACGGTGTTGATACCAAATATTGCCAATATTGATAAATGAATCTGTTATTGTGAAGAAATTTGTGATATCCAGTATAATTTTATACATGTCAATAGCTGTGATGTGAAAATGAGGCTTCTGAGCAATTAGGGTGTTCAGCAGATTAAAACCACGTGTGGTTAACCAAAGTACATAAAGTATTCACTAAACCATGTATATACCGAAACCTACGTAAATAAAAATGTAGTTCAGACTTCTATCGCAATCTATTTCATTGTGACAGTCAACAGTGTTCTTTGAACCTCATATTTCAAATTTTCTGACTCAACTTGAGTGTACAACTACCAAATGAAATAGATTGTGAGTGCTATTCAGCTGCCAAGGCCTAAAAACAATAAAGTTTCTGAGATAAAGAATTGTCTTTTCTCTTTATTATCTTTCTCCTCTATATTTCAAAAGTCTGGCCGCATATATCCTACACAGTCCTACACAGATTTGAATGTGAATTAAGTTTTTTGCGGCCTTATCTTTTCGTTCCATTTCCATTGCTTTGTCTTTTTAAATCTTTTCCTTTATTTGCACAACAATGCTGGCAGTGTTTTATGAATATACAAAGCAGGACGTAAAACTTCGTGGTTGATAAGAGTCAGTGTAGTATCCCATGTCCCAGGTGTGTCGTTAGAGCCAAGTATAATAATGATGATAAATGGCAGAAACGCTGCTTATTTTCTTAAAAGAACGTGTTTTTTAGAGTGTATCTGATGTATCAAAATAAATAAAAAGTAATTTGGCAAAACATAATCCAGGATAAAGAGAGAACCTTGAACAAAGAAAGAACCTTGAATAAGAGCACAATTCCAAAATTAAAATAATAAAAAATGGATACAACAATCAGCCCTAAGCTTTGCTGAAGTTTAGGAGAATCCCGTTAGTTTGGAATTCTGGTGCTTATTTTAGACAGATGAAATGCATAATTGAACATCATGAACACTGCTCTGGAAAGATCTTACCTTTGGCCCAAGCACTGTATAATAATAAATACTTCTTGTATTATTCTGTAAAAATCTCATAATGAAAACTTAGGTGAAATGAGCTGTCAATAGTATCAACCCCTCGCATCGTGGAATGTCAGCTCATTTCAAGCTCACTTCACCTAAGTTTTCATGGTAAGATTTTAGTCAAAAATATCGGATGCTTTAACTATTCTAGAAAGATCATTCGGAACCTTCACCGACACAACCCGTTAGTAAACTCACTTGTTTTTAACCTCCGATGGAAAAAGAGGGGTGTTATAAGTTTATCGCGTGTATCGATGTGTGTATAACTGCGCCATCGTAGTTGCCAAACGGCTGAACCGATTTTGATTTTTTTGATTTTGTTTGAAAGGTGACTTGATCAAGAGTGTTCTTAGTTATGCTTTGTTTTTGTCGGGAGTTTTTATTTTTTTAATTTAATTTAAGTTGTTAGATATTGGTGCCGATTCTCTTGTACAACGAACTAAACTAACTAAACTATCACTAAAATTTCTTACTTTTTACTATGAGAATCTTAGAGCTATTCTGCCCAAAAAGTCTCTAAATTTGAAAATTATTTTGACACAAATAAAATCGAATTTGACAATCGCGACTCCACTTGGTACCTACTTGTTTGCCTATCACGTGCTTTTTTTTTAGCCGGAGGTGCGCGCAATGTGGCCGTCTCGCTCGACGTATTTTTATATGGATTTTTTCACATTTTGGAAGAAAACAAAAAAAAAATACCAACATGTTGAGTATTACGGGTTTGCCGGTAAAGGGGGTCAAAATTTTCATTATTTTTGAGATAGAGCACACCATTTTCAAGATATAAGCAAAAGAAAATGAAAAAAAGATACAGTACCGTTTTGCAACTGTATTCGAGGTATTGGTTTGAATTTTAGTTCATGACATCTAATTTTATTCCACAAATTTTTAATCGTGATTAAAAATAGTCAGAGTTAGTTAGAGGATTTTAGATATAGAACAAAAATTTTGGTTAAAACGTCAAATTCAGAATAGCATTTTCACTAAATTAAAATTCAGTGCCATCTTAGTGCTGTCAAACTAAATTATAGTTAAGTTGTGTCACTTTAGTCTATTTTCAGAATAGGAAATCGTCGTTTGACAGGAATAAACTAAATTTTAGTGATTTTTAGTTTAGTTTAGAGAATTTGTGACAAGAGAATCGACACCATTGTGGATTCACTCCTCGACATTGTTCAAATGAAGTGATGATAAAAGAATACCATTGTTGAATCTATTGTAGGATCATCGTTGAAATCTTTAATTATCACTTGCGTCTCACTGTTTATAGTTTTGGTAAAAAATAAATCTAACATTGCATAGGTCTTGAGAAAAAACCAGCCCACTCCCTCTCGAAGAGAAGAGGCCTGTGTTGGGACACAGGCCTCCTCTATTCGAGAGGCAGCAGGGAACATTATAGGCAGATTATGAATAAGGGGCGAGCCTATTGCCACCATGCGGGTAGAGTTAGGTGGTGTTAGATTAATTATTGAGAACCGAACCTCTAATTTATAGCCTACCAACATACCATTACATAATCACTTAGAACCTAGATTGAGCACTCAAACGCTCAGTACCTATCCTCGTTAGGATCCAATCATCGACCTCAGGCGATCCGGATTAGCGGTAGAACTCTGTAAGCTAAATAGAATGTTACCCGGATACACCTCTGAACTTCAAATGTGAATTCATCAATTTGGAATATCGACTTTAGTATTTTCGATAGTGCGTCGTCTAGTTTGACTATGACTGTACCAAATGTTTGGTGATATTTATGAAGGATGTGTAATAGATATCTGAACAAAAAAAACTATAAAATGTTTTGATTTTTGGGGGATGGAGTTGCTCGCGTCCGTAGGATTTACCACCTTCTCCTAGGCCCACCCTACACGTATTCCCCGGGTGGTGCTAAACGAGCAACAACGCCGAGCCACGGGCGGCGGTTAAGTACCCCGTTAATCGGTATCCACTGGCCAAGAAGAACTAAATACCTTCTAAAAAAGTGGCCATAGCCCCTTGGGAAAGTGCTATGAGATTATCTCCCAACCCCCTTATATGAAATGTCTAATATTGAGAGCGAGTATTTGTCGTGCGATCCGGCTAACACCCGGCGCCCTCCGGTATCCGGGCCGGTGGGTGAGAAATTGGTTACCGAAGACTCCATGGAAGTAGGCGACCAGGCTTCCGTGGTAGTGAATGTTACTGGCAGCAAGAAATATGTGCAGCAAGCCTTCCACCCTAGTTTGTTTATGAGTAGACCGAGAAGTCAATCCCTTGGAAATAGACCACAGCTTGAAGCTACCAACACGGCTCCGACAACAAAAGAACAGAAAAGTCAGACACCAACTAATAATACCAATAACACACCTTGTCCTCCCGAATGGCAAAGAGTTCCGGCAGCTAGAGCCAACAAGCGAAAGAAGTTATCGCAGTCTCCACCTCCTGAAACAATCAAAACTACCAATAGGTACAGTGGCCTACAGATTGATCTGACAGAAGATGAACCCGAACCCAAAGCGAAACGCCCAAACAAACCTCCACCGATTATCTTATATGGCATTGAAGACATAAATAAATTAACTGAATTAGTTAACACTGTTGTTAATAAAGACGGTTTCTTTCTAAAAATTGTAAATAAAAGTCAATTAAGAATAAATTCAGTAGACATAGAAGCATATAAGAATATTATTACCCTAGTCCGTGAAAATGGACTAATAGGCCACACTTTTAATATAAAGGATCAACGCTGCTGCCGTCTAGTGGTAAAAAAGCTCCATCATTCAACACCACATAGTGCTATCATAGAACAAGTCGAAAAAACTGGAAATAAAGTACGAGGAGAAATTATTAATGTAAAGTATGGTCCAGAAAAAAATCCAACGTCGACATTCTTTATTAATCTCGTGGCTGGTCCAAATAACAATGCTGCTAAATCAATAAAATCTATTAACAACCAAATTGTTATAATTGAAGAGCCTAAGAAAATAAACACAATACCACAATGCCAGAGGTGCCAACAATACGGGCATTCTAAAAATTATTGCATGCGGCCATACCGCTGTGTAAAGTGTGCACAAGATCATAAAACTTCCGATTGTCCTAAAAAGGACCGAAACACCCCCGCCACCTGCGCCTTATGTGAAGGTGCACACCCTGCTAACTACAAAGGGTGTGAGGTGTATAAAGAAATACCATCCAGAAAAACAGGTAGACAAAAGCCATCAAAGGTCCCTAAATATTTCACTGCCACACAAAATAAACCAAATAATGTAGAACAGCCAAATTTTACCTCAGAATCACGTCAACATCAATACCAACTGTTTGAGAAATCCAGACATACGAACAAAAGTTCCATAGAAACAAAAACCTATCTATGCAGATACTATGAAAACGCAACCCACAACATATAATCATAATTTAGAAATCCTACTCACACAACAAGCTGTAAAGCTAGATAAATTATTAGAACAAATGTCAACAATGATGAACCTTCTCACAACAGTAATCAGCAAACTTGTCCATTGAAATGGCCACTCTGAAGGTAGCAACGTGGAACACAAACGGGTTAATTAAACACAAGTATGACGTACAAACTCTATTGGAACATGATAATATTGACGTACTTCTTGTATCTGAGGCACACTTATTACCAAATCACAACACAGCATTAAAAAATTACAACATATATGCGACATCTCACCCGGACGGCACAGCTGTAATTATCAAAAAACATATCAAGCACGAGATCCTTCAGGAGTACAAAACAGAGCCAATACAGGCAACTACAATAATGGTGCAAGATAAACAAGGATCTCTAACATTATCAGCTATATACTGTCCACCCAAACATACCTTAAAGGAAGAAGCGTTTACAAATTACTTCAGAACCCTTGGGCATAGATTTGTATGTGGAGGTGACTGGAACGCCAAAAACGTTCACTGGGGATCACGACTAACATTACCCAGAGGTCGAGAATTAAAAAGAAGTATAGACGAAAACAAACTATGCATACTAAGTGCAGGTGAACCCTCGTATTGGCCCACAGACCCAAATAAAACACCGGATCTTCTAGACTTCTTTGTGTATAAAGGATTGTCAAACCATTACTTAAGTGTCGAGACTAGTCTAGACAGTAGCTCAGACCACACACCAGTAATAGCCACACTAAGTACCACCATAATTGAAAGGCCAGTAAAAGAGCGACTCTACACCAAAAGAACCGATTGGAATGCATTCAGGGACTACATAGACGAAATCCTCAACTTAAAAGTGACACTTAAAACAAAGGATGACATTGAAAAATATGCAACGACTTTAACAAACCTAATACAAACAGCCGCGTGGAAATGTACACCGGTGACCACATTAAAACAAGATAGCAGGAACGTACCCAAGGACATAAAAACAAAGATCCTGGAGAAGAGAAGACTCAGAAGGGTGTGGAATTATAGCCGACATTCTCAAGACAAAAAGGCGTTTAATAAAGCAGCCGCTGACCTAAAACAGTACCTTAAAGACATCGAAGAGGAAACCCTACAGAATAAGCTAGCAAACTTGAACCCCCAAGGTAAAAACGATTATTCACTCTGGAACACGGTAAAAAGTAGTAAAGTGGCCCCTCAAGTTGCACAACATCCCATCAAAAAGAGTAACAACACGTGGGCTAGAACTGACAAAGAACGGGCTGAGGCATTTGGACAATTTCTGCATGAAGTCTTCACTCCGAATAGCGGTGATGTAGAAACCGAAAAAGAAATAAAAGACTATCTAGAAACTGATCTGCAACTATGTCTCCCAATGCAAAGCTGCTCACCCCGCGAAGTCCAAAGAGAAATAAAAGGTCTGGAGTTAAACAAGGCTCCTGGTTTCTGCCTGATAACAGCTGAAATTCTACGACAACTTCCTAAAAAAGCTGTAGTTGGTATAACACACCTCTTTAATAGCATAATTAGGATTGGACATGTTCCAATGATATGGAAAATATCGGAGATAATCATGATTCCGAAGCCTGGCAAACCCCCACATCTTGTGTCTTCTTACAGACCAATTAGTCTACTACCAACTATATCGAAATTGTTTGAGAAGATTATCTTGCGAAGGCTAACACGAATAATGTACGACAACGATCTCATTCCTCAACATCAGTTTGGGTTCCGAATTGGCCACTCGACTATAGAACAAGTTCACAGAGTTGTCAACAAAATAAGAGAAGCTCTCGAGAAAAAGCAGTACTGCTCTGCTGTCTTCCTCGACGTACAACAAGCTTTCGATAAGGTTTGGCACATGGGCCTGCTTTTTAAACTGAAGAACCGACTGCCTCATAACTTCTACCTTCTCCTAAAATCGTATTTGGAGGATAGAATATTCAGGGTTAAAGTCAATGACACCTACTCTGCCTTTCAAGATATAAAAGCCGGGGTACCGCAAGGTTCCGTTTTGGGCCCTACTTTATATCTTATATACACTGCAGATATAGCCACAACGGACAATGTTCTGTCTGCCACATTCGCTGATGACACCGCTGCACTTTGTAATCATGAAAACCCCAGTGTCGCGTCCTTGGTTCTACAGAGTCACCTGAACAAAGTCAACAATTGGATGGAAAATTGGCGCATCAGGGCCAGCTCCAACAAATCAGTACATGTAACTTTTACTTTGAGAAAGGACAACTGCCCCCCTATTAAACTTGGAAACGACTTTCTACCCCATCAAGATTCAGCAAAATACCTAGGCATGCATCTTGATAGGAAGCAAACATGGAGGCCTCATATCCAAAAAAAACGCGACGAGTTAAATATCCGGCTTAGAAACCTAAACTGGCTAATAGGCAGAAGATCACACGTCACCATGGAAAATAAGATGCTCATCTACAAAACTATAATCAAGCCCGTTTGGACATATGGCATTGAACTATGGGGATCAGCAAAAAACTCTAATGTGGAGATCTTACAACGGTTCCAGAATAAAGCACTCAAAATTATAACTAATGCACCTCTATTTGTTAGAACCAGTGAATTGCACGAGTACACAGAAATGAAAACAGTCAAGGAGGAAGTCAAACTCAGAGCAAAATCATACAAAGACCGTATAAAAGCTCATACTAACACCCTAGCAACAGCAATGAGTGAACCATTAAATGTCAGAAGGCTGAAAAGACAACACATATGGGACCTTGTTCACTAAAAAATCCTAACTTAATAAGAGACAGCTTCCTCACTGGAGGAACAGATCTCTCCTGTCAATAGACTCCCACAGCAAATCTGTTAAGCCGATTGCAAGATGTTAAAAAAAAAAAAAAAAAAAAAAAAAAAATGTTTTGATTTCTTGCATTAACTACCTTACTGCTTACACGATTAAGACGACACTTAAATACCTTCTATATGATAACATCCTAACTATCTAATATCTTCTAATATTAGAAATGCGAAATTGAGTTTATTTTTTTTGTTTGTTACGCTTTGACGCTATAACGGCTTAACAGATTTGGATGAAACTTCGCACATGGGTAGACCATGATAGGATTAGGACTATTTTTCCCATGGGATCGAGACTTACGCGGTTACTTACGGGTGAAACCGCGGGGCGCAGCTTATTATAAAATATAAAAATAAATAAAATACATTTAATTCGAGCAATTTTAACTCATAACATGACAATATACAAAGTACAAAAACACAATTAAAGACTAACCCCCCCCCCCCATTCACAAACGCTTCCCAAAGTTAAAGAGTCGTATAAACGTCGAAAATGTACGGTTAAACAGTTGCTAACTCATAACTTAACTTTAAGCAGCGCCTATGAATAAGGCGGTCAATATCTAACCGGCCCTGCTGACGGCAACATGCCTATCACAGCAGTGCCGTATGTATGGGCAGTGCATCCGTTCCGCGATCATCGCCAGGACAACATTGGTGCTACTCCACACCCTACGCACCAGAGATGCACCCTGCTTGCGCATGGTTGCATGGAAGCAATCGGTATGCGGCTCAGCAAACATACCTGACGCGCCGCAGTAGCGAGGCAGCCCCAATATAGCCCTGAACGCGTTGTTGAACTGGACGCGGAGGGCTCCGTATGATGCACACGTGTAGCCCGCCCACAGACTACACGTGTAGAGAGACGTGCAGTACGCCCTAAAGTAAAATTATAATTCTTGACAACATTTTTACCTATTATTAATTTGTCAGAATAGAAACGAATCTAAAACTAACTTATATTTGGAACGTAATTCTTCTATAACCTGTTGCAACCCACACATATTTTGAATGCATGTAATTCTTAGTAGGTATAGCTAGTAAAACCAAACCCTTTCTAAATCAGGATCAACAACCAACTTCGCAGCTACTATTCTTAATTGCAAAAGACCGTTCCAGACCATAAACCTGATTTAACTACAATTACTGTTCATTAAATCAGTAGTTAGCTCCGGCGGTAACCACCATTATCAGCTAACGAAGACCACTATGTCTTAATGGGAAAAGAAATTCTACCCCCATTAGTTGAATAGTGCTTTTGTGGTACAGCACACGTGCACTTTGAAAAGGCTTTTATTTTGTAGCAGGTAAGGGCGGGTTTCTTATTTCAAGTGTTCCCACAGACTTGCGGTTGACTATACCTGACGTTTTTAACGAGGTACTTAAACCTTTTAAGAGCGATTTTTAAGGGACAAAGGTAATAAGACCTTTTATTATTCGAAAGCTTTTTGTTGGTTAACCTTGGTGGTGGACCTTAATGAAAATGGTTTGGTAGTAGAACAGATGCCAAATTAGTATTTAGTTTTATTTTATTATTCGTTGTTGTTTTTCCAATAAGAGGAGCTCGTGGCTAAGTAATAACAGCCGCACGGGTCGATCCACCAGGTTAAGCTACGCTTGCCGGGTTGGCCATCTTTACATACCGAGACTCCTCCGTGCCTCGGAAAGCACGTTAAGCCGATGGTCCCGGCTGTCATTTGTGGATCTTTGACAGTCGTTACGGGTCGTCAGAAGCCCGAAAGTCTGACAACCATTCTTACCAAGGGGTATCGTATTACGCAGTTACTGGGTTGTGAAGGTCAGATAGGCAGTCGCTCCATATAAAATGCTGGTATTCAGCTCCATCCGGTTAGACTGGAAGACGACCCCAACATAGTTGGGAAATGGCTAGGCATATGATGATGTTGTTTTTCCAACAGGAATTTCTCAGTAGCAGTCTGGAGACTGGATACGTGCCCGGTTTATGGTAATATAGGCTCACCCCCTATTACATGGGACTTAAACAAAACTGGGAAAATGTGGGTGTACTAAGAGGAACACCTCTGCGAAAGTAACCCTTCGGGAAATAAAAATAAATAAAATAAAAATTCTTTAGTGTCGCAAGTTAATACATTCATCTTAACTTAGAATAATCTGACTTATGCATCGCATTAATGTATTGCACAAGGGTACTGCTACTGATTCCCAAACTAAGCATGAGCTTGTATTTTGGGGAACAGTGTTCAGCCGCAGGAAGTATCACTTAATAAAAAACGAGTACATTGGTTTGAATGTCGCTGCAGTAAACTTACATACAATGTTCTTACGATAACTTTTGGATAATTCTTATTTTTATTATTATTCTTTAATCTATAATCTAGTCTAATTTTTATTTTTATTCAAACTCAAACTCAAAGAATTTATTTCAAATAAACCATTTACAAGCACTTTTGAATTGTCTAAGGGTCAGTCAGTCAGAAAATATGAAGCTAGTTGCCCATTCCAAAGCGTAGTAGGTTCCTATGGAGAAGAACGGGCAAGAAACTCCAGGGACACTCTTTTAAATCAGAATATTGTTGCAATATGTTTTTTACATCATTCATGTTGGAATCATACATGTGAGTACAATGTAGATAAACGTGCAGGTTAAAAGCGTCCGTAAATAAAAGATAAAAAGATACAAGACAATTCAAAAATTAAAATAAATCAAAATAAGCCGTGGCAGCTAAGAGATGTGAGATATTTAAGTGTGCTAGATGTATGTTCGGTGTGTGTGCGGGTGTGTGTGTTCAGTGTGTGTGAGGGTGTGTTTTTGTAATGTGAGTGTGTGTAGGAGTTTGTTTAGAAGAATTGTATGATATTATGTTACGCAATATTTGCCAGAAGGTCTTCCGTCTTCTGATAGTCCAATTGTTGAAGCCATTTTGAAACTATACCTTTAAGTTCGTGTTTGCTGAGAGAAGTAATGTTGAGATGTTTGTTTATGTTATTTTATGTAAATAGGTCGTCATGTTATTTTTTAATTTTGCCAGAAAACTCAACACAAATAATGGGGGATGGTTTTTATCATTTAATCAAAGCAAATGAAGTTACAAATCAAGACTCCATTTGATTGAGAAGTCACATTCATACCAATGAATTATACCTAGCTATACCTAGCTTATCTGCTTCCCTCTTAATCATGCGCTGAACACCTATTGTGTAATTATATTGACAACTAATTAGCAATTAACGTATTCTCTTTAACTATATACTGATGGAGCTGCATACCATATTCGATTTGTTACGTACAGAATATGCAGAGTGTTTGATCCCGTGGGGCCAACAATTTTTTTTGGGGCCAGAGTTGGTCGCCCATTACCGCTCCTATCCCCCATTTTCATTTGGCACACGATGCACCAAACACCATGTATATTATGGTAATTATTTCAACCTATACTGTCCCACTGGTGGGCTTCGGTTTGTCCCCAATACTTCTACATCTTTTTTTCCTGACAGATCTTTCATGAACACATCCAAGCGTCACGCCAATGTTTCATAGACTTTCTTCGTTGACGATCTAAGTCTTGAAGCTCCAAAAATTTCTGTTCATAAAACCCTAAACTCCTCCTTAGGGAAACGAAAACTCAAAATCACAGTTTCACCCTTCTTGGTGCAAAACCGCATTCGCGACAAAGTTTCCTTCCTTCTCACACTAAACTTCTTAGTATTTCACGCGAAGTCATAAAATTCCACTTAGTGGAAGTTTGTTAAACTTGCAACAAGCGGAGAGCTGGCAACCTGTCACTTTATTATGTAGTTTTATTTACTTTTTACATCAATGTATTCCAACGCTGTCTAACAATTGACATACTAGTACAGTTCGAGTCAAACTAATGGCGGCTCGGAACATGAGGCGAGTCGCTGCGCAGTAACAATTTCATGTGTCAGCAGGAGATAGGGTTGGGGTACTGCACAGCGGGTAGCTAACTTCCGAGCCGCCATAAAGAATAATAGAAATATAAAAAAAACAGGTATGAATCATCGCACACAAGAGGCGGGCCACACCGCGCTGTGGCCCTATGCGGTTCTAATGTGCGCTTAGTGTTTACTAAATTATCCGATTGGGTGACCTTTTCCTTGTCCACAATCGCTCATTAACCCAAAATGCACAAAAACCATTGCCATCAACCCCGAGAGGGTCGCTAATAAAATAAATTTTTCATGAAAAGATTCAACTGCATATAAAAGTACATTGACTTTTATCAAAAATATTTTGACCGCACTTATGAATACCAGCTTTTGCTCCTTTGTGGTCCTTTCAGAGGCCGAAAGGGCCTGTAAAGGGTCATTTATTAAACAGACCACAAACTTCTTGACTCTGGACCTCAAGACGGGTAGTTTTGACAAGTTCGGTTACAAGTTGGCTTAGAATGGAGAGTCCTCGTGTTAGTGAATGTTTTCAAGAGTTCAAGAAGTTTCCTGTTGTAGTTTAGTTAGTAAGCAAAGTGGCTGATTTATGTGAGAGGTTAATGGTTAGTTAGTTGATTTGTTTTATTGTGAGATTGCTTTTGTTTTCTTTCAGCGTATGATTAGTTTTACCAAACTAATACTGTTTGTAAGTACTAAATAAATAAATACTAGTTACATTAGCCGTTACGCAAGCTGATTCAGTACTTACTTGTAGCATGACCACTTCTATCTCTACTCTATGAAGAATAAACATGATAATCTCTGCCCTGCATTTATATATTAGAAATAGCCACTTTTGTTAAGAAAAACATAAAACTGTTTAATTTTGATAAAAACGAGCGCCGCAAAACTAAGTTAATACTACCCGCACCTCGACTACAAATGTATAAAAATAGCCCAGAATATCGTAGCATACAGATATACAATAAATTACCTGAAAATATACGGTCCACGAGAACAGTATGTGTATTTAAAGCTAGGCTAAGGTCATTTCTCTTGGAAAAGTGCTATTATAGTATTAAAGAATTTATGGAAGATAAAATGTTAAAATAGAATTAAAAATATATATCATGTGTTCATTTTATTATAGGTTCTATTGTATGTAAATACTATTTGTGATTATTTGTTATTTATATGACATGTTTTCGTTTATTAAATTGGTGAATGATTTTAATTTTTGACATTCGATAAAATTTTGGTACGACATTTTAAATATCGAATGGTGTATCTTTATTATATTTTTATTTTTATCATGTTGACATTATATTGTGATTTTATTAATTTGATTTGACATAGTGATGATATATTTATGATTTTATATTTTTTCTATTTATTAATAATCAAGTTGTGTTTGGTTTATTTAACTAATTTTCAGTAATTAATTTAAACTTTAACACACTCAGACAATTGTTATTAAGTAAATGAAGTGAAATGTTAGATATAAATTTAATTAATTTAATATTTAATTCCTAATGATATTTATGTGATATTGGATAAATCTAGATACCTCTTCTGCAATATTAGTTTTAAGTTATCTTGCTGCGCCCTAACAGGGTCATGTACTCACTAGTTTAAGCTTAGCGTGTAAAATTGGTTGTGTACATTGTGCATTAAATTAAATAAATAAATAAATAATCTCTTTCTTTTCAATCTGATTTTAGAAGGGGAGACTTATAACTGGCTGTCAGAGTCACATACTATTTTTTATTCTGTTTATTTTAGCTGTAAGTCATCCATAGTTAGTGAATAAATAAATAGCTATTTCTATCCAAAGTGATATTTCTTTTATTCATTTTTGACATTACGCCGTAGAAATCCTTCTACAATCTGTCATTTTGTCTTCTGTTTTTTCCGTTTATACGTCAATGAAACTATACGCGTGTTAGTGCTTTGAATAAGTTATGTCATCACCTTATCTAAGAGCGCTAACGCCCTAGGACGCCATGGCGATGTCACTGACCATTGCCACTGACTGTAGCCATGACTACCTCTGGCTACCTTCCGTAGCCAAATGAGGTTGTCAAATAAGTAGCCAGTAACACGCGGGTGTCTGTCCTAACGATCAGTTGGCCACTGAGTGAGGTTTGCCGTAACTTACTTGTATACAAAATACTGGCGACTTGGCTACGCGTCGCCAGAGTATCTTGTGTCCACGTAGGGGCCGGTAGGTCGTGGATACGCTTCCAAATTGGCGACGTCGCTAAACCGTAGCCAAGTGAGTTAACTGCCATACATTTCAATACGAATTGCTTGGCGAGACGTCGCCATGGCGTACAAGTGTGTTAGCCCTTTTAACCCCTATTTGGTACAAAAACAGCTGGTTTGCAAAAAATATAATTAAAAATTTGCCTTTCACAAATCTGCTCAAAAGATTTGTAGCTCAAATTTTTCCCTTTTGTTCCCCAAACATTACAAATCCCCTCCAGACATGTCATAACATATAACTTGAGCAAGGCCATTTAACTGCGAGTGTAAAGCAAGCAAGAGCAACTAATTAAACAAGTGCAAATATGTCCGAAACTATGTGGTGGTAATAAAAGATAAATGTAGAAGGATCACTCCTGAAACTGTTTTCTGGTTTCGGGCAGAAAAATGAGCATTATAATCGAATGTACGTACAGTTGGCAGCGCGTCTGTGGTAACAAACCCGGTAGAAGCTGACCTCTGTGATAACAAACCCAGTATAAGCTGACCTCTGTGGTAACAAACCCGGTATAAGCTGACCTCTTTGGTAACAAACCCAGTATAAAGCTGACCTCTGTGATAACAAACCCAGTATAAGCTGACCTCTGTGATAACAAACCCGGTATAAGCTGACCCCTGTGGTAACAAACCCAGTATAAGCTGACCTCTGTGGTAACAAATCCGGTATAAGCTGACCTCTGTGGTAACAAACCCGGTATAAGCTGACCTCTGTGGTAACAAACCCGGTATAAGCTGACCTCTGTGGTAACAAACCCGGTATAAGCTGACCTCTGTGGTAACAAACCCGGTATAAGCTGACCTCTGTGGTAACAAACCCAGTATAAGCTGACCTCTGTGGTAACAAACCCGGTATAAGCTGACCTCTTTGGTAACAAACCCAGTATAAAGCTGACCTCTGTGATAACAAACCCAGTATAAGCTGACCTCTGTGATAACAAACCCGGTATAAGCTGACCCCTGTGGTAACAAACCCAGTATAAGCTGACCTCTGTGGTAACAAATCCGGTATAAGCTGACCTCTGTGGTAACAAACCCGGTATAAGCTGACCTCTGTGGTAACAAACCCGGTATAAGCTGACCTCTGTGGTAACAAACCCGGTATAAGCTGACCTCTGTGGTAACAAACCCGGTATAAGCTGACCTCTGTGGTAACAAAACTGGTATAAGCTGACCTCGCATTTTGTTGACACTCCATACTACGCTAGACCAGCTCAAGGTCAAAATCTTATCCTTGACGAGCGGTGGTAGGTGGCAAAAAACGAAAACTGAAAAGCAAAGACACCGACTTCCGAAATTAAAGTTATTTTTCACTTTTTTAGTGTTTTTTTTGGAAGTCGGTTGTTTTTACCCGACTACGGCGAAGAAAAAAGGAGGGTTATTACCCGACTACGGCGAAGAAAAAAGGAGGGTTATGATTTTGACCGGTATGTATGTATGTATGTATGTATGTATGTTCATCTGTTCCCTCCTATCTTCCAAACCACTTATCACAATTTGACAAATGAAGTATCGTTAGAAGCGTCGTGATTGTCCGCTGGTTATAGGCTATGTGAAGTCACATTAAATTAAAAATGGCGCCCTCTAGAGGACATAAAGTGAGGAACTTAAAAAAAAAAGTGGTTTAATCGTACCATGTCGGGTATCAAATGAAAGGGCTTAATGAGCACATTTCAAAAATATATATATTATAACCCCAAAAGGATAAAAAAAAATCAAGTAATAAAAACTAAAACCCAACTACGACTTAAAAGGTATAAACAAGACACCACAGACAGAAAAATTAAAAATCCGGAGTCACACGTGTTAGGGCATAAATCGAAAAGATTACGTGTGACTCCGGATTTTTAATTTGTCTGTCTGTGGTGTCTTGTTTATACCTTTTAAGTCGTAGTTGGGTTTTAGTTTTTATTACTTGATTTTTTTTTGACTTTATTTTTCACGTTTTAGTTGTCGTACCTACCCCACACAAATTGGAATACCACTACCTGCTGTGTAAATATCAGTGACGGAGTCACATAGAACATCGTCTACGTAGACTAAGTGGGAAAAATACGTAATATTGACAACTGATACATGTTGTAAAATTGATTGATATGTTCAAAAACTGATGGATGGCTAGAAGCCATTATGTGAAACGACTTACCATCCTTCATTCTAGACACATGCTTATGTGCCGCCGCAAATATTTCAGTTTTGATATCCGTCCAAAAATCTTTGTTACCTACATCAGCACTAAGTGATCTTTCTGGATTCTCTTGCACCTTGTAGTGTTGTCTGGTCCAACGGAGTTTTCTTTATGATACTGTCTGCAAAATTTATAGCTGTTTTGGATATACAGTTCTAACTATTATTATACTAATTGGTAAACAGAGCTGATAAAATGCATAATGTATGAGGAGAAATAAAGCAGCGTATGTTTAAGGCCTACGCTATATAGTAATTTGACAAGATGATTCTGTCAAAAAAATCAACAGTAATCCCGAATTTTAAATATATATTTCACCAATTTTGATACTTTTCTTAACCATAGGATATTCGAATCTGAAAATCCCAATATGGAAGTCCTTTTTTCGTGGAAAGGATTTAGAATACGCAATACACAATTTTCTTATGAATAGTCACTATAATTAAGCAAATTGAGTTAAGTTTGTTTCTCGTCTGAGAAAAACAAGTCTGTTTCAACCAAATGAACCACAGGAGATAAATAAATCAAGACTTTAATACTCATAAGCGCAGAATAATAGTTACAGGTCGAATGCAGCCACCCATTGATGGGGATTTGTAGACCAGAAAGTTCACAAATCCATTCCATTGATGGGGATTGTAAATGGGGATAAGTGGAATAATTTACAATGAGCACACCTCAGTCACTAAGTAATAAAAAACGCGAAGTGTACGCACGACGTCATATCATCTCCAGTATAAGCTGACCTCTCATTGTACTGCCGTGGGTCTAGTGTTCGCAAGCGCTACTGCTGACCATGAAGTCCTGGGTTCGATTCCGTGGTCGGGCAAAGTGTTATTGGGTATTTCATCTGGAATTTCTCAGTAGCAGTCCGTCGTCTGGATTTGTGCGCGGTTCATGGCAATAGGCTCGCCCTTTACTACATGGGTTTCAACCACCTGGCTGGGTTTCAACAAATAACTGGCTAAATATTTAAATGTGGGTGTACACAATGTTATGATGTTTCATAGTACGGAAAGCTTATAGTTACAAAATGTAAAAGACCCTGTTCAATTCGTGTTTTTATGTATCGTGCTAAGAGTTTATTCATGTAGTTAACAATAATAAGATTTTTTAGGTTTTTGAGTGGCGACCGAGTGCCGGAAAACGTAGCGTTGGAAGGCCTCCCCAAAGTGGATCTATGACCTTGTGAAGGCCGCAGGAATCCGCCGAATGTAAGAACCACAGAAACGTTCGAAGAGCGGTGATTCCCTATGTCCAGCAGTGGACGTCTTTCGGCTGAAATGATGATGAAGATTTTGTTTTGGTAATAACAAGTAGGATATTCTACTAATAGGTCATTTAGCTAAAGTCTCGTTTTGATTATGGATCGTTTTGCTTTTAGGACGTTTCGATACGGAGGGATGTTATTCCAGTACCTATGTGCCCCTTTCGGATCAGAAAGGAATTTTGTTACACATTGTATATGCGAGGTCAGATAATACTGGATCTGTAAAGCTTGATATACTTTTCTGTGTACGCAACAGTCTCTTGAGCGTCGTAAAAGAAGACTATGAAATAATATCACGTGGATGTGTAAGATAATAACATCATACTGTTGAGACCTTCTTAGGAGCTTCAGAGGACTAATAAAACAAACGCGTGAAAATATAGCTAGAATACGTGAGCTGTCACTGAAATATTATTTAATTTTCACTAAAATGACAGCCTCTTTAATATTGCTAGAGGACGTGTGTAGGCTACTGAAACTGGTTGGTAATTTTATGTTCTAGTCATCATGTTTTTGGTTTAGTTTTCGTAAATGGTTTTTTAATAGTTCGCGTATATCCTACCTGAATAAAAAGTGCAACTTGTACGTATTTAGACCTATCACAAGAGCCTTTTTTTTTTTTTTTTTGAGGTTGGGAAATCATCCAATGACTTCTCCCGCTCTGGGTGGAGCGGAAGGGCGTGTCAGACTTTTACTGACTAAAACCCACCCGTGTTCCTTCAGTTGCCTGTTGCTAAGGTCCCGGTATCCCTTTCGGACTAACCCGCAACCCTGGCAGGCATCGGTCCTAGCGGACCCCGCCAATTGTGCTGACATCTCTTTGAGGCGCGCGTGGAACACGACGCGCCATCGACCCGGGCCTGGTCCTGATCGGACGGCGAGCTACCCATTGCTCGCCGTCCGCAAGCCCGCGCCTATGGTGGCCGGGAATCCGCCTGGGATTCCCGACGCCCAGGGCGTCTCCAGCGGCGGCGGCGGTTAGGGGCGTGAGGGCGCAAACTTTGCCTCTCCCTCACGCGTTCCGCCTCCTCCTTCGCGAGCATTACTGCTTCGCAGAAGGAGGTGACTGCTTCCCATGCCCTCTCGCTCCGTACCATGGCCTGGACCAGAGCCGGACGCGAGAGGTCACCGCCGCCAATCGCCTCCAAGAGGACACGGCGGGGCTCCGCCCAAGCGGGGCAGACCTCCACCGTATGCTCCACCGTGTCCTCCGGGCGATCCACACAGTGGTGACACCCGGGCGTTTCCTCCCGCCTTATACGAAACAGGAACCTCCCGAAGCAACCGTGTCCGGTGAGGACCTGCGTCAGGCGGAAGGCTATCACAAGAGCCTGAGAACGCAATTTTTTTTAGAGAATTTTCTTTATTTTCATGTTTGTATCTTTTATTTCACGGAGTATTTTTTAATTTAATTATTTACATATTGTGTTTGGGAAATGAACACTTTAAACTTAGTAGGGAACTGCCTAATTCCTTAGTAAGGCTGGTTGTACACACACGTTTTTTTGCCGTGAAAAACTACAGTTGAGATACGGTTGTCAGTTTTATATGGATCATTATAGAAGTTTGTTGAAAGACACGGCGTATACGTCGGCAGCGCCGTGCCGTAGTGCCGCCTGCCTAACGCTTTTATAACGCCAGTCTTCTCCACTAGTCACCCTTGGATTTGTATGGACTCTTAATCATGACGCCGCTGTGACGGTGGCAAGTGTTGATACTGCGGCGGCGAAAAACGCTGCTGCTGCGGCGCCATGTAAACGCTCTTACAGTACAAAAAGAGGTATTCCTACAAACCGACCGCAGTTATCTGAAACAATGTATTTTATTCTTTAATCTCCACATCGTATAAACTTGATATATCTCGTTAAAGATTAACGACCGTTCATTCCCCTCAATAAAACTAAGTTCTAATTGCACGCCTTAAATCTAAGTTAAGTGGTATAAAATGGTTAATAGCTCTTCAGTAATCGTTTACTTATCACACTTGAGTTTTAATTAAAGAAATATTTAAAGACTCGCGTTTAAAAAGGGGCATTTGTGTTCGCGATTGATTTGGGTGCAGAATTACTTAAGAAATTAAGAAAATTATCTTTCAGAAAAGAAAATTATATTCTTTAAAATTAGTTTTAAATTCGCAATCAATAGTTTTTTGAAAAATGCCAGGAAAAAGATTTTTTTGTTACCGAATATACAAGAAACTGCTAGTTTATCTGAAACAGGAGGAATTATTTCAAAATGTAGGTCAAAAAGTGCTTTTAAATTCACCATGTGCACCTTAGTAACGTGATCGTTTTAGTAAGGGTATGCATGTATAGGACCTTGGTCATGGTTCTTTATCTTTGAAATCACCAACTGGCACATCCGTAGGCATTTCTTCTCTGTATGACGAGAGGCGTTTGACTTGCAGTAGAGACAGCAATAGTTACTTACACCTACCTATCATCGTAAGGCTTTATCTATAATGCAATATGATATATATATTTTTTTAAATCTCTTTGTTCCTCTCAATTAGAGCACCTGCCGTCTAATCTCTTCACCACCGTTGGTTGACTGGTAGAGAATGCCTCAGGCATTAAGTCCTCCTTTGTACCTTTTTTTAGTGCGAAAAGTTTAAATAAATAAAGGTTTAATTACAGCATTTCCCAGATACCTTTTTTTTTTTTTTTTTTTTTTTTTTTTTTTTCCGGGGTGGAAAATCCTCATGGATGTCCTCCGCCCTGAGGCGGGCGGAGGGGTCTGTCAGACTCTTACTGACTAAAAACCACCCCGGTGTTCCGACTCACACCTACGCCGGGGGTCGCGGGAACGTAAAAATCTTCCGCAACCCCCGACTGGTGCCACCTCGGGTCCTGATGTTTGGGGGGCGACGGACGTCCCCGAGTCCGTCGCCCCTGGACCCATTTAGGGGGGCTGGAAGAGGGCGTTATCCGCCCTCCGCCGACGCCCGGTGCGCCTGCTGCGGGCCGGGTGAGTGGACGAGATCTCCCTCTCCCTTTCCGCAGCCTCCTTCTGCGAGACGACCGTCTCGCAGTAGGAAACCACCGCGTCCCAGGACTCCTTGCTGTCGACCATCGATTCAACGACGGCCGGCAGCGAGAGGTCACTGCCTACTTCTGAGATGAGGGCACGGCGCGGCTCCTCCCAAGCGGCACACTCTGCCAGCGTATGCCGCGCCGTGTCCTCCCGGCAGTCGACGCAGTGGTGACACCGAGCGTCCGGTTCCCTGTTTATGCGACACAGGTACTTCCCGAAGCAACCATGCCCCGAGAGCACCTGCGTCACCCGAAACGACAGGGAGCCGTGCCTCCTCCCGAGCCAGCGCTCGAGCACCGGCCGGACCGCCTCGATAATGTCGAGGCCGGCGGTAGGGCGTGAAAGCCTTTCCCGCCATTCCGCCACCAGGACCTCGCGAAGCTGAGACCGATGCAGCTCTATGTGTCGCTGCATCGGTTGCTCACCCTGCGCCCTCGCTTCCTCGCGCCACCGATACGATGACGCGAGTACTTTCGCCTCGAGGTCCCAGGGCGGGGATCCGGCCAGTGCACAAGCCGCCTCGTAGGAGATCGTGCGATACCCCCTGATGACTCTGACGGCCATCGCTCTCTGCGGCTTGCGCAGGACTGCGATACTACCGGCCGTCAGGTCAGCCGCCCAGATCGGGGCCCCGTAAAGGGCCATCGATCGCACGATCCCCACGTAGAGCCGCCTACAAGCGGCGCTCGGGCCCCCCAGATTGGGAAGCAGCGCTGACAGCGCCCCAGCAGCGCCCAGCAACTTGGGCGCCAGCCGTCGGAAATGGGGCCCGAAGTCCCACCGGCTGTCGAGCACCAATCCCAGATACTTCATGGTGGACTCGACAGCGATCCGAGCCCCCCCGACCACGATGTGTGAGCCGGGTGGCGGCGCCCGCCGGGGGCCATGAAACACCATGGCCTCCGACTTGCTGAGGGCCACCTCCAGGCCTAGGCGACTTATGCGGCTCACCACCTGTGAGACCGCAGCCGTCGCCAACAACGCTGCCTCCCTGTGCAAGCTCCCCCGGGCAGTGACCAGCGTGTCATCCGCATAACACGTCAGGTCGACCCCCGGACTGAGCTCGCCCCTCAGCACCCAGTCGTACCCGATGTTCCACAGGAGCGGGCCTACAACCGAGCCCTGTGGAACACCGCACGACATGCGGCGCTGGTTTCCGCCATCACGTCCCATGTAGGTGACACACCTCTCCGACAAATAAGCCCCAACGATGTGGCGGAGGTAGGGAGGCACCCCATGGTACCGCAGTGCCTCCCGAATACAACTCCAGGGCAGGGTGTTGAAGGCGTTGGAGATGTCCAAAGACACCGCCAACATCACCCCGCCCCGGGACACCGCTTCCTCCGCCAGGACTCTAACCCGCGACACAGCGTGGATTGTGGAGCGCCCATGCCGAAACCCGAACTGGCTGTCGTCCAGGTCCGGCCCCTCTCTGCACAAGTGGCCGACGAGGCGGGCTGCGATTATCCGCTCGAACAGCTTGCCCACCTCGTCTAGCAGCACTATGGGCCGGTACGCGGACGGCGAGTCCGCAGGGCGCCCCGCCTTCCTGAGCAGGACCAGACGACCAGATTTCCACAACGTGGGAAACTGGCCCTGCTCAAGGCACGCTGTGTAGAGTCCTCTCAGTTGGGGCTCAAGCTCCTTCAGAGCGAGGGCTAACACGCAGCCGTGGATCCCGTCGGGCCCCGGAGCCACATTCTTGGCCCGGAGCCGCATCACGGCTGCCCTCAGCTCTGCCTGTGTCACCTCTGGGACGCTGATGGCGTTCTCCACCTCTGTAGACTCTGCGGCTGTGGGCAAAGCCATCGGCGGCGGAGTATGCTCCGCTCTTGCCGGGAAGAGGGCTGCAACCACCTCTTCCAGCAGCTCGGGTTGGAGACTCTCCGTAAGTGGGGGCGCCGCGGCTCGAAGTTTCCCTCGGACCGCGCGATAAGGGCGCCCCCACGGATCCCCGTCTAGAGTCTCCAACAAAACATTGATAAACAAAAAAAATCATCTAAAATAATCTGCCTAGCCTTTTCCCAACTATGTTGGGGTCGGCTTCTAACCGGATGCAGCTGAATACCAGTATTTTACATGGAGTGAGTGCCTATCTGACTTCCAAAATCCAGTACTGGGTAATACGATACCCCTTGGTACCCCACCAAGTGGTATCGTATTAGTGGTTGGCTGGTTGTCAGACTTGCGGGCTTCTGACGACCCGTAACGACTGTCAAAGGTCCACAAATGACAGCCGGGACCAACGGCTTAACGTGCTTTCCGAGCCACGGAGGAGTCTCGGTATATAAAGATGGTCACCCATTCACGGACCAACCCCGGCAAGCGTATCTTAACCTGATGGATCGACCCGTACGGCTGTTATTACGTAGCCACGAGATCCTCCCGGTTTTTATCAGTCCAGATTTTCCACCAAACTACTTTACAAATGAAATTCAACCAGGTAAAAATAACTAAACCTAACAAAACTGTAAAGACCAAACGCGACAGTTTACAATATGGTCCCAGGGGAAATACGGAGAAACCAAGGCTCATACATGTGAATTGAAAACTGCTGGCGAAGGGAAATGGGGGCGTGGGTATGTTAAATACGTTTCTGTATGGAGTAGGATGGTATCTGGAGTGTTATTGAGAAAGATCTAGATAAGAACGAGATTGAAAATCAAGATAAAACTGGATATAGTGTAAATAAGATAATGAAGGACGAACAAAACATTGGCCTACTGTAAGTAAGCGAGATTTTTATTACAAGCTTTTATATATATATATCTTATTTAACTTACCTTGTTAGTATGTTTGAGTCAAATCTTGTAGGCTGAATAAGAAATTAAATTGAAATTTTACAAGTTAGTTCTGTTCCGAAGACAATGTATGTTTTCATGATGATAACTTAATTCTACATCCAATATTGGCTTCAGACGAAAGGACTCTTCAACAGTCTATGGTACAGACACGAACTTTAATATACCTATTAAATTAAGATAGTCCGTTCTAAAGTCTACCATGACCAGACTGCTGCACTTAGAATTGGCTCCAGATGAAGAAACTCCTCAGCGTTCAACAGTACAGACACATTTTATATAGGTACGCATTTAATTATGAATTTCGTACTTTTTAGTTCATTAAAAGCTTGTCTTATAAAGGTTTTTTACTTTGATTTTATTTTCATATTTTAAAACGCCTAGACATCTCATAACCCGATCGTCAATCTTTGAACTGCGCGATTACGGACAAATGCGTGCACTGACTGGGACAGGCCCACTGAAGCTGTGTGGTTCATTGCTCAAAAGATCATTTCAGACACCAATCTTCGTGTTCTTCACAAAAGATCTGACCAACATTATGTCTGGACTTTAAAAGGGACCGTGAGTGACTTTTGAGTTTGTTTCGGCCTTTCTTCCCAGTGTAGTCAGAGAGGAAATGCCGACCTCATCTAGTTCGTAAAATATGATTGACGTGTAAAATTGTTTGTACAAACCTGCTTACAGAAATAAAATCATTTATCACAGAACCATAAGCAGAGGTGTTTCATGTAACTCTAATTTCACCAACATCCATAAAGGCTCTTATATACTGGGGCGATTCGTCGTGTGACGCGAATTTTAACAAAACAATTTCTGAGAAAACTACACGGCGAACAATGCGGCGGCGTCCCGTCGCGTGCCGAATCGCCCCAGTATGTAAGAGCCTTAACTCTCAACCAAAAACACAGCAATACAATATTAAGTACCTACTGAAACTACACAAACAACACCATTCGTCAACTCGTCCTACATGGCTACGGCCTATTTAGGACGTTCTTTTGATTTTCAAGACGTCTGAGATGGGCCGTAGGCATTTAGGACAAGTTGACGAATTACCCAGATTACCGCAAAAAATACATTATTATTGTAAGGCATAATTAACACGCCTAGCCCAGTTAAAAACAGTAAAGATAAAAGCATATACCTATTACTACCCACACTAAACAATCAATCAAAATACAGCAAAATTCCCTGGAAAACTATTGGGCCTCTCCCAATTGCTCCCCAAAACTTGTTCCCAATCCATACTATGTATGAGGCTGTCACTTGTCTCTTACACAACACCATAAGTGGCAGTTTAGATTCAGAAAACAACCGCAAATAACCATGAATACATACTTTCTTTCTTTCTTTTCCTTCTTACGCCTCTAGGGAACGATTACAGAGGCCATTCACTCCAGAAAAATAGTCTGCACTTAGGTTCATAAATATCGTTTTATGAAGTGCTTCTAACGATAAGATTGTTTATAAATAATATAATATAGTCGTGTGTATGGTAAATTGTTTGTACAATTGTTTCGGAAATGGTTTCTACGATTTATTAGATAGTTTTCGAAAGGTTAACAGCCCAGCTATGGTTATGGGTACTATTGAGCTGTAGTTAAATATAAAAATAGTGAAGACAGAATTCGTTTAAGTTTTCGACTTGGTATGTACCAAAGTTGGGTTTCCCAACACTGCTTTAGTTTCCGAATAGTAGTACACAGGTACCTATGAGCATGAATTAAATAATCAGCCTATATAATGTTCCCATTGCTGGGACACAGGCCTGGATTGGGCTGTAATCTACCAAGCGGGCCTAGTCTGGGTTGGTAGATGTCACATGTCTTCGAATTTTTGTTTCTAGGACATGTCGTTTTCCTCGCGATGTTTTCCTTCACCTTTTTAAGAGCAGTGGTGATGAAAGTGCGTGCTTGGGTTCGAACCCACGACCTGCAACTCGGAAAAGCCTATGTAAAGTTCCTGTTTACCGGTTTAATAACTTACGAATTATTTTCATAATCCATTTCACTTTTGTATTTTTGACAATAATGTGGTTCCAATCCGGAGAAGTAAAAACAGGATCTAATACTATTTTAAAATTTAACTAAATAAAAAAAAACCTTTACGAATTGGTCCATTTACCAAACCCAGAAAAAAAAGTACAGTGCACTATCGCTCCATCTAAAGGACATAGTATACATGTATACGATTATTCAGTATATCAGTGTACATACAATGTATCTGTCCTTACACAAGGAAAACTCCTTACCCCTGACCCTGACTTTTACCCAAGGACCCTTCAATTTCCTTCAACTCTATTACCCAATGTATATCACAAAGCAAAAAAAAAATTATCTTCGTAACTTCCATGGTGTCAATGTCCCCTCTATCGCTTACCATAAAAACTGACCATGACCGTCGGTACTAACTTATATAATGTTATGGGGGAAAATGTCCCCCATAGTAACTTTGATGTAATAAGTACGACCAATCATGCGTGGCGGTTTTTATGTGGTGTTGGGAAACGGGTGATTTGATTTTGAGTGTTTATGGTTTTATATGACGGTTCCGAGGGTCAAGGACTTGAGGTTGGTTAAGGTTTTAAATGAAAGAAAGAGATGAAAGGTTTTTAATAGTAATAGTAATGAATTGATCTAAATAAGTGTAATAATAGTGTTTATAAATAATTTCAAATGTTTGCATGCCGATTGGTAAAATGTGGCTGAGCTAAATGTAATCTTAAGAACTATTATGTATTACCCATATTTGCAAAATAAAACTATTCTATTCTATTCTAAAGAGTTCTTATTGATAATAATTGCAGTATTTTTATTTCATTACAAGCCTATTGATACTTGTGTGACTGCCTCGTTGGTATAGTGGTTGCAAGCGCTACAGCTAAAGCTGAGCATGAGGGTTCGATTCGCAAAGTGTTTTGGGTTTTCCCATCTGGAATTTCTCAGTCGCAGCGGGATTTGTGCCCGGTTGATGGCAATAGGCTCGCCCCCTATTACATGGGACTTGGCGAAATGTGGGTGTACTATAGGTACACCTCTGCCCAACCTTTCGGAGAATACAGGCGTGATGTTATGTTATAATAATAATAATAGTCCTCCAGACCGTATTTTCGGCCACGGCGGCCAATCTCAACGGAGACTAGCCTTCGGCGCGGGAGATATTATAGTACACAAGTGCTTGCGCAGACACAAGTGCACTCTCTCTTCCCTCACTCTCATAGTCCGATGGGTCGGTAATCCAACACGACCGGAGAGAGCAGGCGTAGGACCAACGGCTTAACGTGCTTTCCGAGGCACGGGGGTATCACACCGCCAACTTCCAAACTTCGGGCTGTTACTACGAAATTCCTAATGGAAAAATCCAATAACACTGCCCGACCCGGGAATCGAACCCAGGACCCCACGCTCTGCAGTCGCGCTTGCGACCACGAGACCGAGGGATGTTATGTTATGTAGATACTTGTATTTATCACAAAAGAGTGACTACAGGGAAACGATGGCTGAATGGTTTGAAGGATGATAATTATGGCTGGACGAGGGGGTAACGTTGGCTGGGACAGACTGGGTGCGGAAGGCGGAGGATAGGGTGTTGTAACGCAGCCTGGAAGAGGCCTATGTCCAACAGTGGACTGCGATAGACTGAGTTGATTGAACTAGATCCAGTCACCCACAAACACAGCACGACCACCATCACCATCAGTTAATTGACACCCTTATGTCCATTTGCCGTGTCATTGCCATTTCATACAAATGTAAAGAATGTCAGTTGTGATTTGAATTTACGGTCAATTTAAGTTAGAAGTTCAAGGCTCCCACAAACAGGCGCGGGCGCGACAAAGGTTGCGCAGCCTGTCGCGCCAGTTTGCAAGAGGCAACGTTAATTTTCCTGACTTTAACTACTAACCTACTCAAAAACTTATCGGTCGTCGGTCCATCTAGCTGGCGGGCGTCACAAGCAACGCAGATCTAGTTATTGCGGAGTTAAAACTAAATATTTTTACGTAACATTTTACTAACATTAATTTCCCTGACTGGTATACCGGCAAAATATATTCATTTTCCGCTACACTGCCAAAATTCGTTTTGATTGTGTGTGTAATTTAACTTTTAGAGCTTATGGCTAAGGAAAGTGACGTAAAAGGATTGTTGACTACTGACAACACTCACGAAATTATTTAAAGTAGTCTCAAGTTATCTGCCTGTATACCAAATAGCTTGTTCGACTGTACAGCCCTCCTATTTATTCGGCTAATCTTTTTCATTGTTTTAATCGCGTAGTTTTCCCGTAGCACTTTTAATCACAACAAACTCGGCAGTTACAAAAGAAATAGGATACAACAGTGATTATCTAGGTCTTAGTGCAGCAAGTTAGTGATAGTTTAGTTTCAAAATAAAGACTGCAATGTTTTGTTCAACAGTATGGAGTAGCTTTGTAACAAAGGTTTCGTATAATTAGTTTACTCTTAGTTCGTTTATTGCAGTTTTAGTTGCATATTCATGTTGAGATTAAGAAGTAAAAAGATCTTTGTTAAAAGTAAAACTTAGAAGTATTATTTGCAGAAAACGAAGTATTTTTATTTTTACTTCTTATTTTTATTTTTTTTTATTTCATTATGCACAAACTGTTTTTGTAAACTATCGTGTAAATATTCACAGTGATATCAATGAATTTATTATTATCTTTCCAACATTTTATCAATGTGAAACTTATCTGTTGAAATAAAACCGGTATTTCGTCAACAAAAAGCAAGTCTTCGGTAGTATAGTGGTAAGTATCCCCGCCTGTCACGCGGGAGACCGGGGTTCGATTCCCCGCCGGAGAGAATCTTTTTGCATTTTTTAATATTATTTAATATTAACCGTTCTGGTCGATTTCCATCAGTATTGATATTTTATTTTATTAACTACGATTCAGCAGGTACAATTTATTTTTTATTTCTGTTTTATCGGTCCCGCGTGTAATTATAATTATTTAGCCATGTAGGTACACGTTGCATGGTTATCAAACGATTAAAGCATTTTCGATTTAGCACATTACTAGATAAACCCTGATTATTATCAGTACAATATACCTAATTATGATCGGAAAGTTACACCAAATGTACAGCTACATTCATTATTAACATCGAAAGACGAAATAATAAAGTTAAGACATTTATAATAAAATAGAAAAATATTCTAGTTCAATTATCGTTTGACCTCTATAAACGTAAGTACGTAAAAACTTTGTCTCCATCGGGTATTGAAACAAAAGATCAAACAAAATGTCTCCAGAACTTATATAATTGTTGTAACTTACTATTGATATTGTTAGTTTCTTTTATCTTTTTGATAGGACTCGTAAAATGCGTATACGTCCATCTTTTACGATTATATTCCCCTGAAACTTGGTTGATATGTGTTTACTTTGGGATATAAAAAGAATTTTCTTGTGAGGGATGGGTGGCAGGACCCTCTTTTGTACTGTACTAGATTTTGCCGGCGGCTTCGCCCGCGTGAATGTAAAAAAAAATCATTTGAAGAAATCCGTTCGGTAGTTTTTGAGTTTATATTATATTTTTAACACCCTGTATTTATTTTAAGACACAAATGAACCAAAAACTGTCATCATATTGCTACGCGACCCAACGAAATAAATAGTGTACCGACCACTGACCCATTCCCAGATTAACCCTTTATCACCAGGTTTAACAACAATATTCAGTTCATTACATTAATCAAGACCAAACTAGCTGGATTTGGCCTTGTCCCTGATAAGACCTCCACTATATCCCAAACGATTGAGCCCTTTCATTATGTTAGGGCGAGATCCCATCGTTAGACGAGCGGACAAGGTATATTTATTTTATTTTTTTATTTATAAGACTATCCATGGAATTTCTGCCCATTCTTCTCCATAGGAACCTACAACGCATTAATTATTGTTATTTGTTATGCAAGGCTGCAAAGTTGTTTTTTGGCGCGTGTACTTGAATTGTAACCTGAGCAAGCGAAGGATTCTAGGATTGAACCATGAGCGAAGCGAGTATATAATCCTGAACGTTGCGAGGGTTTCAAAGGTACGGGACTCAGAATAACTTTGCCACTTTGCTAAGCAAAACACACAACTTTTCACCTCACTACAGCGAGGAAAATGCTAGTTGTCTCCATGCATTGAACAAATATTGTACGCTTTTATGTACTTTTTGCGCAATTTTTCCGGAAGAAAGCTCAATATTATGTACCGCTTGCACTAACTCTGCACTGCTAAACAAACCAAAATCATGGAAAGTGAATATACAGAAGAAAATAATATAAAGTTTTAGGAAGTGAAAACTTCTTTGAGCTATTTTTTTCGTGCTGGCCAGTGCGATTATTCTAAAAATGAGGTTAGCGTATATCCTCTAGATTTGATCTACTACAAATTGTCCAACTGACAGCTGTCAAAAACTCATTCTCTCGACAGCCGGACTGTACAGCTGAACTAAGCGAGAAATACCTCCGCTCATCTCACATCGTAGCCTCGTCTCTAAGCCTTTTTCCAATTATCTCGTCAGCCTGAGGTTGAAAAATGGGATTTCGGTTTTTCGATCGACAAACAGTGAAATAATGCTAACGAATAAGAAAAGATTTGCTACCCTGTTCGTTTAGCCAATCTGGGTAATTATTTTATTGAATGGGAATCTGCACTGCTCTGTCAATATATTTTAAGATTGAATTAATTTGCTAGATTAGATTTTTGCTCTACTGATCGTTATTTATCCGACAATTCTGTTTAGATCTATGTATTTTATTCTTGTATTTTAAAGTTGTTTTCGTTCGTTCACGTATGACAGTTCATAGATACATTAGGATGTAGGAATGTAAAGGAAACATAAGAACTATGCAAGAATCGTAGAAAGTGGCGTTTTGTAGATAGTTTCTGGCTATCTCTTGGGAAAAAGACTTGTATGTATACAGCTATCGATCACATCAAATGTTAATTTAAAAAAAACCCAAATCTTTGGCCTTCGGCAGTACGTAAAATATTAAAGTCGTCGAACTCTGCAAAAATTCTAAAATAACACGAGTGAAAATATAAATTACTTTTATAAAGCCAATTTATCCCCGTTGCTCTTAAAAAGTTCTTAAAATAACAAGTGCTTGATTAAAAGCTTCCTCAATTAGCGAGCTTTTAAAGAGTTATTATTTGAAGAAGCTATAAAGCTTTAACGCTACTTTCTCAGGTTGGGAGCAAGGAAATAAAGTGCTACAAAGTGTGACCGTTAATATTTTACACTTTTTGTTTGCACTTTTTTTTTACACTTTTTCTTTAGAAAGGCTTTAGAGCTGGTAGAAATATAAACTGTGAAACCGTGTGACCCGTGAGATTTAGATGTGCTAAGCTGGTACAGTCAGTTGTCACCATATTATCATCTCGCGAAGTTTTGTACGGTTTTACCCAGTACTTAGAAGCATTGTTTTATTTAACAAAAACACAATCAAAAGGGGACATTCAACTGATCCGCTAAAATAATTTTTGCGCTTCTAATGATGCACAGTGCACAGTTTTATTAATAATCGAGGCTGCTTTTAACTTTCTCACAGTTGCTTGCAGTAACTAAGCTGGGGGCGGGGGTACCCCGACCAAACGGGTTAGGTTAGGTTAGAACGGTGACCAACCGAGCTACAGTCAAATTGGTCGCAGTTACTTGGCTATGTAGGTATCTTAGGACCCTCAAAATAGGAATTATTTGTTGTTCACAAAAAGAGGCGCAATCATTATATTAGAGTCAATCTGCCTAGCCTGTTTCCAACTATGTTGGGGTCGGCTTCCAGTCTAACCGGATGCAGCTGAATACCAGTATTTTACATGGAGCAACTAAGCAGTCGCTCCATGTAAAATACTGGTATTCAGCTGCATCCAGATAAGCATCTGACCTCCACATCCTCAGACTTTCGAGTAATTCTTCAACTCGTCCTACATGCCTACGGCCATTTAGGATGACTTGCAGAAAATCAAAAGAACGTCCTAAATGGGCCGTAGGCATGTAGGAGGAATTGCCGAACTACTCAGACTTCCGGGCTTCTGACGGCCCGTAACAACTGTCAAAGATCCACGAATGACAGCCGGGACCAACGGATCCTTTACCTGATGTGATCCGTAACCTGATCGACCCATGCGGCTGTTATTACTTAGCCGCGAACTTCTCTCAATATAATTATTACAGCGTTCAATAATATTTTAAGAGCGCAAAATAGGAATTATTAGACGTACTTCGATTAAATACAAAACAAAAAACATGCGGGTCTTTGGGGACTGCCAATAGAAGTGAAAACTAAGCAACAATGCGTAACCTCAACGTAATTCAAACGGTAGACGGTAGATGGCGCTGAAAACATTTCTTCAAGCGTGACGGTGACGATGACGCCAGTTCCATGATTTTTGTCAACCAAAAAGTGCTCAACCCGCCTAAAGAAGTTTTCACTTCAATTAAAAGCAGTAAGTAATAATCCCTGACAAGAAGAAGACTATTGACCTGATTCTACATTTACCGCAAGCTTTATTTAATGGGTCGAGTAAACAGGAACGCTATTTATAGTACTCGCGTCATGAACTAAATCGACGGGTCATAAATGTCAGTAGCAATATGAATGTGCAACGCCTTGAGCCTTGTCGATAGCTTGCTACCTGCTCCATAAGTGCGAGCGAGACAGACTAATACCAATGATTTAGACGGGTGACCACTGAAAATCAGCGCTGTGTTGTGGGTCCCCCATAGCGCAGCATCATGCTGAGTGGAAGCCTTCTTGTCACAGTCATGACGCGCAGCTGTCAACTGTTTATTTGTTTATTTACTCCTCATCTCATATTTCTATGATTTATATGACTTTTTGTATGCACGTGTTTCTGTGACAAATAAACCTATTTTACTTACTTTCTTTCTATTTATGACCCGACGACTCGGTTCTTAACACGGCGACTATAGTTATGTCCAACTCACACATGATAAACTTTGAAAAAACCGGCCAAGTGAGAATCGGACTCGCGCACGAAGGGTTCCGTTCCAATATCTATAAAAACGGGGTTGTATGCGAGGGAGCCCCCTTAAATACTTATTTTATTCTGTTTTTTAGTATTTGTTGTTATAGCGGCAACAGAAATATATCATCTGTGAACATTTTAACTGTCTAACTATCACGGTTCATGAGATACAGCCTGGTGACAGACGGACGGATAGCGGAGTCTTAGTAGAAAACCATAATCCAATGAAATTATGCTAGATGTTAGAAGACATGGGTTCCCTATCCATTTGCATAAAATTTTAAGACCTAATATAACTTAGCATAATTTTGTTTGGCATAATTATCTTTTCGCATAATATATTTACGCATAACAGCTTAGACATAATTTTTTTAAGCATAATTTCTCTAACCATAATAATGATTAAGCATAATATTCTAAAGTATTAAGCATAAAGTTCTAAAGCATAACTTTTTTAAGCATAATATCCTAAAGCATAAATTTATTTACGCATAATGATATTAAAACGGATCTCTGCCTTTTCGCCGAAAATTGTTTGCCAGATTTTCACTTGGCAACTAACGTTTCGCAGAATTTTATTTTGCCGAATAATCATTTGCCAACTTATCATATAATTTTGTTTTATTTCCCAACCTCACATTTACCAACTGTACGTTTGGTCTGCTTTTCATAATGACACTTTTTTAAATACCAACTTTCAAGTAGAGTTCAATTAATGTATTGAAGAGTGCTCAGTGAATGAGTGTTTTTTACTTTATCTTTAATGTGACCTAACCTAACTTAACTGTTTCTTTTTACAAAAGCAATTCGCTTCTAGCACTTCGCCGGCCGCTGCCGCGGCACGCTCGCTTCGCTCGCTCGGCTCGTGCGTTGTTTGTCATACTCTAACCTAACCTAACCTAAGATTGAAATGTTTGGGGATCCTGCCGTTTTGCCGAAAAGATTTTGCCCAAATTTCACTACCCAAACAAATTTTAGCAACTTTTTTTTATACCAATGCAATGTTTGGAATGATTTTAGTACGCACATTTTCATTTGGTCAAATTTTTACTTGGCAGAATATTATCAAGGATAATGTCATTTAGGCATTTGGTCCTTAATCAAATGATTTATTACAGCAAACAATCTTTAGATAATAAACGTTTGGTCAAATGATTTGTTAGGTTAGGTTAGGTTAAAACTGTGACCTACTACGCACGAGCCGAGCGAGCGAAGCGAGCGGTGCCGCGGCAGCGGCCGGCGAGTGCCAGAAACGACTAGATTATATAGAGAAAAAAAACAGGCTACCCGAAACTGACTATACTAAACATTTGGCATATTTTATTTTGCGCCAACTGAAATATTTGACTACATAAAAATTGGTAAAATTACTATTTGGTAAACAAGTTATTGTTTAAACGTTCACTTGCCAAACATTAGGTTTGCGTTACAATTATTTGTGAAGAGATTTTTTGCTAAGTAATATTTTGGCAAATGAAATTATGCGGAAAATTGTTTGGGAAGTGATAATTTGGCAATTTATTTTCGATGAAACAAGGGAGACCCAAATGTTTGACAAATGATAAATGTCCCAAACGTTTTGTGTCATTATAATAATCAGCTTAACAATAATTCTACCAAATGAAACGTTGTCATACAAAAATTTACTAATCGTTAGTTGTCAAAGTGAAACATCGGCGAAACGTTGGTTGGCAAGTGATAATCTGCCTAACAATTTTCGGCGAAAAGGCAGGATACCATATTAATTGTATGCCTAAATATTATTATGCTAATAGTCATTAGGCCTACTAACGTTATGCGAATCAAATTTATGCCAAAACAAATTAGTCTTTAAGATGATTATGCCAACATAAAATTTATGCCTAAAAAAATTATGCCGAAGTATTAGTATGCCAAAACAAATTGTGCCAAAATCGTTATGCCGAAGTATATTAGGACAAAGAACATTATGCGAAAAGAAGGGATCCCGAAGACATGCTGCACCGACCCGAAATAGTAAGAACAAGGTCAGAAAACTGATCAGCCTTCTTGAGATATATTTTATTCCATTAACAAACACAACTCACTCAAAATTGCGCTAATCCAAACGCAATTCCAAAACTAAATTGTCTTAACCAGCCAGGAGCAGAGGCTAGCTAACGAAAATCCAATTTCAGTCCCTTAGGAGTGCTTTCAATGGGGAATAATGCAAAGTAATAGGAATTCGGGAGTGGTGACGCATTTTGAATAATTTAAAAGCCCTGAAACGACCGTAAACCATCGATGGGATCGCTAGGAATCAGAATGTGGAAAAATACTGTAGGTATGTGGGGACGGGCAAGGCACATATCTTCCTACTATAATATACTGATTGATATCAGTGAAATCCAATCGTAAAGCTACGAAACTTAGAAAGAAGGAAAGACAAATAATTTAATAAGCACAAATTAAGTGCAAAAACTGCGTAGAACGTAACGTTCTGCCAACCTTGCTGAATGACGACGACATGCCATTCATAAAATTAATGTTAGATTTCCAAAATTCCATTTCATCACTTGACACTTTAATCACTTTTGCTCCTTCTCGGAAAATCACCATAAACACTGAAAGGATTGATGACTGATTATTATCAAAATAAAAAGAAATCATTGGGTGATTTCATGACCAAGAAAGAAATAAAGAAAAAAAAATACGTTTATATGGAGACAAAATTGCATAGGCAAACTTACCTTCACGTATACACATAAAACACGCGACAACTGTACTCAAAATACCGACCCGTATGTTAACCACCCTGTAACCCAATATACATTTGATACGTTACGCCATTATCAATGCGTAACACATTACTTGTACAGATTGTGTGAATGTTTCAAGCGAGTACTGGTGCCAGTCGCTTCATCACTCATTTATTTATTTACAGCAAAATCTGCAATCCAATCCAATTTTTTATTCCATACCACAAGGAAGTCTTCCCTGTATTCCAAAGATAAGTAACTTTAATACTATTTTCCTTTGTTTCTCGTGTATTCTCGTTTACCCATTTCTTTTATTTATTTTTATTTTTATATATATATTTTTTTATTTTTTTTTATACTATTAGATATTAATATAATATATTTTTTTTTTTATATGCTGTTCCGGTACGCTGTACCGGTACAGCGTTCTGATAATGGTTTGCCGCACCGATCGACGTCATTACGTCAGCGCCGGCTGTCGCTGAAAACCAGCGCTGGGGCTCTGTTTTGCATAGGGTCGCAGCATAATGCTGAGCGATAGCCGTTTTGCGTGGATGTGACGCATGTTTCCCCCAACCTTTTTTATTTTTAATTTGTTACTTTGTTTTTTGCGTCATATTTACCGCAAATAAACGTATTTTCTTTCTTTCTTTCTTTGCTTTCTGTTGTTTTGTATTCATTATTAATTTAACGTTTACTTTCTGCTCCACAGCGTTTAGTCATTATGAAAGCGGAAGGCGCTTCTCAACGAAAAATAGAATTAACTTAATTTATTTCACTAAATTACACCACATAATGGCTGTTCTTTAACTAATTTGTTCTGTTTTGGTTACTTATAATACTTAATACACGTCTTGTTATTTAGGTATTACTATTTTAACCTTTATGTCACTGATATAAAATATCAAAAAGGATGCGCCTTTTTTGCACGACTAGATACTTCAGGTTTTTCTAAAACATACCATATATGTATTATCCCAATTTTTTTTCACTAATAATATTTTTTTTTAATTATAGTAGTTTGCCTTTGCCCCAGCATTTTGTTGTAACAAACTATAATATAATCATTTAACTCTGTCACCAAAATTAATCTACTAGCATACCAACTATCACCTTGTGAACGAACCACAAAACAAAAGTGTCGCCACAATAGTTTACTGTTTACGTGCGAACGTGACTCGTTTGATAATCTCACTAATACTGTGTTTTATTGAAAGCTTTTCTTGAATATTGATAAAAGCCGGTGCCTTTGGCTAAAACTAATGTCGAGAATATTTTTCATCGTACACGTAATTCATACTTACTCGCATTCATAGGTCTACATTTTTGAAGTGAAAACTTGAGCAGTTTTTGGGTGAATAAAAATCATGGAACTCGCGTCATCGTCATCGTCATGCTTGAAGAAATGTTTCAGCGCCATCTACCGTCTACCGTTTGAATTACGTTGAGGTTACGCATTTTTACTTACTTTTCATCTTCTATTGGCAGTCCCCAAAGACTGCCCCGCAAGTTTTTTTTTTTTGGGTTCTGTTTTCGTTTCCCAGGTCGGTCATGGTCCTGCCAGGGTTGCGGGTTAGTCCGAAAGGGATACCGGGACCTTGGCAACAGGCAACTGAAGGAACACGGGTGGGTTTTAGTCAGTACCGTAAAACGGGGTGAATAGAATTGATGGGGCGAATAGAAAAAAATCTTATGGGATAATTTCTAACGTTTTTTTATGGCAAACTCAATGTCAAAGTTGACAACAAAACAAGTCGTTAAGTATGAGTGTCAAGAGTCTGACACGTCCTTCCGCTCCGCTCAGAGCGGGAGAAGTCATTGGATGATTTCCCAACCTCAAAAAATAAAAAAATAAAGGTCGGTCAAGGTGTTATTGGGTTTTTCCGTCTACAATTTCTCAGTAGCAGACCGGAATCGGATATGGTGCCCGGTTGATAGCAATAGGCTCGCCCATCTTGCGCCCTATTAAATGGGACTTAAACATAACTGGCGAAATGTGGGTGTACTATAGGTGCACCTCTGCCTAACCCTTCGGGGAATACAGGCGTGATGTTATGTAATAAAAAATGCTTTACACGTTACTAATTTATTTACCTCTCCACCAAATACCGTCTCAGAAACCGTACCCAATGATATCGCATTTAAAAAGTCACATCACACAGTGCGAAAAAAAATTCTGAACACGCAATGATGAGCTAAAGAACCAGGCTGTGGGCCACTGGGTCGCCACCTCAATTAATATGGCACCCTTAAAGTGCAACTTTTAACTATCTAGTTAAAATTGGCACTGACTAACATAGACGAATAGACCTTGTCGTTTTATGACGTGCAAGTGAACTTCAACCTTAGGAGGGCAAACAAATTACGAGGTCGACTTATATTACTAATTAATATGTAACACTGAAAACATAACCTTCCTCACTACAACCACTTCTTATTTTTCAGTGTCACAGCTCGCGCAAGCCTTATAAAATGAGGTTCACACAATTTAAAAATATAAAGTGTGAGGTTTAAAGGTCTCAGTACATTACACTGACAGCTTGTTAGTGCAGCACTCAACACATACAAATATGTAACGTTATCTTATGAGTTGTACTCACATAGGAAGCAGATCTTACACAATGATTTTTAGTTTATACTGTCCAATTAACTGAGGATACCCGATTTAGGGCGAACTTCACTATTGAAACTGAACGCGATCAGGGGGTTTAGAACAGTCACTTGCACAGAATCATAATAGGAAAATATTATGAATCATCGTAAAATGTCACAAAATGACTATTCAAAATATGTTCTGGGTGAAATTCATATTACGAAATAATTCATCTGTATGACAGTTTTCTATGGAGAATCGTAAACCAAAAAGCAATTACTAATGACAACCACATCTGAACCTCGTTTAAAAGCTATCTGTGTCAATATTTCCTTTAACAATGATGACACTGACAGTTCTTGAACGTGGTTTAGATAGGTTGTTCGCGTTAAGTTTCATTGGTGAAATTCGGCCTTAATCATCTGTTTAAAGATCCTTAACGCTGCTTTTTCTTCGTATCGACGTGTTTTTTTTTAGACGTGGTGAAATATTCAGCTAGTTCCTTGGGCACCAAGGATGTGTTGGTAGGTATCTTTCGTGCCCTCATTTATGCACCTCAGTTACTGGGCAATACATCGGTATCGCCCAGTAACTACCCAGTATCCAGTTTAACCCTAGATATCGTCTAAGGCTAAACTGGGTAGTAAGACTTTCCGGCTTCTAATAATGTATGTGAAGTATAGTAATAATTATAACTAAGTTTCGTGATTGGATTAATTGGCCATATTATATACAGATAACTAATCAATTATTGTATGCAAACTTCCATAACTTGCCAAAGCATTTTGCACGTCACATCTCATTGCATTTATTCATTTTAATTATTAATTATGAATATTTTACATAAACTAACTACCTATGTATACTAACCATTTACATCTCATTTAGGTTAAACCACGGATATATGGGTTAAACTAAACGTACCTTAACGGAGGTCAAACAAACCTTTAATTTAACCACGAGAATCAGTGAAAAACAACTAAAACACCTACCACATTTCTCCAGATTATGTAATAATCATGCTACAGCCGCAGGCAAGGAATTAACCCCTTCCGTTCCAAAGGGACGGAAAGGTACCCTAACAATTACAGCAGGGGCCTGTTTGGACCCCTCTTAATGTGAGGACCCAAATATAATGAAATAATAGGTAGACCGTAGTTGGGCCCAGGTAGAGTGGTGGATAATTCGTTATTTTATGTCGGGTTGGCTCGTATCAGGAGTCATGAATGAGGAAATTAAGTTAGCTTGTTTTCGTTCGAAGTGTTTGCGTTAATCTTGAAAATTAGTGGACTGGTTTTGCTAGATTTGTCAGGCCAATGACCTACGAATAAATAGCGAAAGCCCTTATAATTATTATTGTTTTATTGTATAGGGGGGTAAAGTACCTACCTTGGAATTAGTATGTACTATAGTACCTACACCATTGCGTCGATTTTTTTTCTGATATAAAGAAATACAATCCTAACTTATACAGTATGTTAACTAACAAAGGGCGATCCCGTTAACCCTTAACCTGCAATAGTATAGGGTCTATACATGCCAAAAAAAATATTACCATTTAAAAAAAATGTTTTTTTTTTGTTTTTGAATAGTAAAATATTCACAAAAAATATTAAATTGTTACGGAAAATAAACTCTCTGTACACGCCCACTTGTCACACTTGTTTTTCTACATTGAAATACAAGTGTGCGTGTACAGAGTGTTTCTTTTACGTTTAAATTTAATCGTTTTGTGAACATTTCACGACACAAATGAAAAAAAAAATTTTTTTTTAGCATGTATACACGCTATACGATTGCAGGTTAACGTGAACGCCCTTTGTTAGTTAACATACTGTATTAAAAAAAGCAAAAAAATGAGTTTGTTTATTTGTTTTTTTGTTCGCTCTCACGCTAAAACACCTGAACAGATTTGGCAAATGGGTAGACCATTTCCTAAGTTAGGAAATAGATACTTTCTACCTCGATATTCCCAAGGGATCGAGCCTTATGTGTGTGAAACCGCGGGGCGCGGCTTTGTAAATACAAAATAAAACATAATATTACGTGGACAATTTATCAAATTAAATACGGTAAGTATGACGTCACCATAAAACATTTTAATACCTTATCAAATTCCCCGGAACCAATAAATTTATTGCCTCCTTGAGTAAGCCTCCTCCGACAAGATTTCCCTTTCAAAAATGATTTTAAAAGAGCCTTCCTCGCGTGAATATATTTTAATCTGTGGTTCAGAGCTAAGTAATGCTGAGTCGACGCGATAATTGCTTCTTATAAAAAAAATCTTCGTACAAATGGCTACCTATTCTTGCGTATGTAGTGTACAAATTGACGACAAGGGGGCCTAGACAAGTGACAATCGTTTCGAAAGCGTTTCGTATTTCTACAACGACTTTCAACAGGATTGACATAAGCTTTTCGATAGCTTCGCTTATAGAATCTTACTTTGTCTATGGCCTCTGTAAGGAATTATTAATTGGCAAAATTAGTCAAGAGTAGAGTCAAATTAAATACAATTTGTGTTGACTGACTCAATGCATAGTGTCTTTAATTAAAACCAGCCAAGTGCGTGTCGGACCACGCACAATTAAGGGTTCTGTAGTTGGAATGAAAACGGTTACTATTCAAAGACCTACAAACTTCAAACTCACTATCTTCAATTAGATCAAGATACAGATTCCTTACCAATTATTAAAGTTCTAATTAAATTAGTTATCTCAGCATTCATCGAACAGTATGTACAACGGCAACGTCTGTGCCATATTATAAATAAGTAACAGTACCTACTCATTTTCATATAAAACGGCCGAATCGGTGCGCTTCGAAATCTCAGTGTATCAGTACGCAACAGTATCGAGTACGCGAGTTATTCACGGACGCGGAAAGTTTATTTACAGAGCGGACGTAGATAATCATTTCAAGGTCACTGCTAAAATATATTACTGTTATTTATTTATGCTGTGTCTATACCTACCCACTCCAATCCAATTCACTTCAAATGTATCTCTTCCCTTCAAACAACAAAAGTATGTACTAAGCCCTTTCAATATAAACTTGCAATTCTTCAAGAGCCACAAGCCACGAGCCACGCCAGGTGAAGGTTTAATATCTAACTTAAGCTCACATTTACTCTGGGAACAAAAACAAAGTTTCTGCGGAAGAGATATTAAATACAAAGCTTTTCAGACACGCCTCGCTTTATGGAGAGTACTTTAAGGATAAGATACACAGATGAAAATTACGCCTCGATCTTTCAAAATATTGGCGCATTTTGAATAAGAATAATTTATTTGCGGAAAATACAGGTTTTACCAGATTTATAAATTGATGGATAATGCTCAGTTCACATTTTACCTGTTTTGGGCATGCAAATTAATTTTACATTAACAATATCTTCTTGGGTAAAAACAACTTTAAACTAACATAAATTACAAAACAACGTAACTTAACAATTTATTTACCTTATTTGTTTTTTCTATTTTGCATAAGCTCGTGTAATGTAGGTATAAAAACTATTTTATGTTAACTATCAGCAGGCGTAGCATGAGCACCGTTTTGTCAACGAAAGAGTAGACAAAAATGACGTTTCCTGTAGACAGTAGACAGTACGAGACGGCAGCAAAGTAGAAAGAGTCAACTGCACTTTTTACGAAATTCACTCTTTAACATAATTCGACTCAGAATTCTTTGTTTTGTCATAGGATTTATCAGGATTTATCGGTTGTCAGTGTGATTTCGACAGTAAGGATAGAAAACTTTCTTCCAAAATAGTCTACCTACAAAAAGACCTAGACAAAGATCGTTAGAAATGAAAGACAAAATGACAGATTGTAGAAATATTTCTACGGTGGATGTCAAAAATGAAGAAACGAACTGTCACTTTGTATAGAAAAAGCTATGTCTATTCTTCGTAGAGATAGAAAGCGCCATGCTACGGCTGCTGCTCGGTTTTGACAGATAGAAGTGTACCGTAGCTACGTTATCCTAAAATAGCTGTAGGTAACGTTTGCTGGGAAACATTGTAAATTACATGGAAAACGTCGTGAAAAAACTTAAAATACATGGAAACGTAAATTACATGGAAAATGTACTAGACACAAGAATCGGAAGACATGTGTCACCAACCCGCACTGGCGCGTTCCTTCTCACAGAGTCGTGTCCCATTAATGGGAATATTGTAGGCTGATTATGCTATTCTATGAACATGCTGTTCCACATCAATATAACTGACAGAGATATTTTGATGATTTTTACTGCCGCAGATCATAGATGAATCAGTCAACTTACGACATAAACCAGGGGGCTTAAAACAGCCACTTTGCCAGAATCATAATACGAAAATATTAGAATCATCTTAAACTGTCACTAACTGACAATTCATAATATGATCTGCGTGCGATTCATATTACGATATAATTAAGCTGTTTGACAGGTTTCTATGGAGAGTCGTAAAATGGTCCACACATTATGAATTGCTTTTGTGTCAAATTAGAGGAATTGCTAATGACAGCTGGAAATTCAGAAAATGAATCGCTTTTAGAGGAATGGCTAATATGGCTGTTTTAGGCCCATAGAGCTGCATTTTGCGAAAAACGTAAGAAAAATTGAACATCGCGGGTTATCTGTACACGTGCCCCTTAGAAGTCTCTTGTGGCGTGAGAAATTATTTTATTTTCACGCTCTGATTCGCTGGGGTCAGCAGTGTGGTCGCTGCAATAGCTTCGGGGTCGAACGGAAGTATGTGGCGATGAGGGGTCGCGTATATTGGGTATTCGGAGAAAATGTTGGTCAAAATGGCTGTGGGTGTTGGGGGCTCTGATCTTTTGAGGCGTTTGTAGATATCCGGGTTTTAATCAATATAAAAGGTCGTAATTCGAAAATTATTCTACGAAAATGGGGCTTTTTATGTCCCCGACGACAAAAATCTTCGTAGTTATGAACTTGTTGTTGGGGATTTCCTTTACGACAAAAAGTGTAGCACGTCTGGGGTTTTCGTATACGTATTACCCATTAGTTTAGATACAGCTCTAAGTTTCAGAGGATCGCTTCAAAAAACAGCGCCAAATTAAGTGCCTGCTACATGGTTGCCAATCGCGACCCCGACAGAAATGACCTTGGTTGGCGACCGACAGAGCCATCATCTACACGGTTGTAAACCACCAAGGTAGGGAGGTGGTTGGCGACCGTGTAGCAGGCACTTTAATGACAAAACAATTAATGGCAGGGAACAGCAAGCCCTATTTGTAACGATACCGCGTCCTGATTACCGCACCACCAGATGCTGTAGCAAAGCTTCCTAATGAAACGGAAACCACCTCGTTACCCCAAGACACTCATAAAAACAAATAGGGTACTTAATTCAAAACCACACGCCACCTACGGGATCCACTAAACACTAATCTACTCGAACCAAGATGGCGGCCACAAATCAAGTTCAAACTGGTTTAGACTGGATTTACCATCAACAGGAGTACTGATTAATAGCATTGTTTGTTTGCTCTACTGCGGCGAGGAGGTGTAATGTTATTGCGTGATCCGGAGTACTTTTTATCAAGATCTTAAATAGGAAAAAAGGAAAACAAAGTGTATTAAAGCTGTTTACTTCAGTGCAAATGTTCGTTCATTTAGGTTAATTACTTGGTACTCTTTTCCTTAGTTTAGTGTCTGTCGTTATTTTTTTTTTCTGTGGAAATTTCTAGCGGTTTTAATGCCAGATAAGTGAGGAAATCGTAGTTTGGCTAAAAACTGATACTTAAAATGGGCTGCATGTTTGAAAATAGTCGTAAGTTTGCTTGTAACGTCTTCTATCGTCTGTAAACTTTCAGAATTTCCTATTTCCTCTGACTATTAGGGCAAGATTTCTAGATCGTACTTTGACTTTGCTCAGATTAGCATCATCGCACTCGAATATGAACATTATTTACAAAAAGTTAACGTTCTTATGCGTATGCGACGCTTGCTCACATTCGCATAAACGATGAGTTCTCATTTGTATGAAAGCATTTGTGTTAGCAAAGTAAAATAAAATCAATATTGTGCTCTATTAACTTGCCCTTAGAACAAATGCTAACGTTGAATATAAAACAAAAACATCAAGATGATGCTATCTCTAAAAGAACCACAACAGTACATTTCTCAGTTCTTGACACGAACACTAACAATATTAAAGTTTCCGAAGTAATATTTCAAGGAATGAACTCAAAGAAGTGTTTCGTTTTCTTGCAGAGACTCATCGTTTGTTATGATGTGTCGGGTAAGGCTGGCTGACTCACTAGGTAACTGAAGCTCATTTCATACTACGCCATAATATAATATAGCATATAGCATAAAGTTCATAGCACAAAAATATCGCTCGCCATACATTTCCAATAATATTAGTTTGGTCCCCACCTATGAAATTAGCGTTTTGTATGGGGAATTTTAAAGATGTTGCATTTTTCATACTAACATTTTCTTAATTTATATAACAACCATGAACACTAATGTTTTAAAACTTTTATGCACTAATGTTACAAAACTAAGATAACATCTAAGTGGCATCACATAGATTAAGCGACAAAAATAAGTTTTGGCTAAGTTAAAAAAAAATAGTGGTCATTTCTGCTAACAAAATGAGGGGTCATTTTTAAGGTATTTTTATGTTTAGAAAACTATAAGTATTAAGGTTTTTTTACTATTGGTAACGTCTTTGATGGTCATTATTCGAAATAATAACAATTGATGAATATTTTAAATCATAGAAGTGACGAGGTTCTCTATTTGTGAGAAAAAAAACGCCAATTTCATAGGTGGGGACCCAATAATATAGTATAACAAAGTGTGAGCGTGTTCAAAATAAATGTATGGCAAGCGATATTGTTGTCCTATGATAATTATGATTCTAGGAAAGAAAGCTCCAACTTTTATTACAGAAATGATTATAAAAAACAAAAAACGCAAGAACATAGTATGAACAAGTTGCAGATTATAATTAGCCAAGCCTGAGACCTGTTTTTAAGTTCAGTCCTTCTTTTTTGTTTGGATTTTCAATTTCTGACAACAATAAAAAATTTAGAAAAAAAAAGGCGGACTCAACGCCTTAGACATTTTCTACCAGTCTATCTGACCGTGGGTGGCGAAACATTTAAGACAAAATATGTTGAAATCTCTATTTTCTGTCAATGTTCCATACAATTTTTGACAGGAACTAGAGATTTCAACATGTTTTGTTGTGAATGTTTCGCCAGTGCAAACGCACGGTTAGGGTGACGCTGAGACAAAACGAAATAAGTAGAAAAACTTTGTCATGAAATAAAATCACGTAGATGTATAAAAACAAATGAACCCTGAATCTAATGGAGATAGAATTTCGTATTTAATACAGTCGCCTATATTTCATGCACCATGCTAGCAACATTTTGTCGTTCAGTGCCTCCATGACCTTAGCGTAGCATTATCGAGCATGCTGTAGTTATTTACTACTTGTTTGTTCTTCAGACAAGTTCAATAGGCTGTTCTTTGCAGACAAGTTCAGGAGACATATCATAGTTTTATAGTGTAATGGTAATTTTATACTGGAAACTGTGATTTAAGTGTCTGTGAATGAATAGGTTTTTTAGCCTTTAGAGTAGACAAATATTTTTCTTGTAATTTGTTTGACGAATAGATAATAATAATTTTAATCAAATGAAATGAAATGTTTATATTATAAATTGTTTATTCTGTAAATAGGTTATCGGAATCACTTTTACACGTCATATTAAAAATATAAAATAAGCTAGATGAGGTCGGCGTTTCCTATCTGGCTACTCTGAGAAGAAAGGCCGAAACAAACTCAGAGGTCGCAGTCTCTTTTAAGGTCCAGACATAATCTTGGTCAGGCCATATGAGGACCATGTAGATTAGCGTCTGAAATGGTCTTTTGAGGAAAGAACCACACTAATTTGAGTGGACCTGTCCAGTCAGTGTAAGCATTTGTCAAATAAAGCCTTTGAAAAATCATCAAAAACCGGAGATTACTAGCGTCTTTGTTTATTAAAGATATTATGCGACTTTTATAGTGCACCTTCATAAAAATAAAATAAATCCGTTTTATATTTTTCATGACAGTTCTTCCTTTGCTCCACCAAAACAAAAGTAATGCACAAAAGTGTACCTATCAAAGGTGTCATAAAAACAAGTTTTTTCCCCAACCCCCCCAATGCCCCTTCATCTTGACATCAACAAGAGAATAACTATAATTTCCATCTCAACGTCACGTGGCAAACATTGTGCGAGAATCAAAGAGTAAGGAAAATACTTCGACAGGTCAGTAGGTCAGATTGGACACATGGCAAAGAGACACAGAAGTCCCACTTCAAACCATGTCCTAAATGCTCGTGGATCATTAATGTGCAGGGAGTCCATGCACCTTTCAGAAAGAGATTTAATATAGTCATCATCTATGATTCAAGTTTCATTACCAACTGAGTTGAAGCTGATGTTAAGAAAGATCTAAAGCAATTCAACGCTTTTTTGGAGCTTTTCGGCTCTTGGGTTCGATGTGAGAAACATTTTGTTTATACAGGGTGTTAGGGTAAACACCGTTATCCTTGCAACCAGTGGTTTGGTTTCATTTATGGAACGTAAAATCAATGGAAAATTACAACTTTTTTTTTATTTTTTTTAAATCTACCTTTTTCCACAAGAGACGCAAGTTCGTTGTCCTATGCGCTAGGGCAACGAACTTGCGTCTCAACACGGGCGGGGGGTACGGGATGTGACCTGACCGGCCGCGAGCACGACCCCTCCCTCAATCAGTCAGCTGTTTCGCTTAGAGAGCACGGTGTCGGATAGAAACTTTTTAAAATCTTTTAATGAAAATTACGTTTTTTTTTGTTGTGTTCGGTCATTTATTTTTATATTTAAGTCAACTACCCATGGTTTGAATGACAAGACTGTTTACCCTTACAGCCTGTATATGTTCGTTGTATGCCGATCATCTTAAGGCTTCATGTACAATGACGCCAGAGCCGCACCGGCATCGCATAGGTTTTGCGCTTATTCTGTGATATTCAGAAATTTTGAGATAATTATTCTTGCGGTCCATGGGTGATATTCATTCATAAACAGAAACATGCGGTGCAGTGCGGCTCCGGCTTCAAGTACAGGAAGCCTAGGTACTGCAATCCTAAAGAAATATTTTCGTTACCGAGAGGGTCGCGCTAACGGGGTTCGGGCAATCAAGTTTTTTTGTGAATTAAATCTTCTGAACTTATCTGTGGTACAAGTATCAACATGTTTTGACGACTCGCTCTGCAGTGAGTTATTGTTCAAAGGGTTGATAGTTGTGATAAGTTAAATTACGTCCGTTAGCCGTAAAGATATCTTTGGAGAACACTGCGCTTTTATTGAAGAAAGTTGGAGAATTATTGTGGAGAAGAAGCAATGAGGATAATGGGGAAGGATGGAGATAGGAAATAAGGAATAACCATAAGTCATGATTGTTTATGCTAGATTGTCGTCATTATGTCGCTTGGGGAATAGTTATAGCTCTCATGTCTAACCCCCAAATGACTGTGTAGGTAAGTGTAGCTTTACTTCATCGGAACCGGAACCGCCGTCGAAATTTTACGCTGCTATCATCTATATTCTATCTTGTGTTTTATTTTATTACGCTGCTGGGTTGTTCCCCATCATGCAAAGGAGCTCTGATTACTCCATTGAAACGTGCTGGTACCATTTTGGGATAAAAACATAGGCCACGTTCAGGGGGCCTAAACCACATCAGCAATTCCTCTAAAAGTAGTTAATTTCCTAAATTCCAGCTGTCATTAGCAATTCCTCTAATTTGACAAAAAAGCAATTCATAATTTGTGGACCATTTTACGAATCTCCATAGTAAATTTTCAAACAGGTTAATTATTTCGTATTAAGAATTACACGCAGATCAGATTATGTATTGTCAGTTCGTGACATTTTATGATGATTCATAATATTTTCATATTATGATTCTGCTAAAATGATCGTTTGAAGCCCCCAGAACTTGATTGAGAAACTTACAACCGGTGACGTTGGACGTTTTCTATAATTCACCCGACACGCGAACATGGTGTCCTTTCAAGTCCCATTAAACAACCAAATTATTTGGTTTATTATTTGGCATCCTATTTATAATTATGTCCTTCAGCTCCAAAGTAATTGTTGTAAGCAAAAAAATTTACCTCTTCGCCATTTAGATTTAACGATCAATCAATAAGGCGATCTCTCAAAGCCCCTGTAGTTATACTAATTTCTATAATTTGAGTGTAAACGCTTTTGCAAAGGTCTAAAACTGTTGAGAGTCTCTAAAATATACAAAACGTGACTTCTAATACAAAATACGAAATCACTATCCATTCCAAGGTTGCCTGGAAGAGATCGCGGAAAGCGATAAGGCCGCCCATTGTATATTTTGTAGTGTTTGTTTTTTCCCTTTGTTATATATTTTTGTGGTGTACAATAGAATATATATAAATAAATACGAATTTTCTTTCGATGAATTTTGACGATCAAAAAGTACCCTACGCTTAACTGCAAGATTATTGTCCCAGCTGACTTTTAGGGTGGGGTAAAAATGTTACAAAATCATTCATTTTTACTGCAGATTTTATGGTTGTCGTAAAAATATGACCTACTCTTGGTAATTTGATGCATATTTGGCAGAAATGATCATTTGTGATGATGAAGATTACTGTATTATTGTATTGAACACCAGCTGCTGTTCGTGGGTTCACTAGCAACCAATGGAAACCAAGAGGATAAAAATATTGTTTTTTGTTATCCAGGATATTGTCAACCTGTGTGCTGACCGTTTAAGGGTTATTGAGTAACAAAAAAAGAACAATTACATTTCACCATCTGCCTAGCCTTTTTCCCAACTATGTTGGGGTCGGCTTCCAGTCTAACCGGGTGCAGCTGAATACCAGTATTTAAAAAAGAACTTTTACATTAACAAGGTTTATAACATTTAGGTACATAATTTTACTAGCTTTTGCCAGCGTCTTTGCTCACGTAAAGGTCGGAACTTATCCTGCGTAAACATGCTACCGTGATGAAAGTATCTTAGGTCGTTATCCAGGTCGTGGTCCACCCTTATCCAAATCCGTTTATGAGATTGAGTAACAAACATCCAAACATACAAACCTTCACATTTGTATTACCTATTAGTAGGACTAAAAATCGATAAGTACTTAACCTGTTCTCACCGTGAACTTCAAAAGGCTTCATATTATATAATAAGTACCTACAGTTCTTGTGTAGTTCATTTTGGGATATTTTCAGCCCTCGTCAAAGCAATATCTTAACCCTAAAATACTTCGACCTTTCGAAACTCTCAACAGACGGCATATTTTATATAAATACGCAATCGTCAATGATCCGGTAAATTGGTTCCGTGCCCGTATGACGTACACATTTAATATTTCCTTTGAAATTCATATCTGATATCCACATCCCAATTTATGATCAGTCGAATGAATTCCGACAACCAATTCCGAAGAATATTCATGTTTTGTGTTTTAACTCGGCAGTATTCAGTATGGGGTTCTTGACAACATACCTATATACCTACTTTGGGAAGGCACATGAGCTTGAGCAGCCTTTTAAAATAACATAACATCACGTCTGGAGGGTTCAGGTGTACTAATAGTACACCCACATTTCGCCAGTTATGTTTAAGTCCCATGTAGGGGGCAAGCCTATTGCCATCAACCGGACACAATATCCAGACTCCTAACTCTCCTCATAACTGCTGTTGCGGGAAATTTCGAAAGGATTTTTATAATTTTAGTCAGTAAAAGTCTGTCACGCCCGCTCCGCCCAGAGATGGGGGTGAAGTCATTTGAAGATTTCCATGCCTCAAAAAAAAAATACTCCTACTGCTGCTACTGAGAAATTTCTGATGGAAAAACCCAATAACAGTTATGTTTACATTTTGTGAAAATAAACCTGACTTAAAATTGAAATAGATAATTATCAAAATTAAACCCTTCAAACTGGATCTTAGTAAGATGGCGGAATTATGTAGAATATAAGAATTGTAAAACTTAATTTCAAAATAGGTAAGTATCGCTAATACTCACCCGGTTTTTCCATGCAACAACACGTTATCTAAAAGAGGAATTAAATTAAAATCAGATTATTACATGATAATATCAAATTCATTCAAAGTTGATAGTTTGATACTATCTACCATACCACTCGACCGATATCTAATACCCTCTTATTGTTAAATTTACAGTCAAACGAGAAGTTAAATAGATTTATCTTGCTCTGACGTCATTGTTAAATCCCTAAATACACTGGAATGCTTTAATATAACTTAAATAGTCGTTTCTAGTATCAATTTATAAACATTGCAATAAATCGCTTCTTACTTATCGCAGATATCGAAGTGCTCTTACACACGTGCGGCCGACTTCAACGCCGCGTCGCCGTCAGCGGCTGTCGTCGACAACGTGCCACCCGTGAATGTGAGCACCGCACTCAACGAGTGGCACGTTGTCGTTGTCGCCGTAGGAAGAAATTACCTAAACTATCGACGCCATGGCCCCTTCTCCCAGCCTCGCTCTCACTCAGGCCGCGAGTAGTAGTTTGCGAGCGAGATAAAGAGTGAATTCGAGCTGAGGTATTTATGAACTATTAATAACAACATGAGGTGCCTTACCAACACCATGGATGATTGCAAAGCCGCTATTTCAAGAACCTTTCCCATTTAATAAAAACGGGAATCAAATACTGTAACCTGATAACTCAAATCCTTGGCAATATCTTCCACATTCACAATAATACCTCCACGTAATAGAAAACCTTTGATTTTCCTTCAGCATCTTCCAATAACGCTTCGTTTAATTTACCAATAACGGTTCGTAATAAAAAAACATGAAACGGATAGCTCTACGAATATGAATATGAATTTCTGTGTTGTCATTACGATTTCTTTTTTTTATTGTGTGTTTTTCTTATTTGATATTAGGATGAGCTTGGTAATGGGGCTCGATTTTCGATATTCAAGTAGATATCCTATCTTCAATAATTTTGCGTCTTTCTGTTCTATACAATAACATAACATCACCCCTGGAATCCCCTAAGAGCTTGGCAGAGGTGCACCTATTATAGTATTACACCCACATTTCACCAGTTATATTTAACTCCCATGTAATAGAGGGCGAGCCTAAATCCATCAACCTGGCACAAATCCGGACTCAGGGCTAATACTGAGAAATCACCCAACAAACATTTTTGTCATATAATCAAACTTTTATATGACCTTAAGTCTTTTTAAAGTTATTTTATAGTCATTATTTTAACTCTTCGTCATGTACTGGTGTATTATATGTCCGAATAGTCATAAACATTTTTTGTCGTATAATAATGTCATATGACGTTATTTCGACATTTATAAAACTTACTTATACAACTTTTCGTCCTCTAAACGTTTTCGTAGTATAAACGTCATAAAACTGTACATTTTTTCATATAATTACCTTTTAAACATCTGCTAAACGGATAATAATTGTATACACGTAGTATTTGTTACCATTATATATAAGTCGAATAAGTATTACGAGTGCGACCTGTATACATCCTAAAGTATCACAAACATGATAATACGACCGCTACTTAATTAATACTCATATTAAAGGTTTATAATTACCTTGTATACAATTTTCGCGTACTTTAATACAAAGTAATAGAGCTCAAGCTGAGAGTGAGCAAAATAAGAAAGGTTCCATATCACATTTAAATGCAAATTTAACTAATCAATTTAACCAAAATACTACAAGTGTGCCCCACAAACCTACCTCACATTAATCAGTAAACTTGATTGCACAATGGTTTACGACTGATGAAATGGTTTTATCACCTCAAATAACAAAGGAAAAATGCAATATTAACTCAGCTGTCAAAAACACCGCCATATTAAATTAACGTGATATAATCTGTTACAATATAATTTCGTTCAATATGAGCATCATCTTTAAATGACAATAACACAACGATTACATTATATAAAAGTCGTATTGTGTACCAGAAGTCGAATACACGCCGCGACAGCTATCATTACATGATATTTAGTCAAATCGCCGACGTGTATATGACTACTATGCGACTAAGTAGGTATTTATATGACTGTTACACGAAACTCTTAGCAACAATTACAGAAACAAAAAGAATGTACTCAGGCTAAGGAAACCAATAACTTGTATTGTGAATTATTAAACACTAATTGCAACCAGCACTCCTTAATAACAATAGACCTCACTGATGATTCTTTAATGAAACATAATAATAGTAGTTATAAATTAAGTCAAAATAAAATTAAAAAATATGCAAAGCTAAATAGAATCATAAATAAATACAATAAATACAGGACACAACAAAAACACAGTTCCAATAATATTAAGCTAAGGAAAGAACGTGGTTTTCTTGTAAATAAATTAAATAACTATCAAATTAAATTAGAAGACAGTAAGATCATTTATGAGTTTGACACTCAACACTTACAGTCTGAAATTCAGGTACTAGAAGCATCACTTCATTCACTCTATACAAAGTATGTGAGGTCTGAAAAACAAATTCAGGAGCACATCCTTGCTGCTAATGAGTTAGTGGACATGTGCAACTCTAATGCAGACAAAGTGGACCTGCTGACTCTCGGCACCCCTGAATCTTTACTGCAAAGTAAATCAAATCTTGGCACCCACCAACCTGAGGCAACAGAGGACCCATACCAGTCAGGAAGTGCTCAGGTCTTGATTCCCAGTATGGATACACCAGGTATTGAACAAGGTCCATTGCAAGTAGTTCAGACAGAAGCTAGTTCTCTCACTTGTAGTGGTAAAAGCAGCTCCATTATGTTTTCTGATAGTTTTGGAAAAGGGTTAGGAAAATTGCTTAGTAACAACCTGAGTCATTCTTCTCAAAACTATTGCATGCCTCAAACTTCCTATAATCAAATAATGTCTACAATAACTAGGTATGAATATGATCCTAATGCCATTATTACTGTACTTATAGGTAATAGTTTAAATGTTAAAAAAGAAGATATCACTGATAGTGTCACTGAGCTATTGAAGTTAAATTGTAAGAAAATAATTTTGTGTGCTTTTCCCTACTTTGAGCACTTGTCAAATAGGAAAAATAACTACATTCATATGTTAAATAATTATATGCATTTTTTAGTTAGTCACCATAGTGACAAGTTTATATTTTTTGACACCAACATTTTTGTTGATAAGCTTAGGTCGACTAGGGATACTGTGTATCTGCCCATTAGTTTTAGACGTCAAATAGCTAGGCTATTAGCTTTTAATATTAACCCAGACATAATTAGTATGTCGAAGTCATGTAAAATTAGCACCACAATTAGTAATATTACTAATGATAATGTGGTGCAAATTCAAATTAATAATTTAAACTAGTTTGTAAGACAACAGAAGGTACCAATAACAGTATAGTTACACTTAATAACAAAAAGGTATTTTCTAGCACTAACAAAGTTAATTGCACAAAAGGGGCTAAGCAGAAATCCTTGAAATTATTTCATCAAAATATTCAAGGTTTTTCTTCCAAACAATTGGAAATTGAATTGTTTTTAGAAAAAACAATGTTTGACATTATTTGTTTAACTGAGCATTGGTTAAAAGACTATCAAATGTTAATTAATTATGATAATTATAGTGTGGCCAGTTGTTTTAACCGACAATCAATGCGGGGTGGTGGTTCACTAATATTAATTAAAAGTAGTATTAAATCAAAAACCCGTAAAGACATAGTGGAACTATCGGTTGAGCATAGCATTGAGCTGTCTTGTGTTGAGCTAGATAAGCATGTAATAGTGTGCGTTTACAGACCCCCAAATTATCAAAACTACTCTATATTTGAGTCAGTAATGGAAGATGTTTTGTCAAAACTTGCAACTGGGAATAAATCGGTAATTATCTGCGGGGACTTTAATATTAACATTTTAGAAAATAATTTGAATACCAGTAGATTATTAAATTTGTTTAAATCCTTCAATTTGTCAAATGTGTTTGTACAGCCAACCCGATTAACTACGACTACTGCTACATGTATCGATAATGTGTTCTGTTGCTGCGACTATTTAGATAAAGCCATCGTTTATTATCTCCCTTCTGATCACAGTGGTCAAACAGTAACTTTTGAGTCCAACTTACCAAAACAAAAAGTGCAGATACAATTCAGACCAGTAACACTGTTAATTTAAATAAATTTATTAGCACTTTAGTTTGTAAATTAAGTAATCAGGACCTTTCAATAAACAATGTCAATATTTTGTATAAAGAATTCTTTTCGGTAGTTCAAACCGAGTTCAATAATACTTTTAAGAAAAACACTAAAACTATCAGCCCTAAGTTTTTATTTAGTGATTGGGCAACTAAAGGACTCAGGAAAAGTAGGGAAAGACTTTTCGAGCTGTATGGCCTTAAGCCTTATATTAATACGGAAACTTTTAATAAGTATGTTGCTACTTATTCTAGAATTTTTAAGAGCACTTGTAAGGCAGCTAAAGCCTTATACATTAGCAACAAAGTTAAATCAGCAGACAATAAAATACAGGCGGTTTGGAAAATTATCAATAATGAAACGAATAGGAACAAAAAGCATAATTCCGATTACACACTGGAGACGTCAGGTGGTGGTCTCATTTGCGATAGCAAAGAAGTTGCTCAAGAATTTGTACATTTTTTTACCAGTATCCCACTTAAAACTACTGAAACCTTAAACTCCTCGCCATCGCTCTCTTTTGATTTAGTAAGGGCGAACGTTTCAGCCAGCCCGATTGAATTTAACTTTAAGCATATTAACCCCGCAACAGTAATAAAAGCTTTTAAGCAAATCAAGATCAAATTGACCGAGGATCTTTGGGGAATGTCCATTAAAGTCTGTACCTCTATAATTGAAACCATAGCGCCTTACTTAGCCTTAATATTTAATTTGTGTGTAGATCAAGGAGTCTTCCCAGATTTAATGAAATACAGTAAGATAATACCACTTTTCAAATCCGGGGACAGTAAAGACACCAATAATTATAGACCCGTATCCGTGCTGCCGGTTTTCAGCAAGGTGTTTGAAAAGGTGATGCTGAATCAAATGCTCAATCATTTTAACACAAATAAAATCCTTCACGACCAACAGTATGGATTCACCAAAGGACGTTGTACGACCGACGCCGGTGTGACCTTACTAAGACACATTTTTAATGCGTGGGAAGAGGCCCAAGACGCCATAGGAATCTTTTGTGACCTCTCCAAGGCATTTGATTGCGTCGATCACGAAACCTTACTCTTGAAACTTGAGCATTACGGACTTGGAAAACTTGCGCTCAGTTTAGTAAAATCTTATTTAAATGATAGACAACAGCAAGTTCAAATAAACGGTATCAACTCACTGGGTCTAAAAGTAAAAATGGGTGTTCCACAAGGCTCGATTTTGGGTCCTTTCCTCTTTTTAGTATACATTAATGATCTACTCCATTTATTAAAAAATCAGCCACACATGGTGTTATTTGCTGACGATACTTCCTTAATTTTTAAGGTAGATAGACGTGCTACAAATTTTGACGAAGTAAATAACGCCCTTCTGCAGGTCCAAAATTGGTTTACTGCTAATAATTTAGTATTAAATGGGAAAAAAACGAAGTGCATCAAATTTTCTTTGCCTAATGTCAAAAGTAGGGATTGTGAGATTGTATTGAATCAAGAGAAACTAGATTTCGTCGATAAAACTGTTTTCCTGGGGATCACGCTCGACTCAAGGCTACAATGGGGTCCTCATTTAACATCTCTTGCAGGACGGCTAAGTTCAGCAGCATATGCTGTCAGAAAAATCCGTCAATTTACTGATGCAGATACCGCGAGGCTAGTCTATTTTAGTTACTTTCATAGCATCATGTCTTACGGTATTTTACTATGGGGACGGGCTGCAGACATCGAGTCTATCTTTATTCTGCAGAAAAGAGCGATCAGAGCCATTTATAATCTTCGCAGGCGCGATTCTTTAAGGGAACTGTTTAAGGATATAAACATCATGACGGTACCTTGTCAATATATCTATGAAAATATCATGCACGTAAGAAAAAATTTACATCTTTTTAGTAAAAGAGGTGATAGACATAATTACAGTACTAGAAATAGGGACCTATTAGTTCAACCAGGTTTCAGACTGGCTAAAGTAGACTCATCTTTCATGGGATACTGTTTAAAATGTTACAATAAAATTCCTCCCCACATACTTCAACTGAATGAGACGAAATTCAAAACTTGTATAAAACGCACACTATGCAGGCAGGCATATTATAAGTTGGAGGATTACATCTCTGATAAAAATGCTTGGCTTAATGCTGGTCCTGCTCCACAATCATAACTAACTAATTAACATTCGAACATACAGTTGGAGCTGCTGAAGATTTTAAGATCATCATCATCTTTGCATTGTATAAACTCAATCTCCTTTGTATTATATAATTGCATAGCACAGGTGTGAGTACTATGTACTATTGAGCTACCATTTACCGGGTAATCTGTCTTTCATTGACTTGAATGTGCCCTGGCGGCTGGGAATGTCATGCTCACTTAAATGTCTCGCTGATGGTGGCGCGTGTGTTGGATCATTTAGCTCCCTTCAAAATGGTTGAGCTGAATGGTGCTGATCCATGCGTCATGTTCGTGAACGGGCGCCGTCAGTTGTGACTGGTCATCTCTTAGCTGCCATGGCTTATTTTAATTTTTGAATTGTTTGTATGTCATAATTGCGGACGCTTTTAACGCGCTTTTTACATTGTTCTCACATTTATAATTTCAACATGAATGATGTAACCCATATATTGTAACAATATTTTGATTTAAAAGAGTGTCCGTGGAGTTTCTTGCCCGTTCTTCTCCATAGGTACCTACTACGCTTTGGAATGGGCAACTAGCTTCATATTTCTGACTGACCGACTCCGTGACAATTCAAAAGTGCCTGTAAATGGTTTAATTGAAATAAATGCTTTGAGTTTGAGTTTGAGTTTGAGTTTGAACTTAAGTTGAATAAAATGGGCCCTAATGCCGTAGAGTAAACGTCCTTATGACATTTATACGATTATACTGAATAACATTAAGTTGCCACCAAAACGTCTACTCAACGTCGTAAATGTTTGTTGGGCATCATCTGCCTAGCCTTTTCCCAACTATGTTGGGGTCGGCTTCAGCTGAATCCTTTTACATACTGCTACTGAGTAATCGCAGATTAAAAAACCCAATAACAGTTTACCACACCCGGGAATCGCTTTTTTTGCTTCCATACACTTCTATGAGTATTAGTCATCATCTCGGTAGTCACCCCGTTTCTAGCCATATCATCTTTCACACAGTCCATCCATCGTTTCTTTGGTCTTCCCCTACTCTTACCTAACTTATTTCGCAATAATGTAATGTTAAATATATAAAGGATGACATTTAAATTAACGGTAGCCACAAATGTGCACCTCAAACAATTAATTGTGAACAATTTAAAATCATTTTCACGTTTAGTCAAGCGAATCTTTTAAACACCAAATCAGCCAAAAAAATGTTCACCATTTCATCAAACAAACCATTAAATACCTCACAAACTGCAAATTAAACGTGTACAAGTGAATAAACAATTTAATTAACGTTTGAACACTAATCCGATAGACGGTTTTAATGAGGTCTAATTGTGTAGGTACTGGTGCAAGCGAATGTACTGATTCTAGAGCTTCTACATAATAATATTAGGACCTATGAAAATTTTGCGGGTTAGTCCGAAAGGGATACCGGGACCTTGGCAATAGGCAACTGAAGGAACACGGGTAGTCTTAGTCAGTAAAAGTCTGACACGCCCTTCCGCTCCGCCCAGAGCGGGAGAAGTCATTGGATGATTTCCCACGCACAAAAAAAAAAAAGGACCTATGAAATTGGGGTGTTTTGTATGGGGAATTATAAAGAAGTTGCATTTTTCATACTAACATTTTATAATATAACAACCATATTAATTTATAATATAACAACCATGAACACTAATGTTTTAAAACTAAGATAACGTATGCCACTTAGATTAAGCAAATAAATAAGTTGTGGCTAAGTTAAAAAAAAATAGTGGTCAATTCTGCTAACAAAATGAGGAGTCATCTGTTCCCTCCTATCTTCTAAACCACTCATCACAATTTGACAAATAAGGTATCGGTGGAAGCGTCTTGATCGACCGCTGCTTATAGGCTATGGCTGACGTCACATAAAAAATGGCGCCCTCTAGAGAACATAACAAAAAAAATGGGTATATATAATAAATGAACATAACAAAATAAATGGTAAATATGGTTGGGTATCAAATGAAAGGGCTTAATGAGCACATTTCAAATTTTGGGGGGTTATAATATATATATTATAACCCCAACAATATTTATGGGCATAAATCAAACAGATTACGTGTGACTCCGGATTTTTAATTTGTCTGTCTGAGGTGTCTTGTTTATACCTTTTTAGTCGTAGTTGGGTTATAGTTTTTGTTACTTTAATTTTTTTTCTTATAGTAGGCCATGGTTCAGGGGGTTCAACCTGTTGTCGGTCATCAACATCATGAATAACTCAAACCAGCAATCAGCAATAACACATTTACAAGGACATCACATCACAGGTGAATAACATTTGATTCAACATCTTCTAATATAAATAAATGTCCACTACTTCTCACGTCACAGCCAGGAAGCTGTGTTGGTAGTAATGTAAGTACCATTCATCATTATCTACCGGTTACTAGACAGGCCCAATCAGAGGAGATGCTAGCTCAATTGTGAGTACGCTCGTGCACAGAGTTGTTAGGAAATAGGAAACTTTAGTTAACATTTATTTTATGGCGCTACCCCCGTGTAGGATATCAGGCACACGGGTGTGTAGGGAAGCAGTACAGGTAACAAACGAAACAAACGGTTGAGTGAAAGCAGGGTATATTTCTTGTGAAAACACTTTACACGAAACACAATTACATTAAACACAATAATCAGTCATAGCACTTATAACTTGATACGAAATGTCGATTGAAAAACATAACTAAACTACTATAAAAATACTGTAAACACTACTGACTAATCTATGCTAATCTATGCTAAGTTTATAAGGGCGGAGCGCGAGCTATGAGCAACACGAGGCGGACACACTATTTCGCGACGGAGATGTTGCTCACAGGAAGACTTTTGTCTGACTGATGAAGACTTTTGATGGAAACTGAATATGTTTTTACATTGAGATACACTTATACATTTTACACATATACACAAGTTGCGCACACCGCGCGTACAAATACAAAACTATTGTCCAACTAATCTGGACACTTGTATCAGTGAGGAGGTGATTAAGGGGTTCGGGTGTCTGCGGGGTATTGCGCAGTTGTGTCGGTCAAGGGTACAGGAGGGGCGAGGGGCTTGTCGGCCAAGGGATTCCTTATCTGTATATAGTACTGTTTACATTTCTGCTACATAATAATACAATGGAATTCTTTCAAAACCGTACATAGCGTTATGTTTCCGTTATATACATAAGGTCCCCTAATGTATTCATGTTTAACTAACATTATTACACAATTTATATGTATGTACCTCGAGGGGTATAGAAGTTATTTACTTTTTCGTAAGTATATAAGCTATTTTTTAAGTATTTAAGGTATTTCAAGTACTACATGACTTGTTAAGGACATAATGAGTTACAATCTCTTATAAGAATCGTACTAGAGTACTTGACTAGGCTCATTTTCCTAGTTTCCTTATGTATCTTAACTAAAATGGCACTTTATGTGCTTTATTATATGTAAAATCGCTGTGCTTCTTAACACCCCGAGTAAAACCTTGCGATAGTCCGTTTATCTTCGTTATTCTGAGGGTATTAACTCATTAATTATATAAAATTCCCATAGAAAGTGCAATTTTAATTTTCCCGAATTTTTCAATTTTCTCTGCAATTTTTTTTTTTTGCCCTATGTACCTGTTTGGACTACTACGAACATTTTAAAACAAAAAAATTCCAAATTAGTCCAGCCGTTCTTAAGTGATGCGCTTACCATATTTAGCTAGTACGTATAAGTATTACCTACTGAAAAAGTGTTTCAACATTGGGACAAACCTACTGAGGGTTTTGTGATATTTCCGTTTACGTTTAGTTTTATTCCTTAATTTTATTAATGAAGGAAGTATTAGTAACTCTATCTTTCTTATATTCTTGTTTCCTTTGTCTGTTGTGTGTACATAAATAGTTAATAAAAAAATAAATTCTTTCCTGACAGGACTATTTTTAAATGCAATAAAATTCATTTTTTCATTTAGAAACTCATTTTTTCTTAATGACAGTGTATTTTCTGCATTGCAAATCTTATTCTCATCACATCTTTGTACCGCGGAAATATGAGTAAAAAGTAAATAAATTATTTAAATTTCAAAGGAATGCAAAACAGGTAACAGCGTTTCCCTTCTGCGGTATAACAACATACAGGGATCACCACACGCTGCTAAGTTCACGTTAATTAAAGCGAGGAATATAAATATGACATGCACAGTTATTTATGTAAGTATTCACAGGTATATTTAATACTAGCTTATGCCCGCGGCTTCACCCGTGCGGATGTCGGTTATTATATACGAAAAACCTTCCTCGAGAACCAGTTTATTCATTGGTGAAAACAACATGAAAATCGGTGCAGTAGTTTCTGAGTTTATCGCGAACAGGACGACAGACAGACGCGGCGGAGGACTTTGTTTTATAACATTTATGTATGGATGATGGTTGATGTGATTTCTGACAAAAAGTACTAAAGAAAGGTAGAGGTCTAAGTAGGTACCCAAATGGTGCCCACGGGACCCTATGACTTAGCTTATCTATTTTATTGTTAAGGGAATGCGCAAAATTTAGATTTTCTTACGTTTTTTGCAATCATTAATACAACAATTACAAAAAAAAAACATTAATACAATCCAATTGAGAAATAAAAGAATAATATTAGTGTACTGAGGAATATGTTTATTTCTTCATCAGGCAAATAACAAAAATAAAGGTAAACTGCAAAAGTTCTCGTGGTACCGAGAGTCCTGTAGTGCGCTACGACTCGCAAAGTATTTTTTTTTAAATTTTGTTTTCCTGCAAAAGCATGTTGCAGATAATTCTGAAATATAAAATCTATTCACAATAATCAATAGAACGATTGCAATTTAGAAACACATTGGAGTTATTTGGCCCATAAAACATTCTCAATGAAGTATCCTAAATCATGCAAGGCTAGCTCAATTGTTCGTACGCTCGCACACAAAATACTTACACAAAGAGGAATTTAATTTCGCCACGGAGAGAATTATGTACTTGAACAGTTTATTGCTAGAAAAAGTATAAGAAAAACTAAGCAAATAGTTTAATAAAAACAAGCAATGTTACTTTTTTATCAATTTCCATGTTGACAATGGAGTGTTAATGGTTTCTGTCTGGGCTTTTTTGTAAGGGCGTGATCTGAGGGCCTAGACAAGTGACAATCTCTTCGAAAGCGTTTCGTATTTCTACAACGACTTTCAACACGATTGAGATAAGGTTTGCGATAGCTTATGTCAGTCATATATCATATAAGCTTATGTCAGTGATATATTTGTGCCTTTTCCATCATCGTTATCGCTGATAGAATGTCACTTTGTCTCTATCGACTGGGCAGACAAATAACGTTCAAATAAATATCTGTAGTAAGTACGGCGATGTACAGCCGGAGATCACATAGGTTATGGGTCGATGCGGCCATTGGTTATCCCATTCAGTCTTCTTTGTAAATGCGGTTCCGTATATTTCCGATAATATATCAAACGAAGCTGAGGCCAAAAGGCATGTGTGGACCGGTACCGGCTGGAATATTTTTGTGAAAGTCACCAATATATTAAAAGCGAGGTTTTGATAAATGATTAATATAATTTAAACGTTATATAACTCAACACTTTTTACTCCATCCCCTCTAACCTTTTTACGCAAATTACTACTTTCGCCTTCTTAACCCAAGGTTAATTTTTCTTCAACCCGAAGTAGACCTTCAACAGACATTACAAGCAAAGTTTAGAACATAGAATTAAAGGTTTTTCTTTGTATTATATTGACCTTGAACGGAGGCATATAATTAAAAATACTTCATAATTCATCCATCACTATATTTTTGCAAAACACGATGTATTCATGTGTTGTTATAATGGCTAACATGACAAATGGTTCTAAACTCCTCCCTGTACACGAAAACAAACACTTTTCCGTTTTTGTTGGCGAAATTACTATCATCATTTTTGCATGGTTAAAAATATATGTTAATTACTCTATAACATGTATCTTAGGACCATTAATATACACAAAGGTCACCTGATAACAAAATAAAACAGACAATAATAAATCCAGAAAATCTACATAATATAATAGACTAGCTGATGCCCGCGGCTTAGCCCGTGTGGATGTCGGTTATTATATACTAAAACCTTCCTCGAGAACCACTCTATCCATTAGTGAAAACAGCATGAAAATCGATGCAGTAGTTTTAGAGTTTATCGCGAACACGACGACAAACAGACGCGGCGGAGGACTTTATTTTATAATATGTGAGGATAACTAAAAAATTAACTTAGGTCTATGTCTCAGCAGGGACCGTTATAGGCTGATTATACTTTTTATTCCAATATCTAGCCCACCTTTACCTTAAATTCAATCACAACAGATTTTTGACAAACATAATTCAGAATCTGGCGTTCATCGTTATCATTCGCAGCCTTGTTCCACCCACTGTTGAGTATTGAGTATAGCATCCTATCTTTTGTGCCATGCTTCCATGGTCTGTGTAGGTCCCAACGCGCGATCTTCTGAATGTCATCCACCCATCTGACAGTTGGACTGCCAACGCTCTTGCTATAAGTCTCTCGGCAATCATTCAGTAGGAGCTCTAATACACCTGCGATCACCTAGCCATTGTCGTCAGCAAAGAAAGAAAGTAGGTACACAATACACGAAAAGAACAAGTTGGGGAAAAATATGCGTTAGCATAATGCTGTGACCCTATGAGAGACAGAGCCCCGGCGCAAGATTAAAAAAAAACAATACTATAAAATAATAAAAATGAGTTCTTTTTGCAAAACTGCTCTCAAGCGATCAACAGAAATCTCAAACAAGGTTAACGTTGCAAGTGCAAAAAAAACAAGTCAACGGTAGCTCTACCGCTTAACAAAAATATAGAACAGAAAATTACCAACGCTTTCCTTCACTGAGCTCCTAATTTGAGCTTCCTGTTAGCTTTTAATTAAATTTTTATTTACAAGAAACTATCGTTTTTTACTGTTACTTGTTTACAGCTTACAAGGTAGAAGAAATAAAACAACATAGTGTTTAATTAGTATTTACTTTTTACTGCTCAAAGTTTTCGTTTTATTTTAGTCTCTTCAGGGTAGTGAAATAAAACAGTATACATATAGAGATAGCGACGCGCGCTTTATTTGTGATAACCAAGTGTACAAACACGCTGTGAATGTCTGTCTGAAGACGATTAGTGTCAGCACATAACACACACACACACTTCCAACTTCGCCATAGTTTGTTACACTTTGGTAATCACAAGTAAAGCGCGCGTCGCTTTGTGAGATAAAAATACTATACACTATTTAGGATTATTTGAAAATAGTCTTGGTGTTAAAGAGTTACTGAGAAGAGGACTTTTTCCAGCAATATGAGAAGTTAATAGGAGGAGGAGGATAAAACAAGCTGTAGTTACGACCTCTGAAAGACCACTGGCACGCAGAAAATATCTGCGTTCAGCGCTCGGTGTGGCAACACGTCGTCGTGCTTTGGTTTGCGACTGGTCAATCGTTATCCTGAGGACGCCTCGTTGAGAGGTGAAACACGTGTCGATTTCTTACAGGGTTTTTTAGACTCTTGAAGAATAGTTAATCGGAATAGGTTACTAAATATATCTACGTCTATTGTATTTGATCAAACATGATTAATTGCTTAGTAAAAGAACAAACAACAGCAGTCAATGATTAATATCAGGAACTTTTATCAAGGCAATCAGTTGTACAAACTCCAGTATCTCGACAAGGGATCTACGACGTCACTGGCAGCCGCACGTTATGTAGGCCAGATTGCACTCGTGTCAATTTGTGTTATATTGTAGGCTTGGTTATATACTACTAGCTTTTGCTGGCGGTTTTACCCGCGTGGATGTCGGAAAATATCCCACAGGATCGTACCACCGGGATTAAAAGTACTCTATGTGTTAATACAGGTTATAAACTATCTGTATGTCTCATTCTAATCCGTTCAGCCATTTTTGTGTAATCAAAAGTAGTAGTATTTTTTGTGTACACAAAAATTCTAAAAACTATATTTTCGGCATCAGACTCGTTCTCACTCCTCGTAGCATTTTTTTTTATTTTTTATATTTAATGTACAGTTTCAATTTGGTTACTAAGTATTTTATTACATGCATAGATGTAGTAAGGTGACGGCTCTCCCCAAGGATCTTGAGATGAAGCAATTGGGAATGCAGTATCTACATATGCAAAATACTTTAATTTACCTACCCTACATCACACTGCCCAATTTTCTCTTACTACGCTAATAAAATATGCAAATTGTACGCCACTGAATTACATCCGGGTCTCCTGTTTACGGAAAAGAAATTAGTCTAATTAACATTGGATAGTTAAATTAACTAGGTAAAAAACCAAAATTACTATAGGATGTTTTTTACAAGTAGGTAAAGACTTATTTGTAAATAACATTTCCAACAATATAGACAAGAGAATCTGTCAAAACAATAAAAAATGAATCTGCCTAGCCTTTTCCCAACCATGTTGGGGTCGCCTTCCAGTCTAACCGGATGCATCGGAATACCAGTATTTTACATGGCATGACTGCCTATCTGACATCCACAACCTAATTACTGGGTAACATGATAACTCTTGGTAAGACTGGTTGTCAGACTTTTGGGTAGTTCACAGAAATATTATTCATCAAGCGAGCCCACCATTTTTATAAAACTAACAAAATTTTACGTAAAATTAATAGAACGTGTCCACTAATGTCACTTTGTTTTGTTCTATCACTTGTCCACCTAACTGTACCAATCCTGACAATGTTCCATTACAAGTGTCTCAGTAGATGTAATTCAATTGTACGGGAGATCCCGGCGCGCACAGTTTTTTACCTCTCCTAGTGGTAGACCCTGATTAAATATTAAATATGCACGGACAGAAAATGGATTCTGTGAAATAGTTCCGTGTGATAGTCGTGTTTAAAGTTGAATTGACTGGAAACCATATATCAAAAGATATAGAGACTGAAGTGTAGGGTTTATGTTTAGAATTAACATTAATTGTGTAAAAATCACGTAAAAGTTACAGAAAGGTACTATAAAGTAAACACAAGAGTCTTGCGGTTACTGACCTATAGCAATATTGAGCAGATTCAGTCCAAAAGCTAAAGCCTAGCAACAGTCAAAATATCATCTCAATGGAATAAGAATCTTGAAGAATTTAGTCTAATAATATAATGAGATGAGTCTATAAGACAAGAGACAAATATTCTATAAGTAACTAAAAAAAATATGGAACGTTCTGAGAGAAATGAATGACCACAAAAAAATTATATGGGATGATGAGAAAATAAAGTGGAATCATTTGAACGGAACATGGAACTAGACAAAAGGCCAAAGTAATAAACACACAGGACGAAGAATTTCCACTGTTCAGTGTCCAGTAAGGAAGTATGGAAATATAGGCGGAGAAGAATGATTCATGGCAGCTGGAACTTCAAGTCCCGGATTCGTTAAGTGTATTCGGTGAAGAAGTGAAACCTGTTGTTTTGTTTGATTCTTCAGAAGATTTAAAAAACGACCTAGAGATTCTAGAACTAGCATGTGTAATAATAATCATGTTCAGAACAATGAGCAATTTGCACAATATGAATCAGTGCGTGCGAAGTGTCATAAACTGCAATTGGCTTGATTAAAGTGATGATGAAGACTATTTGAAGTACAGTGTTGAGTCAACTAGGATTGCTTCAGGCATGGTCCTGGATGACATTAAAGACAGTGTTGAAATAAAAATTGAAACAGAATCACCGTCTTTTGTGATTAAACAAGTGAATTAATAAGAACAGTGAATTTAAAAATGGAAGAAGTTAAAATCAGTGAATAATCAGAATATGATGTGACATTTCTAGGACTTTTACAAAGGATGTGGCCATGTATGAAATTGAATAGTTTCTCTTAAGTCTTGGTTCAGTGCACAGGAAGCTATTATTTGTCTCTACCTGACATTATCCATTAGCCCTTTTACTACAAAGGAACGGGACCAATGGATAGAAATGTAAGTCATAATACCCACAAAGGACTATATTTATTTATGGTACTGGCAATATTATATTTAGGCCCCTGTATATTTTTCGTTAATGATAAATGGTTTGTATTGTTAAATTTTTACAATGACATATAGGAACACAATCATATCCTATGAGGTTACATTCGGTGAATTTGATACATAAATACAAAATATTTTTGGCAGAATGAAATTAAATTAAATGTTTATTCTGTCAATAGGATACCGAATCACATAAAAACGTCGTATTTAAAAAAAAATAAGCTGGCTAGAGTCGACATTTTCTATCTGACTACGCTTGAGAAGAAATGGCGAAACAAACTCAGCGGCCAAAGTTTATTTTAAAGTTCAAAATCAGTGCTATAATGGAATGCAAAAGTGTTGCATTATGCAATACTTGCGAAATATTGAAGCAAATCAGGGCCTGATCCATGATAAAAAATGAAGAAAACTCAATTTAAACTTATTTTTATCTGAACCCTCGTCAGCAACGACAATACCTACCAGTTTTTGCTAACAAAACTGTTGTCTGACCTTTCAAAGATAAAACTAAAAAAAAATACAAATTAGGAATCGGGAAAAATCAAAATAAACGCGATTTCCTTGAAAATGTCGAAAGGACATTTGGGCCAGGCGATTGGATAACTCAATTTTCGTATTAATTTTTTTCGTTCTTTCTGACGTATCCAGGCATATTGCGAGCATCCCAATTGTGTACAGCTGTGTCAGAATGTGACTCGCTGTAAAAATTTTGTTTTAATAAGTGAGTTCGCACTACGTTATTGGTATGCTTGCTTGCGATACTTAATATGGTGTGTTTTATGAGTCATGCTATAATTAATTGGATGTCTTTTACGTCAGTTATACGAGTAATATGGTACAATTTTACTAACGAGATTTTGTTTTCTCTATGGATAAATAGTTGTAAGTATTAGGTACAGGCCACGTTCACACGGCTATGATCAGTATGATGTTTTCCTGTAACTCTATAATACTTTTGTAGGCAGTTTTATGCTGCATTTGTTTTTAATCGTATGCCCAGTGGGATGTTGGCGTGTGATCCAAACTGTTTACCGGAAAATATCGTTCTTCAAATTCAAATTCAAAATGTTGTAACTCGCACAAACCTACGAGGGCACTTATGTAGCTAGGCCCGCGATTCTAATTGGTCGTTTCCTATGGAGAAGAGCCGGTAAGAAACTCCACGGTTACTCCTTCAAAACAATATTTTAATTGGCTTTTACAATAACAGACTTAATAGGATGAGAAAACAGTGAAGGCCTGTCGTCAAGTACCAGGTAGATACTTTACAAAAACGTAAAACAAATAAAAAGTGGTCACCAAATCAAAGAATCTCGCCATTTGCAATTAGCAAACTAGCACACTACACATACATACAACACACACACACTACCTATTTAGTAGCTATGTATTGTTAAAAATCACATAAAGTGAAATATTTCCTGGTTTAAGAGTGCCTTCAGTCGATTGATATCAATTGAATCCCATCCTAAAGAGTTCCACGAAAAAGTATGAGTCCCCGAATTAAATTAATCGACCTTACGAATCAAGTCTTACCGACCGACGTCATAGACGACTCAGCGGTCAACTAGAATCGACTGAATTAAATCGATAAATTGGAATCATTCGAATAGCATTTCAAATGTTCAGTCAGAGGTGAATGTCCGTTCAAACGGAAGATCTGAACGACTGCAATTTATCTGATTATTGAAGATGAAATATTTGTAAATTTGCTTATGGAACTTACTTAGTTTCCTAGATAATACCTAGGAAACTAAGTAAGTTCCATAAGCAAATTTTTCCTAGGTATTATTGTGTAATTCATAATTATTACATAAATACATAAACTCACGCCTTCTTCCCATGGCGGCAAGCAGAAACTATACAGGGTGTAAGGGTAAACACCGTTGTCACTCAAACAATGGGTAGTTGACTTAAATATAAAAATAAATGACCGAGTCAAAACAAAAAAAAAACATTATTTTCATTAAAATACTTTTTAAAGTTTCTATCCGACACCGTCCGCAAATTCATGGATATGCGCCCGAGGTCGCCGCCCCTTCTACCTACCTACACAACACATAAATAAATACATAATAGGGGTCGCGCTCGCGGTCGGTCAGGTCACGTCTCGCGCCCCCGCCCGTGTTGAGACGTTAGTTCGTTGCCGTAAAATGTAGGTAGGTATCTAAACATAACTATTAAAATGTCTCAATGCGCTCGTGCTCACAAATAAGTCGGTTCGGCAAAATGAGTTCCATTGTATATAGGTACAAAAATATAAATGTATGTTTGTAATGGATTTAGTCTGAAATAAAGTTAATAAATTATTATATTTTTTTGGTAAATGACTGTGCACAAAACTGACCTGACTGACTGATGAGGCTGTAGGCTCGCCTTCTATTATATGGGACTTAAATATAACTGGCAAAATGTAGGTGTACTATAGCTGTACACCTCTGTCTAACCCTTCTCATATAGACGTGATGTTAAGTTGTTTATAATAGGTCTTTACCTATGAAATTACCGTTCTGCAGTACTGGCCATTTCAAATCAAAATAATTTTTGTTTGGCTAAGAATTCTAATTTCAAATTAATTTTATTTTAAAAACATGGAATTCTCTTTTCAAAAGAAGTCATTTGTTTAATGATTAGTGTTACATTTTCATCGCATTTCAATCTTTTTCGTCATCATGGATACGTTAAAAATTCGAGTAATTATGGAATATGAGTACCGTCGTGGCAGCAACGCGGCCCAAGCGGCACGCAACATCAACGACGTTTACGGAGCTAACACTACAAACCAACGCACCACCTGTTATTGGTTTGCTCGCTTCCGTTCTGGAAATTTAGACCTGAAAAATGAACCTCGCGGTCGTCCGAAGACTTTGGTCGACAATGACGAATTAAAGGCGATTGTGGAAGCTGATGATACACAATCTACGGCTGAATTAGCAGCAGCTTTCGACGTTAGCGTCAAAACAATATTGGTCCATTTGCGTCAAATTGGCAAGGTAAAAAAGCTTGACAAATGGGTGCCCCACGAACTCAATGATCGCCAGCGCGAAGTACGCGTCGAGGCGTGCCTTGCACTGCTCAACAGACACACAAATGAAGGAATTTTGAACCGCACTGTTACCTGCGATGAAAAATGGATTATGTTTGATAACCGCAAGCGCTCAGCGAGTTGGTTGGATCCTGGTTCAGTACCTAAACAATGCTCTAAACGAAAACTTACCCCTAGAAAAGTGATGGTTACTGTTTGGTGGTCTAGCGCCGGTGTGATTCATCACAGCTTCTTACCAAACGGGGTGAGCATTACTGCAGATGTGTACTGTGAAGAACTGAACACAATGATGGAGAAGCTGGCACATCTCCAACCAGCATTGGTCAATCGCTCGTCTCCGCTGCTCCTGCACGACAACGCGCAACCTCATACTGCACAGCAGACGGTCTCCAAGTTGCAAGAACTGGGGTTGGAAGCTCTCCGTCATCCGCCCTACTCACCAGACCTTGCGCCTACAGACTACTACTTTTTCCAGAATTTGGATAACTTCTTGGCGGGAAAAAAATTCAATACACGAGAGGTAGTACAAAATGCCTTTGAAGAATTTGTTGCCTCCCGTCCAGCTGATTTCTTTAGGAAGGGCTAATTAACTGCCACTGCGTTGGCAAAGATGCATTGATTGCATGGTTGATTACTTCGATTAATACAAATAAAAAATACATGAAAAAAATTTCATACAAAACGGCAATTTCATAGGTAAAGACCTAATATTTTAAATGACTGTATATACTATACAGTGTTATGGAGGTCAGTTAGGCAGTCGCTCAGTGTAAAATACTAGTATTCAGCTGCACCCAGATAGACTGGAAGCTCACCAGTGTTGTTATCGTAAAAATCTGGGTTGCCGTATGTCACATTCTGATTTGCCGTATTTTAAGAGATAAAATACTAAAATGCCGTATAATTTAAAAATATTTATTCCTCATTTGTTTCTTCTCCATAAAAGTTTCTTATCGCTTCTATCAGATTCATGTTTATCTAGTGTGTATATATTCGTAATTCGACTCATAGTCCGGCCAACAAAAGTTGATCCTGAAAACACGTGCGAAATTTAAAAGTACAAGACTGTTTATCCCTGTAAATAGTGCGATAACACGTGTTATTACTTGAAATTTTATTTTAAGTAAATGAAATTAAACTTCAATTATCAACACGTGCTATCGCACTATGTTTAGAGACAAACAGTCTTGGTTTTTTTTCAATTTCGCGCCTATTTTCATGATCAACTTTCGTTAGCCAGACTCTAGATAACACAATTTACTTTAGTTCAGTATGTTATCTCATTCTTTTTTAACTGAGGCGAAAGAGATGGCGCGATACAGCGATATGATTTCTGTTTTTAGTCGCGAGTCGGGATTTCCCAGGACTCCCGGGAGTGGTACGTTTCGTTGTGCTAGTTTAAAAACGTTTCGTTTCACTTACAGCCAATTGCCGTATGTTTTGAAACGGCATTGAAAGGCCTGCCGTATGCCGTATTTTCTGAAAAAAACGTCGATTACCGTATATTACAGTAATTGCCGTATCAATAACAACACTGAAGCTCACCCCAAATAGTTGGGAAAAGGCTAAATAGATTGTTTAGATTTACTAGCGTCGTTGATATCGACAAAAGGTGTGCACACTGCGGCACGCTAAAGCAAATAAATCTACGCTTTCGGTACGCCCAGTGGATAACACAACTGAAATCGGGCTTATTTACGTAGACACTTGTTAACACCCACTTCCTCCTGCAATTCTCCGATTGAAATTACTTCCCTAACCTTTTGAAGGACACGAACAAAAAGGCCTTTTGACTTGACCTTTAAAAACAAAACTAATCATACTAAAAACGGCGAGAATTTTTTTTGCAAATGTCATCTTTCCTTTGACGATTTGTGAACATGTTAATGTTACAATATCAGGGATCATTCCATCAGTCGGAGTAACCGTAGTGTCAATAACAGAATGCAATCTCATCTCGGCGACAATCAATGTCAAAATTTTATTTTATTTTATTCATAATGGAACAATATACAGCTATAATATAAAATGTTTACAAATAACACTAGGCTCATAAGTAGTGTTAACAATATTGCAGCCCACTAAATTATCCGCATGTTTACAAAAAGATGATGTAAAAAAGCGCCACTAGATTAGCGTTCAGATTTGAAACATAAATAATAATGTTGGTATTTTAAATGAATTTTTGACATAAAAGAATGCAAACATTATTAAAAATACGATGATTGCCCCGCTGTTGGCTACGATTGGTCGCACTGGTAGTTACCATTGGTAGTTTTTCAAGTGTCAAGGTTCTGATCAAGATTGATTGACCTTGACATAAGGGTGGTATTTTGTGGTAATGGTGTGCATAATGAACACAAATGTGTCGAAAATTCTTTCACGCAACGTGTTTGTGTGATTACTCAGCTTGTTTGTCAAATCAAGGGCCAGTAAATTATGTAGCTGGAGTGTTTGTTGTGTCGTTCGTGACTACTGATAGATCTCTTAACGATAATTCATATTCATATAAATATTAATATAACGAATATGAATATTCACTTCATTTTATTGTATGTGTTGCAAAACCTTTTTTTTGTCAGGCGCCTTCTCCCTTACTCACAGGACAATTTACCAAAGTTTCATTATAATCGGTCGAGCAATTTTCGAGTTTATGCAGTTTATTGTCGGAATCTACCTAAAGCAGAAAATCATGATCAATTTTTTTCTCTTGCAGATTTGATTCTACTGTTGAGCTGTTGAATCTCCTATTGTCATAAATTAATTTCTTCACGCACAGTGATGAAGTTGTCTATTGTCTTTAAATTAAAAAAAATACCATTGGAACATAATACACTGGCCGTCAAAACTAAGTACCACACTTGTAAAATTGCAATAACTTTTAAATTACACAAGATATATTTTCGAAATAAAAAGGAATAAAAAAAGAATTTAATTTGTTATATAAAAACTTTATAGCCGATAACCGTTTTTCAAGCTCAAATGGTTCTTAGAAGCAAGTAATTTGTATATTTTGTGTGTCTTTTGTATGCACTGAATATAAATTAAATTAAATCTTTTATTTCAGACCTTATAGTCCATTTGGTTAGTATACACACGACTTAGAAACTAGTGTTAGTACTTACGTCTACCAGAAAAACGATACAAACTATTAATTATTACGCCACAGTGGCATGTAGGCGTATCCAATGTCCCAGTATGGGGCTGTCACACCTATTAGCTATCGTTTTCAGGATGCTGTTGGGGCTGGCGCTGGATATGTTTTATCTATCTATCTTATCTTATTTAATTTATTTTAATCAAACCTGGTCTTAGTAAAACCAAGAAAAATACAGAAACGAAAAGAAATCAGTCTTTAACAAAACACAGCGATTCTATCCAACGACGTGTAAACAAATGTCTGCACACACGTTTCCTTGTACAATTCCTGGAAGTTGGCTTGTTCCTCCTTATGAACAACAACAATACGTGTAGGATAATATTATGAGATATGTTTTAGTATAGTTTTAGTGCTGTAGTCTATAATTTTGGGAATGAACGCGTTTGTAAGTTTATGTTTATGCGCCGTTGGTCTCATAGCGACTGCCGAGGGTCCTGAGTTCGATTCCCAAGTGAGGTAAAGTGTTATTAGGTTTACCATTAGGAATTTCTAGTTACAGTCCGAAGTTGCACCTGCATCAAGGGGGCGATTATTTTTTTTTTTTTTTTTTTTTCGGTGGGAAATCATCAAATGACTTCTCCCGCTCTGGGCGGAGCGGAAGGGTGTGTCAGACTCTTACTGACTAAAACCCACCCGTGTTCCTTCAGTTGCCTGTTGCCAGGGTCACGGTATCCCTTTCGGACTATTCCGCAACCCCGGCAGGATTCTACCCCTCATACTAAACAAAATTCACCATGAAACTCGTATCCGATTTGTGAAAAAATCTATACAACAATAATAATTCATGTACGTTTTTAAACTTTAATCGTACTTGGCACTTCACAAACAAAACGGTGGCACTATAGAGACCGGCATTAATTTATCAATCAGTAAACCAAATCAATTAGGTAACATTACTTTCCAACATTCATAGCTTGAGTGCTGAAACGATATATGCATGACGTAGGTAACTGAAATCTGAAAGCAAACATTTTTCATTCATACTGTATATTTATTTATACCGGTATCGGTAGTTTGAACAGTAGGTAAAGCAAACTGTTGGAAAACGATTTTATTTGCAAATGGCAGAAATGTGAATCGTTCTGAATAATAAAAAATGAAAACCTGGAAACGAGTTTATGACTTAACAGTTATATGGTTTTGCATAACATCACGCTTGATTTTCTCAAAGGAGTAGTAGTGGTGTAGGTACAATTATATCTTTCTACACCCACATTTCGCCAGCTATGTTTTAAATTCTGTGTAAATTGCTCCGTTGGTCTCTTGGGTGGGTCCTGCATATTAGGAATTTCTCACTTGTTTTGCATGTGGCGATGTAGATACCACCAGTATCTACATCGCCACATGCGCACTACGCATCAAAGCCCTGACGTCACATAAATCCTGCATCGCGCAATTAAAGTTTACAGTGCAATGGACATATATACAAGAACCCGACAGTATTCGTAGGGCAGTTGCCCGCCAGACACAACACCCGTCTGGTCGGAGGATCCTCCCTTTTCTATGGTGGATGAGCGAACTTCACACTCTGTTCCTCATACCCCTAAAATATCATTCATTCATTCCGAATTAGGAAGTTTGCGGTGTGATACACCCGTGCCTCATAAGCCGTTGCTCCTGCGCCTGATCTCTCTCCGCTCGTGTTGGATTTCCGTTCCATCTTATCGTATTATGAGAGGGAGGAAAGAGAGAATGCACCTGTTTCTGCGCCCACACCAATGCACTATACTCGTAGTATCTCCCGCGTCAATGGCTAGTCTCCGCTGATATTAGTCGCCATGACTGAAATACGGTCAGGATTCGGTAATTGGGGACAAGCTTCAAGAGTCGTGCTGTCGTGAGTTCGAACCCAGCCAGGTAGTTTTCTTTGTGTATTTAATAACATCACCACTCCTCTCAAAACAGTGGAGGAAAACATCGTGAGGAAACTGGCATATCCTAGAACCAAAACTTCAAAGACATGTGACATCCACCAACCCGTACTATACCCTCTCCTCTCACAGAGAGGAGGCCTGTGTCCCAGCAGTGGGAACATTATAGGCTGATTATTATAAGCTTTATTTCATTTTGATTACATATAAATTATATTTTTAAATATTAGAATATATAAAAACATTTAATAATATAAAAAATAGTAGCCCACCGGTATCGGGAACAGGGTCCAAGCTACCGGCGGTCAGGGCTCCAGAGAGAGGAACCTCCTAACAATGCGGGCCGTGTCCAGGAGTACCGCTTTCTGAATCCAGCTGCCCAACTTATTATAAGCTTATTATTATAAGCTTCAAGAGTTTAAAATATTTTCAATAGGTAAAGGTGCCATTAAAATATACATGAGTCCTTCAGATTGCTTTTCTAAATCCGAATATTTTTAATACGTGGTCTGCTGAAAGTAAGTTTAACAAACGTGCCAAGTTATAACCATTCGATATTTTGCAGTAAGTTCTTGTTGAACCATACGACCAGGCTAGGTTCCACTCAAAATTACTTCCAATGCACATATAAGTTTAACCCTAAACCGTCCAACCCCTCTCCCGGCGCCACTAAATAAGAGTCCGATATAACGCCGAACATGCGTGCGGAGCGATCCAATTACCGGCATAATGGGTGCCACACATCAATCCGAAACCACTTCTATTAAATTTTGCGCAGCTGGCATCATCATTTCAAACGATTTCGATTTTAGGAGAGTATAACGAATGTGTGAATAAAGGAGATGGTTTTATTGAAGTTACGTTGTTTATCATGTAGCTCGTGGAATGAAATGAAATGAAATGGCGTGGCTAAGTAATAACAGCCGCACGGGTCGATCCTGCCGGGCTTGGTCCTTGGATGTAATCATCGTGGGTGATCATCTTTACGTCCAGGAGGTTGTGGCGGTCAGATAGGCAGTCGCTCCATATAAAATACTGGTATTCAGCTGCATCCGGTTAGACTGGAAGCCGGCCCCAACATAGTTGGGAAAAGGCTAGGCAGATTATTTTAGATGATTTTTTTTGTTTATCAAGTAGCAATGAGTCAAGCATCTCCCTATCTGGTTCTTCGTATTGGCATGAACTTTAAAATAATAGTTTATGCCGTAGAAAAAAAAATTAACCAATCAGTAATTTCTTTAGAAATAAGCATTACCTTTGTACGTTTTTTTTCTGTTCTTTTCTTCTTGTCTGTTTATTATGTGTGTACATAAATAGTTAAATAAATAAATAATGTGGTACTGGGGGTCTCGCTTAAGGTGTGTCAGACGACAAACTTAGTAATCTAAATAATTCTGTAAATACATCATAAAAAAATATTATTTGGTACGGTCGCGAATTATATTTTGATCAAGATACAACCTGCAAATTGAAAAACACGTAAAACGTTAAATTTTGCGGGCTACACTTGCGGATTCGTTCGAAAAAAAATGTTATGAGAAAATATTACATTAAATTAAAATATGAAAATATTATTTAGATTAAAAAACAGACAAATAATAAAAACATGATAACTACCCACTGCCTCTTGATTTGGTAAAATATTACGTTTTAATTGGGTCGGATATAATCTACTTTCCTTTACACAAAATAAATAGTTTTGTTCTCTAATTGCGTTATCCATTAGTATATTTTTAACATAGTTCATTGGACAATTAGTGACTACTTACTCATGATTGTTATCGTTAATGGGCAACTAACGAAAAAATGTCCATGGGCAATATTATACTTCCAAATTAATCAAGACATAGGGTTATCATTTCAGCTTGTAAGGTGTCATTATATTATTGTAATACATGTTGCTGGGCTCATCGCTAAGTAATAGTAGCCGTGTCGGTAATAACGATCCGTGCGGGCCAATCGATCAGGCTTACCGCAGAAGCCCAAAAGTCTGACAACCAGTCTTACCAATTAGGTATCGTATTACCCAGTTACTGGGTTGTGGAAAAATCACTATAGTGGTATTTAGCTGCATCCAGTTAGACTGGAAGCCGTATATTACAATAATTATTAATTAAAGTTACGTTTTCAAAATAAAGCAGTTCTATCTTCATTATTTCCCATTGTGAAGGTTCCCACAGGCAAGGCAAGGAAACCTAGTTTTTTATTGAGTCTCAACACGCGATAGTAACTGAAGGAGAGTTGTTCAGTACACTCTTAGTCATGCTAGTGTGTAGGTATTAAAATTAAAATACTCAAACTAGATTAAAACGCCCACCCTTCACCACTTCTCAGCAGAAAAGAAAAGTTTATTATTGTCTTTAATTTTTAATAGACTTAAAATAATACATTATTATTAAGTCTTTATGTTTTTAAATTATGTAAATACGTGTCCTAACCCTTTACTTTGTCCATGTATCACATTTATTAAAGATCTGGGTCCATTGTAAAAGGTGTTTAACTTTACCATGTTTTAAAAGCAAAAATACCACTAAATACTATGAAAGGTTTCGTTTTTGTCTATGGATTGTTTTATTACTCACAGACTTATTCATTATTTAATTATAGAATTATCGAGTTAAAAGTTATTGAAGACTTTTAATTTTTTAGTTAATTTAGTATAATTAGTTACCCAATGTTGTATTGTATATTTTACCTAATAAATAATTAGATGACAGCTGTTAAATACTGAATAATTTATGTGATAACTATACGTCATTACATGAATTTTTAATTTATATTTATGATACTTATCGAATTACAAGCGAAGCTGAAACGATTTCATAAATGCAAGTGAGAGCGATTCTCGGCCTCAAACATACGGTGCAATACTACACAAGACGTCGAACACCAGTGTATGCTTGCTTTTTAGATCTCTCCCGTGCCTTTGACCTTGTATCTTACGAGGTTATGTGGGAAAAGCTGCGGGAGAGAAAAGTTCCAGCGGAGCTGTTGCGTATCTTCCAGTATTGGTATTACAACCAGACAAACAGTGTGAGATGGGCCGATGGGCTGTCTGTGTCATATGGGCTAGAGTGCGGCGTGAGACAAGGAGGGATTACATCACCAAAACTTTTTAACCTCTATATAAACGATCTAATCGTTGAGCTCAGCAGCAAGAAAATCGGATGTCGCATTGATGACGTCAGTGTCAACAACATCACCTACGCTGACGATATGGTGCTGCTGAGCCCTACGGTTAGGGCGCTTATAGAACTACTTACTTGTTGCGAGGGCTATGCTCGAGAGCTTGGGCTATTGTATAATGTTAAGGAAAGCGAATTCTTGGTCTTTAAGGCTGGCGGTGCTAAATGTCCTGAGTATGTGCCCCCGATTAAACTGTATGGGAATGACTTATTGCGAGTGTACCAGTTCAAATACTTGGGGCATTATGTAACCGACGACCTTAATGACCAAGTGGGTATTGAGAGGGAACGTAGGGCGCTGGCAGTCCGATGTAATATGTTGGCTCGTAGGTTTGCACGCTGTAGCAGGGCAGTGCAAATTACGCTTTTTAAAGCTTATTGCCAAGTGTTTTACACGTGCAGCCTGTAGACCAACTGTACTCAGCGGGCTATCAGCGCCCTACGGGTCCAATATAATAACGGGTTCAGGATGTTGATGGGGCTGCCCCGTTTCTGCAGTGCATCAGGTATGTTTGCTCAAGCACACGTCGATGACTTCCACGCCATCGTCAGACGGAAATGAAGTCGGCCTCTTTGCTCTGCAGAGTGCGGGAGAGCTCCAACTCCATCCTGAAGACCATAGCGGGGCGGTATGAGTCTCCTTTATTAGGTGATGTTGTTCGAAGATGTATCTCGAACAACAGCCTTGTTACCAAATAGTTAATTAAGTTTTCTAACATAGGTATAAGTTCTCTTTTGTTTACTTATCTTATCCGAAATAATCTTATCCGAAATAAAGATTTTTATTTTTTTATTTTATTTTTGTAAATGTTGCTTTTAATCGACTGTATTCAAAGAAACGTAGAACAAACATTATTTAAACTCTTCCTGATATTCCTCCCGAGTATTCTAGTTAATTAGATACACGAAAGGATTCAATATCAACTCCAGCCTTACATTTTCAATTTCAATTTCAAATTCCATATATATGCAAAGGTATTTTAATAAAATCCCAATGCCGATCAAACTGGGAGTAACGAAAATCACTACCTTTGTTCTTTCGCTAACATTTATTTCAAAAATGTTTCATCTATAATGAAAAACAATTTTGTTTCAGGTACAGACAATGAAACGAAGGATAACCCTGCAGCCGAACACAGCGGCTGAATGAAAATAAAATGTTTATCAGTATAAAAATGAAATACAATAAATGACAGAATGGAAAGATTTATGGATAAGTTAATCGTGCGAGAGAATTTGTTATGGAGAAATGTAACTACGAATTCATAATAGAAACAGGAAAAAAACCAACAAATATCTGGACAATGTAGAAAAACAACGTTGTCTTTTAGAGCTTCCAATCGAGCTCTAAAATGAATCACCAAGAAGAGCTATTAAAAAACATGACAATATCGAAACTATGCAGCACAAACGAATGTCAGAATTCATCGAAAATATCTTTCGAAGTGAAGCCTCCAGATCCCAACACTACGTTCTTCTACCGTCATTACATCGATTCAAACAGTTCTGATTCGGAATTCAACATCGACTATTTCAACGAAACGTTCAGTGATTCGAATTGTACGTTCAAAAATGGAACGTGTAGTGATGTGGACTATAATTTTTGGGCGCTGTCGTTATTAGTGTTTCCTTTGTTGACTTTATTTGGTAATGTTTTAGTGATACTTAGTGTCTCGAGAGAAAGGAGTTTGCAAACAGCAACGAACTATTTTATAGTCAGTTTAGCTGTTGCTGACTTACTTGTGGCTGTGGTTGTGATGCCGTTTGGAGTTTATTATTTGGTGAGTAATTAGTATTGTATTTTTTTTATTACTTAGTAACCGTATATCATAATCTGAATACAAGAAATAATGTTTGCGTTTATAAAAAAATGCAATAATTACAAAAAAAATGTCTATCTTATTTAAAAAAATAACAAGTTTTAATAAAGGCCACATAGAGCTTTAGTACTATGAAAAGATTTCATTTAGAAAAACATATTTGGTCTTAATTGATTTAATTACTCCTTGAATAAGTAATTGACAATGTGACCCAGACGCCAGACAAACGATGTTTTTATTCAGAATCTGAACGACTAATTGGAACACTAATAGAAACAATTTATTCAAATCTCTTTTATGCCATTTAGCTATTCGATTCGCGAAGCTTATTGAGTTTATCAAATCAATCTTTAATGAATTTGCAAGTACATTTTGATAATATATAAATATTGGATGTCACTTTGCAACACTTGGCTTACTTCAAATCGTTGCATAAAGTTAAGACAAGTTTAACGTCAAAAATAAATATAAGGTTACACTAGCGATATTCATGACTTTAATTCAAGCAGTGAGTATAAGTTAGGGAAAGGATTTCAAGTGAATAAATCATGTTTCAGTTTATAAATAAATAACACAAAAAAGAATCGATAAACACTCAATAAAAAACATAAATCATATTCAAAATAGGCTACGATAAATTATCGTTTTTTTAGAAGCTAAACCACAAAACTAAAATCACACACTACATTTAAACACATTGCATATTGTTATAGATTCAATAACGGACTAAACTCGCCTCCCAAACCAACAAGTCACATCACTAGTCTGACACTAATTACCGTATAATCCGTTACACAACAGCGAGTATCGCAGTCTACCACTCTGCAATAACAATACGCGCTTCACAAAGGAACGGATTTCCTCTGTAATGGGTTTATGCCACTAACGTATATTTTTTTTATATTTGGTTTCAAAAAAGGAAAACTAAAGTAGATAAGGCATAAAGCGCATGAATGTATTTATAAGGTACATTAATTTACAAAAGAATGTTCAGTTTTAGTTGTCTGCTTTAATATTTTATGCAAGATTAAACCGTTTTCTTTTTTTATTATTTTAACCAAATTGTGTCTAAATTAAGGTCATGAAAGACTTGTTATTATTCATTCACGGTCTTTATTTTTAATTAAAATGTAATCATTACGAAACAGTACATCATTTATGTTAATTACATAATTATTACGGCGGGCAGGTGAACGTTGCTTGATTGATTATAATAAATTAACTATTTGTGCGACTGTTCGTTTAATATTCATGTGTCGCAGTAATTTAAAGAGCAGTATAAATTGAATACAGTATAAAAGAATGGTCACTTTTATTTGCCAGATAACTTAAATTTAATAAGACAACCCTTTTTTGTCAATTAACTACATTATACGTGATGACACATAGATAAGTAGAAATTGTTTTTAAGTTCATTTGAGCCAAAATAACTTTTGTAATTAAACTTTTATCAGAAGTTTTCCCCGTTTTTTACACAAGAACTCTTTTTTCTTTAAATTATTGAGTTTTACTTTGATGGCGATAAGAAAATTATTTTTTTGGGTTTACTTAAACACGTTTCATTATAACGTATTTTAAAGTGAAATGTAGGTTTACAATAGGCACACCTCTGCCTAACCCTTCGGAGATTACAGGCGTGATGTTATGTCATGTTATGTCATGTTATGATAAAGTGAAAATCATTAGCGTATGGTCCGCCACACATCAGTCTGCACACAGCAAAAACAGCCATACAATACGCCAGTGCCAAAGGGCCGTTCTACCACTACGCCCTGACAGCAGTACATACTTTTATTATTATTATCCTATCAACACGTTTTAAGGCTATTTATAGACCCTATCTTACCAATAACTAGTAGCTAAAATACCTTGAAGCACTGGAGCTACAAAAAAAAAGCGGGAGTGGCAATGTATTTCGCGGTAATCATATACTGCTTATTGTTACATAAACAGGACAAGAAAAGGAGTAACTTTGTTCGATTGATGAAAAGAAATGTAAAACCAACCTCCCGCTGCAGATACGTAAGCACAAACAAAGTAAGTGAAGTTTATTAGCATGTTTGGGATACAGCAGACCTCACTCACCAATAACAATACGCGAGTGACAAAGGATCATACTACGTCCTGCCACACTTGCTTTTATTTTATGTTACCATTGTTACGCAAAAAATACTAGATTAAACATATATAGTTGCGTTCTTCATTCGACCCAAAAAAAAAACATGTAAAACAATCCCACAGTCGACAAATAAAGTCGAGTGAAGTTAATTAACGTCTGATCGCATACAGCAGCGTATCGCAGTCCGCTCTCAGCAATAACAATACGCCAGTGACAAAGGATAGCGCGGTATGTCCGGGTGGGTTGCTACGTATGCAATGTTCGATTATTGGTTAATATAGGCTGGATACTTTTTATTGAAAGATATATTTTATGTTCTTAAAAGAAGCACTACGTACAGTACGCGCGGCTAGCACAGCGGCTTATTTATTACTACGGACCGGCGTTTTAAATGCAACCAGAAAATAGCCTGGCAAAGTGGCCACTGAAGATTTGTTAGAAACAATTGCGTTGTTTCTATATAAATTTCTTAACGCTGCAAGGCCTAGAAGGACATATAGGAACCTTATTGGTGATGTTCTTCAAAAAGATCAAGTGCGTACCTAGTAGTCGAAGCTGGCCTGAGGGGCAATCCCCGTATTTTTTAAGAACATTCGCATCTCATTCGCATGATCAGCCTATAATGTTCCCACTGCTGTGACACAGGCCTCCCCTCGGTGAGAGGGAGTGGGCCGTAATCCACCACGCGGGCCCAGTGCGGGTTGGTAGATATCACATGTCTTCGAATTTTTGGTTCTAAGACATGCCGGTTTCCTCACGATGTTTTCCTTCACCGTTTTGAGAGCAGTGGTGATGAAATTATATACACAAAGTAAAGCGCCTGGCAGGGTTCGAACCTACGACCTACGACTCGTAAGTCACGCATTCGCAATCTGTCAAAAATACAATCAATTTACTAACATTTTTGACAAGTTTGACCGATTGCGACTTGAATGAGAACATTTTATAAGTACGAGGATTGGCCTTCAGAAGTATGAACGTAAACTAATCAAAAGGAGTATGTAAAGATCGTAGCAGATGGTTGCGTTCTACAGTTTCTACCTACCCCGTGGTATAGAAGTCGTGAGTTTATGTATGTATGAGTTTCTATATAACAATCAAGCAATTGTCCCCGAAACTTAATGAAAGTAATAAACAGATCTAGTAGTTACAAACAATCACATTAAAAATGCATACACACGGACATTTACTAATGAACATTTATTATTGTAATGGCACAGAAGTCCATTCAATCGGCATAATAGATACATTGCGCCATTAGCAGTCATAATAGGCGTGTTTATAAACTAGTAATAACTCAAAGGCTCTCTGTTTTGTAACAGACAATGTTTATGTATTCTGTACTGGTAGTTAATTATGAATTCTTTTTTTTTCATAAAACTGATAAAAAATGTGGTGGTTACTCGCAATTTACCAAAACGTAAACTAAAGCCCCTTTTACACGATGCAAGCTTCTTGCATATGGCATACAATAAAATTGAATCAACAAATTACTTACTTAGCAAATATTACTGTTCTTTCAACATATTATTATGACATGAAGAACCTGATATTATTATGCCACTGTTCTCCAGCCTCTGAAGCTGCGGGCTATCGAAACTTAGTTATGGGCTCAGTTACCGAACCCCCCCCCCCCCCTCCCGCCGAGCGGCGGGTGCGCAGCGCGCCAGCGCTCGCACAAAAAGCATAAACACTTGAGAAATACTAAACGCACTTCATAGACCACATACTTGTGTATAAACAATAAGCGGGTAACTAAAATAGAACTTACAAATAGAGAATGTTACGTAGTGGGCTTTGTTTTTTGTTTTGACCGTATCTCTAAAACTACTGGATCGATTTTTATGAAATTTTCGCAGGTTTTATTATAAATACGTAAGTAATCTAACAACAATAAGAGATTATGACATTAACAGAAAAAAATAAACAGATGTCACGGCAATTTTGACGTGACACACGCGTCAAACTTCAACAATAAAAAAAAAAAAGAAATTATGGTTTTTAATGAGTAAGTCGACTAGAATATCTATCTGCCCATAGGCTTAAATTGACGATAAATACCCTTATTTATAAGTAGAAATAGAGATTTAAACGCGCGAAACGCGCGAACCCTCTGGTACGATTTCGTACCAGCGGGAGTTTACGCCGATTGCCGTTTGGTACCGATTTGTCCCAACCGCATTCTTACAAGTAATTAAGCTTAACGTAATGCTACGAAATATGCTACGGCGTAGCTTGAATTGTACTACGGCGTAGCACACACTGTGCTACTACTATCACCAATAATAGTCTACATATTTTTGGAATATTTTACGTTTACTTTGTGAGATACATTCTCTCGCTCTCTTCTCATATAATTATTATATCACTTTTCTATATTTTTTCGGTTATCACACATGAAACTTTGGAAATCAAATCAAACCATTTCATGTTGAACATTATTAATTAAACTGAGCTTACTGATATAGTGAAACATAGTTTCTCTATTGAAAATTTAACTTCTAGTCACTGTTTAGTATTGCCATACTAATTTATATTCACATCTATACTTCTCTTTCACACAATCTCGGTCTCCCTCTATCTCTGGTACAGCCATTCATCATACACGCGCTCCGTAAAATTATAGTAATAACTGTGGAATCAATCCACGAATTCTATTGTGATGTGAAGTGTACAAAACTTAAAGAAAAACATGCGGGGCAGTCAAACTAAGAACAATGCGTAACCTCAACGTAATTCAAACGGTAGACGGAAGATGGCGCTAAAAAAAAACACTTCAAGCGTGACGATGACGCGAGTTCCATGAGTTTTGTTCACTAAAGTGCTCAACGCGCCTAAAGAAGTTTTCACTTCAAAAATATTAAATAGTGGTGTCTAGTGCATGTGTTTACTCAAGCAACCTGCAGGCGTAGCATGATGAGCACCGTATAGTTGACGGAAGAGTAGACAAAAATGACGTTTCCTGTAGACAGTAGACAGTACGACGGCAGCAAAGAAGAAAGAGTCAATTGCACTTTTTACGAAATTCAGTCTTTTACATAATTCGACTAGGAATTCTTTGTTTTGTCATAGGATTTATCGGTTGTCAGTATGATTTTGACAGTAAGGATAGAAAACTGTCTTCCGAAATAGTCTACCTACAAAAAGACAGACAAAGATCGTTAGAAATGAAAGACAAAATGACAGATTGTAGAAGGATTTCTACGGTGCGATGTCAAAAATGAAGAAACTAACTGTCACTTTGTATAGAAAAAGCTATGTCTATTCTTCGTAGAGATGGAAAGCGCCATGCTACGCCTGCTGTTAGCAACAGCTAAGCGTTTCTTACAACATTCTCTACAGTTTTACAACACAGGCCAATTAAAACCGACCACAGAACGCCTCACAGATGTGCTAATCACTTAACCCTCACCGTAACTGGTCAAACAGAACCTTCATTATTTAACCCCACTAATCACAAGCGGTCGCTTAGACCAACAATTAGAATTTATCAGCGAGTTGTTGGTTCAAACAATTACGTTGTTTCGGCGAGATAAGGGTTAATGTTTTATGAAAAGGCGTATTGTCATGTTATGTTAGTTGGGTGTTGGTAAACTGGAGATGTGTTTTGATCATGTGGTAATATAGTAAACACAATCTGTGAGATTCAGCGATTTCGAAGCTTTAAAACCTTTTTTAAGGGTCTACCTTTTTTAAAGTTCTACTAACTCGGTTTGGTAGGCCTTGTTCAGAGTCCTAAATCCTTAAAGAGTCCTTATCTAAGTGACGTAACATCACGCCTGTATTCTCCGAAAGGCTAGGCAGAGGCGTACCAATAGTACACCCACATTTCGCCAGTTATGTTTAAGTTCCATGTAATAGGGGGCGCGCCTATTGCCATCAATCGGGCACAATCCAGACTCCCGGCTGCTACTGAGCTATTCCAGATGGAAAAACCCAATAACACTTTGTCTGACCCGGGAATCGAACCCAGGCCAGGACCTCATGCTCAGCAGTAGCGCTTGTGACCACTAGACCAATGAGGCATTCAATCTTATCTTAGTCTGTCATAGCAACTATGTTAATAGCATATTTGTGTTTCGTCAGTATATCACTGCCTCTCGGCAGTGATATACTGACGAAACACAAATATGCTTATGCCTATTATATCTCTATAATACTGCTACGTATTTATTCATCATCAAAAAAAAAAAAACGATGATGGGAAATCATCAAATGACTTGTCCCGCTCTTGGCGGAGCGGGAGGGCGTGTCAGACTTTAATTGACTAAAACCCACCCCTGTTCCTTCAGTTGCCTGTTGCCAAGGTCCCGGTATCCGTTTCGGACTTTCCCGCAACCTTGCCAGGGTGACAAGGTTGATAGTCTAGGCTGTGCGAAAAACCAAACTATACCAACTAAACGTCAAACAGTTACTAATAATAGAACATAATTACTACATTACTACACAATATTTACTTATTTACTTAAGGAATTCAATTAAGTAAGTTACAGGCATTCCTAACAATGTACACACAAATTAAAGGTCCTTTGTAAATCACGGTGGGAGGTGTATTATTAGTTACTATCTTAACAATATATCAAGTAAATGGATACTAATTAAAGGAAAAGTACTATTTCCGACAGTACTTTGTTAAAAACTATAGCTATAATATAACTATATTAATAATTAATTTCGTCAAGGGAACTTGACGAAATTAATTATTAATGTTAAGTTTAGAAATGTATAACAAAATATATGAGTTTTCTTTTGTTTCATTCTTACATACATACATAATCAGCCTATAATGTTCCCACTGCTGGGACACAGGCCTCCTCTCTATGAGAGCGAGTGGGTCGTAATCCACCACACGGGCCCAGTGCGGGTTGGTAGATGTCACATGTCTTCGAATTTTTGGTTCTAAGACATGCCGGTTTCCTCACGATGTTCCTTCCTTCCTTCACCGTTTTGAGAGCAGTGGTGATGAAATTATTTACACAAAGTAAAGCGCCTGTCGGGGTTCGAACCTACGACCTACAACTCGTAAGTCGCGGCCGTTACCACTGGACCACCGCTCCTTATTTGAAAGAAAAGTTCATATAAATCTGACCCATTTCTTAAAATATCTAATACACCTCCAACTCTCATTAACGAGACACAATAGAATTTTAATTTTTATCGGCCATTAGAAGGCCAATCGACAGGTTAAATAGCACCGATTCGTTTTGTTCATTGTGTAAATAGGTAAGCGAAATCACTTTTACGCGTCATATTAAAAAAATATTTAAAATGCTAGCTAGATGAGATCGGCGTTTCCTATCTGGTCAGATAATAGAGTAGTCACTCTGAGAAGAAAGACCGAAACAAACTCAGAGGTCGGGTCAGGCAAACGCACTGTTAAACAGGTCCTGTAAATTACAGTATTTTTATAGAATATAGCCCAGCAAGTAAGTTGTCATGAATTCGAAACCCATCCAATCAAAACGTACTTTATTCTATTCTATATTGTTGATGTGAAATTGACTTCACACATCTTCACAAGCCTACACAATAAATGATTGAATTTCAGTTGACAAAGGCCGACAGGCTACATCAAGAAGTTTCCTCCCTCCATTAGGAACCATTTTTCTCATGAATAGAGTTCATTTCTATTATTCGTGGAATGCCTTTTATTTCTATATGATATTCGTATGATCAGCTCACCTCACATTTTGATCTATTATTTATATTATAGGAGCTTTCGTTTGCACATTTTTTTAGATATTCCATTTGTGATATGCCTGGGTATGACTGGCTTTATCAAAGGTTATGATATGATACTATACTATAAATATGCTATGCTATGCTATTGTAGTCAGTTTGAGAAATTAATAACCGGAGTGAAGGAGTGTGAATTATGTAAAAGTATATCTGACTCTGCTTGATATGTCGAAAAACGAAACCTAAAACCTTTTTTTTTTAGTGTGGGATATCATCAAATTTTTTCTCTTGCTCTGGGTGGAGCGGGAGGGTGTGTCAGAGTTTTACTGACTAAAACCCACCCATGTTCCTTCAGTTGCCTGTTGCCAAGGGCCCCGGTATCCCTTTCGGACTGAAACCTAAATATAGAAATACAGGGTGACTGGGACATCGACGCGCAACCTGTTACTAGATTCAGTACATGATTGGTGACAAGGTGGAGGTGTGACAGGAATTACTGAAAAAATAATGATCAAAATATTGTTTACTAGCTGTGCCCCGTCGTTTCACCCGCGTAAGTCTCGATTCCTTGGGAATATCGGGATAAAAAGCATCCTATGTCCAGGTTATGGTCTATTTAGACCAAATAATAGCCCAGAATACAGATCTAAAAAATACCATTGAATTCTTGAGTGGTAAATATGATGATTTGGTAAACAAATTGACTCTTTTAGAAAAGGAAAAAAAGAGCTCATTAGAGTACACTGCATCTTTGGAGGAAAAGGTCGAAAATATGGAACGACATTCGAAATCATCAAGTATAGAAATTCGGAATGTGCCTAAAAAGCCCAGTGAATCTAAAGATGACCTTGTAGAAATTGTTAAGACTCTAGGAATTACTGTGAACACCGAAATTCAAGCGGGTGAGCTCCGAGATGTGTATCGTCTCACTAGCAACAGGAAGCCCCAAACAGATGGCCCTATAACTGCCGAGTTTACTTCTACCATAACCAAGGAGAAATTTCTAGCAAACATTAAAAAATACAACCGAGACCACAAGACCAACCGACTTAGCTGCTCACACATCAAAATGGCAGGCAATAGTCCTATATTTATCTCAGAGAGTCTTACCACTAAAGCCAGGAAGCTGTTTTACCAAGCAAGAGAATTTACCAAGCTCAATGACTATGCATATCAGTGGACATCACATGGTAAAGTTTATATTAAAAAGGAAGACGGAGCGCCGGCTAAGAGAATTACCCAGGAATCAGACTTCGAACGGCTGAAACAACAAAACAAATGACTAGAGTCATTTATTAACTCACTAAAATGCGACCTACTTGAAACACAAATGGTTCATCTAAAAATTACTTGCCTTGTTTTTCTTTTATTTAGCATGGATTTAAGATTTTCTATTTTGATTTTTATATTCTTGTACGTGCATGCCAACACACTAAAACTAGATATCAGAAACCTGTTTGCACAATACATACAATCATCACACATATCAACAAATTACAAACACAATACATTCAATACATTACATAAGTTTTCAATAAACACATCTACATTTATCTCACTGTACCTTCTACATCTCATATACATATACATAATTTATAAACGGTACTATAAATGCGTGACCGCTTTGTTTTTGCTTAGTTTATTTAATGTGGTGGTAGTTTATGTTGGTACATTTTTATATTTTATATTTAACATTCGATTGCAACGTTAATCTAAATATAACAGAACAAGTAGATACGGCTGACCCAATTGAATGTATATCAATTAGTGACACCACTCTTTGCTCGAAACTACTTGACCATAATTTCCAAAAGCAAAGTGGAATAACGATATTAAGTATTAATATTCGTAGTATTAACTGTAACTTTGACCTTTTGGTAGCTTTTATTTCCGCTCTAAACATGCGCGTGGACATTATTGTATTGTCTGAGTGCTGGACAAATTTGAACAATCCGCCTCCAAATATGAATGATTACAACCAATACTGGACCCACACTAGCCTAAACCAAAACGATGGTGTGGTGGTATATGTTCGCAGTGATATTGTGGCATGTGTCTATGAGCCCAGGATTAGTGAGGGAAATTGCCTAATCGTTACTTTTAAGCCTGACTATACAATAATCTGCTCCTATAGGCCACCAAGTTTTAAAAATCCTAAGCCCTACCTTGAATCACTTGATGATATCCTATGTAAATTCCGGACAAAAAACGTAATTTTTACCGGAGATATTAATATTGACATTTTACCTCAAAATCTCTCTAGTGTAACCCAAGAGTACCTAAACCTGATGGCTCTGCATGGATTACGACCGGGCGTTGACCAACCAACACGCATCAAGACATGCATTGATCATTTTATGGTTAAGTGCGCACAACGATGGAAAACAGCAGTTTTTGAACAGCCTATAACAGACCACTGTCCGATACTGTTATACATTAATAGCTCCAAATTACCAAAAAAAAGTTCGGTGCACGACAGAGTAATGATAGATTATACTACAATAAATAAAATACTAAGTGAAGAGACTTGGGAATACCTATATAACACAACGGATATAAGTATCGCAACAGAAATACTAACTTCAAAACTAATAAACATTATTACAAATAATACTAGTGCTATAAAGCAATCAAATAGAAACAAACCAATAAAACCGTGGATAACAAAAGGAGTAGTCAAGTGCATTAGAAAGAGAGACAGGTTACACAAAGCAGCAGCAAAGACACCGGGCAATATACTTTTACATAAAAAATATCAAAGGTATAGAAATACGTGTAATTATATAATAAAAAACTTGAAAAAGCAGTACTACCAAGAAAAACTAAATACTAACAAAGGCAACATAAAGAAAACTTGGGAAATAATTAAAGAAGTATGTGAAATGAAGAAAAATATTGAACCCACAGTCGAACTATTAGATATTGATGCTTCACCAAAACAGTCTCTAGATAGGGTCAATAACTTTTTTACTGGAGTAGGAGAAGCATTAGCAAATGATTTACTGAATAGGATGGGTAAAACGGAACAGGATCTATCGCGAGAAGCTGCCCAGGATACCTCACCAACAGACTCTATGTCATTCACACCTACGGATCCCTACGAAGTGAGGGGTATTATTCTAGGGCTAAGATCGCATACCGCACCCGGCTGGGATAAAATTACTGCAGAGATTCTGAAGAAGAATGTTGTATGTCTCGCACCACCTATAACATACATGTGCAATCTTAGCCTGTCAACCGGCAGGTTCCCATCCTCATTTAAAAAGGCAGTTGTCTGTCCTATTTTTAAATCTGGGAATAAGGACCAGCCAAATAACTATCGCCCTATCTCTCTTCTATCAGTGCTATCCAAGATCTTAGAAAAAGTCGTCAACAAGAGAGTCATTAACTACCTGGAAAGTAACAAACTGCTTAGCGACTACCAATTCGGGTTCAGAAAATAATAAATCTACAGAGGATGCAGTTTTGGCATTAACGACAACTCTTGTTTCATGTCTAGATAAGGGGGACAGATGTCTTGGGGTCTTTTTAGACCTTCAAAAGGCATTTGATACCGTGTCGATTAAAATACTTTTAACACGTTTGGAGAACGTTGGCATAAGAGGTCTAGCGCTGGACTGGTTTAAGGACTATTTAACAAATAGGTCTCAGCGTGTTAGAGTAGCTGGCTACGAGAGTACCGACTCCATATGCAAATATGGCGTACCCCAGGGAAGCACGCTGGGGCCTACACTATTTCTTATTTATATAAATAGCCTATGCAAGATAGCCGCCAGCCTCCCGTACATGGATCTACTTATGTTTGCTGACGATACGGTATTGGTGTTTCATGGTCCCACTTGGGACATGGTATTTGGAGTAGCTGAGACCACCTTGGCAGAGGTGACCACCTGGTTGGAGAGCAGTCTTCTATCGCTGAACACTAGCAAGACAAAATATGTCTGCTTTAGTAAAACATCAGCAGGAAAACCTACTGCGTCATACGACCTGAAAATACATACCTTCCCGTGCAATAGAGGAGAGTTCTATACCAGCTGTGACTGTGCGACACTATCTCGAGTCGCCTCTGTTAGATATCTGGGTGTGACGCTGGATGACCAACTTACATGGACTATGCATCTATCGCTGACTATAGCTAGAATAAGGAAACTAGTTTATATATTTAAAAACTTGCGGACAGTTGCAACTGGGACTCTTCTGATACAAACTTACCGAGCTTTGTGCGAATGCACCATCAGATACTGTATTTGCGCTTGGGGAGGTGCAGCAAAAACACATATGATTGGAGTCGAGCGGGCACAGCGGATGGTGCTAAAAGTACTTTTGTACTTACCGTATCGGCATCCAACATCTTTGGTGTATGAACTGGCAGGAGTCTTATCTGTCAGAAAAATATTTGTGTACGAAATGCTGCGCAGATATCACAAGCGTGTTGTCCCTGACCTGCCCATATCACGAAAGCGCGTAGAAAGCTGCCCTGTGCCTCGCACTAGATCAAAATTTGCTAGAAGGTTCTACTATTATTTAGCTCCACATTCCTATAGTAAATATGATAAAGCCCAAAAGGTTAGGGAGTTGAGTAATAATAAATTTAAAATTACTACATTTGAATGGTTAAAGACCTTGGATTATGTAGATGTAGAAAATCTCTTAAAAACATAATTCACTGCACTTTCACACACACAGATACACATTTTTATTCACTGACCCACGCATACACACACTTTCACCCTCTTACACACTCACTCACACCCACCTATACACACACGAACTCATACGCATGGCAGCACCTTTGTAAACTAATTTATATTGTAACCTTTTATTTTTCTTTTATTAAATTCGATAGGACATACGAATATTGTCACCATAGGGGAAGACACTAACACCTGCAACACAGTCTTGACTAGCGCAGGTGTTAGAGAATCTTATTATATTGTAAATGTCCTTATGTCAATAAAGTTTATTATTATTATTTATTATTATTATTATTACCCCTGTGCCAAATTTCATCCAAATCCGTTCAGCCGTTCACGCGTGATGGCGTGACCAAGGGAAATAGGGATTTATTTTTATATATATAGATTAGCATTGTGCTATGTTAGCACTTACATTGTACTATGATAGGAACAAATGGTTTATCCTCTCTCACTTTCAAGGTAAAATTCTAAACTCTAGACACTTTTACTTCTTCTTTTTTCTTCTTTTTATAACCTAACCTAACCTAACCCTTCAGGGAATACAGACGAGATGTTATGTTACGTTTACCTTCTTTGAACGTTAACCCAGGACCTCAAAGCCATGTCAATCTTTATTAATAAAGACCTAACTGAAACAAAAAATATGCAATTCTAATTATGACCACGACCCAGACTGCAATCAATTTGTAATAAGCATGTAACTCAAATATTTACACGACTGAAAAGTCGAATATATCGTGAAAACAACTGTTATTAAGGTACCAATACTCTAGCAAATAAATCATTCATTCATTTATTTATACGCTCGCTCACTCATTCATTCATTAAAATGTTGGTCCTCGCAGATGAAAAATGGTTTAAAGTAAAGTAAACTAGTATAACCGCAAGAACGTATGAAATATTATATCAAACAGATTTAGACCAGAGTTTCGAATTGATAATACCTAAGTATGTAGGCACAAGTGTGGCTACCTAAAGCCACATACCCTCTATTTTAATATGAATACTTTATGAACATTATTACACGGAAACTGTATAATGCTTAGATATAATCTAAGGTTACATGCCTTTCATGTTTGTAATCCCTGAAAGTTTAACCAGAATTCTACACTCAAGGCTGTAACTACGAAAATCCAACAGGAAAACAGCTTAAAGTTGTCCTTCCTAGAATCGTCTGTGGACCTCAAGTTTGATGGCTTAGAACCACTAAATCAGCATTCTCACATTCCTGTTATCATTAATTGCCTTTGGAACCTAACCATTTATTCCTTGAAAGGTGGAGGTACAAAGAATCCTTTGGTGATATTAACAGCCAGTACAGAAAGACACAATTTAGATGTAGCATTTTGAAAATTTTCATTCATTCATTAAAATTTTATGACTGATAGGTATTAACTGGCACAGTGCGGTTAGTAACTAATTTCTGATGTAAGAGATTTTATGCCGCCGAGTTGGCTTCACATCAATCAATCAATCAACTCAGCCTTTCACAGTCCACTGCTCGACATAGGCCTCTCCCAGGCTGCGCCACAAAACCCTGTCCTCCGCCTTCCGTATCCAGTAACTATCCCAGCCAACTGTTTAAGGTCGTCGGTCCATCTAGCTGGGAGGCGTCTCACACTACGCTTGCCGATACGCGGTCTCCACTCTAGGACTCGTCTGCTCCACCGCCATCACATGCATGGCTTCACATGCCGTCGAGAAATATCATTCAGGCATGCTAGTTTCCTCACGGTGTTTTCCTTCACCGTTTTTGAAGCAAGTGATAAATATAAAATACCTACCAGAATCCGAAAAGCTAGTTTAAATTAAGATAGGTCACTGATCTATGTCCTACATTGTCTTATCTAACATCTATTGGCTCGTAAAACTTTGTGAGACGACGCAGCTAACTGCAAGACTTTGTAATTGCTTTTAGATTGAGAAGGATAAAAAGGTTTTATTGTCTTTGCAGTGGATCTGACTACGTAAACTTTAGTGATGAACTTATATTATTGAAAATGGCGGTCAGCAACGGTTTTCAAGAAAATAGTCTTCGTTTTTACGATATGCAATTTCTCATACATTGTTCTTTTCAACTAACTACGTACAATGATACGTTTCATCAGAAAATTAATATTTAATTGATAACTTTACTACTACTTATTAAACAAGGTACTGAATTATACTGGGTATTAATTAAAATACTAACTACATCCAAAGTTCTGTATTCGGTGACTTATTTACATTGTCTAAGTATTTTCAAGGGCGATTTCTAAGACTATAATTTTGTTTAGAGCAGTGATAGCCTTGTGGTGTAACTATCGGACTGCCAAGTCTCGAGCTGGTCTCGAGTTCGAACCCAAGACACGCACATCTGACTTGTCGGATTCATGTTCGTATTGTATAATTATCACTTGCTTTAAAAACGTTGAAGCATCGTGAGGAAACCGGCATGCCTGAGAGATATTCCTCGAGGGCATGTGAAGCCAAGTCAGAGGCCCTTGGGCTTCTTTAAAACTCTGACACGAGGTTAGTCCCTAACCACACGAAAAGAAGAAGAGTATTTTGTTTAATCGAGGAAGGCCGCGAATCGGGCCCGCAAAAACGTGGAACCATAGTTAACCATAAGAGCAATGTCAAGAATAAAATGAGTGCTCCAAGTGACTTGTCTTCAATACAGCGATAAAAAAGGGGTTCTATGACTAAAAGCCACGATTCAATGGTGACCAGTTCATTGATCAATGGTGTAATCAAGCGTGTAACTTTTATAAAGATTTCTGTAGAAAATTGAGTGAATGATATCGGAAGTAATCATTATTTTTATGTGCTCTATTAGATGTTGGGAGTTGTTAAAGATATATTTTTATTATTGGCGGGGTCCGCTAGGACCGATGCCTGCCAGGGTTGCGGGAAAGTCCGAAAGGGATACCGGGACCTTGGCAACAAGCAACTAAAGGAACACGGGTGGCTTTTAGTCAGTAAAAGTCTGACACGCCCTTCCGGTCCGCCCAGAGCGGGAGAAGTCATTTGATGATTTTCCACACTCAAAAAAATTTTTAAAAAGTACCCCAAGCTCAGCAGTCCAAAACAATAAGCAATTCTATACTTAATATAAACAGGTGATAAAGATATTATACTTTATATCAATGTTGTAAACTTGTAACCAATAAGCTCTTCTCTTCTTATGATCTCAAAAGGTAGCCAATATACGGTTACGGAAGCTGGAGGTACTCCACACACGTTCTCCAAAGTTCATAATACCTGGTTACAAATTACCCTCTTTTCCCCCAAATGACCTTAATACCGCTTCCACTCTCATATCTCACGTACGAAACCCATCGACACTTCTTTTTACCTTGCATAATAATGAACGATGGGGTCGTGACACACATTGGGTTTAGAATCCGTAGGTGAAATATAGATGAAATAATAGGAGCAGTGGTGGCCCAGTGGTAACGGCCACGACTTACGAGTTATAGGTCGTAGATTCGAACCCTGACAGGCGCTTTACTTTGTGTAAATTATTTCATCTCCACTGCTCTTAAAACGGTGAAGGAAAACATTGTGAGGAAACCGGCATGTCCTAGAACCTAAAAATTCGAAGACATGTGACATCTACCAACCCGCACTGGGCCCGCATGGTGGATTACGGCCCGCTCCCTCTCAAAGAGAGGAGGCCTGTGTCCCAGCAGTGGGAACATTATAGGCTGATCATGCTAGGTGAAATAATGATGATCGACATAATAATTATGAGAGCAACAAATATGCTAGAAAAAAACGTGATTCGCGAATCATTTAATCAACATACAACCTGCTATTTAATTGCGTAGGTAACTTATTTTGTGAGGCCTATAAATTAATTAAATTATTTATTTATAAAGACTACAATGATCCATTTATGTTAGTTAGTTAGTTACAAAAGACTTAAAATCTATGTTAGTGTGTTATTATAAGTAGGTACTAAGCTCACAGAACAGTATTTACATACAGGGATGTGAATATATCACAATTCACCTGTTGTAGTGAATCACTCTTGCCTAACCAACACTTGCATGAAGTGATTCATTATCGGCGAGTCAAATTTGTCCACTAACATCTTCAGAATGCTATTAGAACTTGACCGCGTTCTTTCTAATAGCGATGCCGTCTTCTTCCTCACCATTGCGTGGAAGTCAGGAACATGCGCCTGCGCGAACATGCCAGACGCACTACAAAAGCGCGGTAGCCCCAACAGCATTCTGAAGCTGTTGTTGTATTGAACTCTCAGGGCGTCCATTGATTTCCGAGCGTAGCTGGCCCACAGGCTGCTTGTATAGAAGGTCTGGCAGTAAGCCTTAAACAACGTATTCTTAACCTCCTTACTACAACACGCAAACCTGCGAACCAGCATATTGCTTCTCACAGCAAGCGCTCTACGCTCGCGTTCGATGTCTTCATGATCTCCAAGGTCCTCCGTTACATAGTGCCCTAAGTATCTTACTTGTTTCACCCTTTGCAGGGGCTGGCCATTGAGGTTGATAATTGGCTCGTATGACTGCTTTCTACCGGAGGCCTTGAAGATCATGAAAAGACTCTTTTTACAATTATAAACTAGCCCGTGGCTAGCAGCGTACCTTTCACAATATTCTAAAAGCTCTCTTATGGAGCCGGCCGTTGGACCCAGCAGCACCATATCATCCGCGTAACTGAGGTTATTAACGCAAACGTTGTCCATCCAACATCCAATCCGTTTACTGCTGAGTCCAGCGATCAGCTCGTTGACGTAAAGGTTGAAAAGCTTGGGCGAAGTAAGCCCCCCCTGCCTCACCCCACACTCCAACCCATACGCAGCAGAGAGTGTATTATTCCACTTCACATAGTTAACTTGATAACCATACCAGTACTGGAAAACACGTATAATTTCAGCTGGCACGCATGCTTTCCCGAGCTTTTTCCATAATATGTCATAGGAAACGAGGTCGAAAGCTTTAGAAAGGTCGAGGAAACACGCGTACACAGGCGTGCTTCTGTCAGTATAATATTGGACAGTCTGTTTAAGCCTCAATATTGCGCTTTCAGTGGAAAGTCCGGGCCTGAACCCGAACTGTGCGTCGTGTAATTTCAACCATTTGTTGAGAGTTTTATCTAACAGACTGTCCAATACTTTAGCTAGTACAGTGGCAAGTGATATGGGTCTGTAATTACTTACATCAGATACATCACCCGTTCTATTCTTTATGATTGGGACAACTAATGTGTCCATTAACTCGGGAGGAAGATAAGAGTGACTCAAACACAAAGAATAAAACATGGATAACACTCTCGGACAGTGCACACCCGCATGTTTCAAGTGCTCGATGCTGAGACTGTCATGCCCTGGAGACTTGCCTCTGGACATTTTCTGTATTGCAGATGATACTTGCTTGGCTGTAAAACGAATAAGAGGGCTATTGTGACAGATCTCAGCATCGACCATTGATTCAGAAGGCCCCAGCGGCGAGGAAACGCGAAAGTGGTTCTGGAAAGTGTTCGCTATTTCCACTGGTGTACTGCATCCCGCCACAGTCAGCGGGATAGCCGGCTTAAGATCAAGCCGGGATGTCGACTTCCAGAACCGGCTAAAGTTCTTGGAAGATCTTTGTGATGTTATTATGTCCATTTTTACTTTGATTTTGATGATTTTGGCACCATTTAAGCTTGCCTTTAAAAACCCTTTGACTTTCTCGCATTTCTTCCCACACTCTGCCGGAATTAGGTTTATTGTAAGACAACCATGACTGATACTTAAACCTCGCCTCCACGTGAGCAGCGCGAACATGCTTATTCCAGTCAATAATACGCCTTTTTCCTTGCGACTGAACACCTTCATGGGTCTGTATGGCAGCCCTAGACAAAATACCTACAATATCTTGGTACATCATCTGCAAGCCACGTCTATGTTCTACATTATCACAAACTTTGTCAGCACAATTGGAAAAGAGATCTGGAAAATGCATATTCTTAAACTCCGAGTTACATAATTCATGATATTCTTTGATCGGATCACCTCCACGCTCATGCCATTTTACCTTGTCTGGCACTGACTGTGTTAATTCAAGTTTTTCTGGAATCGTTCGCAAATTGCACTCTATAGCTAAAGGAAGGTGATCAGACCAGAAAACATCATACTGTATGTTAACACTCAGCACGGAATGCCAAGCTGTCTGAGTAGCAAAACAGTGGTCCAACCAACGCTTGCTACCATTCATATCGCTCACATACGTATGATTGTCCGATCCTAAGCCTAATTTCTCTACATCAGCACATACCCAGTTCTGATCTAGACTGAATTTACACAATTCAGTCCAGAAAGGTTGAAGAGGGTGAGAGTTAAAATCTCCTAACATATAAACTGCTTCCACATCATTAGCCTCAATAATGGCACTTACTTCACTCAAGCACTCTGTAAATTCGAGAAAGTTTTCTGTCGAATCTGTTGGCATGTAAATACTTAACACTAAAATCGCGCGATCCTCTAAGCACGCTCTTATGGCCGAGATTCTAACACTATTACACTGCACTACACATACTGACTTGAAGAGCCCCTTACGCCACAGTAATGCTACTCCGCCATAAGGTCGTCCTATGAGCATTCCAGCCGACGCGTCTACCGCCGACTTTCCTGTATATTCGAAATCCTTATGAACAGTGCCAAGCAATGGCAAGTCATGCTGTAGGAGCCAAGTTTCTTGCAGTGCCAGTATGTCAGCTGTATCACATAAATGTCTTACGCTTTCCATTGAGCGCTTCAACGACTTACAGTTAAACGTAATAAACTTATTAAACTTATTATGCCTATGCTCATGAGCATGGCCTTGTATATAATGTCCAAAAGAGCGAGTATATGGTCTTTAGGGCCCCGGGTGGGTGCCCCAGGTATTCACATAATATTACCCTAAATGGCTTGTGCATAAATCGTGTCACGAAATTTAAATACCTGGGGCATTTAATTACCGAGGGTCTTGAAGACGATCTTGATATTAAGAGGGAGCGCAGGGCTTTAGCGGTCAGAGGTAATATGCTGGCACGCAGATTCTTCCGCTGCTCTGAACAAGTAAAGATATCGTTGTTCAAGGCGTATTGTCAAAGCTTTTATACGGCGAATTTGTGGGTCAGTCACACCAAAAGATCGCTGGATGTCCTGCGCGTCCAATATAACAACATCTTCAGGATGATGTTGGGGCTGCCTCGCTTTTGTAGTGCATCGGGGATGTTTGCGCTGTATCGCATTGATGGCTTTCATGCCATCATCCGCAAGAAAACTGTATCCCTGATCTGCAGAATGCGTGGCAGCTGCAACGGAATTCTGAAGACTGTAGCTGATAGGATCTCTTCTCCTTTGTGGAGATCCTTTATTAAGAGGGTAATATAATGATAATTTGAATTTTAATGTTAATTTTATTTTATTTTAATATTTTGTATGTGTACTTTATTTTTGATTTTGTTTATATGTTAATTGTAAATCTGAATTGTATGAATTGTATGGATCTTGTTATCTGAATTAAATAAATTTTAATTTTAATTTAATTTTTTTTATTTTCGTAACCGATAAAGACTAATTTGTTACATTTTAACAGTTCAACAACATTCACTGCGTTATTTACGTTGTTGAGCAGATTTTTTATTCGAACTCACGAAGCAATGGATTAGACATTTGTTTCAAACCGAATCCATTTCATCATCATCTACCTAGCCTTTTCCCAACTATGTTGGGGTCGACTTCCAGTCTAACCGGATGCAGTTGAATACTACCAGTATTTTACATGAAGCGACTGCCTATCTGACCTCCACAACCCAGTAACTGGGTAATACGATACCCCTTGGTAAGACTGGTTGTCAGACTTTCGAGTTTCTGACGACCCCCAACCAAAGATGCACAAATGACAGCCGGGACCAACGGCTTAACGTGCTTTCCGAGCCACGGAGGAGTCTCGGTATTTGAAGATGGCCACCCATCCACGGACCAACCCCGGCAAGCGTAGCTTAACCTGATGGATCGACCCGTGCGGCTGTTATTACGTAGCCACGGGCTCCTCAAACCGATTCCAATTCTGACTGCAAATTGCAAAAAACGAAAGAAAATTTGAATTTTGCGGGCTACACTGACGCTTTTGCCTTAACGAATTTAGATGTTCAGCATATTTTTCAGATAACAAAGCTCTTAGCTGGCTACATAAAGAAGATTTCCTAGGATGTGAGTGAAACCACAGCTTAATGCTAGTTCTTAATAAATCCTTCACCGTATCAGCCTCCATATTTCACTCCTCAAGCCCATCGGCACTTCATTTTCACCTAGCTAGCTGGCTAGCCCGTAAGCCCGTATTGATCGTTGAGGCAGGATTGGAGGCAGAGTGTTTTGCGATACCTATCGCTCGCCAGTTCACTAGCGTCTGCCTATAGGAATGTGTAAGGGCTTGTTTAGAATGATGGTAAATTATTTTTCTATTTTGGTTGAACTTAGACGTAATGATCCCATTCGAAAACAAGTTGATAATTTATAAGATTTTTTTGATAGAATTTGGCACATTGCTACAAGTTTTATTTTCCACAACATTTTAAGAGTTGTAGTAATTAGTTTCTTGCCAATTCTTCTCCATACGAAACTACCTTTTGGAAAGGGCGCGGGGCGCATAGAATGAATTCTATTTTCTTATTTTTGACGTTCAAAAGTGCCTTTTTATGGCCTACTTGAAATAAATTATTTGACTTCTTCTAATAAATCGGGATTTTATTGGTTTTTATGTCAGCCTGGAGATTAGTTTCCTAATAAAAGCTAAAAATGAACCCTACATTTTTTTAAATGACAGGAAAACGCCGCCATTGCCTAGCTACTGGCCAATTTAAATTTTTCTTCATGCTCTTAGTCAACTTCTAAAAATAATACTGGACCAGGTACGTACCTACCTAGTTATTATACGTCCTTAACTGTGTACATAGTATTAACGAAGTCTAACAAAGTTATAAAGTTCTCAATCTAAAGTCGAAACTCAAAACACACACACGAATCAACGTCCAAAGGTCACCTCTAACTCAAGACATAACAACGATGAATACTTTACAACCTTCAATACCACTACCAACTCCGAAGGTCCATTACCGAAGTCAGAAATTGTGAACTTTCAGGGGTGCTACACGCTTGTTCGGGTCGGCATGATTTCGTACAGCCGGGCGGCTAAATCGAATACACAAACATAACATCATGCCTGTACTCCCGGAAGGTTTGAGGGCAGAGGTGTACCTATAGTATAGCTACATTTCGCCTGTTATATTAAGGTCCTGTGTAATAGGGGGCAAGCCTATACCCGTTAACTGAGCACATATCCAGAATCTGGGCTGCTACTGAGAAATGCCAGATGGAAAACCCAGTAACATTTTGCCCGACCTGTGACTCGTACCCATGACCTCATGCTCAGCGGCAGCGCTTGTGACCACTAGACCAACGAGGTAGATAATGTAGATATAAATGTTCGGGAAAAGCAGCTCGGCTGGCTTAGCTCAAATTATGTCTTTCCGTCTCGATCACAATTCCGCGAGGGGATTCCGAACCTCAGATTTAAAGCCGAACATGTGTACTTACTAATTGCTTGGGGTCGGCCGAACCGAATGCGCCGACCCGAAACTGTGTGTAGCAACCCTAACACACAATAGTGGGCTGTCCTTAGTCTGTAGTTATTTATTTACATGTGCCATTGGAACGTGCGCTGAATAGAACTATTCATGTGTCGCGGAACTTTGTATGAAGTGACCTATCTGTGAAATGATAGTGGTGGAGACAGGTGGTTGGTTGAATTGATGCTTGGAATTTATATTATGTTACCATGGCAGTACGACTTTTTTTCGGAGCAAATAATTCTAACGCCTTACGTTAGGTAGTCAAGGTATTTGTAAACGTCGACAGCTTATCATATTCCCAACAGTGCTGGGATACAGGCCTCCTCTCTTAGAGAGGGAGCGGGCTGTTATCTATCGCGCGGCCCTAGTGTTGTAGATGTCACATGGCTCCGAATTTTTGGTAGGACATGCCGGTTCCCTCACGATGTCACCGTTTTTGGAGGTACTGGTGTTGAAATTATTAAGTAAAGCGCCGGTTTGGGTTCGAACCTACGACCTACAACTCGTTAGTCACTGGGCCACCACTGCGGTATGCATTACATAGATCCTCAGGCTTATCCGCCGACTGCCATGCGGTATAGATAAGATACAAACACTAACTGAACCCAACTTTAGATCTTCAACAGTCGTTACGGGTAGTCAGCGGCCCAAAAGTCTGACAACAAGTCTTACTTGTGGAGGTCAGATGTAAAACATATGTATTCAGCTGCAAACGATTAGACTAGAAGTTGACCTCAACATAATTGGGAAAACGCTAGGCAATTTTTTTTTTCTTGACCACAGAGAGTATTTCTTCTTTACCTACCTATATATTTCATTCATTAATTTTCCGATCGGCTCATATTGTATGTAACAGGTCCCACAGACCTAAAATCTAACCTAAATACCTTCATCATCTATTAACCCTATCTCAACTTAGCACTTTCATCAAACCTAGGCTTCATTCAGTAATTAATCAATCAACCAAACTCGTTTGCATGTACGTTGTATACGGCATGCCCACGTGTGTATGAGCCCTAATGACTACGTCACATCGTCATAACCTGGAGATGGAGATTATGCGTGATATTCGGGGACTCTGGGAATTAGGGGAAACCGGGAAAAGGTAGAAAGATGGAACATTGATAACCAAATGGCATAATGACCCGTTTCGTGGTTGGAAAGGGAATTTGTTTAGAGGTATTCCACTCTTAGCTCTGATTTCAACAGCACTTGTCCGAACCGCACCTGAGCACTTCCACTAACAGCACTGAAACAAAATTTTGATAAGTGCAGTTCGGTAGAACAGTTTATTTATATTATTTTCAGTCTCCGAACGGCACCGATCCTGAGTTTATGATTGATAGTTTTTTGTTTGTTTATTGTTTTTGAGTATTTTGGTTTTTTTTTTAATCTAAATAAAAAAAATATCGGAAGTTTCTCACAAGGTTGTGTTAGTTTCTATATTGTTCATGGACCTGTGCTCAATTATTTTTTACGGGAAATATTTGTACGGCATACCGGCTACTTAGGGAACTTCCTCACTGGTCGGTGCTGACGCACCGGATTAGTATGCTCGGTATACCCGGTACCGAAAGAACTGCACAAACTACACAAAAAACATAACGTCAGATCCGTAAATGAAAGCAGTGCGGTATCGTTTCGGTACAGAGTATACTATTGCGCACCGCTCGCTGACGCACTGAACAATGAGAAAACGGCCTTAGTTTGTTTATCTCTTTGAGAATTTAACTTAAACAAACATAGGGTTAGGTAACCAATAAAATAATGATATAGGTGTAGGAAGTATTGAGGAGCATTATTTAAAAAGGTTTCCCTTGATTTAATAATATTCTAGTTTGAAAAGATAAAAAGTAAAACTTATGTTTTTCATGGCCATTACATCCGCATAATCAGTAATGAATCAGCTCATTTTAACGCAGAACAAAGTCTTCAGAATCGCTGTATTATGTTACGGTGACGTTATCCGTTCAACATAATAATATTTTTATTCCATTCAACATTAGAAAGATCCTTTGAATCGACAAACTTGCAAATTCATTGCGAAAATAACGTTTATTTTTGGTATCAGATTGGAAAAACAAGCTAAAGTAGTGGGATTTTATTTACTTCTTGCTTAATCTTTGTGCTCATTTATCTTGAAGAATAGAGAGACATTACCTCTTTGGAGCGATTAACAAAAACGTTTAGTGTAGAAACGAAAATAGTGCTGCCATCCTACTAATATTATAAATGTGAAAGTTTATGTGTTTTTGTGTTTGGATGTTTGTTACTCAATCACGCAAAAACGGCTGAATGGATTTGGATGTAATTTGGCAAACAGATAGTTTATAACCTGGATTAACACATAGGGTACTTTTTATCCCGATATTCCCACGGGATCGAGACTTACGCGGGTGAAACCGCGGGGCACAGCTAGTATTATATAAATTGAAAAAAGTAAGAAAAATATGTTTATTTGTAACAGAAACACGTGCATACAGAGTTCATTTACTCGAGTAATAAGAAAAATAAAAAAAAACATATAATACAGGGTCAAATTAAATTAGCCAGCGAAACTCCGCAGACGATGAAGATACATGATTATCGGACACGTTATCTAAAACTGTCGCCAGAGCTGAGTCCCCTGTGTGTCGTACCTTAAGGATACTTAACGCCCTCCTGACCACGAATCCTGAGTGTGATCTGTTTGCTGATGAATGGAGCAGAATTATGCGTGTATGTCTGATGTTTTCCGAGAGTATGTATGCTAGGTTGTCCTCTATTATATGTTAGTATTTGAGATATTTCTGTTCACTAATATGTTAATTAATGTAATTGGTGTTACCGTTTTAATTAACAATAAACAATAAATAAATAAATGAACTATGGGGGTAAATAATAAACAAGAATTATACATTTTTTTCAATAAAAGGAATGTATTTTCTTAACTTCTATAATGCAACATAAGATTATTAATTAAATGTCAAGGACAACAGTAGGCGTTTCAAACCGACATACTTTCGAAGTAATATAAATTACCGAACAAATGAGCAATCGTTGTAGGGTTTTTCGTAACTGGATTTTTCGCACAAACGTTACATCGCACCAATAACGCATCGACGGAATAAAACATCGTACAACTGAATTATCGACACACCGTGTTCGATATAATAAAAATCGAATCATCAACTTTCGAAAACAAGGTAGGGAACCCCACAGCACAGCGCTGATATTCAGTGGTCACCAACAAGTTCTTGAATAATTTCACTACTAATTTAAGTATGATTATGGCCTGCTGTCTATCTCCGGCCTCTGCACCCTAGTTGCGTAATACACAATCAGTCAAAAATCGGTAAATCGGTTTGACACAAATTACTAATCTATTGCTTCATATATGTATGTTCGTTGTGTCAAAGTTATTCCATTATTTCGTGAAACAATGCTTGTTTTTGATTTGACGATAGTTAGCGCCATTTTTGACGTTTACCCGCGCGTAAAGTGGACGTGAAACAACCCGCCCTTAATAAGTTACGCAATTAGAGAGCTGGATTGGATTAAACGGGCAAAATAATAATTCCCTCCAACTACAATTTTTTTTTCAAATCTTTGTGTTCGTCTCACATACGTACCAGTAGCGAAGGGTGATATTTCGGGGGCGGGAACCCGGAGCAAACAAAAAAAAAATAAAAAAAATACTATACTAACGAATTGAGAACTTCCTCCTTTTTGAAGAAGTCGGTTAATAATACTTGTTATGATGTCACTTCGGACCTTCCTTGTCTCCGCGAAAAGCTACTTCTTGTTTGTTTACCTAACAAAAGAACGGTGTCAATAAACCGTTTCATTAAATTCCTATTTTGATCTATTTTTCTCAAACTTATTTATAAACTCACATTCAAAAAGCCCGCTTTCACAAACCACGTACACTCACACAGTTCAACAAGTGATTTCAACCGCACTACCGCAGATCTATACTAAGCTCCTACGCTCCTAATAGCGCAACGCCATCTAACGAAAATATCAGAAATGCAATGCATTTTGTCAGTACAAGAACGAGATATCTCCATTCAAAAAATTCACAAAATAATTAAACAGATGGCGCGTTTAACGAGAAATTTTTAGGGAGTGGCATTTTACAATTCAGAGTTTTCGCTCACGGCCACTAGAGGGAATTGGCCGCGCGGGTGTAGAGTTTCAAACGAATTAGCGAAAAATCGTCAGATTATGAATGTAAAAACCCCTTTATTACATAAACTACTAGAATCTGAGAAAAGTAAACAAGGAAACAATACATTTTATTTTATTTACAACTGCCAGTCAGCCATTCATATTTATCGTAAAGGGAAACATTAGAATGTTTGAAAAAACTATCACGTCGTTTGTATTTTATACTTATATCTGAGCGAGCACGGCCTAACGTAATTATGTGATTCTTATTTTCAAAACTTAACCTTGGAAAGCATGTTTCCTCACAAAGAAAATAATCCTAAACAACAATGTATAGGCTACCACTAAGCTACCAGACGGGCCGCACGCGGGCCAGAAGACATTGTAGTTAATTAGAAAGTCCTTGACGAATTATTGCCGCAATCCTAATCCTACTGATCGTACTAATAACTTTTCAAATCAACTTATTAACTATCTACTTACCCCAAATACATAATTTCAACGTACACTTGCACTAAAGTCAAAACACTTTAATCACTGTTTTATACCAACAAACTAATACTACTACTACGATTCTCGTACTGATAAACGAACGTATTCAATAAATAATACGAACAAAATGCAAATTAACTGCAAGTGTAAACAAATTATAATGCGATTACGTCAAACAGCAATCATACAATAGCGTCCTGTCCGAACTCCGAGCAGAACGCATTACGAAATTCAACGAAAACTACCGAACCGATATCGCTGCATCTCGTTCACGCGAACGCAATTTTAGATCGCTTTAGGTACCATAACTCGTATTTGACAAGCTTGCTTGAAGCGTATGAAACCGGGGTGTCACGTGATCGAAGTGACGTCATGACGCCTTGATTTTTGAAGGAGCGATAAGCCAGCCGCGCCGCCGAGTTATTTTAGAGAAAATTTTTTCGCTGTTGGGAGACAACAAAGACAAAACATTGACTGAAGGCGTTTTGTATACTTTTAATTTTATGGTGTATTAAATATCTATAGTGTGATTACTTAACAGGCATTTTAAACACTACTGACTGTGTCATTTTTCAATGACGATAGAGTGGTTTTGTTTCGAATTCCAGAAGGGAAGCCGATAGGAATCGGCTTGTAGGGTAGCTTCGTCCCTGATACGTACACAGCTTTCTCACCCAGTTCTCGTCACAAAATCTCAACTTTCCTAAAACTTGATTTCCATAATTAACGTTTACACACCCCTAAAAGGGGTGAAATAAGTCTATTTAGATAGTACTATCAGTTTCCTGCAGTGTATAACTTTGTAACTGTTCTGCGAACATTTGGGAGGTCAAAATGGCCTCCTAATGAGATTAATGTCGGAAATGTTACGATACGAGTTTTTTTATGTACCTTTGAGGGTATGTTGGGGTTAATTTTGTATGAGGAGAAGGGTAGCTGTCACTGGTTTTCATAATTATGTGATTTGAATATTAGATGACTTTGGGGCTGTTTTTATTTCTTTTGTTGGTTTATCCTATGATGCTTAAAATGTAAGCATAACATTTTTACCACTAGGTATTTTTCCATATAGACAAATCAGCTTCCGCCCGAGGCTTTGCCCACGCGGTATGTCGATAAAAAGTAGCCTATGTCCTTCCCCAGGGTGTGATCTATCTCCTTGCGAAATTTTGTCGAAATCCATTCAGAGGTTTAGGCGAGAAAAGGTAACTTATAGACAGACAGACAGAGTTACTTTCGAATTTATGATATTAAGTATGGATTCGGACAAAACTGCCAGACCTTTATGCTATCTTAAATACTTATCTAGCAATATAATCATTTGTAGTACGTATAGACATTGTAACAAGAACAACGTTATGCTTTTAAAACTATGTAAACAAGTATCGACATGACAAAGTATTGGAATTGGAAGCAATTTTCCAAAATATCGAGATTTAAGAAGGCAAGGTAGCTATCGAGAAACATAGTTCTATAATGTTACGCAGGTACCATTTACTGCCGTTAGCAGGAAATCACGAACTTCATTGCATTTTATGAATGTTTCCAATAGCACCCTCCGGGGTGCTTCCGGCTCGCTCGTGCTGAAAAATTCAACTCTAGCTTAAAATGAATTTCATTTTTCACATCACAATATTGTATTCTGCAGTAGGTGTATAATTATGAATTCATATTTATTTTCTGGCACTAATCAATTTAAAAGCAATATTGTCATAATTTAACCTATCCTATGTAAATTGTAAATTTGGAAATAAAGTTTATTATTATTATTTATTAAATAATGAACTTCCTATTTAAAATCACTTCATTGTATATTATTAGTAATTGGAATTTTGTTGAGTTCGAATATTTTATTTCATCAATAATAATACATTTTTAAATGTATCTAATTTATCTTTATCAGCATGCAATAACAATAATATTATTATGTAATGTTTTATGAATAAAAATTATGAATCCAAAAATGCTGAGTGATGATAAGTGTACTTTTGAATCACTTTTACAACAAGCCAAGTCTTTAGACTCTTTTAACTAGCTGGCGCCAGTATTTCCAATTTATTGGAATGTATTTTAAAGAATTGTGACAATAATTATGTAGGTACGTCTGGCGAGCCCTTTTTTTTTTTTTTTTGACGTTGGTATCTCATCCAATGACTTCTACCGCTCTGGGCGGAGCGGAAGGGCGTGTCAGACTTTAACTGACTAAGACCCACCCGTGTTCCTTCAGTTGCCTGTTGCCAAGGTCCCGGTATCCCTTTCGGACTAACCCGCAACCCTGGCAGGCATCGGTCCTAGCGGACCCCGCCAATTGTGCTGACATCTTTTTGAGGCGCGCGTGGAACACGACACGCCATCGACCCGGGCCTGGTCCTAATCGGACGGCGAGCTACCCATTGCTCGCCGCCCGCAAGCCCGCGCCTGTGGTGGCCGGGAATCCGCCTGGGATTCCCGACGCCCAGGGCGTCTCCAACGGCGTCTGACGTCTGGCGAGCCCTGGATAGCCAATCCGAATACCAACCTTGCCCATCATCGTCATCATTTCAGCCGAAAGACGTCCACTGCTGGACATAAATAGGTCTCCCCAAGCATCGCCACTTCAACCAGTTCTGTGCTTCCCGCATCCAGCGGATTCCTGCCTTCACAAGTTCATCGGTCCTCCTTGTGGGAGGACTTCCAATGCTAAGTAGTCTTCCGGTACACGGTCGCCACTCCAGAACCTTTCGGCCCCATGGACCATCTGTTCTGCGAGCAATCTGCCCTGCCCACTGCCACTTAAGTTCAACAATACCTTGGATCTCCTACACATACCTTACTCACTGGATACCAATGACTATATTTAATACTCTTTGCTGGATACTAATTTTACTACGAAATCAGCTTGACACACGAAGTAGAAGAAAAAAAGGCCTTAATGTGTTAATCTTTTACCGCGAAACATCATTTCGCTGCCTATCCCTTTGTAAATAACTAGCATAAAAGCGCTTTGTTCCGTCCGGCCATATGGTGAACACTTATGTCCGGCAGCAATCGCCTAAGCGTCCGGAATAATGGTCGGTAACGAGGTCTGTCTGTCTGAAATACGCCGAGCCTAAGGCAGTTGTCCCACCGCCGGCGATTTACGAGTCTAGTAGAGCAGCTAGCAACTGTAAACAAGTTGGCGAGCAGCGATTGTGTAGTTCCGATAGTTTTGTCGCTGGGCTATCAGCGAGTGTAGCTGTGACGGGCGATTACTCGCACCACTTGACCGCTGGTTGGTCTCTCGACGTGAGTTCTGACCGCCTAGGGAGCATCGCTGAGCAAGTATCGCTGAACGTGTATTATCTTTGCTGGCTCTTGTCGCTCAGCAACAAACTAGTGGAGCGAGTTCTTGCCAGCAGTGTAAACAGTCAGCGATTAACTATTGATATATTCATCTCTTTTGTTTACACAGAATGTATATCGTCCGTGAACTTCTGAGATCTTCTATCTACTTTCAAACAAATTTTACAGGAGGACCGTAAAATTGTTTTTTATTTCAATCGTAATTAGGAGTTTTTAGTAAAATAAGGTTTTTCGAAAAAAATATTAGTTAGAAGGTATCAGAAGTTCACAAGGAACGTAAAATTGTTTTTTATTTTAATCGTAATTAGGAGTTTTTATTTAAAATAAAGTTTTTCGAAAATATGTTAGTTGGGAGGTATCAGAAGTTCACGGACGATATGTCTATTCTACGTTTCTTGAGCGAGAAAATAGCCGATAGTAAGTCGCTTCCTGCCTAAGGCGCAAATTGTATGTATGGCTACCAGCTAGGGACCGTCTATGTGCTCAATAAAGGCCTCGGTGGAGTGTTGCTACTCAATTTATCGTGGAATACAACTTGTGACTGGTGGATATGAAAAGATAGTTGTAAAATAATAAATAAGAATGTAAGAATAATTTTCCCAACCAAGAAATAAATCATAACTACTTGGCTGAGGATACTCTAACCACTATTACAATAATTTTTATAATCACTACATAGCGCTTTCTTAGTCAGACTCGACTACCGTAAATAACATACTTTTCTATCCATCACTTCAAGAAATAAGCGTTAGGTTAAACAAAACAAAGAAGTCAAAATAAAAAATAAAAAATACATTTTTTTAACACAGACTACACAACACAACATATATTGTGAGTAAGAAATAAAAAAACCGGCCACGTGCGAGTCGGACTCACGCACGAAGGGTTCCGTACCATTATCTATAAAAACGGCAAAAAAACATGTCTGTTGTATGGGAGCCGCCTTAAATATTTGTTTTATTTTAATTTAATTATTTATTTTTAAAGTGAACACATAACTTAATATTCTGTGAATATTTCAACCTGTTGCAGTCATCAATATAGAACAAAAACGACAAAAAAATCACATTTCTTGTATGGGAGCCCCCTAAATATTTATTTTATTCTGTTTTTTAGTATTTGTTGTTATAGCGGCAACAAAATAACGAAATACATCATCTCTGAAAATTTCAACTGTCTTACTATCACGGTTCATGAGATACAGCCTGGTGACAGACGGACAGACAGACAGACAGACAGACAGACGGACAGACAGACAGACAGCGGAGCCTTAGTAATAGGGTCCCATTTTACCCTTTTGGTACGGAACCCTAAAAAGTTTTGGGTACGGAACCGTAAAAAAAAAACACAAACATAATTCTCGCAGATAAAAGAAATGATGAGATACAACAGCTCAGGCCTGGCATACAGATGATAGCATTATGCTGGATGATCCACCGTGATGAGTTAGATCACAAAGTTATAATGATGAATTCCTATTTCATCTATTGATGAATGAACATGAAGAGTGATGAGGGCTATTTGTCGGACTTACGGTGATTTACTTATTTTGAATTCTTTATAGTTCTTCTTTTCTTTATATCGCCAAACATTACCAATTTATTTTGATTAGGTACTTACATTATATTACGAACCTACATTGTGTATTTTAATTTCGGAATTGCCGAAGTGGTTTTCTGCTAAATCTAAGTTGGTATTATTGGGTAAACAATGTATTGGTTCACCAAATAATTATTTCGGGGAATCGAATCAAATAAGAATTACCTAATCTATAAAAAAATAATAATGAAATGCTTTTCGTTGGTACACATGACTTCAAACCGGTGCGGTGGACCGATTTCGCTATTTTTTGTTTTAAAATGTTCGTAATACTCCGAATCAGGATTCTAGGAAAATTTTTGTTTTTATGATCCCGGGATATGTTTAACTTCGGGAAAAACTGAAAATACTTTTTTCTATGAGATTTTTGTATGAACTTTTTACAGGACAATGTCTGTCGGGTCAGCTAGTGAGAAATATTTGGTAACTTCTGTTATTTTAACGTAAAACACTCAACAAGTGGTTCTAGGTAATCAATGTTTGTATTATATAGACAAGAACGTGGATCGGCCTGTGTAGCCTATATTTCACTTCCTCAATGGCCTAAAATAATATTATTACTAACAACAGTTATGCCTCAAGGCATAAAATAATATTACCGAAGCCAAAATGTAAATGTCAAACATATTCCAAACTGACAGGACCAAACGTTTGTCGCCGCGGGTCTTGATAAAAAAGCCGGCCAAGTGCGTGTCGGACCACCTCAGTGAAGGGTTCCGTAATCGAGATGAATATTTACGTATGCACAATATTCATTTTATCGATGCAAAAATAAGTTTGAAAAAAACTATGAAATACTAAATTATTTCGGCGGTTGTAACCGAAAATACCCCATACCTTAAAAATTATTGACTTAAATAACAAATTCACTTAAAAATTTCATTACCTTTTTTTCAATACGGAATCTAACCATCCCACTTACTCATGTGCATTGTTTTGTTTTCATTCATCACCATTGTTTAGCGCTGCACAGGTACACATTCTTTCCAATTGACTTAGAGTAAAATGGACTATGTCATGTCACATGCGGACAGACTGACAGACGGACGTGATTATAGAGACTCCGTTTTTGACATTTAGCTTTAAATATACGGAACCCTACAAAGACTACTATGTTATTTCGGCCCGATTTATCCCAGAGTTACCATAGTTACCCAATGTTGACCTTGACCTCGACCTTGACACAGAAAGGACATGTTCTTGCTTATTTCTTCTAATCCGGAAAAAGGTCTCGTAATCTTGACAACGAGTGGTAAACTTTCCTTAAGTCCACACTTTGGACCAAATATTATATTTAGAGGTCAACGAATGTCTTTTCAAGGTATTGTGACCTAGATCAAGGATATTTTCGTTATTCTTTACTGACGTTTTTCTAAGGCCTCGTTTTTACTGAAAATAAACAAGCATTGAAGTGATCATTACGCTTGCTCACAGTGGCAGTTTTATTTATTTCTTCAGAAAACTTAAGGCTCTTACATACTGGGGCGATTCGCCGCGCGACGCGACGCCGCCGCATTGTTCGCCGTGAAGTTTTCTCAGAAATTGTTTTGTTAAAATTCGCTTCGCGCGACGAATCGCGCCAGTATGTAAGAGCCTTTACAGTCTAACATCAAATTAAAAACATTGTAGGTACCATCACAAAAATATATTTCAAAAAATATTTAATTCAGAACCCATATTAGATAAAATAGAATTTCACAATATTGGAACAGAATAGACCACAATAGAATAAAATGTCAATGCAATTAAAATAGAAACACAAAACATCAAAAATCTTCTCAAACAAAACAAATTCTTCTTGAAACAACACAAAATAAATTCTTCTTTAAAACAAAACATAAAAAACATCTTGGAAGTTATAAATCGTTACCGAAGTCCATGCTTCCTTACCTACGATATTTCCTTCATCATTATAAGTCAGTGGTATCTAATGTGCGTTTTTATAATTTCCAACGTGACGATAATTATCGCGGACGACCACGTCACGGCATCACGGTAACATAGGGCGGTAAAATGTATGGAAATAGGTATTTAGAGACTCTTTTTAATTTCCATCCACAATAATATCGACACGCTAGAACTGTATTATCTTAGGAAGAACCAAGACAATAAGAAAAATTCCCTTGTTTTGTTTACTACTTTTAAAACGATATCTGTAATAATCTTTAAAGCAGGACTTATAGTTCCAATAATATGACAATTACAATACGACCGACATAAAATGGCAGGTCTGAACATAGGCTCCGTGCGGGAAAGTCCAAAAGGAATACCGGGACCTTGGCAACAGGCAACTGAAGGAACACGGGTGGGTTTTAGTCAGTAAAAGTCTGACACGGCCTTCCGCTCCACCCAGAGCGGGAGAAGACATTTGATGATTTCCCACCATCAAAAAAAAAAAAGGTCTGAACAAGGCTCTGTGAACTTTCGCGCGTGTTCTCTCACTCACACTCGCCTAAGCCTCCCTGCCGCCCAGCCCTCTGCACGAAGCTCGGAACTGCCAAGTTATGTCGGTCGTATTGTACAACTATTTAAATACAGTTCTTTGTAAAATCACCAAAAGTCACCTCGTCCTTCCATTAAAGTCACAAAGGTGTCTTAGAACACTTGACAATAGAACGCGGTCCGAGTCCCGGCCTCTACAGCTAGGTGAGCTTTAGTGCCCTATTGTAAGGCGCCCATTATTCGGACCTAATGAATTCTATTCAATTAATTGACACAAGCTGCTAACATGTGTAACAATGCCCTTAAAGTCTAAGCAGAACAAATTGAAGTTAAGACTTATAAACTTTCTTGAATTTGTATATGAAAACTGTCGATACTTTCTAGTTTAGAAATACCTACGTTGTCACAAAATCACAAAATGATACCTAGTTTTCCACTCCGTCTATCTACTTCTTACACATTAAACAGAGGAAGTTACTACACTCGTACAACTGTAAATATTACTTTTTATATTATTATTTTTTTATATATATATATTTTTTAATGTATTGTAAATATATTTTTTTATATTTACAATACATTTTACGATACTAATTAACTAAATAAATATATACAGTGTGTAACAAAAACGCTGTCAGATCCGTGAGGGTATTGTTAAGAATCATACTGAAAGTCTATTTGTCTATTTTTATTTTAATGGAAAAAAAAATTCGCCGCATTTTTTGTCTATCGGGAATTGTACCGGGGTATTACATGGGGCGCGGGCGGCCGGCGTCTAGCGGGTGTCTACAAGTCATAACATTATGACCTCTGCAGAAAATTTGCAAATTTATAGTGAAATTGGGGTAATTTTGGTACTAAAAATGTGAATTTCAAATTGCAATAATTTTTTTATTTTCAATAAAAAAAAAATCTTATTTTTTTCTGGTAATGTTAGTGCAGTACAATGTGCCCCTTTCGGTCCGGACAAGTTTTTTGTTACATGTTGTATATTAAGTTATCTATATTACATATAATAAAATCGTAAACGTTCCGTGTCTGTACATTAAAAATTTTTGCAAAAAAAGTACTGGAAGCCACGAGAAATAAGTAATAGAAAGTAATTTTTTTTTTTTTTAATTTTTGTCTGTTTGTTTGTTCCTTTGTGAGCGCATCACGTAAAAATCACTCATTGGATTCACAATTTAATTACTAAAAGATAAGAAGCTTTATTGTGAGTAAGATTTAGCCTTTATTTCATCAAAATCGACCGGCAGAATCAAAAGATATATTGATTAAACGCTTATGATTTTTTTAATAATCCACCGGAAAAGTCGGAATTACACCCGGGCGACGCCGGGCTCCAACAGCTAGTAATAATAAATAAATAAACACTATTATTTCCCTGGTTCCAGTTCAACCATGGCGTGTGGGGTCTGCCGCCGGTGGTCTGCGACTGCTACATTGCCATCGACGTCATCTGCTCCACCTCTAGCATATTCAACTTAGTCGCCATTTCTGTTGACAGGTGAGTCCATCTTATTTCAAAACAAGCAAGACTGTGGTCGACCTTCTTTCACTTAAAATGAGAAAGAAAATCGAAGACTTATATGTTTTTATGATGTTTTTAATTCGACTTAAAAACATCATAAAAACAAGCGCTTCTCTTCCACATTTATTATGCGCACGGCCAAAGTGTGGAACTCTCTGCCAGCATCTGTGTTCCCTTCCACGTATAACCCGTCAGCCTTCAAAACAAGAGTGAACAGGCATCTTCTGGGCTTGCTCGTTCCATCATAGACCTCATCTATCGCTTTCCATCAGGCGAGATCGAGGTCAAGAGCAGTCCCAAAAAAAAAAAAAATTAACACTTAAATAACCACTCTCAAAAGAAATTAATATAATTTTTCTTCAATAATATTTTCTTGTACGAAACATCGTTATGTTTCCTAACAGCGATGACATAAGTAAAATAAAAGATCTTTTTAACCGACTTCTTCAAAAAGGAGGAGGTTCTCAATTCGTCAGTATGTTTTTTTTTGTGTGTCTGTTACGCAATTAGTCCGCCAATAATGAATCGATTTTTTTCTTTTGAAAGACGAAATGCCTACCGATCCCGGTGCTTATGCGACGGCCGTTTTGCGTGGATGTGGCTCATATTTTGAATATTTCCCCTCAACTTTTAAAGTGAAACTTCTTAGGTAGCGATTCGATAATTGGAAGATGTCCTAAATGGGCCGTAGGGATGTGGGACGAGTTGATGAATTACTCGAGAATTGAGAGTGACTTTGAGCACGTCAAGTTCATAGTGTTATATCTTATTCTTACAGCGTTTTAAGACTAGCTAAGTTTTGTCATATTTTTCTACAGTACACGTAACGTGATATAAACCAGTAAACATTGACATTTAAATGGCGTTTTCAAAGAAAACGTTTAAGCGCCACTTTGGCGCAAAACTTTGTAAATACACATTTCCGACGAATTTACTTTCATACTCTTTGTGAGATAAAGCAAAGTGTTTGTTGAGAAAAATGTTAGAATAATTTAACACTAGCTCCTGAAAGATGCTCTGTTTATGCTAAGCTTTTCATACTTGGTATATTTTGCAGTAGGATACTTAAAGTTCATGTACATCGATAAGTCGCTATATTTTACTGAACCAAAGGTTTCAAAACGCATATAAAAGCGTGTCAATGTTCGTCTGTTTGTCATTAATAAAATAAACTACTCAAACAAAAATCAAATAACTAAAACTTTCCTGCTGAGTTTCCAAGGTCATCCGGTCAGGACAAAAATAGATTCTAACTGTACTAATCCAGCCTGGTTAGTATTCAACCCGACTTACTCCAGCCAGACATCTCAATAACCCTACTCACACGTATTACGGGTGACTCCCGAAGTTGCTAAAATTTGCCGGAACCCCTCCTCCTGGACTCCAATATGGGCTACTTCGGGCTGTCATGTTACGCATGAACCCTTCCGGGGCAGACAGTCAGCGAGGCGGTATATCTACTATTTTACAACTGTTTTGGTTTTCATATATTCATCGATTTGTTGTTGAAAGCCTTCACTCTTTATATTTTAGTCCATAATGAATATTGTTTTATGTAACCCGTAACATAACATCACGCCAGACGCCCTAAACAAAGTGACATTCTATTAGCGATAACGATGATGGAAAAGGCAAAAATGTATAGGACTCTTAGTAAGCTATCGAAAAGCTTATGTCAATGGTGTGAAACGCTTTCAAAGCGTTTGTCACTTGTCTAGGCCCTCTATTTACCCCGAAGGGTTGGGCAAAGATGTATCTATAGTACACATTTCGCCAGTTATGTTTAAGTTCCATGTAGGTAATAGTGGCGAGCCTACTGCCATCTACCGAGCACAAATCCGAGCTTCTACTGAATTTCTGATGGAAAAAGCGAATTACATTTCGCCTGACCAGAGGGCCTAGACAAGTGACAATCGCTTCGAAAGCGTTTCGTATTTCTACAACGACTTTCATCAAGATTGACATAAGCTTGTCGATAGCTTATGTCAGTCCTATACATTTTTGCCTTTTCCATCATCGTTATCGCTGATAGAATGTCACTTAGTCTAGGGCCTCTGGGAATGAAAACCTCACGCTCACCAGTAGCGCATGCTACTACCAACCAGGCAGATTTATGTAATCTTTCTTTATAAATTCTTTTACCAAAATCCTACCTGTATACATAAATATGTATATAATATACACCTTTCTCTACCCCTTTTTACATTAACACACTTTCTTGGCTTAACCGTTCCGATTTCTTAAACCTTTCGGGAACTGATTTGAATATAGTCTACTGTCCATTTACTTAACATAATCCCAGAGGTACCTTTTTCTATTGTCCCCAACAGCGAAAGTGAAGTCAGTTTATAAAATTATACTCTGCTTTTTTTCCTTGAATATCTATTTTCTGCAGCATTTTGGGAGCAGTGGTGGCCCAGTGGTAACGGTCACGACTTACGAGTTATATGTCGTAGGTTCGAACCCTGACAGGCGCTTTACTTTGTGTAAATTATTTCATCGCCACTGCTCTCAAAACGGTGAAGGAAAACATCGTGAGGAAACCGGCAGGTCTTAGAACCAAAAATTCGAATACATGTGACATCTACCAACCCGCACTGGGCCCGCGTGGTGGATTACGGCCCGCTCCCTCTCACAGAGAGGAGGCCTGTGTCCCAGCAGTGGGAACATTGTAGGCTGAATATGCTTATGCTATTATCAATTTTCGTAAAAAGTAAAAGTAAGGTGTTCCGATAAAATTCTCTGTTTTAGCTGTAATTAATCCACTACTATGTCAATACTCTTCTTTATAGTTTCCAATTCCAAGTCTTTGTGTTGGCTAATTAATTCTGCTTCATGCTTATTTATTAAGTATCCATAATTATATTTTATGGAACGTCTGTCCGTTATGCAGTAACTTCTACCAATTTAAAATTATAGATCTCTTATTATTTGGAACATTAACTGTTAAGCATATTGACTGCTTACCAACTTAAAATGTCCGTATATTCAGATTGTCCGTAATTTTTCAAATTGTCCGTGTAGTCAAATTGTCCGTTATTCAAATTGTCCGTATATTCAAATCACAACTGTCATTCTTTGACAGTTGTATAAAATTGCTATAGCACTGTAAAATGGCGTACTGTGTCAGTTTGATAAACGAATCATTTCCCTAGTGTACCTTCCACTCGATTGTACAAAGATAAAAGATATTTTATATTGTAAATGAAACAATATTTTTCCTATATTATCTTGTTACACACTGTGTCTCTCATCCAACTCTCCTGTCTCATGTTTGCTGGAAGAATTACTTGAAGAAGCAGTTTGCACGTTTGTGTATTTTTCTCCGTGTTTTGTGGCTAAGTTATAACAGCCGCACGGGTCGATTGATCAGGTTATGCTACGCTTGCCGTGTTTGGTGGATGGGTGACCATCTTCACATAACAAAACCCCTCCGTGATTCGGAAAGCACTTTAAGCTTTTGGTCCCTGCTGTCATTCGTGGATCTCTGACAGTCTTTACGGGTCGTCAGTAGCCCGAAACTCTGACAACCAGTCTTACCAGGGAATTACGATATTCCCTGGTAACTTATTTAATTACGATATTACCCAGTAATTCGGTTGTGGAGATCAGATAGGCAGTCGTTCCATGCAAATCGTGCATCCAATAAGACTGGAAGCTGACCCCGACATAGTTGGGAAAAGGCTAGGCAGACTGATTGTGTGCACTTATGTTGTCCTGCCCAAATGACTATATAAATCCTTTCTTACTTGATTCTGATTACTTTCAACAGTCGGGTATTTCCCTAAACACAGCCTACTAATGTTGATTACTAGCCCCATCTGGCTGAACCTTCTTAATTATTGGCATCTGTTCCGAGTGAACTACGGCTGGTTTATGTCGGCAATTTATTATCACGTAGAGCCCAAGTAAACAGGATTGTAAGTACCTCTTAAAAATGTAAGTAGCGTTTTAACAGTCTTGCTTGAGGTTAGAAAAATAAGGTTAGCCATTTTTGTACCTAGTAATAGACATATTAGTAAGGCTAAAGTGTTTTGTGAATTTAATTTTCATAAAGACGAATATGGTTTTTATAACTTTGTCTTGGTAGGTACGTCTTATCGTTGCGGAAAAATATACTTAAAGAAGCCAAGAGTTACTAGTTCTTCCCATTAATATGTTATTTTTTGTACTGGACCATACCTGGGAACCTTCTGGTTACGAATTATTGAAATTCAACGTTTTTAATACAACTTTTTTAATGTTTTTTACGAAAACAAGTTTTAAATGTTATAACTTAACTTTAAGTACTCCCACGATCCCTGAACAGTTGCATGCACCCACAAGCACAATGTTTTGCGTGCGTTACGTTGCACACTACCGTAAATAGCGTTAAAGTACGTTTTCGAGACTGAAAGGAAGTTTTACTGTTTCCGATGATAAATATGAAATGAAGTATAATACTTACTGAGAACTGTGCATAGTTATGTTTCAGTTAAAAGTGTATAATTATGTTCTAAGTGAAATTACAAGTCAAAATTTTAAGTCAGCTTTAATTTCTAAGTTTCGCGCTTATTGAAATTATATGAAATGAAATGAAATTGTTTATGCTGTAAATAGGATATTGGAATCACTTTTACACGTCATATTAAAAAGTTGTAAAAATAAGCTAGATGAGGTCGGCGTTTCCTATTTGACTACTCTGAGAAGAAAAGCCGAAACAAACTCAGAGGTCACCGTCTTCTTTAAAGTCCAGACATAATCTTGGTCAGGCCATATTGGTGGTCAAAGCTACTTTCTGTCAAGAACACTGTCACGTTTTGTACATACCCATAAAAAAAAAACACCGCTTAACATTTGACACACCCAAATACATTTCAACCACTACTCACCAACTCAAATTCAGATTCCTATTTACAGAACCAGGCGTTTCAATCAAAGGAAAAAGTCTTACTGTCGGTCCTTCGTCGTTCAATTTAGTCCGACACCTATTTTCATCATTCCTTCCTACAATCCCTTAGTTTCCGTAAGAATGTGTGCGAGACAGATCCCTTCTTTCATATATACGGTACGACTGGTAAAACGAGGCAGAATTTATGCTCACGTGTAGCGAATAAAAATCATAAGTAAAGACGCATAGAAATCTTAGGAAATTATTGTTCATCTGGCGCTCGAATGACGTTGACAGGAGGCGCCGTCGATAAAGAAATGTCACTTCAAAAAACAAGATGGCGGCTTTAGTTCCGATTTTGACTACGCACCAAAATAACCTTGTAATGCTTAATTCGCAAAGAAAATCGTGTGTTTAGTTCTTAAGCAAACGGGAAAAAAACCGTAATAAAATGTCATAAGATACGCGACTATTCAAAAATTTAAAACTCGCCTACATTTATGTCCCACTTTTAACCATTCAGTCTGTTTAAAATATAACATTTGTGTTTTTACTTTACCTTAACATTCTTTCTGCAGTTGAATTACATCCCACATTTTGTAAGGTATTGTATTTTTAACAAATGAGTGTGTTATTTGCCTTATTTTTGTTTCTTCTGATCCCAATATGGTATTTTTCTGGTTCTCTATGGACTCAAAAAAAATACTCGTTTCCCGTGAAAATGACAACGGAACGTCCAAAAGTTTTAGGTGTATGAGGAACAGGGTGTAAAGTTAAGTCGTCCACCATAGAAAAGGGAGGATCCTCCGACCAGGCGGGTGTTGCGTCTGGCGGGCAACTGCCCAACAATACAAGAATCCAACATCAATATGTTGGATTCTTGTATAATTATGTCCATCACGCGGTAAACTCTATGTGACGGATTTACGTGACGTCAGGACTTTGATGCGTAGTTCGCATGTGGTGATGTAGATGCTGCCACAAAGTAATTAATTCACAAATTAAGAATAATATCTATAATATTATTATAAGACAGTTTTAAACATTCAAACTTAGTTACATAATTATTGTTTAGCCAAAAATATATTAATAATGAGACTCTGTTTCAGTTCACTTCAATTTATTATACAATGTATAACCAAGTTAATTTATCAGAATTACTTTTGTAGGTACCTACTATAGCTTTCTTCAAAGTTACAAAGATCAGACAGTATAACAATATCTACAACACTATTAAATTACATCCATTAAAACAGTCTTTGATCTTTTCAACAATATCGATATCATAAGATTTGATTAAAACAAACCTGAAAACATTTACAGATAAGTTGAGAATATCACCGCACTGTCTATGAACCTCTGACCTTTCGATTTCGACCATCAACACAATCAACCTATTGTTCCCATTTTGCATAAGTATCTATAGACCTGTTAATTACTATGCTCCACGCAGGCAAGTTATGCATCCACGTGTCTATGAGTCAATTAAAATAGATGTGTTGAGATAATTAGATTCCTGTGGTAGTCTGGTTTCCAGCAAAGAACTTACTTTGCTGTGGCTGACTGTCACCAAAGATAATTATGGCAATATTATGGCAATATCACGCCGCCAATTTCAATTTCTACGCCGAGCGCTGGTCGCACGAGTCACCCGACAGGTGAACTTGTGACCAGCGCTCGGTGTGGTAACTCGTCGTGTTCGGGTTCGTGACTGCTCAATCGTCATCCTGAGGATGCCTCGTTGAGAGGTGAACACGTGTCGATTTCTTATAGGGTTTTTTATGACTTTTGAAAAGAAGGTACTTAATATATCTACGTCTATTGTATTTTCCAAGAGTAACAGTATCCTAAAGTCTGTTAATTACAAGTACAACATACTACAATCATATTTGTCTATTAAACGAAAATTATTCGTTGATTATGGAAATTCATACTGGCGTGATGTTATGTTATTTTATGTTTATTATGGAAATGTCTACTTTAACTGTTTAAAATATCTCCTTTTGTACGCAAGGACTGCCTTTATGAGACCATATGAAAATATCAGCCTTTCAGCAAGGTGGTAGAAGACTGTCGTGTCGGTCAATTAACTACCCATAATATCTCTCTCTAGAGCTGACAATAGAAAGAGCTCTTGTGTGGAGCTCCTGGCTAAGTAATAACAGCCGCACGAGTCGATCCATCATGTTTAGCTACGCTTTCCGGGGTTGCTCCGTGGATAGGTGGATACCGAGACTCCTCCATGTCCCGGAAAGCACGTTAAGCCGTTCGTCCCGGCTGTCATTCGTGGATCTTTGACCGTCGTTACTGGTCGTCAGAAGCCCGAAAGGGTGACAACCAGTCTTAGCAAGGGGTATAGTATTACCCAGTTACTGGGTTGTGGGACTTGTGTAGATCAGATAGGCAGTCGAATATAAAATACTGGTGTTCAGCCGACCCAAGATAGTTGGGAAAAGGCTAGGCAGACTGATTGATCTACTCTCTCTTCTTCGTTCGTTGCTTTACGAGAGAAAAACTTCACAAATTCATCAGATATCCAAAGCGTTTCTCTGAGTTTTTTATTTGAATTTACTTTCTCACAATAAACCTTTATTTCCTTCCTGCTCTCATTATTCCTACCTCTCGAATTTGAGCCTCAATTTGATCAGACCTTCCAATTACCAATCGTATTTCACATCCTGGAGATAATCCTTCCGAACCTATTGTGGACCTAAATTAATCCGTTAATATATAAACTAGTAATTCGAGTCACTGAGTCGAGAGTGATAGGATAGAGCGCACGCCTCATTTGTAGCCATCCAGCCAGCTATGTGCCTGACAATATTATAATATTATGTGTAAAGATGAGCTATCCTGTGAAAAAAGCAGGTCAGACGCTTCTAGTATGGGTCAAAAATATATTCTATAACACAATGATTTATGGAATATATTTAGATAAATACAGCAAGATGTCTGGGCCTTTCGGTAAGCCGCATGAAGAGTAACGACTAAAGAAAAGGATTGATTTGAAATAACTTCCATATTTCATGCATGTGATCTGTGAAAACGCTATTGGATACAGTGCAGTTTGAACTTCAACATTATTTCATTCATCAGTATGATTGTCTAAACTATGAGAATCAAACTGTTTCCGTATGAAAGTCATAAAGTCAAAGTCAAATAATTTCAAGTAGGCACATTAAAGGCACTTTTGAACGTCAAATACATAGAAATAGAAATTCCCCCTTCCAAAAGGTAGTTTTCGTATGGAGAAGAACGGGCAAGAAACTCTACCGATACTATTTAAAAAAAAAAAATGTTTTACAATATTTGGTATACATCAATTATATAATTACATGTGAAGACGATGCACCGAGAATACAATTACTGTACCACAATAGGTAAAAAAGAATTAAAAATGGAGCAATGACAAATAAATTAATTAAGTATGTGATAGATACATGGTGCTCACATATTTACAAACATTGTAAAAGTATACGATATCACAATATTCCTACAAACTTACAAGTAATACTAATAGGACAGTGTGTGAGTTTAATAATCATAAAATGTAAAAAATGTATCATATACAAATAATAAATTATACAACTAGATTAGCAGTTTGATTTTGTCCAGACTCGAATTTGTCCTATAGAGCAAGACCAGCATGTTTCCAAGCATTCTTATCTTGGATATAATCCTCTAATTTGTAATATGCTTGTTTACAAAAAAATTCTTTCATTTAATTGCAATATATCACGGGTATTTTGTTAGTAGTTTGTTAGGTAGTTTGGTATGCGAACATCATCGCAAGCTATTCAGACATATTTCGCTTTGATATCCTAATTATCTATTCTAACATCTAACATAATATTATAAATGCGAAAGTGAGTTTGTTTGTGTGTTTGTTTGTTAATTTGGAACATGGGTAGACTACTGTTTTTGCGTAAAAGCGTAACAAACGTTAAACTGCGAAAGTGAGTTCTCACTTTCGCATTTATAATATTATAGTTAGGATTAACCTCTGCCACGATGATATGCCAAAACCCGTCCAACTGCCTACAGCTAAAAACACTATTAAACGTTACCCAAAACTGTGGAACATGCTGATTAAGGCCCATCCAAATTGTCTTCATAAGGTAGGTTAAGTGATGTTTTCTGGGTAACTTAATGATTATGATGTTAACTTAGGGAAACTGCTTGTTGTGACGGTCGTAATAAGTTAGTGGTACTTAGATGTTATGAGGAAGTCTCATAACTTATAAGTACAAGAAGATGCAGCCAGTGCTTCAACCTTGTTTTACACAAAATAATATAGGTATTTTAATTGATTGCTATTTAACTTAAGTTACTTTAAGTGTAATTGAATAGCTTCAAATTGATTTTAGAATCAAGGGCAATCAGGTTATTGCGCTAACTGCTCCACTCTCTCGTTACAAACGGGTTTCAATTCTGAGAGCTCAATTATTGTCAAGTTGGTTCAAATTGGAAATTAGTAATTATGACACCATAGCAACATTGAGGGGTTTTATCGATACGTTACCAACTTTTGTGGTCCATATATGGCTGTAATTTTAACCACCCCTATGTAACATAAGGTGTATCTATTCATACACGAAATCTCTTAAGGAGTCATTGTACTCATCAATATGAACAACTTTTACAATGGGACCAACACAGAAATCGCGAAAAAAAAACAGCTGTTCCCTACATTTTTACGAGGTATGCTAACATAAATATAGGGAACAGCTGATTTTTTTAAAAGTGAAAATTGTTTATATTGACGAGTGCAATGACCCCCCCACTCCCTCTCTGTGCGAGGGAGTGAGCCTCCAGTATGCGGGCCCAGTGCGGGTTGTTAGATGTCACAGGTCTTCGAATTTGCAGTTCTAGGACATTTGCTCACGATGTTTTCCTTCACCGTTTTGAGAGCAGTGGTGATGAAATCATTTACACAAAGCAATTTGCCTGCTTGAGTTCGAACCCACGAAACCGACCCACGACTCGTAAATTGCGGCCGTTACTTCAGAGCCACCACTGCTCCACACTGTTGTAGTTATTGGTGTGTGACCAAAATTGGAACTAACGCCGCCATCTGGTTTTAATGTATCAGCACCCTTCTGACAACGTCATTCAAGCGCAAAAGATCCTTGTAACAGTGTACCTAATTCTTATTTTCCTTGTCCACAGATACATAGCAGTGACTCAACCAATCAAATACGCGAAGCACAAAAGCAACTCTCGCGTCTGGTCTATGATTGGTGTAGCGTGGCTGGTCTCCGGCGCCATTGGCTCCCCCATAGTCCTGGGCCTGAACAACACGTTTGATAGGCGGCCTGGCGACTGCCTGTTCAATAACAAGGACTATGTTATTTACTCTTCACTGGGATCCTTCTACATACCCTGCATCATCATGATGTTTTTGTATTATAGTATTTTTAAGGTGAGTCTCTGAGAGTCTTTAATTCTTATAAGAACAAAGTACATAGAACAAAGTACACAATTTTTTTTGTGAAACCTTTAAAAAAATTGTGAAACCTTTGCCTTGCCTCATGCTGCGAATGCTGCATGATCCGGCCTATATTTTCCCCCAAGTTGTTTATTTTCGTGTTTGTGTTCTTTCTTTGCGTCATTTTTACCGCAAATAAACTTATTTCTTTCTTTCTTAATTTTCTTTGCTGAATATCAAAAGTGTAACTGATAACCTCTTAAGTGGCACTTGACTAGAAATGGGACCAGACCTTTTCTTTTTGGTGGTTTTTTATCAAATAACTTTTCCCGCTCATGAAAACAAAATTAGCTGCGCCATACATTTATGTTCGCACAACTCTTCCCATTTTTGTCTCGTCCCATTTTGGGAACAGTAGATTTTTTGTTGTGTATAAATTATTTACTTGCAAGTCAATCCACTAGTGTATTCTAACCACACGGCCGCCATGCATTAGTGGAAAATTTTATAAAATACATAGGTTTCAGGAAGAAAACTATTTACCTACCGTATACAATTTCTATTTCAATTGACATACTCCCGGTAGCTTGTAAACAACTACACAGTCCCCTTGACTTGTGGACGAAGCTCGACACAAGTAAATATAGAAAATAAATAAAGCTGGAACCATTTTACTGCGCAGTAGTCAAATTAATAAATGCTGCTAGTACTAAGTATACTACGCTATTACAAGTTTTAATAATAATGTCTGTTGACTTGCCTAAATCACGAAAAAACTTTTTCCTTCGAATCGTGTTTTATTTAGTCAAAATGAAATAACATTTACATACATAATGATGATGTGATTATAATAGTAGTAACTTATACCTATGCCTATAAACATAACATTAGGTAAAAAAGTAATCATTTTGCTACAAATATCCAAGTTTTTAATAACAACAATATGGTACAAATACAAAACCCTGTTATTTTAAGCAGTGTAAGCTTAGCATATTATAGCGGAAACAGCTATAATATGCTAAGCTTTTTGTTTCCCTAAAACAAAAGACTACGTTACGCTACGAGAACAACATTTTAAAATAATTAAGTTTCCCAACAGGCAATACGACAAAGAGCGAAAAAGCAGCGAATAGCGAAGAAGACATCAGCAGCGCTTACTTCCGCTGTATCCAGCGGTACGGCCGCGGTAGTGATAGAGAATGTTGCGCAGACGCAGCGGCTGGACGGGTCTATGAACGACGCGCCAACCAATACCGCGTCAGGGAGCAATGAAGATGAGGATGAGGATAAGTAAGTAGACCTTTGCAGTTACTTCGATGGGAAAGCTTATTAAATGCCAGCTGATCTATTTGTAAAAATCTCCCAGAGTACAACTATAGAGAGACAACGTGAAAACTAAGGTGAACTGAGCTTGAATTCAGTTGTCAGTATTGTCAATTCCGAGCATCAGGTGGTATGAAGCTCTTCACCCAAGAGCAGTAGCACACGGCGTATTTTAAACGCGCAGACGACGCGCGTTTCAAAAATTTTCTTCGCCGACCGAATTCAAGTTCTTGAAACGCGCGTAGCTGCGCGTTTAAAATACGCCGTGTGCTAGGGGTCTAAGTTTCCACGGTGAGATTTTTAAAGAATAAACCGGTAGGACGTTATGGATGTTGCGGAATAGTCCGAAAGGGATACCGGGACCCTGGCAACAGGCAACTGAAGGAACACGGGTGGGTTTTAGTCAGTAAGAGTCTGACACGCCCTTCCGCTCCGCCCAGAGCGGGAGCAGTCATTTGATGATTACCCAACCAAAAAAAAAAAAAAAAAGTACGTTATGGATATTTGTCGTTGGGTTATTTGCCATCGGCTGGTGAACAACTAGGTGGCCAGAATCGGTGGGTCTCGCAGAAACCATCTGCGAGCAATATTTTTTATTTAACGACTCTTGTTATTCTAATTCTAACAGTTAGTGCGCATTAGAGAGAAGACTGAAACTTTAGAGTATAGTTCTTACAGCTTCGGAAGGACAGAGATGGGAGCGTATGCCGAGGAGCTGGTCAACTCCAGGTCTGCCAGGTTTATGCTGGCTGCCGTGGTGGAAGAGACTGGCCTGTAAGTATTCTTGAACACCTAGTATGATGTAGCAGTACAGTCAGGTAAAAGTATTGTTACGGAAATTGACACCTTACGTCATTTTGCCGTGCTATAGCCCTTTTATACAACTGTCCAAGAACGTCAGTTGTGATTTATGTAATTAAGTAACTGTATTTTTTATGGTGTACATAATAAAGAGTATTCTATTCTATTCTATTCTATTTAGCTATCCGGACTAATTAAATTGGTAGTCACTTTGCCTGACCTCACATGCAGTAATTTGTTTTGGTAATATAGAGAATATTCTTCAATAGAAGGGATTTAGGGAATCTTCATTACCTTACAGATGACAAGGAAGGATGTCTGGAATCTCACGTCGTTTATTTTTTTTTTGTTCAATACTATCGATTGAAATGAATTGATTCTAATCAATACTAATCATAAGTATAGAATCAATTCTATTTTTTTGTAAATTTTGACGTTCAAAAGTGCCTTTTATGTGCCTATTTGAAATAAATTATCTGACTTTGACTTTATTATAATAGAACAAAATAAAACTGCAATCCCTTTTAGAGAGGGTACAAAATAAATAACTCTATAAAAAAAAATCTTAAACCGTTCTCAATTTGTACCCAGCTTACCCTTTAACAACTCAATTACTTGCGATCAAGACCTCAAATTAACCTGCACTCAGGGGATTTCTTTCATCACAATTCTCTTAGAAAATCTAAAATACTTCAAAAGATTTGAAACGGTTCAGCAAATTGAGTGCACCACTCACAAGCGGTTCGATGGTTACGAAAAATTATCGCCATATTGGAAGCCATTTTACTTCAGAAGTTCAATTACATAAAGTAGCAGGTGTACTTAGGAATAACTCTTGATTTATGAGCCTGTTATGATGTCAATAGTCTGGGAATTTCTTTAATGACTTCTGTGGCACCTTTGACCTTGTCTTTGTGATCTCTAAAAGGTTAGCCGAGGGCCCAAACAGATTTGGTTCAGGCTAAGTTTTGGGGTAAAAGATTAATTGTGCAGATTTTTTTGCACAATACAATACTGGGTCAAATTAAATTAACTAGCGAAACTTCGCAGACGAAGCTTTTATTTTTATTTTGTTTTGTTATCTGCTGTATTTTTAACAAGCTGCCGCCAGCGGCTTCGCCTGCGTTTTATAAATTATAGCCTATGTTACTCAGGGTGAATATAGCTTTATAATGGTGAAAGAATTTTTGAAATCAGCGCAGTAGTTTTTGAGTTTATTCATTACAAACATACACACAAAAATACAAATCTTTCCTCTTTATAATATTAGTGTAGATATCATTTCATAAGCGGAGTGTTGACCGTTTATTGCTGAGTTTGGTCCTAAGATAGTCTTTTTTAAAGTAATCTAGATTAATTGGATCGTGGATCTTGGACAGTTGTTACGAGTCGTCAGAAACCCGAAAGTCTGACAACCAGTCTTACCAAGGGGTATCGTATCACCCAGTAACTGGATTGTGGAGGTCGGATAGGCAGTCGCCATTAGAAAGCTACATTCACCCTGAGTTTACAGGCTATAATTTATAAAGATGACACGCGGGCGAAGCCGCTGGCGGCAGCTAGTCCTACTAATAATATATAGTGCGAAAGTTTGTGTGTTTGTGTGTGTGTGTTTGGATGTTTGTTACTCAATCACGCAAAAACTACTGAATGGATTTGGATGAAATTTGGCAAACAGATAGCTTATAACCTGGATTAACACATAGGATACTTTTTATCCCGATATTCCCACGGGATCGAGACTTACGCGGGTGAAACCGCGGGGCGCAGCTAGTAATATATAATAATATATATATATATATATATATATATAATAAATGCGAAAGTTTGTGTGTTTGTGTGTTTGGATGTTTGTTACTCAATCACGCAAAAACGGCTGAATGGATGCAAACAGATAGCTTATAACCTGGATTAACACATAGGATACTTTTTATCCCGATATTCCCACGGGATCGAGACTTACGCGGGTGAAACCGCGGGGCGCAGCTAGTTTACAATAAATAACTAAAAAACTCAATAAACCACACTTTACTTGGTCTATTTCTTACTGAAAAATATTCACAAAATACGCAATAATAGTATACCTCCCCGCAGTAGGCAAACAAACAATGCTATTAATCAGTGCTCCTGTTGATGGTAAAACCAGTCTGAACCAGTTTGTATAACTTGATTTGTGGAAGCCATTGCTTCGTCTCTGGACTAGATTAGTGTTTACCGGACTTCTGACCAAGTTTCCTTATTGTTCGGGCTATGAATAGACTATCTTAATTTCATGTTGAAGGCATGATTTGCTCCTTTCATAACAGTTTCTGGGAGTTTTGGTGCTTTGAGCGAGACCTGAAAGATGACCCAATGCCATGCTAGTCGGCGAACATTATTCTACAAATATTAGCTTTTTTGTAATAAAATAAGTAACTAATTTATTGGTGTTTTTGTATCATTGCTATTTTTACCAAAACAATTTTCTAACTAATATTAAATAAAGCTAGTCTAACTCTTTGTAGTTAGACTAGCTTTCTGGCTAGACTGGCAATAGATGGAAGGTTACAACACAAAGAGAAATAAACATTAACCCCACATATACAGGGTGTAAAAAGACCCATCACATAGCCGTCAACTACGCATTCTGAGGACCTAAACCGGCCACATTAGCAATTCCTCTATAAACAGTTCATTTCCTGAATCCCAACTGTCATTAGCAATTCCTCTAATTTGACATAAAAGCAATTCATAATTTTTTGGACCATTTTACGAATCTCCATAGAAAACTGTCAAACTGATGAATTATTTCGTAATATGAATTACACGCAGATCATATTATGAATTGTCAGTTTGTGACAGTTTACGATGATTCATAATATTATGTTTCCGCTAAAGTGACGAGTGAAGTGCACAATGTAACGTACGTAAACCATTGTGTTTATGAGTGCATGCAACAATTCAGGGTTTGTGGGGGTATTTAAAATTGATTTTATAACATTTAAAATTTACTTTCTTTGATGATAGTTTCCACAACAGTCTACCAAGTCATTTTAATTACGAACACCGCTAACACCTTTTCTTCCCCACAGCATAATGGCGAACCTAGCCTCCCCAATTCCAATGATGGATCCCAACACGAACAACGACTCGGGGTACGCCCCCTCCAACATGGAGGCTGACAAGGAGCACACACCACCAGCCTCCCCAACCACTAAGGAGGAGAAGAAGACGGAAGATGGCACTGAGGTGCCTAAGCCTAAACCTGAATTAAAGTAAGTAAAAAATCGTCATGCAGAGTAATTGATGTAGAGGGAATGATTCAGATATAGAATGCCCATAAATTAAATGAAATATGTTATTGGAATCACTTTTTCACGTCATATTAAAAAAAAAAGCTAGATGGAGTAGACATTTCCTATCTAACTACCCCTGAGAAGAAATGGTGACACAAACTCACGGGTTAAAGTCTCTTTTACGAGTAAAGTCCAGACATAATCTTGGTCAAAGAAATAGTCTTGGTGGAAGGTACACAACTAAACTGTGAAGGAAGGTTGGTGGAAGGTATTTTATACTAAATCTAACTATATCTAACTAATATTATAAAAGCGAAAGTTTGTAAGTATGGATGGATGGATGGATGTTTGTGACTCTTTCACGTAAAAACGGCTGAATGGATTTGGATGAAATTTGGCAAACAGATAGTTTATAATCTGGATTAACACATACAATACTTTTTATCGCGATATTTCCACGGGATCGAGACTTACGCGGGTGAAACCGCAGTAGTGTAATCATAATGCAATCCGAGAGCATTGACGGCACGTCTACACCGGCCGCCAACGCGTTCGGACTGAAGTTTGAGCTTCATGCAATAGAGAGGCCGACGACCGCGCATGCCCGCTGACTACCCACAATATCCGTTCTTATTACAAAAGGAGTTCTAACTTCAGTCCATATCCAAACCTTCGAAATAGTTAAATCCGTCAATTTTATTCCACAGATAAAATAATCTGAGGGGTAATTGGAGTATTTTAAGAACATTGGCATTCTAATCTCAGTGTCAATATCAATCCGTCGATTGAAGAAGATTTGGTAAAATGCAGCCTTTAAACGTCTCAGCACTAACTCTTGCCTATTTTAAAACACTGGGCTGCGTAAAATGAACTAAATGATCCTAGATCTGAACTGGGGCGCACAGCTGACGGTTCGTAACGCCTAATGAGAATAAGATGGGATGTAATAATGATAAATCCTTATTTGGATGAAGCCTAATGTCGTTGGTTGTGAGGAATTTGAGATTTGTAGAGGATACTGTTTATTTGTACTTTACTTGAAATATTTGTTAAAACAATAGTGTATAGTTTGTTTCTCAATCTAGTGATATTATACATTTATTTTATATCATCCATTCATAATTAATAATATACTGTATCTAACACTAAATTAATATTAATTATGTACAAGTGTAAAAAAGGGGGGGGAAATAGTCAAAGTGCATCAAAAAATTCGTCTGCATCGCTGTCAGCAGGAAATGTGCCCAAAAGGCTGGCAGCATTGCCACGTTATATGGCAAATTGGTAACCCAAACCATAGTTGCAATTAAAATAATGATATTTGGTGACAAACATTATGTTATTGTACTAAAAGTGCATTGTATTGTATTGTATTAAGTGATAAAAAGTAACATTCTGCAAATGATCGCTACAAGAGTAGACTGTCCCTTTCAGGGACACTGGGCGGGGGGGTGAAAACAAACAAACCATACTAATCTATTTATAAAGCAATATTGTTACTAAACTCGCGACAATCTAAGAAGTCCGTTTTGACAGCTATAAAAATCCTTTGTGTAGCGATGAAAAAAAATTTTGGTTTCTTATATTCTGATTCTCGAGACATATCGATTAAACATACTTAGAGAGTTTGTAATCGACGACTTATCTGCATTGCTCAAAACTGTTTCTCAAGGCTTAACGTTTTATTACAAGTACGAGAACGAAACGTCAAATCGGACTTCTTAGATTGTCGCAAGTGTAACTCCAAAATACTAACAAACCATTTAAATCTTAATCTGAAAGAAAGTTTTATTTAATTAATTATTTTAATTAAATTAAAAGTTCCAAAAACATTAATATTATAATGAATTCCGCAAGCTGGTAGCTGACAGGTACATAAAAAGATATATAAGACATTGAAATATCAACGAGTATTGAACTAAAAGTATTTCCAACAAATTCAGTATCTACACAATAAACTTTTGAAACACGGTTGACATAAAAAAATCTGCATGATAACATTCCACATTTATAAGCCGAGATACCATCGGACAGGCCCTGGAAATAGCCTTGCCAGGACAGACATCAGAAACTTGATGAATGACTAGCAATGTTTGTACGGTTAATCCTACATAACTAATAACTATGTGGTCAGACACACATACATAAAACTGTGAAACAAATATCCACACCATCTATCCACACCTATTGGAACAGACAGTTGGCGTTTTTTTCTCACTAATAGAGAACCTCGTCACTTCTATGATTTAAAATATTCATCAATTGCTTGGTATTATATCGAATGGTCATCATAGACAACTACCAATAGTAAAAAAACCTTATTACTTATAGTTTTCTTAACATAAAAAATACCTTAAAAATGACTCCTCAATTTGTTAGCAGAAATAACCACTATTTTTTTTTAACTTTGCCAGAACATTTTTTTTCGCTTAATCTAAGTGGCATACGTTATCTTACTTTTTAAACAGTAGTGCATAAAAGTTTTAAAACAGTAGTGTTCATGGTTGTTATATAAATTAAGAAAACGTTAGTATGAAAAATGCAACTTCTTTAAAATTCCCCATACAAAACACCAATTTCATATGTGGGAACCTATTATTATATTATATGCTAAAGTAACCCGTCTGTCTGTCTTTTACCTTTTCACGCCTTTACGGCTAAACGGATTTCGATTTTTAGGTAGACCATGACCTGGGCCTCATCCGGGTCATTGTCTACATTACATATGTTACTTTTTTATCCCGGTAGTACGGTCCCGTAGGATAATTTCCGATCTCCACGCAGGAAAAGCTGCGGGAAAAGCTAATGGTATATAAGCTATAAATTAATATAAAAAATCAATTCTTTTTTAAGAATTGGCTTTAAAGAAGAATTTAAATTGGTATTTTGCCAATTTCAGTATTGAAAAATTATCAAAATCTAGTTCCAATCTCAGCAATCAATGTCAAATATGTGGGTATATTTGACAAATTGAAAGAGATTAGAATGCGACTATTTTTAAAAATACGGGTGAAGTTAAACAAAAATAGGTAACAGTTTTTTGACGATCAAAAATAAGCTGCAATAAGTATACCAAGTCCATAAAAAGCTGAGCTGTTTTTATAAAGCAAAGGAACCAGGCCACGAAAGTGTGATTTATTAAAATTCCCCCAAGGGGGTAGATTGGGGTGCTGAAGCTAACAATATTTGACAGACCAGTTAATTAAAAATAAACAAAGAATGTAACCTCAAAAAGATGAGAAAGAGGCACAGTTGTGTAGCTATGATAAATGGTAAACCTTTGTGGTACAGTCAGCAACTTATTTTAGTCACTTAAAAAAAGTACGCTATTTTTTTTTTTTTCAACCTCTATTATTCCACTTCTGGGCCAAGGTCTCCCCACAACTTTCCACTCTTCCTTGTGTGTTGCCTTCACTGGCCACTCTCCTATAAATGCCTCTAAGTCACCACGCCAGCGTTTCCTCGGCCTCCCACGGCCACGGCGACGAGGCCCGTCTTCTGGCTACCACTACGTGACGACTGGCCCCTATTTAATTGCACAAAATAAAAAAAGAAACTTTTATTAAAGTTTTTGTTCTGAAAATTCCTTGTAAGTGATTGGACTAAAATGAAAAATAAATGAAGTATAAGATATTTTTTTTTGTTCTGTGACTCTTTTTGTGTGAGGTCTTTTTGCCGACCATAGAGACCTCCCAAAATTTTTCGTTTAATGTCCACACATAACACTTGTTTGACATCGTGTTGATGAATGACATCCCATTATGTCTGTTTGAACTGCAAAGTGTAAGCGTGAATGTGCCACTTAAATATTATTAATGTTTTGAGTTGAATGTCAGTTGAGGAATATCATCAAAACTCCGCGGGAAACTGGGAACCCTTGAGTCTTGTAGTAACAATAAGTTATCGATAGTCATTGTTTTACACTCTCCTGTACGCGTAGAATAACAACCATAGAAAGGGGTTTTCTACGGGTGTTGTCGATGAAAGAATAGACAAAATGACAGGTTGTGATTGTTTACCTGTCGTTTTGTCTATTCTTCCGTCGACAAAACCCGTTTCTATTTTGGTCATGTTCAGGGTCTTGGTCAAAATTAGAGTTCTTCTGGGCAGAAGGACCTTAATTTTGGGCAAGCTACTGGCTACATTGCATTGTTGTGGCAGCATTATTTCAAGTACATAATAATATGCACAAACATACCCCCCATTTATAGGCATACATGCCCTTGAAAGAAATTCTGGTGCTAAATATTTACAATTGTAGACAGCAAGCCACTTTATATCTGCAAGCGTAGCATTACAGCCATAGAAACGGGTTTTGTCGACGGAAGAATAGACAAAATGACAGATTGTGATTGTTTATCTGTCATTTTGTCTATTCTTCCGTCGAAAAAACCCGTGTCTATTGTGGTAATGCTAAGCGTGCAGGAGGTTCGTCTTTCAAAGTATGCATTGCAAGAAAACTAAAAAACCAAATTCACGTACTCAACTTTTAACCCTTAATCTCAAACAGCCCTTGAGCCACTGAACCCTTTTTTTTTTTTTTTGAGGTTGGGAAATCATCCAATGACTTCTCCCGCTCTGGGCGGAGCGGAAGTGCGTGTCAGACTTTTACTGACTAAAACCCACCCGTGTTCCTTCAGTTGCCTGTTGCCAAGGTCCCGGTATCCCTTTCGGAATATCCCGCAACTCTGGCAGGCATCGGTCCTAGCGGACCCCACCAATTGTGCTGACATCTGTTTGAGGCGCGCGTGGAACACAACGCTCCATCGACCCCGGCCTAGTCCTAATCGGACGGCGAGCTACCCATTGCTCGCTGTCCGCAAGCTCGCGCCTATGGTGGCCGGGATTTCGCCTGGGATTCCCGACGCTCATGAGCCACTTACCCCTGCATTATACATTTTAAATGATACAGGCATTAAGCCAAATTGATCCCTTAAAAGTTAAATCAGCTTATACAGGAACTCCCATGAGTTGTACTCGTTTCTAAATCTCGTTAAAATACTGAAACTTTTCCTTTCATGAGTTCTAAAATAGCCAATTTGTGTTATTTCAACTTTTTGTAACAAACATAATGCCAATACGGGATACATTTTATTGGAACATTAGAATGTACCTATTGTGTATTATTTGCTTAGCATTCTCAAGTCTACATTAATTTTATAAGTATCGCAATATTTCTGAAGTACTTAGAGAAACTCTTAACTGATTCCATCATTTTATAGGTGTATGTATAAAAAAAAGAACAAGAAAGAAGAAGCACTTCGAAGAACTTTGAGAAGGTTTTCGTTTACTGAGAATCATAAACATAATTGAACCGATAGTACCCATTGAATAGATAAATTCTATAATCCATTTGAAATAAGATTAGAAACAAACCTTTTTACAGTCCGTTCAACCGATTTTGACTTCTACACCGTAGGTATAAGGATGGCATTATAAGCAAAAAAACGTTACACAATACCAACTGTGTACTGCAGCTGCCATTTGTCATGCCACCAACGCAAAAGAAGTCAAAATCGGTTGAACGGACTGTAAAAAAGACTTATTTAAATGTCTAATCTTATTTCAAATGGGGTATAGGTAAAAGTAACCCAAAAACCGGGCATGATCTTCTGAAAGGACGATTCAAAATAATAATGACCAAGCAACCGTAGCAAAGATTGAGCTACGACGTAGCTAATTGCTACGCCGTAGCATGCACTGCTACACCGAAAGTCGATCCCAAGGAAAATGCTATGTTTACAGCGATTAAAACTTTATTATAATAACGAAGTTGAGCATTAACGCTTCTCAATTAGTAGTGATGTAACCTTACGTAAACTCAAATCTATCGAATATCCGAAACTTAACCGCGCTTCCGCTATTCCGATAATCCTTATCCGATAATTATTTTGCAAATTGCTGCTGTGGATTACCTGCAAGTGAACACTGTAATTACTTAACAGCGATTTCCAATTAAAACATTACAGTTCTGCAGCGCTTAGTTGAAAGGTTGTTTTGGTTGGAATTTACGAGATTTTAACTTTTTCTGAATAATACTTTGCGTCACTTGTCTCGTCAGATAGTTTCGGTGTTCCTTCGAAGTGACATATTTATGCTGCCACTTGTATATGCCTTCCACAAATGATCAGATATATTTGCCGTCATCTTGAAAACAAGTATTAATGGATGAATCATAAAATCAGATATTATTTCCGAGCTGTCAAGCTCTATAGCAACATTGAAAGCTCGTTACTGGGGGCCTAAAACAGCCACATAGCAATTCCTCTAAAAGCAATTCATTTCCTGAATTCTCAGCTGTCATTAGCAATTCCTCTATGTTCACACAAAAGCAATTCATAAAAAAACTGTCGAACAGATGAATTATTTCGAAATAAGAATTGCACGCAGATCATAATTTATGAATTGTCAGTTTGTGACATTTTTCGATGATTCATAATATTTTCCTATTATGGTTCTGCCAAAGTGGCCGTTTTGAGCTCCTAAAGTACTTATAAATAGCCTTCCTAAAGAACGTGCACTATACTCTCGCTCTCCAACCTCCGAATTTTAAATATCCGCCAATTAGTACCTGCCCATCTCTAGCCCAATTTAATTACATCGATAGGTGCACCCACTTAGTACCGCCCAATTGTTATGTTAATCCTCTTTGATATCGAATATAAATGCTAATGGCTCTTTTGAGCCTTCCCAGGACGGTAGTTAACGAATTGTCCGTCAGGTAGATTACGTTGTCGGAATATTTTACCTGAAAGACAGTCTAGATTACCTACCACAAAGGCATTTTAGGTTTAGCTGGGTAATGAGAAGGGTCAATGTGTTTTACATAGCTGATATGATGAAGGGTCTCTCTTGAAGTGAACGCCGCGCCGTACGAGAGATGACTAGGATTATTAACATTACTAAAATGTGTTTTAAAGATTTGTAAGATGAAATTCAATTTTTCTTACGTTTTTTGCAATTAGCAAAAAACGTAAGAAAAATTGGTCATGATTCTAATGATTACAATATTCTGTAAAGCCATATTTGCGTGAATCATATTTTAATCAACATGACCTGCAAATTACTAAAAATCTTCGCGGGCTACCTTAGCGCAGTAGCGGTAGCTCTGAATATACATGAAGATTATTTAGATACAATCTTGTAACCTGCTTATAGGGAGTTGGTACAGATTTAAAATATGTACAAAGTTCGACTACGTAGCGTAATTTTACGTAGCCGGCACATCTTGTATTAGAACAAGATTGAACAGTAATACAGCCACGGAAATAAATTGTTTATCAAATTGACACACTACGCCGCTACCAGACGGGCCGCGCGCGTGCCAAAACTTATCAGTTTTAATTAGAAAGTCCTTGAGCCATTTCATACAATTGTCAAAGAATGACATTTGTGATTTGATATAAGGAAAATTTAAATTGGTAATCAATTAATTTCCCTGTCTTTAGACAGTGACCATGATGTGATACTGGCAATAGGTGCGCCCCCTATTACATGGTACGTAAACTTATCTGGACAAATGCTCGTGATGCCTGCTCTTTCTTCCTGTTATTTGTATGTTTTGGTTTTATTGTTTAACAGGCTAATCCGCATCTTGGATAGTGACCAGTGATCCAACTACTAATACCCATAGAGGCAAAATTGCTGGACCTATATCATGCACCTGTAATGTTACTTTCACTCATAATCTTTAAATACACAGCCATACGGCTTGGTGGCAAACATAGCTAAACTCGCGACAATCTAAGAAGTCCGTTTTGACAGCTATAAAAATGCTTTGTGTAGCGATGAAAAAAGAAATTGGTTTCTTATAAACTGATTCTCGAGACATATCGATTGATCATACTTAGAGAGTTTGTAATCGACGACCTATCTACATTGCTTAAAACTGATTTTCAAGGCATATCATTGTATTACATATAAGAGAATGAAACGTCAAAACGGACTTCTTAGATTGTCGCGAGTTTAGTACCTACTTACATTCATAAAGAGCTCAACGACTACTATAACACAGTATAAATAGTAACAAAATCAAAATATATTATTTCACATAAGCCTACATGGGCACTTATGAAACGTCAGAAGCGGTGCACGGTTCCAATTGGTCGTTTCCTATGGAGAAGAGCCGGCAAGAAACTCCATGGTTACTCTTTTAAAAGATAATTCGCTTTTACAATATTTTTGAATTACAGTGTTAATAGATAGGGGAGGACAGTGTAGGCCTTTCAAAAAGTTTCAGTATTATTATTTCTTCAAAGAAAATGGTCTAAACCGACGCGTTTCGAAATCTCAGTGTAAATCCGTGTATGTACGCAACAGTATCGAGTGAGCGGCAGTTACGCACAGACGCAGGTTTATCTACCGAGCGGCCGTAGGTAATCATTTCAATGTCACTGCCGAGATATAATACTGTTATTTTATTATACTGTGACTATAATGTCTATTCTTAAGGATAACTAAATAATAAACCTATATCTTTCATCCCCAAATGAATAGAAAACCCGTAACAATAACATAATGTGGCTATCGAGAACGGCAGTGAAGGTTTAACAACTTCTATTTGGAGAGGGTAAGCATACCGTGTACTTATTCAGAATATTAGATCTTACCGATACAACCTATATACGGTAACTTTATTATGAACTGGGGCAGTTTATATCGGTTAGAGATAAGCATCTTATTGTGTATTACTGTTTTTATTGCAAGCGATCATCTAGCGGTTGGAAGGTAGTTTTCACGTACCCACTTATCGGGACTCTCATAATACTAGTTAGACACACCTTCCCATCTACAGGGTGTTAGGGTGAACACCGTTATCCTTGCAACCAGTGGTTTGGTTTCATTTATAGAACGTAAAATCAATGGAAAATTACAACATTTTTTTTAATCTACATTTTACCACAAGAGACGAAAGTTCTTTGCCCTATGCGCTAGGGCAATGAACTTGCGTCTCAACACGGGCGGGGGGTGCGGGATGTGACCTGACCGGCCGCGAGCGAGACCTCTCCCTCAGTCAGTCAGCTGTTTCGCTAGAGAGCACGGTGTCGGATAGAAACTTTTTTAAATCTTTTAATGAAAATAACGTTTTTTTTTTGTTATGTTCGGTCATTTATTTTTATATTTAAGTCAACTACCCATGGTTTGAAAGTCAAGAGTGTTTACCCTTACAGCCTGTATAGACAAAAGGATAATAAACGTATCATTGAAATCTTTAAAACGGTTTTTACTTTGGTGCCCAACCATTAACCATAAAAAAAAACAACGGGCTTCCAAAAAAAAGTGAAAAATAACTTTAATTTCGGAAGTCGATTTCTTTGCTTTTCAATTTTCGTTTTTTGCCCCCGACTTTCGAAATTAAAGTTATTTTTCACTTTTTTTGTGTTTTTTTGGAAATCGGTTGTTTTTTTTTTTGTTAAAAGTTTTTATTTATCACTTTGTTGAGCTTTAGTTGTGGTACGTAGGTACCACACAAATTCGGATACCACTACCTGCTTTGTAAAAAACAGTGATGGGCATGCGAGTCACATAGAACATCATCTACATAAACTAAGTGGGAAAAATACGTAATATTGAAGCTAACTCAAAAACTACGCAAGCAAAGTTAGTAAAATTTATATGGGTACCACCTCTGAAGCATGCTGACCTACCAAACAAAAAAAGAATCATCAAAATCGATTCATATTTTTTTGACGGAGTATCCGCGTAATTGAGAACCTCCGCCTTTTTGAAGAAGTCGGTAAAAAGCAATCTCCATAGGAGGATGGACAGCAGCATCTTCTATTTAATAAACGCAGGCTATCGCAGTCCACTGTTCCAAATTGCCCGGTTCTTCACCTTCAGCATCCAGTCTGTCTCACTCTCAGCCGATTTTCAAGTCGTTGTTGGTCCGTCTAGCAGTCTGGGCGTCAACAGATTCGCAGTCTCCACTTCTGTCTTTTGACATGTCCAGCCCACTGCCGCTTCAGCTTGCTTAACTCTACAAACTATGTCGGTTACTCCGTTTTAACTACACTAATATTATAAAGAGGAAAGATTTGTATTTTTGTGTGTATGTTTGTAATGAGTAAACTCAAAAACTACTGCGCAGATTTAAAAAATTCTTTCACCATTAGAAAGCTAAATTCACCCTGAGTAACATAGGCTATAATTTATAAACATTACACGCGGGGGAAGCCGCTGGCGGCAGCTACTTCTTGATAATATCATTCAGACACAAAACAACACAAATTAACTTTGTTTACATACCTCCTCTTGGTGAGACGGGTGGGCCGTAATCCACCACGCGGGCCTAGTGCGGGTTGGTAGATGTCACAATTTTTGGTTCTAGGACATGCCGGTTTCCTCACGATGTTTTCCTTCACCGTTTTGAGAGCAGTGGTAATGAAATTATTTACACAAAGTAAAGCGCCCGATGGGTTCGAGCCTGCGACTTACAACTCGTAAGTCGTGGCCGTTGCCACTGCGCTACCACTGCTCACAAGATTGATACGAATTCCAGTTTCTATTGAGCCTTAATTCCGCCGAAATTTAAAGTTCAAGGCTTTAACTTCCGATGTGAAAAGGTCACGTTCAAGTGATTAAGGCAAAAACTTCGTGAAATTGGCTCCACGGCTCTTCACGTTCGTTGTTGACATCTTTTGATCCGGACTTCGTCGCATTGTGTACTAAAATAGGCTTTTTCCAGTAATACCCAGTAAATAATAGGTAATTTGTCTTCGTGTCTTAAGAGGTGAATTGGGGATTATGAAAAGAGAATGGGCAGGTAGTATTGACATTTACGCTAAAAATAGCAAAGATCTAAAATATGTTTGCTATTTAGTGAAACTCGTTTATGTCATTAATTACAAAAAAAAATTATAAATATTTGTAATGAAATGAATTTATGATATTTATTTCTGTAAAAAGGTTAAAAAAATCAATTTTACGCGTCATTTTCGTATATATTATTACCATCTGACTACTCTGAGAAGAAAGACCGAGACGAACTCAGAGGTCACAGTCTCTTTTAAAGTCCAGACACAATCTTGGTCAGGTCATAATGAAGACACTGCAGATTTATGTCTTTTGAGGAAAGAACCACACGAGTAGACCTGTCCAGGCAGCGCACGCATTTGTCAGTAATCGTACAGCTCAACTCAGAACTTATGGAGCTCAGCGATTCGACGAACAATACCCAAGAACGGATATTTGGGTAGGCCGCATAGATTACTCAAACTTGACCATGATTAAAACAAACTGAGAAAAAAATACAATTATTGTGCAAGTTTTGGTTGCCTACAAGTGAATGTGTACGTTATGTTTTAAAGCATGTACCATTCGTTGGCAATTCTCAAATAAACTCCTTAAAAGAGAGAGATTTATTTTCATATTTGCTCATAAACTACAGTCTTACCAAGGGGTATCGTATTACCCAGTTACTGGGTTGTGGAGGTCAGATAGGCAGTCGCTCCATGTAAAATACTGGTATTCCGCTGCATCCGGTTAGACTGGAAGCCGACCCCAACATAGTTGGGAAAAGGCTAGGCAGATGATGATGATGATTTGCTATTAAACTAATCTATCACTACACTTGCAGATGAGGCAATTACCATGCAAAAGTTTGCTTGTTTTTACTCAACGGCTGAACAAATATGAATTAATCTGAGTCGCTAGCAATAATTCCGAAATAGAAATATGAATCCAAAACTAAAGCTAACTAAGACTAACTAAGCATAAGCGTTTCACGTATAAGCTAAAGTCAAATAATTGTTTTGTACTGCATCTGGGTATCTGCAGGTGCAGGTGCAAATAAGAAGTTAAAGTTACAGCACGAATTGTGTTTACAAACTGCTGCTGAATTTGTTTACACTTTACTCTCTAAGTTTAAATTTGAAATTTTCAGTGTGTGGAAATGAAATATGAGAAAAGTTTAACCGTTTTATTTTCATCTAGCCTACACTATTATTTTATTGTTTATGGATTAAAAGTGTACGCTCAAAAGTGCATTACCGAATTTACCGAATAAAATTGTTTACATATAATAAAAGTTAGCTCTACAGGAACACATTTCAATCATATCGAATCAATCATAAACACAATATTCCACTGTGTTTCGCGTAGACTGACATTAATTATTTGTTCACTTGTGACAATAATTTGTAATATTTTTTTTTTTATCGAGGAATTCTTACAAAATTTCATAATTTATTGAGACAAATATCAAGTTTTAGCATGATTTAAATTAAATTAAAACTAACTCCAAAATAAAATAGACGAAAATGAAACATAAACACATGACTCAAAAACTTTGAAAAACTTAAAAAGGTTTTGAAACTTCGGCAAAGACTCACTGATGTAAACTGAATTATTCAATTTTTTTTTGTACTAACTATAGATACACTTTTGCCTAATTCTTCGGGGAGTATGTTATGTTTTTCCATACTTACATTATACACAAAATATAAAATCGAAACATAGTAGGTAACCACATTATCTAGTCCTCATCTCCCTAAAGGCTGCAGAAAATGGATACCTTAACGGGGGTCATAAATTGTCCGGTCCATTTTGCACTGCAACAATGTTAGGACCCTATTTCCACGAGGTCACAGGATGTCCCAGCGATGGGTTGATCCCATTCCCCATAAGTGTCGAACTGACCCATTTTCCTTTAAAGGGTATTTTGAGTAATTTAATCAAATCTATTTAAACTGATGTCTATATATCAATCGCGGACCTATGGGCTCATTGGTTTTATGGTAGTCATCACTTGCAAATGGTTTCCTTCAGTTATTTGAACCGTCCCTCGGGCCCAGAAGACTGGGTGGTCCCTCGCACACACTCTGCGCTCAACGCTCTCTTGCACGCGTAATATGACTACCGTAGAAACGGGTTTTCACAATCTGTAATTTTGTCTATTCTTGCTTCGACAAAACCCGTTTCTGCAGTGGTCATGCTACACGTGCTGGATGTGATGTGTTCGCGGACGAATGGAAGAAGATCTTGTTAGTATGTTTGGAGTATTGCGAGATGAGCGTATGACTGTCGAGTAGTTGTATACTTTTGTTATTGTGCTTAAATAATATGTTTGTGTCTTCAAGTAATGTAATTGGCCTGGGCCGTTAATCTTAATAAAAATGTTAAATTCATTCACTGACAGACAACCCGCAGCCTTAGCCGATGGGTCTAGAAGCATACAATTTTGCAATTTTCCATAAATACCGAAAGTGAGCGCTCAGGAACTAGCGCCCTAAATGAGTTAATTTTCGACTTGTTTAAGTATAACTTTTTAAATCATTTGCATTCATAAAATGCAGTATAAAATAGCAACATTAAATCATTTGCATTCATAAAATTCGTAAAATGCAGTATTCGTAATTTCTCGAGCCATAACAGCACAGACGACCAAGTCGAATCAATTTAAAAATATTCACATTGTAGCGTCAACAAATACGTTATTTCGTAACTACAGTAAAATCCGTAAAGCCATAGTTACTTACATATGTTTTATAAATTGGATTGCCTACGTTGTTAACAGTGGCCAAACATATTTATTTTACGCCATGTTGTTATTTTTTTCACATACATCAATTTCCGTGGAACGAAAATATACGTCATTCCTACATCCGACATTGTTTTTTTTTTAAATTGTACTACAAAAATCTTGTACCTACATTATGTATTTATAAATATTGGATCCCACACTCCCATTTAATGGCTGATATTCAGAGCAGGTGCATACAAGTAAATAAAATTGTATCGAACAAAATTGGCTTTAGAGACCTAAATGAACATGTCCATGGACACTTGGCAAGAATGGCATGAAACAACGACAACTAAAGATCTCCATCCCTTCCCCAGAAAGAAACTAAGCAGGATAAGCACCAGCTCCCTTATCTCGACTCCTCGGAGGCGGTTCAGGAGTGCAGCATCAGCCGCGAGGTTCACTATCTTCAGAGCCAACAGGGCTGGCAAGCTGAGGGCCAAGTCCTTCGCCAAGAAAGAGAAGAAAGCTACGCAGACGCTTGCTATTGTCTTAGGTGAGTTTGAAGATAGATAATTATAAATTGAAGGGTCCTTCAGTTCTTGTGTAATCACGAAACAAAGAGAGCTCATAGCTTGATATAGGATATAAGCAAGTCGCACTTCAAATGTTAGCCATAACTAATTCTTATTACATCACTATTGTATCAATTTGGAATGGGAAACTTACAAGGATATTATGTAAAGAGAACTAAGTGCCAAGTCCGCTAAATATACTTAAATGACTTTTCTACAAAAGCCCTGCTTGAAAGGACATTAAAAACAAAAAAGCACAATTAAGCTTTCTGTAATTATAGGGAAATACTTCGATAAGTAGAATTGAAAACGTACCTACTCCCAAAACTATTCATTTCATACTTCAATCTCAAGCAATATTTATCGTCCCTACTTTTGAAATACTGTTGTTCAATGGAGATACCATTGGACGTCAGTATTTTACACTGTAGTACTATTTTACAGATGATACATATTTCAAAATTAAACACGATTATATTGTTACTCTTTCTTCCAGGTGTCTTCTTATTCTGCTGGGCGCCATTCTTCACATGCTCAGTCCTCGACGCTATGTGCTCCAAGTTCGGGCTCCCGTACTCCCCTGGAGTCACCGTGTTCATCCTGACCACGTGGTTGGGCTACATCAACTCGTTCCTCAACCCTGTCATCTACACCATCTTCAACCCTGAGTTCAGGAAGGCGTTCAGGAAGATACTCCATTGCGGCACCTAGCTAGGAGATTACTACGTAGTATATGACTGCACTTGTGAAAGAACTCGCTCAAATATTTAGTGTTTTTTTTGTTGTTAGTAGTGAAATGCCATATCTTTTTAATTTTCTACCAGTTGATTGAAGAAATTACGCGGAGGTGGAGGAACTAAGGGGGTGATTAGAAATAGACGAACGAGAAACTTAATTGCTTAACAGATTTTCTATCACAATACAAGGGTTTTGAAGGAAATTCCCAATCCATTGTTATAATGTGTGTTACGCCATTAACTCATAATTTGGATATTCTTCTGCTAAAAAGGGAGGATGCTAGGCGATTCGATCGATAACCATTCTGAAGCGGTTTACAAAAATGTCTTCACCTTACTTGCCAATACTAATAATGTGGTGAAGATTACTGAAAGTGTAAATGACATTTTTGGATCCTCTAAAATGGCTGTGATTGGACGTTAGGTAGGCTGACGCCATTTTTAAATCATATATTGAAGGATTGACAGTGCTGAGTTCGGGAGGACCCATTTGCAATCTGTTTTTGTGTTCTCAACGAATAAAATATGAACTTCATTTAATAAATTTAAATAATAAACTATAGTATTGAAGCTTATGTCCTGTACCTTATCAAGTGTAACACTTGACTCCTCATTGCTAGTAGTTTTAAACGCAGGTTTCGTCAACTTTATCGCCATTTTGAAATGGTGATCATTATTCAAATATCACCGTTTCAAAATGGCGATTTGTACATAGTTTTTTTGGAATATCGTCTGAGCTCAAGTTTGATATAACTACGTAGTACATAATATAAGATTAAAATGGTACTTTTAATGAACGAATGGTACTTCTCGTGTAAGTAATGCTTTAGTCTGTATCTGTCTTTTTATGTATATATCCGTCGTATGTATGTATCCGTCTGAGTAGATAATAGAGCTGTGTCTAAAAGATACCCTTTTATGCAAATAGAAGGATTCTAATAAAAGTTTGTAAAAGGCTCTGTTTTCGAATGAAAAAGGTTTTAGCGTTTATGAATAAGACAATTTATAAATTATAATAGGTAATGTAAAGGTCAATTTGGATAAATTAATCAATGGTAATGCATAACCATGTAACCATTATGGCTGTTATTGTAAAATACGCATTTGTAAATATCTATCCTCGTAGAGCATATTTAAAATCAACTTTACATGTCAAAATGACTTTGCATTTTTTTTTTACTTACCCTATACTCTCTGACTGCCAGACAAAGGCCTTCCCCAAGTCCTTCCAGGAGCTCTGCATATTTATTTATTAAAATACCAAACTGAAATCAATTTAAATACGTTTTGTTCAATATACATATCTTTTTGTAAAAAATATCAACAGTCCATAGCTTTCTGTTTTTTTTTTTTTCACATTTTGACATGCAAAGATATTGTCTAAACCAAACCAAAGCAACGCATAGCTTCATCAATTTACACGGTAAAAACAAGAGCCCTTATACAGTGCACTATAAACTTTTCATGTCATTGTATCCACATTACCCGAACCGTGGTAATTGTTGACATAACCCGGGTAAAGCAAACAAAACTCTCCGACCTTTAACATATTATTCCTATGACCGCTACCTGTTGCACTACTAAGGTGAATTTTGAAGCTTATAATACCAACATAAGGGTTAAAATCCTATGTAAACATGTCTAGATTTTCTAACTCTGCCTAATTTTATCCTGTGGTTGTGATGTTCCTTTAGCGAAGCGAAGCAATAAATGTATGATTGTGTATAGAAGTAATAAATGAACTAGCTATGTATTAGGTACTTTTAAATTAAATTATTGGATTGTAGGTAATGTAAGGAAATATGTATGCTCAGCATTGTAGAGACTATTTAAATGGTGAAATAATAGTTGGCAGATGTGAAACATCGAAATTGATGGCAGGACAAAAAACAAATGACGGCCGGGACCGGCATGACGGCTTATGAAAGCGTCATGCCGTTTGTCATGAGTCGGTTTTACTCCCGAGACGCGCTTATAGATCTCAGACCAACAAAAAAGGAAAGACGGATCACGCCGTACATCAAAAGTGAAGCCACAAAACCATGCTCCTGCAAGTAAACACACAGGCTCACGCACACACCAACACTAAAACCATGCTCATCGCTCCTAGTACATCACGAGTCGTCGTCTACTTAACATCAATAAAAAAAATAGAATTATGCCTTCCTGTGTAGTAAAAACTTGTAAAAACAATAGCAAATCACATAAAAAGTCTCACGGAATCACTTTTCACTTATACTTACTTGAAATAACATCGTTTTTTAATTTAATGAACTATGAATTTTAGGTTACTTGGAACAAAAAACCTCAACGAATGAATGAATTAAAGCAGTGACATAACGTGTTAGGGTTGCCATAATGTGATTTCAAATTTTCCCATTCGACTAAACCGATTTAAATTATGATTTCTTATTTCGAGTAATTATGTTCCTGTTTTCTTTTTTTATGTATTTATATTTTAGATTTCCAAGTAATACTGAAACTAAAAGTAAATGGATAGTAGCTATACGAAATAGCGTTTTTTTTTTTTTTGTTTTTGTTTCGGTATATAAGTCCTTCTTAACAACCGAGTTATACTCGTAATAATGATATTACGAGTTTTTCCTACTCAACAATATCTTACTCGAACAATATTATCCTACCCATACAATTTTATTCCCCAAATTATAGGGAAAAACTTAAAAACATGACAACCCTTTTTACACACACATAGATAAAAAGGTGGCTTCACTTTTGATGTACGGCGCGCTCTGTCTTTCCTTTTTTGTTGGTCTGAGTTAATAGATGTTTCACATCAAAAATGTTGGATAATTTTTTCAGCACACTGTATTCCATTTACTATGCGCACAACAAAGCTGTTTTTCAAAGCGATTTAAAGAAATATCCTTTTTTTAATATAATATGAAAACGTCAGTCAATCAAATAACTATATTCTGTGTTAGTTTTTTCTAACTGGAATTATTTTAAAGTCCATTCCCTAGTCTATCCATTTCCTAGCGTGAATTTAGACTTTAATGCTGATATCAGTTCAATATCGCACAAGAGGCGTTTGGTGAAATATATTTAAAATCCCAAATATTTAAATAACAACTGCGCTATGAAAATATCCAAACTAAATATTGATTTCAGATCAGACCAGAATTTGACTGTTTTACCTGAAAATTATTCATAAGGGACTACCAGATCTGTCAAGTTTCCTACCGCTACTACTCGCACCATGAAAACGATAGCAACAAGTCGACGCATTACCGTGTTTGTCATTAACGTGTTATCTTTATTTATTTAGGCTGTATTTCCACATGCAAAAAATCTGCCTGAAACATCTGTCAGACTATAGAAACTTCAAACTGTCAATTCACACATGCGAAAAAAGAAATTGCTGCCTTGTTCTGAAACTAAATCAACTTGCTTAGAGCGTTTCCACAGTGCAAGTCTGTTGTGAACGGAAACTTTTATCACAACTTGCTTATCGATATGGTCCCTTTAAAAATTTTATTCTTTTAGGTCTTGTAATACTCTAGTCAGAGATGTCTTGCCAAAGATGTACATATAACTATGTATTAACTTGTAAATATAATCTGTATAAATGTTAGTAAAACAAAATAAAGTTGTATTTATTGATGTTGAAATAAATGGTGCATTATGTGTTTCCGTATTTTTATTAAAAATTTCATTCTCCTTCAATCTATACTAATATTCTATAAAAATATTTGTATTTTTATTTGAAATGAATAAATTCAAATACAACTAGACCGATTTTAAACTTTCTTTCACCAATAGAATGTTATATTATCGACTGAGTAACATACAAATATTATAAATTCGAAAGTTACTCTGTCTGTCTGTCTGTCTATCTGTCTGTCTGTATGTAAACATTTCACGCCTAAACCACAAGGAGATAGATGGTTTCCTGGGGAAGGAAATAGGGTACTTTTTGTCAACATACAACGCGGGCGAAGCCGCGGGTGGAAGCTAGTAGGGTATAATTTATAAAGATGTCACGTTGTGATATGATGTTGGTGGAAGCTAGTTTTATTATAAAAAGAGTCAGTGCTACAAGTGAACAATTTTTTTCTCTCAACAATGCTCGTTACCTTTACGCCAAAACTTTCAAATTGGACTTCAGCATCTTGATGATAGACTACTAGATATAATTCCCAGAATTCTGAAAAAACTTCCTGATACTTCATAATTTGTAAAAGTAAGTACTTTCACATCATGAACAAGTTAGTTTAAATTTTTCAAGCAGATAATCTTACCCTATTAAATAAAAAGTTACTTTGTCAAGTTGTGTCAAATTAGCTTTACAATTCGCTTTAAGAATAAGAATAAGAATAAGAATAATTTATTTCTAAGTATATGGTGCATTGAGATCTAAAATTAAACATTGATTCACATATACTACCATTGCTGGTGTAGAAAAATTAAATAAGCTAAGTGCATGCAAATCGTAGACATTACAATAAAAGTTATATTAAATTATCAAAATTGGTTTGAATTTATATTTTATACAATAATATTGATTCAGATTAATTGAATAGTATTATTTGTAATGTCAAAATATTAATTATTATGTCAAAAAGCATAGAATATTAATTACTATGTCAAAAAGTATGATTTAAAAATTCATTAACAGAATAGAAACACATGTCTAAGAGCCAAGTAAACATTTTACATTTGAATTTATTAATTGGTAACATTCTCAAGCCAGGTGGTAATTTATTATACATTTTTACTGTCATACAACTGGCATTTCTACTGTATAGTTGCAATCTCTGAGGAGGTACTAGCAATTCCCCGGCATGTTTTTTCTTCAGTCTTTGGGAGACTTGTTCATTTAATAGGAATAAATGTGGGTATTTTTTTACAAATAAACAAGCCTCAAAAATATAAAGGCACGGGAGCGGAAGAATTTTTAATTCTTTAAATAATGGCCTGCAATGGTCTAAGTATTCTGCTCCGCTCATGGCTCTGATACATTTTTTTTGTACTTTAAATGCTCTGCCCACATCCATTCATTCCATCCATTTAGACCATCGAACTGAATAACTGTAAGGATCCGTGAAAAAAAAATCTGCTGGTTCATACTAAAGTTTTAAAGTTGGTCGTTTATTAAAAAGTTATTCAGTTCGATGGCCTAAAGCACCTCTTAAAGATTTTAAAGTTAATTTTTTAACACGTGTTAGGGTAAACTCCGTTATCCTTGAAACAAGTGGTTTGGTGTCATTTATAGAACGTAAAATCAAGGAAAATGACGACTTTTTTTTTATTTCATTTTACCACTAGAGTTTTACACCCTTTCCCCTATGCAATAGGGGAAACTTAACTAGCGTCTCAACACGGGTGGGTGGCGAGGAACGTGACCTGACCGGCTGCGAGCGCGACCACTCCCTCAGTCAGTCAGCTGTTTTGCTAGCGAGCACGGTGTCGCATAGAAACTTTTTAAAACCTTTTTTATGAAAATAACGTTTTTTTTTGTTGTTACTCGGGTCATTTATTTTTATGTTTAAGTCAACCCATAGTTTGAGCGACAACGGTGTTTACCCTTACATCCTGTATAAACCCACCACATTTTCCTTTCCAATCCTGTCCCTCACCTCCCCATAAAAGAAAGACAAAGTAAAAGATTAGGTACCGAATAATATATTCCTCCCACATTGAACCCTGCCGCGAAAAATCTGTTGCATCTTTCATCGAAGACCATTCCAATCACTCGTAACAAATTTCAACCAGTAATTGTAGAGCCCTGCAGCATAACGATCCATACAATTCATTAGCCAATCGCTTTTAATCAAACAGAAAGCCAGGTCAAACGTAATTGGTCGATGCGTAATTTTTATTGTTCGGCTTCATGGCATTGATTGGGCCAATTTGTAGAGCTAGGATTGTCGTATATCAGATTGAAGGCTCTTACATACTGGCGCGATTCGTCGCGCGACGCGAATTTTAACAAAACAATTTCTGAGCAAACTTCACGGCGAACTATGCGGCAGCGTCGTGTCGCGCGACGAATCGCGCCAGTATGTAAGAGCCTTGACATGGTTTATAAATGAATGGAATTTTGTGATCGATTTATGGTCTAGTAAGGTAAGGCCAAATAAACCAGAGCCGTCAAAAAGCGCGTTGGGTAGATGATATTGTTACATCTATATTGGCCCGCTAAGATGCTGGCAACACTGCATGCTCTCACCACTGTCAAGCCCCTGCACTCACTTGACGCCATGGCGGGAAATGGTGCATAAATAAGCTGGCACGTCATTTCTCGCCCCTACCGTCATTCCGACCTCGCCGTCGAGGTCCAGTTCGACCGCGATCCCGATTAAATGCGTCCCCCCGTCCTTTGTCCGATGATGTGCCAGCCGGCGTCGCAGCTGAGCACGTAGCTTTAAATTCCCCGATTAATACTAATGATCCGATATTGATCCAGCCTGTCCCATCTTGCTGTCCTCCCGTCAGTGATGCCCTAAGCCGAGGTTCGTACCCCACAGGGGGTGCCCTTAGCGAGCGTTCGCTTTAATTTAGAATAGTTTGAATAAGCCCCTGGCTGGAAGCCCTGAGAGTAGTTCTTAAGGCAGCCACAGGAAAGTCCGGTTTAGTAGTCATAATTACAGAAATCAACTACGAGATGCCATTTAAAAAAAAAAAAAAAAATCTCGCCCCTTTTTCCACACGGACCACTGAACAGGTTGAACCTCTGTCAATCTGTTATCTGATTCCACTTTTATATTGGTGTTTGAGGTGATAATTAAAACCCGATAAGTATACTTACCTAACTTTTGATTTATATTGTACCTATTAAAAACTATTAAAATGACGGTAGTTCAATATTCATGTATAAGTTGTGATTAGTCAAAATCAAAATCAAAATATTTTATTTCACATAAACCTACATGGGCACTTATGAAACGTCAGAAGTTAGGTGCACGGTTCCAATTGGTCGCTTCCTATGGAGAAGAGCCGGCAAGAAACTCCATGGTTACTCTTTTAAAAATAATTGGCTTTTACAATACTTTCAAATTACAGTGTTGGTAGGCATGGGAGGACAATGTAGGCCTTTCAAAAAGTAAGTACCAGGTACTTAACAAAAATAGAAGAAGTTCAATAAATCTACAGTCCAATAAGCCTACAACGTTCTCACATTCACAAAATAGAAAATGATCTATCTAAAAGACTAATAATAATAAAATTAAAAAATAATAAATAAAAATAGTGATTGTTAATTTGCTTTTCGTGTGATTAAATTATAACGGATCTTAGCTCAAATAAGTTACCTACTGTAATTCCTAAATAACTAATTATAATAATTTACTTAGGTTGTTGAATTTCATTTATTATAAACCCTGTGTATAATCATCTGTTACAATATCGTCAAAGTCGTGGGAAACACCTGTAGGTAAATTGCGTAACACACGATCAATCGGAATTGGAATCGGTTTGAAACAAATGTCTAATCCATTGCTTCATAAGTTCGAAAAAAATCAGCTCAACATCTTAAGTAACGCAATGAATGTTGTTGAACTGTCAAAGTGAAACAAATTAGTCTTAATCGGTTACGAAATTAGATAGCCGGATGAGGGTCACACGGACGGAACCGGGAATTAGGTATGGCGGAAAAAAGGGGGAGGTCTAAATGATGATAATTTATTTTATTTATATTTAATTAACAATCTTATCAACTATATTAGTACACTAACCTACACATTTAACCTAACACTGCCTTAAAGGTATGAGAATCCCTGCTACAAGCTTATAACCGATGTAGAAAGCTTGCAGCAGCGATTTACACACAAACAGTCCAGTCTGCTCGCAACACACTGCAGTATAATGTTGGGGCTGGCCCGCACCCGGCGCACCAGGGAAGCGCATCTTTTCCGCATCGTACTGTAGAAGCAATCGACACGCGCATCAGCAAACATCCCTGATGCGCTACAGAAGCGGAACAGCCCCATCAATACCCGGAACGCATTATTATATATAAAATATATTATTATACATTATTATATAATGATAAAAATCTAGATCTGTAAGTCTGGATAGGTCGAATCCATAAGCGTAGGTAGGTATTTTTAAATTAATCATTTGTTTTTTTTCCATGAATCCAAAAACTAAGTATAAGATCAAAGTGATGCTGTAGAAAGTGACTGTCTAGAATTTCTACTCGAGATTGTAGGTAGGTACTGTAGAGATATTTCAAAAGACCCTAAGCAAAATAAGTCATTTCATAATATCCTAGGTACTTAGGTAGGTATCACCAATGCGGGAGTTAGGTGCTCCCAAGTTCACGAAATAAAACCAAACCACTGTGATCCACAGGTAATGTAGTTTAATCAGGAAACATTAGCTAAATGGTTATGTACAGTATTTGTGTTAATACAATCACAGAGGACTCTTACAAGTCTGGAGAAAAGTTTTCCTAACCGTTTATTTTAGTGCCTGTCAAAAACCGTCGTGACACAGACTAAGTAATAACGAGTGATGTGTCACTCTCCTAGTGATGTTACCTCATTCAGGTGGACGATTTGTTAATCGCCACAGGCATTATAAAACCACGCTTGCTGAAAATATATAATATTATCAGATCAAGCAGTCTATCTAGAATGGGTTTTCAAAGAACGAAAAACATGGACAGCACTTTCAACGCTACTAATTCTAAAATAGGATAAGAATAGCCACATACAACAGGAGCACACGGTAATACTAAGAAAATTCGTGGCATCGAAAGTGCGTTGAGCGCACAAATTCTGTCACCGACCGCCTTCAAAGCCGTCAGTTTCTATACATCATTTATCTATTAGTGCGACTATAAAGTGATACGCTTGGTTTCTGGGCGTTTTTCAAAGAAGTTGTCGGTGACGTAATTAGAATTCCACATAAATGAGTTTTAACATTTAGCTTCCAAATGTAATGAAATTGATAAAAACAACTTTCTTTTTTTATTTTTTTTAATCTACATTTTGCCACAAGAGACGCAAGTTCGTTGCCCTAGATGAGCTGTATGAAAATAGTATTTTTTAAAAGAAATAATAATGAATCTTGAATATAATTAATTTTTTTAATTAAATTATGTTCTAAAGAAATTCCATTACGTTACTAATTTTAAAATGGTTTTAAAGAAAACTAAAAGGAGTTCCGTATTTCTTAACTTTATTTATGAATTTGAACGACAATCAGTCTTCTAAAAAATATTGATAATTCAGCTTATTAAATCTAAACAAAAAACGTTTAAACAAAGATATTCCTTACGCTACTTATGGGTACTTTGTACTATATTGTTTTCTTCCTAGAACATCAATTATGAGAAATATTCTTTCAAATGTTAAATTGTAACAAATTAGAAATTAATAATAATCTATATTGAACAAAAAACAGTAAAATTTCTTTGAGATCTATAAATTAGTCTTGGAAAATAAATCACAGTAATAATGGTACAGTGACGTAAATGAAACTCGAAATGACGTTTAACCGACTTTAGGATTCCATTACGTCACTTTTGAGTTCCATCCATGCTTTAATAGCGTTAATGGAGGTAACGTAACCACGCCAATAAAATTTTCAAATGAATTCACTAATTAAGTATCAAACTTTTGGTCAATCTAACTTAACATTTCAAATAACAATAAAATAACAAGTTTAATAAAAAATACAATAAAATACACATACATACGTTACTTGGAGAAAAGCAGTATCGTTTGTAGAAATATTTTTTTCACATGAGTCGAGACACCCGCTTTGAGTAAGTTTTGTTGGCGAACTGGCTGTGAAAAATTAATTATAGCAGCCCTTATAGACTAATAATGTTGCTATATTTGGGAAAATATATTGATTTGGTAGTATTTTTTGTTGGAAGTCGTCGAAAATGCGGTCACGTATGCGGAAATTCCATCATACGCTATTTTGCAAGACAACCCAAAATCTAGTATTTTAAAATAATTTTCCACCGTAACAAGTAGGTATATTTTATGTATAAATTTGAAGTTACGGTCATAAATGACCCGTAAAATGGAAAGCGTTTAAATAATAATATAACACGACCCTATTATATGACTCTGAATTTGACAAGGTAGCTGTAGGACATACAAAAAACATCGACCTCAATTTACTTATTTTGACTTTATTTTTGATCTATAATAGATTCAGACCTCATTTTTATTTGATTTACGAGATTATTATGTTACTGTATTGGTAAAATAAATGTTATGTAATAAAAACCTTTATAAAATTCCATAATTTATTCTGAAAGTGGTCGGACACTGACTTTTTTCAAGGTACAACTTTTTTGGGAAACGCCCTTCTATGGAAACTATTGACGATGCTGAAAGCCGCCTCTAACAGCCGGCCTCCGTGGTCTGTGGGACAGCCAGAAACGCTCAAAACAAATTTCACATACGAAATTTAATCATTCCACACACCCCAACGCCATAATTCAAGAAAACAAACCACACAGCATTTTTTCTGCACCTTCATAACTCCTCAGTTATGATTCCACAATAATATAAGAATAATGGAAGTTCTATGGATAAGTCAACAAGTTATTGTTGATAATACACGCTATCTCACTACTAAGATTATGATTCACTGGCTTGTATGAAGACTTGACAAGACTCAAGACTTCATACAAGCCAGCTTAAGGCTAAGCTGATATGAGGGAGATAAGTCAGCTGCTTGAAGAGAACTGCGAGAACCCACTATGGCTAAGATTATTTTTAATGGATTGTTAAAGTTAATGGAACTCGAATAAATTGATGATTTTCCAATAATTTCTTTTAGGACTTAAGAATAAGAGAGAATCATCCTATAGGTGTTACCAGTTGTTAAAATTGGTTTAATGAACAGTCCATATTTTGCCTGTTTGGGGCATGCAAATTAATTTTACATTAATACATAATGTACTTACTTATTTTAATCAGAATATACAGAAAAATACTCATGTTTTTAAATTAAGATAAATCTTTAGTTTCTCATAAATTTTAACTTACAATAAACATAAGTACCAACTTACACACAACAAAAATTAAAACGTAAAATAACAATGATTAAAAATATACTATCGACCCGCTCCTGCTACGGTTTTTACGAGATTGTAAAACTCTTTCATGATTGCCTCTTTAAATACTTGTGTATACCTCGTTGGTCTAGTGGTCGCAAGGGTAACTGCTGAGCATGAGATCCTGGGTTCGATTCCCAGGATTCGATGGTAGGGGAAATGTGTTATTGGGTTTTTCCATCTGGAATTTCTCAGTAGCAGCCCGGAGTCTGGATTTTTTGCTCGGTTGATGGCAATAGGCTCGCCCCCTATTACATGGGATTAAACATAACTGGCGATCTGTGGGTTTTACGATAGATTTACCTCTGCGAACACATCGCGGATTACAGGCGTGAGCTATATTATGTTTGTAATTTCTAACGCACCACGGAGTGCACCACCAGTGCAACAACCTGCCAGGGTTGCGGGAAAGTTCGAAAGGGATACCGGGAGCCTTGGCAACAGGCAACTGAAGGAACACGGGTGGGTTTTAGTCAGTAAAAGTCTGACTCGCCCTCCCTCCCGCTCCGCTCAGAGCGGGAGAAGTCATATGATGATTTCCCACCTTCAAAAAAAAAACAGTCCTGAACAAATGCTGATGTGGTTGCTTCAGTGTTGCGTACATCACACTAATCCAGAGAACATCACAGATTAACTTGGGCTTTCCAATAAACAATTTGAAAGAAATCTGCCTAGTAGGTACCTAATCTACCTTAGCATTTTGTTATACCTACTAATCACAGTTTAGTGATACAGGACACCACAGTAATATTATACTATCATAATCATAGATTTATGAGTCAAGTCATAGATATTATGACAATTATAGTAGACAGGATGGATTTTTGAGACGTGTCTCGGAAGGGCAAAATAATATTTCATCTTGAAACTATATTACCTAAGTATTACATTATTCATCTCCAAACGTCTCTTTAGATTACGGTGCTGCTAATCTGATATGAATCATTCAGAAACTTGTCTAGTTTTGGGACTAACGCAATCAATTGTCTTGACGAGTTGTCTTTGTCCGTAACGTTTTGGATCCCTTCGGGAATACGTAATAAGGTACATCATCACGCCTGTATTCTCCGCAGGGAAAGGCAATGCTTCCAATTGCATAGGATGGGACTTTAACATAAGCTAACTTTATTGAGAAAAGGCGAAACTCCATAATAATTAGATAGGTAGTGCTCGACACAAATTACTTGAAATCACCCTATCCATCCAACCCATCAACAAAATAGTTTCATACGCGTCAGTGCTGCCATCTATCTATTAACCTTTGCAGCTCAAAGGAATTCAAAACTTACCACGTAGTCTTCATGTTACATGTTTTCTAGTAAATTGCGTTGTTTGATCACCCCACCGAACAATGCATGGACAGTATCAATGTTAATAACTTACCAATTTATATATTAATGTAGTTTATATATGATAATAAAGGCTGTAACACAAATTGCAACCATGACCTTGCCCGAACCCAATAGAAAATGAATCCACTAATCGTATCTAGATGGCGCTACTGACATGAAAAACAACAAAATATGTCACGCCCAAATATAACTAATTGATGCATGGTTACGTGTTCTTGTGAAATAGAAAAACCTTTTTACCGATATCGTACCGCTTTTCAATTCATCACATGGAATAAATAGTTTTATTTGCGACTTTTCCTTTGCAATAATAAATGCAACAAGAAAATGACGTTTGTTGTATTTGAAGTCCTGTTCAAATAAGAGAGTCATGGTGTTTGTCTCTTTCGCACAGCAGCGCAGACTGCATGCGCTAGAGCGAGAACATGCTTCTCGCTATTTCGTTCGAAGTAGAACAGTCTTTCGTATCAGCTGACAACCAAAGCAAAACAGTCGGTGCGCGACCATCTTGTCAAAACTCTGAGTCGGTGACAACAAATAAATATTGTAAAATGTCCTAAATCGCTCTAAATGACATAACTATCTTATTATATTTAATAAAGTATCGTGCATATTACATGTTGGTGTTGTTTTCGAAGCAGTTACTATATATTTTACTCGATTTTTCGGGTTTGTGTTGCGTCAAATGACGTCATGTATGTGATTATACACGTATCGCGGCTGACGAGTTTGTAAGTATTTTCTTTTATTTGTGTTAATTTCATTAATTTATAGTTAATGATGCGTAGTTTTCCATAAGTGCATGTTGTTTGTTTCATTCATGAATCGATAGGAATCCGTGGGGCCCCTTCGGTTGTCCATACGCGTCAGTCTGTGTTGGGTATGGATGCCCTTGAAAATTATGCAGCAAAAATCGCGTCGTTGCTGGGCCGATGGTTTATATTATGTTTAAATAGCAGAAGCAGTACACAGTTCCATTCATGATGTCGTCTATTTCGTTGTCGACAAGATTGGCTTCGCATTTCGCATAGCAACGAACATCCGCGGACTTGACTAAAAATGGAACGCTCGAGACTCATAGAAAGTATTGTTCTTCAACATCGAAAGTGTGTGTTTTATATCTGTTTATCGGCACGATAACCCTTTAATACACGAATAACATATTTTTCTCTCACTTTCCTTTTCATTTATGTGTGGTATGTAGGTAAAAATGTGCGAACATTGATGTAATGCTAATGAATGCCTGCATTCGGATACCTCAAAGAGAATGGATACCTATTTAACATCTGCAATGCAATCGGAAATATTAAACATCCCTACTCTCTATTTTTACATTAGCAGTGTTTACGTGTAATACTTGTTAGTATAGCTCGCTTATTAGAGGTGGGCGTCACTCATACAAACATCCATGAATACATGTATGGGTACTTCCCCATACAACACGCGTGCAATAAACACGAGTTTATTTTTTAGTTGTGTAGGTATCTATACAATCGGCGTTGTGTGTGGTTATGTGTTATTGATAAAGCGTTGTGTAAAGTACACTAAACAAAATATACATACATACCTACATGAATTAGATACAGGTCTATCCGATCGGCTTCATAATTTTTAATTCCATCGATATAAAAGTACCTACCTACCTACTTTTTTTTATTGTAGTATATGATCACGTGCCGCCAAGTAACTGCGGTCGTTGTGCACACGACCTAATTTGTGTCTATGTTCAGAATCTTAGGTTTCGTTTACACGGTCGGACATGAATATTGTTTTTATGTGCACAGTGAGCGCATAATGATAATTTTCATCATAGAGGAACTTGCGAATTGTGTCCGAAGTCCATTTTGTAACAAAACAAGTTGTTTATTATTCCCGAAATGTTATTCAAGCGAATTGCCGTAAGTGCATGTTTCTCTTCTCCAAAAGTGCCTTGAATTTATGAATACAAAACATTTTGTCCACAACTTAGCGTTGCAGGTCGTTAAAAACTGTGAAATTAGGTAGGTACTAGTTTTCTTAGCATTTTATAACAGTTCACGTTCCTACCGACTATAATATTACGTAAATATTTCACTACATGATGAAACTCTCTCTAAGTAGGTAAGTAATATAATTGTCACTCAACAATACACAAGTTGGTATTTGTTAGAGTAGGTAGGTACCTACTTTTGTGGTATGTAATTTAAGGCACTGTTTCCCACTTTCCTATAATAATCGACGTCAATACATTTAGAATATTAATTGGTTAACGCTTTTGTTGGTATGAGGGTTAACGGGAAAAAGAGCGCTTTTTAAAAACAATTTATTCACCCACACCATTTTTTTTCTAAGCCTTACTTTTTCCTGTTATGCCATACAGGAAAAAGTAAGGCTTAGAAAAAAAAATACGGTCCAAGTGCTTATCGGACCACAATGAAGGGTTCCGTAGTTGCGATGATTTTTTTGTATTCCAAAAACAAACTAAACATAACATTGTAGTTGAAAAACATGTTCTCCGATATATCGCTATACGTCACTGTCAATTCTCGAAATGCAAATGAGAATTTGAAACCGCAATATATTTTTTTTTCTCTCGTATAACTACGAATTGCCGATTTTCGGACTTTTTCCTTTATTTTGGCTGTGAGACCTTGCTTCTTGCCAAGAGGTCAACGCAAATTAGGTACCTACCCTTTGGGATTTGATTTGCTTTCCAGTATCAATGGGGTTTATTTATAAACGTTGCGTAAAGATAAGTGACGTTCAAACGTCAAAAATATAATGGTTATACAGTTGCTAATCATTACTTAACTTTAAGCAACGTTTATAAATGTCTTAAAGATGGCCGTACTTAATATTTTATTGCGTTGTTGACCTATGTATTAGATAGTAAGTTCAACTTGATACTTCCACGCGTTCCTGAGAAAAAGGTTAATAACAGAATGATCCTATAAAAATGACCCCTAAAAATTCATACATACTTACCTATCTAGGTACAAACTTACCTATATTTATTTATTCTCTCGAAGCATTTTTTTTATATACCTATATAGTACTTACCTATATAAGATGTAGTTTTTTATATACAGAGTGAATATTTTAAACAAACTTAGCAAAACACAAAACATCATGCCTGCAGTATAAACTAATTTTATTGCTGCAATTTTCATACAAATTATGCCAAAAGACGTGACGATCAAATTCATTAAAGATGACCTTGATAGGAGTGAATAAATGACCTTCACGACATGACGACAAGTGCATCGGTTCTCACGACGTCAGCTCTTCCGACCTTACATTGCCACTATAAATACGACAAATAAAAGGGACAGAATATTTTAATAGTTGGATAGAAACTAAACAAACTGAGAAAAGTGCTTCCTACTTCCTTGTACTTATAAATATAATCTACTAACTGCGCCCCGCGGTTTCACACGCATAGGTCTCGATTCCATGGGAATATCGGGATAAAAAAAATCAAGTAACAAAAACTAAAACCCAACTACGACTTAAAAGGTTTAAACAAGACACCACAGACAGACAAATTAAAAATCCGGAGTCACACGTGTTAGGGTATAAATCGAACAGATTACGTGTGACTCCGGATTTTTAATTTGTCTGTCTGTGGTGTCTTGTTTAAACCTTTTAAGTCGTAGTTGGGTTTTAGTTTTTGTTACTTGATTTTTTTTTTAATTCTTTTGGTGTTATAATATATATATTTTTGAAATGAGCTCATTAAGCCCTTTCATTTGATACCCAACATGGTACGATTAAACCATTTTTTTTTTAAGTTCCTCACTTTATGTCCTTTAGAGGGCGCCATTTTTAATTTAATGTGACTTCACATAGCCTATAACCAGCGGACAATCACGACGCTTCTAACGATACCTCATTTGTCAAATTGTGATAAGTGGTTTGGAAGATAGGAGGGAACAGATGAACATACATACATACCGGTCAAAATCATAACCCTCCTTTTTTCTTCGCCGTAGTCGGGTAAAAAGTATCCTATATCCTAATCCAGGTCATGGTCTACCCATGTGCCAAAAGTCAAACAAATCCATTCAGCCGTTTTAGCGTGAAATTGTAACAAACAAACAAATAAATTGTAACAAACAAACAAATAAATTGTAACAAACAAACAAATAAATTCATATTAGTTAGGATTCTCTACGTCGGGTGTCGATGGCACGACACTGTAAAAAACCGGCCATGTGCGAGTCGGACTCGCGCACGAAGGGTTCCGTACCATTATCTATAAAAATGTCAAAAAAATGAAGCCCCTTAAATATTTATTTTAGTCTTTTTTATTAGTATTTGTTGTTATAGCGGCAATAGAAATACATAATCTGTGAAAATTTCAACTGTCTAACTAATATAGTCCTCCAGACCGTATTTTCGGCCACGGCGGCCAATCTCAACGGAGACTAGCCTTCGGCGCGGGAGATATTATAGTGCACAAGTGTTTGCGCAGACACAAGTGCACTCTCTCTTCCCTCACTCTCATAGTCCGATGGGACGGCAATCCGACACGACCGGAGAGAGATCAGGCGTAGGACCAACGGCTTAACGTGCAACTGTCTAACTATCACGGTTCATGAGATACAGCCTGGTGACAGACGGACAGACAGACAGACAGCGGAGTCTTAGTAATAGGGTTCCGTTTACCCTTTGGGTACGGAACCCTAAAAAGTACAGTAATAAGTAGTATGTAGTACGTCGCGTCTAAAGCTAAGTTTGTGACAGACAGTCAGACATTCACTGACATTTGGAAACCTGTCAGTGTCCCCCCTGCAGTTTTTACAACTTTTACTTCTGGTTGAGTGAATCCAAACTACAGGTCACATCTTAAATACCGATGCCAATGATAATATATTAACAGATATGTTATACACTCACAAAACAACCGCAAAAGTGTTCCGCGCAGCAGCGGCACACATACCCACGTTTCATTCATTTTACATTTCACTACAAGTAAAAACGTTACAATTGGAATGTTTTCGAGTCTTCACGATTGCGCGCTTATAACTTATCTGTTAATATAATATCATTGACCGATGCCACAGATAATGTAAAAATATTTTTAAATTAAATAGTAGTCACTTAGTCACCGTAGATATCCGTGGTAGTCACCTAGGCACCCTAATACCCTATGGTGGAAAGGAAAGCTCTGGGATGACACGTGTCCACTGTTAGCGATAGCCTCTGGGGGCTCTCATCAGCGGGGCCTTCACCTTGTTGGCCATAAAATAAAATAGTTTTTAATTTTCAGAGTACCCCATGTCCTTCTCCGGGTGGTATAAGCTACTAACTGCCAAAATCCATCAAAATTGATTCGATAGACCTACCAATAGGTCACGGACGTTAGTAATGGGCCACCAATGCTCTTATTTTCCGGATTTGTGCCCGGTTGATGGCAATAGGTTCGCTAAAATGGCGAAATATGGGTGTATCTACAGGTACACCTCGTACCAAACCCTTCGGGGGATACAGGCCAGAAAGAAGTATATGTACCTACTCCTATAACTGCAGTATGAAGGTGTGTCATCGCAGGATAAATAAACAATTAGCGGAGACATCAAACAATTGATTAATTATTCAGTCGGCTGCCTGGCCGGTAACTTTAGTCAGCTGCTGCCTTAACTTCGTATCTTTGGCCTGATGCCCCATTTCTCAGAGAATTTGTAATTAATTTAGTCTTAGGCGTAAATTACACAGGTCATGCAATCTTTACATTTTCCGATGATATCAAAATGTACAGTCAGGCCTAAAAAACAGGTTGCGGGAAAGTTCGAAAGGGATACCGGGACCTTGGCAACAGGCAACTGAAGGAACACGGGTGGGTTTTAGTCAGTAAAAGTCTGACACGCCCTTCCGCTACGCCCAGAGCGGGAGAAGTCATTGGATGATTTCCTGCCCTCAAAAAAAAAACGAAAAGGTTTCAGTTTGTTTACTAAAAATAATATTTTCAACAAAAATGTCATTTTAAATTGTATGCTTGATATATTATTTTATTTTCTGTAAGCTGGTTTGTACAAAAACTTTTACCAAGTCAATATTTTTTTTAACTGCATGAAGACGTCTTTCCTGAGCGACTACTCTGAGAAAAAGGCCGAAACAAACTCAGAGGTCACAGTTGACCTCTGAGTTTGTTTCGGCCCTTTTTAGAGACTGCTCTTTTAAAGTGCAGACGTAATCTTGGTTAGATCATGTGAAGACCATGTAGATTGATGTCTGAAGTGGTATTTTGAGGAAATAACAATATAGATTTCAGTGAAACCGTCCAGTCAGTGCACGCATTTGTCAGTAATCGTACAGCTCGACTCGGAACTTAAGGAGCTCAACGATTCAACGAACAATACCAAAGAGAAGGCATTTGGGTAGGCCGTATAAATTACTGAAACTGCCAGACCACCATTAAAACTCACTGAGGAAAAAAACATAATGACCCACTTATTCCTTACATTCACAATTAATTCAATTAAAATAATATACTTAATATACTGTTTACAATCTCTCTCTCTATTCCTAGCTATACATATTCCACATGGTGGTGGGATCAGCCTTCCTGGTCTCTTTTCCACTTCGCTCTATCTTCGACATCGTCTTCGGAGACCTGACACTCCTTAATGTCCTTTAGCACTACAGCCTACTAGCCTGCTACTATATTTACAATATATTCTTTAAATATATGTATGACTGTATATATTTATTTTTTAAATGACTGAAAAGTAGTTGAGGTTTTTAGAAAATGCGTTGCAAAGCTATTTCTCATGACTACACCTCCATTGTCTGACATAATTATGTATGGCCTTCGAATGTTCTTACGTACCAAAACAAGCGAATTATCTAATCGCGATCTATTAAATCATCGTCATCATAGCGGCCCGGTCATTTTAAAAACAGGCAGTGTGAACTTCAAAAACAAACAATTTTATGGGCAATTACCGAATCTGTGACCATTGCACTCTGGGCCAAATCAATGAAACATCATTGATTTCGCAGTCTGAAATCAGTGAATTATAATTACAAAAACCAATGAAATGTGGTGCAAAATCTTGATTACATAACTATTTGAGTATAAAGCAATCATATCTTTACGAGAAAGAATTAATTAGGAATAACCCTTAATAAGGCATGTCCATCACGGCTTCCTAATGTTAGACTTAGATGGTGGAAGTTCCTTCCATCATTCCTCATCAGCCCCATAAGGCAATTTATTTTTGGTCGTCGCAGTCTTCTTCCATACTTCTCTATTAGTCGTTATTTCAATAGTCATCCCCTTTCTAGCCATAAATGGAAGTTCCTTCTTCTCACCAATGACTTCTAGGGCTTCAAAAGACTACAGACCTACCTTCTTAGACAGTCCATCTCATTGCCCTGTTACCTGCAATCACATCATAAATGATTTAGACCACCAACGGAAATTGACAGGCCGTTCTATTCTTAGCGCGGAAATGAAATCACAGCGTGGGTTTACATCCCGATATACTTATATATTATTATGACATTCATAACAACATCAAACAGTAATTGTGCCACTGCAATACAAATATCATCATCTCCTGAGTAGAAACAAGCTTCACCATTCGTCCTCAAGATATATTTCAAATCAAACCATCGTCAATTCGTCATCTCGTCGTCGTCTCTCTTCGTCGTCATCAATAATTTTTTTGGCCTCATTGGGTCAGTAATTTAAATTTTCATCCAATTACACAATACAGGACGATAGCGATTATTGCACAATATTGTACTTACTAAAATATGTAGTGAGTTCAGGAAAATAGATATATCTGATACAGATAATAACTACTTATAATATCACAGTGTCATGGCTACACGAGTGGAGCTAAAAATATTCAAATTAATCAGTCTGCTTTCACTGCCCTTAGCATATTTTGGCAAAGCCAGATGAATCTCCATTCCATTCAGAAGATAATTAAGTATTAAGTAATGTTGTGTAATACAATGAAAATTATGACACATGGAGAGGAAATCGTTGCATTGATGTAAAGAAATCTGTTTCAATGTTCGATGAAAATATACACCAGAGGAAACCTCAGCCCACCGTTCTCGTAGCATGAATATTGCCCAAATCTAACCACAGTCTGTCTGTAGTCATGTTTGGTTGACAACTCTACGTTATGGAACGGCTGAGCTCCATACATAGGTATCGGACCTAATTAATGGCCGCATTAAAAATAAATGCTTAGACGATGATGATAAAAAGACAATCCTTTACAGCAGTATTATTTTAATAGTTGTTCAGTGTAGGAAAGAGATGAAGCTCTACAGGACGCTCCATCTCTCAAAGTATGATTAAAATAATACTGCTGTAAGCGGTGGTGGTGAAGCCAAGTCTAAAACTATAACTCAGTTTTCAAGAAATATAACTGAACTGCAAAGGATAATATCATAGCAACGAACGCGATGACTCAACCTGAGGAAGCCAGTCACAATAAAGTCGAAGCATTAGATCTTTGTAATGTAATTGGCAATTCTACCGATGACGTTGTTGGGAGTTCCCATACTGAACATCTAGAAATTCAATTACCTAATGAGGAATATAATTTGCGAGACATTGTGCGATGATGTAAGGAATTTGCTGAAGATTTTGCTACTCCTTTCGAGTAATAAGTCTTATTCCTATCTATAGTTGTAAAAATACCGTTTTAAACCAAAATCAATGGTTTAAAACCCGTTTTAAAACCAAGATCACGTGGGCCGGACTACTTGTTACTTTATAAATTAACTTGAAAAGGATAGATAAGATAAAATTTATTTAAACATTGTTACAATTGCTAATTGAAATCATTATCATTCACCATTTTGATTCATTTAGGTGAAGTCATATAACATAAATATTATATTATAACAAACAATTACGGACCGGCAACGTCGCATTTTTATTTTGCACTTTGCTACCAAAATCGCAACTTAGGTATGAGGAGAGAGGGAGCAGGCATACAGGTGTCACTACGATTGCATTGATATCGTTAATGTTTATCAGTATTCACATTGTTTTGGCCGGGCCCAGTGGTTTATGAGCGTGTTTTTTAAAATAAGTTTTTGTGCGAAGTTTTGGGATTATTTTTTGGTAATTTCCGAAGTCAATGGTAAAACCGGCCAAGTGCATGTCGAACCACGCACAATGAAGGGTTCCGTAGTTGGGATGAATGTTTTTGCAACTGCAAATTTAAGTTGGTCGATTATTACTCGGTAACTTGTGGAGCCTAAGTAGCGGTGATAGTTTTCCTTTTAATTTCGTTATATATACTACTGTCGTGAATTTTTTCACGTATCCAAAACCAACCATTTAGCTGGCGGGGGGGACACTTGACTCATTTTGAAAAATTAGCACAAAGCTTTATATTTCGCAAACGGATCCCTGAATCCAAAAATGGTTTTCACAAACTCCCATTATTTTCCAACGATACACCACACCATGAGATGATGAGAAAAAACAACATCCCCACTTTACGTGTACGGGAGGTACCATAAAAAAAAGGTTTACTACTTTTTCGGCGTGATTTATATGTATACCCATACCAAATAACAGCTTTCTAGTACCAACAGTCTCTGAGCTAAGCCGCGGACAGACAGACGGACATGGCGAAACTATAAGGGTTCCTTGTTGACTACGGAACCCTAAAAAATATGTTTTGTGTAACTTTTGTAATGCGGAGTACAGCAAATAAACTTAAAAATCATATTTAAATTAAAGTTCCGAAATTGTGAAGAAGATACCACAACATCGGTTTCATTTCCCGATCAAGCAACACTAATGCCCACCACCAGCACATCAACAGCGTCGACATCATCACAAGACGGATTTTTAAATCAAACACCTCCAATAACCTCTTGTTAACATAGTGAAATTGATATTGCTTTAGCAAGAGCAGTTTATGCCAGTGGCGTTCCATTATCAATACTGAAATGAATTGATATATGTCTAAATCAGGGAGTAGGTGTTGTCTAGATCACTTCGTGTATAGTCTCAGTGCATTTCAATAAAAAAAAACATTTTAAACCAATACTAAACCGCCAAATGTGGTTTAAAACCAAATGGTTTAAAACGTTTAAAATACTTTTTGCATCTATATTCCTATCTTATCTCAAGAGCAACTCATCGTTACGGTATTAGGTGAATCGTTACACGTTAAAGATAGTATCTACATCCTCTATCGCAAATTAACAAAAGATCTTAGTTATATATGGCGTGAGTTATGTGATTCTTTAACCAAGATATTATTTTAGTCAACAACATAATTGCACGGAACAGTAATATTTATACGAATTTGGATTTTGGATTACTCGTCAGTGTTATTGGGTTGCTTCGTTATAGCTTGTTCCTTAACTTCTGATCTAATCAACAAACTATTTGATGTAAGAAAATGCATTTTCATTACTTCGTTTGGTAGCCATCTTTGTTTACTAGCGAGCACTCGACATAGATTGAACTCACCCGTCTTGAGGAAGTACATACTACACGTTTCCTGTTCAACACTAATTTAATAAACGAAGATCGTAAGTAGTAGAAAAGGAATGTCTCTTAAATGCTTAGATGTAATTTCTCCGTTTTTCCAGTATTACAAAATGTTGTGCTTCATCTACATCTAGTCAGTGTATTAACAAAGGTGATGACAAAGAATACTGACCTACCTTTTCTATAAAACACTGCATTTTAAAACAGGATGTTATGATTTATCGATCAAACCCAAACAAATCATACACTTTCTTTTATTTAATTCTCAAACAATAGGAAACTGATTCATGGACTGTTTTCAATAATGCTCCTTGTGAAAAGGTGGCCGTTCTAAACGATCGCTCGTAAAACTCAATGGGCGGAAGCTTATGTAATTAGCTACATTACAATAAGTATTATTCTGTACGCTTTCTTAGCTTTGAAGTAGTCAATAGCTATAAATCACTTGGGGTGTTAGTATGAGTTCAATTTGGTTTGGGTCCCAAGATAGTTCCTTGGGAAACACTTAGCGTTATACTTCGACGTTTTCTTTAACGCACCGTCAAAAATGACTTGACTGATTTTACCAATGAAACTGAACGCGATCAACACATATAAACTGCGTAAGAGACCGTCAGTGTCAATATTCCTCAACAATAATGACACTGACAGCTCTTGAACGTGGTTGTAGATGTGCTGATCCCGTTCAGTTACATTGATGAAATCCACCCATAATGGAATCTTATTTCACTATTTCTAATATTGGGAATATATATATAGTTTCAAAGAACAGTTACTAGGTTGTGGAGGTCAGATAGGCAGTCGCTCCATGTAAAATATTGGTATTCAGCTGCATCCTGTTAGACTGGAAGCCGACCCCAATATAGTCGAGAAAAGGCTAGGCAGATTGATTGATAGTTTTAAAAAACAGACGCTGTTGAGTTTTGGAAATTTTATTCATTCATTAACAACGTTATGCTAATTTTAAAGTCGTAATACTTACAGGATGCAACAACTAGCATATTCGATGAAATTGCTGATAAGATTTCCTACAGCACGTTTAAAATTTTACACTAAGTGGAATTTTCATCACTCTAGTGGCATGCCAAAGATTTGCAGCTAGGGCAGAACTGCAGCTTCCCGGCAAAGGAGATTAATAATAAAAGAGTTCCGCTTTTACACGCAAAGGCAAGAAAATTCTAGAAATATTATGCTCGAGAATTTTTTGTAGTTGACGCAACGTTTTCTGCCCGTTTTAACTTTTTAACGTCTCTGTCTACCGAAACAGACTGACTGTGCTGGTATCCTATCCATCTTGATGTCGTGGAAATTGTAAATTCCCTGAATTCAATGGAAAATACTACCATGTTAATCAACAAGTGATTGAAGAAGTTCTTGTTGCTTGAAACCGGGAAAGAAAATCTTTTTGTCCCAATCCCAACACCGCAACACCCATTGGACCAAATATAAGTCTTTTCGTTTACTGCTCGGATATTAAAGCTCCATCTCAGATCTTTATGCAAGACTTTTATCGGATCCCTATTGATATATCGAAGCCATTAGACTGAAAATGCAATTTAACAAGAGTATAACCCTATCGATATTGACATGACATGGAACGGACATCAGTTATAATCCCGTTTATTGTCAGGAAAAAATCAAAGACACGTCAAATCCAATAACAGTCCCTTACTGAAGACGGGATTGGTTAACTGGGTCTCGTTCAAGCTCCCTGATTGGCTAACGCTAGTTAACGCGAGACAATGCAACAGCCTGAGGGCTCCCAGTCTTCCCAGTACATTTTTTACAAAACCCCTCGCCCTGCAGTTTCCTGGAAGTGTAATCAAATCTTTCATGGAATTCGAATCGATGTTGTGTTTTAATGAAAATGTGACCTAGTTTCATCGACGGTAGTTGGGTATTTTCTCTCCAGGTGCAACAGAGGCTGTATCGAAATGTCAGTCTATTGCAGCGCTCTGCTCGACTGGTCGTCTTTCCTGTTGCGCGTGACGCCTACAGGATCATAAAGATTATAGAATATCCTGGATTCCTTACTTAATAGTGTTTTGTGTTTGTCTGTCTGTGGTGTTGTGTAGTGTGTGACAATCTCAAAGTGGAATGGTTAAATTGTATAAACTTTAAAATAATTGTATTTTAAGTAAAAAAAAATATATTATAATATTAAAAATATTTGAATTTGAAGTGTGTTGAAAACAATTTAGTCATTTAAACTCTTGTGTCTCCGTCCGTGTGGTGTGTGACAGTTTTAGTATAGTTACTGTCTTTATCATTACAATAATTAATAAACAATCAATAAATTGTAGTTTAGTGTGATAAAATCAATAAGGAAAGTTGTAACTGTGTATGTCTGTGTATTTGTGCAGTGTGGTAACAATCCTAAATTAAATTGTTATCAAGACAATAATTTATTCACTTACAATAATTCACGTTTAGTTCTCGTGTGCGTCTGTCTGTGTAGGTACTTTAGTGTACTTTCGTGTGTGATAATCCTAAAGAAAAAGTTATCAAAACAATAATTACTTAAGTAATTTACTTTCAATAGATTGGAAATAAGTGTTTAAAAACAATATAGAAACATTGACAATCAAAAGATGGCGTTAATTTCTCCAAAACCTCGACTTTACGACTATGTAGGTAACTTGGCAATTGATCACACAATTTCATCAAAGTATCATAAACTGTATGGGGTTATCCTCAAATGCGTATTCCTTGATCTTTGACCCAACCTACCCACGATAGGAAAGAAAAGGAGGAAATTCTAATTATTTAATCAACAAATGGATGCAAAAGATCTTCTTGCTGGAAACCTGGCAAGAAGTTCTCGTGTAATCTTCTTATCCCAACATCGCGTCACCGGCGCTCCGTCTATAATTTATCGGCTTAAATATTAACTGTCTTTTAGTGTAGGTACTCCTTCCATAAAACCGCCAACCTTCCGTGGCCCACTTGGAAGTCCTTGAACCGCCTTCGAACCCAAGTGGGAAGAAGCAACTAAGGCGCGGGCCACACAGAAGATATGTGAGACGGGACGCAGACTTCATCTGGCACAAAACGTACATAAAAGACAGAATTTTCCTTCTGCATACTATTGCCGCGTCTGCGTCCCGTCCTCGTCTCACGTCTCTTCTGTGTGGCCAGGTCCTACAACCTCGAAAAGCGGGGGCTACCTCGTCAGCATGGCAGCAGTGTGTGGATATGGAGCTGTGGAGCAAACCACCTCCTATCCTGCCCTCCTGTGCCCCAAAAATGCAGCCATATGCAGCGACCTCTACGCTGCTACTGCCACCGATGATGCCCATTTTAGTTATTGCACCACTGTTTGTCTCTGCACCACCCAAAGGTTGACTGGTAGAAAATGCCTATGGCATTAAGTCCGCCTCTGTACATGTGTGCTTAAAGTATTAAGTAAATAAATAAATAAATGCCGTGGATGTAGCGAAGATTTTGGGCCAACAAAATTAAATAAACAGACATGACGAAGAATAACACCGGATATTTAAGCTTCTTCTCAGATTCAAGACTATTATTGGCGTTAATTTCTCCAAAACTTTGAAGATACAACGAGTGCAAGACTTATTCGCGTTAATTTCTCCAAAACTTCGAAAATACAACGACGTTAGCGAACTTGGCAATTGATCACACAATCTCATCTATCGACATAGTCGACAGATATCTTGTAAAAAAATGTCTTAAAATACTTACTAATTACCTACTCGTTAAGTATCAAGGTTAGTAAATAGGTACAAAGCTTATAAACTAATTTTAAAGCCATCGTTCCACGATAAATCTATGCAAGTAAGTTAGCATTTGGGTAGCTACCTAGGTACCTATGATGCTGCACGTGCCGACCGCGATTCAATTATTCTAGGTACAGTCGACAGGAAAAGGCAATGGCTTTCGGTATTTATTATTGAGTTTCATATCATAGCCAATATCTATGATGAGTCTATTATGCACTCTTTCATTTTATTTTTGAAACTTGATCGATACTCAATAACTTTTTGATGATGAATGAGCTATATTCTTGCTTGCATGGCACTTGCATAATGAAAATACGCTATTAAACAAAACTGTTGTAAATAGGCATCGATTGAAAAGATATCAATTATATGGCATCACAATAAATAAGGTGTTCCGTTCTATTGCATTGTATGTAAGTGTAGCCTTAGCTTAACACGGATTGGTGTGCTTAATTTTTTTTTTTTGATTGGAAATCATCAAATTATTTCTGCCGCTCTGGGCGGAGCGGGAGGGCGTGTCAGACTTTTTCTGACTAAAACCCAGCCGTGTTCCTTCAGTTGCCTGTTGCCAAAGGCCCCGGTATCCCTTTCGGACTTTCCCGCAGATTGGTGTGCTTCCCGAGTTCCGAATGCTACGGCTACACTTTGCGTTATCGCGAACTTCGTGCGCTCTCTCTCGCACACCCCTCGATTACTCGCTGAGCAACAGAGAGCGCACGAAGAAAAGTTCGCGATAACGCGAAGTGTAGCCGTAGCATTACAAAATAATTCACCCTGTACACATTTTTAGCATTGAAACAATTCAATATAGGAATCGCATTTAAAAAATGTTGTTTATACATTCTGTAATTAATTAACTATAGACCAAATTAATTAACTGGGGGCAATGACATTAAGATAGCCGAGCATGAACCGTTAACACACAACATACTAGGTCTGTAAATTATAGAATTGCTTAACATTTTAGTTTTTTTATTAAGCTAAAATTAACCGGAAACTATTATTCTCTCTCTGTCTACCGTAGTACTAATTAAAGTAAAAACTTAAGCTTTTTTTTCAATGACATTACTTTCATATTTTACTATTGAAACGTCTGACTGATCGTGATAGACAATATCGTAAGGAAACCAGCACTTGCTCGGAAATTGTCAACAAATTTTTCCCCTGCAGATATACAGTACGCAAATAACAAACTACTTATGCGTACACGCACTGTGTTAACGGAACGCGTCTACCTCACTCCCCAAGGCACAGTAGCGTGACAGTTACGGAACTCCATACTAATATTAATATCACTTCCAATTCTGCTTACCCGTGAACAAAAAGATCAATTAAGTAACTTAAATAATAAATAACAATGAGTTTCTAAGTATAAAACTAATTAATTAAATAATTACATAGTTGACTTTAATTATCTGAGTAATGATCGTCCCTTCGTTTTACCGGTACTAAAATAAGATGGCGAATGTGCCAAGAGAGTGTTAGTAAACAAGTCGCACGCGCATGATAAGATTCTTTTATACGTATGTGAAAACAAATGTGTTGACCTACCTTCTCGTAAGGAGTGGTAGTGGATTGGAGATTGTTAAGTGTACCTATGTTAATTAAACAAGTAATGTTGGGGAGAATAGGACGGATGATGTGGATGAAAAAGGAGTAAATGATGGCATAAAGGTACCAGTAACCATCCAGGTCATAAAAGTCCTAAAACAACGAGTGAATGATAAAGTGCCGGGAAGAAGGGACGAGATAAACAATTATTGCACCGACCCCAAAACAACACCGGTAAGAAGAAAAAACAAGATATGTAATGGAGGTGTTCCAACAACGCCTGTATATATATATATATATATAATAGAGTTGAGGGAGCGAAATGGTTATAATTTATTTGCATATAAAGTAACTTAGACTATGAGGGAATAATCATGTTGTATTCATCTGTGGGGGCTTGTAATTAGCAACTTAGTTTTATATTATTGATATTATTATAAAGATATTTGTCTGTAAGCCTTCCGAAAAGAATAAAATAAATAAATAATAAATATTTGTAGATTACTCTTCATTCATTCACAACAGTAAGTTATATATTGACCCGTTGACCGTATATCTTCACCAATTTTAAAGGATTGCACGTTTGCCGCATCCAATATTGCGTATAGACTTTATCGAGAAATCGTCCGTCTAGGTTCTTTAGGGTCACCGAAACGATCAATTGCAATTATTGTAGTAAGTAATATTGTCAATCTCTTCAATTGCATTTGTAGACGATTTGCGTATCAATTTGTGTCAATCACTTAAAAAATTACCATTGCAATTGATAGTTTCGGGGTCGTCAAGTATTTCGCAGAATACAAGACATGTTCGCTCTCACCTTCCATTACAAAAAATCAACTGGAACTAGTGAAATCTCCTGTTAGAATTCATCAATAATAGAGGTTGTTTTAGTGTGTCTTTTCAAAGTAGTCGGCTAAGAATAATAAGAAACACTGACCTCATCTAATACTAAAAATATTATTATTTTCTTGACGTGTAACTCGGTGTAAGTGTAACCAATTTACGGAAATAAATATCAGGCATTCGGATACAAAGATGGAAGGTTTTAAAAAAATGCATCAGGAATTCAGGAATGATATACGCTTAACGGAGAGCCTCTGAATGACCTATATTCCCTAGTTAGCATGCACGGCACGGTTTCAACAGAAAACAAAACGACATCAAACAAAGTTTCTATATTGGATTTGGATCCTGGAGTTTTTAGTCCGTTGAAATATCCTTCCCTATCGATTCTCTGTAGTAAAGCTCTAATTCTATGTTAGTTTAATGGCCATTGGTCTTGGTTGTTAAGAAAAACGAATAATATCAATTCTTAGAACTAATAAACCAATAATTATCGATCAAGATAAGGATACAATTGTCATTTCGCCATGTTGTGTTGTTTCAGCCGCTGTCTGACTAGTTAATGGCAGTTTATCGTTAGCTAATGTTATATGTATAGAATGTGCTTAGTCATCGATCATAGAGGATTCAGCACGTCCTAAGTCAAGGCCAGTTCTGTTTGTTTTAGTTATGTTCCTACGACCAGACTGACATTAATAATCCTTGTTACAAATTAATTCTGAAACCTGTGGCTCACACTCGTAAATTTTGATATATAGTACGCATGTGCCTGTAGCCCGTTAGTTTGTCCAGCCAACTTATTAATATTATCATCATGCATACGTTCCTGGTATGAATGGATTGTGTGAGGAATGATATGAAAAAGGAGGGAGTGAATGATAGCGTGACGGTTGACAGGGAGAATGAAAGAAGAAAATGTGTTGCGCCGACCTCAAGTAACATGGGACAAGGGCAGGAGGATACGTTCCTTGTAAAAAGGTTTTGAGCATCGCTGCTCCACGATTTTAAAAACTAGGAAGATAATAAGATCTAATTATTATGTACGTTCTACCTCGCAAATTATTTATTACAAGGTACCGTGACCTGACTGAGCTGCAACCAAATCAATAGTTCCAATTACATCAATCACGATAGAATCTGTATTTCTCTTGTGACCTATATTACTCAGTTCATGGAAATCTAGGTGCTCATATTATGGAACTTTTTGAGCGGAGCCTTTTCCTAGAATTATAGCCGGGCTACCTGAATGTGTATCGGATCGCTAATATTCTCGCTTTTTCAATATACTTACGCTTCCTTTGCTGACATGCTTTTAGCTCCGTGTATAGGTGTTTTATTATGGTTGATAGTTTAGAGGTAATTCATTTTTAACGTTTTTGTCTATCACACAGTCTTTTACATAATATACACTTCTTGTCTCTAGAACCTGAAAATCAAAGCTTACCCAACTCTAAAAATTAGAATCAACTTGTTAAAACTTTTAATCCCGAATCTCAGGTGACCCTGTATCCTTGTCGATTGGATTCAATTTATGGTCTTAGGTTAAGATCAGTTATCCAGCATGGCAGCTGTTTCTTATGAATTTGGAATCCCGCCATAATTCCATCATCCATGAACTTTTATGCGCTGGCAATTTTCAAATACAATTAGGACCGTAGTAGGAAGAGATAGTCCAAACGTGCCTATCGTTTGGCATATGATCCTTTGGGATGATGTCAGATTTAAAAAAAAGATATTCTATTTAGTCCGTCAGGCAGATACTAAAAACATTTTAGACACGTATTTTTTGCTCTATCATATTAATAAAAAATGATTTAGATGAAACGCATTAAAGTTGGGGAGTACGCTAGTAGCGCTACTTCACAAGTAAGTATAAAATTTACATACGAGTACATGTGACTTCATGAGTCATGCCACATTTTAACTCAATGTATCTTTAGATTACGTAAAAAAAGAAAAAATACGTGCCCAATATTTTCTTATAACCTACCAGCAAGACATTTTTTTTTTTCAATTTCTTTAGAGAAAACAATTTTTTTCATCATTCATAATCGGGTGCTCTTTGGTTTGAGGCTGTCAATTCTAATAGAACCTGCTAATTTCTAGTATCAAACGGTTCAATACATAAACTGACGTTCTAGTTATACCTAAAGCTTTACGAGTAAAATAATCTGCATAGCTATCATCACATAACATCATACTACAACACAAATCTTCACCCAATTACCACGAAATAGAGTTCCAAATTGATTGGTGTATGACTGTATGCAACAAGATAAATGTATTTTCACTTTCATTAGAAATTCTACTTATAAGTATGGTGATAAAGTTTAAATTGCCGTGATGGAGAGTCCGTACAAATTCTTAACTCAATTATTCATAGCTAGGCTTCCGCTCCGGCGGTTCCCGTGGCTCATAGTACTAGTAATATGGTTTAGCCGCTATTTGTGCGTTGAAATCAATACACGAAAGTACACACGGCTACACATCAAGCTATACATTTCCAGTTTATGCTGATCTCGCATTGTATAGGATTTCCGCACAATGCGAGGTCAGCTTATACTAGAAATGTATAGCTTGATGTGTAGCCGTGTGTACACGTCTGAAAAAATAGGTTTTATTAGAAGTTCTGTTTGTTTGTGGGAATGATCTGCAAACAACGCTTCGTGCACGAGTGTTGGACAAGGGTTATGGTGGAATGGAAAAGTTTTACATGGTGATCTATTATCTTACCTATTCGAAAAGCCTGTGATGTTACACTGCAGTGCAAAGGCATCCCTTCTCTCTTTCCACCTATATCTATTTAAAGTTGGTAAGCATAAGGACCAGAGGCCCAAGACAAAGTGACATTTTATCAGCGACAAAGATGTCGTTGTAGAAATACGAAACGCTTTCGAAGCGATTGTCACTTGTCTAGGCCCTCAGTTCTTGTTGAAGGCATCAAGCTCATCTCGCCATTTACGTATGAGCTTGCCATGATATCAATAGCCTTTAATCCTATTCTATACATGTCTTCAACTTCATTCAATCCGTTTAGAAGAAAAACGCGGTCAGACATGACCGCGTTTTTCTTCTAAACGGATTTCGATGCGGTTTTCACCATTATTTAGAGATTTTTACTGGAAAGTCTGTGGCAGCATCTACTTCGCCACATGCGAACTACGCATCACACTGACGTCACGCAAACTCCTGCATCGTGCAAGCATAGTTTACCGCGCGATTGGCATACACACAACGTCCCGACAACAATCGCCGCGCAGTAGCCCACCAGACACGACACCCGTCTGGTCGGAGGATCCTCCCTTTAACATGGAGGATGAGTGAACTTTAATTCCTCACACCTCAAGGTTCATCAAGGTTCCTCATACCTCTTTAGGTCTAAATACACTAATATTTAATTTAGATTAGCACAGAAAACTCGATGTTTTGACATGTCGCCACATCAGCGCATCGGGCTAACTCTGCGAACATTTTGCACTATGTATTGTGCAAAATTGTTTAAATCAACTATACTTTCTTTCCATAAAGTTAGGTGTTTAGCGTTATCGAACAGGAAGTGTGGGTCGCATAGCTCGCTGATTGTTGACCCCTCACACTTGCTTATTGTTTTAGTATTTTGTTGATTGATAAGCGCACGCGCAAGCCCGAGATATTTCTCAATTTTTCCGCGTGACAACTGTTAGACGGTTTTGTTCGGTGCTTTTAATTTACTTCCTAGTTTGCGTTTTTATTAATATATTTTGAGTGTAGATAATTATATAACTAGGTAATTAAAAATAATGATGACAAATTAAAAGTTAAGTCTCGCGAATTAGGGAAAAGTTGATAGTTTTAGTTCTAGTTTCAGATACATTCTCTAATTCATAACTGCCTAATCTAATTAGGGATAGAGTAGGTAGCTTTATTATTTTTATTTCTTCGAAGCCGTTTTAACGAAAAATTCCGTGTCATCGTGTCGTAAACTAACACTAACCTAAATTATGTAAAAAAAATATAAGAGGCATGTGTTTTTCTAATAGAAACAATAAGCGATTAACGCACTTGTTAAAGAGTTTAGCGTTTACATTTTACAACAGCACGGCCTTCTCTATGCAAACTTTGCTAAGATGGCTGACAACCTCGACCTTGGCAAACATTTTGACAAGTCTGACCTTGGATTATGACAACATGTGAAAAAACAGAATACAAATGCAAATAGCGGCACACAAATGTGCGTGGGGCGAAGTAGGGAACTAAAATGGTATATACGAATTTGACAGATGTTTGACATTTTCCCTTTGCCAGTGGCGCCACCTTGAGACGCAATGATAAGTTTGTCGCACATGTGAAATGGTATATTATTTGCCATCGTCTCACTTCTCATTGAATAAAAATAGCTCGTTATCGTTTTTTGCCGCCGATCAACTTTTAAATGTCGAATCTGTTTTTATTTTATTTTGTTTTTGTTGCCAGTTAGTTATACACATTTATTCATCATGACTGGCATTTCAGAAAATACAATTTTAGCCTTTTTTTAATTATAATTTTAATTAAAATATCCTTGCGAATCAATAAATAATCCAATTGCTAATTCAATTAACATCACAGTTATTCTGTCTATAAATAGATGTAAATTAAAAATCGAGTTCTGAATGCCAAACACTTAGACCCCTCCCCCTTTATCACGGCTAAAGATATCTGATGTTGTAATAGTTGATAATGGCTTCTCATTAATTCGTGATACGGTTAGCTTGAACCAAGTTAACTGGTTGACTGGCCAGCCAAACACCAGCCAACCGTTTGCTACTACGGTGAAGTTGTAACTGCAGTCTTGCGGCTAAAAGGGGGGGTAACCTTGCCTTTAGAAACATTTTGATAGAAACATCGAACCTGTTTAACGCGTGCAAGGTGTTTCTAATTGCTTTGTTAAACGCGATTATTATCCTGTTCATATTTACTCGCATATTAAGTGCACATCACTCATTTCATCAGTGCATTTGTTACTCAAATTTCAGATTTGCTAGCAAGGAAATTACGCTTTGTCACTTTTCAGATACAAATGTTCTTCGAGTGATAAATGGGTTAAGTACTAGAAGTAGAACAGAGTAAGGAAGGATCATGGCTTTAAATGTAATAAAAAAATTCGGAGATAGGGTACTTGGTTGTTGCAATTTTTCAGAGCTTATTTCACAGCTGAAGAAAAATTGCGTACCTACTTAATCTATTAAAATTCTTTCTCTAAACTAAAAATGTTCACACACTGCTACTAAGTGACGTAACCCAAATTCCTGCGATTCCACTCACTTTAAAAAGTCGAAAGCTTCGCTTTGCGCATGCGACCTGCGGTCGGTGCGCACGAGTTTTCACTTTCACGGGCCGTTGCCCCTTCGACCAACCTCGGCGGCATACTTCGGCTCATTGGGTCAAGGTTGGGCGGACGGGATTTTGATGTGATGTGGGGACATGACCTTCGGGTTTGGGACATGATGAGAATATTTTATTAGAATCTAAAGGTTTTTGCCAACTTTTTATGCCATCAAAATTAATAGCCATTTTAATGGGATTTATGGGATAGTTAAAACTTGTCGTTAACAATGATTTATAACTTTAACCTATTTTCTGATTTATAAAAGTCCTATACTTAGCAGTTTCACAAACTAAGATACATGCGTATCTATTGTTTAGCTAGATGTCTGACGTCAGACATTCAACGGAATGGAATAAAGCAATTCAGTCTTATGTTAGGTTTTTAAACAATATCCTGGCTAATTCGCCTCAGCACAGAAAAAGAATATCGTGTACGCATAATTAACACACATTCGTTGTTAGCAGGGTTGTCGCTTGTCAGCTTCAGACACAAAGAGATAAGCCAGCAATGTTTTCTTTTTGGTACGTACCTACTACCTCCTCCGTGCCTCGGAGAGCACGTTAAGCCGTTGGTCCCGGCTGTCATTTGTAGATCTTTGACAGTCGTTACGGGTCGTCAGAAGCCCGAAAGTCTGACAACCAGTCTTACCAAAGGGTATCGTATTACCTAGTTCCTGGGTTGTGGAGGTCAGATAGGCAGTCGCTCCATGTAAAATACTGGTATTCAGCTGCATCTGGTTAGAATGGAAGCCGACCCCAACATAGTTGGGAAAAGGCTAGGCAGATGATGACCTACTACCTACCTACTCATGTATAATCCAAGAGGTTTTCAGGTCCAGCAGCAGTTATACACCTAATCGATGAACTTTAAAGTTAAAATGTCACAAATTCAATGTTTATCAGAACCTTGCACCTAATTGTGTAATGTACGATCGGTCAGAATTGGATTCGGTTTGAAATAAATGTCTAATCCATTGCTTTATAAGTTCGAAAAAAAACTGCTCGACAACGTAACTTACGAACTTATGAAGCAATGGGTTTAATTATGGGTTTGACATTTGTTTAGAACCGATTCCAATTCTGATTGATCGTGAATTACACTGCTGCTTTTGACATTTCAACAACGACAACAACATTAATTGCGTTATCTACGTTGGTTGTTGAGTAGACTAATTTTACCAATATATGAAGCAATGGATTAGCAATCATATATCTTTCGAAATCATTTCGATTGTGATTGAAAGTGTCTTACACAAAGTGTGGGGTTCGTCGCAAGCCTCAAGCAGGGCTTGGTGACTTTTCATTCTGGAAAACTATCCTCCCTTGCGTTCTACTACCATGAATCCAAACGGGTATCCTATCCATTTCATTTTCTTAGTCCTCTTAGTAGTTTCTTTTCAGTTCTTTATTCATTCTGGCAACCCTAATACCTCATTATCATTTTCAAACTGCTGGTGTTGAATCATTGATGTATATTAACCTAATTTTAGTACCTTCGGTACTCACAAAAACCAGTGTCAATAATTCAATATGCTGCTTACTTACTGACGATCAAGGTATCAAGATTTCGATATCAAGGTTTGAATATTTACTATTGCACATAACCTCACGCCTGCGTTCCCCGAAGTGTTAGGCAGAAGTGTACCTATAGAACAGCCACATTTTTCCAGTTATGTTTAAGTCCCACGTAATAGGGGGCGAGCCTATTGCCATTTGCTATCAGCAGGGCACTAATCCAGACTAAGATATTCTAGATGAACAACCCAATAACACTGCGGGCGCGCGGCGGTCGAACCCAGGACCTCATCCTCATTCACATGGAACTTAAAGATAACTGGCGAAATGTGCGTATAGGTATAGTTGCCGTCGTAATTATCTTATTACCCTAAGTTTGAATGTCACTTAAGGGCCTACTACAGGCCTATACTATCTCAACTCAAATTCACTTTTTATGTCGCCCGCACCATACTACTCGCGGCCTGAGTGAGAGCGAGCCGGAGTGTGTGTTGGCGGCTCCAAGACTCGAATAGTTTAGGTAATTATACCACTACTAGACTATACAGACATGTTACTATTTCCTGCCGCTAGCTCCCCGACCAAACTAAAACTAATTTGCACCCTAGTTTTTTTCCTAAATATCGCGGTGAACTGTCAAAATGAAATCCATTGGGATCATTTTATGTGTGTTACGCAATTACCCTGCTGGTTGGACAGTAAACCCTTCAGCCAACACGTTTTCATACACGTGCTGACAAATCTATGTAGACACATGTATGCTGATGCCCCCTGCTTTGTTTATCTCGGTAGATAAATTCATTGTGTATAAGTTTTAGGTACTTACTACTGATAAAAAAATGTGTTATTTGTTTATTTTTCTTCGCGCCCGGATTTGATTTGTGCGCACACGTCTCTCAACATGAACTAAGTAAGCTATGACTGGCAATTCTATTATTTAATGTATTGTGTGATGATATGATGATTGCTATTGTGAACTAAATGATTGGTTGTTATTTTTGACCACCAATCAGAGCAGCTGAATTGAGTTTTGACACCAGATTTGTTGGTGTTCAAAGGCTTTCTGACAAAGGGGTAAATGATTATCTAGGTAAAATGGAATTCTCTCTGTTTCTGGGCTATCTGGGGGCCTAGACAAAATCCCTTTTCTGTAAGCGTTAACGCCACCAGAAAGATCAAATTGTATGGAGTTGACATTAGCTTTAGAGATGTCACGTGACTGCTGCTGTCAACTGCAATACAATTTGATCTTGATACAGCGCCAGTGATAGTTAGATAATTGATTTAAAAATCTACAGCAAGGCTTTAAACTTAAAAAAACAAACTAAAAGACTTATATTTTTGATTGTTATATTATAATTCTGTAAATACTTACATATATTTTACGATCGCGAATCATATAAAGAGAAAAAAATCATAATAAAGAGTATTCTATTCTATTCTTTCATATTCTGATCTACATACAACCTGACACTGACCTGCAAATCGCAAAAAACTAATTTCGCTGGCTTCCTTAGCGCATCCCCCTTACAAAACAAAGCTATAAATAGGTACTTAGCCTAGATGAGACTACCAAACTACCTAAATAAAAAAAAAATGCTAAAAAACTTCTAGCGGGTTTATTATCGTGTCGGCTAGTGACGTCGAGTGGTCTTCTCAACCTCCATTGTGGCTTTGAGAGACTGTCCTACAAACTGGATAAAAATCTATGCAAAAAATACACCTAATGGCTGTTTGAATTTTCTGGTGGCTCGTCTAGAGTTGTGTTGGCTTTAGATGTTGGTGTAGCTTATAGCAGATGGGTTATTTTCATAGCAGCTTTTCAAGACATGTTTCATTAATTATCAAATAACAATGTAGGTACGATTGAAGAGGTCCGGAACGTAATCAAAACAGCCTGTAGATGTGATAAGAGATACCATAATCACCAAGAAAGACAGGCGAATGAATTCGTAATCCTGTTTTGCGGTTCTTTGCTAACTGTGGGCCTAAACCGGCCACATTAGCAATTCCTCTAAAAGCAGTTCATTTCCTGAATCCCAGCTGTCATTAGCAATTCCTCTAATTTGACACAAAAGCAATTCATAATGTGTGGACCATTTTACGAATCTCCATAGAAAACTGTCAAACATGAATGATGATGAATTATTTCGAAAACTGTCAAACATGAATGATGATGAATAGGGAATATGCATGTGATTCAAATATGGGTCAAATATTTTTTTCTATAAACTATGTTACTTCAGAATTAAGCCTCCATCAATATTTTTGAATAAAATTTCTTTTTGAGCGAGAAATTAATTTTTAAAAAGTCCCAAAAAACTGTGGGTAACTCAAATACTTGAAAAGGCTAAGAGCGGATGTGACGTAACAATCCGGGCTAACAATCAAAATGTCAATGTCAAGTCAATCAACAAGTGTCAAGTCAATGTCAAACGCTCATAGAAAAAGGAGTGTTTGACGTTGACTTGACAGTTGCTTGTCTGTTTTCACGAACTGTGACGTCACCACACCAAGCGCGCCAAATGGAGGGCGTTTAAATAGCCCGGATCGGTTGAATATTTTTAAACATTTTTTTAACTAAGTACTTTAAATTGCTTTTTTGCCGTCGAATTTTTTTTTACTTTTATTTGACGATGTAAACTATCGAATAAAAATATTAAAAAAATACATGCATATTCCCTATTATTTCGTAATATGAATCGCACGCAGATCCTATTATGAATTGTCAGTTTGTTCCATTTTACGATGATGCATAATATTTTCCTATTATGATTCTGCCAAAGTGACTGTTTTAGGCTGCGTTTCCACCAGAGATGTGCGAGGATGCGTAGCGAGGGATGTGTTTGTAAAGAACCAATAGAATCGCTTCATTTACCTCGCCTCGGTCAGCACAGCTCTGGTGGAAACGGCTCAGCGGAGCTAGATTTTTGCGCATACAAAACAAGCGAGGGATGTGTGCGAGGGATGTGTACGAGGGATGTGTGCGAGGGATGTGTTGCGAGGAATGTGTGTTGAGAAGGATGTGTGCGAGGTTTACGCATACTGTACCAGCCAGTCCATCCATCCTCGCACCACACATTAATGCGCATTTTCACAGCTCCACGTAGGCACATTTTCATCGCAAAGCTTTGGTGGAAACCCCCACACATTTTCACAGCACAGCTAGACATCCTCGCACGACACATTTCCATCGCACATCTCTGGTGGAAACGCAGCCTTAGCCCCCTGTACAGCGCAGCAATTCTCCTAACGCAGTTTCGTCACCTTTTTCTAAGGACGTAGAATGGTAAAAATCCCAAATTCTGACGAATGTTTATACGAGTAGGTATTTATTGCATTTTCCTCTACTACTGACAACGAGGCAACTAAAGACCTCTTCAAGGGAATTCTACTTTACCTTCCTTCATTGTGACTTAAAATTAAAAAGCTCAATCTTGAAGATGATTTAACAAAAAAAAAAAAAAAAAAATACACAACAAGTTATCAAAGTAACCTACAGCGATCATCGACCCCTTTATCGTTATCACGAGGAAACTGCACTTGGCAAAGAAACCTGATATCGCTGATAACAGTTGATACAGCACAATGTGTATCTGACGCTTGCTCTTGCTGAGTCTGGTGAAATTCATGTAAGTAAAGCATTAGCAGGAACCAGGTAGCAATATTTAGTGGCCATGAAAAGGTTCAAGTGTACTAAGCCTTGTGAAGGCTCCAGGAATCTGTCGAAGTGGCAGTGCTTGGGGGAGGCTTACGTTCAGCAGTGGACGTCTTTCGGCTGAAATGATGATGATACTAGTAGTACCTATTAGTAAATTTCACTGTGACCTACATGGACACAGTGAAATTTCATCGACAAAGTCCCTGAACGTAAAAATTTACAAGAAAATTGCATTAATTCTAGTTGCCATTCCGAAAAGTAGCTTTGTATGGTATGGCGGCGATTGGCCTGACGCTGATTCCCATCCCAATCCCTGGTTTACCAACAGCTTAACGTGCTATCCGAGACACGGAAGGGTGGTATGTAAAGATGGCCACCCATCCACGGATCAACCGCGACAAGTGTACCGTAACCTTCGATCGACCCGTGCGGCTGTTTTTAGTTAGTCACACAAGCCAAGCCCCCTCATTACCTACAAAAATAAGTTTTAATTCAAAGCGATAGTTAATTTTTTATGCAGTAGGTAACGTACACAAACACATAAATCGTGCATTTTCCTTATAAATTATACCTATACTTAGACTACTTTAACCTTTCCATCTATGCATCTGATCTCAGACCAAATCTTATATATCATTAAGTAGGTACTATATACAGTGTTGTTTACTTTTTTTACTAGTACCAGTTTTCCCCAAAAGAACTACCTATGTAAAACCCAAACGCAAAAGTAAGGCACACTGAACTTGTTTTAGTTTTCCTATCACGGATTGAGAATTGAGACACATTTATTCATATTAATTATCATGTTGATATTGCATGATAAGTTTATCATGTAGTTGATTACACAGCTTTAGATATTCAGAGATGCAACACTGAAAGATAATTCGTACTACAAAATGAATAAAATGGCTGTCGGGGGCACTTAAAATTCTTAATGAACTACACTCGCGACAATCTAAGAAGTCCGTTTGGACGTTTCGTTCTCTTACATGTAATAAAACGTTATGCCTTGAGAATCAGTTTTAAGCAATGTAGATAAGTCATCGATTACAAACTCTCTAACTATGTTCAATCTATATGTCACGAAAATCAGTAGAAAAGAAAACAATTATTTGTTTCATCGCTTCACAAAGCATTTTTATAGCTGTCAAAACGGACGGACGACGAACGGAAGACGGGCTTCTTAGATTGTCGCGAGTCTAAGAATGCTTTGAGATAGCAGGCAAATCAGTCGCATAATATGTATGGACGAAACGACGAGACGCTGGACAAAACAAACGGCCAGTGGTCGACATTAGCCCTGGACCGCAAGGGCTAGAAATCATGGGGAGAGGCCTACGTCCAGAAGTGGACTGCGAGTACTGCGACAGGCTGAATTGATTGAGTACCTACCTAATACATATAATAGATTCAACCTGTGTAGTGTGTAGTCTTCACCACTCCCACGAAATGTGACGGTAATCTATTCGTAGACAGTCTAAGAAAATTACAACGTATGTATGTACCTACAGTACCTACTTACAACTTATGCGTCAGCAAAAGAAAATGTAGGGATGACGAAACTTTAGTAGATGAAAACACAGGTGCATGACGTGCAAAAGTCCTAGAAATGCACTTGTCCAGCATTTGTAGTTCAATGCTGGACAAGTGCATTGCTGGTATTTTTACCCGACTGCCCCAGAAGGAGGGTAATGTTTTTCGAGAGTATGTATGTATGTTTGTATGTATGTTAATTTGTTTGGCACGCTCTGTAGCCTAAACGGCTTGGTCTGTAGAATTTTGGTATTACAGGCGGGGAACAAACCAACCAATAACCTGAAATATGGTGTATCTTTTGTTTGTTCCCCGCCTTTAATACCAAAATTCTACAGATTATAATGCTTGTTTTTCTCTTTTAATTTAAGTTATGCGTTTTTCGTTTTTCAGGCGGGTTTTTTGTTTTTTTTAATAATTTGTTTTATTGCATGTAATAAACTCTCGCCCTTTTCCCATGTAGCCAGAAAATTCAAAAACACCTGAGTGCATGCTCTCGCTTCGTCTACAATCTTATTATCTGGCAGAAATTCTTTCTTTTCAGCATTGAACCTCTTCACTGCTTCGTTAGCAGCTGTGAAAAACTTCTATAATCAAAAAGTCCCTAAGGCTCATTTAAAATGGAATCACTACTAGCTAGAACTGATAATACCAGCTATTCATTTATTCGGGTAGACCAGGGTTGAAGTTCTCTACCCTTCCGACCGGTCGATTCAGGCGGTTGTTATAACCGTAATGACATAATAGACTGGTGATGGATAATACCTCTATGGTCGGTCTTCCTCTTTTCGCCTTTTCTTCTATTCATAGAAATACCTACTACCTAGCCATGCCACCCATACATGTAGTTATTCATATCTTGTAAACCGCACCCTTCTTAGTTTCCTATATGTATTATGTATATTTAATAATAAGGAAGCACAATACGTATGTGCAAGGAGCAAGAGCAGCTTCTAAAGTCAAAGTTGAAGATGTAAGATATTAATTGTTTAATTTATTTGTTTCAGATAGTTTAACATGCACGACCAGGAGCAAGACGGTGAGCCGGCGCATCACGCGCGGCGGCCGATGAACGCGTTCCTCATCTTCTGCAAACGACACAGGAGCGTTGTGCGCGATAAATATCCCAATCTTGAGAACAGGTATGTTTTAGATCCGATGTCCCACAGATGCGGACCCAGGACCGATCCCTGTGGGACACCGCAACTGCTGAACACGGGTGGGTTTTAGTCGGTAACAGTCTGACACGCCCTCCCGCTCCGCCTAGCGGGAGAGGTCATTCGATGATCTCCTATCCTCAAATAAAAAAAAGTGTATTTTAGATATCCTCCGTCTATTGGGTGGCAAACAAACAGACTATCGGATGGTGAGTCGTCAGCGATACCTGTGGATATCAGATAATCTGCAATATCAGAGGGTGTTGCCATCACTGAAGCTTTGCTAAGACTTGGCTACAATTCCTTACGTGCCTTTTACCAGCTTTAGCTGAACTTCAAGTATTCATCGGAAGTATTAGCTTTCATATCATCCTTTAGATGATCCAACCAAGCTGCTTGAAGTAATCCAAGTTCCACTCAAGGCCATGGGCCATTAAAAAATACTTTGATTTTAACTTTTTTGAAGATCGAAGCTTGAAATAAACTTATTTCATGGTAAAATGGCTTTGTATATGAAGAAAAAAATACATTTCCACGTATACACTCAAAGTAAAGTATTCGATAAAACTGATAAGATACAAGAATTTACACGATTTTATATCTAACTAATTAACTATTAAAGTAATTGTTACTTTACAGGTCCATAACTAAAATCCTAGGCGAGTGGTGGGCAAACTTGGACAAGGAAGAAAAGGCTTGCTACACAGGTCTTGCTAAACAGGTGAGTGAGCTATATTTGAAAATTCGATATTACAACAAACTTCTTGTTTAAATATGTAGTACGAAAACATTCACTAGTTTACTTATACTTGGTTTCTTGTTACTCCAGTACAAAGACGCTTTCTTCAGCGCTAATCCTGACTTCAAGTGGTACAAGCTGCCCGCACCACCACTTCGCACGCTTTCCTCCAGGCCCAGAGAGTCCAACGACAAGCCCGTCGAGTCCCCCAACAGTGAACATCATGACGAACTGGAGAAAACAAATAACAACTCCACTAAGGTAGACTTCAACAAAAAATCTAAAGACGAACCATACGAAGCTGAGTCTAAACCACTCTCCATGTTCACCCCCGGCAAGCTCGCCGACGAAGCCCAAATGGGAGGCCTCAGCAGCCTCCTAGCCACTAAGACTGAAACTCAAACTACAAACCCTTATTACTCACCCCCATGCTTTAAGTTCAACGCGATCTCAACACCAAACGAATACAGATCTCATAACTTAATAGAGAGGGCCAAGGCGAAAGGTCCTCGAAATGAAGAAAGCATACGTGAGCTGCAGAACGCACTCACTGAGACCTCCCGACTGTTCGAGGAAGACTTTGACGAAGACAAGAAGGGGATATACTACGGTGTACCCAACGACCAGTTCACTAACCAAGATGTGATAGACCAAATAGTTGATAAGAGATATTCTGCTAAAGACGATGAGTACGGTTATCAGAGAAACTATTCCGACGACGAGAAGAACATGAGGTCTGGTAGATCGTGCAAGGGGAAGAGGTACCAGGAGTTCATGGCAGTTGGGGGGCTCATAGTCAACAAGCGACAGAAGAGAGACTCGGACAAGCCAGACGAGAACTACAGCGCGGCCTGTAGCTGGGACCCTGGCAGTCTGCGGGATGACACGACGGAGGACGAGCCCAAGTATCACAACTCAAATAACGAGAAGCCGGCCGACAGCGACCATAAAATCGAAACAACCGATACGCCTGAACCCGACAATAATGGTAACAAAACATTCAAGGCTGCCGACTTCGACTTAGACGCTAAAATAAGAGCTCTGCCTTCACTTAGTTTAGAAAAATTCCAACAAAAGAAACGCGAAAACAAACGCAAGAAGAAAACCATCAACTTGAAACCGAAAGCGCTGGAATCTTCACACATAGTCAATTCAGTTCCTAGGTCCATGTTGGACGACAGGCGGGAGATGGTGGAGCACTGGCGCGACCACGTCATCGGCAGCCAGAAGAGGAAGCCGAGGAAGATCAGCATCACGCGGCTGGAGATCAACAGCATGGTGTCGAGCGTCAACTTGAACACGCATAACATAAGTCCGGAGATCATGATAGCCACGGAAGCGCCGCGCACCGCGGTCCAGAACATGGAGATCTGCAAGGAGTCGCAGCACAGCGTGGACCTCATGGCGCTCGCCACGCTGGCCGAGGTCGCGTCCAACACGTCCAAGCTGGACGACTCCTCCATCATACAGAACATGACCGCCAAAGCAAGCGACTCCCACGCTTCCATGGTATAAGATACCAACACAACTAGCCTTAACAAATATTCCAAATATTATTTACTTTGTAATCAGATAATATTTATATATAGATCTAATTTTACATTGTACGCATAAAAATTAATATTATTGTACACTTTTAACGTAGTTTTTATAACGTAGCTATAGAACTATTTATATTGAAAACTAGAAAAAAAAAAGAACTATATGTATACCTTATTTTAGTTACGTCGTTTAGGCTGCTAAATACTGCTTTGTTAGGACTAGAAAATGTAAGAGTGATAGATTAATGTCCTCATGAATAACAACAAAGCATAATGAATTTTACTTATAGTAAGAAGAGATACAAATAAATTACAATTATGATATCTTAAGATGTCGTGGGATTTGTCGACGCCATTTCATCACATCATAACGGTATAAAACGCCAAACAAATAAGTCATTTTAAGATAATTGTATGTAAACCTCATTATCTGTAAAGCTAGGTTATTTGAATCGCCTTAATAATTTAGAGATTTAAAAAAAAACGTAAGACACCACATGCATAGACTGCATTGCATTTTTAAGGTGACTTATTTTTCGTTTATTGCATTCGTGCAATGATTATCATTTATATAATATTATATTTATATTATACATGAGTGGCGGAAGTCACATGTTTTTGTATAAAGCGAATTTATCACAACTAATATTATGGCAACTGGAGGAAGGAAATATGATGTAACATTTTGAATAAGGCTGGAAATAATAATAAATTATATCAGTAGCTTTAAATGAAATCTTAAAATAAACTGTGGCTGTACACTATTATTACTTGTGGCGGACTATCAGTGACATACGATGAAATATAATGACTCAATAGGTGGCGAATTGTAGATACAATTCGCCACCTATTGAGTCATTATATTTCATCGTACGCAGCCTAATACGGAGATCCGTATTAGGCTGCGTAATATTCGCGTGTACTCGAAAATCTAGTTGGCCTCATAAACACCAAAATAAATGAAAAAAATAGGCCAGATCTGTTAGCTAGTGTGAACCATGCTTGAAAGCTACCCATTTGATAGTGATCTATTTTGGGGCTTAACTGAATCATCAAGCCACAGCTTTTGTTTAGTATTGTGACTGACATTCCACCTCATTGGATTATGTGTCAGGCCACCACGACAAACTTTATGGTAAACTATTTCCAGCCTTAGATTGGGACCTCTGTAAAAGCTATTGTAGAAAACCTTCAATAGTGCCCGTGCAATGCCCTGTACATATTTATTACAGCCGTATATTTAATAAATGGTATATAGTCAACTAGAATAGCCCAACAAAAGTCCCAATCTAAATACAAATCAATTTAAAAGATATATTTATCTTTTTAGAAGATTTTATACTTACCTACCTGAAGTTTAATAAAGTAACAACTCTATGGGGTATTGGAAAATCTTTTGTAGTAAGGAAACGTGATGTTATTTATAAATGGAGGAGCAATTGGCGAAAGAGGTGATGATAGTAATTTTTATAGTTGCCAGATGAGGCCTCAGAATACCGGCCGTATCACGCGAGTCAAACTCGTCTAACTTTTCTTTGTGATAAAATATTTGACTAGGTGTTGTTAGTTTTAACTTAAAAATATATCATCATTATTTCATAATTATTATTTATCGGAAGTCATGAAAAATGTTTTACTCATCAAAAAAATCGAAAAAAAAAAATACCATTTCGATTAAACGTACACTGATTAGATTAATCTTGTCCCTATTAGGTACCTGAAGTTTATCGAAAAATTCATGAATTTCATGTGAGAAAAAGCAAAAAAAAATACTAAAATGTATAAGATCATTTTGAAACCATTTTTAAGTTATAAAATAAATGTCAATATAAATGTAGTAGTTTACATGTTTTTAAGAACAGTGTTTCTCAAATTTTTGTTCTTGTTTATTTTTGTAATGGATTTTAAGGGGTTTCTGTGATTTTATTCTATCTCCTATGTTAAGGTTGCCGGCGTGAAGATTTCATTTGCAGGTCTAGTCTAGATTAGAGTTTATAATGAAAAAAAAAATGATCAAGTACGAAATTCGAAAAGTGCACTTATATTTTTTAAAGTTACAAACGATGACACAAGCCATAATGTGACATGCTCATCCAAAGACCAAATGTATTTAGAATAGAAAAGCTAGGCTGTAGATATTGTATATGTAATATATAGGTGATATATAAAATATTATGTATAATAAATATCTAAACAACTCGTCAATATTGTGGCATTTCAAATGTCGAAATTATCATGTTACTCTTTATTATTTCATTTGTTGCATTTTTTTGTTTTTCAAACATTTTTTTATTTCCACATAGATTTTAAACTAAATAATTGTTGATTTTTATGTAAAGTTTAATTGATTGTTACGTTTTATTAGAAAGGAGAGCTTTTGACGGTTCCTATACGAGATTTTTAATGATGAGCTTTACAGGGCTTTACTATATCAATGAAATAAATTAATAAATATCTACTTACATAAATTACAGATTACTTATGAAAAATATATATTTTGCCTTGTCAAGATAGAGCCTTATTTTAAATTGAAAAAAATCTAGTATTAAGGCTAATAAATTGAGAGGGGGCCAGTATCGGAAAAAGGAATTTAGAAGTAATCACACAATTTTAACATTATATTATTAAACCTTCACAAATATATTTATGGGAAAAGTGAGATTAAAATGGAAATCTCTGAAGTAAAACCTGTAAGACCCGATTAAAATAAATATGGTGCTGGAAGATCTGTATTAAATTATTTTAAGAAACGCAGGCCTTAGCGTTCGCGAAGGACTGCAAGTCAAAGTAGGTATTGTAAAGAATTATTATCGTTATTTTTAAGATAATCGCAATCACTTTGTGCTTTGTATTTATATAAAATATCCCGAACAAACAGTACATTGTTTTAGCGCAAATTGATTGTTGATGGTTTTTGTATCGGTACGGGAAATTTTATGTAGTTTGAGAAACACTGGTCTGTTATAGTATAAGTTAGGGCATAATATGTCGGTACCCAAAGTGTTTACCTGTTCGGTTCCAAAGTATATTGTTGAATGTTTTGTTACAAACCGCGGTTCAATCTATATCCTTTTATTGTAGTAATAAAGTTTATTCATATTAACAATGCTTTTGTTTTATTGTTCTCTTACGGACGATAGATACATGCAGAGAATACCTACATAACGACTGGCTGTAATTATTCCAACTGAAATCACGCAATGGTACATAAGTATGAATAATAATCAGGATTGATTAGAGCAGCAAAGATTTAATCGTGCATCTTTTATGCGTAAGTCAATCATTGTCTGAACTATTAACTTCACTGTCTCACAAAGTGGTTTCTTGCATGTCACCATAACGCTGATCATAGGGAACGACAAGGGGCTATATTAGTGAGATGGCTGTTCCGGCCTATGATGATCAGTTTGGCACGGTTACCATTCAAGTAGCCGTTTGAATCTGATTACATGGTGTCCTTTTACATGATTTAGCCAAGTTATAGTAAGTTCGAATAAAAAATTTGAAGACGTGACATCTACCAAGCCCCAGGAACATAAATTATACTCACCTACGCACTGGGCCTGCGTGGCGGATTACGGCTCACTCTCTCTCACCGAGAGAAGGCCTGTGTCCCAGCAGTGGGAACATGTTATGCTATATACTTATTAAGTTGATACTACTGAGGGGCTTGTGGCTAAGAAATAACAGCCACACGGGTCGATCAATCAGGTTAAGCTACGCTTGCCGCGGTTGGTCCGTGGATGGGTGACCATCTTTACATACCAAGACAAGACCCCTCCGTGCCTCGGAAAGCACGTTAAGCCGTTGGTCCCGGCTGTCATTTGTAGATCCTTGACAGTTGTTACGGTTCGTCAGAAGCCCGTTAGTCTGACAACCAGTCTTACCAAGGGGTATCATGTTACCCAGAAACTGGGTTGTGGAGGTCAGATAGGCAGTCGCTCCATGTAAAACACTGGTATTCAGCTGCATCCGGTTAGACTGGAAGCCGACCCCAACATAGTTGGGAAAAGGCTAGGCAGATGATGACTGACACGGTCATCGGCCTCCTCGATTATAGCTCGAAACCACAGTCATAGGGCTTGTAAGATCGTTTGTTCGTTCTGTTGCAGGTTCAACTCCATCATCGACTAAATTCATTTTGTGGGAAGAAATCCCAGTGTACTTATGGAATTTATTAATCTGGGTAGGATGAATCTGGAATCCAGATCCTATTTTGAATTTCTATCCACTGCTGGCAAAGGCCTCCCTTTCTCTTTTCCACACACGACTGTCCACTGAAATTGCGGGCCAATCGTTTCGGTGGGAGTCCAGTTCGTCTCTCCACCTTCGTCTTGCTCTGTTGCGATGTTGTCTATCATTTACTGGGACCTAATCAGTGGTTATTACCTATAGCCCACAGCTCATCTGACATGCGGCAGACATATCCCGCCCAATCCCACTTAGGATTGCCAGCAGTACCTATTGAGTTCCTAACACGGTCCGAAAGTCGAACACCCAGGATACTGCGATCCATGGCTCGTTGGCAAACCTCAAGCGTGAACCTCTGCTGAAGAATCAAAGACCAGGTTTGAAAACCATATGTGAGTTAAGGAAGAATGCATCTGATTCTATGTTGGCCAAATTGTCTCTTTCCTTGAATTTATTAATTTAGTTTTAAATGTATTAAGGTAATGAATTACATTTTTCAACCGTAAGCCCAAATCACTGCCCAACCTATAAAACAGACAGATCCGCACTCCATCAGAGTATGTATACTCTAAGATCCACGCGCGAACCTACAGAGTTTTACAACAGCCCCATTTTGATAGGCCCAAGGATCGCTAAAATGTAGGTATGGCTAACCCACCTTCTCTCATGTCCTGTTGTACTCTGAAGACCGGGGGCCCGGGGAGTACGCACCTGCCCTACCCCACTATCTTAAATGGCACAGCAGGTGCGTACTTCTTAGAAAGCTATCATGGTCTTAGACCATCCTATGGTAAATAAGATCATGGTCCATGATAGCTTTCTAGAAGTGCTATGCCAACAATCAACAGAATAGCAACTAGATTATGAATAATACTATCGTAATCACGTGTCAGAAAACGTGTTTATTTCAAAGTTACCAAACTATGTCCATTTTAAATATTTAATTGAATTTATTTATAATTTAATTAAGTAAATAAATGATGTTAGCATTATTTTCATTTATCTTTATTTTTATTTAAAAAATAAATAAGCGATTGATTAGCCATTGAAACGAAACGCGACTCACCGCCACTCCACTGACTCCACTACCGGCTGTCAAACTCATGCAACTGTCAAAAATTGTAAAGATGAGAATTCGTTCGTTAAAAAAATCTAAAAATTAACGAATAAATTCTACAATACATTACTGTGGTGTGTTATAAAATAACCCAAACATCATTTTATGCTCACGTGTGTGTGTAGTTACAAATATTGTTGCAAATCTGGATGAAGAAACTATGATCGCTGCGTCTGAGCCTCTGGTACCTATGTTATTATTATTTTTCTTTCAATAGGCAACAGTAACTTGCTTCAACTAACATGTGCTGCAAAGAGGCCTAATTCCTCGAGCTTTAATACTACTGAACCACAACCACCATTCTAATAGCCAGAATTAGTGTAAAAAAGATAAAGCCACATTACTTGACCACACCAATAAAAAGTGTATGTTTTATTTTACTATTATCCATTGGAATCTCTTAAAATCTTTCAAAAGCTCAAATAATAAATTTGTACAAGCAAAACTTTACATTTATCTACCACTGGCTTTTTATGTAAACTTGTATTATATTGCATACAAAATTCATCAAAGATGGCATACTATGTTGCACACTTCTTGGCTATGTGTAATAAATAACTGATGACAATTTAAGTAAAAATGGACCCAGAATCCTACAACATATGCACACTGTGCATTTCCAAATGGTTGGTGTGGCATGTCATGCTGTTTAATTGCTAAATGCATGAATGAAGTTGTGACTATGCTACTAGATTGCTCCAATCTGTAAGACAGTTTGTAAACATCGGTCAGTGGGTCGTCTTAGGAATTGATTAACCAGATCTTGTACAATTGCAATAACAATGTTATGAAAATACAGCATAACAAAGGCCTTTGCTCACCACTGGGATAGTGTAGGCTAATAAAAAATAAAGTACATGTATGTATAACAAAATGTTATTATTCTCCGTCTCCAGGAGTTTGTGCCACACGGCAGAACAGTGCTTGCGAGGCACCCAGGTCAGATCTACAGCAAGCACAATACCTCAGCGTCGGAGAACTCCTTGCTGTACAAGCTCACCAACTTTGCCATCAAAGATGAGAGCTTGCTGGAAGCTCGGGAGGCAGAGGAGCAGGAGTGGTGGTGCATACGGGAGGTTTATTATAGGAGTTGTGATGGTTTGTATTTCAAATTTCTTTCTATAGAAAGTGCATGCGTACCAGGATAACCATGAATAATTCTGCACAAAAAAAATGTTACATTGGATTTTTTTATGCAACATTTATTTTATATCTTTTGCAGACTTCGAAGACGAACCGCAGCAGCCGAAAGACTCGAAATATGAATATAACTCCGAATCTTTTCGTGCACCAAGCCGTCTCAAGAATGACTTCAACATCTCCATCAAGTCGGAACTCATCAGCGGGATGAAGAAAATGGACACTGAAGGCTTGAACTCTGCTGGCCCCTCTCGCGGTGGTAGCGCAAATAGTTCCAGCAATATGTCCAAGAAGTTTAACTTGACTTCTGGGCCGAGTAAGAGTTCAAAAGCTATGATAAATCCGAAGACTGATAGCTCTTATGAAGAAGAGTTGTATGTAAAGGGATGTACTGCTGTTTGGTCGAAAGGTAAGAGACTGTTTTAATGTGCCTTCATGTCTTAATTAGGCTGCCATCAGACGGACTGCATTGCAGCAACCGCGCGCAGTCAATATATTCAACTGCATGCAGTTGTACACACGGCTACACATCAAGCTATACATTTCCAGTATAAGCTGACCTCGCATTGTATGGAAATCCTATACAATGTAAGATCAGCATAAACTGGAAATGTATAGCTTGATGTGTAGCCGTGTGTCGGTGTGTACGTTCAACTTCGCTCAGTCATGATATCAACCTCACGCGGTCGGCTGCAGTCGTGTAGTGTCAACGCATGCTGTCCATCGCTAACCGCATACAGTTAGTGTGAATGAAATATCGACTGCGCGCGATTGCTGCAGCCTTACTTGTCGAAAAACCAAGGGATTTCTTAGCCCGTTATTCCCTATAGGAATCTATACTTTAGAATAAAAGAACACAAGCTGTATTGTGAGTACTACTAGGGAAACAAATCTTACCTGGCACTTGCCTCCAGCCATCCAGAGACACCGAAAATTACGAAATTGTTGTCCTCAGACATGTCGTGCGATATCGCATGATATCTCTGGAGACACGTGTCTCGGTACATTTATCCCTAGTGAATTACTGTTATAATTTTTTGATAAGACACACTAGCAGCTTATAGTGAATACATTGTATTCTGATTCAAAAATAGACATTGAAAGTCTTGTATGGGTTAGTGATTTTCATGAAAATGTATGCTTTTACACTCAGACCAAATAAAAAACCAAGACAGCGCTGCAAACAATACAGTGAATCATGCCAAAACTACTGTCTGCTGAAACTACACCTCACTAAGTGCAGACATGTTTACGAAACCGGCCTCACGCACGTCACTGTTGACAGCTCTCTGTCTTGGTTTTTTATTTGGTCTGAGGCTTCTAAATTTTTATTTTTGAACCTATGATTTTATTTTTGTCTTTTAGGACTTATCTCAACTCCAGCAACAAAGCTGTCGGATCCAGAGCACAGAGAAACTATCGCCTGTTACACCATAGAAAACCCCATAAAACACGCGACATTCTGCAACTTTCATGTTGACATCAAGAACACCATGCTCATAGACGCTTTGAACACCCAAATAGGAGATGTAAAGAAAAACATAAAGATTGAAGATACCACAGAACATATACAAACAAAAACCATGCCAGCTATTCTGTTAATAGATACTAAGTGCATGAAAGTATATGAGAATGAAGGACGGGAATACATTACCAGTATACCGTTCCAAGTGAAAAAAGTCTGGCCAATGAGATACGGCGTTTTATTAGAAAAGGAAGCAACACCAATGAGTCAAAACTCTATGCTACCAAACTCCTTTGTGAAGTTCAATGATTCTCAAAACAGTACTTTTTCTAAGTCGAAGTCCAACTTTCCGTTTAACATGAGTTCAAAGATACGTCAGGAATCAGTGTCAGGGTTTGACCAGGATGTGTCTTTGCCAACTTGCTTCTCTTTAACTCATCCATTGGATGAGGTTACTCCTATTTTGATGAAGTCGCCCTCACAAGGGCTTCAGTACTATAATGACGGGGACATGCAAATTATGTTTGTCAGTTCCAACCCCAGTATAATTCTGCTGTATGACTGGAAATTGGGCACCCATTCGCTTTGGAAGATCAGAAAAACTGTCAGAGATGAGTGCTTATCAATGTGTCCAAATATGAACTCAACAACGACAGTCTTCAGTCAATCTTGTGACTATATTGGCAGTCCAATGCAAAGCCAGAGGAATGTCACCAGCTGGGCAACTGGATTGGGCAGTCCGTACCAATCTAAGAAGATGCCAACCACTCCTACGATGTCTCGGTCAAGAATCAACAGTCCAATGGCCAACGTGTTCCATCAACAAGGTTTATCACCCCACGCTTCCATTGGTCAAGTATCCTACACTTCTATGATGGCTAACAATGGTCCGCAGAACCCTCCATCACTGCCTTTATATCCTGATATTTGTCTAGACCATATTTGGACAGATACTCAAACTATTCGGAGAGATCCTATTGAGTCTGCAAGTGACATGAAGACATTCCTACATACTGATCTAGTTGGTCACAACTATCTATGTTTTATTGTGAAAGTGGGAGGTGTCAGTAGGTTGCAGATAATGAGGTTGCAACGTTCTCACTCTCTCGGTCAGACGTCAAAAACTAATCTTATGGTTGGTTCAGTTTCGACAGTGTTGGCTAAAGATGCTGTGGTGTTGGAACATTTAAATATGATCGCGTTGATCGATGACGCTGGGAATATTATATTGCAGTCTGGGAATCATGTTGTTGGGAAGGTTTGTGTCCTATTTTTTACCTCAATTAATATTTCCTTGTTATCGGATGCCACTACTCTAAAAAGGTTCGCAAGCTATGCTATCATTTTGAGTTTAAAATATATTTATATAGAGGCAAGTGATAAACTGTCCTCAGTTTATTGACATACACCGAAAGCCTTGTTGCGTGCTCGTAATTCGTATAATTTGAAACTGGGAACTAACTCACTAACCGACCCTTTAGTTCTCGACAGTTTAGAAATACCCTTCAACATTTTCATTCAAATAAATACATTGAAACAGTGAAGAAAAACATCATTAGGAAACTGGAATTTCCAAGAACCGAGAATTGTTGTGCCCGAAAAACACGTGCTGTGCCCGCGTGGTGGATTACGGCCCACTCGCTCTCACAGAGAGGAGGCCATTGTCCCGTAGGATTGTGAAAAAATACTTCGACTTTTATGAGCGAATCTTGTATGAGTATCAAAAATGTACAGATAAATCTTTTCTAAATTAATATTATGTTCTTATTTTTTTTTCTTTTTCCACAGGTCCATGTCGGCGGCGTCCTAGCCCGTCTAATAGACTCGCCGTACACCAAGCGAGCCACTTTCCAGTCCCCATTCCCTCGCCGCAGCAGTCTGTTACCAAGCAGATGTAATGAAACCTCCAACTTCGATGATTCGGCGCTACATCTCCTGTCGCCAGTGCCTCATACTTCTGCAGCTGCTAGGATTGAGCAGAAAGAGAGCTTAGGTTAGATGTTATATGGATCTTTTTTGCTTGTATTTAGTAAGGCTAAGTTAATTGTTGGTGTGTTTCTAAAATCAACGTTATAGCTAAACAGCTATAACGTTGATTTTAGCTTACATAAAGGTTTTTCGTAACTCATAAGCTGGATATTAAGCTAATCATCTCGGTATTATTATATCTTTATACCAATTTCAGTCCAATGCAAAACAGATTTAAATTGCTTTTCCATTGTTTATCAAGCCCCTTTACCACCACTCCAAAACCAGCTTTGGTTTTTCAACACAATTTAAAATGTACCTTATGTATGAGTGTAGGTATAAGACTCAAGTTTGTTCTTTAACAATAAGGTTCAAAATTGTTTAACAAACACTTGCTTCTTTCATTCCCAGGTCTATATGGACTCTGCGATGCGGCCGGCTCACGTCTCACTCTGCAGTTCGAAGCAGGTTCAATGTACCGGATATCGTTACCGCCATTGACTTGTTCTACACTGGTCACTCGGTGCTATACTGCCTTGAGAGCTATATTGCCTAAAGATGTTACTATGCAGGTGAGGTTTCATCATCATTTCAGCCGAAAAACGTCCGCTGCTGGACATAGGCCTCCCCCAAGCACCGCCACTTCGACCGGTTCTCTGCTTCTCGCATCCAGCGATTTACTTCTGAATAAAGCAGTGGTTTGGTCTAAAAGTGAAACTAAAAGTCGAAAAGTATTTTTATGGAAAACCTCGCAACAAAAATCTTAGGTGGCTTATTTCAGCTAATTCAAGTACTTAAAAAAAAACAATACAACCACCATTATCTAATTGGCCCCAGACGAATCAAACATCGAATAAGATATCGACATGACGTTCTGTAGGACTGGGCTAGATACAAATAACTACATTTCAAGTTTTAACTTCATTAACATACAATAAAACTTTTTTTTACATCTAAATATGTAGGTACCAATATGCTATGCCAAAAATGTCTGAAACATTGTTAGCTTAGTTTTATCTCATGCGCATCTAATCATGCTCGATCCATTCACAGGTAATAATAAAATGGTACGGCGTTCGCAACGCCCCCGGCAGTCAAGACCTAACTCCCGAACAAGAATGGTCGATGTTCTCAAATCTTCTCCTCTCCCTCATTGGCTACGACGTCGAACGATTGCACACGAAACAGAACGATGACGTCATAGACCATGCAGAAGTCGCGACAAAGAAACAAAGAACATCTAGCGATGGGACTCCAGACGACTGGGATTATCTCCTAAACTCCAAAATGCATAAAGCTATAGGACCTTCCTTAACTATGCTGAAACTACCCATACCTAACTCTGATGGATATCGTAAAGGGAAACGAACTAGCTTAGAAGCTGAGAAATCTAACTTATTCAATACAAATTCGGTCTTATTTCCTTATGTTTTACAAGTGTTATATTCTCTCCATTTAGTCTACGAAGAAATTAAACTAAATACTCTTTTGTGGAGCAGTTTGAGGCCTTTATCAACCTTTTTGTATCAAATATCGAAGGATTTAAAGCTCGATGCTTATGTCAATCATTACTGGCTGGATTTCCCGACGGATTTAAATTTGGAATATGAAGATGAGTCGCAGATAAATGAGGGTAGTTTGAAGAAGTTGTGTGAGCCTGTGTACTTTACTCGGGACCCTCCTAATGTTTATTTTTATTTGAACTCAATGCTGAAGGATTTCGATGTTGGATACTACCCTTATTTGGCTGAAGTTAATAATATGTCCAGGGATATTATTGAGGTATGTATTTAGTCTATTTTTCTTATCTATTATTTGGTACAGTTAGTTGATCTTATTACAAATTTTCAAATATAATTTCAATAATTAAAATTTAAGTGTGTGCTAAATTAAAAAAAAAAAAGTAACACATGGAAATAGTCGTGTTTTATCCTTAGAAAAGTATGTTACAACACTAAACTTTTTGGAGCCTGCGCAAATAAGCTTATAAAGCCACAAGTTAATTGATTCAGGCGTGATTTTGCGGAAATCCATTATAAAATACAATAGACGTTGATATATTTATTAGTAACCTATTCCGCTTAACTATTCTCCAAGAGTTATACACGTGTTTCACCTCTCAACGGGGCATACTCAGGATAACGATTGACCAGTCGCAAACCAGAACACGACGCGTTGCCACACCGAGCGCTTTTTATAAAATACAGGCCGCAGAGTATTAGTCTGCATTCTGTATTGTATTTTATAAAAAGCCACATTACATATTACTTACACATAACACTATCTCTGCCTACACCCTCGGGGAATTCTAACGTATAGCATTATGTCGTGTAATTAATTTTCAGATTCTAACCACAGTAGGTTGTGGACGTAGCGCCGGTATACAAACTATTTCGAGTCGTGACACTGTGACGGCTAGCAGTACTCCACGCGCGAGGCATGATAATAACAACTACAGTTCACCTTACTGCCAGGCAGTTATTATGGCGTGTGATAAAGGTATAGTCAAGCTAAGCACTGAGACTATACCCTGTTTCAAAACTTTTGACGACAGTGTAAACAAACCTGAGGCCTTAGACAAAGTGACATTCTATCAGCGATAACGATGATGGAAAAGGAAAAAATGTATGGGACTGACATAAGCTATCGAAAAGCTTATGGCAATTCTTTTGAAAGTCGTTGTAGAAATACGAAACGCTTTCGAAGCGATTGTCACTTGTCTAGGCCCTCTGTTCGTTAAATTCCTACGCAATCAGTCACTAAAGGGAATTAGTAACACATTCATCTGCATTTAGAAGGTTTCAGCTTCATATCTCACCACTTTTTTCTAATCAATATTTTTTTAATAACATTATTAAATTGTAAATGAAAAATCTTCGACGGTAATTGAGGTTATAAAAATATCCTCAATAAAATTTGTTAAATGAAAAACAAGTTTATGGTGATTTAAAATTAGGATTAAAGATTTAATTACATAAACTAGATCACTCAAGCTTCTGTATATTTAAAACAATACTTAATTGTCTGTCCCAGGTATAACTCTCCGTGACATCGACAACCTCCCCCCGGCCCTAGGCCTGCTGCTCCTCACGATCTTCAGCCGCTGCAAGAGTTCCCCCCCGGCCGACTGGCCCCCGGCGGCCTACAACCTGGTGATGAGGGAAGACCTGGCGCATCAGGCCGAGGTCGCGCACACTATGAAGACTGCTTCGGATTATATGGAGTGTAAGTGAAACTATTTTACAATTCAATGCTGTAAAAACTAGACCATCCTCTGCACGCGTAGCATGACCACATTGACCACCGTAGAAACGGGTTTTTCGACGGACGAATAGACAAACTGACAGATTGCGATTGTTTATCTGTCAGTTTGTCTATTCTTCCGTCGACAAAACCCGTTTCTACAGTGGTCATGCTACGCGTGCTGTAATTCTAAATGTCGTTGTTTGTGTTTTTTTTTTTCTATTCGGAAATCCTCATGGATGTTATGTCGGACTCCTACCGACTAAAACCCCACTGTTCCTACTTCTACCATGAGTCGGGGGCTCGGGAGATACTTATACATGCGCCGCACCCCCGACTGGTATCAGCCCGCCATGCCTAGCGGGCCTTATCACAAAGTGCGGCCGATCCCACGACCGCACGTCCTCCTATAAAGGCACGCATAATGTTTTGCGTGCCACCTCTTTGGACCTGACTGTTCGGGCGACGACACAGCCCCCAATTTCGTAACCTGCCATTTTTATAATAAACTAGCTGCGCCCCACGGTTTCACCCGCGTAAGTCTCGATCCCGTGGGAATATCGGGATAAAAAGTATCCTATTTGTTAATCCAGGTTATAAACTATCTGTTTGCCAATTTTCATCCAAATCCATTCAGTAGTTTTTACTTGAAAGAGTAACAAAAATCCATCCATCCAAACTAATATTATAAACGCGAAAGTTTGTAAGTATTTACAAACTTTCGCGTTTATAATATTAGTTTGATTAATCTGCGCAAAATCAGTGCGCTAGGTTCATACAGTACAGTATTTAATTGTACTTACCGCAGTCTGTTCCCACAATTTTATCACAAACATAACATAAAATAAATATTACCCCAGTCATAGCCCTGGAAGTTCTGGAGAAAGACACAGTGTACACGCTGGCGAAGAGACCAGCTGAACCAACCAGGAGTAACCCAGAGGATGCTGACGTCATCACAGGCATGGAGCATCTGAACACACAGCTACTGAGTTTGTTGTATCCGAGGGATCATAGGTGAGTACTTTACAGATATCGAAACTTCGTACTATCGTAGAACATTCATGTTTGGTTGAATATAATGTATTTTGATCGTTTAACACTGCTACAAGAATCTTTTGGCCCTTGAATGACGTTGACAAGGTCGCGCTGTTGGTGAACATTTGTGCAATTATTTTGTGAAAATGTATTGAAAAAACAAGATGGCGGCGTTAGTTCCGATTTCGGCCACGCGCCAAAAGAACCTTGTAGCGCTATACATGAACTTGACATTACAATACAGTTATACTGAAATGAAATGAAATGAAATTGTTTATTCTGTAAATAGGATATTGGAATCACTTTTACACGTCATATTAAAAAGTTGTAAAAATAAGCTAGATGAGGTCGGCGTTTCCTATCTGACTACTCTGAGAAGAAAGGCCGAAACAAACTCAGAGGTCACCGTCTCCTTTAAAGTCCAGACATAATCTTGGTCAGGCCATATGAGGACCATGTAGATTAGTCTGAAATGGTCTTTTGAGGAAAGAACCACACAGATTTGAGTGGACCTGTCCAGTCAGTGTAAGCATTTGTCAGTAATAGTGGAGCTCAACTCAGAACTTAAGGAGCTCAATGACTCGACGAACAATACCAAAGAAAGGACATTTGGGTAGGTCGCATAATGTTCTCAAATTGCCAGACCTTCGCTAAAACTAACAGAACGAAAAATAAATATCCACATAGTCCTCACATTCACATTAAAACAATACTTTACAAGTAATCATCATGTCATTTTTCATATAATATTCAATAATGTCAATTTGTATATAAAACTGGTAGGTACATTTTTATGGTTTTCCATAATATTCAAAATGTCACAATGCTTAGCAGAGCGAGCAGCTCAATCCCATGCATTTTTGTCTTCTAAATAATCTGAGATTTTATAGTACCCTTTTTTACAAAGTTTGGTTTTAATACAGCTTTTAAATCGTTTAATGGGTAAGTTTCGAATGTCAATGGGAAGTTTGTTATAAAAGCGTATACATTGACCCATGAACGAGTTGCCTACTCTGTGGAGACGAGTGCGATGTACAGCAAGATTGTGTTTATTCCTGGTATTTAAACTATGAATATCGGACATTTTCTTAAACTTTGATATGTTTTTGTGAACGTACAATAGGTTTTCAAATATATATTGTGAGGCTACAGTTAGAATATCTTTTTCTCTGAATTTTTCTCGAAGGGAATCTCTTGGACCTAGGTTGTAAATGGTCCATTTGAAATAAGATTAGACATTTAAATTAACCTTTTTTTACAGTCTGTTCAACCGATTTTGATTTCTATGGTGGCATGTCAAATGGCAGCTGCAGTAAACAGTTGGTATTGTGTAACCTTTTTTTGCTTTTAATTTCATCCTTATGCGTACGGTATAGAAGTCAAAATCGGTTGAACTGACTGTAAAAAAGGTTAATTTAAATGTCTAATCTTATTTCAAATGGAGTATAGGTACTTCGATGCAGTCCTTTAAAAAACCATAAATCGTAAATTAGCCATTTGTACAAATTGCTATTTTTTTTTTTTTTGTATTGTATTTATGCTGAAATTCGCATAGATTTTCATTTAAGTCCTCGCGACACAGTCAGTAACAGACGAGAAATCGTAGAACATTTTCGGTTATTGTTAGCTTTTTTACATGTATTTTAATAAAATGAACAAAATACATACCATATTATATTATATCCCTTCCTTCTTCTGGTATTCAGCTGCATCCGGTTAGACTGGAAGCTGACCCCAGTATAGTTGGGAAAAGGCTAGGCAGATTGATCATATATTATATCCCATTTTAGAATGACAGAAGTAACAAACCTGCTTCAATCCTCGATCCCCGTGACTATCAACCTGACGCAGAGACCCGAAGTGTCCGACCACGACTTTATTGAAGAACAGGAGAAGTATCTGTTCGCTGTCAGTACTAGGACTATGGCGCTGCCCATTGCTAGGTGAGTTTGTTTGTTTAAATGGTCAATTTTGTTCTGTTATGATTTCTAGGAAGCATCTTCAGTAATAAATAAAAAACATTGAAAAAATGTAATGTATTTACTTCTTCAAACTAGGGTATTTATGCCTAAAAATACCCAAATTATTGTGCTTCTAAAACATGGTGTCCCAAATAGCTACAGCCTAACCAGTCACCCGATTCCTAAGCCGTATCATTGGATATGTAAATGTTGATTAATTACAACATCTATCGTGTTTCCGTTTTGTTAAAAGTATGTTTCTGTGATGTATGGTCTAAATTAAACTAAATAGTCTCCATTACCTCTTTTTAACGTATCCTAGCAATGTTTCGGATAATTGTCCTTAGTGGCTATCCAGTCAGTGTTTTCGTTTTCGGTTAGAGTAAAACTCACCACGATTCACTTATCCGTCAATATCAATATGTACAATAATGTTTGATTCAAAAGAGTGTTCATGGAGTGGAGTTTCTTGCCCGTTCTTCTCCATAAGAACCTACTACGCTTTGGGACGGGCTGCTGCTGCTGCAGCTGGAATCGTTTTGACTGACCGACTCCTTGAAAATTTATAAATGCCTTTAGATGGTATTTAAATAAATGCTTCGAATTAATTTATGCGATTCTTGTATGAGCACGTTTTAACTAGCCCCTCTGCAGTTGAGAACAATTACTGTTCTGTTCTTGTATGTGCTAAAATGAGTGGTTCAATGACATAGGGGCATGTGCAGCCTGCGCACGGTCCCGTGCCCCGCCACGGAGGCGGCCGAGGTGCCGCGCGTGTGCGCGTGGGGCCGCTGGCGGGGCCGCGGGGCCGGCGCGGGCGGGGCCGGCGCGGGCGGGGCCGGGGACGCGGCGCCGGCGCCGGGCGCGTGGCCGTCGTTCCACAACGGCGCCGCGGCCGGGCTCGCGCTCGTGCCGCTGTCGGGCTTCACGATTGATTCCGAGTGGGTGATCTATAATAAGCCGAGGGTGAGAGGTTTTTAATTGACTTTTAAAGAAATATATGTCGTGGCGCGAGACGATAGTGTCAACTCACACCTCGTCCAGTTTCTTATCAGCGTGAGACGAAGGCGTCAGTCACACCTCGGCTAACTCTCAAGATCACTGTGGTCTTTGTTAGCGCGCAGAGCTTGTTGATATTAAATAATGAATTATTATTTCCGATAAGAAAGGCGACGACGTAAACCTAATTACGTCGAACGTGGCCAGGGGTCGGCTTGGTATTACCGTGAGAACGTTTTAAGACGATAAGAGTCAGCACAAAGAACCCCGGATCAGGCAGTCAGTTCCATTCAGACCACGAGACTGAGCGCGACCCTCGGACTCGTTGCGCCCTTCTAATTAATTTAGACTTTTCTAGTTAGAGTGCTTATACGCATTTCCTTTGGCCACGAAATAGACAGATAGTTACATAATGAAAAATTTCTATTCTATATCTATACATATAATAAATCTGTAGACGAGGCGTTTCTGTACAATGAAAAAAAAAAAAAAAAAATTGGTTGTTTGTCCAAGAATAACCAACAGATTCCATTTCTACCATTTTTGGAATTTTTGTCTGTTTGTCTGTCTGTCTGTTTGTATGTTGTTTAGTTTGATTGTTCCACTATCACGTAAAAAGTACGAAATCAATATGGTTAACTTTTATACTCAAATATTGTGTGTAACTCGATGTTTCAATTAGTTTTTGTTTCATCGCAATCGCTTCAAAATATCAAAAAATATATGAATTTAAAGTGTTCAAGAAGGAATTTTCATTACGTAATGTACATCCACGTAACGACATCTATTGACGCGAAATGATACTTACTTCGTAATTACTAGGTTTGTGAGATCGTGTGTTGTTATATGACCGTCATTTTCTTTGCGCGGAAACTTAACGCGATACATTGTGTATTTGTGTATAGAATATAACTCTAAAGTTAGATTAATTAAAATTTTCCAGATGCGTTGTTTATTTATTAGTTCAGTATTAGTGCGATAGGTGGCGCTACCTATCTTTCAAATCTTGATAATCATGAAAGAATAGTGACAAATGTTAATTTCTTAAAAAATATAGGTATTTATTCTTTAATTTTTCACTTTTCTGCATAGTTTATTTAGCTTACAGAGTGTTCGAACGTTTTCCCATATATTTTGACAGTATCATTTCGTGCTCGATAGATGGCGTTGTTCGTTTAATGTCATTTTCTGAATCGCGGTGTTCTCTGAAACTCTCCGTCGAAGAATGACTTTCGCCCAGATATTCCAAATAATTTTTAGTATAGGTATCATTGTTATTGACTTCTTTTGTGTCGATAATATAATATAATAAATAAATAATAAATTGTTGGTTGGGTTGGGTTGTCATTCGTTGAAAGTATTGATCTTAGAGATGGGTTGTAACAGGTGAAACACGATATCTGTGATCACTGTGACTGTGACAAAAAATAACAGATCCAAATATCTGTTATTAAATCACAGCCTGTGATTTTTGATAAATACGTATCTCAATCGAATATCATCTTTATTTCTTTTGATTTAAAGTCGAAAATCGTATCTATCTGTTATAAAATCACAGCCTGTGATTTTTGTACAGACGATAAATACGTATTGACTCAATTGAATATCTTCTTTATTTCTTTTCGTTAAAGTCGAAAATCGTATCCGAAGTTTTAACAGTAACAGTCTTGAGGATCTGTGATTTTAAGTAACAGATATTTTTTATCGTTAGGAGCAATTGCTACCTGCTATTTTATAATATCTGTGATTTCTATCTGTGATGATAAATACGCCTCACTCCTAATTGATCTGATTGGTTTTGATTTGGTATTTTGGTTGGTTTCGTTCATTAGGTTCAAATTAAGAAGTCAAGAAACGAGTCGTTACAGATCGATTCAAACTTAATGGCGGCTCGGAAGTTCGCTTTTAGCTGCGCAGTACCCAACCCCTCACCCCCGCTGTCACATGAAATTGTTACTGCGCAGCGACTCGCCTCATGTTCCGAGCCGCCATTAAGTTTGAATCGAACTGTACTATACTTCGTAATTTGTTCGTATGATTCGTGACCATCGCTCATTCGATTCGATCGTTGTTGGCATGTGTAAGGCCTCGGCCTCGAATCTTGGGGGCAGCGGGGCGGCGGCGGCGGCGGCGCGGGAGCGGGGCGGGCATCAAAGACCCGTTCTCGAAACTAGCGGGCAGATCGCGCGTCACTATAGCCGCGTAGTGTTGTGTTCACGATTTTGTCGTCGAGATATTTGTTTTTATTCGCGAAAGAAATGGCTGAACAATGGCGGCAACATCTTTTTGATTCAAATTTATTCCTAACGCTCAATTTATTGTGGGCAACAACACTGCAATGCAGACGCGCGGGCGGTCACCGCTTGAATGGAGTGCACCGCTCGCTGCCCGACGCCTCGCCGCTGCCGCGCCGCTGTTTTCGAGAACCGGTCCATTTGATTTTACGCATAAGATCCTGCCGCGCCCGTAAGATTCGAGGCAGAGGCCTTATGGTTGATTTGATTTGTTCGACTATCAGACAGCAATAAATACACAAATATTGGCACGTTTCTGGGGAAAGTCAACAATATACATCGATAAATACGGTTCCCGAAGAAGAAGATGCCACACACTATCCAGTAGAGTTCTTAGAATCCCTTAACACACCCGGTCTTTCAGCACACAAAATTTGTTTAAAAGTCGGAGTGCCAATAATTCTTCTCAGAAATTTAAGTCCTCCCAAACTTTGCAACGGCACTCGGCTCATAGTCACCAATCACCAACAAAACGTCATCGAAGCCGAAATCTTAACAGGTTGCGGCGCCGGTGATGTTGTTTTTATTCCAAGAATTCCTCTCATTCCCAATAATTTCCCGTTTAGTTTTAAGCGTGTGCAATTCCCCGTCAGCCTGTGTTACGCCATGACCATTAACAAAGCTCAGGGCCAGACATTATCCGTTGCGGGGGTGGATCTTAGTATTGGTTGCTTTTCCCACGGCCAACTTTATGTAGCTCTTTCGCGTGTGAGCAACCCTAGCAACTTTTTTGTGTACGCTCCAGGTGGTTCCACCGCTAATATTTTATAAAGAGAAGCATTTTCTTAAATAAAAACACAAGTTTTTTGGCAGTTTCTTACTAGGAAAAATCACCAGGCCTGGTCGAAAGATTCCCCCTTTTTAAATGAAGGTACAACTTTTCTAAGCGACATATTATTGTTTTCCGACATCCATGCGAACGAAGTCGCGGGCACAGCTAGTAATTAATAATTGCCCTTCTGACGATGATTGTGAGCCCGATCGAACCGCCTCGGCCGCTCCGACATATATAACCAACATTGTTTTGTTAACTTCTTGTCAATGATTCGTACCAGACCGGTATTATTTTAAACAAAGTTTATCAATCTATGCTCAAATGACACAAACAAAATAGTAAAACATGCCTTACAGACATGATATTATTCAACATACACATTTACTTTCACTTGATAATCTTAAAGATCAAGAAATCACAAATACGAAAATGTTGGGTAAACAAAAATTTAGAAATAATTACTAAAAATTGTTTTTCTTGACTTAAAATATTGCCACAATCCATGTTACCAGCAATTTGTTCCTTGCAATACAAAAACATGTCACTGAAACAATGTTGTGCAACTTTAGTTTCCCAATAAACAATAAAAAATAAAAATAAACTATTTTTAACAGGGCACCACAGAAATGTCTACGGAACACGCAGGCTTCCTCATGGCGTTAGGACTGAACGGTCACCTCCGAGACATGCCGTTCATGAACATCTATGAATATCTTGTGAAATGTAACGAGATGATTAGCGTCGGGCTACTGCTGGGATTGGCCGCTACTTACAGAGGTAATGCGTACAAGATAGATGTATAGAATACTCTTTATTGGAAACCGAATGAAGGGATACACAATTGAATTATATCAAAATAGTGAGGTAATGGGTTTTATCTCATTCAGCAATTCCTTTCAGACAACATTTGATTTTTTTTGGCATTTTAATGATATTATGTATCGCATAAAAGTTTTGAATATAATAATAATAGTCCTCCAGACCGTATTTTCGGCCACGGCGGCCAATGTCAACGGAGAGCCTTCGGCGCGGGAGATATTATAGTGCACAAGTGTTTGCGCAGACACAAGTGCACTCTCTCTCCCCTCTCTTCTCTCTTTGAATATACTAAGTCCGTGGTTTAAAAAAAATGGTTCAGATATTCTACCTTGATAGACCAAAATCAAATATCCTCCACGCTTATTTTATCCAATGTAATCCGCATTGAGGCAATAACGGGTAGTTTTATTTTACCTACCTACCTACCCTACCTACTAGGTTTAAGTACAAACCTTACCCTGAGAATAATGAACACAACAAAAAAAGAATTATCCATATTGGTCCATCCATTCTCGAGTTTTAGCGAACCAACGAACACCAATTCATATTGTGTATTCGATTCATATTATGATTTACAATCAACGAAAACTTATCTGCACATACTCACTTATTTGGCTAGTATACACCTACCAAAATAACATGCTTCTAAATAGTTTTTAAAAATTTGGGTGAAGACACTTCAAACTCAGAATACCACTATTCTCTTCCCCAGGAACAATGGATGTCCAAGCCACAAAAATGATGAGCATCCACCTGGAGCCCCTGCTCCCGCCCACGTCCATCGAGCTGGACATCCAGCAGAACATCCTGGTGGCGGCACTGTTGGGCGTGGGCCTGATATACCAGGGCACTGCGCACACGCATTACGCGCAAGTGTTGTTGAATGAGATCGGTATGTGTATATTTCTCTGAGTACCTGTGACTTGTTGATATTAGATAGCAATTTTTTACAGTAAGTGTACCCTGAGAAATATAGACTGGGGAACAAAAGATACGTCAGATTTATCATTTATTTATTTATTTTATTTATTTAACTATTTATGTACACACATAATAAACAGACAAGAAGAAAAGAGCAGAGAAAAAAACGTACAAAGGTGATGCTTATTTCTAAAGAAATCTCTTCCAGCACACCTGCGATTGATCATTGATGATACCTAACAACAATTCGTGGAGGAGCTCCTGGATAAGTAATAACAGCCGCACGGGTCAATCCTTCAGGTTAAGCTACGCTTGCCGGGGTTTGTCCGTGGATGGGTTACCATCTTCACATACCGAGACTCCTCCGTGACTCGGAAAGCACGTTAAGCCGTTGGTCCCGGCTGTCATTCGTGGACACAAAAGGTGTGCTTTTCAAAGGCAAAAACAAAGAAAGAGAAATTTATTCTAGTTGCCCCTTCCAAAAGGTAGTTTTCGTATGGAGAAGAATGGGCAAGAAACTCCATCGTTACTCTTCAAAAACTGTTTTACAATATTTTGTATACATTAACCGCCTTACTAATAAACGTTGTATAGCGCCTGTATAGTTACACAACGCTTTGTCTTCTTCTTTCAAAAGTCAAATTACTTTTGAACGAAGAAGACAAAGCGTTGTGTAACTATACAGGCGCTATACAACGTTTATTATTAAGGCGGTAATTATATAATTATTATAATTATGTGAAGATGATGAACCTAGAATAAGATTACTAAACCACAATAGGTAAAAAGTTAAAATGAAGCAATGACAAATACATTAATTATGTGATAGATACATGGTACTCACATATTTACAATACAGGGGGATCGCTTTTTTTCGGTGACTGACCTACGTTTTTGTATCACCGTTTTTTTATGGGATGCCTGCATTTAAGTGTTAAATGCCATATTATATTCTATTGCCACAAACTTTTTTCAGACCAAATGAACTTTCACGGTTGTTTGTGTACTTTAATCCCAAAAACACTGCTACATTTATTTGATAACCCTAAATCCTCGCTTAATCACGTCAATAACTTTTTTGCTAATGTGGGCAGTAGCTTGGCGGCGAAATTTGAATCACCCTCCATGGTGCCCAGCCCTGTGTCGAATTCAAACTCGTGTCGCTCAATGGCCCTCTTTGAGGTAAACGAACACGACGTTGACTCCATTATCTTGGGTCTTCGGACTGATTGTGCTACTGGTTCAGACTGTATACCGTCTAAAGTAATAAAGGCCTCGAGGCGCGTATTAGTGCCAGTTATTACACATATCTGTAATTTGTCTATAAGTGCAGGTGTCTTTCCAACGGCGTTTAAAAAAGCAGTAGTTCACCCCATCCACAAGTCTGGGCGCAAAGATGAGGTCAATAATTATCGTCCAATCTCTATTCTAACAGCAATGTCAAAGATCCTAGAACGAATACTGAATAAGAATCTGATCAGTTTTCTCGATGCAAACAACATCTTAGCGAACAACCAATACGGTTTCAGAAATGGAGTTAGTACTGAAGACGCAGTCATGGATTTGTCCAATCACGTGGCCAGGACGCTAGATAGAAAACACAAGTGCCTCGGAATTTTTCTTGGTCTGTCAAAGGCATTTGACACCGTTTCTGCCCGTGCCCTATTGAGTAAAATGGAAAGCATTGGAATACGTGGAAACCCATTGAATATCTTCGCAGACTATCTCAGAGATCGTACCCAAATAGTGAAAATCGGCCCACACGAAAGTGATGAGCTCCCGATCACATACGGCGTTCCGCAAGGCAGCATTCTGGGGCCTACACTCTTTCTCATGTATATAAATGAACTCTGCAAACTGCCTCTCGACAACTGTAGGATATATACGTACGCGGATGACACTGCCCTTGTTGTAGATGGTTATGACTGGCCCCAGACATACCAAAACGCCGAGGCTGCGCTGTCCACCATAATGAAATGTTTGGCCGATAACTTGCTCACCTTAAATGTTGATAAAACGCAATACGTTCCCTTTGCCATTCGGTCAAATCAGTGTCCCTCAAACTCCCTTACCCTAAAAGCACACGCTTGCGGTTCCTTAACGCAGTGTACCTGCATCCTCCTCGCCAAATCCACTTGTGTAAGGTATCTAGGAGTACTTATCGATCAGCATCTCAACTGGCACCCACATATAGTTAAAGTCACGTCCCGCATACGAAAGCTAATATATGTTTTCAAGAAGCTACGAAACTCAGCCGATTACGAAACACTAAAACTCGTATATTTTGCCCTATGCCGGTCTGTCCTAACATACTGCTTGCCCGTCTGGGGTGGTGCCACCCAAAATGTATTTATCCGCCTTGAGAGGGCCCAGAGAGCTGTCCTTAAGGTTATGCTTTCTCTTCCGCGCAGGTACCCCACTGAACAGCTCTATTCCGAGTGCAAAGTACTCACAGTCAGGCAACTTTATGTGCTCCTGTCGACCCTACGCAAACACTCTGCCCGCCCTCCAAAGGAACCGACTGGCAGACTCAAGCATGATGTTTTCCCCCGCGAACGGCATAGAACTGCTTTTGCCAAGCGCCAATTCTACGTTAGTAGCATTAAAATATATAATTTCCTTAATAAAAAGATAAAAATCTATTCGTGCCCTAAATATCAATGCAAAAACTTACTTAGAGATTATCTCCAAACACTAAGCTATGACAATACTGAGGATCTTCTGCTGGGTAACTTGCAATGATAATGAACTATAAATATAAATCTAAACAAATACAACCATAATCGGATAATTATGTACTTGTTACTCCCTATTCTTCATCACTGCACACATCCCACACCTACTCACCACATACGCACACACCACACTCATTCCACACATACATCCTACACTCACTCACAACACACATCCAAACCCCACTTTTTGCACCTCACCATGAAGTTAAACGCTCTTCATTATGTTTTTTATTTTATATAAATTAAATCCAGTTTTCTTTTACACCATTTGCTAATATTTAAACGTCCTATTTTTGTTTTTGCTTTTGTTTTTGTATAATAAGGCCTTGTTTGTTACCAAGAATCACTGACTCCTAAGACACAGGCACATACACCTAGTTTAGGAGTCAGAGTGTTAAAATGATTGTGACCTAGATATAAGCCTTATTTGCTCATAGTTTTTGGCAATTGTTTTATGTGATGGCTATCGGTGAAATAAAAAAAATAAAAAATAAAAATTAAAAAAAAAGCACAAAAAAATATGGAAAGCAATAATGAAAAATGGGTTGATAATTAGCGTAAATAACTGAAGTAAATAACCGTTCCTTGCAAATAACTGATGTAAGTAACCGTTGTTGTCGTTGCTCTCGACAGCATTACTACTACGCATTCGACTAGAGAAGAGGTTCAAACTTTGTGAAGAATAATAACACGGCTTCCATGATAACTTTCATGTTTTGCACAGTCTTTATCATTCGTTTAACGTTTGAAGTATACCTTTGAACCGTTGTGTCCCCAGGCAAGCCCCCCGGGCCCGAGATGGAGAACTGCGTGGAGCGGGAGGGCTACGCGCTGGCGGCCGGCCTCGCGCTCGGCATGCTCATGGCCGGCGCGGCGCGCGCGCAACCCGGACCTGCGCACGCGCAGCTGGCGCACCGGCTCAGGACCTACATGCTGGGGGGCGACAAGCAGCCGCTCACTGGTGAGAGACTTGCATACAGTACCTGCGCACGCGCAGCTGGCGCACCGGCTCAGGACCTACAGGAATTATGCAAGAATTTTTACGATCATAAATATGACGGAAGTTAGAACAAAATCAAAATCTTATAATTCTTTGTTTAAAGGTTCACAAAAAGAGAAGTACAAGCAAGGTTCGTTCGCGATCCGCGAGGGCGCCACCGTGAACCTGGACGTGACGTCCCCGGGCGCGACCCTGGCGCTGGGCCTCATGTACCTGCGCACGCGCAGCGCCGCGCCGGCCGCGTGGCTGGCCCCGCCGCGCACGCCCTACCAGCTGGACTACGTGCGCCCCGACCTGCTCATGCTGCGCGTCATCGCGAGAGGTACGCCAGCCACACGAGCGTTCTCTTGATACAAGTAAACCGAAAAGGAATGTCAAATAATAAAAAATGTCTACTAGCGTTCTTTAAATGCTTAGAAAATACTGATATTCTTCCAAAAACCTGAAAACATAATAAAACCTTAGGAAAATCACAAAAGTTTAGTAACGTCATTCTTTTGTGTGTAGGATCTTTTTTATGATGGTAAATCGCGGCAAATCCTACATCTGATTTATTAAAATTGGAAATAATAAAAAAGAACTAGGTATTTATTTATTTAATTTATGGAGGACTTACAGCTAATAAAGACACAAAAAGAGGAATACTAACTACGGGGTGTTCAATAAATAGTGAGAATGCGATACATTCTCCTTGGATAGAAAAAAAATAAATACTGGCAGGCATAGCCCAGACATTAGCTATGATGATAATAAAAAAAAACAATCAATTATCTTTTGTTAAAAAAAAATAGAAGTCATTTGTTGGCGTCGTTTCGGAACGTGTTCTGTTGTTTGTTTCTTTCACCAAGATAACGCCCCCGCGTACAAATCCAGAGTTGCGATGGCTGCCATTCAAGAAGCTGGCTTCGAATTGATGGCACATCCTCCATAATCACCGGACCTTGCTCCAGTGATGTTTACCGATTTTTGCGGTTAAAGGAACATCTCAGGGGCCAGCAATTTGAAGATGATGACGCAGTAATCGCCGCCGTACACGATTTTTTAAGGGATCAGAAAGAAGATTTTTTTAGAAAGGGAATTTTAGTTTTAGAAAAAAGTTATACAAAGTGTATAACCCTGAAAGGTGACTACGTCGAAAAATAATATAACATTTTATAACAGATAATTGTGTCATACTCATTCTCACTATTTATTGAACACCCCTCGTATAAGAGGAAGTTTGAAAGTGACACCGGTGACCAAAAAGTTGTGTGGACACATTAGAAGGACCGCCCTTATCGCGAGCGCGACGGCAATACATTTGAGCGCGAGCGATAGAGATAAGTAATGAAGGGTCATTGTACGACATTCTTTCTGCTTCGCGACAGGACTTAAGAAAGGGGGTGACTACCGAGATGACGACTATAGAGAAGTATGGAAGAATGACGACATGTTGCGCCATAAGGACACAAAAATAAGGGCAGGAAAATTATGACGTCACGTTTATCCACATTCGGTTCCACGAATAATTTACTCAACTCTATTCGTCAGGTCTACGGCACAGCTGATTCCATACCTCCTCCTGATTTTCATACGTGTGTTCTTGCCAATATACTCTAAGGTCATGCACATTATTTCAGGCCTAGTGTTATGGGACAATATAGAGCCTACTGAAGACTGGGTGGAGAGCCAAGTACCGGCTACTATAAAGCCGTACTGTTTCGTCAAACCGACGGAGGACAACATCGACTATGAAGCTATGAAGTAAGCTTGATTACATGTATAATAATACTCAATTTTTAATACTTAAGGGGGATGCGCTAGGGTGGCCCGCGAAATTCAAATTTTCTTACGTTTTTTGCAATTTGCAGGTCAGTATCAGGTTGTATGTTGATCTAAATATTATTAGCGCTCGTAACAAATATGGATTTACAGAATTATAAACATTAAAATCAGCAGTACAACTCAACAATACGGTAGTGAAGAAATAAAGTTGAGCCATACATTCTGCCCAAGATTCGACATGCAAAATTTAAATGAGTGAGTAAGATCGATGCTATAACAAAAAGTAAGATCACTAAACACAATTATCAGATAACAATTAACAGTTCAATACAATTAAAATGAATTCATTCAAAATGCAATGAATAAATAAACCAAAATAAGATCACCTAGACTTAGAATACCGAACAATTGCTTCGTTGCGGTCGGGTATATTTTAAAATACCTACGCGCAAAATCCTAAATCTGTCAAGTGTCCTAAGTATACCCAATGTCAACTCGGCCAGTGACGTCACAAATGTTCGGTAAAGGTACGCTTTAATGAATTAATTCTAGATTTCTGGATTTGAAAACATACCCGACGACAACACGGTCTCTGACGTCATGAGCGTTGTGTGAAGGTATAGATTCCATAATACGCCTCTGCGTTATAGTACGCGGGTAACGGTAGTTGTAGGAGTACACTTGTGCTGTAGGTAATTTATAAAGGTTTTCGGTCCCTGCTAAATATAACAATGTTTATTAATCTTATAAAAATATGAAAAATGTATTAAAATAACCAAGCATCCCAATTCATTTGTTGTAAAATGCGAATTCTTCAGTACTTTACGCATACTTTACGTCAGTCATATGTCATTTATTTCATAACAAAATACATTTTGTCGAAAATATTCAAGTAGACAATAAATTGCATAATCACCCATATTGCATTTCAATTTAAAATTAATTATACAGTTTACAATTTATTATATGTATAAAAAAAAACAATTCATTTAATAGTTACTGTCGCTTGTCATCTATGAACTCATCGATACTGTAATAGCCCTTCTTCAATAAATACGTCTTTAATTGGTTTTTAAATAAGTTTATGCTGTTAATGCTTTTGAATTCAATTGGCAACTTATTGTATAAAAAGATCGATTGAACTCTTTTTTATACACTTGATACTTCACAGACATTATGGGTGTAACGTATTTTTATGTCTGTGAAATTTTGCAAATTAATTCAATAAGGCCTTATATTTGCGGTAGCACATTATTTTCTATTTAAACTTATTTATTCCTGTATATTATGGTACATTAAGTATATTCCTTTATATTAGGGCACTTTAAAAACTTTGCTGAAATGAAATTTCGGAAGTGGCAACACAATGTCAACGGTTTTCAAATAACAATACAAATAGTTAATATTAACGTTGTAACAATATTCACGAAAACTTCTTTGAATTTGGAAGACTTGTTTTCGTCAGGTGTATTCAAAGATATCGTAAATTGTAAGTTTCGTTCATCCTGAGATAGAAAGAAAAAAAGAAAAGACTTTTTAGAAAGAAAGAAAGAAAAGACTTTTTAGAAAGAAAGAAAGAAAAGACGTTTACTTGCGGCCAACATGACGCCAAGAAAGGACAAATATACGAAGATAACAAGTTGCGGGAAAACATGCGGCACATTCACGCAAAACGGCCATCACTCAGCATAATGCTGCGAGCCTATGCGAGACAGAGCCCCAGCACTGGTTTTCAGTGACAGCCGGCGTTGACGTCATGACGTCAATCAGTGCAGCACATAACAAAATAATAAATAAAATAAATACATTAACTTATAGTGTTTAGAAAAATGAAATATTTATTGATGGCAACATTCCGTTCCGTTAAAAAAAGCGCGACAGTCCAAAGGTTTTTGTCGAACATCAATTTTTAGTATTCTCGTCTCTTGATCCGTCTATTCAAGCATCGTTCCGTCCACTTTTAAAATAAACTGTTTTCTTTCTTATAATATGCGTTCTTTCTTATAACGGCACAGTGCCGTTATCTATCGACATTTCCTCATCATCTTTCACCGAATTGATAGTGCCTTCGGGGTCATTGTCATTCTTCACGAATCTGTATGGACAGTTGCTCCTAAGTTTGATAATTTCGCTCCTGACGGATAGCACGAGGTTTGTCTGCACAACTGAAAGTAAAAAAGACACTGGTTACTAAAACAAATGAGAGGAAAGATGACCTTTACTTTTAGCAAGGAGCATTTACATATATCACCTCGCACTATTTTCGCGTAACATAACCCAATGCGTAGGCAATGCGTAAAATTTGTTGTCATGCCTGCAAGTCGTACGTTAACGCGGGAGTGACTAATGCGCAATGCGTAGACCACGCATCAAAAGCTTCTTTTAGTAAATATATATACATCACTGTATACCTACTTACCACGTAATAAAGCTCACATTTCAATGGTATAGTTACTTTTTATTGAGTTGGTGTCATTGGTGCGAGGCCTTTAGTATGATAACTACTTAATAAATTATCATACTAAAGGCCTCGCCCCAAACAATAAATAAATCCTGTAAGTATTATTAAATATAAAATTATAAATATTTGTAATCACGTTCTCGAAAACGGCTCTAAAGATTTCGATGAAAGTTGCAATATAGCGGTTTACGGGGGCGAAAACTCGATCTAACTAGGTGTCATAATTATCTGGGAAAAGGAGGATGCAACAAAAAAACCCAGAGTCGATTAAAATAATTCATGCACGGTGAGGTAGGGCAAACATAGTATGCCACATACGAGTATATGCTATTTGTTTTCGCTGAAACTATCCCCAAGAGATAGATCTCGGGGTTCTAGAATCATATTCACATCTATGTAACGGAATTTTTCAACGTACCTTATTCATCAACTTCTAAGTGTCGTATCGAAATGAAACCTTGCATTTATAATGTAGTTTGGATAACAATACTATAATTTGACTGATCTGATGATAGAGCCAGGAGCTGGATAGTACACCTCTTCAGTGGCCACTAGTAAGCAAAGGCAAATCTAACGATTTAAATCTTTGTAGGGCGGAGTTTGCTTTAGGTTGTCAACAACGCTCTCTTGGAAAACACTAAATTACTTTCATACTGGTTTATGGTAGCCACTGAAGAGTTCTACTATCCATCTCCTGGCTCCATCATCAGACACTCAACACCAAGTGCAATCTATTGGACTCAATAAAACGAATCATATGAGCCCAAACTCGTACGGTTTTCTAGTAGCCACTTAAACATTCCACTATCCAACTCCTGACACCATCATCAGACCCTCGACACCAATTGCAATAAATTGGACTCATCAAAACGAATTATATGAGCCCAAACTCGAGGGGTTTACTAGTAGCCACTGAAGAGTTCCACTATCCACCTCCTGGCTCCATCATCAGATCAGCTCCAAGATTTCAAATTATAGTATTGTTATCCAAATTACATATTTATGCAAAGTTTCATTTCGATACGACAGTTAGAAGTTGATGAAAAGATTCCATTCCGTAGATGTGAATGTGATTCTAGAACCCCGGGATCTGTCCCCTGGGAACCGTTTTAGCGAAAAAAAAAAGTTTACAGGAGACGTACTATGATTGCCCTACCTCACCGTGCATGAATTATTTTAATCGACTGGGTTTTTGGTCTATACATTCCGTAGCATTGTCCTTTGTTTTCTATATTTTCACAGAATGAGTCGGGAATGTAATTAATCGGGAATGTGATACAACCTTAGTATACGGGACGATATATTTATCTATTTTCACCCGAGCAGAGCTCGGTCGATCAGTTACAACCCGTGCGCATTAACATGGCACCTGGCTCGGAACTCAATACTCCCCCCGCTACCCGCCGTCGCCGTGCGGGGAAGCGAGGGGAGGTACAAACGTCATTGAGCCAGGTGCCATGTTAATGCGCACGGGTTGTACTAACTATTAAATTATAAAAAAAACAATTCTGCTCGGTGTTGCGCATCATGTTGCAACACGTATCGTTCTCTATATAATAGATAGGTACTGACGAGAATAGGCACTTACCAATAGAGAAAAAAAAACCCAAGATATTCAAGGAGAACACTAAACCTATCTCTGGACCATGAACGTACATACTGGCTCTTATTATAAGCGCAGTGGCCACGATAGACATTATCATTGTCATCAGCCACATGAATTGGGCGTAGTAATAATAAACTCTTAACAGCTTCACGATTTTCTGTAAAGAAAAATCATTGTTAATTCTGGTTTACCCTACCGTCTAAGGAAAAATCTATTCACATGTATCTTCCTAGTTAATTGTTTCAGGCGTGACTTTGCGGAAATCCATTATAAAATACAATAGACGCTGATATATTTAGCAACCTATTCCGCTTGAGTATTCTTCACGAGTCATAAAAACCCTGTAAGAAATCGACACGTGTTTCACCTCTCAACGAGGCATCTTCAGGATGACGATTGACCAATTGCAAACCAGAACGCGACGTGTTACCACACCGAGCGCTGGACGCAGAGTGAATGAAATCGTTTTTTTTTTTTTTTGATTGGCATCTCGTAGCGTTACCACTAGGGGTATTTGCTACTCAACCGCACTTTCCTGCGGAGATGCTCTAAGCTACTAACTTAAAGCCTCCAGCCAGGGGCATAAAAACTAAAAACTAACTTAAACTAAGCGACTGCTCGCTAAGGGCACCCCCTGTGGGGTACGGACCTCGGCTTAGGGCGTCGCTGGGGGGAGGGCAGCAAGTCGGGACTCGGGACAGGCTGGATCGGGGAGTAAATCAAATCGCCCGACACCCCCACTTATATAGGATTGCTGCTCGGCGCTGTATGTATGTACTCGTATCTTCCTCAAAATTTTGCGCTTCAAAAGGCGAGCGCCAAAACAAAACCAACTTTATCGAGATAATAGTAATTATCATACAGTATGTTAACTAAAAAAGGGCGTTCCCGTTAACCCGCAATAGTATTGCGTCCATATAAGCTAAAAAAAATATTAACGGTGCGGTATGGTATTAAAGGTATGCCACAGAAAAGAAATTCGCGTCATGTAAATAAATTGGGTTTAAAAGTTAACACAGAGCTAGTCTGCAGTAGTCTTACCTTATGTGCTCCAATGATGAATACTACATGTAATACGATTTCCATTACCAATATCACAGCCACCAGACTAATTATTGTGGTCAGAAAAATCCCTGGAAGAAACCTTGTTGATTGAACCACAATTATTGTTAAGAAACTCAGTAATATTAGTGCTGCAGCCTGTAAAGATAACAACAATTTTAGATAACATTCTTATAAAAAGTAAATCATTAACAAGTTTTTTTCCAAAAAAATAGGCGAACATATTGTAGAGATGGGTTGTAACAGGTGAAACACGATATCTGTGATCACTGTGACTGTGACAAAAAAATAACAGATACAAATATATGTTATTAAATCACAGCCTGTGATTTTTGTATGGACGATAAATAGGTATCTCAATCGAATATCATCTTTATTTCTTTTGATTTAAAGTCGAAAATCGTAGGTATCTATCTGTTATAAAATAACAGCCTGTTATTTTTGTACGGATGATAACTACGTATTAACTCAATTGAATATCTTCTTTATTTCTTTTCATTAAAGTCTAAAATCGTAACCGAAGTTTTAACAGTAACAGTCTTTAGGATCTGTGATTTTAAGTAACAGATATTTTTATCGTTAGGAGCAACTGCTATCTGCTATTTTTTAATATCTGTGATTTCTATCTGTGACGATAAATACGCCTCACTCCTAACATATTGTTTTAACTGGTCCTAATCTAGCAATCCCCTATACTGTCTTGGGTGCCTGAAATTCGAATTTTGTAAAGAATCCTATGATTCATGACCATTTATAGGATTCTTTTAATTTCCTCCAATTCAAGTCAATCCATTCCTTCAATTAAATAATTAAACGAAGAATTCAGGGAATATATAAAATAAAATAAAAAAGAACAGCATTGGTTAGTTCTTTGTTTTCATTACATTTAACAGTTATTTTGTTTCTAATTAAGTACTGCAAAATAAAATAAAAGGTATTTTAGTTGATGAGGAAAAAAATCATCCTACTTAGTGTTCCAAAATCAAGCAAAGTGTGTTCTATATGATTTTTATTTACTTATTTATATATACTTTATTGTACACCAGAAAATACATTGCGAAAATAAATAAATTTAACACTATAAAACATAAAATGGGTGGCCTATATTTTTGTTCAGTATTTGAATTTTCCTGAAGATAGGCCATACGTTTATGTTCAAACATAACAAATATTTGATAACTGTCTATCTTTTGGCTTTAGGGAAAAAAGTAGTTTGATTTTACCAAAGTAGGAAACAATTGAGAATATTGAGTAGGATTTTGAACATAAAAGTAGTTTTGAATCTCAAAGTCAAAGTCAAATAATATAATAAGTACTACTTAAGGGCGCACCCAATCACAAATTGCTTAGCATGATCCTCTGTAATGCCGAAAATACTGCAGCATTAATTTTGAAATAAATATATGTTAAAGTTGAGGATTGATGCTAGGTCTTATGTGAGGCGAAACACGATTACATAACATTTTCTCGATAGAAAAAAAAATCCAAAGTTACCTCTGCACAGAATAAAATTATAAACCGCTGGTATTCAAAAAATACTTCAAATTAGATCATGGAACTTTGCATGATAAGTGAACTAACTATAAAGCAGGTCTTATGTGTGTCATTTTTTTTGAATTACCATTATTTTCACCGTAAAAAGCAATTACCTAAACTTTTCGACGCTTTAGAGCCGCTAGCGCCCCACTCCGTCTCGTTCTCACTCAGGTCGCGAGTAGTATGGTGCGAGCGGGATAAAATCTGAGGTAGGGTGCGCCCTTGATAATCAAGCTGAAGAGTTTGTTTGAATAATTATTTTTGCTTTTGATACCTATATGTGCAGGCGGGCGATGCGATACTACGCAATGGGTCAGGGGTTGACCGAGTTTTATAAAAATTTGTCTGTTGTTTATTGTGTAATCTCACAACTTCTACAAAAACAAAGTAATGGGAGGAGCTAGTTAAGTAATACAGTGTAATGTAGGTCTGTATCTAATACTTTGATCCAGTGACCAATGCAGTGTCCGATTTTTCTGTCATAAATCGTCACTAATCTGGGATATTTATTTATTTATTTAAACTTTTCGCACTCAAAAAAGAGGTACAAAGGCGGACTTAAGCATTCTCTACCAGTCAACCAAGCGTGGTGAAGAATTTAGATGGCAGGTCTGCCCTGCCAAGCCAAAACACTGCAACCTACAAAAACCAGTTTTGAGATAACTGACAAAACATCTGTGTTTATATCTTATTTTTTACGTAATACAGTGTTTTTTGGTTGCTTTATCTTGCAAAAAAACCGTTGAAATGAAAGTGTGATCGATCATAGGTACTAAACAGACTTCAAGAAACTGATTGGGCTTTGTTAAGCGAAAACACTGTAAGTCGACTTACATTCTTTTGGATTGGCACGGCAGAGGTGCTCTGATTGTGACGAACAAAGAGAAAATATATATATATATAATACTAGCTGCGCCCCGCGGTTTCACCCGCGTAAGTCTCGATCCCGTGGGAATATCGGGATAAAAAGTATCCTATGTGTTAATCCAGGTTATAAGCTATTTTGCCAAAGTTCATCCAAATCCATTCAGCCGTTTTTGCCTGATTGAGTAACAAACATCCAAACACACAAACTTTCACATTTATAATATTAGTAGGATAGGATAATGTTTTTTTATTATATTATCATTTTAATTTAAAAAATATTTAAATATGTAATTATATAAGAAAAGAAATAAATAAACGGAAATATAATATTATATCATAATGCATAGATAAGACAGGTTTAATATGTATGTAACATATTAATGAGAAAAACGTTGAGGGAATAATATGAAACACATATCAAAAGCTTTTGTAAGTACTTAGATATTTAATTTTATTGGCAGCCATAACCTTTAAAGTGAATAAGTAATGTTGTTTAGGAGGAGTAAAAGGTGTAAAGGGTAGTTGATCAGGAATCAGGACTTATTTTTTTATTAGGGAGCTATCATATTTTCATAAAATGTTCCAAATAACTCACCAACTTCAGATATCCCCATGTAAGTAAACCATAACGTAGAGGCACACACAAACAACATTTCTTCAAAACTGGCAGCTCACACATTTTGTGGTATGTCAATCTTTACAGTGAGGTACTTTTATTGTCATTAAAACGTCCGCACTTTACCCAATTAATATTCGTAACTGAGATGATCTGTAATTTAAAAATAGGTTTTAATAACTTAAGGAAAAATTTGGCAAATGGTGACTATACAGACACAGATGTATCATGTCTATAAAAAGAAACGGATAAACAGCGAGTACGGGAGCGCGTGTGTTTTGTTTCCTTTAAATCCTTACAATTTTACTCGATGTAACTATTTGGGAATACTTGATACGTGATGGCCGTTAGTATGAGTCATCTCACTTGAATATACATCTCACTTAAATACATAGAATCATACATTATGTACAATATCATGAAGTTATGAGATGAGACTTTTGTGTATTGATTTTCCATAGGTTGCCGCTTCTTCTTTGGCATATTCAATAGGACTGTTATAGGGAATATGCATGTATTTTTTATTCGATAGCTTACATCGTCAAATAATAGTAAAAAAAAATTCGACGGCAAAAAAGCAATTTAAAACACTTAATTTTTTTATATCCTACCGATCCGGCCTATTTAAACGCCCTCCATTTGGCGCGCTTGGTGTGGTGACGTCACAGACCGTGAAAACAGACAAGCAACTGTCAGGTCTCTGTCAAACGCTCGAGTCGACGCTTTTTGTAGGAGCGTTTAACGTTGATTTGACACTTGTTGATTGATATTTTGATTGTTGTCCCGGATTGTTACGTCACATCCGCTCTTAGCTTTTCAAGTATTTGAATTGCCCACAGTTTTTTGTGACTTTAAAAAAATTAAGTTCTCGCTCAAAAAGAAATTGTATTCAAAAAAATATTTGACCCATATTTGAATCACATGCATATTCCCTATTGTCGCGATGCTCAGGTTGATGTATCTTTTATTATTTTCACATAATAAGGGAATATTTGAATTTTATTAAGCATAGTTATTGTTTTTATCTCACAGCTACAAGTAGGAATGCGATCAAAAAGGGGTTGCATGTCTATGTTACTTTTGTTTGGAAAACTGGAAAACGCCCTCTGTAGGCGCGACCACGCGTTCAAGTTAAGAATGATGAATAAGTATCTATATGCTGTAGAAGAACTGTAATTTCATTGAATTTGTTATTGTAATTTATGTATTGTTTATGTAATTTAGTAATTGGAAAAATAATTGTAATTTTATCGAATTGTTATTGTAATTTTGAAATTCTTTATGTAATTTAATAGTTGTAGAATATTAATATTTATTACTGTGATTGTGTAATTTTTGTGTAAATTCAGATACAAGGTGCTTTGTTCATTAATAAATGACTATGACTATGACGATCGCACACTCACTCGATCGCTTTTAAATAGGTAGGTATTCGATTCTTTCCTATAGTTTTAATATTACAATTACTTTTATCTGTGACGTTTTCTTCCAGCCAAGCCTACTGCAACATAATAGCCGGCGCGTGTTTCGCGATGGGTCTGCGTTTCGCGGGCTCCGGCGACGAAGACGCGCGCGACACGGCGCTACACTACGCGCGGCTATTCATAGCCGTGGGAGGCAAGAGTGTGGCCGAGCTAGCCGGCCGGTCCACGCTGGAGGCGTGTCTGTGTGTCTGTCTGTTGGCTGCGGGCATGGTAGCTATCCTTTTTTTTCTTATATCGGAATTGTTTCACATAGCATCAAATGTTGCAGCAACATGTTTCCCGTAACACAAAAACACGTTACTGAAATAATGTTGACCGTGTCAGCTTTTTCCCTATGTAGACGGATATGAGTGGACTGCCCGAACTTTCATTTAAGAAGACTATTTTAATGCATCCAAGGAATTTCGTCTTAATTTCACAGTTGACAGAATTTAGGCCTGTGTACCTGACCTTCGACCTATATGACAGATTGCTAAAAGTAAATATGTACCACAAGTCCATGATTCCTTTAAACAGTAATTATTAAACTGTTATTTGATCCCCAGATAATGTGCGGTCGCGGCGACGTGCTCGTGCTGCGCATGTGCCGGCGCCTGCGCGCGCGCACGCCGGCGCACGCGCCCGCGCCCACGGCGCCTGCGCTCACACACGGAGGACAGGTACTGTACTATAATGTGCGGTCGCGACGTGCTCGTGCTGCGCATGTGCCGGCGCCTGCGCTCACACACGGAGGACAGGTACTGTACTATAATGTGCGGTCGCGACGTGCTCGTGCTGCGCATGTGCCGGCGCCTGCGCGCGCGCACGCCGGCGCACGCGCCCGCGCCCACGGCGCCTGCGCTCACACACGGAGGACAGGTACTGTACTATAATGTGCGGTCGCGACGTGCTCGTGCTGCGCATGTGCCGGCGCCTGCGCTCACACACGGAGGACAGGTACTGTACTATAATGTGCGGTCGCGACGTGCTCGTGCTGCGCATGTGCCGGCGCCTGCGCGCGCGCACGCCGGCGCACGCGCCCGCGCCCACGGCGCCTGCGCTCACACACGGAGGACAGGTACTGTACTATAATGTGCGGTCGCGACGTGCTCGTGCTGCGCATGTGCCGGCGCCTGCGCTCACACACGGAGGACAGGTACTGTACTATAATGTGCGGTCGCGACGTGCTCGTGCTGCGCATGTGCCGGCGCCTGCGCGCGCGCACGCCGGCGCACGCGCCCGCGCCCACGGCGCCTGCGCTCACACATGGAGGACAGGTACTGTACTATAATGTGCGGTCGCGACGTGCTCGTGCTGCGCATGTGCCGGCGCCTGCGCTCACACACGGAGGACAGGTACTGTACTATAATGTGCGGTCGCGACGTGCTCGTGCTGCGCATGTGCCGGCGCCTGCGCGCGCGCACGCCGGCGCACGCGCCCGCGCCCACGGCGCCTGCGCTCACACACGGAGGACAGGTACTGTACTATAATGTGCGGTCGCGACGTGCTCGTGCTGCGCATGTGCCGGCGCCTGCGCTCACACACGGAGGACAGGTACTGTACTATAATGTGCGGTCGCGACGTGCTCGTGCTGCGCATGTGCAATCCGAGGTCAAATAACTGCTTCAGTACTTCCAACATAAAACTTTAAAAAAAAAATCTCAAATACGAAACATACTTTTTTGTTTCTTTTGTAATATCATACTCCCAACACTTGAGTTGGTTTGTTGACCCGTTATTTCGCTTACGTTTAAATAACCTGGTTATGTTAAAGTCTCTGAAGTAAATGAACTGATTTTCCTGTGAAAATCTGCTGATCTTCGGAGATAGAGAATTTATTTTTTCCGTGCATTGATAGCGAAATCAACCGTGATTGCTTCTGTTCCGTGTGACATTTACAATGCAAACAAACTATTAATTAAACTTAAAATTACTTACGTATAACATAATTACTTTTGTAGTATGTCTTTGTAGGCGAGCCTTTTGATACATACGTATAGGGATCTAACAATACCCAAAGTAGTGTGAATCCAGTCATAATTATAAGATTTGATCGATACCTGTTATAAATATTGGGTACGCTTGCCGGGGTTGGTCCGTGGATGGGTGACCATCTTTACATATCGAGACTCCTCCGTGCGTCGGAAAGCACGTTAAGCTGTTGAATCTTTGACAGTCGTTACGGGCCGTCAGAAGCCCGAAAGTCGGACAACCACATAACCACATAAGGGATAATCATAAGATCGTATTATTCGCAGATGACACATCCCTCATTTTTAAAATCAAACGCCAGTTAGTCAATTTTGAACAAGTTAACGATGCACTCTCTAAAGTTGTGCATTGGTTTAATGTAAATAATCTCCTCTTGAATGAAAAAAAGACTAAACTCATTAAATTTTCAACGCCAAATGTCAGGCAGCTATCTACCAATGTTAAAGTTAATGGAATAGAGTTGGACCCCGTTGAATCAACAGTTTTTCTTGGAATAACCATTGACGGTAAATTACAATGGGGCCCACACATAGAAAAATTGTCAGGTAGGCTTAGTTCGGCCGCCTATGCCGTTAAAAAAATTTGACAGATAACTGACGTAGATACAGCCAGAATTGTTTATTTTAGTTATTTTCATAGTCTTCTGTCTTATGGGATTCTTCTCTGGGGAGCCTGTGCGGACATTAATGCTATCTTTGTTTTACAGAAAAGGGCTGTTCGAGCCATTTACAACCTAGGTCCAAGAGGGGAATCTCTTGGACCTAGGTTGATATTAAAAGGTGGATGGATGGTTGAAATTAAAAGCAAAAAAAGGTTACACAATACCAACTGTTTACTGCAGCTGCCATTTGACATGCCACCATAGAAATCAAAATCGGTTGAACAGACTGTAAAAAAAGGTTAATTTAAATGTCTAATCTTATTTCAAATGGACCATTTACAACCTAGGTCCAAGAGATTCCCTTCGAGAAAAATTCAAAGAAATAGATATTTTGACTGTAGCCTCACAATATATATTTGAAAACCTATTGTATGTACACAAAAACATATCAAAGTTTAAGAAAATGTCCGATATTCATAGTTTAAATACCAGGAATAAACACAATCTTGCTGTACATCGCACTCGTCTCCACAGAGTAGGCAACTCGTTCATGGGTCAATGTATACGCTTTTATAACAAACTTCCCATTGACATTCGAAACTTACCCATTAAACGATTTAAAAGCTGTATTAAAACCAAACTTTGTAAAAAAGGGTACTATAAAATCACAGATTATTTAGAAGACAAAAATGCATGGGATTGAGCTGCTCGCTCTGCTAAGCATTGTGACATTTTGAATATTATGGAAAGCCATAAAAATATACCTACCAGTTTTATATACAAATTGACATTATTGAATATTATATACAAAATGACATGATGATTACTTATAAGTATTGTTTTAATGTGAATGTGAGGACTATGTGGATATTTATTTTTCGTTCTGTTAGTTTTAGCGAAGGTCTGGCAATTTGAGAACTTTATGCGACCTACCCAAACGTCCTTTCTTTGGTATTGTTCGTCGAGTCGTTGAGCTCCTTTAGTTCTGAGTTGAGCTCCACTATTACTGACAAATGCTTGCACTGACTGGACAGGTCCACTCAAATCTGTGTGGTTCTTTCCTCAAAAGACCATTTCAGACTCTTATCTACATGGTCCTCATATGGCCTGACCAAGATTATGTCTGGACTTTAAAGGAGACGGTGACCTCTGAGTTTGTTTCGGCCTTTCTTCTCAGAGTAGTCAGATAGGAAACGCCGACCTCATCTAGCTTATTTTTACAACTTTTTAATATGACGTGTAAAAGTGATTCCAATATCCTATTTACAGAATAAACAATTTCATTTCATTTCATTTCATTTCACCAGTCTTACCCAGGGGTATCGTATTTACCGGGACCTTGGTAACAGGCAACTGATGGAACACGGGTGGGTTTTAGTCAGTAAAAGTCTGACACGTCCTTCCGCTCCGCCCAGAGCGGGAGACGTCATTTGATGATTCAAAAACTCAAAAAAAAAAAGGGCTATCGTATTGCGCAGGACATCCGACAACCAGTCTTGCCCAGGGGTATGGTATTGCCCAATTTCTGGGTTGTAGATGTCAGATAGGCAGTCGCTCCATGTTAAATACTGCTATTCAGATGCATTCGGTTAGCCTGAAAGCCTACCCCAACGTAGTTGGGAAAAGGCTAGACAGATTGAAATAAGCTCATGTTTGACCACTGCTTCTATTCCACCTTCAGATGGCAGTCCACTGCACGATAGGCCTCCTCTTCTTGGGCGGCGGGAGGGCCACACTGAGCACGACTCCTACGGCCGTAGCAGCGTTGCTAGCTGCCTTCTTCCCCAAATTCCCGACACACAGCGAAGATAACAGGTACTTCAGAATCTAAGTACTTTATCCCTCGCCCCGTTGGTCTCGTGGTCGCAAGCGCAACTGCAGAGCGTGGGGTCCTGGGTTCGATTCCCGGGTCGGGCAAAGTGTTATTGGAATTTTCCATTAGGAACTGCGTAGTAACAGCCCGGAGTTTGGAAGTTGGCGGTGTGTTACCCACGTGCGGGGCGCGCACGTGTCGCCCCTGCTCCTGCGCCTGATCTCTCTCCGCGAGTGTCGGATTGCCGTCCCATCGGACTATGAGAGTGAGGGAAGAGAGAGTGCACTTGTGTCTGCGCAAACACGCCTGCACTATAATATCTCCCGCGCCGAAGGCTAGTCTCCGTTGAGATTGGCCGCCGTGGCCGAAAATACGGTCTGGAGGACTATTATTACTTTATCCCTCATATTACAAATTCTAACTTAGTAAAGTTTCGAGCCAGTTTTTGTATTTCGAACTTTATTCTAAGTACAGTAAAGTTCTTATGAAGCTGACGACTTAAACCAAGTAGACCAAGCAACCAAGAATACTGTGGTTGGAATAAGGTTTGAATACACGCTACAACTGGCTCGATGCTTTAAACCTGGTCTAAATATAAACTTTGTTTTTAAATTAAGACGGTATCTACTTAATATTATAAATGCGAAAGTGAGTTTGATTGTTAAGCTTTCACACTAAAATACTGTAATATAATATAATAATTTGGATGAAATTTGGCATAAGGGTAAACCATGACCTGGAATAGGACATAGGATACTTTTTATCCCGATATTCCCACGGCATCGAGACTTACGCGGGTGAAATCGCGGGGCGCAGCTTGTTTAATATATTATTCTATTTATTTTGTAACTTTTCGATTTCCAAACTGATAAAGCGTTTCTAACTATTTTATGTAACATTTGTCTAATACTTTTGCAGATACCATTTGCAAGCCTTCAGACACCTTTACGTATTAGCTGTGGAAGCGAGGTTGATACTGCCCAGAGACATTAGTACTGAAAAGCTATGCTACGCACATATTCAGGTAACTTGTATAATAGTCAGCTGTCCATCAGTGAAGCAAAGAGATTGGTATACATGCATCTAACTTGCAGCTACTTTTTAATAATGTGTCTGAGTATCCTAAATAGTCTAATCTTTTAAATCGTGATTTAAGTTTAAAAAGTACTATACTATAACCTCAACGTATTCAAACGGCAGACGGTAGATGGGGCCAAAAAAAAAACAAATCACTTCAAGCGTGACGATGACGCGAGTTCCATGATTTTTGTTCACCCAAAACGGGCAACTGCCCAACGATTGATGTTGGTTTCTTGTATATGTACAACCCACGGTAAACTCTAATTGCGCGATGCAGGATTTTTGTGACGTCAGGATTTTTGTGTGACGTCAGGTCTTTGATGCGTAGTTCACATGTGGCGATGTAGATATCAAGAAGAAGTTTTCACTTTAAAAAAATATTTAATAATTCAAGCACACAGATGTACAGAGGCGGACGGCAGTGTAATCAATGGTAAACAATGTTTGCCTGTGTGCCAAACCCTTTGGTTGACTTTACATTTATGTATCGCCACTAGTAAAGGCTTTACAGCTATACATAATATATTGCATTAAACTCCTCTGTTTTTGCTCACAGGTTATCGACCTTAACGACGTAATAAAAGAGATGAAAGCTCCCTGCATTATACCGGAGCTGAACACATTAAAAGAAGTGAAGATTAACGATCCACGATACTGGCCTATCACCTTCCAGAGAGACCGGAATTGGGATCAGTTGAAGTGAGTGCAATTGTTTTTAGGGTTCCGTACCCAAAGGGTAAAACGGGACCCTATTACTAATACTCCGCTGTCCGGCCGTCTATCTGTCTGTCTGTCCGTCTGTCACCAGGCTGTATCTCATGAATCGTGATAGTTAGATAGTTAAAATTTTCACAGATGATGTATTTCTGTTGCCGCTATAACAACGAATACTAAGAAACAGAATACAATAAATATTTAAGGGGACTCCCATTCAAACAAACGTGACCTTTTTGCCATTTTTTTTTAATAGTATGGCAGATATAATGCTGAGTTGAGTTTCACGATAAGGTTTATTAATTTTCTTTGTTTTATGAAGACGCTCATTTAATATCTATTACTGAAAGGGTGATCTTCATAAAAATCATCTCAATAAGATAAGCTAAGTAATAACAGCCGCACGGGTCGGGCGATCAGATTAAACTATGCTTGCCGCGGTTGGTTCGTGGATGGGTGACCATCTTAACATACCGAGACCCCTCCGTGCCTCGGAAAGCACGCTAAGCAGTACTTGGTCCCGACTGTCGTTCTTGGATCTTTAACAGTCCTTACGGGTTGTCAGAAGCCCGAAACTCTCACAACCACCGTTTTTTTTTTCGAAACAGTATTGAGATTAATTGCAATTAACTCGAAATTGTATAATCTATCAAATTCTATAATCACCATCCGTCCATTAGCACAGAAATTGATGATCACTGAATATTTTTATTATATTGTACCTATACCAGAAAACCCTAAGGCCTAACCATTTGATGCCCTAAATATAATAATAAAATATCAATTTCAGACTTTTCCTCGAATACTCCTGGTGCATAGACATAAAACAACGCGCCGGCTGCCTCTCATACAGCGACGACCCTCAAGGCTTCCTCACCATATTGGCCCAAACACTAACCCTAGAGAAGTCCAACATCTGGTCAACCACCACAGACAACATTGACCTCTTTACCAACGACGATAAGGTCCGGAACTTCGTGAGGCAATACTTGGTGCAAGATGTTGAGGCCAATGTTTGTGCCGATTGCTTAGTGCTATCGAAGAAAAAGAAGGGGGTTAAAGATGTGGTGGTGAATAGGCAGTGCCAGTGCAGGAAGTATACAAAGGATGAGAGTGAACATTTGCAGACTTTGGGCATGGTGACCTATGAGTGTGTTGTCAAGGATATACTGTGTGCGTTGCCGATTTGGACTACTTTTTTGAAGGTGAGATGTTACTAAATATATTATTGTAGTTGCGCTCCGCGGTTTCACCCGCATAAGTCTCGATCCCGTGGGAGAAGCGGGATACAAAGTAGCCTATGTCCTTCTCCAGGTCATGGTCTAACCCTGTGCTAAATTTCATCCATATCCGTTCAGCCGTTTTAGCGTGAAAGACAAACAAACTCACTTTCGCATTTATAATATTAAGTTAGGATTAAGCTGGGACTTTGCCCAGAAGGTGTTGTCCCACTTTACAATCTTCCCAGCTTGTTGTTTTCTAAGTCCAGAATGTCTTCTAGACTAAGAAGACGAAAAACAACTGGGAAAATGTCAGTTGTTTTAGAGGGTAACAAAGTTGTATTTATTACTTTCATAATTATTACTGAGAATTTTATTTTGAACTTCAAATGGCGGCTGAGGCAGAGTGGATTTAGAAGATGGAGAACTGGGTGTTATGGCGTAACATAGTAGGCGCCTACGTCCAGCAAATGACTGCTGAATTTATAGAAATCTTGAAACTTCATTATTGTACCACTTTCAATTATCATAATATTATTTCCTCAAAAACTCTTCGGAAATCTTATTCCAATAACATTATGTAAACCTTTCTTCTTACAGATAATAAAAACAATGAAACCTGACCCCTCATCGTATCACATCTGGCAAATAAAACTCTTGCTATCACAAATCGAGAACCACAACAAACGTTCTATGAACGAAATGAAGGTTGACGGACAAGAGACTTCAAACGAGCCCCTCATATCTAGTGAATTCACTCTCGCCATCAAACAGAAAGTGTCCAACATATTTGATACTTGGGAACCGAGATTAACCCCTTTTTTGAGGAAATATCTCGGTCTACCTAGCAGTAGGAAGATCAGCAGCTCTGATGATGACGTAAAGAAGATTTTATGTGGATTTCTGGTGTATCATGATATGCCGAAAGGTGCTTTGAAGGATGTTGCTGGTAAGCAAGGATTTTTCTTTTATATTGATAATTTAGCTCACGGGTTGGGCTCAGATTGTATCAAAGGAGATCATTCATTTTGGGCTAAATTATGAAAGTGCCAAATAAAATAAAAAGGTATATTCCGTTGGGATGTTATTCTCTTCACTTTTCACTATTGGGCCAAACCTGTACGGCAATTCCCTGCGCTGTTATACGATTTTGAAAAATACTGTTTTCAGTATATTTTGTAGTTAAAATAACGAATAGTAATCTAATTAAAGTAATAGCTTGTTATTAATAATAAATGAAGGAAAGAACGTACTCTTTCGGAATAAAGCTTTTTTTTTGGTTTGCACTTTCACCTTTAGCCCAAAATTGTATGGACGGTGAATGATCTCTGTGACGGTGAATGAGCTTGCTTCACAAAAATATGCAATAAAGATACCTAAAAGCGCGGACTTAAGGTATATTTTAAAAAAGAAACATGTTTATATATGGTTACCAATGACGTCTGCAGAATGCCACCAGCTAATTTAATTTTACCATGTATAAGGAACTCTTGTGCAAGCAATTTCAAGCTTTTAGATCCAGCGGTATAGGCTATGAGTTGTCTGTCAGTGAATGAGTGAATATAAGATTTCTAATAAGTCGATTCCGAATTAAAATATACTCTTTATCTACCTTACAGCAGACGACGAGCTATCAGTCCTGCTCGCGCTGGAGGGAGTGTCAGCAGAAGCTGTCCGTGCGGTGTCGGAACTGTTGAGATGATCCCGCGCACTCGCTCGCGCACGCGTCACGCGCTCGCAGTGTCGCGGGCACTGTGTTACTGACTGGTGCGACCACTAGTCATATGTGGCTTAAGGACATTAACACAAGGCTTAAATTACTATGACTGGTGCGACCATTAAGTTAAGCGCACATTATAGTCGCAGCGGGCCGCAGCGCATCGCATTGCAATACAAATAAAACCGGGTGCGGCGCGCGGAGTGTGCGGCAGTTCATACTAAATGTACGCAAGTGATGGAGGGGGGTTTTTGTAATGCGTTGCCTTTAGGGTCATTAAAACTAAAAATGGACTGTTACAAAAAGTAGGAAAGTTTTCGTTACTTTCCGTAACTAGGAATAGTTGCTAAACGCGATACGCAATGATAAGCCGCTGATTTATACATATACATAATTACATATACAAATAAATAACATTTAAGTGTCCGTAATGTCAAGATAACAGCTTTTTAGTAACTATTTTTTGTCTGTTTGTACTGGCTAATCTCCGAAACGGCTGGACCGATTTTCACTGACAAATAGCTAAGAAGTAACTTAGACTGTTTTTATTTTAGAAAAAGAAATTAGGGTCCATGCGAGCGAAGCCGCGGCCAGCAGCTACTTTTGAAATTAAAAACAATAAGTATTTAAAGAATCTCCTTCCAGCTATGATGAATTTGTATCCTAAAGTAACCTATAATGTCCATAATCAACTGAAATATCTTACGATAAATGTACGTTCATACTTACAAATGTAACTGTAATGGCATTTATACAAATTACCTACCATATAATAAGGTGTATCTTTTCATACATGAATTCTCTTAAGGGGTCATTGTACTCATCATTACGAACAACTTTTACTACGGGACCAAACTTGAAACCCCGAAAAAAATAATCAGCTGTTCCCTACATCTATGTTCGCATAGCTTGTCTTTTTTTTTCGCGATTTCAGGGTTGGTCCCATATTGAAAGTTGTTTATAATGATGGGTACAATGACCCCTTAAGAGAGTTCGTGTATGAAAAGATACACCTTATATTAGGTACTTCTTAAAAGTTGTAAAATGTGTAAATAATACTCCGTTTCTGATGTTCGTTATTTTTAACATAAATAATGTTACGTAATTCTGGCTATGGTTATGTATAAGACCAATGTAATATACTTGTATTATCGCCATTGGAAAAGTCAGAGAAATAAATTGTTGATCAAATTGACTACCAACTTCAATAGTCCGTATATTCAAATAGCGACTGTCATTCTTTGTCAGTTGTATGAAATGTCTATAACACGGCAATTTGGCGTTGTGTGTTTTTCATTTATCATGCACACTTGTTTTTCCACCTCGCTTTAAATATTGGCAGAATAGTCGACATAGGCTTTGCTTGCCATAAAAGAATAGTATAGACGTTGTGTGTCGATTTGCTTAACAATTAATTTCACTGATTGTACTTGAAAACTTGAAAATAAACTGGATAATATTTTGAAAACTTGTTGTTTTTTTTTATTTTTATTTTTAATCATCATAAAAAAGCGGCTGTACAATTCAACTTTTTTTACTATTTTTAATGATTCGATACTTGTCTTTAAGAAAGCCCTCGACACGGAACTACGTATTCATAAACTAATCTCAAAAACACATACTTTATGTATAAAATATTGTTAAGTTTTGTGAATCTATCGTTGTTAACAGATATTTTCCGTATCGGCATGAGCTAGCTATGTTTATGCAAATAGCTCATGGTGTGGTAAAAATATTAGCTACTAGACAGCAAGGAAATATAATATGAAATTACGAAAATATTTCATGCCTACTTCAAACAGGTTTTTTAGGTACATTATTAACACTGCCCCCAATACAGCAAACTCATCAAATCATTATCGGGATTGGAAATACCCAAACAAGAGTCACAGTATACCGCGGTGTTTGCTTCCAGCTTATCCACCAAAATCAATCAGTGTTATAGAGATAATGAAATGACTATAATCAATAGGTATAAAACTTCAAAATTCTCTTCAGGCGTTGTTAGTATGGACCAGGGATGTTGCGGATGCAGATTTTTTCACATCCGCGGATGCGGATGCGGATATTCGAAGGCTCACATCCGCGGATGTTAAGATATTTTTTCCAAATGCCATTTTGCGCCGGTGGTGGCATTCTAAATTCACTTTTAAATAATCTATCAGCTGCAGAAATCTCGCATAACACACAATGCTCACTATATATGCAATTTCATAATAACACTCGAAAACTGATATAATTGTTAATGTTCAGTATGCGCAACTAAACACGTTATGACTAATTTACGAGAAACAATGTTGTCACCGAACGAAATCTACGCTCCTATTGGTCAATGACCACGTGTGTAGGTCATGCGGCAGTCGTGGCCCCGCCTATTTTCTTTCTTGTCGCGACCTGTGCTACATCCGCATTAATTCTTGCAGTCCGCAGTTGCGGATGCGGATGCGGAATTGCGGATATCCGCAACATCTCTGGTATGGATTTCAAAACCAGACTTTTGGTGTGAACGCTCCAGGCTTTTTTTAAATTTGGCTAGGTACTTATTGAAAAGGTAATGTTTTCATCTCCACTATTCAAACTCGTTATTTCTTTATCAATTTTCTAACGCTCCCCCAACTCTTGATGAGATTATGTCCACACATCCCCCGACTGGCTCTTGCACTGGACAGGTCATCATCTATCCGTAACCGGCGTCGTTGATATGCAGCAAGAAAATAGTAGGACGAAGAATAGACCCTTGAGGAACACCAGCATAAAAAAACAATAAATAGTCTTCATTGACTACTCTCATCGATCGCTCAGGTAAGATGTAAGGTATCCAGTAACAAAAGGCATTTGTGATTGTGATGCTGAATGATGGAAGCTATTCTAATTCCATAGACTAGCATGCCAAACCCTGTCAAAAGCCTTTGAGATATTAAAGGACACTGCAAGGGCCTCACCTTTTCATGACCTCGGCTCAATAATACCTAACCAACCATTAGAAGCTTTATTGTGGGTCACTGGAGCTCATTGTCTTTAAGGTACCTATGCTGGCAACGTATGATTGACCACACCGAACACTATTATCTACATCTAAAATAATCCGACATTTCCGACCATCGTTATGGATAGATATCATCTCGGTAATTATGTATTCATCACTGCCCATTCGGATTATCGGCTACTGGTTGATTAGCTTCAACCAATTATATATAATAATATGCATGTTATTCAAATATGGGTCAAATATTTTTTTTTATAAACTATGTTACTTCAGGATTATGCCTCCATCAATATTTTTGAATAAAATTTCTTTTTGAGCGAGATTTTTTTTTTAAGTCCCAAAAAACTGGGTAATTCAAATACTTGAAAAGGCTAAGAGCGGATGTGACGTAACAATCCGGGATAACAATCAAAATGTCAATGTCAAGTCAATATCAAACGCTCATAGAAAAAGGAGTGTTTGACGTTGACTTGACAGTTGCTTGTCTGTTTTCACGGACTGTGACGTCACCACAACAAGCGCGCCAATGGAGGGCGTTTAAATAGCCCCGGATCGGTTGGATGTTTTTAAACATTTTTTTAACTACTTTAAATTGCTTTTTTGCCGTCGAATTTTTTAAAACTATTATTTGACGATGTAAACTATCGAATAAAAATATTACAGTATTGACACATATTTTTGACTCTGTATTTTTTAAACGTTAGGATATCTTCATGAATTTCTTTAGCACTGGGGGTGTCTATCACACTTTTGTACTTGGTGCTGCTCCTCCGCTATCTTTGGAGGGAAGAGCGGGAGCCACTTTTGCATTAATCTGCACTCTCTGTAGGTACTTACTGGCCCGCCGGTTTATTGGTGTTCCCATAACCGAGCCGTAGAGCTATGGCTACAGTTTCTCCTAAACGCTATCGTCTTGTCACTATGCCTGTTCGGGCAAAAGACTCCGTAATAATGGCTAGGGATCATTCTCAATGGCCCATCATGCGCCCGTTTTGATGGACTGCACGGAATCGCCGTGCTGACAGGGTCCATCATAACCAGACAGCACGGGGTCGCCGCACTGGCTTAAAGACGGCAGTAGGTACCTACCTACTAAATAAGTGAGTTCACCGCGCAAATTCTGTCACAGACCGCCTTCAAAACCATCACTTTCTATATGTCGTAGTGCAAATAAACGGTGACACGATTGGTTTTTATGATAATGTTGAAAATGCCACCACGAGTATCGGCCGTCGAGGCGTCTCCGTGCTCAGTAGTTTTATGGGTAGGCACAACACCCTAACACAACAACCGATGGCCAGTGAATGTGCGATAGTACCTAGGTAGGTATCCAGATAATTGTAATAGTCTATCTAAATTTTATAGCATTATCATTGGATAATAACAAACCTGATTCATTATAAAAACTAATCAATCTGCAGTTTTAAGATTGTTATCAATCGAAATAACGTTAGTAGGTTTTCCCCAATTACGTATTTTCCCAATTAGTTACCTACGAAACTACAGTCATTGTGAGTCAGTGAGTGAAGCTATTGTAGAATTACATAAGTTTTATGATCTTATTATAGATTTTTGTGATTTCATGTCATCATAGCTAAACGCGCACTATCATCTTACGCTTAGTACTTCTAATAAGTATCCAAGCACAGAGCTTTAAAGTCACGCTCATCATCTGCCTAGCCTTTTTCCAACTATGTTGGGGCCGGCTTCCAGTCTAACCGGATGCAGCTGAATACCAGTATTTTACATGGAGCGACTGCCTATCTGACCTCCACAACTCAGTTACTGGGTAATACGATACCCCTTGGTAAGACTGGATGTCAGACTTTCGGGCTTCTGGCAACCCGTAACAATTGTCAAAAAAAAAAATGAAAAGAAAGTCACAGTAAATTAACGATTCATAAGCTGGTAAAATAGCTCGCATATTTGGATCTGCAAGCTATTCAAGTGTTTTTTGTTTTGGTTATGCTACGGCTACACTTCGCGTTATCGCGAACTTTTCTTCGTGCGTTCTCTTTCGCACACCCCTCGATTATTAGAATGTTTTTGATAACTTCTGCACCTAGCAGAAGTAATCAAATCTTCTAACCAAAACTAAAGGTATGTGTTTCGTGGTATCGTGGTACTGATCGTTATTCAAAATCAGGTATAATTCATTTCTCCGTTTCTTTTAATACGAAGTTTTGTATATTATGTAGAACCTACCAACTAAACTACTCTTTCTTTCCCTACTCCGCTTCATACCCTTTCTGTCTCTCTTTGTCTACTTCTGTAGATTTGTCTTTACCCTTTTACCTCATTTCTAATATTAGCTTGTGTATTATTTTTTTCTTTTCAATTTAGAATTCATTTGCGTTACCATCAAAATTGGTAATGGGTAATAAAACATGTCAACGCATAGTTCATTTAGGTACCCGAATTCGATCATACCAAATGCCATCATTGATAAGACTTCGATGACGGACATAATGCGTACTATTTTGAACAGCTTATCATTGGTAATCAATCAGAGTTAATGATTATCTCACTAATCAATGTTATAAATATGAGTATGTATCGTAAAATTATCAAACTCAATTCGGGCGTTATTAAACATGGACATCAAAACCGGACTTCTGGTGTTTACGCTCCTTGTTGGGTGCTTCGGTAAGTTTAAAAGAACAGTAGGCACATTATATATTTCCACAATATTAATAGACTTAGGCTTTCCAGCAAAAAGCATTAGTAGCATCTGACTCATATCTTCATTTTCTCTTTTAGCCTGATTCCCTTTTGGGTTAGCGCGGTTTAATTTCTTCTACTAAATCTCTGTTACCTGTCATCTCAGTGTTGATTTCTTCTCCTGTTCTCTTTTCCTCTTTTTCTTCTTCACAGTGTATCTAACTTTGCTTATTCCTATCCTACCCCTTTTCTTGTAAACATCCACATTCGTGCTAATAAGTAATTACTTTTCTCGTACAACGTTTCTCATTTCTCCCGTTTTTTTTTTTTGAGTTTTGGATGTCATCAATTGACTTCTCCCGCTCTGGGCGGAGCGGGAGAAGTCAATTGATGTTGTTTCAGACTTTTACTGACTAAGTACCCGTGTTCCTTCAGTTGCCTGCCAAGGGCCCCGGTATCCATTTCGGACTGTTTCGCAACCCTGGGTTCTCCTGTATCTATAGCCTTTCTTCCATTTGAAACACTTTCAACCGCCCTAAATGCCTGCATTAGGAATTTTACATTTTTTTATTCTCCACGCGCCAGACCTAACAACATTAACATTTTAACATTTTCCTCTCTGTTGCATGCAATTGCCTTTGATTCGTCCTTTTTGTGGCCCAAAATTCCGTTCCATAAAAGGAGGCAGGTAGGTCTATTTTAATGTCTCGTTAATATTCTTTGTTTTTGTTTCCTAACTTACCAATGAACGACTCTAATATCCTGATTAAGTACCTACTGCTAATTTAAGAGAACAAGCAAAAGTACACGGACTTCTGTAGGTTCCCAAATGTGTACCTAATCATACAGACCTATACTATACAGAAAGTGCCATCCATGAAGACGCGCCCCACTCCACGATTACTGTAATGTAAACTGTAAGGTGTACTTTAGTATGGATGGCACTATGTACACTTGATAAAATATGTGAGACTGTAGCCAGGGCAAACTGTGATACCCGATTCGCTAGTTCAATGGCAACCTACTTCTTGACTTTCATCTAAAGTTTGAAGAGAAGGAATCAGAATTTGTCACATCTCTTGCTTTCTGCGTGATGAGGAGGTAGGAGATTCTGACGAGGCTTTCCTTTACCATATTAAATCTGTGTTATCCAAAGTTAAAAGAGGAGACGATATATAAATTGAGTTCTCTATTCGGTTTCTTTCAAGTCATAAAATTCCCTCAGTACTTGTTGAAACCAACCCTCCCGATGGAAATAAGCTCAAATGAGCTATTACTGTGCCGTAACCTGTACTTAATTAGTACGGAGCGGAGCGGAGTGGGGCGCGTCTTCGTGGATGGCACTAATCTATAGTGTAGCAAGTCGACCTGCAGGACCTACTTACTGATTTCACAATAGTTTCATAGTTTGATATGAATCTGAATACAACACTAAAAATTGGTCAATCACGTCCACCGATCAAGTAATAATTAAAACTTTATCAAACGCTAGGTATTATCTTTACGTATATTGAGTCAGGTTTCACCAGACCGATCAGATTATGAGATAATGATTTACTTTTCATAATACATTATAATTACTTCTCAAATCAGTGTATTATTGTTATCTGCAATCATTGTCTAAGTATTATTGGAAAATTGACTGCTACTGCTAGCAACTGCTTTCCTCATAATTATCCATAGTTCAAAGGTTTTTTAAGCTTATTTAGGGCAATAAAAGTCGTTGACTGCCTCGATGGTGTCCTGAAGGTCCTGGGTTCGAGTTCCGGGTTGGGCAGTGTTATTGACTTTTTCGATCTGGAATTTCCAGTAGCAGCCTCAGTCTGGATTTGTGCCCGGTTGATGACAATAGGCTCGCCCCGTATTACATGGGACTTAAACATAACTGGCGAAATGTAAATGTAATACCTATAGGTACGGCGTGGGCCCCGCTCGCCCCTTGGATCTTGACCCTTTGATTAAACACCTCTGCCTGACCCTTTTAGGAATACAGGTGTGATGTTGTGTGTGCTATGTTCACGTGCTGGCGATTATTTTATTAATTACCTACTTATCATAATTCTGATAAGACTAGAAACTTTCGTCAATTAGGATGATAAAGAATATTTTAATCTGATTTATTCTTAAAGATTAGTGGATTAGACTCGTGCCATTTTTACCGAAACTTTAAACTGAAAAAAATAAACACTATGAACCGGTTTTCGCCCCAAAAGTCAAAAACCCATCACGCGAAAAACCACTTTCTACCTCAAAAACATAAGAGATCATTCGAACTCAAACTAAATTCAAACTCATTATGAACTGAAACATTTTGAATTTTCTATTCATACTCCGCCCACTAAGAAAGTCAGAAACACACTGTCACTGAAGACAGACAGACAGAAGTGAGAAACTAACAAAATCATAAATTTCCAATTACAGCCCTCCCAACGCCCGAAGATGACATGTCCATGTGGTTCGACCACACCGATGCCAACGCTCGCATCGTCGGTGGCACCCAGGCGGCTGTTGGCAGCCACCCTCACATGGTGGCCATGTCCACCGGAGTGCTGGTGAGGAGCTTCCTCTGCGGAGGGTCTCTGATCACCCGACGCACTGTCCTGACCGCTGCGCATTGTATAGCTGCTGCATTCAGTGGCAATTCTCTTTCTAGGTATGTAATACGTGTTCATTGGTCTAGGTAGTCAGCAAGGTTGGATGCGACGCTGATTTCTCAATTTGTTTTAAGAGAGCGTCTGTCTTGGTGGGTTTTGCAATTATTATTAATGCACCTTAAATCAAGGATCAAATTAATGCATATACCTATTGCACTGGTGACTAATGATAAGACCACATGAATGCTTTTAATATAATTGCAACAATTAGGTTTAAAGATACAAGCAAGGTTTGGTCAATTTAAATCCATCTACACAAAAAGATAGAAACATAATCAAAACAACGGAGATAATATTTCTCGGTTGTTAGAGTTACCGAAGCTGAAACAAGACCATGACTGTGAGAATCTTTTTATTCAACATAATCTGCCAAGTATTTTCCAACTATGCTGGGGTCGGCTTCTAATCTAACCAAATACAGCAGAATACCAGTATTTTACATGGAGCGACTCCCTATCCGACCTCCACAACCCAGATACCATAATATCATACCCAAGGGGTATTAAGGTAGTAAGACTGATTGAAGATCCTTTAATTAATTATAAAAATATTTTTCCCCAGCTCTCTGCGTGTGACAGTCGGCACCAACCGCTGGAACTCCGGCGGCACCGCCTACACACTGGCTCGTAATGTCACCCACCCCAACTACGTCGCTGCCACCATCAAGAACGACATCGGTATCCTCATCACCTCTAGCAACGTTGCCCTCAACAACCTCGTGCGAACCGTGCCCATCACATACTCCTTCATCGGGGCCGGAGTCCAATCCAGGGTCGCTGGATGGGGCAGAATCAGGGTGGGTTAAAGAACACGTCACTAACTTGCTCACTCTAAAGTTGCTCAAACTCAACCGTGGAAATGACTTTTCAATAGTCATATAACTTTACGAATAATAAATATGACAGTTTGACATAGTTTCCTTAAATATTTGATTCCTCAGTTTCTGACTATTGATAAATCAGCCCTCGGCCGTATGCATGTTAATTGTATATTAAGTCAGTGCTAGCAACTATGATCTTTTTAGCTTTTAATAACAGACTGTTAGTATACCTATGGTTTGTGAAATTCAGTTAGCTTCAGCAAACGTTCAAAAATAGTCTCACTGACAAAAATTTTCGACACCCATAATACCTAACTTCGTTAGAAATTAATTTAACACAACACTCTTAGGTCAGTAACACTGATTTCTATAACTTTAGAATCTTCCATCTTAGTCTCAGTATAATTCTTCACATTCCAGGCTGGCGGTGCCTTGTCTGCTACTCTTCTGGAGCTGACACCTAGCACCCTCGAGGGCAACGACTGTGTGGCTCGCGCGGCTCGCGCCTCCGTTGAGCTGAACGTACGCGCTCCTCCTGTTGAGCCACATATCGAGGTCTGCACCTTCCACTCCGCTGGATTCGGTACTTGCAACGTAAGTATTTTGTTCGTCTACACAGTAATAACTACTATATCTCTCTATTCTAACTTACTTACTAATACCTAAACTTATTATATCAGGTGAATTGTTACAGACCTATTTCTCTCTTTCAGTCGTTACTAATTTTACTTTCGAAAGAAGAATACAAAGTATTGTTTAACTTTATAGACGCTATATAACGTTTATTAGTAAGGAGGTAAGACTATAAAATGTTCCTCTAATGTCATCGTAAGATCATCCGTCCGTCTTTTTCTCAATACTACTCGTATCGATAACTTTTTAGGGTTCGGTACCTGAAAAGGAAAAACGGAACCCTTATAGGATCACTCGTGTGTCTGTCTGTCTGCCTGTCCGTCTGTCACAATCAATTTGCTACGTATTTTTTTTTTTTATTATTTTTTTATTAATTAATGAACTATACAAAATTTAAACAGAAACATCACAAAAACCTCAATAGGTTTGTCCGGATGTTGAAACACTTAAGCTACCTATCTTAATACTAACGAAATATTATAATAAAATAAAAAAAGAAACATTGTGAGGTAGTTTGTAAACATACTAACTAAAACAAGTACAAAAACGATGACGGCGTAGGTCACACAGCCCGTCGATGCTAATTAATATTAGAATGAAATTTAAACAATAATTTAATAAATTAATGGACCGATGAAGTTGAAATTTGGTACACATGTGAATTTCTGTGACCCAAACACGGACGTGTAACGTAAATAAAATAATTTTGACTATGGGGAGAAAAGTATGGGGGCTACTACTTTTGGAGGCAAATAAAAAATAAAGTTTTGCATACTGTACTGTATTTTACCACCATTCTTTCTTCATCCAGGGTGACTCCGGCAGTGCTCTGAGACGTGCCGACAACGGCCAACAATTCGGTATCGTGTCGTGGGGCTTCCCCTGCGCCCGCGGAGCCCCCGACATGTTCGTCAGGGTCAGCGCGTACCAGAGCTGGATGAACTCCAACGTTGTATAAAGACCTGAAGATGGACCTCTTTACATAAACAAGAAACGCCCTTCTTTATGACTTCGGCTGTAAATACTTTTTTGAGTTTTAAATAAATACTTTGAAAGTTATGTTGACCTGTTTCTTTCATTACTTCGGTCGAGAAGATGTTGGAAATAATTTGTAAGAATGTGAAAATGATTTCTATCTTGAAGACCTATGAAGGATCAATTAATATTCAGGGTTAGTCAGAGACCTCAATACTGTTTACCAAATTAGTTTCTTACGCGTTTGTGCCATAGTGAGCAAACATCAACCATGCTTGCATTGCATTCCAGTCTTTGTTTCTGTTATATACACATAGGTATCTATGTGATTTTTGAGACATTATATCCAACGGTGTTTCAAAATACCATAATTACAGGCGAAGGTTTTCAATATTTTTTGCACGTGTTTTGAGAACTATCGTGATCCTGAGACCTATTGTGTGTATTGTATTATTATTACTATACTTAAAGGCCGGTGGAAAACCCGTTCTTGAGGCCCTCCAGAAGCTGTTTGATTCCGTCACACTCGAGGGCAAAACGCCACAGGGGTGAAACAGAGGGTGTGATAATACTTTTTTAAGAACGGCGACAATACCCTTCTTAAGAATTATAAGTCCATCTCACTTCTGAGCAATGCATGTCGTACATGTCTACAAGCTGTTTGTTGTTTCAAGAGTCATCACGAACCATCTCGCGCGACAGCCTCCCGAACAAGCCGGATCCGTAAAGACCGTAGACCACATACATACACTGCGGCAGGTTATACAAAAGACCGAAGCATACCGTTTGTGGATTACGAGAAAGCCTTCAATTCGATTGGGACATGGGGTGGTCTCTTCAACGGTGCTAGATCGACTATCGGTACATCGAGGTGCTGAAGTGTCTGTACGAAAATGACACTATGTCAGCCCGACTCCAGGATCAGACCTCTAAACCTATCCCCTATCCTTCTGCAGCTAGGTGTGAGACAGGGAGACGTTATCTCACCGCAACTGTTCACCGCTGCACTGAAGCCCTTTCCAGTCCAGAACTGGAAAGGGCTAGGCATCAACATCAATGGCGAGTTCATCACTCACCTTTGGTTTACCGACGATATAGTAGTCATGGCTGAGACTATGACGGACCTCAGTACAAAGCTCGATGACCTCAGTAGAGCTTCAGAAAGTGTGGGTCTTAAAATGAACATGGACAAGACAAAGGTCGTGTTAAATGCCCATGTAAGACTTCACTCTTATGTAAATTGGAGACTCTACACTTGAAGTTGTAGACGAGTAGGCTAATAAATAATAATAACCTAGGACAAACTTTCCAGTTTAGGTAGGTCCAACTTCGAGAAAGAGGTCAATCGTTGAATCTGTCTCGGCTATAATTAGGATTATTCAGGTGCTCAGAGCCAGAGTTGCTCTTGATTCCAAATACCTTGCCCATTTTCATCGAGAATATAGTAAAAGATAATCAGGATACTATATAAACTTACACATTTATTAACAGCTTTTAAAAATAAACAAACAATGCCAAACATTTTTAAACCTAATCAGTCTTTAAACAAGTTCAGGAAAAACTCCAAAAATTCCCTGATGTCTTTGCCACTTAGCCTGACGAAAATATCTGGAGCCCCATAAGCACAGCTGTAGCCCCAGGACACGATGCCTATCTGGTCCCTGGAGCTGTTCCTTAGGAGGGCACTGCCGGAGTCACCCTAAAGAGAAAAAATGAGAATTAGGAAAAATAAAGTAAAATAAAAATCTTTTATTTTTAGGCTTCGCAGGCCCAAATCGTGTTAGCATTACAAAATATAGCGCTACAAGGTTTTTGGGCGGGTGTTCAAAGTTGGAACTAACGCCGCCATCTCGTTTTTTCAATACATAGGTAATTCACAAAACTTTCGCACAAATATTTACCAACAGCGCCCTTGGCAACGTCATTGAAGCGCCAAATGAACAAAATCAAATAAAAATAGTTGATTTCATATAAACATACATGGGCACTTATGATACGTCAGAAGCTAGGTGCACGGTTCCAATTAGTCGTTTCCTATTAAGAAAAGCCGGCAAGAAACTCCACGGACTCTTAAAAATCCTTAGAGCAGTGTTCTTAAAAACTATGTTAGTACAATAATTAGGCACACATAATAATGAACCAACATACAATAATGAACCAACTATGTCGGGGTCGGCTATCAGGAGGCCAAGTCTACTAATTTGCAAACGTGTCAATGGTCTCGCAATGATGGCGTTTTGACAGATTTTGTATGGCAAATCAGTTTAAGCCCAGTATAAGCGCGAGCGACTGCCTATCTGACCTCGAATCCACAACCCAGTTACTGGGTAACTACCCACACCAATTCGTATGCCACTACTTGCTATGTAAACAACAGTGACAGGAAGTTTTTTGACATCATCAACATACACCAAGTGAATTAAATACGTGTAAACTAAAATGTTAAAATTAAAATGGGACCACGGCACAAGCTTCCTCTATCAAATGAAAAAAAAAAACAGAATCAGTCCACAAATGGTGAAAATAACGATGAACATACAAAAAATGTATAAGTATATATCAATATCATCATGTCTGTATATCGCGTCTGTCTGTCTGTTCGCGATAAACTCAAAACTTCTGCACCGATTTTCATGCTGTTTTCACCAATCGATAGAGTGGTTCTCGAGGAAGGTTTTAGTATATAATAACCGACATCGACGGGCATCAGCTAGTATATATATACATATACCTACAGATGAATTGAAGACCTCCTTTTTAATTCGGTTAAAAAAAATCTGCATAATTATGCGACAAAGTGTAAACAGAAGCATATAATAATGAGTCTGTTTGGACGATGTTTCTAAGAAATTGCTTCTGAACCCTGCTTTGAAGAAAAGGGATTTCCCTATTCTAAGCATATCATTGCTATCAACTTTTACGTAGCCCATGTCAATATATACATTTAGCTGTATTATACTTGAGGAGCTCGTGGTTAAGTAATAACAGCCGCACGGGTCGATCCATCAGGTTAACCTATGCTTGCCGGGGTTGGTCCGTAGACGGGTGACCATCTTTACATATCGAGACTCCTCCGTGTCTCGGAAAGCACGTTAAGCCGTTGCTCCCGGCTGTCATTCGAGGATCTTTGACACTCGTTACGGGTCGTCAGAAGACCGAAAGTCTGACAAAACGAGTCTTACCAAGGGGTATCGTATTACCAGAGGTCAGATAGGCACTCGCTCCATGTAAAATACTGGTATTCAGCTGCATCCGGTTAGACTGGAAGCCGAGCCTAACACAGTTGGGAAAAGGCTAGGCAGATTGATTGAGCTGTATTATCTACTTACATAGCACATGCCATGCCCTCGAGAATGGAAGGTGCAGATCTCAACGTGCTGGTCTATTGCCGGCGCGCGGCCATTTGATACCGTAGCCATTTGTTCCTGGCACAGTTTATGGTTTAAAATGCTCGTGTATATGACTTGCAGGTTGTCAGGCGTTGGTTGAATGTGCTGGAAGGTATATTTCAGACGTCATTAGAAGGTTAGAGTTATTATGGAGTACCTATTCAATCAGAGGGCTTAGACAAGTGACAATCGCTGCGAAAGCGTTTGGAATTTCTACAACGACTTTTAACAGGATTGACCTAAGCTTTTCGATAGCTTATGTCAGTCCTATACATTTTTGCCTTTTCCATCATCGTTATCGCTGATAGAATGTCACTTTGTCTAGGGCCTCAGGAAAACTAGTAACAGGCAAAACTCATTTTTTTAAATTATTGAATTAGTGAGATATTCCCAAAACTATTAAATTGATACGTAAAAGAAACACTCTGTACTCGCACACTTGTATTTCAACGCAGAAAGACAAGTGTGATAAGTAAGTTTGCGTGTACAGTGTTTCTTTTCCGTATCAATTTAATATTTTACTAAAAATAATTATAAAATAAAACTTTTTTATAATATTAATATTTTTTTTAGCATGTATACACGCTATACTATTACAGGTTAACAGGAACGCCCTTCGTTAGATAACATACTGTATAATATTCACTGACCACAACATTTCCTTCAGTCCTAGGACCAGTTCTGCCCCAGCCAGTGACCAAGCACCTCTCGTTGTCTGCCACAACATCGAACGCCAGCCGGACAAGGGCCACCCTCTCTGTTAGTACCAGTTTCTCCCTGGGGACCAGTACTGCTAAATCATACTTGATGTTCGCGGAATCCCACTTTGGATGCATGTGGTAGTCCTTGATATTTACTATTGTGCCTCCAGAGTTCCATTGGTTGGATCCTACTCGGCCGTGGAAGGTCCTGGAAAGAAGATTCAATTATTACTTTTTAGGGATAATTAAGTCATTCTGGTAAGTACATGAAATGTGTTTTTTGCATACGGCAAGGTACACCTCTGCCCAACCCTTCGGTGAACCAAGTGTGATGTTATGTTGCTTTCATTATTTTTATTTTCTATAGGAAAAATTGGAAAGTTTGGGTTTTTAGAGGTTATATGAAATCCTTACTTCCTTACTTATTATTATACAAGTAATAAATACTAAAACCCAACTACGACTTAAAAGGTATAAACAAGACACCACAGACAGACAAATTAAAAATCCGGAGTCACACGTGTTAGGGCATAAATCGAACAGATTACGTGTGGCTTCGGATTTTTAATTTGTCTGTCTGTGGTGTCTTGTTTATACCTTTTAAGTCGTAGTTGGGTTTTAGTTTTTATTACTTGTTTTTTTTTTTAATTCTTTTGGGGTTATAATATATATATTTTTGAAATGTGCTCATTAAGGCCTTTCATTTCATACCCAACATGGTACGATTAAACCATATTTTTTTTTAAGTTCCTCACTTTATGTCCTCTAGAGGGCGCCATTTTTAATTTAATGTGACTTCACATAGCCTATAACCAGCGGACAATCACGACGCTTCTAACGATACCTCATTTGTCAAATTGTGATAAGTGGTTTGGAAGATAGGAGGGAACAGATGAACATACATACATACATACATACATACATACATACATACCGGTCAAAATCATAACCCTCCTTTTTTCTTCGCCGTAGTCGGGTAAAAATTAAAAAAAAAATTAAATTAAATTTTTTAATTTTTTTTTTTTTTAATTTTAATTAATTAATTTAAAAATTAAATGTGAAAGTAACTCTGTCTGTCGCGCTTTCACGCCAAAACTACCGAACCGATTTAAATGAAATTTGGTACACAGATAGTCTAGAGCCTGAGAAAGGACATAGGCTACTTTTTATCGACATACCATGCGGGCGAAGCCGCGGGCGGAAGCTAGTAGAACGTAAAACATAGTTTAAAAACAATCAATTTATGGAGGTACCTACTTCTATACACGTAATCGTTAAAGAGTCCAGTCAAATACCAAACTTAGGAATTCGTTATCAACATCATCCTCCAGCCCCTATCCCAAATTCTTTGGGGGTAAAGCAGCAGTTTTTTTTTCACTGTAACTTGGTAAATAAACACCCAAGATGGTGTTATCTAATGGACCATTAGTTGCTTACTCCAAGCTCTCACCATTAGTAATGGTGAGAGCATGAAGCAAGCATAATTTTAAGCCTCGTGAAGGCTAGCGCAACGCGACGGCGCGACGCGACACCAGTAATCGTTATAAATTGTTTTGTTAGAGTTGCGTCGCACTATCGCGTCGCGCCAGTCTGCACGAGGCTTTATTCGTCATCACCATTCTCTGCCCTCATCCCATTTTATTTGGGGTCGGCGCATCTTAACTTTTTCTTCCATACTTCTCAATCAGTCGTCATCTCGGTAGTCACCCCCTTTGTAGCCTTATCATCTCTCACACAGTCCATCCATCGTTTCTTTGGTCTTCCAAAGTATTCGTTAAGAACATAATTTTCAACACTTACTCTAACAAACTACCGTCATCCAATATGAACCTTTCCACACAATGGGCAGCAGTGAGCATAAGCATCCTGGTGATGAGGGAACCTCCACACCAGAGGGACTTCACACGGTCCCCAATAATCAGGGCCACCATGTAGGGGGCGTATGCTCCGGGTGCATCCTCCCCACCGACAATGAAGGGCTTCAGGTCTGAAGGTGGCAGTGGTACTCCTGGAATAAAAAAAAACAGTTTTAAAACTGTGAAATCACCCATGTGCTGATTGATTCGGAGGAACTGCGTCAACCAGTCTGAATAGCTGAAGGTCTTTTCATAAGTCAGAAAACACATGGCTTCATTAGGTTACCTGTCCACTGGAGAAAGGAAGAGAGGAGCGGAGCTGTGCACGTATTAAGGGCGTACCCTAACTGAAATTGCTTAGCATGATCCACGTTATGCCGAAAATACTGCAGCATTCATTTTGAAATAAATATATGTTAAAGTTGAGGATTGATGCTAGGTCGTATGTTTGGCGATAACACGATTACATAAAAGTCTCTCTAAAGAAAAAAAATCCAAAGTTACCTCAAAAAGAACTATAAACCGCTGGTATTCAAAAAATACTTCGAATTAGATCATGAAACTTTGCTTAATAACTGAACTATCTCTAAAGCAGGTCTTATGTTTTTTTAATTACCATTATTTTCACCGTAAAAAGCAATTACATAAACTTTTCGAGGCTTGAGAGCCGCTAGCCTCCGTCTCACTCTCACTCATGTCGCGAGTAGTATGGTGCGAGCGAGATAAATTATAGGGTACAGCTAATAGAATCTAACCTGCGCTCCAGAGTTTAGACAGCTCCGCTCGTCTTCTCGCTCCTCCGCTCCAGTGGCCTGGCATGGCAACCTAACACTCTTATCAAGCTATGTGTTTCCTCACCAGATGGGCATGGCAAGTAGGTAGTCAGCAGTGACTAAGGTTTTTATGAATTAAGCTCTGCGTCTTCACAGTTGGAATTTGCAAGTATTGACTAAGGGAAGACTTTGGTAGATTAGATTTATTTATATATACAATAAATAAATAAAATTGAATTGCTTGTTTGTTACTTATATCAAAACAGCAGTTTTTTACTAAATGCATAAATATGAAAATTTATATGGTACATACACATACCTAGTACCTACCTACTCTCTTCTACCCTTTTGCTGTGCCCTACAGGGTCCATAATTATCTAAATTATATAGTTACCACCTAAGTACACATTATGGTAAAGCAATCAAGATATTGAGTATTGATAGTACCTACACGTATTTAAAATAAAAAAACATTTTTTTTTTGTTTTTGTTTATTTCTGCTAATTTCTGAAACGGCTGGACCGATTTTGGCGGGACTTTCACTGACAGATAGCTGATGTTATAAGAAGTAACTGTGGCGAGAGTTTTAGAAAAATAATTAGAGTCCACGCCTACGAAGCCGCGGGCAGTAGCTAGTAATCCTACTAATATTATAAATGTGAAAGTTTGTGTGTTTGTGTGTTTGGATGTTTGTTACTCAATCTGGCAAAAACGGCTGAATGGATTTGGATGAAATTTGGCAAACAGATAGCTTATAACCTAACACATAGGATACTTTTTATCCCGATATTCCCACGGGATCGAGACTTACGCGGGTGAAACCGCGGGGCGCAGCTAGTTATAAAATAAAATAAAGACAAATATCCATACCGTATGCCTCTCTCGCTATCGCTCCAAACAAAACTACACAAGCTAAGGACGCCATTTTCATTTTCACTATATCGACTTTAGTTTATAGTATAGTAACTTGAGTTCGCAACAAACCGATTACAACTGATGCCTCTCCAATAAAATATTAACTATTTATACAATACATTCTTTTCTAGTCTGTAACCGATAATATTTGGTTAATAACCCTTTAATTTTGAGATCTTGAGATCAAAACGATATTACGTTTAATTATAATATAAAAGATAATTACTTAATTAGTCAACAAATGTGAGTAATCAGTTTGTTGCACTCTGCTTAACCTTGAGGATATTGCTGTCACTTATTGATGTGATAGGAAGATATTTCCGAAAATAAACAAACATCATGTACCTATACGAGGCACGTTTTTCTTAGATATTCGAATCGTTCTTAAGATGAAACAGATGAACCTTGGTCGAAATATGCTTACTGGAGAATTGCCCTCGTCTTCATCCATACAGGAACTAGGAGTCAATTGACAAGAGGATTGGTTGCAGCATCTTTGTATCTTCAAAGATCGACGTGAAGAACAGAAAATAAATTACAAAAAAAAAAAAACACTAATAAAGTGAAAAATTGCTTTTATTTCGGAAGTCAGTGTCTTTGCTTTTCAATTTTCGTTGTTTTTTTTGATTTTTTGTAATAAGATTTTATAGCCTATATAGGCTTGAAAAAAAACAGCAGACAAGTTATGGGAACATAAATGTACGGAACAGCTGTTTTTTTTCGCGATTTCATATTTGTTCCCATAGTAAAAGTTATTCATAATGATGACTACAATTACTCCTTAAGAGGTTGTTGGTGTTTTACCAATAACCCTGTGTACATACTAAAACCTTCCTCGAGACCCACCCCATCCATTGGAGAAAACAGCATGAAAATCGGTGCAGTAGTTTTTGAGTTTATCGCGAACAGACATACAGACAAACGCGGCGGAGGACTTTGTTTTATAATAATGTAGTGATTCCGTCAATGACGCCATATTGTCGTCTGCTAAATACGCACAAGCTAGGAGCCACTTAACATCATAGTACGATGTCCGGCAGCCAAAACATGTTTTTATCTACGTTGAATGCACTTTTCCTCATATGTAACCTTGATGCGATAATTCTGTCTGATTTAACGAATCTATTTTTGTAATAGTGTAGGTAAATAAAATGTACCTAATCTAAGTAATGTTTAAATCCATATAACAGTGGTGATTGACATGCGCAATGAGGTCTGTATAGCGGTTTTGATGACATACGCGAAAGACGGAGAACCACAACACAACTGAGGAAATTGCAGTGAACTATGGGCCACGGTGTTATGATAGAATTTATCGCATTGGGTGATCCTGTAATAGCAGATGTAAGAAGATAAATATATAAATGTTGTTGATGGGGTCCAAGTCACTGAAGGTTTATACTCTTCTAGAAGTCCAGACGTTTGTGTAACTATATACAAGCTGACAAGATCTAGCAAAAACTATACTATACTAACTAAATAACTGACCAAGTGTATAAGGTCCTATAAATAAATATCAATGCCAGTGATAGTCTAGTGGTGTGACTGTCGGACTGCCAAGTCATAGGTCTCGAGTTCGAATCTAAGCCAGCCACTGTCTGACTTTTAGGATTCATCTACGTATTGTATAATTATCGCTTGCTATAAAAACGGTGAAGGAAAACATCGTGAGGAAACCGGCATGCCTTTTTTTTTTTGAGTCTGGGAAATCATCAAATGACTTCTCCCGCTCTTGGTGGAGCGGAAGGGCGTGTCAGACTTTTACTGACTAAAACCCACCCGTGTTCCTTCAGTTGCCTGTTGCCAAGGTCCCGGTATCCCTTTCGGACTTTCCCGCAACCCTGGTAGGCATCGGCCCTAGCGGACCCCGCCAAAAAAAACGAGATGCCTGAGAGATATTTCTCGACTGCATGTGAAGCCAAGTCAGAAGTCCTTCGGCGGATTTTAAAACTCTGACAACAGGTTAGTCACTAACTACACGAAAAGAAGACGAATATTAATATACAATCAAACTATATTACTGATTTCATTTGAGGAGTTCTGAAAACCCATCCCGAGTCCTTCGTTTTCCCTTGGGGAGAACCAACAAAACCACTCGTCAAATTTTGGACGGCACGGTTGGCGCAGTGGCTAAGCGATGGACTGCTGCGCAACGTGTCGCGGGTTCGATCCCCGCACGGAACAAATATTTGTATGATCTGCAAGTAGTTGTTCCGGGTCTGGGTGTTAGTGTATGTGAGTTTCTATGTTTGTAAACGCACCCACGATACAGGAAGAAATTCTTAGAGTGGGGCAACGTTTTTTAAAAAAAAAAAAAAAAAAAAAAAAAATGAGGTACACATATCCACTAACCGCAACGCCACGCACATTAAATTAGGTAATTAGAATTGTATGTTGTTAGTATGACAAAGAAGCCAACCCTTCTCCATCTCTTTGAGTAATAACAGCGATAATTTCAAAAAGAAGGGATTCTACATATTTCTAAACATCGAGTTTCGGACAAAGTAATCGTCTACGTATGCGTTCTCTCTTGTACAGTCGACCACACAACGGTCATCCTAAACCAGTATAAGCTGGCTTTGTAATTTTTAACCAACTTCTTCAAAAAGGAGGAGGTAGAGGCTAGAGTACTTAGTTACTTAACTGTTTTGAACTTGAATGTACATTTTTTATCGCTTCGTCCGTAATCTTCCGGGAAAACGACTTGTTTTGAACGAAACCAAATTAACAATTTCAAAGTCAAACGCTTTCACTTTTGATATGTTTATCAGTCAACGGACTGAAGCTAAGGACTAATATTTTTTGGAGTATATATACTATTTATTTTGGCTATTATGTATCAGTTAACTACAGTTACAACTGTAATAAGGTGTTCTTGAGTTTTACTTAATTAAAGTTTTTTTTTAAACTAAATTTGAAAATGCAGTACAATATTGTGTTTGCCCTGTTTATGTTTCTAAGACATTGTGTCAATGGTAAGCACATCATTCAATTGATAAGTTATATCCTTTGTGGTGGAAAGAGCTACATAATTATGTGAGAATAGATGTCAGATTCAGCACCATATTCAATCACAATCCGTTATGAAGGATATTGCTAATCCCTTGCTTTATAGGTTTCAAACCCAAAAAACGTCAACTAATAAAAAGGTATAAACAAGACATCACAGACAGACTAATTAACTGTTGATGTTACGCGATTTCTGGGTATAAAGATAGATAACAATTTGAATTGGAACATGTCCATACATTATGCACTAAATTGAATGCCTTCTCTTATGCAGCAAACTGTCAGTACATCTACAGTCCTTACAGCCTACAACGGCTATGTGGCACCTCCTCTAAAGTTATGTGTTATTTTTTGGGGTAATTCTACTAATAAAGAAGCGGTATTTAAAGCCCAGAAGAAATGTATGCGAGCCTTAAGGAGTATAAAAGTAACTGACAGCTGCAGACCATCATTTTTAAAATTAAATATTCTCACGCTACCATGTATATATATATTAGAGGTTATAATGTTCGTTAGGAAAAATACAAACTACTTTCGTAAATTAAAAAGCGAAAGATACAAATTGAATATATGTTTACCAAGCAATAAAACAGCGTTATTAAATAAAAGTATATTATGTATGGCTCCACGCATATATAACCATTTACCAAACTCACTTCTAGAGATAAGTGATATAACAATATAAAAACACTGTTACTAAAAAAACATATTACTCTGTCACTGAATATCTACAGGACAGACTTACATAATGTTACTCCAAACGATATTTTAAATAATGTATTTTATTGTTAAATTGTATTTTCATAGATACCTGTGTATTTGTAATTTTGCATGCCATAAGGCGACTAAGTTTTATGGCTAATGAACACTATTGTTTTTGTAAGACCTCTTCTTTTGTACCCATATTCGCAAATTAATAAATGATTATGATTATGATTAAAAATCTAGTCTGTCCGTAGCCTCACGTACCACGTGTGACTCCGGATTTTTAATTTTTCTATCTGTGATGTCTTGTTTATACCTTTTTAGTTGACTTTTTTGTCGCAGTTGGGTTTTAGTTTTATAATTTTTATATTATGTGTGTTACGCAATTACCCAGTAGATCATGTTTAGATAAGCCACTTAGCCAATCAGCAAGACTGCATTTAAAAGAGTGTCCATGGAGTTTCTTGTCCGTTCTTCTCCATAGTAACCTACTACGATTTGAAATTTGACAGTTCAAAAGTGCCTGTATTTGGTTGATTTAAAATAAATGCTTTGAGTTTGCAAAGTAACCAGAGTGCCTAATGGGCAAAGGCTAATGCAAGGTTTTTCGAAATTTATACAACGCCTTTCTACTGGGGAGTTTTTTGCGCCACTTCTTCTTCCCAGCTAAAGCACAGCTAGGAAGTGGTGAAGGGCGGGCGACTATCTGTATGTAATTTCGAAGTTCGAACGGTGCTGATCTCAGCGTTTGAATAAATGACTTTTGATTTTTCAACACGATTGGCATAAAAGCTTTTCGGCAGCTTTTATAATGTCAATACAATTCATTTTTGGTTTTTCCATCATCGCTGCCACTCTGTCTGGGCCCTCTGGTTGCACTTGCACACCCTATATTGTTTTTATGCTCGTAAGTGTTGCAGCACACCATGATACTCTAACACTTTCATTCTAGGAGCCCCCATAGAAACTGCCCCAAATATGGGCCGTTACTTCACCTCTCGCATCATAGGAGGTGCAGAAGCCCCACTAGGCTATGCCCCCCACATGGCAGGGATCCTGATTGGAGATGCATTCATCATGGTCGTCTGTGGAGCGTCCATTGTTCGGCAGGACTGGTTCCTCACTGCAGCTCACTGTATCTACGAGTATGAGGTTCCAGGTGGTTTGATGGAGTAAGTGAAACCAAGTTTGTGTTGCTCCTAATTTACAAGTACTAAAAAGATAAGGTATCTTAACTAATTCTAACTTTCTAACTGATATTATAAATGCGAAAGTGAGTTTGTTTGTTTATTTATTTGATAAGCTTTCACGCTAAAACGGATTTGTATGAAAATTGGCACAGGGGTAGACCATGACCAGGGGGCCTATCACCACCGCTTACAGCAGTATTATTTTAATCTTACTTCGTGGGGGAAAGAGATGGAGCTATACGTCCTGTAGAGCTTCATCTCTTTCCTACACTGAAGTAGCCGCAAAAAGCCACCAGTTAAAAAAACCTTTTTTTTTTTGAGGTTAGGCAATCAAGCAGTGACTTCTCCCGCTCTGGGTGGAGCGGAAGGGCGTGTCAGACTTGTACTGACTAAAACACACCCGTGTTCCTTCAGTTGCCTGCTGCCAAGGTCCCGGTATCCTTTTCGAACTAACCCGCAACCCTGGCAGGCATCGGTCCAATTGTGCTGACTCTTTGAGGCGCGCGTGGAACACGACGCGCCATCGACCCGGGCTTGGTCTTAATCGGACGGCGAGCTACCCGTTGCTCGCCGTCCACAAGCCCGCGCCTATGGTGGCCGGGAATCCGCCTGGGATCCCCGACGCCCAGGGCGTCTCCAACGACAGATAACAGTTTTTTTTTTTTTTTTTACCAAAACCTGTGTTTGCCAAATACCAAATAACTTCCTTATTTTCTAAGATTTATTTTGCGTCGACCACCAACATCACTCATTTTCCCTTCCCATTCCAGAACATTCCACGGAGTTGTAGGATCCAACAACTTCAGAACAGGAACAACAGTCCAGTTTGGAGACTACCACATCCACCCCGAATGGGACCCTGTCAATATAAAAAACGACATCGCTCTTATTGCACCCGAGGATAAAGTACATCTTAACGAGTATGTGCAGCTGGTGGCTCTGAACTTCGACTGGGTTGGTGGAGACGAACCAAGTTTTGTGACGGGATGGGGATTGGTCGCAGTAAGTATTAAAATTAAATAGTAGTTAAGGGCTACCCAACCTCTAATTTTATCTCGCTCGCACCATATTACTCGCGGCCTGAGTGAGAGCGAGACGAAGTGGGGTGCTGGCGGCTCTCAAGCCTCGAATAGTTTAGGTAATTGCTTTTCACGGTGAAAATACTGGTGCTTAATTAAAAAAACTGCTTTATAGTTAGTTCAAGCTATTATGCAAAGTTTCATGAACTAATTTGAAGATTTTTCTTAATAGAAGTGGTTTATAGATCGGTTTAGAGGTAACTTTGATTTTTTTTCTATCGAGATAATTTTATGTCCTAATCGTGTTTTCTCCAAACACTAGACCTAGCATCAATCCTCAACTTAAACATATATTTATTTCAAAATTAATGCTGCAGTATTTTCAGCATGACGGAGGATCATGCTAAGAAATTTGAGGTAGGGTAGGGCCTTAAGTATAAGCGTTGCTTCTATAGACTGCCTCGTTGGTCCAGTGGTCGCAAGCTCTACTGCTGAGCATAATGAGGCCCTGGGTTCGATCCCCATTGTTATTGGGTTTTTCAAACAGGGATTTCTTAGTAGCAGCCCGTAGTCTAGATTTGTGCCCGGTTGATGCCAATGGGCTTGTATTACATGGGACTTAAACATAATTGGTGAAATGTGGGTGTACTATATGGGTACACCTCTGCCCAACCCTTTGGAGATTACAGGCTGTTATAGTTATCGTTCTTACGGAACGCAAGCTGAAACAATTTTTTTTGTCAAGGGTGCATGGCCATAATGTAGTAGGTAAATCTTCTCAGTGACATGACAAAAAACGTTCAAATTTAAAACCAAGTCACAATCTCATATCTCGGCAACAATCAATATCATAAACTTGTCAACTTGTCAAAAATTTCGGGCAGATTGAGTCTGAAGCTTGAATACGAACGTTTTAAAAAATGCGGGAACTGCCCCTCTCTCTGGTGTCAGCGTAAGTGTCGCAGACTGTTCTACATATAAGCTGCAGACGCTGCAGTGAGGGTGTGAATAAGGAGTCCCACTGCCCCATCGGTAAATTCCTATAAGTGCTAATACACATGAGCGACACAAGTCTAAGGCAGAGGCAACTGCAGCCGTCGACAACGCACCGCTGGTGTATTTGAGTCCGGTGGTCCAATACACGAGCAGCACGTTGGCGACCACGAGAGCCACTCGTAATTATGAGCTGTAAGAAGCTTCGTGACGCCTATCGCTGTTTCATATGCAGATGACGTTTGTAGGACACCCTTAGATATTGTCAGCTTTCTAAAATGGCACAGAGTTAGCTCAGGGTTTGAGCCACTTATAAATAAACATAGGTCACTTAGCATTAGCCCCATAGCACAGAACTTAGCAGTATTTTATCATGGCAGTGACCTTGAAATAATTACCTATGGTCGCTCGGTAAATAAACCTTCCGCGTCCGCAACTGTTGCGTACTGAGATTTCAAAGCCGTTTTCTGTGATAGAATACTGTACTGATTTATACTGTGCCCAAAGTATTGATTTTGTTTCTTTCGCTTAGCTGTACTATTACAGGTTTCTATTCTTGGCTAGGCACAGAGGATAAATAAATCCCGTAGGCTAACTACCCTTTGGCGGGGTCCGCTAGGACCGATGCCTGCCAGGGTTGCGGGTTAGTCCGAAAGGGATACCGGGAGCTTGGCAACAGGCAACTGAAGGAACACGGGTGGGTTTTAGTCAGTAAAAGACTGACACGCCCTTCCGCTCCGCCCAGAGCGGGAGAAGTCATTGGATGATTTCCCACCCTCAAAAAAAAAAAAAGTCTAACTACCCTTAGGCTGATTTTAGAGTCACACTGAGCGTCGCTGAGCGTCGGCGCTGACGGCCCAATATGTATGATTATCGCACGGCACAGCCGTCAGCGCTGAGCAGGATGATGATATATTATCATACATATTGGGCCGTCAGCGCCGACGCTCAGCGTGACTCTAAAATCAGCCTTAGATTATCGCACGGCACGGCCGTCAGCGCTGAGCAGGATGATGATATATAATCATACATATTGGGCCGTCAGCGCCGACCCTCAGCGACGCTCAGCGTGACTCTAAAATCAGCCTTAGATTATCGCACGGCAAAGCCGTCAGCGCTGAGCAGGATGATGATATATAATCATACATATTGGGCCGTCAGCGCCGACGCTCAGCGACGCTCAGCGTGACTCTAAAATCAGCCTTAAAGTGGGCAGCGAACAAAAACACTCCTGTTTAAATAACTCTTAAATTCAGGTCAAACTACATTCTCAATTAAAATTCTATTACCCTTGTAACATTTCTAACAACGGTTTTCGTAACAAAACAGAATCTTTCTCCAACTTCGGCAGAACAAACATTAGCTTTGGGTGCTTTGGGTTAGCGAAGCCAAGGGCTATTTTCGCAGTTAGAAATAATATTTAACGTTCATTTCGGGTTATTAAGATTACAGCCATAAAAAGGAGTTATGGCTGCCCTATTCTGCTGTCTTGCGATGCGAATGTTATGGTGACCTTCGCCATGTTTTATGGCATAGAGGAGATGTGTTCCTGATTACATTCCATATAGGTACATATCTGATGCGGAAGTGAGTTTGTGTGATGTGACCTTTCTAATGTTTTACTGTTTTCAAACCTTTCTATAGTAAATCATAATTCAAAGACCATATCACCATGACTTTAGTACAATAGTACCCCAAAACTTCATGTTTAATGTATTACAGGTCAACTTGTTGGTAACCTCTGAGCTATAATAAAGCCGGCCAAGACAATTAGGGTCCGTTCACACAGACCGGCTCGGAGAGGAGAGCAGATTCTTATCACGTTGAAAACAGAGTTTTTAGTATTTGTAGTAAGGTTTATTTTTGCATGTGCACTGCTTTTGTCATTAAGAATGCTTGAACGCGCTTGGTGTGAAATAATAAGAGGAGCTCCGGCTCCGATCGCGTACTTTTTCTCGTTGGCGGCTCCGCTCCGACCAACTCCAAGCGTATACGATCCGGTCTGTGTGAAAAGAAAAATGCGCGCCGATGCTCTCCGAGCCGGTCTGTGTGAACGGACCCTTAGACAACTGGCAAACACCACCCGCCTGCTGGCCATGAAGCCACAGCATGGCAGCATAGCATTCGAAAGCCTGCCGAGTCGAAAATAACACATTTTCGGTTACCTGATTTTCCGTAGTCCTCAACATTGATTGATGTTCGATTCGGCACGGAGGCGTATCGGATAGTTGTGAATAGCTATGCAAGTCCCACATTCGTTTTAGTATAAGTATTTTCGGATGACGTCACGACTGACAGTGGTCTATGCAAACTTGTTACCTAGTCACAGTAACAAGATGTTTTTATTTCCAGACTCGGCCAGCCATTACTCCCTTCAACCTGCAGATCCTGGAGGTGAACACCCTAACTCCACAGGGTTGCGTGGATACAATCCGTGAGGCTAGCGCCGCCTGGTGGCCGCAAGCACCAACTGTTGACCCGGCCCTCGAGATCTGTGCATTAAACTCAGGTGGACGGAAGGGAATGGAAACGGAAATTGCAGGTTTATGTTATGTGAGTCGATTTCAGAAGTTTAGCGGTTTCCAGCCTACTAGAACTTTTAGACCAAAAATTAAAAACATTGCGTGGATGCGTTTACAAAGCATCGCGCCCAATATTAGCGCCAAATCGAAGATAAATAATCCTTTTCAAGCTCGGAAAGATTCTATTTATCTTTCGAAATCTGAGTTCAAAAGTGCAATTCATTCTCCATGATATTGGTTGGTGTAGCAGTGCAGAGGTAGTGCAAGCGGTACATAATGCCGAATTGAGCTTTCTTTCGGAAAAATTACGCGAAAAGTACATAAAAGCGTACAATATTTGTTCAATGCATGGAGACACCTAGCATTTTCCTCGCTGTAGTGAGGTGAAAAGTTGCGTCTCGTACCTTTGAAACCCTCGCAACGCTCAGGACTCTATATTTTAACCACTCGCTTCGCTCATGGTTCAATCCTAGAATCTATCGCGTGCTCAGGTTTCAATACAAGTAATCGCGCCAAAAAATAACTTTGCAGCCTTGCATAACAAATAACTATTTTCGTGAAGACTACCTACCTGATCTCCACATCCTCTACGTCATAATACCTGATACCTTATTTTCTAGGGTGATTCCGGCAGTCCCCTGATGTCAAGGAAGACCGGTTCGCAGATCGGTATCGCATCCTGGGCCATCCCATGTGCCTTTAGGGGTGTGCCCGATGTGTATACCAGGATTAGTCTTTATAAGGAGTTCATTCTACACTACCTGAGAAAATAATTCGTTCACAGATAGTCTTCACTAAGTATGAGAGTAATTTATTTATACTCTAAGCAGACAGTAATTCAAGTGGAAAAGATCTGCCGTTGCTTTTTTTTACGAAATAAGTTGTTATAGGTACTTACTTAAATAAAAACAATATTTTGTAAACTAAGAGTTTTTGTTTGATTTGGCAGTCAAGTGGGAGTCCTTACAGCAGGCAAACAAATCCATCACAACGACGAAATTAAGTGGGAAATATACGTAATATTGAAGCTAACTCAAAAACTACACAAGCAAAGTTAATAAAATTTATTTTTATAGGACCACCTCGGAAGTAACGAACTAAAAAAGATTTTTTTAAATCGGTTCACAATTGGCGAAAATATCTATGAAAATACAAAAAAAAAAAAAACATTAGTACAGACGAAAATAGAACCTCCTCCTTTTTGGAAGTCGGTTAAAAAAAGCAGCGATGGGTGGACCTACTAAAATTGGTTAGGTAATTGAGAGATATCGAGGTACTAAGATAAACATGTTTCGCAAAATAAAAATTGACCTTCATATTTTACACACCAAGACTCCTCCGTCCTCCGTGCCTCGGAAAGCACTTGGCCGTTGGTCCCGGCTGTCATTTGTAGATCTTTGACAGTCGTTACGGGTCGTCAGAAGCCCGAAAGTCTGACAACCAGTCTTACCAAGGGGTATCGTGTTACTCAGTGGGTTGTGAAGGTAGGCAGTCACTCCATGTAAAACACTGGTATTCAGCTGCATCCGGTTAGACTGGAAGCCAACCCTAACATAGTTGGGAAAAGGCTAGGCAGATGATGCAGATGATGATGATTATTTATTCGACTTTTTTATCTGTCATCTTTTTACTACCTACCTATTCTGTGTGTTCACTGTAACGTATATCCGAACGTAACGCTGTCAAATATGACATTTTAAATTTGACACTCGATAAAAGGTTTTGTATACCTTAACTCAACGGACTAAGGGCTATTTTGTGGTATCCATAAAGCATTAATGAGTTTGTATTATAACGTAAACAAATTCAAATAAACAAAACAAACTTGACTGGCTTACAACTCATTTTAACTTTGTGCGATTCTTTAATTAAAATCAATACTTGTAATGTCCAGTTCAAAAATATTTTAACGTAGGTATCGGTTTCGTTTTTATAAAGTGTTTCTGTATTATTATTGTCAAGCTTACCTACAATAATGATCAGAAGTAATAAAACGCCAGAAATGGAGGGTAGACTCGAATATATTCGAAATACTCGTCTGTTACGTCTACCTACGCTCATCCTTTTCCTTGGCAGGCACGAAAGCGACACGAGGTAAGACGCCTTCAATTGATTAAAAATCCATTTTTTTACGATTATTATTTTCTTAATTACCTTCATTTGGTTTAATTTGATCTACGAACTGCCAGCACTATGTATTCCTCGGTAATTTCCAGGTTAAAATTTCGAAAATGGAAGGCGAAGAGTGTAATTCGAATTTGGAAGTGCCTCACCCAATACTGTTCATACCAAGAGTGTGTACACCGTTGGTCACCACCAGTGAAATGTCAGAACGTTTGTTATTACACTTGAACATCTCAACACCGGACCCAGAAGGCAATGAGATTGCCATATACAAGGGTGTCTGTGACGTAAAGATCATGGAAGGAAGGGATATCAACATCAGGTACGCATCACCAAATAGTCTCTCAAGCATTGACAACATAAATGTGATTCTGACTGAAGCTAATCAGATAACAATACCTGCTTACAATGATTCTCAAGTCTGGATTGACCCGGCTAGGAGCCCATTTGTCTACAACCGTTGTGACTCACCGCCACTGGAGACTTACACCATACATGAGAGTAATGACAACCATATTACATTGGAACAGCACAACACGTACATTACTCAAAATGTTTATAATTACAATGAAGCTATTCAGTACTCTCCCGTCTGTGAAGAACAAAAGTCAGTCAAAAAGATACAAGAAAATGTGCGGAATTCAGAAACCCATAACTTGTATGAGGACGAAGAGCTTGAATGTGGGGTGTTCCTGTCTCAGTTGTCTGAAGAGATTAATGAGAAAGATGCTAGGGCACGAGACGAGAGGAAGTTTGTTGGTCTGCAGACGGACAATGGAGCGTTGAAACAGCTGATGTCCACAAATATACAGTCTGTGTCGAGGCAGCAGAAGACTATATTGTTTTTAGGTCATGACTCTGGGTCTGGACAAACGGTACAGAATATTGCCATCAATGATCCTTCATTGGAGTGTGTCGGAGCTGGTGAAGTGGAGAGTGAATTTACTATAGGTAAGTCATTGTTTTATAATATTTACTACTTTTATATGTTTCCTGATAATTGAATAGTATAATAATACAGGCTGTAAGGGTAAACAGTCTTGTCATTCCAACCATGGGTAGTTGACTTAAATATAAAAATAAATGACCGAACACAACAAAAAAAAAACGTAATTTTCATTAAAAGATTTTAAAAAGTTTCTATCCGACACCGTGCTCTCTAGCGAAACAGCTGACTGACTGAGGAAGGGGTCGTGCTCGCGGCCGGTCAGGTCCCATCCCGTACCCCCCGCCCGTGTTGAGACGCAAGTTCGTTGCCCTAGCGCATAGGACAACGAACTTGCGTCTCTTGTGGTAAAATGTAGATTAAAAAAAAAGAAAAAAAAAGTTGTAATTTTCCATTGATTTTACGTTCCATAAATGAAACCTAACCACTGGTTGCAAGGATAACGGTGTTTACCCTAACACCCTGTATTATTATCATAATTGTTTAAAAATATTAAGTTGTTGAATAAGTTATTTTCAACAACAAAAATTATTACTTACCTACGTATTTAAAATGCTCATTAATTAACTTGATTAAAAGTTACAATTTGATTATATTTATGATGCTTATGTACACACGGCTACACATCAAGCTTTACATTTCCAGTTTATACTGATCTCGCATTGTATAGGATTTCCGTAAAATGCGAGGTCAGCATAATTATACTGGGAATGTATAGCTTGATGTGTATCCGTGCGTACAGTTCGATTCAAACTTAATGGCGGCTCGGAACATGAGGAGAGGCGCTGCGCAATAACAATTTCAAGTGTCAGCGGGGCGGGTGGGGTGAGGAGTGGGGTACTGCGCAGCGTGTAGCTAACTTCCGAGCCGCCATTAAGTTTGAATCGAACTGTAATTTAACTGTAATAAATAAAAGATACCTACAGTTAAACTAATAGGTAGGTACCTAAGATACATGTAGGATACAATACATTGTACCTATTAGTATTATTAAAAGTACCTACCTACCTAAACGGTAGACAGGTACTTACTTACCCATAATTTTAATTAACCTATTTATATTTAAGTTGATTATTTCATTTGAAATAAGCAGTAACCCTAAAAAAGGGAAAATAGAAGAAGTACCTACCTTCTTCTATCTTCCTTTTTTAGGGTTCCGTAGTCATTTAAAAAAATATGATGATAGAAATATCATCATATTTTTTAGTGACTTGTTGTATTTTGTGAATTATGGGATGTTTTCGGTTACAAGTTACAAGACAACCGCAATAATACTTAATATCTTTGTTTCGACAAATACTTACTATGAAATACAAACTTATTTTTGAGGTCGGTAGGTAAAATCAATTCTGTGCATGCGTAAATTATGGAACCAAGCCTTCCCTGTGCGTGGTCTTACACGCACATGGCGGTTTTTTTTTCACTTTCGCTAGTCCGTAAACATTCAAATAAATGATTTCAGGGGACTCCAACATTACAAACAATCCACGCGCGAAAAAATACCAGTGCAACAAATGCAAACAAATATTTGACCAATTATCTGCCTTTAAACTGCACGTGGTCAGTAGCCACCGGCGCTCCGCCTCCGGCAACCTAAAGTTCATGTGCACAGAATGCGGGAAAAGTTTGAAGAACCAAGAAAAGTTTGAGCAACACTGCCTCGGTCACGGCGACCCAGATCTGGAATGTAACAAGTGCCACAAAGTCTTCGCGTCAAAATTCACCTTACGCAATCACCGTAAGATACATTCTAGAATGTTCGCGTGCAGCTACTGTGCAAAGAGTTTTGCCACGATGGAGGAATTACACGCACATTCATCAAAAATTCACTTCAAATTTATGTGCGAAGCGTGTTCGTTTGTTTGCGAAACTTCATCTGAGCTGACAGCTCACCAAAGAGCTCATAATAAGACCAGCTCGAACTCTTCGACGAGCTCCAGTGAATCTGAATTCGCTGAAGGCGTGTTTGAGGGGAGTTTCGAGGGGCTAAGTGATATTTCGGTGGCAGAAGAGTTAGTCAAACAAGAGGAGGATGAACATCTACAAACTCCTGACTCGGTTATCGCGAAAGTGATGTCCAACAATATATTTCAATCTCAATCCAAGACGAGCAAGACACAGAGGAAGTATAACAAGGTAGGTATGCTAAGCTTAAGTCATATTATGTTACAGAAATGTTAATTTTTTACATCTTAATTAGTGCCTTTCATCCTGAAACCAAGGTTTAAACTCATTACGAGAAATTAAAATTAGTCTTTTCTATCTCAGTCACCATGTGTCTTTCACAAAAATGGCGTAAAAGGTACCTACATAATGTCAAGGAGGATATAACTTTCTCTGTTCATCTAAAAGTCATGAACTCATGATAGATAGCCCAGAATAAAAAAAGTTTTTTTGTCCATTTTCCTTGATGTCAGGTCATTGCAGCCGTCTATTATCAAATCCATGTTCAGCTGTGGACTTACAAGGTCTGATGCGATTTAATATGATCTTAACTGTCCATTGTTATTCCCTACTTAGTAACGTCGACGCTGCCCGCAGCGCTGTAGGTACCTAATAACGATTTCGCCAAGCAGAATAACGTATGGATAAATGTCACCTATGTTCTATACAACTTAAAAACCTGTTCTGAGCCGCAAGTATTACATAATTAACGCAGTAATAATATTTTTCCAGACTTGCGAAGTGTGTCTAAAAAAGTTTGACCGGATCGGAGACCTCAAGAGGCATCTCATCGAGCACGTGATAAGGAGCACCCTGGCCAAGAACCCAGTGAACAAGTTCGGGGTCCTCAACATCCGCTGCGAGATCTGTCAGGAACGGGTATTTTCAAAAATCGATAGATACAAAGCCCATTTGAGGGAACACGCGAAGCTCACTCTCTACAAGTGTACCTTTTGCGATAAATCCTTCAGTGACTCGAGCAACTTTTCTAAGCACAAAAAAATCCACGGCACCACCTACTTTCAATGTGACATGTGCCAACGTAAGTTCAATTCCAAGAAAATGATCACTCAGCATATGGAGTACCATAACAAAACTCAGCCAATGAAATGTCAATATTGCGATAAAGTGTTCCACTTTGAGTCTATGCTCAATAAGCATATGAGATGCTCGCATACCAAGGTAACGACGAGCAGATTCCGGTGTAGGTTCTGCCGTCAGTACTTCCGAAGTTTGAAGGAGAAGTGGGACCATGAATGGGCAGCTCATAATGCTAGGAAGGTGATCGTGGACTGCCTGTTCTGTGAGTCCAGGTTTAGGAAGTATTCAGAGTTAAAGCGACATTGTATGGAGGAGCATGATACCGTCATACCTCCAGCTAAAAAATCGCTTAGATGGAAGTATACGAAATTGAGAATGATTGAAGATCAGTAGAAGATGGCTGGGCCATGATTTATTTCTGTTTTTTTTGTGGCGTAGAGGTAGAACATTTACAACGAGGATATTAGATTTTTTTTAACAGTAATTTAAAGTTATATCTGTAGGTATTCAATGGGTAAGTGTTGAACGTAAAACTGTTGGCTAGCGTTAAGTAGAAGTAATTGCAAATTTTTTCTAATCGTTAAAAGGCTGTTATTGAGACTGTTTATTTTTAGTTTTTTGTTACTTATATACGTTTCGTTTTTCTAAGCTGACAAGTCATAACAAACTGTCTAAGAACTAAGAAATAGACTCATTATGCACAAATCATTGTGTTGAGTGGAACTGATAGGGTTAAAAAATCCATACTTTCAAAGTCAGGATCTCAAACTTTTTATTTATTTTTAGAAAGATGTAAGTATTTATTTTAGACAATTTTTTTGTTATTTTTGTTTCACATTTATAATCATGTTAGATGTTGATAAAACGTTTTTTTAAATGAAGTAACTAAGATAGTAATAAGTAAGGAGACTATTTAGTTACTTTTGATAATTATTGGGTTTTGGTGGAGGTACTTATACTATTAAAAGTAGGTATTAAAACTACTTAGTACCTATAAGTACATAGTTTTTTCTTCTACAATCACTATTTTGTAATCATAAAGTTCATGAGTTATCAAGGTTGACATTTATTTAGTTTTTAAGTTATTTTGTGAGCTTGTTTGCTGCTTTATTTCTGTTTTAAAAAAAGGAATTGGAACATAACTATATTGTTTATAAGAGTACCTAAGTATTTAAATAAAAATCTATTTGTTACTTATTCTTTTTTTAAGTAAAAAAAAAAGTAAACTTTATTAAATTTATACTTACTTAAATTCCTCATAATTATATACAATTGGACTTTGTCACAGTAAGGCTATTCTTTATTCTTTATCAACTTGTCAATGTTCATACTAAGTACCTATTTATTATCTGTACCTACTTACTTCAAGACTGGTCAAATGAATTTACTTCAATGTTGAAAATGTGTCAAACCAGTTTTAATCCGCGGCAAATGTTAGCTTCATAAAATTTACCGCGGATTATGGTAGGTATGCCTTATCATAGTTATCATCGAGGACTGACTTCCTCTTAGACCTGTGGGGTAATCACTGGCACCGGTGGGCGTGGTGATTATAACCGTCACCTCCCAGTACAGCTGATAACTTGAGACGAGGGACAGTTTGTCATTACAGTACAGTACTATACACTGCCTGCCATAAATCTCATAATTCAAACATCGCGGGGACTTTATGCGCAATGGTGGCTGCGTTGTTAGTAGTGGTCATAGTCGGTGTGTAAACACGGCGCCTGTACACAAGCGGTATTCTCGCGCATGACCTTGGCCGGCGCGCATGCGCGGTGTCGCGGCCTGCCGACCCATCCAGCCACACTTCGGCGGCGCTCGGTCGGCCTCCCTCAGTCCGCGACAGCGCTCCGCCGCGGCAGCGTCTCTCACCGCGAATGCGGGATAACGCGGGCGCGTGATAACACAAAAAACCTCACCTTAATCAAATAAATACTATTCCTGTCGATATCGCGGCGTAGATAGTTGTTATTGTGTGTGTCGTGGGCCCCAGAGCACGGAATCGACACTTTCCTAAGGTTAGTATGGCGATAATCTTTTAAGCTGTCACGTTTCGACAATTCAATGCGCTGTTAATAGGTTCAATCCATACCCGGTTTGTTTGTCTGTCTGTTTGTTGATGTATAGTTGCGATCGGACTGTGGATCGTTAGTTTTTTATTGCACAGCAGCACAGAGGTAATGGTCTAATGGTGTCTTTTAACGAGTGCCTCTGCCTGATTTACACTTAAAATTCTATCGAAACTGAAGGATTTCTTTGTCTAAACAGTTCTCTATTTAGTCTACGTGAAAAACGGCTTCTGGCGTAAACAAAAACTGTGTATTTCAAGAAAAATAAATATTTACAATGATTGACACAAAAGGTTGAGAAACACAAGTCGATCTGTCAAAATTTTGACAGATAGCCGAAATTACAGAACAGCTCTTGTAGCTAAGTACTTACCACAAACTATTTTAACCGCAGAGTAGATTATTTTATGAAGAAGTATCTAAATTTAGAACTGATTGGACTGAAATACAAACATTCCTGTTACACTAGAAATTCGTAATGGTAGGCAACAATTGATCGCTACCAATCAATGTTACTTCGTTTACATTATATTGTGTGCTATTTATTTTTAGGGCCGAAAGGTAAATAAATTGATAGTCAATAACTAATGGTAGGTACTTTCGTAACTTTATGTTACTTTTTAGAGAACAATATTCATCGTTATCTTTCTGTTATCAATTTTTCAGCTCTTTACGCAAAAAAAAAAACAATAAATATTGAATTACCTAATTATTAAAAAAAAAACAAATGAAAGTGAAAAACACGTATAAAATAGTGCCTAATCCTTTCGTCACTTACTAAAAGGTCTCAATACGCCACCTTAATTTCATGCGCTCTGAAATGACTTCCGATCTAAATCATCTCAGGCGCCGAAAAAATAAGTTGACGGCCTTTATGTCAATTGTCACCTAGTGAAGAGGATCCATCCATGTCATAATTTATATCTACAAAGAGCTGCCTTTTATTATATTGTCTAATAAAGTACAAAGAGCAAAGATTGGTACTTATTTTTGTTTTTAATGAATAAACTCAGCGAAGGACCGATTTAAAAAAAAAATCACCAGTAGAACCCTATCGATTTCACGCGAACGAAGCCGCTGGCGGAAGTTATTCACGTATAAATAGATGGGTCGATACCTAGGTAACCTTTTCTCCCGAAGTCTAAACGGCTAGATTTTTGCTTAGAATAAGAGAGTTCAAGTTACGAGCGACGGTTGCTCCGTTTCTACAGTTCTTAGTCTAGCTAGGAAATGCACAGAGACCCGGTACGAACCATTTGGGTATCTTGGAATGAAAAATGTCTGATTTATTTTGGCAGCTGGAATTGATTGCTAATATCTTAGTAGTAGTATAACGACAGATCCTACTTACTGATATGCAAGGATCGACACAGCTCAAAAACCTGATTCAATTTCTTGTTGCGATTGCACAATAGGTCAGTTGCTCAGGGTACTAAACAGCATAATCCGCATCGGCATTTTGTCTACCTAATTAACACTTGGGACACTAAACGCCCATAGGTGTTATGACAATAAAACTTCTATTGTGTCTCGTTCAGTATCCTTGAATTTCACCAATGAAACTAAACGCGATCAGCACATCTAAGCCTCGTTCAAGAGCTGTCATCATTCGTGTGGAGTATTGACACGGGCAGGTCCTGGCAGCTCTTGATCTCGGTTAGGTACTGATCACATACAGTTTTATTGGTGAAATTCGCCCTTAGTCAGCTGGGGGTACTCCATGAACCACAAAGCGATTGCGGAGGCTTCAAAGAGGGTGGGAAATCATCGAATGACTTCTCCCGCTCTTGGCGGAGCGGCAGGGCGTGTCAGACTTTTACTAACTAAAACCCACGCGTGTTCCTTCAGTTGCCTGTTGCCAAGGGTCCCGGTATCCCTTTCGGACTTTCCCGCAACCCTGGCAGGACGATGACCCATCGTTTTGTCCCATATATTCGCGAGATCAATGATAACGCTGTCGACGTGGCTGAATTCTGGTCGAAACTCATCGGTACGTCCGTCGTAAGAAGTCTAGCTTTGATTTGGCTTCAGTCTACACTAGGAGCGGCTTAGGGCGTATTTCATTACCGAAACTGAACGCACATCTAAACCGCGTTCAAGAGCTGTCAGTGTCAATATTCCTCAACAAGGATGACACTGAAGACTCTTCACCGCAGTTTAGATGTGCTGATCGCGTTCAGTTTTATTGGTGAAATTGGCACTTAGCCGTTTTACGCTCGGGCGATTATTTATCGCGCACTGGATTTTCAATTCTCGGTGTTGAGCAGTGACTTGAAAATCCAATGGGCGATAAAAATCGTGTGTGGGGATACGAGGGGCTACGCTCTTTCTTTAGCTGGTACACACGGCTACACATCAAGCTATACATTTCCAGTTTACGCTGATCTCGTATTGTATAGGATTTCCGTACAATGCGAGGTCAGCTTATACTGGAATAGTATAACTTGATGTGTAGCCGTGTGTATCACCAGCCATCGTCCACCACATTACAGCCATCATCAGACACTGAGTAATTACGTTTCTGCTAAAACCACAAAGAAAGCTAAAGTAATAATATTGGCACCTATCTTAAATAAATAAACGAATTGGAAGCCATTACCTTCTCAAGTTCCCAACTACAATTGCAGTTGATTAATTAGAAAAGTTTCCAATCGAGCACTTTCAATTTCTCTAGTTTTCAATTAGAACCCAGTCAAGTAGGTACCAGCACTACCTTTCTCCGATGACATTTGAGACCTTTTCTAATTAAAGTTTCTTCAGAGTACTTTGTGTTATTTGAAACCCTCAACCCTCACTCGTTAATAATAATAAAAAAAGATGAATTTATCGATTAGTTCGTTGAGGTGCAAGAGAAGGTCGTCTGGCACATCTTTTCCTGATAGTTCCGAAAGGTTTTGACCTGCACGCGTAGCATGGCGCTTTCTATCTCTACGAAGAATAGACATAGCTATTTCTATGCAAAGTGACAGTTCGTTTCTTCATTTTTGACATCCACCGTAGCAATCTTTCTACAATCTGTCATTTTGCCTTTCATTTCTAACGATCTTTGTCTAGGTCTTTTTGTATGTAGACTATTTCGGAAGAAAGTTTTCTATCCTTACTGTCAAAATCACACTGACAACCGATAAATCCTATGATAAAACAAAGAATTCCGAGTCGAATTATGTAAAAGAGTGAATTTCGTAAAAAGTGCAGTTGACTCTTTCTATTTTGCTGCCGTCTCGTACCGTCTACTGTCTACAGGAAACTTCATTTTTGTCTACTCTCCCTCGACAAAACGGTGCTCATGCTACGCCTGTTGGTAACCGTTTTAATACGACATGTACACACGGCTACACATTTTCCATCATATTCCAGTATAAGCTGACCTCGCATTGTACGAAAATCCTATACAATGCGAGATCAGCTTAAACTGGAAATGTATAGCTTGATGTGTAGCCGTGTGTACAGACCTATGCTGTTTACCATAACATAACATCACGCCTGTATTCCCCGAAGTGTAAGGCACGGTGTACGGGTGTAGGTACTTATAATAGGTACACACGGCTACAGATCAAGCTATACATTTCCAGTTTATGCTGATCTCGCATTGTATAGGATTTCCGTAAAATGCGAGGTCAACTTATACTGGAAATGTATAGCTTGATGTGTAGCCGTGTGTACACCCACATTTCGCCAATTATGTTTCATCACCAGGGTTGGATTTAGGTGTGTTGAAAAAGATAGTACAAAAAAATGAAAAGGATAGTATTTGTAAAAAAAGATAGTACACTTTCATTATTTCATTAAAATTGTAAAGTTCATTAAAATGAACACCCGATAAGGCAAAATTTACTTTGGGGTGGATACTCCCGGTCTATCGTCATTTTCAGAACCTTCAGAACCATCAGTGTTACCACTTTCCATAATAAAATCACTAAAAACGTTTTATTTTACACAAAAATTCGCAAGCCATTGTTAAAAAATTGAGCAAACTTTGATTGAATTTCGAATAGAATGGAAGGAACGAGATTAGTGGAAAGAGAGAAGTGTACCTACTGCGGAGGATAATTGGGGAATCCCCGCCCTTAAACCCAGAAAACATCGCAAGATCAGAACACGCACGGTCGAAATATTCATAATATGACGAAAAACTAAGCATTCGGGAGCAAACATAAAATTATAGTATTTTAGCGTACTATCCTTAGATGTGGATAGTATATAGTACAAAGGGCGAAATTATAGTATAAATACTATAATTATAGTACAAAATCCAACCCTGTTCATCACCATCATCATTTCAGCCGTATGACGTCCACTGCTGGACAGTTATGTTTAAGTCCCATGTAATAGGGGGCGAGCCTTTTGCCATCAACCGGGCACAAGTACCCAATAACACTTTGCCTGACCTGGGAATCTAACCCAGGACCTCATGCTCAGCAGTAGCGCTTGCGACCACTAGACCAACGAAGCAGTTGTTTACACTAATTATCCTGAAATTGTTGATACTGCAAGCTTGATGGAATCATGGGGATTGAGCCGCTCTTAGCAAGGTGTAGACACGATTTACAAAGTATTGCAAAAATTATAATTATCTCTTTTGGGAGTCAAGATCATCAGTCTGCCTAGCCTTTTTCCAACTATGTTGGGGTCGGCTTCCAGTTTAACCGAATGCAGCTGAATATCAGTATTTTACATGGATCGACTGCCTATGCAGCCTATCTGGGGGTCTACCACCACCGCTTACAGCAGTATTATATTAATATTACTTCAGTGTAGGAAAGAGATGAAGCTCTACAGGACGTATAGCTACATCTCTTTCCCCCACTGAAGTAAGATTACAATAATACTGCTGTAAGCGGTGGTGGTAGGCCCCCCCTGATCGGCACACCCCAGTTAAGGCTCTTACATACTGGGGCGATTCGTAGCGCGACGCGACGCCGCCGCATTGTTCGCCGTGAAATTTTCTCAGAAATTGTTTTGTTAAAATTCGCGTCGCGCGGCGAATCGCGCCCGTATGTAAGAGCCTTTATTGGGTAACACAATGCCTTTTGGGCTATTCGTCTCAATTAGTATTGACGTAACTAACAACTGCTCATTGTTTAATAACAACTTCACAGCACGTCTATTTCCTGATCTGCTGAAAATCATCAAATCAAGTTGTTTATTATTCTCGTCGAGATAAAAATATTATTCGGAAAACGATCGGTGTGTAGACACAAGTGCTATTAAAACATACGATTTTGGGAAAACGTGGATGTTTTTCCGATTAACGATATGAGGATAAAAATTTAAATTCATAGGTTTGTCTATTTCTGGTTCATTACTAATGATGTTCTCTGTTTTGTTAGAACCATAAAACAACCATTTGAGCTCGAAGAACTGTATTGAAATTAAATCAAATTTTTATTTCGGACACAAATATCCATATAGTGTTAGTAACATACAAAAAATAACTTATTGCCTAGTGTAAGTATAAATCAACCTCCGCAAAAACTGCTGAATAATCGGAGAGCCCAAGGTCTAGGCCACAGTCTTCAGGATGCTGTTCCGAGCCGACTTCCCCTCACTCTCCTCAGTAGCGACGTCGTTTTTTTGCCTATAATTGCATGGAAGCCGTCGGTGCGGGCTTGCGCAAACATTTCCGACGCACTAAAGTAACGAGGCAGCCTCAACAACATCCTTTTTTTTTTTTTTTTTTTTTGAGGGTGGGAAATCATCCAATGACTTCTCCCGCTCTGGGTGGAGCGGAAGGGCGTGTCAGACTTTTACTGACTAAAACCCACCCGTGTTCCTTCAGTTGCCTGTTGCCAAGGTCCCGGTATCCCTTTCGGACTAACCCGCAACCCTGGCAGGCATCGGTCCTAGCGGACCCCGCCAATTGTGAGGGCGAGCTACCCATTGCTCGCCGTCCGCAAGCCCGCGCCTATGGTGGCCGGGAATCCGCCTGGGATTCCCGACGCCCAGGGCGTCTCCAGCGGCGGCGGCGGTTAGGGGCGTGAGGGCGCAAACTTTGCCTCTCCCTCACGCGTTCCACCTCCTCCTTCGCGAGCATTACTGCTTCGCAGAAGGAGGTGACTGCTTCCCATGCCCTCTCGCTCCGTACCATGGCCTGGACCAGAGCCGGACGCGAGAGGTCACCGCCGCCAATCGCCTCCAAGAGAACACGGCGGGGCTCCGCCCAAGCGGGGCAGACCTCCACCGTATGCTCCACCGTGTCCTCCGGGCGATCCACTCAACAACATCCTGGGGTACTATTATGAAGTATTAATGCCATCATTATTCCACTGTACGCCTACTCACATACCCTCTCATCACTTCCACACACACACCCCAACACAAAATACAGCATACCCTCATCCCACATGCACCTTGAACTCCACTACTCTTCATACAATTTTTTATTTTTATTAATTTTTTCTTCTCTTCCAACAAATAGTTTGCCCTTTAACATAAAAACGTAACTTACAATATGTTTTTTATTTATTAATGTTTTTGATGATATTTTTACCTGTAGGGGGAGTCCCTGGTGTCCTGAAATACAAGTCACGGCTTAGTTTAGGCACCAGTCTCCCACAAATGAACTTTGTCATCATCATAATTATTATTTTTCCATTTTTAAGTTTTAGTCATTAACTGTTATTTGTGGAAGAAAAATAAACATGTTTTTTTTTTTTGTTACTATTAAAACGGGTTGGTGCTAGCGGCCTTGTCTAGCTCCGTGTCTCTCTCTCACACTGGAAAAATGGTGGCATTAATAGTTCATAATACGGCACCTGAAAGCATTGTTATATTGGACGCGCAGCATCCAGCGATCTTTTAGTATAAATGACCCATAGACTGCCCGTGTACAAACTTTGGCAATAAGCCTTGAAAAGTGTTACTTTTACTTGGTCTGTACACCGCGCAAATCTACGGGACAACATATTGTATTGGTATGGAATCGATAAAAATCCTTTGCAAAGCTCGCCAAGGTTCTATCATGATTTTCATTCATGACACAATAACAACACGTTTCTTCTCAAAAAAAATGTTATGGTTATTTTGTTTGAAACCGAACTAAATAGGATTACCTAACTTGTATGACAATGATCTTATTTTTAACCGACTTCTTCAAGATGGAGGAGGTGCTCAATTCGTCTATGTTTTTTTTTTTTGTGTGTATGTTACCCGATTACTCCGCCAATTATGAATCGATTTTGATGATTCGTTTTTTGTTTGGTAGGTCATGCTTCAGAGGTGGTCCCATATAAATTTTATTAATTTTGCTTGCGTAGTTTTTGAGTTAGCTTCAATAATTACGTATTTTTCCCACTTTGCGATGTTGATGACATGTTAATTGACTCCGTCACATAGCAAATAACGGTATACGAATTTGTGTGGGGTAGTTACCACAACTAAAAAGTGAAAAATAAAAACATTTTACAAAAAAAAAAAACAACCGACTTCAAAAAAAGTGAAAAATAACTTTAATTTCGGAAATCGGTGGCAAAAAACGAAAATTGAAAAGCAAAGACACCGACTTCCGAAATTTAAGTTATTTTTCACTTTATTAGTGTTTTTTGGAAGATGGTAGTTTTTTTTTTTGGAATATGTTTTTATTTTCTTCATTATACTCATGATCTTCATAAGCTCCAAACAAAATCAGTCGTCTGTGGTCCATTGGGAGATTCTCTGAGCACTTGTGTTTTTATGTAGGAAATCAATCGATGTTCAAAGTCAAAGTCAAAGTCAAATAATTTATTTCAAATAGGCACATAATATGGCACTTTTGAACGTCAAACAAAGAAATAGAATTGATTCTAGTTGCCCCTTCCAAAAGGTAGTTTTCGTATGGAGAAGAATGGGCAAGAAACTCCACCGTTACTCTTTTAAAAATGTTTTACAATATTTTGTATACATTAATTATATAATTATATGTGAAGACGATGCATCTATAATAAGATTACTGTACCACAAAAGGTAGAAAGAATTATAAATGGAGCAATAATGAATAGATTAATTACCAGATACATGGTGCTCACATATTCACAAAGATTGTAAAAGTATACGATATTACAATAGTCCTAACATTGTTACAAGTAGTACATACAAATAATAAATAAAAAATAACTAAATTAGCTATCAGTTTGATTTTGTCCAGATTTTGTTCCCCTTGCTATGGGGAACTAGGTATTACCAGTAAAGTAAATTGCTATAGAAAAACGCTGAAATATAACATTACATCACGCCTGTAATACCGGAAGGGTTAGGCAGAGGTGTTCTTATAGTACACCCACATTTCGCCAGTTATGTTTAAGTCCCATGTAATAGGGTGCGAGCCTATTGCCATCAACCGGGCACAAATCCAGACTCAAGGCTGCTACTGAGAAATTCCTAATGAAAAACCCAATAACACTTTGCCTGACCCGGGAATCGAACCCAGGACCTCATGCTCAGCAGCGCGACCATTAGACCAACAAGTAACAACTGAAAACCATGTAAAAACCAATCCAAATATATCCATGACACGGCAATACCTACAGTTAAGTATAGTTAAAATGAAAATAAAATAAACATAGTGGGCCAACACAAATAATATTGTTTTGTTGATAACAGGTGATAAGCTCGTGATAATGCGTTTAGTCATAAGTAGTTTACCGTGTGACCAATCTGTGAATTTGTGGTGGACGAGTCATGGTTTAAAACTGATTGAAATAACTGTACCTACAAGTAGGTACATTATTTTATAATTTATCAATTCAACCAGCACCAACACCACAACCAACAGTCACAATCTGTTTAATTTTGACAGTTCAGCAACATTCAATGCGTTATTTACCTACGTTTTTGAGCAGTCAAATTTTTTTGGCAGTCAAGTTCTAGTCAAGCCAATTTTTGGCAGTCAAGTTCTAGTCAAGCCAATTTTTGGCAGTCAAGTTCTAGTCAAGCCAATTTTTCAAGTCAAGTTCAACGGTAATTTTTTACAGTCTGTATTTCGGTGAAAAATGGTTATATTGACACCTCATTGACACTTAAAAAAAAGTATTTTGAAGTTTTAAGATTCAATTTTTTTTATTTTTGGCAAAAATCTAGGAGCTACGGTTCTCATGCAATACTAACAGATAGCGCGAAAAATTAATATTGCAATTTTTTTCATTTTTATTTGTCCAGAGGCTTGAAAAAAAAATGTCAACGAGTTTTCGGAATATTATAGAAATGTAGCAGCACCAAAACCCGGAAAATTTTGAAAGTGGTCTACGAAAATTAAAAAAATGGAAGCCTTTGGTCTAAACACTGTTTAGACGGTGCAACGTTTCTTCAAGTTATTGCATGGCACTGACAATCCTTACTATACAGTATGCAAGGGTAAACACCATTGTCACTCAAACCATGGGTAATTGGGTAGTTGACTTAAATTTAAAAATAAAAGACCCAGTAACACCAAAAAAAAAACCTTATTTTCATTAAAAGATTTTAAAAAGTAAATATCCGTCACTGTCCCGATACTCATGGATACGCGCTCGAGAGAGCTGCGAAACAGCTGACGGCCGGTCAAGTAACGCCCCTCGCGCCCTGCCCGCACTGCCCGCCGCGTTGAGACGCAAGTTCGTTGCCCTTGAGTATAGGGTGAAATATTTTTGTGGAAAAATGTAGATTTTCTTTAAAAAAAAGTTTTTTTTTTCGATTGATTTTACGTTCTATAAAAGAAACCAAACCACTGGTTTCAAGGATAATGGTGTTTACACTAACACCCTGTATATATACATATTTAATACTAGCTTCTAAATTTCATTTCAATCGCGACAGACAGACAGATACTTTCGCATATATAATCTTTACTGTCTGTCTTTCTGTCTGTCGCGCTTTCACGCCAAAACTACTGAACCGATTTAAATGAAAGTTGGTACACAGGAAGTCTAGAGCCTGAGAAAGGACATAGGCTACTTTTTATCGACATACACAACGCGGGCGAAGCCACGGGCGGAAGCTAGTCAATTATATACTGCCGGAACAACTATCACTAATATTCTCTAGCCATACCATACAAATATTTGTTCCTAACAGAATTCGAATCAAACCCTCCCCAACCCGCTCAAGATGGTATTGTTTCAATCACTTATCCCCTACAAGTAGCTACATATAGATTGCCCTTTCCTATCAAGTGCTAATTGAGTTATTTATTATCTATTCTACGACTTACGTCTATTTATTGGGTATACGGTTCAACCAAAATAAACGCAGCAAGGAATGGTAAAGGCTAGAGCAGACTGGAGCGAAACGCGCCGCAACGCAAATCATTACAAAAATATTCTCCTTCACCACTTTTGGACATTTTCTATGAACCAACGCAAAAAACAGGCGGGCCGCACCGAATTTTTTTGTATGAAAATGCGTTTGTGCATAATAAAAATTTTTCTTTCTTTCTTTCTTCTTGTCTTTCTTACATTTCACCCCGAAAAGCTTTGGTTTCTTAATGCTACGACTACACTTCGCGATATCGCGAACTTTTCTTCGTGCGCTCTCTATTGCTCAGCGAGTAATCGAGGGGTGTGCGAGAGAGAGCGCACGAAGAAAAGTTCGCGATAACGCGAAGTGTAGCCGTAGCATAAGAAAGCGGTGAAATGTCACACAATATTGGCCGTTCACAAATACAGAGCTTTTTTAACACCTTAATTTCAAGTAGGTACTGGTGAAAATTACTGATTTTCATGACGGACTTTATTATGACGGACGGAACCACTTCCTAGGAACACAAAAAGCTTTGCGGCTGTAATGTGCCGACATTGAATAATTCACTTTTCTGTTTACACGATGCTTCTTTCAAATCGAAAGGCGAATGCGAACCGTGTAAAGGCTCCCGCAGACAGACGCGACGCGACTCTGGTGGAAGAATTTCTATGGCGTCTAAAAAGAAATTCTTCCACCAGAGTCACGTCGCGCCTGTCTACGGGAGCCATAAGTCTGGCATAATGTTAACGTAGTCAGTGTTTTGATTTCACGCTGCGTAATCAGTAGGCTACTGATATCAATCAGTTATTGGCTCAATCAGTTCATGGGTGTATCCGTAATCAGTAGGCTACTGATATCAATCAGTTATTGGCTCAATCAGTTCATGGGTGTATCCGTAATCAGTAGGCTACTGATATCAATCAGTTATTGGCTCAATCAGTTCATGGGTGTATCCGTAATCAGTAGGCTACTGATATCAATCAGTTATTGGCTCAATCAGTTCATGGGTGTATCCGTAATCAGTAGGCTACTGATATCAATCAGTTATTGGCTCAATCAGTTCATGGGTGTATCCGTAATCAGTAGGCTACTGATATCAATCAGTTATTGGCTTAATCAGTTCATGGGTGTATCCGTAATCAGTAGGCTACTGATATCAATCAGTTATTGGCTTAATCAGTTCATGGGTGTATCCGTAATCAGTAGGCTACTGATATCAATCAGTTATTGGCTCAATCAGTTCATGGGTGTATCCGTAATCAGTAGGCTACTGATATCAATCAGTTATTGGCTCAATCAGTTCATGGGTGTATCCGTAATCAGTAGGCTACTGATATCAATCAGTTATTGGCTCAATCAGTTCATGGGTGTATCCGTAATCAGTAGGCTACTGATATCAATCAGTTATTGGCTCAATCAGTTCATGGGTGTATCCGTAATCAGTAGGCTACTGATATCAATCAGTTATTGGCTTAATCAGTTCATGGGTGTATCCGAAATCAGTAGGCTACTGATATCAATCAGTTATTGGCTTAATCAGTTCATGGGTGTATCCGAAATCAGTAGGCTACTGATATCAATCAGTTATTGGCTCAATCAGTTCATGGGTGTATCCGAAATCAGTAGGCTACTGATATCAATCAGTTATTGGCTCAATCAGTTCATGGGTGTATCCGAAATCAGTAGGCTACTGATATCAATCAGTTATTGGCTCAATCAGTTCATGGGTGTATCCGAAATCAGTAGGCTACTGATATCAATCAGTTATTGGCTCAATCAGTTCATGGGTGTATCCGAAATAAACTGAAGCTAGTATATTGATTAGTAGTTTGTAGTACAGCTCTTTGGGTAAGCATGCATAGCATAATATACCTAAGCAATAAGCATAACCAATCAGCCTTTAATTTTCCCGCTGTTGGGAACGAGCACACTAATTGCGTCATACACGATCAATCAGAATCGAAATCGGTTTGAAACAGATGTCTAATCCAGGGCCGGATTTAAAGGCGTGGAGGCTCTGGGGCAACCAAGAAGTGGAGGGCCCCTAAAATTTTATGGAAAAGACGAAACAAAAAAAGATTTAATTCGGAATATCAAAGTAATTCAACGTATCATTTTTACCCAGGACATGAAAAGAAAATTAAAAAAGGTTCCTTGTAAATTAATATTGATTTATATTAAAAAAAAACATTGTGGCCCCGGGCTATGGCCCCTGTTGCCCCGCCTTAAATCCGGCCCTGGTCTAATCCATTGCTTCATAAGTTCGAAAAAAACATCTGCTCAACCATATTATGCTCAACAACGTAAACAACGCAATGAATGTCATTGAACTGTCAAAATTAAACAAATTAGTCTTAATCGGTTACGAAAATAAATTGCGCAATTAGATAGCAGGTCCGACCTTGGAAAGTCCTAACAAAAAACCGGACATTTCCAAAAAAGTCCGGTCATTTTACCTGCAGGCAATACAGGTTAGTTTAGTTAGATTGATCCTATATTACGATCTTCATAGGAAGGATGCTAAAACACAGTCTACAATCACGTATTTATATTTATATTTTTCTTAGTCATAAAATATGCAGAGAAGTTGGTATGGGCGTTACTCAAAAAGAGGTAGGCTACTGCCCTACTATTGATGTCGGGACGTTGTATACATGCTAGTCGCGCGGTAAATTCGGTATGCGCGATGCAGGATATGGCGTGCCGTCAGTGTGATGTTCGCATGTGGCGATTTAGATACACACACTCTTTTAAAATATCTTGTTAATTTTGACATGGGGTAACTTAAGAAAGATATTATAAAGATTACTTACGAAAAGTACTTAGGTGAGTTCATTTGCATTACGGAATTTTGAAAATAAAATTAAAAACCAAACCCTTGACATGAGCTACAATTCCACATACCAACATTGCAGAAGTGATCAAACTCCTTGGTAAAACTTAATCAACATAAACTATCATTAACATAATTATAAAACAAACTCCTCCGCCGCGTGTCTGTTCGCGATAAACTCAAAAACTACTGCACCGATTTTCATGCTGTTTTCACCAATGGATAGAGTGGTTCTCGAGGAAGGTTTTAGTATAAAATAACCGACATATACGCGGGCAAAGCCGCGGGCATCAGCTATTGTGAAGATTATACGTAGGTACCTGAATTGTTGACTTCAATCGGCGCTTTCCTCGGAAATGTTCGGGAAAACAGTAGGTTCAATAAAAAGAAAAACACCTCCAAAGAGAATTAGAGGCTTTAAGGCGCTTACATACTGGCGCGATTCGCCGCGCGACTCGAATTTTAATAAAACAATTTCTGAGAAAACTTCACGGCGAACAATGCGGCGGCGGCGTCGCGTCGCGCGGCGTATAGAGCCAGTATGTAAGAGCCTTTATAGTCATTGCATACCTCATGAACATTTAATTCTTTTTTATGAAACAGATATTAACAAATTTTTTATGTCGTAAAAATATAAATAATCCAGTAGATAGGTACGTAGTCGTACAAACGGATGTTATATTTTGTAATCAGAATCACACATAGCTACGGTCAGTTTAAAAATAATTTGTTTCCTGTTTTTTCAACGAATGCATAGGACCGTGTTTTATTTATACATAATGTAAGTAAATGTATGGTAGATAGATAGAATATGTTTTATATTAGCTGAAACATATTGCCTATTACCTACGCAGTTCTTACGTAGGCAGGTAGGCAAATTAGATATTTAATTTAGTTAACTACATCTTCTTACACGAATCGAAAAGTCGAATAAAATATACTAAAGGAATCATCTTACACAACTTCACGCCTGTAATCCCCGAAGAGTTAAGCATAGGTAGCTATTGTACACTCAAATTTCGCCATGTAATAGGAGGCGAGCCTAAGCCTATTGCCATCAACCGGGCACAGAATCAACCTTCAATCAATCATCAATCAAACAAAAAAAAAACAAAATCAAATACATACTTTTTTTTAAAAACAATCAATCCAATCATCGTATCATGTGTAATAATTATGTTTTTTTAATTAGCTTCGTGGAGGGAGATTTCTGAGAAGCCACAGTTTGCGGCACTGGAGCTGCCGTCATTTAGTGGGATGGTCGACTTGAGGAAACTATTACTACTACTTCGATAGTGAACATTCTCAGTAGCTAGCACCACTGGCGAAATATGTGCAAGCCTCTGCCTAGCCCTTCAGGGAATGCAGGCGCGATGTTTCGATAATAATGTTTACATTGTTTGGAAACAAGTGCGAGTTACGACCCCTGCTCAGGCGCTCCCTGAACGTAGCCGATTTCAGACCAGACAGGAGTTAATAGTAATAGTAATTTATTTCCAAACTTCATTACACGTTACATCAATGTGGTCTCGACCCCTGAACTAGGACATCCTGTTTGACAGGGGTTGAGGTTTCACCAGTTACATGGATCAGCACGAGAAGGCTTAGACTATGTACAACTTACGCTTAATTTTAACAATAATTAAAGGAAAAGTTACAACAAAATGTGAATAAAAAAAAAATATATATATAATAGAAAAGGGCAGAAACAAATGAACAAAATAATAATAGATCTTAACAGTTGCATGTGTGTGATGAGATGTTTGTTGTTTAGTTCCCGAGATATTGTACTTCAGTATCAGAAATTAACAAAAAAAACATTGACTGTTCATATTACTCGCATGAGTAATACATTGAATACCTAGTAGGTAAATAGTAGATACAGGTGTAGGTCCTGTAAACATCAATACTATTTGAAACTGAAAATACACGGAAGGAAAACATCAATTCACACGATGACGGACACAATGGCTTGTGTAACACACATGTGCACAAATCCATAATGTAACAAACTTTAATGTTTTAGAATGCCAGACAGACATTCAACTTTCTTTACGAGTTAGTTTTGTGGCTCATTCTTCGGCCAAAGAATTAGTATTGCCATTTAACGTTGCAAAGGTAATCCTGCCAGTCTTCTGGGCACGTTTTCGAATGACAGTATTGCGGACGAGTATTTCGACGCCTAATGGTTGTATTACAATAGTATTATGTTATTAGTTGTATTACAAAGTAATCACACGAGGTTTGTTTTTGAAGCTAGGATAGCAAGATAATGCTAGTAAGCTAGCAAGATAATGCTAGTAAGCTAGCAAGCTAGTCAGTCTAGCCTAGTACATAACTATCTTCATTTCTAGCTGGCTAGTAAGCTAGTGTGATAGTATTATAGGATGGGGTTCTATTTTTGATTTTACTATCTGTACCCTAATTGCGTTATGCACGATAGTTCATTTGGAATTGGTTTGAAACGAATGTCTAATTTATTGTATATGTTACAGTTAAAACCAGTTTTTAGGAAGAACGCGTTTTCCCTAGTTAGAACTAGTTTTTACTAAATGCCTTTGTTAAAACTAGAACTAACTAATGCTCAAAATTGAATATCGGTTAAAACTAGTTCTTACTAGATAAAACGCGTTTTTCCGAAGCGAGTCAGTGAAAACTGTTCCGATCGAGATTAAGTTCATCGTACCTTATTCTTGGGATCCTGCTGTTTTGCCGAAAAGATTTTGCATACCCAATTTCACTTTTCAATTTTTGATTTTCACTACCCAAACCAATTTTAACAATCTTTTTTTATACCAATGCAATTTTTGAAATGATTTTAGAACGCACATTTTCATTTGGTCAAATTTTTTATTGGCAGAATATTATCAAGGATAATGTCATTTAGACATTTGATCTTTATTCAAATGATTTATTACAGCAAACAATCTTTAGACAATAAACGTTTGGTCAAATGATTTGTTAGGTTAGGTTAGGTTAAAACTGTGACCTCCTACGCACGAGCCGAGCGAGCGAAGCGAGTGGTACCGCGGCAGCGGCCGCGGCAAGTGCCAGAAACGAACAGATTATAGGTATAGAAAAAAAAAATAGGGAAAAAAACAGGCTACCCGAAACTGACGATACTAAATATTTGGCAAATTTTATTTTACGTAAAATGAGTTATTCCAACTGAAATATTTGACTACATAAAAATTGGTAAAAGTACTAGCTTGAGCACTAGCTTCGTGTTGCCGGCTTAGATAGTACCCAATCGTATCATTTTACTGTACGGACTAAGTCACCGCAATGCTATTGGCTTAAAATGTACTAGCATCGTGTAAACAGCACTAGCACGTGTAGCAGCAAGCCAGGATAGAATACAGGGTGTTAGTGTAAACACCGTTATCCTTGAAACCGGTGGTTTGGTTTCATTTATAGAACGTAAAATCAATGGATAAATACAACTTTTTTTTTTAAAGAAAATCTACAATTTTCCACAAGAATATTTCACCCTACCCCGTCTCAACACGGCGGCCGGCGGTTGGCGGGGGCGGGAGGGGCGCGCGGGGCGTTACATGACCGACCGTCAGCTGTTTCGCAGCTATCTCGAGCGCGTATCCATGAGTATCGGGACGGTGACGGATATTTACTTTTTAAAATCTTTTAATGAAAATAAGGTTTTTTTTTTGTTACTGGGTCATTTATTTTTATATTTAAGTCAACTACCCATGGTTTGAGTGACAACGGTGTTTACCCTTGCATACTGTATAGAAAGACAAAAAAAGAAAGAAAGAAAAAAAAATTATTCTGCACAAACAAAACGCACACTGAATAAGAAAAGACATACACTTATACAAAAGTAGCCACAAGCCTCGTATTCAACCAATAAAAAAAATAAAAAAGTTTGACAATATTGCCCATACTTATTTTATTCCACAGAGTTCTAACTTATAGCTTTGAAAAACTAGTCTCGTGTATCTCGGGCATAAGTGTCCTTTTGTTTTAGTATTTATTTGTATAGTGTAAATATCTAGTGTGAGTATTAGTTGTGTAATTTGTATATTTACAAGTTAGGTAAGCGCTGTAAGTATTTGAAATGTAAATAGCTGAAAACGTAAGCACTAGACTTGCAAAATGTTAGTGCGTTTATTCTTCACTGTCTCGCAGCGTTCATTTCGTCTGATGAGCACTTTATTTTTGTTTGTTTACGTGTCGTTTGTGTTTGAGAGTGAAAGACAACGTAGAAAAATATGTTAATACTAGGTTTTGCCCGTGGCTTCGTCCGCGGAGGTCGGATATTATCCCAAGGGGATGTACTACCGGGATAAAAAATATAATAATATGTTCTACATATATTACTTACCTAGTTACTGGGTTGTGGAGGTCAGATAGTATTTTTATTTTTGGTATTTTTTTGGTATTTTTGTAATACCCCAACTTTTTGTTCTTTTTAAAGTATTTAGTTTTAGTATTCTCATGTAAGTGAATAGTGTAATTCTTATGAGAATAAATGATCTTAAACCTCAGATAGGCAGAAGCTCCATGTCAAATACTGGTATTCAGCGGCATCCGGTAGACTGGAGAAGTGGAGACTAGACTGGAAGCCGACCCCAACATAGTCGGGAAAAGGCCAGGCAGATTGAAAGAACACTAAGCGGAAACGAAGTAACGCGGGCAGACGATGCGATGCGAAAGGGAAAAAAAAAAAAAAATTGATGAGTTTTAAACTTATGGGTAATTTATTGTAGCTTTTTTATGAGCGTTAAGGCTCTTACATACTGGGGCGATTCGTCGCGCGACGCGAATTTTGACAAAACAATTTCTGAGAAAACTTCACGGCGAACAATGCGGCGGCGCGGCGTCGCGTCGCGCAACGAATCGCCCCAGTATGAGCCTTTACGAGAATATTTTTGGTACCTAATAAATAACATTTTCCAGACTACTGAGATTTGACATTATTACTTTTAATTTAAAATTAGCTGGCTATGTGACGCAAATACGTAATGGACAAGTTCTCAGAGCCTATAAAAGAGAAATACCTACCTACTATAAAAATAATAATAACATAATTTAGCTCAATTAATTACGCAAACCTTAGGTAAATAGGTAATACTGTAATTTATTTATTTATTAAGGCACCAAGTCCCAATAAACTATTTTACATTAATTATTATTTCATTTTAATTGGCGTGCCTTTTTCAATGAAACTGCGGTTGCATGAAAGTTACATAAAATAATTACTTACTTACGTTACGCCACTACGTTATCGAGTTTGTATTGAAGTTAATTTATTCGACATTTTCATGGTAATGTTAGTTCAACTTGCAATTCACTTCACTTCAGTCACTTTTGGAACAAAACATTGACTCGGAACGAAAGTTTTCTGACAGTTCTGAAACAAACTGTCAAAAATCGTTCAACCTTCTCTTATTCTTGCTAACCAGGTTTCAACCTAACCGAATAGTCACTTCTTTTCGTGTGATTTGTGACTAACTCTGACTTGGCTTCACATGCCGTCGAGGAAATATCTCTCTAGCATGTCGGTTTCGTCGCGGTGTTTTCCTTCACCTTTTTAAGAGATAGGTAATTCATAATTATACAATACGCACATGAATCCGAAAAGTCAGGAGCGTGGCTTGGGTTCGAACTCGAAACATATGATTTTTAAATTACCATTATTTACACCGTAAAAAGCAATTACCTAAACTTTTCGAGGCTTGAGAGCTGCCAGCACCCCACTCGCTCTCACTCAGGCCGCGAGTAGTATGGTGCGAGCGAGATAAAATCTGAGGTAGGGTACAGCCAGCACCAGCAGGCGTAGCATGGCGCTTTCTATCTCTACGAAGAATAGACATAGCTTTTTCTATACAAAGTTCGTTTCTTCATTTTTGACATCCACCGTAGAAATCTTACTACAATCTGTCATTTCTAACGATCTTTGTCTAGGTCTTTTTAAATGTAGACTATTTCGGAAGAAAGTTTTCTATCCTTACTGTCAAAATCACACTGACAATAAATCCTATGATAAAACAAAGAATTCTGAGTCGAATTATGTAAAAGTGTGAATTTTGTAAAAAGCAGTTGACTCTTTCTACTTTGCTGCCGTCTCGTACTGTCTACTGTCTACAGGAAAAGTCATTTTTGTCTACTCTTCCGTCGACAAAACGGTGCTCATGCTACGCCTGCAGCAGATCTAAGCCTAGAAATCTGTAGAAATAGAATAAAAAATCACACTCAGCTTACGTTACATAAATTAAAATAATAATTATGACGTCGCGTCGGACCATAAACGCATTAGTCCTGTGACCCATACGCGTTCTAACGTAAATAAATAAACTAAATGTGTAGTGACCCAAGATCTTAGCTAATGCGGCGTGGCCGAGGGAAAATCATATTATAAATAGCTCAGGTGGACCCTGCATTATACGCTTGCCGCTTGTTAGACCCCCTGACGTCGGTAGGTAGGTAAGGGTCCGAGATTCCTTTTGTTGTGACTTCATACTGTGGCCCTAGTGAAAAGGGATCTAAGTCCAAAAATGCAACTTTACAGGAGACGCAAAAAACACTCCGCGCGCTTCAAATTGCGTGTTTGACCTCGTGTGACATTTAAACCGCTACCAATTGAAATACATGTGAAGTTTTTTATAGGTAAACAATTTATGCTCTTTATTATTATTGAGTTATTTTTATTTATTGTTATTAGTTTTTAAGATAGTGACTTATACTAACCACAAAATGAATTCCTTTAGGGTATAATATAAGTTATACCCCTTCTCCCATAATGTTAAATGTTAATTCATGCAAGTGAAAATGAATACGCATTTGGAATGATTATGTTCATACTAATCTCAACAGTTACTTTGATTTTTTCCCTTTATTTTAGTGAAAACGGATTTATGTCTAATAATATCACATTACTCACTAAACCATTTTTAAGAACCAGGTGTTGTTGTATTGATAAACACTAACCAAATAAAAACGTGGGTAATTCATGTTAATTTAGATTAAAAAACACAAAATATATTTGAAAAAATCCGTTTAAAAGAATACAAAAGTACTTGAAACCGACTTTTGTAGTTTTTTTTGGTGTCAGTTGGACCCTTTTACACAAGGTAACTTCTTTATTTTTAGAGATAGCTTAGATCCGTTTACACCAAACGATAGAGCATTTTTCTCTGATCACTTCTGTATACTTAACTCATTTTCCACAAAATCGGACTTATACCCCTTTTCACTAGGGCCACAGTTAATATGTGCACTACTTATGTGCAGGCTGATTCGACCAGTGTTGGGTCATTGGTTTGGTTCTGAAAGTACTGTGTGTCTGATTCTACGGTTTAAGTACTTAGGTAGTTGGTCTGTTCGTTTTAATGGTCCTTTATTTACTGTTTGTTTAACCTGTGCGTGTTCCGAATAAAATATTTTTCTTTCTTCCTTTAGGTAAGTACCTCAGGACTTGCTGTTATGGCTAGCCAGGCCTAACGATTTATGCGCGGTAAGCAAATGAGGCAGTGCAGAAACTGATTTTAGATGATTATAAGGTTCAAAGTTGGGAAAAGGCTAGGCTTGAAGACAAGAAGAAAGGAACAGAAAAATCAGGTGATGCTTATTTCTAAAGAAATCTCTTCCAGCCATACCTGCGATAGGAAAGTAGATAAAAGAGATGTATAACGTTTACAAGACAACGTGTGTAAGAGTAGAACAGAAAATAAAATATTTTATATAAAATTAAAATAAAACTACCACCCACCCACCCCACCACTAACTTATGTAAGTACAAAAAAATCGCGCCTGAAAGTCAAAGTCAAAGTCAAATAATTTATTTCAAATAGGCACATTAAAGGCACTTTCGAACGTCAAAAACAAAGAAATAGAACTGATTCTAGTTGCCCCTTAAGTTAGTTTTCGTATGGAGAAGAATGGGCAAGAAACTCCACCGTTACTCTTTTAAAAATAATGTTTTACAATATTTTGTATACATCAATTCTATAATAATATGTGAATACGTTCTTGTCCTCAAAAGAATCAGGGTATTACCTTCTTTGCTTGATAATCTTCGCAGATTAATATCCAAAGTAGGAAACGTGGAAACGTGTCTTACAGCGATTTGCGGCTTTCAGACGATACCGAGTGTGTACTCTCGGCTTAAGACAGGGGCCCTGAGGGATTACCAACGACGGTTAGGGGCCTCTATAGAAATGGTCGGTGAGTCGGTCACCTATTCAAATATAGAGGAAACCGACATAATCTGGTGTGCAGATAAGCTTAGGTTCCGCACAAACACTGTGACAAAAGCAAAGCAATTTGACCATTATGTGGAGGACTGATTAAATTCCTTGTCACTAAACGTACTTTGTCCTTTTGTTGAGTAACTATGCAATGGTGGAATTTTCATCAAGCTAGCCAGCTACTTACTAGATTCTTGTATAATCTTTGTTTTTCAAGGATTTTTCTGTCAGGAACTTTAATAGAAAATGTGGTTACTTGGTCGTTGGCTTTCAATCCATAGTAACTTATGTATAATTCCTCTGTTTTCTCCATGATACGATATGGCGTTATTATTTTAATTTCAGAAAAAAATATAGGCAGTTTTAAGTGGACTGCCGTCAGAATTGAAAAGTTAAAACTATTATATTATATAAAAGAAAAATTAAAGGTATTAGCGCCATCTATATATTCTATAGAACAGCACTACGGCGCGAGCATGTTGGTGACGCGAATCCATGTTTATCCACCAAAAATCGGTCAACGCGCCTAAAAAAGTTTTCAGTTCAAATATCTCACATAGATTATGTACCTATCTCGATCCAAAGGCAGAATGTTTTTGTACCTTTTTAAATCACAACACAAAAATAAACAATGTGCGTCACATGTAAAGAAAGAGAAAATAATTAGGGAGATGTTATTTTGTGAAACAGTCGACATCAAAGACCAGAGAGAAAGATGGAAACGCCGCGTTACAAGGATAATGGAAACAAAATTGAAATATTCTGCTTTCTGGCGTCGTCGCAGATTTGTTTGTTGTCGTAATGCTAGGATTACATAGTCGCGTTATCGCGAACTAAACTTCGCGCGCTCTCTCGCTGAGCAACAGTAGCGCGAAGTATAGTTCGCGATAACGCGACAATGTAGCCCCAGAATAACGAAATACATGTGAAAAGTTTTCTTTTTTGTTATTGATTATATTTATCTTACTACTAGCTGCGCCCTGTGGTTTCACCCGCGGGAATAGCGAGATAAAAAGTATCCTATGTCCTATTCCAGGTCAAGGTCTACCCATGTGCCAAATTTCATTCAAATCCGTTCAGCCGTTTTACCGTGAAACCGTAAAAAACAAAATCACTTTCGCATTTATAGCTGATGCCCGCGTGGATGTCGGTTATTATAGGTATAAGTACTAAAACCTTCCTCGAGAACCACTCTAACCATTGGTAAAAAGAGCATGAAAATCGGTGCAGTAGTTTTTGAATTTATCGCGAACAGACAGGCAGACAGACAGACGCGGCGGAGGACTTTGTTTTATAATAATAATGTAAAGCATAGTTAGGTAAGTGGTAGAAGTAGGTACAGAACTTACAAAATTATTAACATCCTCCTTACTAATATTATAAAAAGAAGCTAACATTACTGTTATTAAATAAATGCTACTATTCTGTATCGGATTTAAATAAATGCTACTATTCTGTATCGGATTTAAATAAATGCTACTATTCTGTATCGGATTTTCTAGCTGATAAATTTTAGATGATCAATGTTTGTAAGTTCATGATGAACTACACCAATGTTTGCATGCCAAAATGGTAAAATGTACAAGGATTCTTTAATATATTGTAACCGTCTTATTGTAAATACCTACATTCTGTGCAAATAAATATTCTATTCTATTCTATTCTATGCGAAAGTAACTCTGTCTTTCTGTCTGTCTGTCTGTCTGCCGGGCTTTCACGCCAAAACTACTAAACCGATTTAAATGTTTGGTACACAGATAGTTGGTACACAGAGAGAAAAGACGTAGGCTACTTTTTATCGATATACCACGCGGGCGAAGTCGCGGGCGGAAGCTAGTATAATATACTTATGTAAAACTACATTCTGACGAATGAACAAATTCAGATTCAGATAAAACTGTTCAAAACAGTAGCTACGTACATATTATTTACGTCAGATAAAGTATTAATAATGAATTTATTGACGTAATAACATGTTTTCTGACTTTGGTACGCAAATAATCTTAGAAGTGTCATAATAACCTGATTTGTAGTCTTGAAGTTTTAAAAGAAAAGTCTCCATCAAATAAAGGTCAGGAGTCATGAAGTCTGTCGTACACTGCCTAGCCTTTTCCTATGTTGGGGTCGATTTGCAGTCTAACCGGATGCTACTGAATACCAGTATGTTACATGGAGCGACCAACAGGTTAAGCTACGCTTGCCGGGGTTGGTCCATGGGACCAAGTTGGGATAGGTGACCATCTTTACATATCGAGACTCCTCCGTGCCTCGGACAGCACGTTAAGCCGTTGGTCCCGGCTGTCATTTGTGGATCTTTGACAGTCGTTACGGGTCATCAGAAGCCCGAAAGTCTGACAACCACTCTTACCAAGAGGTATCGTATTAGCCAGTTACTGGGTTGTGGAAGTCCGATAGGAAGCCGCTCCATGTAAAATACTGGTATTCAGCTGCATCCGGCTAGACTGGAAGCCGACCCCAACATAGTTGGGAAAAGGCTAGGCAGATGATGACATGGAGCGACCGACCTCCACAACCTAGTCGCTTGGTAACATGAAATCCATTGGTGGGACTGGTTGTCAGACTTTTGGGATTCTAACTTCCCGTAACGACATCCTGAACCAACGGCTAAACGCTAGTACCTATTTTAAGTGCAATCCGGCTTACCAACAATTTATGGATGTTTTATTTGTCCGAAATAATATAGTTTTATTATTTATTTATTGTCCTTGCATCTTATTTGGATACTTCAATAATTTACAGATTACATCACACATTTTTATTATAATTTTCTGTTTGTTTTGGTACACACGGCTACACATAAAGTTATACATTTCCAGTTACGGTACCTGACCTCACATTGTACGGAAATCTTATACAATGCGAGATCAGCATATACTGGAAATGTATAAGTATAAGTATAATTTATTTCATAAAAAAGTGGTACAGTCTGTTACAAAGTAGAATGACAACATAGGAATAGTTTACATCTGAGATGAGCTGATGAGCTGATGTTGATGTGTTTAAATGTATAGCTTGATGTGTAGTCGTGTGTACACCGATAGACTTTAGGCACCTCCCACGGCACTTACAATATTTATATTTAGTATACGTCACGTCATGTCACTGATGACGTAGAAGAAAATCGTTATCTACCTAGCAAATCGTTTTCAATGACGTCAGTAGGTATGGTTGCGTCAAATCCTTATTATTTTAGTAGTATTATTAAAGTTAATTTTAGTTATATCCTACTAATATTATAAAGTTTGTATGTTTGGATGTTTGTCGACTCACTCAATCACGAAAAAACGGCTGAACGGATTTGGATGAAAGGAGAATGCCCAAAACTGTATGGGCAAAAACCCCAGAGTTGATAAAAAATAAAAACTTATGTGGGGTTAAAGGGCATTAATATTAGATAACAGATATGAAATTACATTATTTCTTCATCATGTAAATAAATTAAAAATGCGAAAATGAGTTTGTTTGTTCGTTACGCTTTCACGCTAAAACGGTTGAACGGATTTAGATGAAATTTGGCGTACCTATAGGTAAAACACGTAATGGGTTAAGACAGAATACTTTTTACCCGGTAGCATTCCCGTTGAATAATTTTCGACCTCCATGCGGGGAAGCTACCGGCACTGAATAGTACCGCGGGCAAAAGCGGGCACTCGGGCAGTATACAATAAATTAGGGTTATATCACAGTTTTATAGCTAACAGTTACGGAGTTGGTATCGCAATTCCGTATTTTATGTACGGATAATTCAACTCATTACCACAATGTTAACCTGAATTCAACAGAGGCCAATAGGAGGGTAATACAGCTCTATTCTAAACGTGTTGCGCAGTAATCTCGATTTAATATGTTTATATTACTCTGCATTTAATAGTTTTCCTATTTTTATCCCCCATTTACTAGACCACTTTACTTATTTTAAGAAAATAATGATTATTGATTCGGTGTAGATACTTACGGATATTCGGAAACCCGAAGGTCTGATATCCAGTCACTTCAAACGGACTTTTTCTCAGATAGGGTATCGTATTACCCAGTAGCTGGGTTATGGAGGTTAGATAGGCAGTCGCTCCATGTAAAATACTGGTATTCAGCTGCATCCGGTTAGCCTGGAAGTCCACCCCAACATAGTTGGGAAAAGGCTTGGCAGATGATGATGACTATTGATTCGGTGCGGATTTTTGAAAAGACTGGATAGCTACTAAGTTCAATGTTTTTGTAACTCTACTCATTATTTACCACAGCAACTACGACTTTATTATTTTTCCAAAAACCAACACAGAAAATTGCGCAATCCCCAAACACATGCAAAAAATTGAATAATTGAGAATAATCCGCCTGAGCCTACGGCACATGACCAAGAATACTCCGACAGTGTTTCAGGCTATGCACGCGTAAACATAGGAAATAATATCTAAGCAAATACTAACTAGCAAATGTAAGTTATAACATAAATAACGGACGGTTTAAACGCAAGTACTAGCTACAAGTTAAACAATAACTTACACAGTTTTATGATTTAAACAGCAGGTGGCGCTGCGAATGTTCCACATTTCTGTATCTTTAGGCGTGTTTACATACCTGAAATTCCTGTACTGTTGGCAAGATACTACGAGTATATAATGAAAACTAAACGAAGTTTTCAATTGAAGCAAATAAAAATCTTTTAAAGTCACTGAAAATATTGAGACTCTGATGGACTTTTGCAATATTGTAAAGGTAATGGATTATTTAATCATCAAAACAGTATTCCCCAAAGGGTAACGCAAACGTTTACCTAATAGTACACCCACATTTCGCTAGTTATGTTTAAGTCCCATGTAATAGGGGGCGAGCCTATTGCCATTAACCGGGCACAAGGCTCCGTGCTGCTGCTGAGAAATTCCTAATAGAAAAATTCAATAACACAGCCCGACCTGAGACCATGCTCAGCAGTAGCGCACAATGAGCCATGTTTAATACTGTAAAAGTAAAATTAAGTAAATGATAAACTCGAAGCTTCCAAAGCTCTTTAGTGTAACAACAAGGTTGTTTAACTGTTTACTGACTCGAGCCAGTCAATTAAGGAAATGGCTCGCTGTGTTCTCTGTACACGGAGCAAGCAAACTGATGCTAAATGAAGCAAAGTTATCTTTAAACGATATTACACTTTGCTTAGAGCTCTGTAATATTGTTTAAAAGCGGTTTATTATTTTATGCAAATTGTTATTGCATAATTTGAATGCTAAATTGTATGTTTATTGCAATACATTTCAAGGACATTAAAAACTGATTTTGCATTGACGTTGATTGCATTGTCTTCATAATTCTCTTGCCCTTATTCCCATTTATTGACGTATCATTTGTTTTTCTCAACCCTCCCTTTCCCCTCCCGCCTCCCTAGCCATATGTATTAATTAGCGTTGATTGTGTGGGAGGAAAAAAATATATTTGATGACCAATTACTCCAAAAACTTTGGTTGTAGGTACTTAAGTGGGTACAGCATAAAGCCCTCCTCCTTATGTTCACTTAATCTTATGAAAGTGTGGGAAGAAACGGGACGGTTTATTTTTAGCTCTGGCACAGATGAATACAGATAGTTCACTCCGCAAAATCATTTAAATAAAAAGCGACTCTTGCAACGACACAATAAAGTGCAATTCAGATCGCACAGCGTTAATTACCTACAGTTATATTCATCTAGAAGTTGCCTTTCTTTCTATCACGTAACTCATGGATCTTGTGACTACGTTATACTCACTGAATTGGCCCGACAAGACGGGCCCGCCGCGTCGCTGTAGCTTCCTTCAAAAATACCCGCTGTGCCCACAATATTCAGTTCAGTACATTCGTATCTTTCACAAGGTAAATTATATTAAAAGATGTTTTCATGCGAAACAATGCAAGATGGCGCCGTCACCGGAACGTTTCCCCCCAACGCGACCGCCATGACACTTCCCTTAAACACGAACTGTCAGTTTCATTGTCCTGTTTCGAGGCCCATTTAAAGGCAGACTCTACAAGTGGGTAGGTAAAATACACTTTTGTTAACTGGAATGCTGAAAGCTTCAACATTTTCTTTTTGAATGCTGACGTGGGTTGTTGAATATTTTATAAGTAACTTTGCTAGCGACGCACTTTGTAGACCGACACCAAAGCGCTTTTGTGTGTACAAGTTGACATTTATTTATCATTGCAGATAGCAGAATTTATTTACTGTAATATAAGCAGACACATTCTAGTTATGATGTCACAATAAATAGAGATTATACTATGAAATGTAGTTTTAAGTCTACTGATGCTTAAGCAGGTAGGCTGGTAGTTGCAGTATAATATGATAGGGCTTACTGTTGGAAAATTAATAACACTGTCCAACCCCAACAAACCATATTCTCGATGTAATGTCGGTAAGTTGTGATGAAAGTAAGTTGACTTGCACCCAGCAAGTGGGTATACCAGCTTCTTTTCGGAAGCTGAGTGCGAGTCGGTCTCGCGCACTAAGGGTTCCGTACCATTATCTATAAAAACGGCAACATAATCACGTTTGTTGTATGGGAGCGCCCTTAAATATTTATTTTATTCTGTTTTTTAGTATTTATTGTTATAGCGGCAACAGAAATACATCATCTGTGAAAATTTCAACTGTCTAACTATCACGGTTCATGAGATACAGCCTGGTGACAGACGGACAGCGGAGTCTTTGTAATAAGGTCCCGTTTTACCCTTGTACGGAACCCTAAAAAATGTAGTCACAATACTGGAGACACTTTTTTTTTCCCTTCATCGCATCTACATCTTTGTATTTGTGTTGTATTATAAATACATAACACCTGTATCTAACGTAATACCTGTGTATTACGATATTAGGCTTGTACGATATACAAGAAGTGTTTAGCGGTGTACCACAGTAGTTAGACAAGGCAATTAATCTCAAGCCGCAATATCCTATTACAGCTTTGACTAACTTAGAGAAAACCACCGGTAGTGAACCATAATGTTATGTATTATCGATCAGCAAGATGGTTGATGACCAAATTATGGAAACATCAATGAAGTTCCGATAGAATTCACATCAGCGATTGAACGTCACATATACGCGTTACATAAATATTTTTGTGATTTTTTATGTCTAGGCAGATTTCTTTGGCAAAAGACTGCCCCATACTTTGTCATTCACCTTTGTCTGCTGTTTTTTCCGGTCAATCAATCAAGAACGGGTCTAGGTCGGGACACCAGCGTATCTTAGGCCTGCCTCTACGTGACCACACTGGTCCATTCGTCCTGATGCATCTATAGCCCTAAGCAGACCTGCCCAGTACCATTTCAGCCTCGCGGTCTTATCGCCAGTATGGACGATATCTTGGAGCATTTTGGAGTGAATTTTATATTCAAAATTCTACTCTCCATCGTTCTTTGGCGAACCTGTAGTTTTGAGCCTCAGTTCAAGCAGCTTATCTTTCCAAAATTAGTAAACAGAAAAATATACAATTTATAAATAACAGAACCATATAACAAGCCTGCCACCGTATGATAAATCCATTAGACTATAATAGATACTAGCGGTAGCGATATAGCGGACATTATAGCCCTCATATTATTACGATCAATTTGTCGTAGCATAAGCTAAGTATGTCACGCTACGCTAGGGAGCAAATGATATTATTATTAGATACTATTATATCATCATTTATCGGAATGTATTATTATTAAGACTATTTACGAAAATATTTTGTTAATTGGTTTCGTTCGTGGATGTTGGTGGCGTTGAGTGGACCGCAAGCTGCACTGTACGAACGAGATAAAATAAATGAAAAGCGATTTTCCTGAAAGTTTAATTTGGAGTTTCGTGTGTTAAATACATTGGAGGGAACTATTTATGCACATCAGAAGGCCAATTATAGTACATATAAAACGTTCACATTAAAGTCGCAATCTGTCAAGTCGCAATCTGTGAATTGATTGTATTTTTGACAGATTGCAAATGAGATGCGTATGCGAACGTTCTTAAAAATTACGGGAATACGGGGTTTTCAGGTACCGGGGGCGTCCTTTGCAAACTTGTGTGAGTGCCTTTTCAGGCACTTCGGTCGGTACCAAGTGCCTGAAAAGGCACTCACACAAGTTTAATTATTAATTAATTATTATTATTTATTTTTTTGTAAATATTAAAATAAAATATTTACAAAAAAAAACAACCGACTTCCAAAAAAACACTAAAAAAGTGAAAAACACTTTAATTTTGGAAGTCGGTGTCTTTGCTTTTCAGTTTTCGTTTTTTGCCACCGACTTCCGAAATTAAAGATATTTTTCACTTTTTTTGTGTATTTTTTGGAAGACGGTTGTTTTTTTTTTTGTAAGCCTGTTGTATTTTTTAGAATCTCTCCTTTTTGAAGAAGTTGGTTAAAAAGAAGTAGAATTTCTGTACGTCTACATAAAACACAATCCCCCTGACACAATAATAACAAACCGTCTAGCATTAGTCTTTTGTCCTATGCCTAGAAATAATATATACTAGCCTTGCGGAGATTACTGATGCATAACAGCGTAAAACATGTCAACTTGAGACACGCCATTATGAACAAGGATTGAATTTATATGCGACAAGCTTGCACGTACGATTTCATGCATTTTCTTTGTGGTAATCAAGAAAACGAAACGTGTTATGTACATGGAATTGGAAAGGATAGATTGTAGAAAAGATTAATCATAAATAATAATTATGATAATTTCAACCAATAACGCTTTATATTACCTGTAACAAATTTTAAAATAAAAATCCGAGTGATTTAGATAGAAAGTACCAAAAGTACCTAATTTGGAGTAGGTATTGAACACTTTTGCTTAAGTTATATGCGATATCGCGGGCGCGACTGGCAGCGTGTTCCTTGTCGCGCCCGCGATATCGCGCCAATCTGCACAGGCCTTAAATCAAAATTAGCGAAACATGGTGATGAGTAGGTAACATCTTCCAATTAAAATAGCTCAATTCGATGTCCCCTAAATTGTAACATAACCGATTTTTATCAACCTTTGACGTCTTCGAAAGATTCATATTGACAGTATACATAACACCACTTTTCTGCAGCAGAAAAGTGGTGTGATGTATCTTTTAAGGGTATCCCTTAGGAAACTTCCACATTGCCTTCAAACTATCCTTCAACAATTTGCCAACAGGAAAGGAGTGGACCCATCTCACTTTCCGTATCATAAGGATTAGTATTCTGGTGGTCGCGAACCTTGGGACTAACCTACAACATCATAATGCAGGGCTGGTATCAAGTGTCGTTTGATAGTTACGTTTCCCTTTAAATGTGTAACCCGGACTAAAGGTGGTGATTGATTCATCTGATTATCAATCCAATCGCCAATCAATCAATGAGCCAATCAATGAGTGGGGCCAATCGGAACGCGGAACGACCGATGCGTAAAGTCGAGATGGTAAAAGAAACTCACACTAGGGTCTCTGAAGGCCTTTCAAACTAGGCTTGGTCATTCTGGACACTTCATCTTTGGACTTGACCGAGCGTGTTACTGTCTGTAATTTTTATATAACCATCATTCTTCTAAATACTGTGATGATATTACTAATATAATATATAATAGTTTATTTATATAAAAAGGGGCACATTTACAATAAGTGACTTAACAAAAAAAAAAAAAAAATAGAGCACAGTTGCTTATTTGCCTGAACTAGGTTGAACCTGTGCTTCAGGCTAGGAAGTGCATATTATATAGGTACTTAATATAATAAATTAACAGTTGGTAAAGAGTAAAAACTAAACGAAAATTTGGTAAATAAATAAAAAGTAAAATAGCGTGTTAGCGGTTCTATTTGCAGACAACAAGTAGATCTTCTGTCTGTGCATAATCTATTGTTAGTAAATCTATATAATCATGTGTGTCGTGTTAATAAGTAAGCAGTAATAAACCGTTCCTCCTATCGTCTACTTTGTTTACCTTATCCATCAACGTTGTCCGGTGAGACCTACTAAGCGAGCTAGCGGAGGGCAGAGGGGTCTCCCGGTACACCTGTTGTTAACACTTGGGGTCGGCCCAACACGTATTTTTCTAACATTTTCCATTCTCTCCTGCCAGTCGTCACTTGATCATTTGCTGTCACACAAAAATCATATGAAACTTATGAATCCACTCGACATAACAGGCAATTAGACAGATTTACAGACTTTACAGCTTCCGAATACATAACTATGTTAATAATAATAACCTAACTATAAAGTGTCATTGTCATTCGTATGACACCAAAGATATGACACTTTAGGGGTATGAGGAACAGGGTAAAGTTCACTTATCCACTATAGAAAAGGGAGGATCCTCCGACCAGACGGGTGTTGTGTCTGGCGGGCAACTGCCCAACGATTGATGTTGGGTTCTTGTATATAATGTCCATTACACGGTAAACTTTAATTGCGCGATGCAGGATTTACGTGACGTCAGGATTTTTGTGTGACGTCAGGTCTTTGATGCGTAGTTCGCATGTGGCGATGTAGATACCGCCACATCACCAAGACCATTATTCGATCTTCCGAGCGTCCCGGCTCCAATTGACAATGTGATGATCAGGATCTACGGACCGGAACTTGCTATTGCCCTGAGATTGTTTCACCATTTCTAAGTGAGATAGAAAGTGTCGACTCCATCTAGCTTATTTTTTTTTTGTTTGATGTGACGTGTAAAATTCCGATATCCTATTTACAGAATAAACAATTTCATTTCATGTCATATTGCAGCTCACCCACGCAGTCCATCAATCCATGCTATTTAGCCATGAGCCCCTCAGATATGACGGTTAAATATGATTCCAATTTCAAAATAATCCGGCTTCCAGCCAATATTCAAGGAGAAAAATTTTCAATCTCGCATGGCAAGTTGGAAATTGAAAAATTTTCTACAACATTTTATCGGTCTTCGGAAGCGCGAACGCTGGCTTATTGGCTAGGTACTCGTCAAATACTGCATAGGTTTATTATATACATATACCTAGTCGTTATACCTACAGCAAGAAGCTTCTCAAGAGACAGCTTTGAGATGATTCCCTGCCTAACTACTTAGGTAGATTTCCGCGATTGGAAAAGTGAAAAATTTCAACATAGTTTTCCAAGAATAACATTGTGGGCTGTTTTGATAACATTTCGTGATTAGTCTAAAGTTTCAACGCCTTGAATTCAACTCACAATAGACTCTCTTGTTTACTTGTAAGTGGTAACTCTCTCTACAATTGCAAACGGTAGTCGCATTATTGCGAATAGTGCTTACGAAGATGCTGCTGGTCAGCCCCTGAACAAAATCTACGCAAACAGCAAGGAGTAGCAATGGCCTACTATTTATGTATTAAGAATTTGAGCGAAATGCATTCGTTTAGACTTAGGCATAATTCCGAACAACGATGCACGCGGCAGTGCTGCAGCGTTCGCCGTGTGCTCTCAGGCCAGGCCAAAATCTATAAACGTTACTTAGCTTTATGTTCCCGTCTCTATCTTGCACGTGTAGTTTGACAGTCGTGCGATAGTGTCAGGATTATCGCTTAGCCAAAGTACCTCAGTGCTAAGTCAATTTTGTAGATCTCGGCCTGAGATTTTTTGTAGATTTCAGTAAAGATTCAGGCGTGACTTTGCGGAAATCCATTATAAAATACAATAGACGCTGATATATTTAGTAACCTATTCCGCTTGACTATTCTTCAAGAGTCATAAAAACCCTGTAAGAAATCGACACGTGTTTCACCTCTCAACGAGGCATCTTCAGGATGACGATTGACCAATTGCAAACAAGAACGCGACGTGTTACCACACCGAGCGCTGGACGCAAAGATTCTTCCGATTTTTTTGGATTTCAGTAAAGTCTAATCGAATGAATTTTGCTACATAAAATTCTTCAATTTCACAGATTTCTTGGGTCATTTCAATGCAGTAATTAGAAGATTACTCACGTTAAACCTCACACGATGGCTCTGTAGTCTAAAGTGCACCACTTAGTAATACTCTGACTATTGTTAGTTAGGTAAATAGGTATACTGATTAACTTGTTCCAGATATAAGAATAATGAGGTTGTTATTTAGCATATATTATTATGTAACTTACCTTGAAACTACATCACGTGAACGTTTTATATTCTTGTAATAAGTACCTAAATCGTTGTCAACTATATAATTGAATTTTTGGATTGGTGGAGTGCCCTTAGCTATTGAGTAGGTACTTATATACATTTTATTATATGTAAGTACATCGTCTTCACATATAATTATCTATTAAGGCTCTTACATACTGGCGCGATTCGTCGCGCGACGCGAATTTACAAAACTTTATCACAAAATATTGTAAAAAGTTTGAAAAGAGGAACTTTGGAGTTTGTTTGTGGACCATTCTTATACGAAACTACCTTTTGGAATAGGCACCGGCGCCTAGAATCAGGCTCTATTGAACGTCAATATTTTCTTGTAAAATTTGACGTTCAAAAGTGCTTTTTGCCTACTTGAAATAAAAAAATTGACCTTGGCTTCACTGAACGGTTGCCGAGAGTCGATAGGACTGTTGGGGGCCTAAACCGGCCACATTAGCAATTCCTCTAAAAGCAGTTCATTTCCTGAATCCCAGCTGTCATTAGCAATTCGTCTAATTTGACATAAAAGCAATTCATAATTTGTGGACCATTTTACGAATCTCCATAGAAAACTGTCAAACAGATGAATTATTTCGCAATATGAATTACACGCAGATCATATTATGAATTGTCAGTTTGTGACATTTTACGATGATTCATAATATTTTCATAATTATGATTCTGCTAAAGTGACCGTTTGTAAAAATTACGTTGAAATAAATAACACCAACAGTTGATTATATTATGCTAAGGGCTGATTTTCCAAAGTCAGTTATCTTCTATCCATGGAATAAAAATGGCGTTTGACAGTTTTTGTATGGAAAAACTGTCAAAAATTCAAAATTTATTCGCAGGATAAGACAAACTCGGTATAAAAGTTTGGTGAAATTCGCCCTAAGTTATTTACCTTGTATTTCGATTGGAAACACTGCTAGCCTAATAATCAATCAGCACAGCCGATAATACTTACACGAATGTACATTTCCTGAAGATGATAAGAATCCACGATATTTTCCACACTAACCGCCTTGAGAGGAAACAGCGAACATACACACAAGAAATCTACACACTGTGTGTGCGCTATTTTAAATATTATTTATTATGTTTAATATAATTTCTATTAAAAACCGAGTATCAAGGCCGCAGTGAAACTGAACGTGTAAAATGATTTATGTCGCATTGTAAACGCGATCTGCTGCCGTGAGTCATAAATTTTCATGTGATGATGTTGGGCTGGTGGCACAGATGAATACAGATAGTTCACTCCGCATTTTAGGTATTAAGCTACAAGTACGCGGCGGGCACGTCTTGTCGGGTCAATTCAGTGAGCCTAATGCTACGGCTACACTTTGCGTTATCGCGAACTTTTCTTCGTGCGCTCTCTCTCGCACACCCCTCGATTACTCGCTGAGCAACAGAGAGCGCACGAAGAAAAGTTCGCGATAACGCGAAGTGTAGCCGTAGCTTGACGGAGATAGAAGATATTATAAGAGTTACGCGATAGAAAGAGAGGCAACTTCTAGGTTAGTGCCGTGAGACCTGAATTGCAGTGTATTGTGTCTTAACAAGAGTCGCTTTTTATTTTAATGATTTTGCGGAATGAACCGTCTGTATTCATCTGTGCTGGTGGCTAAATTGCGATTGGAAAAAAAAACATTACTTACATCACGCCTGCTTTCTCCAAAGGGTTGAACAGTGGTGTAGAGTAACACCACGGAATAGATAAAAGGGGTAGACCGATAGTGTAGTAGATAGTAGGTAGCTATACTATAGTATTTGGCAAAGATTGGGAAAATACGTGATATTCAGGAAGTATCCATTATTGAATGAATCGTTTGTTTACGAATTTATAAATTAGAGGCCCAATCTGTCTCGCCAGTGGGACAAAGTGGAATGTTCACAATACAGGGTGTTAGGGTGAACACCGTTACCCTTGCAACCAGTGGTTTGGTTTCTTTCATAGAACGTAAAATCAATGGAAAATTACAACATTTTTTTTCTTTTTTTTAAATCTACATTTTACCACAAGAGACGAAAATTCGTTGCCCTATGCGCTAGGGCAATGAACTTGCGTCTCAAAACGGGCGGGGGGTGCGGGATGTGACCTGACCGGCGGCGAGCACGACCTCTCCCTCAGTCAGTCAGCTGTTTCGCTAGAGAGCACGGTGTTGGATAGAAACTTTTTAAAATCTTTTAATGAAAATAACGTTTTTTTTTTTTTTGTGTTCGGTCATTTATTTATATATTTAAGTCAACTACCCATGCTTTGAATGTCAAGAGTGTTTACCCTTACAGCCTGTATAACAGAAAATAATGCAATAGAGCGATAAAAAACAATTCTATTTACTTACACAAGTCCCAAAACCACATCAAAAAAGCTCGTAAAAAGAAACATTAGTGTTTTTCCTTACCTTCTTATATCTTGCGTTTTTTAGTCGCGGTCGCAGCAAGGCCATTTTTTTCTTTGATAGCTTCTTTGATCCTATTTTTTTATAGACAGATTTGCTCGCGGCTTCACCTGCTATTGAACTTATTCTTTATAACTTCACACATAGGAAACACATAAATATTCTTTATAATTATTATCAGTGAATGAATTTATCTTTACGTAGGTATTTCTTGACGGAGTGTTGAAATGTTGAATCGATGTTCGAACGCCAATATTTCATTGAAAACATACTCGTTGTACACTGTACACACGGCTACACATCAAGCTATACGTTTCCAGAATAAGCTGACCTCTCATTGTACGGAAGTCCTATACAATGCGAGATCAGCTTATACTGGAAATTTATAGCTTGATATGTAGCCGTGTGTACGTCTATAGACGAAATTAATCTGTTGATTCTGTTAAATATTTACGGGAATTAAGTAATTCCTCTAAAAAAAATTTTAAATAATTGAGCCTCTTTTTAAATTTCTCACAGTTGGTCGCAGAACTAAGCTGGGGTACCCCGAACAAACGGGTTACATTAGCTTGGAACTGTGACCAACCACGTGCGAGCCGGATTGGTCGCAGTAAACACCCCGACCAAATGAGTTAGGTTGGGCACAGCGTAGGTTAGGTTATAACTGTGAGTTACCGCGCGCGAACAGAGTGAGCGAAGCGAGCGGTGGACAGCGGCCGGCGGAGCGCTAAGTACTTAAAAGTTGGTTGCAAGTACTTGGCTATTTAGTATTTTTAGGACCCCAAAATAGATATTATTTGATGTTCACAAAAAAAGAGGCTCCTAAACATATTATTGAAGACTCTTACTTTATATTAAAATGATTGCCATTTTTGCCATTATATACGAGTGTTCAATAATATGCGCAATACAATAAAGCTTCGATTTAATACGTGCCAATATTTACTGCTTATGTCATAGCTTCTTATTGAGACGTTTGAGAGCTCTTTGTATACCATCCTATATCAATGTGGAAATCGAATCAGATCTGACCTAATTAATTTCCAATAATTAGTTGTGATGTTGACAAACAATCTGTAAAGGCTCCCGCAGACAGGCGCGACGCGACGGTGCGACGCGATTCTGGTAGAACAATTTTAATTAGGTTGTCCTAGAAATTGTTCGATAAATGACGAAATATAATGTCATAATTATTATATTTCATCCATTATTCACTTAATACTTATAGTAAGTGCCTACTACTGCCTACATATTATGAGGTATTAGTATGTAGGTACTATAAGTACTAAGTAGATACCTACCTACCTAAATAGAATATAATTTAACTAAAAACCGCAGTAACTAAAAACCGCAGTAACTCAAGTGTGTCAACACAGTCATTACAAGTTTTACTGAGGTGTTAAGTTTAATGACATGACTAATGGCTTCACGCCATAAATTAACAATTTGTCAATATTATTGCTGTTATTTCATAATAAAATGGCCTGTAATAACAAAACAAGGACCGTTTCCTAAGTAACATAAATATCGGGTGATTCACACGGAAACCAAAAGTGTATTGGTTTTTTTCCGCTAGCATTAAGTATTTATATCTTACTAGCTCAAGCCCGTGGCTTCCCCCGCGTGGACCCTAATTCTTTTTCTAAAATAAAAGTAGCCTAAGTTACTCTGAACACAACTGTTTAATAAACTAAAGTATATTGAATTGTTTTTTTCCGCTAGCATTAAGTATCATATCTTACTAGCTGATGGCCGGGGCTTCCCCCGCGTGGACCCTAATTCTTTTTCTAAAATAAAACTAGCCTAAGTTACTTATAACATCAGCTAGCTGACAATCAGTTCTGAGCACATCTCAGAATAGAAAAATATAATAAACTTCCTATTAAAAATACATAAGTAGTATTTTAAGTTGTGCGTTTACGCCATCAATTTTGAATTTAATTTCTTGTATGGTAACCCCTTTAATTTGTAACTTTATTAAATTTTGTATTTTTACCTTGCTGTTATAGCGACAATAGAAATACACAATATGTGAAAATTTTAACCGTCTACCTATTAAAGTTGATGAGGTACAGCCCGCTGACAGACAGACAGACGGATGGATGGACGTACAACGGAGGCTTAATAATGAATAGGTTTCCGTTGGACACTCTTCGGGTTCGGAACCCTAAAAAGTGTAGTCTCAATACCAACACGTGACCTATTGCGACTGAAATGTTTTACGTGACCCAGAATGTTTCTTGTACATAGGTACAGATATATATTACATAAACAACACTGAAACTGCGTTTATACGAGCCTGAAATTTTTATACGGCTGAAATAAAACGTGCAAAAAGAAAAACCAATGAATAACAAGGGGCTGTATAAATGAAAAGGCGCGTTTTTACCCATTTGGAGCTTCGTTGCAAATCAGTTTTCGTGTGATACAGCGAGTTTTGTAACATGAATCTTTTATACGTCGAATATTCTCTCCTGAATTTCATGCTCTTTAGGGTGTAATATGAGCCTTCACGTAACTGTCATCTAGGCATTGTGTACATCAAACTAAGTAAGTTTGTGCAAATATTATTGCTGGGAGACGACTTTTATTTATGGTGTGAATATTCGCTGTTTACGGCATCAGTGCGCAACGTAACGCACGGAAATATTGTGGTTATGAGTGCATGCAACAGTTCAGGGATTTAAAATAGAACTTTTTAAACAAATTTTCGCAAAAAAACGTCAAACAATAGTACATAACTATCGCGGCCTCCAACATGGGCATTGGTGGACGATCGTGTTTGCCTCGGACCACATACTTTAGTCCATCAATGCCTGGTTGTGGCCAATTTTTGTATCAAAATTAAAAGTCATTTATCCAAATTAGGCTGAAAAAATAAAATAAGTATTTGCAGTTATTTTTAAATAACACGACAGATTAGTTTTCATAGTAATTTATTCGGCCGCTAAACACAGCAGATATGGATTTTCATACAAACATTGCCGGCCGGGCGCTCGCTTGTATTCAACCAGTACAGCATTGCCGGCCGGGCGCTCGCTTGTATTCAACCAGTACAGCATTTTCAATTTATCACGATTAAAGTTGTCAAAATACTGCTCGAACTTTTTTTAACATACCTAATTATGAAGAAATGGATTAGCAATATCCTTCAAAATCATTTAGATTGTGATTGAAAGTTTGTTAATACGCAGGTTTCCTCTCGATGTTTTCCTTCACCGATGTTAGTACGAGTCACTACTTACTGGAAAATACTTCTAACAGGCTGTTGTACGAAAAATCAATACAAAAACTTTTCTATTCACCAATTTTATTAGAGGCAGAGACAGGTAAATAGATTTCGGCACGCCTACACCTGTGACGTACCGATTTGTCACGGTATTGATGAAATGTCCCGTGACGAAAAGCGTGACGAAGCGTGACATTCTGTTGGGAAGTGACATGGAAATACTTTTCAGAGTAAATAAAATACAAACACTGATTTTTTGTCAGTGATTTTGTATCAAGGCCGTCTTACTTCCACGCGATGGCAAGATGGGTAGGCAAAGGAATGTGATTCTGTAAGACCTCATTGTAAACTTCGAATCTGAATCCGCTATGAGTTTCTTGATTGGCTTTCTAAAAACTCGGTTCATACACTAGCGCTACCCTTGCGAGCGTGTCAGCGAGTTGAACTAAATTGACCGTGAGATTTTGACAGATAAAGTATGAGATGACGTAAGAAGTGGCATTCAGTAAGGACATCAGACATAATCTTAGTCAGATTATGTGACGTCCATGTATGTATTATGAGGAAAGAACCACATAGATTTGAGTGAGGACCTATCCAGTCAGTGCACGGATTTGCCAGTAATCGTGCAGCTCAACTCTAAACTTACGGACCTCAAAGATCACAAATCCGTCAGTTATAATAATTATGGTAACTATTTCATGTTTATTGTAGGATATTGGAAAGCGTTTCGAGATTCGTGTAAAGCTGATGATAGCTTTGTTTCAGGTCAACATAATTGAGTGATTTTAGGAGTTAATTCAGACGAATATAGCTGGTTAAATTATTCAGTGAAATACTTCATTTTCCCTTGCTTGGAATTCTTTTAATTGAACTCAAAATAGTCCCGTTGCAAAATTTACGGAGAGTGGGTTTGCTGACTTGCCATTTCGTTTTCGGAATCCGTAATAGAGGTTCAGTTGCTAAGAGCTAATTGTTCTTCTAATATCTAATTAACGTGTAGCTTAATTTCGTAACCGAATAGATTAATCTGTTCCATTTTGACAGTTGAACAACATTAATTGCGTTATTTAAGTTGTTGAGAAGTTTTTTTTTTCGAACTTATTAAGCAATGGATTAGAAAGTTTCAAACCGATTCAGGTTGTAATCGTGTATTACGCAATTAGGGGGCTGAATTATAAGATTTTATGTTTCATTTCCTTAACACTTTGAGGGACACTAACCGCCCACAGACGTAATATCAATGAAACTTTATTGTGGCTCGCTCAGTGTCCTTCAATTCAACCGATTAATTTCATCCTTCAGTAACTTTATCAAATAACTCGTCAGTATTGCATTCCTAAACTTCTAAATCAAATTATATTATATAGTAAAGTATACCTACATAAAACTGCAACCCATTTAAATTGGCTCCGACACTAAATGCATAATGAAGTGCAACACCAAGTGTAACTCATTTGTTTTAATTATTGTGTTCCTGGTATTAAGAAGTATTAGGAATTTTAAATACTGGCTAGAAATAATTATTTTATAATAATTATATCTCGAAGTGCCTAAAGAAAGACGGGCCGGCAATGGAATACTGTCCCACTGCTGGGCAAACGTCTCGCATAGATTCTTTGACATGGTCTCGTTAATACCCTAGAGTTATGGAATATAAAAAACACGTATAAAATACTCAAAAGTAGTTAATCGAATGGTTTGTGCGACAGTGTTAGTTAAGAGACATTTGTTGCTGATCGGATTATTGACTTAATCCTACTAATATTATAAATGTGAAAGTTTGTGTGTTTGGATGTTTGTTACTCAATCAGGCAAAAACGGCTGAATGGATTTGGATGAAATTTGGCAAACAGCTTATAACCTGGATTAACACATAGGATACTTTTTATCCCGATATTCCCACGGGATCGAGACTTACGCGGGTGAAACCGCGGGGCGCAGCTAGTCAATTAATAAAAAAATAACATTATTATTTAAGTCAATCATTTTTTATTGTAAAAATATGAGAAAATGATTAAATAAAATAAAACTAGTCAAACCTGCAATAGTCTGACACATTTATAAGCGTCTGTGACTGACTGTGACATAGTCTGTGCCAGCGTGACCTTGTCACCGTTGTTATCGGTTGCTGCCGTTTATTTCAGTAACCTAAATTATTATTAAACTCACGGATTTGATTTTAGATAGTACTAGTTGCGCCCCGCGGTTTCACCCGGGTAATTCTCGATCCCGTGGGAATATCGGGATAAAAAGTATCCTATGTCCTATTCCAGGATTCTCCGACCAGACGGTAGGAGAATCCTCCCTTTTCTATGGTGGATGAGTGAATTTTACACCCTGTTCCTCATACTCCTAAAGGTCTGTACTACATACCTATAATAATAATAATCAAAGCAAAGCTATAGAAAATAATGTGTTACGATTGTAACACAAAATATTCGTGTAACTGTATTTCGGTCGTCTCCGAAGAACCTTTATCACTGTCCCAATTCAGCTGATTGACAGTTTTCATCCACATTCTATTAAATACTACATTTACACAACACACCGGTGTTCACCCCTAACGATAAATCCCCCGACCTTGCGCATGAGTTGCTAATAAATAAATCCAATTACCGTGGCCCACACATGGGGCCCGGGGTAACGCTTCATAATACTGTAATAACATTAGCGAGGACTGGCTTCACTAATGTCATTGTGAAAATTAGATTTGAAAGGCTTTTTTTCTTACTTGAAAGTTTATTTAGATGTTTTGCGACGCAGGAATTCATATACACTTTGTTTTTTAACTTGAATGAAGGACCCAAATTGAAAAGTGATGCGATTTCTTTCTTGTACTAAAGGCTCTTACATACTGGCGCGATTCGTCGCCGCGCACCGCCGCATTGTTCGCCGTGAAGTTTTTTCAGAAATTGTTTTGTTAAAAATCGCGTCGCGCGACGAATCGCGCTAGTATGTAAGAGCCTTAATAAGTTTCTTTTGTTTTTTTACCTATATCTACTACATTACTTTTACTCAGTTCCTGTAACCTCGCCTGAGCCTAGCGTAGCCCAGCTTCCGATTACTAGGGGTTAGTTCAGTCGATAACTTAATTAAAACCTGTTTTCTAGTTCTTCTTTACACAATGTAGTTACCTAACTAGGTATATGCAGTGAAACGCTACTATTCTGTTCAACCTGGAACTTTCCAAACCAACCGATAATCCAATATCTTTGATTCCCTATCCAACAATAGTCCTACATTAACCGCGGGTTGTCCTTGGGTGCACTTGCATAGTGCGAACAGGGATAATCGTCGGTTGGTGTCTCATTTTATTAAAAACGTCTAACAGGCCTCTGCGAGTTGGCTTCGGCCCCTCGAACTGATGGTTCTAATCAATCCCCGGGATCCTGATTACTCCCGAGATATGTCAAAGATATTTGAATTTTATTACGTTCAGTCTTTGATGTTTTGTGATTACTAAGTGATTTTGAGTTAAATTCCCAGGTTGGTAAAGTGTTTTTTCAGGTGCTTCTGTCAGGAATAGCAGAGTGGAGTGTGGTTCTGTGCGGAGTTTATGGCAATATGCTCGTCTCTCTCACTTATTAAGTACTTAAACGTAACTGGCAAAATTTTAGTTAAAAAACGGTGAAGGAAAACATCGTGAGAAAATATACCTGAGAGATATTTCTCGACGGCATGTGAAGCCAATTCAGAGGCCCTTGGGCCGCTTTAAAACTCTGAATCCCGGTTTGTCACTATCACTAACCACACGAAAAGAATAAGACTGGCAAAATGTGGGTAGGTGTCGATTGCCGTACCATTTATACCTAGGCCATCTAGGCCTAAACTTTCAAGGAAAACAGACAAAAAAAGAATATAAATAATAATAAATATTTATTGGGTATGTTGAAACTGTTTGTACTTCCCGTCACTTGTCACTAAAGGTTCATTAGAAAACCAGCGTCAGAGAGTACCTGTCTGGCATTAATGCTGAAATGAACCTTTTTTGGTGCGCACACTATTGTTGTCAAAACATTTTTTTATTTTGTTATTTGTATTTTGTGTTTCACGAACTGTGTCCAAATAAATTTTATTCTTTCTTTCTTTCTTTCTTTTACATACGAACATGATGTAAAATGTAATGTACCTAATGTCTTGCACTAAACTACAGAAACAAATTCAGAATTTCATCGTTAGACTCGCGACAATCTTAGAAGTCCGTTTTGACAGCTATAAAAATGCTTTGTGGCGATGAAAGAAAAAATTGGTTTGTTATAAACTGATTCTCGAGACATATTGATTAAACATACTTGAAGAGTTTGTTATCGAAGACCTATCTACATTGCTTAAAACTGATTCTCAAGGCATATCGTTTTACTACATGTACGAGAACGAAACGTCTAAACGGACTTCTTAGATTGTCGCGAGTGTAATTCAGTTACGTCGTGAACACACACAGTACCTATGCTATTCTTCCACAGAGCTAGCACAAGCACAGGTCACAACTCAGTAGAAGTTAAACCAGGTCACATTGTAAATAAATTAGCTGGAGCGCTTGATAGTTTACGATCTGCTTCTGTATGCAAAGCGCTGTAGCAGGTGGGAATGCTTTAGAGTAGTGGAGTTTTTAAATAACGTTCCTCCGTGCTGGGAATTTCTATTGCATTTCCAGTGCGTTCACAAACATAATAAAAAATTATGTCGCATGCACAAGGTATTTGTGGGCCACTCAAATACTTGTTTCAAGAGAAAACTCACGAACTGGACTATCACCAGCAGAGGGCATCTTCTACTTATTAAATATCATTTACTCACAAACAACGCGCAACTTAAACCGCTGGAATTCTTGCACAAAAGTTCGTTTTATATAGCGAAAGTGAGCATTTGGGAAGGATTTTTTAAATTTCATTCCCTAAAGGGGTGAAAGAGAGGATGAAAGTTTGTATGGAAGTTTGTCATTTATGCCGATGGGAAATCTTATCTGGTGCACAGGTGCACGGCTTGTAATAAAGGTTATTATGATGTACAACGTGTGCATCACAGGTGATCTGCAGTTGTTTTTTGTAGGCACAAAGAGTATGCCCTAATACTTATACAGGGGGTGGAGTTCGTGGATTCTGCAGCCTCTTGACTCTTGAACAACCCTCGCCCCCATCTTGTGCCTCTTCTCTCTCTTAAACGTTATTCTTTCTTTCTTTCTTTTCTTTGAAGTAGCTACAAGCAGTCTTTCACGACACCCACATTAGACAAGGCTCATTAATTGCTAAATAAGACCGGTCCCACATGGTAAACATTTTCTTTACCCCATATAATTATTATCCTCCTGAATGTCAGACACTATTTCTAAAGATTTTCTTTGTCCAACTTACAAGAACCATTGTTCTACTGTAACCCATTAACGTTAACAAAAGTTACAATTTGATCCCGCCACAGAACAAAACATCATTGATGTAGCTTTCTGAGAGAAACTTGCAGCTTCTAGAAATGCTTTTGAAACGAAATACGTTAATTAGCAAGAAAGTCGAGCCTTTGTCGTTTGTACTTGTACCGGTCACTCTTTGTCACGAGAGTGCCGCCCACGGCAAAGATTAGCTATGTAGCTTTACTTGCAGATGTGATTCAGTTGGTACATTTCGTCGTTTAGGTGAAAGTTTATGTACTTACTCTTCGACCTAAACGACAAAATATGTATAGGTGGTAGGTATGTATGAAAAATCAGACAGGAGTTGGATTTGTGCGGGGTTGATGGTAAATATAAAACTTCGGCTATCTTTAAGTGTCCCACAGATAGGCGTGACGCGACTCTAGTAGAACAATTTCTATGAGAACATTAAGGAAATTGTTTTACCAGAATCGCGTCGCACCGGCCGGCGGCGGCGTGTCTGCGGGAGCCTTTATGTTTTCAGTAGTAGAAAAAGCTAACAATCTCCAGACATGAATATATGTATTTCCAAGGAAATTTTCAATGCCTGCATTTGAATAGGGTGTCACATACATTCAATTGAAATGATCTTCTCCACGTGAACCCTTATAAATACCGAGAAATATAACCAAACAGACGGAGAATCACAGGCCTTACACAACTCAATACATTGGAAATTTATATTTCCATGAAACTCCTTTTGTATTGTGTCGTAATAGGCAACCCGTGTATTTGACAATTCAATATCTCAGTCTTTTACACCTTGGTTTATAAGCAACTAGTTGTTGCCCGCGCCAAAAATTGGTAATATATGAGTACAGGTACTAGCACCCTAATTGCGTAATGCACGATCGGTCGAATTGGTTTTTGCGTCAAGTACATCATACCGGTTTGATTTAACCGGTATCCGAGACTTGGTATGATATACTATTGTTCATCGTCATCTGCCTAGCCTTTTCCCAACTATATTGGGGTCGGCTTCCAGTCCAACCGGATGCAGCTGAATACCAGTATTTTACATGGAGCGACTGCCTATCTGACCACCGCAACCCAGTAACTGGGTAATACGATACCCCTTGCTAAGACTGGTTGTCAGGTTGCTTCTGACCCATAACGACTGTCAAAGATCCACAAATGACAGCCGGGACCAACAGCTTAACGTGCTTTCTGAGGTACGGAGCCGCGGCGGAGTCTCTATATGTAAAGATGGTCACCCATCCACGGGACAACCCCGGCAAGCGTAGCTTAACCTGATGGATCGACCCGTGCGGCTGTTATTACGTTGCCACGAGCTCGAGTTATGATGTACTATTGTTATCATTTTAATTATTAATAAGTAACAATGGTCGTTTCCAGCTGTTACTTATCGCGACTGGATTCGACCACGTAAGAGACAAGCATCTTCAATTATCCTGTAATCAGGTACTAGAAGACGAACATCGTCTAATGCAGGGGCTCAAGAGACGCCCTCAGCGGGGTCAGCCCCCCCCAAACGGCAATCCTGGATCCGCCACTGCCTGTGACATTGAATATTAACCTCTGTATTAACCACATAAGATTTCTATTCCTTCACATAATGTTATGCTAGTAACGAACATGTTGGTATTTACATGAAGTCTAGACAGAAACCTAGGCTGCTGTCGAATCAAGGTCTCATAATTATGTAGCACTTGCATAATATTTGCATTCATTAACGGAATAATTAAAAAAGACAAGGTTTTCTTATGCAGTTAATTAAACTATGAGTTAGAAACGTTCTTGCTAGATTCTTTTTTGGACTGGCAACAGCATAAGAATAGCATAATCAGCCTATACATTCCCACTGCTAGGACACAGGCCTCCTCTCTGTGAGTGGGAGTGGGCCGTAATCCACCACGCGGGCCCAGTGCGGGTTGGTAGATGTCACATGTATTCGAATTTTTGGTTCTAGGACATGCCGGTTTCCTCACGATGTTTTTCTTCACCGTTTTGAGAGCAGTGGTGATGAAATAATTTACACAAAGTAAAACGCCTGTCTGGGTTTGAACCTACGACCTACAACTCGTAAGTCACGGCCGTTACCACTGGGCCACCACTGCTCTTCAAAAATACATACCATATTAATATTATATCCCTTTTTAGAATGACAGAAGTAACAAACCTGCTTCAAGGACATCCCGGTTTCCTCACGATGTTTTCCTTCACCGTTTTGAAAGCAGTGGTGTTGAAATAATTTACACATAGTATAGCGCCTGTCTGGGTTGATCCTACGACCTACAAGTCGAAAGTCGCGGCCGTTAACACTGGGCCCCCCACAGAACAGATAAAGGGCCCCCACTTGACTGATTGGCAACAGAAGCGATCAAAATGGACTTTGAAGATTTATTTGTATGCAGACTTACTGCAAGGTAACTGTAAGGTCTCTTCTGACACAAAGAAGTTACCAGCTTTGTCACACTGAGTGTGTCAAAGTTACCTTACGAAACTTTCACCGTTTCGGAACTTACCGTCCATGTTTAAACTGAGTGATTGATTCAAAGTCAAACCAGTTATTTTAAGTAGAACATTAAAAGGTACTTTTGAACGTCCCCAAGAATATAATTGTTGTTTTAATGTGCCCCTTCCAAAAGGTAGTTTCGTATGGCGAAACTCCATAGATTCTTTGTTCGTCTCTGCTACATCCTAAAGAATAAAATATCTTCCAATCTTCATGTTTCTCCTTTCAATCGTAAAGGTTGTGCTTCAGTGAAACTGTGTTATACAAAATTATGTTGGAAAAGTCGCCCTAGAATTAATTCCAAGTTTCCATCGGTTCGCTAAAGAATACAGATTCCCAGGCTAACGCGACACTATAACTTCCCTAACGAAGTTTTCTTCGTTCACCAACTACGCCATTACCGCATTACTGCGGCCTGTGTCCGCAATCCATTAGTGTCCGACACTGGTGTCCGAGTTGCGGCAACTTGCCACTTAGTGTCATAACTCTCGCGACACTCCACGATTTACGAGTTAATAGATGACTTGGGAGGCTGGATTATGAGGAATATTTAGCTTAGTTTCACGATTATCATTAGGCAGATAAGTTATAATAGAAACACAGGTAGTGTCCGACCGACCGTTCGGTTTCGGCAAAAAAACGAGTTTCGGTTTCGGCGGCAAACCTGCGGAAACTACGACCGAAACCGAAACTGCAATAAAAGTATTTTTAAGGCGCAATTAATATTTTTTTCTTAAATGATGGGTTGTTATGTTGATTATCATACCCATAAGTGAAAATGTCGAAGACTGCATAGCTATGTGATTTAAAGATAAAAAAATAAAGACTGACTGATTATAATAACGTTTTCTTTATTTTTCCCTCAAAACATGATCCTTGTAAGGAAGTTTCGGTTTCGGTTTGGGCCGAAACTGAGTGTGACTGACCGAAAACGAAATTCGGTTTCGTTTATAAAAATCAGTTTCGGTCGGACACTAAACACAGGATGTAAAATATCAGTGGATTCATGTAAAAAACTGCTGTAAAGCAACATCTTGTAAAATTAAAAGTTGCCTAAAAATCACCATCACCATTCACCGATCTTGAATTTTTTTACGAAATTGATTGATTTCTTTAGTTGACGATGAATTAGCCAAAGATAATGGATCTTTCCAGCACTATTATTCACGATTTCAATTTAGATTTCAATTAGTACCGTCATTTGTAAATGTCAATCAATTCAAATGGGAATTTGGAATCATTTGTTAACATTTGGCTGGTACAAATGGGAATTTTCACGCTAGATCCGTCTCCTGAAATTAGCGTACAGACGAATTGCAAATACAATAACAGGGGGCCAAGTCTACTAATTTACAAACGTGTCAGTGGTCTCACAATGATCAGTTTTTGACAGATATGCCATACAAAATCTGTCAAAAACTCTTCATTGCGAGACCTGTTGTTTAGTTCTTTGATAATTAAGTTTCCTATATAATATTTTTTTACCTACAAAATAAAGCGTAAGGTATAATAATCATCCGAACGAAGTACCTCCTCCTTTTTTGATGTCGGTAATAAAAGCAGCAGGCGTAGCATGGCGCTTTCTATCTCTATGAAGAATAGACATAGCTTTTTCTATACAAAGTGACAGTTCGTTTCTTCATTTTTGACATCCACCGTAGAAATCTTTCTACAATCTGTCATTTTGTCTTTCATTTCTAACGATCTTTGTCTAGGTCTTTTTTTATGTAGACTATTTCGGAAGAAAGTTTTCTATCCTTACTGTCAAAATCACACTGACAACCGATAAATCCTATGATAAAACAAAGAATTCTAAGTTGAATTATGTAAAAGAGTGAATTTCGTAAAAAGTGCAGTTGACTCTTTCTACTTTGCTGCCGTCTCGTACTGTCTACTGTCTACAGGAAACGTCATTTTTGTCTACTCTTCCGTCGACAAAACGGTGCTCATGCTACGCCTGCTGAAAGACTTGCCATGTCTGTGTCTGTCTTGTTTATACCTTTTTAGTTGACTTTTTTGCCGTAGTTGGGTTTTAGTTTTTGTACCCGACTACGGCGAAGCAAAAAGGAGGGTTATGATTTTGACCGGTATGTTTGTATGTTCATCTGTTCCCTAATAACTTATCATAATTGAATAAGGCGCCCTTTAGAGGACATAAAGTAAGGAACTAGAAAAAATTGTGTGTGTAATGTTTTGTTTATATATTTTTCTTTTTAGTTGACTTTTTTGTCGTAGTTTTGTAGTTTTTTTGTGATTATAATATAAGTATATATTTTTGAAATGTGCTAATTAAGCTCTTTCATTTGATAGCCAACATGATATAATTTAAAAAAAAAATGTAGTTCATGACTTTTTGTCTTCCAGAGGGCGCCATATTCAATTTAATGTGAGGTCACATAGCCTATCTAGCCACCAGCGGACGATCAAGACTTCCAACGATACCTCATTTGTCAAATTATGATAGGTAGTTTAGAAGTTATGAGGGAACAGATGAACATACATACATAACGGTCAAAATCATCACCCTCCTTTTTGCTTCGCCGTAGTCGGGCAAAAACCAAAAAGCTTCGCGATATTACAAAACCTATTCAAGTTTACATAACGGACTTTGCCTTTGTGATAATAACTGATAAGTTTATCTACATAATATAAGGATGCGCAATTAGGTACGTGTGCGCTTTGAACTTTGCTGACCCCGCTGCGGTTTTAGATAACCTTTGTGATAATATCTGTATATCTGTAGGTATTTAATAGACATGTGTTTTTTTGTGTAATAAGTAGTCATCTAGTCTTATCTAGAGAGAGCTATAAATAAAGATAATATGGTAATAATAAACGTATAATTTTTTAAATGATTAAATACAAGGTGTAATTCAATTTACTGTAAACCTAAAAGAGGTCATTGCACTCATTATTATAAACAACTTTTACTCTGGGACAAGCCCAGAAATCGCGGAAAAAAACTCAGTAGTAGGTATAGTAATCACGTCTGACATCTTGTCATCAATCTGACATTCTGACAGTACCAACCTCTCGAAAAATGGGTAAGTACCATTCTAGCACCGCGTGCGCTCATTGGTCAAATCAAATAGAGCTTCCTGTTACACAGTTCCGTCCCCTTTTCATGAAATCACTCCCACAGAGTGCAGGAAAGCTAAAGGAAAGATGTTACAAATCAAAAACCGTTCTAAGGTTTTCAGTTATTACAATTACTTACACCTTGTACCTATAGTTATTCAATTCATTCTATACATGACTGTGCCAATCTGAATCGCTTTTGTAAAAGTACGAACAATTTCTCGTTCAACAAAAAGAACTCATTTTCGTCCGACAAATATCCCGGGAACCCATTTACATACGCCATTTCAGCTAAGAAACTACTAAAAGCATTTCAATTTTTAATCCTGGCAACTTTAAAACAAATCATTTGAAAGTCTGGCACGTTTCTGAACGAGTTCAGAAAACGTGAGCAGTGTTTTAATTTGAAGTGAGTGAAGTAAACAAGTTCCTTTAGGAAACCTTACAAAAAGCGAGGGGAAGTTCACTCCTACGTTTCTATGGCTTTTGGAAAACATTTGCTTTGTTTACAGTTTACATATCAAACTTTACGCTTGGTGTTTTAAAAAGGCCAGGTAGGGGCACAGAGGGCATTTAAATACATATTATTTTCGTATTAACAGCCGCACGGGTCGATCCATCATGTTAAGCTACGTTTGCCAAGGTTGGTCCGTGGATGGGTGACCCTGACCATCTTTACGTACCGAGACTCCTCCGTGCTCGGAAAGCACGGTAAGCCGTTGGTCCTGGCTGTCATTCGTAGATCTTTGACACACGTTACGGGTTGTCGGCAGCTCGAAAGTCTGACAACCAGTCTTACCATGGGGTTATCGTATTACCCAGTTACTGAGTTGTGGAGGTCAGATATGCAGTAGCTCCATTTAAAATACTGGTATTCAGCTGCATCCGGTTAGACTGGAAGCCGACCCCGACATGCTAGGCAGATTGATTGATCTTCGTAACCAGTAGGTACCTAATTTGCGATATCCTGACAGTTTTGCCAAATTTCTCTAATATATTCCGTGAATAGTCTGAAATAGCCCTGCTTGGATAGATTCTATTCCTTATATGTAGGTATTTTATGTAAAAAAATAACTAACCAGAAACTGTATATTTTATGTATCACATTTTTCCAAGGATTAAAATCAACCCAGGAACAACCCCACGGTTGAGTTCACTAATTAAAAACACGGTATCAAAATTGCGCTTTTAATCATTTCTACAGCTATATTGTTAGAAGTTAAAAAACCTTCGAGCATTAACCATAAAATTTCACCCTGAAAATCTAATAAACTGCCCCATCATTTCACAATTTCAACAATTTAACAAACTTTTCTTATAGCGAAATAAACTTTTGAAATACTTCTGGAATTTCGCAAAAACTCAACCCCGGCAAAGGCCTCTCGAATACCCGAAATTTTTCCTGTTCACCCTTACTTATGAAGGGCTCAAGATCGGCCGTAAGCGAGCTTAATACCGGCCATACCGGGACAGCACGACCTCGGTGGACCCTAGATAAGATAGTTAATGAGGACTGTGGAACTCAATCTGGGTAAATTGCCTTGACAAGAAATACTGACGAAAGATCTTGAGTAAGTTCGGTTTGACATGCGATCGTTGGGTAGCATAATTGCCTAATCGGTCCAGCGGTTCTCAATTGATGGGCTTACCAACGATCAGCTGAGCATTTCATTTTTATTTATACCTATATATATATTTATATATTCCTACTGAGCACTTATGCCGTCGAAGCTAGTTGCACGGTTCCAATTGGTCGTTTCCTATGGAGAAGAGCCGGCAAGAAACTCAACGGTTACTCTTTTAAAAATAATGGGCTTTAACAATATTTTCAAATTACTGTGTTATTAGGTAGGTATGAAGGTCTAGACACCAGTGCAAAAATACAGCCTTGATTTAGAGGGTCCCCGAAATAAACAATTGCAATTGTCAGTACGTGATTATAAACATTAATGCGCAAAATTATCGCCTACCAAATGAAATTGAAGCGATCGACAATATTACTACAGTTGAATTGATTGCAATTTATCGTTTCGGTAGTTGTAAGTACTCATGATATTACCGTTTAAGCTTCATATGTTTGCGTTTATACTATGCAAAAACATGAAGCCTCTATTTTATACATATAGGTACTACAGCTTCGTAATAGGTACCGAACACCATATTGGATTGAACATTTGTATAGCCTACAAACATTTGTTCAGTACCTTGTTTGTGAATGCGGTTTGGGTGCCAGCTCGCACCTTGCCTCGTATTCCGTGAGCTAATTCACTTTAATTCAACTGTGGTGCGACTAAATAGCGCTTTAATTACAGCGGAACTGATTGTATGTGTTAACGATGTAAGTTACTTTAACAGCTAACTCTCAGTGAGTCTTTGTTTATCTAGGAATTTTCCAACATTAGCAAAAAGCTTAATTTTTCCCACCTCTAATCGTCCCCATCAGCCTTTTCCCAATTATGAATTATGTTAGCTGCATTTGGTTAGACTGGCAAATACTGGTGTTCATGTTCAGCTGAATATATATATATATATAGTATAATGACTACCCTAAGACTCCAATACTGGGCTGTGGATGTCAGATAGGCAGTCGTATACATATGTAGTTATACGATACCCCTTAGTTAGACTGATCGTCAGACATTCGGGCTTCTGACTACCTGTAACGTGTAAAAGATCTATACAAATAACAGCTGGGACCAGCAGAAAATTATGACATTTAGATTTTTCATTTCAGTAACGTTAAACATTTTTAACCGACTTCTTCAAAAAGGAGGAGGTTGTCAATTCATCTGTATGTTTTTTTTCGAGAGTCAGTGGCAAAAAACGAAAATTGAAAAGCAAAAAACACCAACTTCCGAAATTAAAGTTATTTTTTACTGTTTTTGTGTTTTGTTTTTGGAAGTCGGTTGTTTTTTTTTCAAGTTTTTATTTTATGAATATTTTAAAGCACCGCCACCGCTAGTTTTTGCGTGCCCTTTCATTTTGAAAATCCACCAACATTCATTAAGTTATTGACGTTGGCGAGAAGATGAAATTTACAAGCGAAGTGAAGCAATGAATTAGGAATTTCTTCCAAAAGATTTCGGATTATGATGTAAAGTGAGTCCACAGATCCTAATTTCACTAAGACCGATCTTGCCTAGACCTGTGGATGAAATACGATCACTGGCTAGGCCATCACTGCGTTCTAAATTAGTCTATGCTCGATTAATCTATGATCTCTATTGCTCTGGCGTGGCCGCGGCGCCTGGCGACAACATCAAGGCGTTGACTGACGATTAAGGTCAGGAGTTCAAATTCGTTGAACTATTGTGTCAACTAACTCATGCAGCTAGACGTGTTTTATGTCCCATATACTCCATCAGAATATAATTAAAGCATCGGATTTAAGCTGTGTCCTTATTTGGGGCCAATCTTTGAAAATCATAAAAGATTTTTTATTTTTAGATACAATGATAAAAAAAATACAAAAATAAACAGCCGACTTCAAAAAAAACCACTACAAAGTCAAAAATAACTTTAGTTTCGGAAGTCGGTGTCCTTTTCTATATTTTCGGGACCAACGGCGTAACGTACCTACTTTCTGAGGCACGGGGGAGTCTCGGTATATAAAGATGGTCACCCATCCACGGACCAACCCCGGCCGAAGCGTAGCTTAACCTGCAGGCGTAGCATGAGCACCGCTTTGTCGACGGAAGACTAGACAAAAATGACGTTTCCTGTAGACAGTATACAGTACGAGACGGCATCAAAGTAGAAAGAGTCAACTGCACTTTTTACGAAATTCACTCTTTTACATAATTCGACTCAGAATTCTTTGTTTTATCATAGGATTTATCAGTTGTCAGTGTGATTTTGACAGTAAGGATAGAAAACTTTCTTCCGAAATAGTCTACCTACAAAAAGACCTATACAAAGATCGTTAGAAATGAAAGACAAAATGACAGATTGTAGAAAGAATTTCTACGGTGGATGTCAAAAATGAAGAAACGAACTGTCACTTCGTATAGAAAAAGCTATGTCTATTCTTCGTAGAGATAGAAAGCGCCATGCTACGCCTGCAGATGGATCGACTCGTGCGGCTGTTATTACTTAGCCACGAGCTCCTCTAACTCTCTCAGCTACATCACTGTCCATCAACATCTAGGCATATATTTACCCTTTTACAACTACTTCTAAGAAAAAGTCTCAGTAGACAGAGATAATTTGTCAAGTGACAGCCACAGCCTAGCGTTAGCCCGACAAAACACTTAACGAGATAACATCATGCTTTCATTCAGAGAGGGTAAGTTGTTATGTTATCTTGATGGTGGAGCTTTGTTTTCTATCACTATCCCATTTTTAAAGCCTTTTTACCCGACTGCGCGACGCAACGGAGGATAATGTGTGTATACAAGGTGTAATTTCAAAAACCTCTTAATGAGTCATTGTACTCATAATTTTGAACTTTTACTATGAGAACAAACCTGAAATCACGAAAAAAAATCAGCAGTTCCCTACGTTTTGGCAACATGTGAACATAAATGTAGGGAACAGCCACGGATAGCGAATTTTTTTTCGTTATTTCTGGTTTGTTCCCAGTACATAGTTAAAGTCAAATAATTTATTTCAATCTCATAAGGCACTTTTGAACGTCAAAAACAAAGAAATAGAACTGATTCTAGTCGCCCCTTCCAAAAAGTAGTTTTCGTATGGAGAAGAATGGGCAAGAAACTCCACCGTTACTCTTTTAAAAATAATATAATATAATAATATATCATAACAGCTTTCGGTGGCTTATGTCAGTCCCTTTATTTTTTCTTACTTTTCCATCATCGTTATCGGCTATTGCTGATAGAATGTCAGTTTTTGTAGGAACGCTTGACTCATTCTGATTTGTAAGTAGGTATTAGAATTTTGTGGCTAGCAAGTCACGGATACCGGTTAAATTTTCAAACCGGAATGATGTACTTGACGCAAAAACATTCGGTTTCGTTGGCATATACCGGTTTTTTTAAATCGCTATTTGTAAGAGTATTATATATAGGTTTTTTCGGATTTACCGGTTTAGAGCAATAAAAAAACCGGGATAATATTTCAGTTTTTTATTAATTGCGGCATCCTTACAAGTAGTCACAAGTTTCAACGCTTTTACCGACATGCCCCTCGTCGAATAAACCAGTTAATGTAGGTTAAAATAAAGTTAAACGTTTGCGTTCTTTAGAAAAGTTCGCAAGAAAACCGAAATAAACCGGTATTAACCGGTATTTTTTAAACCGGTTCCGAGGCTTGTTGGCTAGCACATCTTGCACGTAAAAAACGTTGGTCTCATGCAACTCTGGATTGTATATAGTAAAAGGAACCCAGATATCACTTGGTTTATGTAAGTATCTACCTGTGGTGGATCAAGTCCCTGATCAGCGAACATTTGCTGTCTAAGTGGTTTGACAACAGATTCTAATTAACCTATCAGAAACAGGGATCTCTGCACCCGAAGTGGTCGATTAACGTCTACGAACCGTTATTATCTAGCCATCAATCTGTAGCGGCTTCTGGGACGTAGGGGTCATGTTATGAGTTGTCAACATTAACATACGTACTAACATCAATTAAGATATTCATCAATCAAGATCAAATTAACTATAGAAATATTTAATTAATATTATTAATTATTATTATAAAATTAATGATAATTAAGATTATTATTTTCCTTATTTCATAAAGACACTTATAAATTACATTTTGAAATATTAGGATATAAAAATATAAAATCATTTAAAAATAAAAAAAATAGTAGCCCACCGGTATCGACAACAGGGTCAGGGCTCCAGAGAGAGGAACCTCCTAACAATAAGCGCCGTGTCCAGGAGTACCGCTTTCTGAATCAGGTCCAGACCCAGCTGCCCAACGAGTGATTATTATTAATATTTTTAATATTACAGCATAGAATTATGCACGTCAGCACCCCCAGTCACTCGCAGACTTATCTTGCGCGCACTCTATGTAACGCAGACTAATAGAATTCTAAATCATGGGACAATCTTTAATAAATCCTCCATAATAATAGAGAGTAGAATTGATGGTTCTAATTAATATTATTCTATAAATACATTTATTTGTTCGGTCGCGAATCATATTTTGAAAAAGGATAGGGCTACCCTGGCACTTTCGTCTTAATGGGTAACGTGTCTGAAAAGCTGGCAACATTACCTCATCGAATGCTCACTCTTCAAATGCTAAGAAAATGGTTAACCTTGATTCTCTTCTTGTCCACAGGGCGTCAAGGATGTCCGTATGCTGAATCTTTGAGAGGGAAGGTGTTGTAAAGCGAGCACCATGACCAAGAAGTTTGAGTTCAACTGGCAGATCCCGGTCCCTGAACTGCTGCTTCAGGTAAATATTTTACCTTATTTGTGGTAGAAGAAAATCGTCACGAAAAATTGAAAACAGGGATCATTCAGATGTACCTCACCCGTAGGGGCGGTAAACTGGTGATATTGAAAACAGGGGCAATTTTCGTAGTTTTAAGAAAGTTCGTAGTGTCAAAAATACTTTAAAGCTTGATTCCCACACACATAATCAGTGAAGCCACCGTTCCGACACAGTACCAGCACAGTGCAAAATATTCTTTCATACATTTTTATGCCGGTGTCGGCACTGACACTGAGACACTGACACTGACAAGTGTGGATACGTTCATAGAGAATGTATGAAAGAATATTTTGCACTGTGCCGGTATTGTGTCGGAACGGTGGCTTCCCTGATAATTATGTGTGAATCGACCTTTAATTTACCGTTTTCGTGAATTTGTCGCCGAGATGAGATTGTGACTAGTTGATTTGTCGCTGGGATGAGATTGCGACTAGATTTTGAACGTATTATACGGGAATTTACCTTCTGATGAATGCTCAAGATGTTCCACACGAAAAAAGTACATATATACTACACCAGTCAACCCCGCTTCCAAGATAGGAAAAAAAAAGTATATATATATGAAATCTTAGGAACGTACAGTACAACTATTTTCTTAATGTCCCTCAGCAAACTTCGTGTTTCGTCAGTCGTCGGATTTCTATCTGTTGCCCTTTGCACTTGGTGCAGACCGAACGCTCTCAATCGACTTCCAAGTCTGCAGTCAGTCTATACAGTCCAAAATAGTTGTACTGTATAGGTATAGCCTGATAGGTATAGATGATATTTAATACACTCTCTCATCTCGATTTAAAACGTCACATTTGATACTTTCGACCAAAACAATTTTAAGACAGCAATAAGTAGGTACTTGACTAAGCATTATCTACAACACGTGCCTGACAGGCAACAGCTGAGAAAAAATAACCAGTTTCATCGAATCAAAATTCATTTATTCAAACTAGGCTAAGAATCAGCACTTTCGAACGCCAAATTGCATAAGATAGCCCCCAAAACGCCCGCCCTTCACCACTTCCTACTACTTTAGCTGAGAAGAAGAAGTGGCGCAACAAACTCCCCAGCAACACCTACACAAAGATCTGAGATAATATAATCTGTGAAGTAAATCCCGGCGCAATCTGTTGTGCCCGTTTACGTGAAGACCTGCTAGATGGCTGCTAGTCAGTCCGTGTGCCGATCACACCGTAAATCAGAGTCGATCGCACATGCTTACCGAACATATGTACGTGGGGGTATGGTGTCAGTGCCCGCGAGAGATATACTACGGGAGATTTTTTTAAGAAGAGCTGACCATTATTTATCACTCACAATGTTGACCTGAAAAACTGAAAGGCCCTTCCGTGTTGCCTAAACTGGTAAAACGAAACCAAATAACCATCTCAATCGTCTTACATTTTCATCTCTGCTTTAAACACACCTAGTGTAACAATATAAGTTCGTTGATCATTGGATGATTACTGCTGATACCAAAACTACAAGTGGTCGAGATTTCAACGGGACAACAATTCTGCCCGAAGGCAAATATTTTCTCGGAGCAGCAGTTAGGTGTCTGTGGACGAACTCGCACGAGCCATTTCACGATACAGATATATATTTTCTTGTACAATTTTCTGAGGTGTCATATTTTCCTCCTATAGAAGAATGAATCAGCTACCCTCTACTCTACCACTGGCACCCACGCCGATCCTCAGTTACTGTCTGTCTATCCGCCGCCCTATCGTAAGCGGCTCAGTCGAGGTGCGCTCACATAATCTCCTCACCTCCGCTCCGGCTTGACTACACAAATATCACGAGTTTAATGTCTCTTCCATTTGATTTCTACACTGATATCCATTGATTTATTTTGTTTGCGTGTTTGTGCGGGTTTTTGGCTTGTACGTTCGGTGTCGAGTCTTGAGTAAGTACGAGCAAAGCTAGGAACCGGTTTAAAAAATACCGGTTTATTTCGGTTTCCCTCCGAACTTTTCTTAAGAACGTGAACGTTTTAAGAACATGATTTTATCCTAAATTAACCGGATTATTCGACGAGCGAAATGTCGGTATTCTTACTACTGAATATAAACTTAACAGCGCGCGACGTTTCGTTTATCATACGTCCGTATTAACCGGTTTTTATTGCTCCAAATCGGTTAATCAGAAACAACCTTTATACCGGCAAAAACCGGTATAAGCGACGAAACCGAATGTAAAGGTTCTGGCGTCAAGTACATCATAACGGTTTGAAAATTTAACCGGAATCCGACTGTAGGTATGCTGATTCTAATGATTATAATTCTGTAAAACCATATTTGCTACAGTCGCGAATCATATTTTAATCAACATACAACCTGACACTTGCAAAGTACAAAATAAAAAACAAGTAAGAATTGAATTTCGCGGGCTACCTTAGTTTGCTTTGTGCAAGGAGCAGTTAGCTAAATTTCTAGAAAAAACATAAATTCTAACTCAGCTTTTACGGCCCGCTTTCAGTGCCAGTCAGTTTAAAATTGCTACTAATTGGGACCACAGCGCCAGTTTACGATGTACAAACAGCTCCATTTTATAACGCTACGGGTCCCTGGTGCGATCCTCAAGTAACCAATGACAGTAGCGTTATTTACACGACGGAATGGCCACAGCCAATAAACGGCTCGAACTTTATAGACTCTTTATCGGAACCCGCGGTTTTAATTGGCTGTTAAAGCTACGCTTTAGAGCCATGCAGAATAAAACGGATCGTAAAAATGTTGTTATAAAAATGTGGGGAGAAAAAAGTGTCGTTTGTTCTTCCTAAATGGCTGAAATGAAATCAAATGCTTTATTTAACGAATCACCTAATAAAATTATAACTTTTCTATGGTCTTTCAATTTCGAGACAGAGAAACTGTTATCTTCCAAGCAATGGTACTTACAAAATAGATATTGGAATATCTATAGGCACCTCTAATCTACTCCTACGGAACTATTGCAACGGTCTATGAGAATCTACATTTCTGTAGCATCTGGCTATCATTCAAACTTTAAAAAAAGAACACTTTTGAATAGTCAAGGAGTTAGTTGATCGGTGAGAAAGATGAATCTAGTTGCCCATCGCAAAGCGTCGTAGTAAATCGTCGTGTCAAGAAACTCCGGGGAAATTATTATTTAAAAAAAAAATACCTATTGGGTATATAGTCCTTATAATTAATTCTTGTATGTATTACTTAGTATTTAACTTAGAAATATTGTTTTTCCCTCAGGGTGCCGTCTTCGACCGGTGGACTGAGGAGAAGGACAACACAGAGTTTGAACAGAACTGCCTGTTCAAAGTCGACGAGTATGGCTTCTTTATATACTGGAAGAGCGAGGGCAAGGTAAGTCTTAGAACTAATTAGATTAAAATGTACGAAGACATCTATAGACGTCACATTGGCAAATTAAAGGATTTATGACAAACTAGTCATTTTCTATCTACTTATGATGAAAACTTTAGATGATGATGACAGAACCGGATTTTATTTACTTATAATCACTACTGAATCATTTTTAACCGACTTCCAAAAAGGAGGAGGTTCTACGATCGTCTGTATGTATGTTTTTTGCAAAATAGTAAATAGCGTTTTATAAAAAGAAAAAAATATTGCTAAAAACTGGCTATTTCCAGAAAAAGACTACAATGTGAAAAATAAGTTTAATTTTAGAAAATTCTAAACCAAAGACCACACGCCGACTTCCAAAATTAAAGTTATTTTTCACTTTGTAGTGTTTTTTTTCCTTTAATATGACGTTAGTTGCTATTTGGTACGCAAATAAGCGCTTTGACGTGGTGGAGTTGCGGACACCAGTCTGGGTTACCTACAAGATCCTATTAATCACCCAATTAAGTGATTTGCTCTTGATTTTCCCCAGTTTACGGATAGAAAACGTGTTCTACTAAGCTACAGGAACTTATAACTTGAACTAGAAATGTGTCTCTGTATGCCTCATTTCTAACCCTTTGAGGATCACAAGACAACGATACGTAAAGTAATTGGATGCAACTGCAGCAGCCTTTGAAGAGCTTAGGCTTTGACACTATTCACATAAATGCTCCCTGTATATAGTGACATACAATACAGGGTGTTAGGGTAAACACCGTTATCCTTGCAACCAGTGGTTTGGTTTCATTTATAGAACGTAAAATCAATGGAAAATTACAACTTTTTTTTTCTTTTTTTTAATTCTACATTTTACCACAAGAGACGCAAGTTCGTTGTCCTATGCGCTAGGGCAACGAACTTACGTCTCAACACGGGCGGGGGGTACGGGATGTGAATTGACCGGCCGCGAGCGCGACCCCTCCCTCAGTCAGTCAGCTGTTTCGCTAGAGAGCACGGTGTCGGATAGAAACTTTTTAAAATCTTTTAATGAAAATGACGTTTTTTTTTTGTTGTGTTCGGTCATTTATTTTTATATTTAAGTCAACTACCCATGGTTTGAATGACAAGACTGTTTACCCTTACAGCCTGTATACAAAGCTCCCAAATACCGTATGTATTAGAACATTCACGAATGAGCTACGACTAACTTTGGGCTAAAGGGAACTCTGTGTCCAGGCGGCCATGTGTCCAATTCTGAAGTTTTAATTAATTTGTGCGGATAGTTCTCGTAACGGGACATGAAACTGTCCCTTACCACAAGTTACACTGGACATACGTATACGTAGAGGCTTTATTGCTTTAATAGAATTAGGCCAGCTGTATTTTCACATCGCGACTGCAAACTGCGGGGAAGAAGCTCGTGGCTAAGTAATAACAGCCGCACGGGTCGATCCATCAGGTTAAGCTACACTTGCCAGGGTTGGTCCGTGGATGGATGACCATCTTTACATACCGAGACTCCTCCGTGCCTCGGAAAGCACGTTAAGCAGTTGGTCCTGGCTTTCACTCGTGGATCTTTGATAGTCGTTACGGGTCGTCAGAAGCCCGAAAGTTTGACAACCAGTCTTACCAAGGGGTATCGTATTACCCAGTTACTAGTTAGTTAGTTTGTGGAGATCAGATAGGCAGTCACTCCATGTAAAATACTGGTACTCAGCTGTATCCGGTTAGACTGGAAGCCGACCCCAAAATAGTTGGGAAAAGGCTAGGCAGATTGATTGAGTATGGATTCAAGGAATTAAATTGATACTTTTATCGACATACCACGCGGGCGAAGCCGCGGGCTAGTTTTAAATAACTTCGGTTCACATCGCGAACTATGAACCGAAGTATGAAAAGACGCGGTAGCTACATGAACGAAGCTAAACTGACGTATAACCTGACACTGTTCTGCAAATTGCAAAATACGTAAGAAAATTTTAATTTCGCGGGCTACCCTGGCGCATCCACCTTAAGGACAGTTTATCAGAGTTCGACTACCCCCTCAACCTTTAAGCAGTCCAAATCCCTACCTGCCTAGATCAACGACACTTTCCGCCATTTTTCCCCAGGTAGCTAACTAAAGCCCCTTTTCAAATAAAACACATTTCTTCTACCCGTCAACTTTGACACAGGTCTAACGCAACCACCGCGAGTTGGGAACTAATTTCGCTCCATACATAATGTGACGGAATGACAAATTTAAATCCACCAACAGTCTATCATGAGGCAGTATTTCCCAGGAGACAGCTCGTGGATTATTTATGGCCTAGAACTAGATTTGGGTTAGTTCGAGAGCACGGGTTTTAAGGTGGGACATGTGGGATAGTGTATTGGTAGGTCATACTTGGGTTCAGGGATGTTGCGGACACTCGCATCCGCATCCCCAATTGCGAAGCTTAGCATTTATTTAGACATCCGTATCCGCATTTTATCAATGCAACCAATTACAGGCACTTTTGAATTGTCAAGGGGTCGGTCAGTCAGAAAGATGAAGCTAGTAATGCGGAGCTTATGTGGATGCGAATGTGGGTGGATACCATAGAAATATAAAAAATGGTGGATTACGTATAAAGGTGAATATGTATAAGTAAAATCATAATCAACAAAATGCTTTAGGTATGTAATCAAAGATCGTCAAAGTATGAAATCGTAACTAAAACCTTCATAATTACTGGCTAGCTTCCAAAATGCCTAGGTTATACTAAATAATTTCAGTACATCCACCTAGTCAAGGCTAGACTAATTGATTTCGATACTACTAGAGAAGCTAGTCTCCCTATGGACAGCAAGACCTTGGTAACCACTTGTAGATAGTACCTATAACATAGTTAATACATTAACAATTTCTTCTCCTAGATCTATATGAACATCGCCTGGGAAATCTGCCGTTGTATATATTCAATTACTAAGTAAATAAGTCTCGGCGACGTGATATTGATTTCTATGTTACCTTCAGAATAACGTTTATATCTACTGCAGGCGTAGCATGGCGCTTTCTATCTCTACGAAGAATAGACATAGCTTTTTCTATACAAAGTGACAGTTCGTTTCTTCATTTTTGACATCCACCGTAGAAATGTTTCTACAATCTGTCATTTTGTCTTTCATTTCTAACGATCTTTGTCTACGTCTTTTTGTAGGTAGACTATTTCGGAAGAAAGTTTTCTATCCTTACTGTCAAAATCACACTGACAACCGATAAATCCTATGACAAAACAAAGAATTCTGAGTCGAATTATAATTAAGAGTGAATTTCGTAAAAAGTGCAGTTGACTCTTTCTACTTTGCTGTCGTCGTACTGTCTACAGGAAACGTCATTTTTGTCTACTCTTCCGTAGACAAAACGGTGGTCATGCTACGCCTGCAGGGATGTCTCAAATGTAGTGATCCAGAGGCAAATGGGGTAGGAGAGGTGGCCACCTATCAATTAACAATTTTGAGAAAATTTCGGGAATTAAATCAGTTTCCAACAAAAAAAAAAAAACCCGTGCATCTACTATATCACCAGATATCGTCATCGTAATGGAGAAAAATTATTTTCAATTTGCTGTTTTCGTAGTTAGTCGTCGTTTTTAGCAATTGTTGTTGTTGTTGTCAATTTTTGGCCATGCACCAACATTTATGCATAATTACGAATTTCCTCTAGTCCTGAAAACAATAATAAAATTTCAGTTATTAATAATAACATTCCGTATGTTATTATTATGAAATGTTACTGTCAGTAAACTATGAGTAATCGAATATTGAGCCATTATCTGCATTAATGAAATTCGTATTTGGTTACGTAGCTAATGAGACCTTTAATTTCGCCGTGATTACTAAATAATGGCAAATAATGAATAATTACGTGTGTGTAATTGAATGAAAGGAAATGAATGAAAATGCACTTAATGTAATTAGTGACTCTCATTAGTTTAATGAAGGAGTATCCTCCTCATAAAGCCAAGCGCACATTAAAGCCGCAACGGGCCGCAGCGCAACGCTTTTTCACAAAAAAAGTGCGGTGCTGACCGCCTATAGTGTGCGTTGGTTCATAGAAAATATACCCATCTATCTCTCATCTTCCGTCGAAACAATAATAACATCTTAAGTGAACGAACCCATTATTGTATATCATTTTACTCACCGACGGATATAAACATGATAATTTTCTATCAATGTTTTTAATGATTCATTTCGATAACAACATTAGTAAAAGTAATGGCTTGTCAGCACCAACCGTGCTGTTTCATTGAAATTTGAAGCTGTTGTCTATCAAGACTATAAAAAAATACATTTACGTTTTAAACTCTACATGCCATTTTGTTTCTCCGAAGAGTTGGGCAGAGGTGAATGCCCACATTTTCGGTAGGAATTATGAGGCGAGCCTATTGCCATTAACTGGGCACAAATTCAGACTCCCGCCTGCTACTGAGAATTCCTGAAAGAAAAACATTGCCCGATCTGGGAATAGAACCGAGGACCTCATGCTCAGCTGCAGAGGCACTATAAACTATTTATTTACATTTAAAATTATATTTATTATTATTTCCCTTTGCCTTTTACAGGAAAAACGTAATTTTATTGTAACTTTTTCTATTTGCATTTGAATTGTTCCACCGTTTAAACACGATTACGGCTATAATTTCCGTCATGACGCATTTATACGTCACGAGTTGTCAATTGAAATGACTAGATCTATTCCTTATTATATGTTACTGCTATCAATACACACATACGCGCAGGGTTTCGCTCTTGCATAGAGTCGCAACATAATGCTGAGCGATAGCCGTTTTTCGTGAATGTGACGCAAATTTCCCCCAACCTGTTCCTATTTTTTCGTGTTTATTTCCTTTTTTGCATCTTGTTTACCGCAAATATACGTATTTTCTTTCTTTTTTTTCTTTCTTCATAAACATAACGTCACCCTTTCTTGCCATGGGAGAAACTACAGAAGCCCTAGTGTGAGTTTCTTTTAACTATCTCGAATTTACGCATCGACCGCGTTCGGCGTTCCGATTGGCCCTTCACCGGCCTTCACTTGTGAGAGGCCAAACGGAGCGCCGAACGCGGTCGATGCGTAAAGTCGAGATGGTTAAAATAAACTCACACTAGGGCCTCCGAACGCCACCTGCTACGATCCTTACATACCTTTTGCTTCGTTTACGTTCGTATATTCGTACCGGAACTTTCTGTAAAACATCACCAATAAAGTTACTATTATGTCTTCATGGCGTCCCATCCCGGTGCGTGGCGTTTCCAGCTCACATCTGCCTTGTTACTCGCCTTTCATTCTATTATTACAATCCACTTTATACTTACTTACAATATTGTAATGGTTGTGGATTCAACAAGTTTCCTTAGTACCTACTTAATTGGGACTGGTATTGATATTAGTTCGCTTATGTAATTTCTGCTAGTATAACTAATATGTAGTTATTAAGTTAACATTGCAATGAAACTAGTTACACAGTTTGTGTTCCCGTTCAAAGCAGTCGAGAGTCGCGCCGGAAAATTTAAAAGTTTAAAAGGTTGTGAAATAATTCATAAGCTCGGCAGGCAGGCTCATTTCCAATTTCTGTTACACTGGGAATTATTTCTGTACTAGCTGTCGTTTGATATCGGAAATTAAATAAAGAGTAAAAGGGGAAGACTTATTGGATGTAAAATTCAGGATAACCCGCGAAATTCAATTTTTCTTAAATTTTTTGCAATTTGCAGGTCAGTGTCAGGTTGTATGTTGATTAAAATATATGATTCGCGAGCGTAACAAATATGGATTTACAGAATTATAAACATTAGAACCAGCAATACAACTCTCTAAGTTCATGTAAGTATATTGAATGACTATTTCATGAAATCATAATATTTGGCAGTTATTCTAACATAAGGCTGTATTGCTGATTCTAATTATTATAATTTCAATTACAAATTCAAGATGTTAGTAAACAAATTAACTTGCTATGTTACTTAAATTCTACTACAGACAGGCGTGTTTATAAGATGCTACTATGGGGTGGCCCTGCCATATAGACTAATATGTTTTTCACTTTGTTGTGTGCCCATTTTTATACAAAAGCCTTTTTTTTTTGTTCAACTTTTTTAAAGTATGTCCGTCAGATCAGCAACTGAAACTGAAAAAGGTTATGAACCCAAGGACCATATTACATCTTGATTGACATACTTAACGTAGATTTATGTAGAGATCAGCATGAAATCTTTTAGTTTTATATCGAGATTCATGTATCATTCATCTTCTTCATGTGTCGATGGTAATTTAAATGACATGATATAGAATGGGTCTCACATCCAGTAAGAGTACAAACAGCTAATAATCAAATCAGTTGCCTACAAGCATTAATTCAGTCATTCCCTAAGGATTCACGCAAGGAGTGTTGACCTCGCATCAAGGGCTGTCGGTACCCATTAGAAGGTGATTAGGGTCACTGGGTTCGAGGGTAGTACGCAAATCTGCCCTGAAATGGTAATATTGTGATGACTAGGTTGTTTGTTGGGTGTAATGATTTAATATACTTAGGAGTCTATTCTATAGGTCTGAGTGAAAGATTTTGACTGGCAATAGCGAATCGGAGAATTTGTTGAAAATTGGACCAACACTTTTTTGTTTTAATTTAAACGTTTATTCAGTAGTACACTACACATTATCCTAATTAACCTAACTAAAACTATCTAGAATTATAGTTACTATATCATGATACATACTCGAAGAGAGGAGGCCTGTGTCCCAGCAGTGGGAATATTATGGTCTAATGATGATATCATGATACGATAAAGAAGTTTTACACCCGGTTTCTGAATTGAGAATTTGAATTTGAGAACGTCCTAATCTGTACTTAAGTATAACTTAAACATTTTTGCGTTTCTGAATTAAGTTTTTTTTCAACTTTGATCAATATTTGAGTAATATAACATAATTTACTCAAATTTGACAGAAAGTATGCTTAACAATCGTCAGTTACGTTTCTGTTTGATTTTAACTTGTGAAACGCAAAAAACTTAAGCGCATACCTACTTATTTATTTGAGAATAATCAGTTGAGATTTGCTACTTTTCTCAAATCAGAAACCGGGTGTTACAAACAAAATATTTTTAATTCCATAGGAGAAGCTGTTTACAAAAAAAAACCTAAGTATATAATATAGTACGCCACTGTTTTCCCCTCAAACAGTACGTAAAGCAATTTCGGCGAAACGTGGCATGATAAACAGCTGACGCGTGCCATATATCTACTGTATATAGTAACAAAATGGCGAATGTAACGTTCGGAATATTCGCAATAAACTTGGAAAGACGTGACAAGATGGATTGGACTTGATTTTACTTTGATACTGTTTGTTTTCGTTATTAAAGTTCTTGATTCGGTATGCGTGGGGCGTCTGGATCTGGAGTCACAGCTTTGAAGGTAGTTCGTTGATGTTCAGCTCCAAAGCTTTTTATACGACTTTTAAAAAAAGGAGGAGATTATCAATTATGTATGTTTTTTTTTTTTTTTGTTTTTTGCTCAGACCTTTCGACTGGTTATACCGATTTTGATGATTCTTTTTTATATGAAAGCCAGGTGCTTCTCCATATATTTTTTTTTAACTTTGCTTGCGTTGTTTTTGAGTTAGCCTCAATAATTACGTATTTTTCCCACTTAGGGCTGATTTCATCAAAGTCAGATATCTTTTATCCTTGGAATAAAAATGGCGTCTGGGAAAAACAGTCAAAAATTAAAAATTTATTCGCAGGATAAGACATACACTCGGTATAAAAGTTTGGTGAAATTCGCCCTTCGTCTATGTAGATGATATTTTATTTGACAACTAAAAAGTGAAAAATAAAAACTTTTTACAAAAAAAAAAACAACCGAAGTTTTCTGTTTATTGGAAGTCGGTTGTTTTTTTTTTGTGTAAAACGTTTTTATTCCTTTTTTTGTGAGGTATGACTCATGTTCACCACCTTAATTGCGTAACACACAATCGACCACAATCTGTTTCATTTTGACAGTCCAACAACATTCATTGCGGTAATTACGTTGTTGAGCAGACAATTTTTCGAACTTAGGAAGCAATGGATAGCAATGTCCTTCAAAATGATTCAAATTATGATTAATCGTGTGTGCTGCAAGCTGCAATTAGGGCACCGGTCCTCTGATACGTATTGGTGCCGTTCAATTTTCCCCTAAACACTTTCTAAAGCAACTCAATTTTGTTGAAGCGTTATAAAAAAAAACAGGTTATAATAATATAAGTACTTATTCTATCCGCGAAAACCTACAATATTATAAACAGCTTAAATAAAATCTCATAACAAAATTCATCTTACAAAACTTCCTGATATTAATTCTACATTTCGCGAAGCCTCTGAAAGGCTTTCCCCAAAATTAATATCACATTTCACGGCAGAAGCTACCTCACAAAAATTCAAATACCTGTCGGGTCGCAAACATCTTGAGTTCCCAAGCTGAAGAGCACTTTAGGTGAAGGCTACAGGGTCCACTTTCCGTTGTCGTTACCGCTAAGTGTGCAAGGTCGAGTATGTGAGGGATGGGCCTAAGTCTAAAGGCCTCTTCGGAGAGAATGGTGGACTTTATAATGACCTGGTGTTTATAGGAGCAGACACTAGTGGCACTGACCTTCTTTGATGATGGGTCTTTTGTGTGATGTGTCACCATCTGCGGCTTGTTTGCCGATAATAGCCACGGGTTAGGGTTTAACGGATTGATAGTGGGTGTCCTTGAATCTAACTAAGCTGCTGTGTAATTGCTGGTTGATTTCTACATACATAAACAACGCCTTCTTCCCATATGATGCAGGTAGGCAGAAAGTATCATTATCTATAAATCCTCTCTAAAATTTTCTGAAACAGAAAGCTTATTGCCAACTTTAAAACAACCAGTGTCATAGTAACCATAATATCATCCAAACGGGTGTTATAATGTTGTACTGAATTTCATAATGCAACATGCAAAATGCAAAAAATGAACATTGTCATTCACGAGCACTAACAAAGTACATAACAAAACATAAATTCGAATTCGAATTCATGTCGTACCGCGCCATTTTTGTTCGATATTGGTATTGCAAAGAAATGAAAGAAACTTTTATAGAAGATTCTTAACATGGGTGTAGATAAAGTCTATTATGCAACTATAAATAATTATGTATTAATAACACTCATGTTGGCACTATTATCACAGTCGGCTTAGCCTCGAATGATAAACCCACATTCGTATTTTAATACCCCTTATATAACAGTTGCATAAATAACTAAGTATTACACATAAACCCTCCTTTTGCTTCGTTAACGCAGGTCATACTGGTTGCGAGTACTACGCACCAGACTTTAAGGGCACTAAACATGTCCTTCTAGGACGTAAATCGGGGCAAGACCGATTGTCTGTGGTCTTCCTGACATGCCATAGAGTTTTGAATTGAACAATGCCGGTAATCAGAAGTGGAATGTTTAATTTACTGACAATTTGTTAGTAAATCAAGCGCAGGCTTTCCACGAAATTAGTCTCATTAAATTAATAGGTGGCTCTAATGGCTTCTAGGTATGTAAGCTTTATCGTCGCCTAGAATACGAATTAAGACATCTTACCTTGAGATAAAGATACAACACGAAAAAGATAAAAAGGAAAATTTATTTGATGTAGCTGCAAAAACGATTTCCTGTTGGCCTCCATATGATTACGAGATTCTATAAACACGCCTTATATTTTCCTTACAAAGAGTTTCGTGTGCCCCTGACCTTGACAACTCCAGGGTACGACAATATTCACCGACAGGGGGCGTTGCTGTCACCATTCAAGATACACAAACTTTTGACTCCATACGATGTTTTCGAAAAGTTTTGATACTTACAAAGAAACAAGGAACATATTTATTTTGGCTCCATCGTAGTGTCATGTGATAAATAATGCCGTCTGGGTTTTTATGGACCCGCCTTCTGACTTCCTGAAGGAATTCTTCTCTTTATATTGTACATGTGGCGGGTACTTCCTTAGTTTTATGAACTACCTAAGTCTTATATCACTATGCTAGTTTATTATGATGATATTTATGTAAGTAGTCGTAGTTCTAGACTCGCCCCCCTATTACATGAGACGTAAACATAACTGGCGAAATGTGGATGTACTATATACACCTCTACCTGACCTTTCGGGAAACAAACAGGTCCACTCAAATCTGTGTGGTTCTTTCCTCAAAAGACCATTTCAGACTCTAATCTACATGGTCCTCCTATGGCCTGGCCAAGATTATGTCTGGACTTTAAAAGACACTGTGACGTCTGAGTTTGTTTCGGCCTTTCTTCTAAGAGTAGTCAGATAGGAAACGCCGACCACATCCAGCTTATTTTTACAACTTTTTAATATGACGTGTAAAAGGGATTCCAATATCCTATTTATAGAAAAAAAACAATTTCATTTCATTTCAAACTGGTGTGATGTTTTATAGTAGAGTTCTTGAGATCACACACCAAAAGATATAGGTAGGCAACTACCATATCTTGAAGTGAAATTGCCCGTAAATTAAATTATATTCATAGATTACAGTCTCTCTTCGTCAAACGCTTTGCAGGTATCTCAGCCCTATCAGATTTGTCCCTTTAGCCATAATGTCTGGTGGTTTTCCTATTCACAGCTTTGTATAGAGCCATACCCATAATTTTCTTAGACATGCCGATACACGGTACCGAGTCCCATCTCATATTCACACATACATAATGTATCAAATTCAAAGGGAACACTTTGGGGGCGTTGTGTGTATTCACTAAATTATCAGCAAAATCGTGTCAGTCTTACCTCGAGGATCTAATTAAAGGCAGGTGATCTGGTACTCAATTATGCTACGGCTACACTTCGCGTTATCGAGAACTTTTCTTCGTGCGCTTTCTCTCGCACACCCCTCGATTACTCGCTGAGCAACTGAGAGCGCACGAAGGAAAGTTCGCGACAACGCGCACAAAGTGTAGCCGTAGTATTAGAGGTAACGCTAACGTGCCAATAAGGGGGATTATTTTGTTAATCTTGTTTGGGTTTATTTTGTCGGATTACTGGCGGATGATGGCAACTATACATATATAATGTTCCCACTGCTGGCTGGGACAACTATAAGCTAATCTTATATTAATTATATTAATAACTTAATTAAATAATTCTATATTGAACCTTACTTCACTAAATATTATAAAACAAAGTCCCCCGCCGCGTCTGGCTGCTGTCTGTTCGCGATAAACTCAAAAACTACTGCACCGATTTTCATGCTGTTTTCACCAATGGATAGAGTGGTTCTTGTGGAAGGTTTTAGTATATAATAACCGACATCCACGCGGGCGAAGCCGCGGGCATCAGGTAGTATACGATAAAAGACGGCGGCATACGATTAGTTCCGATTTCAGCCGCGCGCAGACTTTACTCGCGCTCAGTCTACTTTACCTTTCCAATCAAGATTATTCTGTCATTTATTTTTAACCCATAGCAAATCTAATATATCACTCATTTCTAGTCAAATGAACAGATGAATGATAGGCACACAATATTCTAAGCCATCTAGCTCAAACTACCCGCAACATAAAACCGACGAAGCAGATAATGCCTTCGCAAACCCTCGACGGAAACTACCAGGTACTTAGCATAGTACCAGTGAAGTACCACTGAGGAAGTCTATTGTCCCAGGTACCTTTGTTGGGGACTTCGGCCCATTGTGGCGTGTAATGGGTAAAATGATGTGAAATGGGTCACATGATAGCCGTTTAGTGGTAGATGGACACTTTGTCTCGTTAATGTGTTTTGGACTTTATATTGTGATAGGCAGTTGTTTTTTATTAGAGCGTTTGATTGATCTGTATTGGAAATAGAGAAGTGTACAAAGCGTTCTTTAGAAGAAGAAGTGCACAAGAATCATAAAGCGCGTGATCAAAATCGGAACTAACGCCGCCATCTTGTTTTTTCAACACCCGCCTGTCAATGTCATTCAAGCGTCAAAAAATCTTTGCTGCACTGCAACTTTGATAAACTGTGGTTACAGCGCTATTTTATTTCTGAAAAATATATGTCGGAGATACGTCAGGATTTATTCCATTAGAATCATCAGAAAACATCATGTGGGCAGAAGGTGGGTTTCGTGCAATGAAAACACACTGGGTGCGATACACATTGTTTATTAAAATCACAAATTAACACTACAGCCACGAACTACAATTAATCACAATAACTGAGCACAACGAATCGAGTACAGTTCCGCGACGTCTTAACTCCGATGCGATCAGACACTGACTGTCCGCCTCGCCGTGGACTTAAAACATCACGACTCTGTAAAGCGCGCTTGTGGTGTGGGTAGATCACGTGATGCCTCAGATCACGCGATGCCGCTAGTGGCGCGCTTGCGATTCGTTTCGTGTCCATACTATTGACCGGCTCCGACATATAAATATTTTTTAAATAATTAAAACTATCATTGAAAATTCGGAAAATCTTCTATGTAGGAGTTATGCTGGCACAAAACACCCACAAGTATTTTGATACCTATTAAAAATTAGAAAATGTTGTAGAAAAATCATAACAAACGAACTTACACAACATAATATCACGCGTGTATCCCCCGAAGGGTTCGAAGGGCTTCAGGGAAGGTGAACTGTGGGTGCAGGTACTTATTACACCCACATTTCACCAGTTATGCTCAAGCCCCACGTAATAGGAGGCGAGGCTTGCCATCAACCGGACAGAAATCCAGACTGCAGGCTGCTGCTGAAAAATTCCAGATGGAAAAACCCAATAACATTTTATCCGACCCGGGAATTCAACTTAAATAACTTATTCTAATTACAATGGGGAGAATCCTTTTAAGCAAATAGTATGCTTGTTTTAGGATGCTCCGCTCTTCCCCAGGTTATGTAAGTGTATTTAAGTTATTGAACCTGATCAGGATAATCGGGAATTGAATCCGAGACCTCATAGATAGATAGATTAAACTTTTATTTGGTGCACACAAAAGACATTGCACGACATACAAAAGCGCGGTTAAATAATTACTAATCACATAAATAAATAGCTACAAGGTGCCATTCTACAAAAAAAAAAAAACAATTAAAGAAAACAAGACACTGTGATGACGATATTGTCTATGACAAACTTAAAAAAAAATTGAAATCACACTCACGGTCACGGTCTGACTCATGGTCAGCCAGCAGTAGTGCTTGAGAGCCGCTGGACCAACGAGGCAGTTAAACCAACATAACTTATAACCACATAATTCAATATTCCTACTCATTTTCACGTAGGTCTATAGCCCTTCGGGAATCCCAGGCGGATTCCCGGCCACCATAGGCGCGGGCTTGCGGACGGCGAGCAATGGGTAGCTCGCCGTCCGATCAGGACCAGGCCCGGGTCGATGGCGCGTCGTGTTCCACGCGCGCCTCAAAGAGATGTCAGCACAATTGGCGGGGTCCGCTAGGACCGATGCCTGCCAGGGTTGCGGGTTAGTCCGAAAGGGATACCGGGACCTTGGCAACAGGCAACTGAAGGAACACGGTTGGGTTTTAGTCAGTAAAAGTCTGACGCCCTTCCGCTCCACCCAGAGCGGGAGAAGTCATTGGATGATAGCCCTCGAGAGCCTTACAAACAAGCTCTCTCAACGTCAAACAAATAAGGTCGGAATTATATAAGTTTTCGAGTGAAGACTTCAAAAGTTTCAGAAATATGCGAAAGACTTCACATGCTTGTCTTCGTAAAAGTAAGTTGTGAAGACTTCCGAGTTTCCGAGTGAAGTATGTATGTGAGTAGGTGATGTTTTATTTCTTCAATGTGGAGACTGGCGGCTATAGTAACGAACATACAAACTTTCACATTCATAATATTATTAGTTAAGGGGGATGCGCTAGGGTAGCCCGCGAAATTAAAACACAGTCGTTTTTGCGTGATTGAGTAACAAACATCAAAACACACTAACTTCCACATAATTTCTAGATCTACATACATAAATAATATTATAAATTAAAGTCGCTTTTCGTGTTTGTCTGTATGTCAGCGTTGTTCTTCTAAACCACGCAACAGATTTTGATAAGGTTTTCACCATCGTTTAGAGAATTTATTCCGGAAGGTTTATGTATTTGATACGTTGTTTGGTCAAGTCGTAAGAACCGTGCTAAGCAGGAGCATAATACAGTATGCAAGGGTAAACACCGTTGTCACTCAAACCATGGGTAGTTGACTTAAATATAAAAATATATGACCCAGTAACAACAAAAAAAAACCTTATTTTCATTAAAAGATTTTAAAAAGTAAATATCCGTCCCTGTCCCGATTCTCATGGATACGCGTTCGAAAGAGCTGCGAAACAGCTGACGGCCGGTCATGTAACGTGCCGCGCGCCCCGCCCGCCCCCGCCAACCGCCGGCCGCGGCCGGTCGTTGCCCTTGCGTGTAGGGTGAAATATTCTTGTGGAAAAATGTAGTCATTCAAAAAATAAAGTTGTATTTTTCCATTGATTTTACGTTCTATAAACGAAAGCAAACCACTGGTTTCAAGGATAACGGTGTTTACACTAACACCCTGTATAAGTATATGTATAAATCTACAAATATTAGAAGATTCATTTAGACTGAAACTGTGATTCCGAAGAGTCACGAACCATTATTAAAATTGGAACTAATTCTACGAGTAACATCTAATTCTAGCTTATTAAATTATTATAAATGTGCTCTAGAAATACGGAAATCATTAAGGAAATCGTCAAGTAATAAAACGCCCTAATTTACAATACATAGATTTGGCATCGAGTATCGCAATTGTGATTAATTTAGAGCCATTATGGAATCTTTACTTGATTCATTTAGTCATTTTTAGCTACTAATACAATTGTGCCTGAGTAATAACAGCAGCACAGGTCGATCCATCAGGTTAAGCTACGCTTACCGTGGTTGATCTTGTGTGTTGATCGTGAAGATTCAGCTGTCCGTACGTCTATCTGTCCGTCCGTCTGTCACCAGGCTGTATCTTATGATGAACCATGATAGTTGGACAGTTAACATTTTCACAGATGATGTATTTCTGTTACCGCTATAGCAAAAAATTCTAAAAAACAGAATAAAATAAATATTTAAGGGGGTTCCCACACAACACACATGATTTTTTTTGCCGTTTTTATAGATAATGGTACGGAACCCTTCGCGCGCTAGTCCGACTCGCACTTGGCCGGTTTTTCATGTAATCAAACTCATTATTAAACGCCCCAGTTCCAAATCACAAACAGACAACCAGACAATGAAGCCTATAACATCGTTACTCCCCTTTTCCCCCCTCATAAAGGCCTGTGTCCACCATCCACTTAAAGGCTGTCAATACCACTCCACCCCCACCCCCCACTCCCACAGGCTTGTCGCTTGTCGGCAGTGCAGTTGACAGCCGATCTAGATGGAACCGATAGACGCAGCGGTGCAAGTAGGACGCGCTCGCGCATTCAATACAATGACAGTGAGTGGCTTTATTGTTGAATTGAATAGGCTTTTTGTTTTGTCCAGTGGGTACTTATGTCCATAATAGTAGTACTAACTAGTATTTGTTTTGATGAAGGTACAGTAGACTAAAGAGGTCACTAGCAAAAGGAGTATGTATAGATCGTAGCAGGTGTCGTTCTGTACTATCTGCCTACCCCCATGGGAACAAGACGCGAGTTTATGTATGTAATCCTTGTTTCCAATTGATGTTATTATCACTTAAACAAACATCAACTTTTTGACAGAGTAAATAAAGTTGATTTTAGACTGACTAGTACTGTTGAAGAAGTCATATAAAAATATGAAGTTGTAACGCAAACTGAACCTTATACGTAGGCTTTACAGTTGGTTTTCCTAAAACTCGTGTTTGTTTACATGTTTGGCAAATAAATTGCGAACGCAGTATAGGTAGATTGAGCAAAAACAGCAGGGTCCTAGCACCCACTAGCTAAAATTCACTAGACTTCACCTGAATTTGATATTTTTCTTAAGGAAAAGTAGCGTTTACTAATACTGGGGGCCTACCACCACCGCTTACAGCAGTATTGTTTTAATATTACTTCAGTGTAGGAAAGAGATGCAGCTCTCAAATCAAATCAAATCAAATCATTTATTCGCATAGAATGTAGGTATTGGATAATTGGACAATAAAGTTGTTATAAAAAATATAGTGAGCCGGGTACATTCTGCCTGAGTTTTGGCATGCAAAATTTAACAAATAATGTCAATACAAAATTATGAAATAGATAATTATATTACTTAATAAGTCATGAGTTTTGGCATGCAAAATTTATCCAATAATGTCATCATCAATACAAAATTATGAAATAGATAATAATTTAATAAGTCATTTTAATAGGTCCAGATCTTGCACAAAATTGTTACGAATAATAATGTCAAACTGTTGAGATGTCACACATGGTCATTAAAAAAATCACTTATGGAATAAAGCTCTACAGGACGTATAGCTCCATCTCTTTCCCCCACTGAAGTAAGATTAAAATAATACTGCTGTAAAGGCCTAAACACATAACCGCATTGCGGCGCCGCAACACAAAAATTAGCGGCGGCACCCTAGGATTTTCTTAGGAAATGGCCCGAAATCGCCGTTAATTTTTGCGTTGCGGCGCCGCAACGCGGTTATGTGTTTAGGCACTAAGCGGTGGTGGTAGGCCCCCAGGGGGCCTAGACAAAATCCCTTTTCTGTAAGCGTTAACGCCAACGGACAGATCAAATGTATGGAATTGACAGCAGCAGTCACGTGACATCTCTAAAGCTAATGTCAATTCCATACAATTTGATCTTTCTGTTGGCGTTAACGCTTACAGAAAAGGGATTTTGTCTATAGCCTCTGGTCTCAATACAACAAATGTTACACTGCGACATTCATTAGTGTTAGGGTCAGATAATTAATGATATTTTAGTCCTGAGAAATAAGTGGAAATCTATGTTAACAATAAATTGTTGTTAGAACTATTTTATTTATTTTTATTCTCGTAATTCTTGTAGATTTACGTCTCTGGATAAGAGGCAGGAGGCTTGTTATTCAGTGATTAATTAATTATATACTAATAACAAATATTTTTGCTTTCTTATTTGATACCTACCTACTTTTCATGGTATATTAACTAGGTACTCAACGGGGATTGAAAAGATAGGTACTAACGAAACTGAACACTACAGGTAAATTATATTCGATAATGCCCTAATATACTAATATTGTGTATAAATGTAAAATCAAAGTAACTATCTGTCCGTTACTTTTTACACGACTGCCCAAAAAGGAGTGTCATGTTTTCAGGGTCCATATATGTATGTATGTATGTGAGTTTCTTTAAACCACCATAACTTATAAATGCCGGAACCGATTTGTTCAAGTCTTAACTGCTCAACTTATTTCGAAGCGAGCTTTTTATCCTGGTATCTACTATTCCCGTAGGATATTTTCTTACCTTCACGCGGGCGATGCAACGGGCAAAACCTAGTGTAGTTACCTAAGTAGGTTAATACCTACTTAGGTAACTACACTAGGTTTTGCCCTGAAATGCCTATGGCCTAGGTTTTGCCCTGAAATGCCCTAGGTTTTGCCTGAAATGTATGATTTGATTACCTAATCTTGCTCCAGCGCAACTACAATTTAGTTTCATGTCCCAATTCTGCATCAATTTCCTTGGAAACAGCTGAAACTAGCTAGATTTCCAGATTTCCCCAGACACTAGCCTTACCTACATAATTGTTTATATGGATATCTAACAAATCGATTTAAAAACTTATAATTTATTCCGAAACAAGCCGTGCGCCTGGTGGGATTTCCCATTGGATAAAAATGACTAGATAACTTCCATACAAACTCCAGGGCCGTATTTAAAGGTGTGGAGGCCCTGGGCCAATCAAGAAGTGGAGGCCCCGAAAATTCTATGGAACAGAAAATTGATTTAGTTCGGTTTGTGGTATTTTAGGGGTATGAGGAACAGGGTGTAAAGTTCACTCATCCCCCATAGAAAAGGGAGGATCCTCCGACCAGACGGGTGTTGTGTCTGGCGGGCAACTGCCCAACGATTGATATTGGGTTTTTGTATATATGTCCACTGCACGGCAAACTCTAAATGCTTTGAGTTTGAGTTTGAGTTTGCGCGATGCAGGATTTATGTGACGTCAGGATTTTTGAGTGACGTCAGGTCTTTGATGCGTAGTTCGCATGTGCCGATGTAGATACCGCCACAGTATCTATCAAAGTATTTCAACGTATCATTTTTAAGACCATCAACCTAGGGCACGAAAAGAAAATTCAAAAGGTTCCTTGTGAAAATGAACTTTTTTTATCTAAAATAAATCAAACTGTGGAGGCCCCTATTTTGTGGAGGCCCGGCGAAATGGCCCCTGTTGCCCCGCCTTAAATTCGGCCCTGAAAAACTCTAATAACTCTATTTAACTTATCTATTTAAGTCGAGTCGGGGGTGAATTTTTCTTGACAATCGTTACGGGTAGTCCGAAGCCCAGAATGACAGGTTTCAGTCTTCCAAGGTCAGCCGGTTTTCGCTCCATGTAAAATACTGGTATTCAGCTGCTTCTAGTTAGACTGGAAGCTGACCCTAACATAGTTGGGGAAAAAGCTACATAGGCAGGGGATGAATTTTCAGAATTCCTTCTTTATTGAAAGAAAGAAAAATATTTTATTTGGGATACGCACAGGAAATACAAACAGTAAATAAAAAAGGAGCAGTTAAAAGTAAAACTAACAAAATTAACTTTTTTTTTTTAAAGAACAAATAAAATAAGACCTGTGCGAGGCCTAAGAGGCTCCTATCTCAACATAATGCTGCGATATTTAATTATTAAGTGCTCACGTTCATTAGGATCACGAGACGACGTCGTTAGGACGACGAAAAATCGCGAAAAAAAACAGCTGTTCCGTACATTTAGACGATTTATGCGAACATAAATGTACGGAACAGCTGTTTTTTTTTTCGCGATTTCACATTTGTTCCTATAATAAAAGTTGTTCATAATGATGAGTACAATGACTCCTTAAGAGGTTATCGGTGTTTTACCAATAACCCTGTATAAGGAACTCTAGCGCATTTCATGCTTCTAGACCTAGATCCAGCGGATTAGCCAGTGGGTTGTCTATGAGGGAATGAATGAATTTAAGATTATTATTAAGTAGGCAGAGCAGTGGTGGCCCAGTGGTAACGGCCGCGACTTACGAGTTGTAGGTCGTAGGTTCGAACCCCGACAGGCGCTTTACTTTGTGTAAATAATTTCATCACTCTCAAAAACGGTGAAGGAAAACATCGTGAGGAAACCAGCATGTCCTAGAACCAAAAATTCGAAGACATGTGACATCTACCAACCCGCACTGGGCTCGCGTGGTGGATTACGGCCCACTCCCTCTCATATTGAGGAGGCCTGTGTCCCAGCAGTGGGAACATTATAGGCTGATTATGTTATGTTATTAAGTAGGTGTGGCCTTTAGTGTGGGCTAAAAGAAAAGCTCTCCGTTAAGTTTAATTCCGAATTCTGAATAGTCAAATAGAATAACAGTAACACGTAATGTACACCTTTTTGCTCGTATAACCCACTATGTAACTAAGCACTTATGAGTATTATGGGGTCGCTAAGACCCTTATCCTTGGAGTATGAATTTTCAGGGTTCCGTAACAAAAAGGTGTCGAGGGAAATCCTGCTGATACCGTTTGGCTGTTGGTCTGTCCATAAAACCCATTACATTTCAAAGGAAAGGACATAATGGTTAGAATAGATATAGTAGGTACATTTTTACCAGTATAGGTTTACTTTGTTTGCGGATACACCTACATTTTAAAACGAAACCATGATCCTCCTTCGTGGACGCACACTTAACATATCCGAGACGAACGCGTCGAACGAAACGAATTTTAGAATTCTTTATAGGAAATTCTATGAACACCTGCACGCGGAAAATTGTCCGAATCTGGAAGACCGTTCCTAGCGCTCTCATTGACTTTGATTCGTTCGATGCGTTCGGCTTAGATAAGTGTGCGTTCACCTTAAAGCAGACTTCGATTAAAATTATGACTTCTTTAAATTACATTAAGGGCTGATGTTTCCAACGTCAGATCTTTTATCCGTGGAATAAAATTGACATCTGACAGTTTTTATTATATTTAGCGCAGCCGCGAGGCACACTTTTTTTTTTTTTCTAGGTACCTACACTTTGAAATTGTTTCTTTTATTTTTTTATTCGTTTACATGTAGTTACATTGTGTTGTGTGCCCTGTCTGTGCTAAATAAATGTATTTTCTTTCTTTCTTTCTATATGGAAAAACTGTCAAAAATTCAAAATTTCTCCTTTAAAAGTGACCTAACGTTTGAAAAATTGCCCCTAAATAAGTTTATTTTGTTGTTACAAAGTAGCTCTTTTTAACTCACAGGATTTTACGTAAGGAAGAAAAAGACGCGTTTTGGAATGTCCATCTTTTTATGATTCTCTGTATGTTCGTTATTTTTCTAAGGGAGAGGGACAGCCCTGTTAACACCTGACCGGAGTAGAGTTAAATATTTCGTACAGATGCATAAATCATATTTCCATTTCACCCCTCGTTGGACTAAAACGTGAGGAAGGATGGGTCTCGTATGATTTAATTTCGTATTAGTATGTGATAGTGTATCACAATTTTATTGATAGGTTAGTATTTATTTTGTTAGGTGTCATATCATCATCGTAATTATCCGCATAATGCGGTAAAAGCCTCCTATTATCTATACATAATTTTATTAATCGTGTTTGTCTGTAGGTATGTCCGCGTTGTTCTTCTAAACGACGCAACAGATTTCGATGAGGTTAACACCATCCTTTAGAGAATTTGTTTGTTGAATTTGTGTATGTGTATAATACGTGTAAGTATTAAAATTACATTTAACTAAGAAATCTCGATGTATTTTCAAGTCGTAAAACCCGTGCGAAACTGGAGTGGAACAGCTAAGCTAGTACCTAGATTATTTTAAAACCATGTGTTTGGCTCATTCCAAGTGATTTATTTTTAGTTTGTGTGACCCAGCCAAATGTCTCCCCATTTATGTTCAAAAAGTTCGTAAAAGACCTGCATCTAACAAGTTAGGAGCTAAGTGGCTAATGGTGTCGCGTGCGATATATGGCGGGAGTCGGATTCATCCTACGCCAGATCTAGTTAGGAAGTCCATTTCCTATTCAGCTGTGTTTCCTTTCAAACAACGGTACTTACTGGGTTTTAAGGTCGATATATTCTATCTGAAAATGAACTAGAGGACAAGTGACAATCGTTTTCAAATCGTTTGGTTTTTCTACAAGGACTTTTATCAGGATTGACATACACTTTTCTGTAGCTTGTACACTTAGCATAGACATTTTTTATTTTTGCAGCATCATTGTTATCTTTAATAGAATGTCACTTTCTGAAGCCATTGAGGTTCAATCAGTTCAATGTAAAATAGAGAAGCCATTACAAACAAAAGACGTGTCCCCGCGGATGTCAAATGTGACAACTGCGGTGTATGCGTATTCAGGTAGAGTGCGTTTCATCAAATAGTTTCTATGCCGTAATGTTGGCTCCACTATTCTAGGATCAATACGAATACGCTACTCCGCTACCTACTAGGTCCGCTTTAAAATTAAACAGTGGAGCCAACATTACGGCAAAGGAACTATTTGATGAAACGCACTTTAGTAGACAGAGCCGTTTGCTGTCCCCGAGAACCAAACTTTTTTTCGCGTTGTCTGCCTTAATTTACATTGAAACTCAATGCCCCCAGGCAATGACTATTATGCTCTTTGCCCCCGGACATGATTTAAAACTATCGCTGTCTTTTCACCCCGTTGACCATCTTTACATATCGAGACTCCTCCGTGGCTCGGAAAGCACGTTAAGCCGTTGGTCCCGGCTATCATTTGTGGATCTTTGACAGTCGTTACGAGTCGTCAGAAGCCCGAAAGTCTGACAACCAGTCTTACCAAGGGATATCGTATTACCCAGTTACTGGGTTGTGAAGGTCAGATAGGCAGTCGCTCCATGTAAAATACTGGTATTCAGCTGTATCCGGTTACACTGGAAGCCGACCACAACATAGTTGGGAAAAGGCTAGGCAGATGATGCTGTCTTTTCACCCCGTGTCGTAACTGCCTGCCTAATAGGTTTATCTTCAACTAACGAAGCCTAAACTTTACAGCGTAGTCTTAAATCTGAAACCCAAATTCTAGACATAGGTAGCCTAAATTGATAATTAGAAAGTTAGGCGTGTCGCTATAACTTTAGGCGTAACCTCTCGGTCTATCTCCTGCCCTACTTTAATAGTTAGCTAGGGCCCATTAAAGCCGGCGCCAGACACCGCAACAATATTTGAATAGGTCCTTATTTGAACACTTGTGAAGCGCGGGTATTTTTTTTTCAAAGTTTGATTACTTGTTTATTACCGTACCTCACAAGTGTCGTGTGATCGTGTCTGGCGGCTTTAGACATTTCTTAATCAGTTAAAAACGACGTTAGTGCACAATGGAATTAGTCATATTTTTACAGACCAGACAGACACAGAGACAGACAGAGAGAGATGTGAGTGAATTGAGACCAAATACATCGACTTTGTATTGGCAACGAATTGAAAAACCAAAATAACTAACTCATGTCAATCATTTTAAAAATTTGACGGCTACCCCAGAATTCAGTGGTTTCTTGAAAAAAAACATGTTGGAGTCCACGGGTATCATCATCATCATTTCAGCCGAAAGACGTCCACTGCTGACCATTGCCAACCGGTCCAAGTTGAGGGACCAAACATTGCCACTTCGACCGGTTCTGTGCTTCTTCCACAAGGAAGCTAAACGGAGTAAAATTTTCAATGAGTGAGTACACTCAATGAAAACGTTTTTCACAGTTTTTTACGTTTTCGAATATCGTCAGGCGAAGTCAAAGAGTATCAGGCGGGGTAGTTCGAAATGATTCAAGATATTTTTCGATGATCAAATCAAAAGTCATTTATTCAAATGATGAAAATACTTAGAATACGAAGGAATGTCTATTTCCTTTACAAGTAGGTACAACTGCGTACAAAACAGTCACAGACTCAACTACTAGTACAGCCAATAGGACGTTGTTAGAAAGTTCATTTCCCATTGAGAAACGCTTCCTTTGTCGCACGAGTGCTCAAGACTTTCTCGTGAAAAGGTCAGCACAGGCACTGAGGGGTAGTTATTATGATTTAAATGCTTAGTTCTGTGTCGTGTGCAGGGAAAGGGGGATTGATGGGGGGAAGGGGTAGTGGGATATTCTTGGAAGGATTGTTGTTGACTGAGCCGTATCGGAGGCTTAAAAGATGTGACTATGTAAATGAGAATTTCTCCATTATTATTGTTTTTTCAGTCATATTTTCCACTATAAATACAGATCATTTGTTGCAGTCTGTAGTTACTTTCTGATCGATCATAATTTCCATTACGATCATTTTGTTTTACAAATCGCAGTACGTACTAGTGCGTTGTAATAAGCTAACTTTAACTCGCGAAATTAAGCGTATTTATCTTTATTCATGTTCTTTATGGCACCTCTTTAGGTCATGAGCTATCCAAGGCCTAGGTCTTAGGGCTTATACACAAAACTATGTTGCGACGTCGCATCGCAAAAATCAGTGACAGTACCCTAAGATTTTCAAGAAAGCTTTGCGATGCGAATTAGCATCGCGCCGTTTCGCAGTTTTTACCGACTTCAAAAAAGGAGGAGGTACTACGTTCGGATGATTGTTTTTTTTTTTTTTTTTTATGTATGTTCACCGATTACTCCGCCGTTTGTGAACCGATTTTAAAAATTTTTTTTTAGTTCGAAAGGGTATACTCCCGAGATGGTCCCATATAAATTTTATGAAGTTTGCTTGCGTGGTTTTTGAGCTAGCTTCAATATTACGTATTTTTCCCACAGTCTATGTAGACGATATAATTATTAGACTCCTTCACTGTTATTTACATAGCAGGTAGTAACTTGTGTGGGGTAGGTACCACCACTAAAAAGTGAAAAATAAAAACTTTTTACAAAAAAAAAACAACCGACTTCAAAAAAAACACTAAAAAAGTGAAAAATAACTTTAATTTCGGAAGTCGGTGGCAAAAAACGAAAATTAAAAAGCAAAGACACCGACTTCCGAAATTAAAGTTATTTTTCACTTTTTTAGTGTTTTTTTTGAAGTCGGTTGTTTTTTTTTTGTAAAAAGTTTTTGTGTACAAGCCCTTCAAGGCGAGGCGAGAAAATTGATTCACTGTTACAATGTATCGGGTTTATATATTCTTTTTTTTTAGATTTTTAATTAATTCTTTATGGAACCTGTTACTGATTTTCGGTCATGAGCTATCCGAATGTCAAAAAAATATTTGGCCTAGGTCCTAAGAGAGAGGCGTAAACATTGATTCGCTGTTACAATGTATCGGATATTACTTATATTATTTTGTTAAGATTTTTAATTCATATTCTTTATGGCACCTCTTTAAGTCATGAGCTATCCAAATATGAAGAAATATTTGGCCTAGGTCTTAAGGGGGAGGCGTAAAAAATGATTTGCTGTTACAATGTATAGTAAATACTGTAATTATAAAACCAGGATTTACCTACTATAATTATAAATCATGGTATTTCTGTTTTATTGAACAAGTTGCGTTGTTCGAGGAGCGTGGGTGTGATGTAGAGTTTCTAGAAAAGATGGGGAATTACTATTGTCCTACTTTATGTGGGAACTAGTGACATCATTGTGATTGTAGTTTGTGACATAGAAAAATTTATAATACCTACCTACCTATTTTCTTGCTGCAAAAACGGTCTTTCTTTTATTTTATAAACGTTTTTTTATCCTGTTTTTCTGATTAGTATTAAACGATTTGACTGATTCTATGAAACAACGGGTTTTATAGATAACTAGCTTCCGCCCGCGACTTTGTCTACGTTTACCGGGATAAAAAGTATCGTATATCCTAACCCAGGTCATGGTCTACCCATGTGCCACATTTCATCCAAATCCGTTCAGCCATTTTAGCGTGAAAGCGTAACAAACAAGAAAACTTTAAAAAAAAATACTTTCACATTTATAATATTACTAGCTTCCGCCCGCGGCTTCGCTCGCGTGGTATGTCGATAAAAAGTAGCCTATGTCCTTCCCCGAAAATTTTATCGAAATCCGTTCAGTGGTTTAGGCGTGAAAAGGTAACATACGGACAGACAGACAGATAGACAGGGTAAGGTACTTTCGAATTTATAATAATAGTATGGATAGTTAGGATTAAATCAATCTTAAAAAGCGAGTCTCGTGTCAATTTAAGGCACTGTACACATACTGTCTTAAATTGAGTTAAAAAGAGTAACTCATATTTTGCCGATTACAAAATTCTAAACCTGAAATCATATAAACGGAGCTCCGTATATATATAATAACCACAGATATATCTGTGATAATAACTCAGGTGTAACTAAAACCATCTAACATAGAACGTAACCCCCCCTAACTATGAGGCAATTAGTTCCACAGGCAACCATCCTGGCGGCTGTAGGCAAATTGCCGTAATAATAAGCTTACCGAACAAATTGGAGTTGCCAGAACCTCTTCATCATCAGAACGATCCATATGATCCTTATTTAACTAAGGAATTCAATTTGAATTATGCACGATTTAAATTATAGTGGGGCACACGCTCGTACAAATTTGCCTCATGAATTTATGGAGCGATTTTGTGAACGGCGCTTACTGAGTTTCGGTACTTTTTTAGAATAATTTGAAGAAAGCTTAGCATAATACATTTTATTTGATTCAACTGAAACTCTTTATCGATCTCCTAAGCTAATTTAACAGTCATATTATTGATTTACATATTGACTAAAAAAGGGATTGATTATAAAATCCTTCATAAGGTTGTAGAAGAAAAGCTATTCTATTACTATCTTGTCAAAGCAGGTTTTCCTGTGATCTTTTCGGCCTTGACTCGATAAGATATCATATAGGAAGCATTTTTTAATTTTTATTTATTTCTGTCTATATTCTAGACTTGACACTAATTCAGTTCCTGAGGTGCAGTTCTCGGGACCCTATTATTAAGCGTCCACTGTCCGTCTGTCAGTCAGTGGGCTGTATCTCATGAACCGTAATAGGTAGACAGTTGATATTTTCACATGCAGAATGTGTATTTCTAATTTCTATTGCCACAAACAACAAATAATAAAAATAATAAATTTAATGGGGTACCCAGTCCGTCCCCATCATAGATACGTGGTCCCCATCCAAGAAACGTGGTTATTTCGGCGTTTTTGCTAACTATTATACGATGGTACGGAACCCTTCGTGTGCGATTCCGACTCGCCCTTGGCCGGTTTATAAGAACTTTCACATTCTAACCTCATTCTCGATCTGTCAAAAATAACTTCTGACTTGACATTAATTGTCGCTGCGATGAGATTGCGACTACATTTTGAAAGTTTTTAATTACGACAATTATTGACCTCCAGAAATCTTAAAAGTCCCTACCTTTTTGAAACCGGCCGTATTTCAGTAATTACTCAATTAACATAATCTGTGTTCGTTGTTACAGGACGGTGACGTCGTCGAGCTGTGCCAAGTCAGTGACGTCAGATCCGGTGGAGTACCTAAGGTAAGGTTATAAATTTTCTAATTATTTTAAGTGGAAAATTATGTTGAAGACTGTTTGTGTAATGATGAGCTGAATTTTGATCAGGTTTAAGGCCTTTTTTTAGGCACCTTCTACCATAAAAGTTTACTATCAGAATTGGAAGTCTTTCTGTGAATTTCAGTAAGTATACAGTATAAATTCGAGTTTTTTAAAAGCAAGGTGATAGATTTTGAATAAGCCCTACAAGTTTTGCAATGGATCATCCAAAGCATCATTTATCACCATCATCATCATCATCTCATCATCATTCAAAGAAGAAGAGATATAATTTTGGTATCCAAAGTAAACATGCTATACAGGGTGTCAGGGTAAACACCGTTGTCACTCAAACCATGGGTAGTGGACTTAGATGCGCTAGGGTGGCCCGCGAAATTGAAATTTTCTTACGTTTTATTTCGCGGGCTACCCTAGCGTTAAATATAAAAAAAAACGACCGAGTAACAACAAAAAAAATGTTATTTTCATTAAAAGATTTTAAAAAGTTTCTATCCGACACCGTGCTCGCTAGCGAAACAGCTGACTGATGAGGGAGGGTTTGAGCTCGCGGCCGGTCAGGTCACGTCCCGGGCCCCCCACCTGTGTTGAGACGCAAGTTCGTTGCCCTAGCGCATAGGGTGAAAGGGTGAAATACTCGTGATAAAATGTAATTTAAAAAAAAAAATGTAGTTTTCCATTGATTTTACGTTCTATAAATGACACCCAATCAGTGGTTTCAAGGATAACGGTGTTTACCCTAACACCCTGTATACATTAACCGGAATTTACGCAGAGGTTGTGAAACATTAGTGATTTCAGAACAAATCTAACTTGATGTGAGACTAAACTAATAAATCAGTTACTGACGATAAATGGTGTGGGACGCAATTTTAAGTCATTCAAGTAGGAGCCGGTATTTGGGTTGAATTTGAATATTAGGTTAAGATAAGCCCGGATATTGACCTAATATTATGATAGAAACGGTCCTAGAAAACATCTCCCGAACATTTTTCCACGAGAACAATTTTATGAAAAACAATACATCCTAGTTTTTATTCGCCAAAAAACAATATGTAACCCGAGCCTAAAACGCCTGAAAACACTGTAATTTCACGTTTACAAACATTGTAGATAAATATTAGTGGAACGTCCGCATAAAGGCTCCCGGAGCAAGGCGCGACGCGACTCCGGTAGATCAATTTCCATGAAGTTTTCATAGAATTTTTGATGTATCGTATGACGTGACGGCAAACGGCATGCCGTTCTCTTATTATCATGCCCCTTCCTCCCTCCCCGTCCCATGACGGCTACATTTTGTACCACCATAGTTGCGTCACGTCGTCTCGTCGCGCCTGTCTGTGGGAGCCTTAACATCTGACGTCATTGCGAGGCAAACGGCTATGTTTTAGTTGACCGAGGGCGTTTTAGCAAACGTAATGAGGCGGAAATGGAACCAAAATAACAGAACGATCCCCTGGGGAGAGGATTTTGGGGAAGTGATTAATTTCGAACCCTGTGCAGGAAGTGCCTAAGAGATGGTTTCACTTTGGTCAAGATAGGAAGGAAGGGGAAACGAATTAATCAATGATGGAACATAAACTGAGCTTTTAGTAAGAAGACACGATCCCAATCATAATGCCATCTCACGCGAAAGTATTTCATTCACATCATAAGGTGGACCCATGGACCCAGTGTCCTGTTTATCAAAACTTACAGGCCCTGTCATTATTTAGTTCACAAGTACCTATATTTTTACACTTTTATTCGTGATTTTGTTTTGCAAAAAATTCTAGTGTGTCCAGCGACTCTACTCCGTCTTAGAAGTTTACAAGTGTCGTGCTTAAGTACCGCAATAAATGTTTAAATTCGATTTTATTTTTTTAAATGTGATCAAATAAAGAGAAAGATGACCTGATGCCCGTGTCCCAGCAGTGGGAACATTAAGGCTGATTATGATGGAGATGAGCTATGAATTTAGCGAAAATTAACATTCTATAAATAGATAACTTGTGAACGTGTAGATTTGTAACTTTTGATAAGCAGGGCCCTGGTGAAGGTCGCAGGAATCCGCTGGATGCGAGAAGCACAGAACCAGTCGAAGTAGCGGTGCTTGGGGGAGGCCTATGTCCAACAGTGGACGTCTTTCGGCTGAAATGATGATGATGATGAAATGAGCTTCAGTGAGAGGGATCTTATAAAGGCGGCGGTGACAGACCGTAGAATTGCTGTTATGGGGCAATTCTTCTACACGATTTCAAGTGATCCTGTAGCCTCACATGTGCCTTTTATTTTCTAAACTTATTAGATTGTTGTTTTCTCACAGGACTCCAAACTTAGTATGAACCTGGTGAACAAACATGGCGAGAATTTAGAAGAAAAGTCCTTGACGATCTGCAGCGGCACAGATTACATCAACATCAACTACCAACATGTAGTGTGCCCTGATGCCGCTACTGCCAAGGTCAGTTTGAACCGGATCTAACCACTAGATTAAACCGGATATTTGTTTGGACTCTTTAGGGTCATCAGATTTACTTTACAAGCTATACACACATTTGCAGTTTTTCAAGAATTTTAATCAAGCAACGTAAAATAAGGCCTTTTCAAAAAATCATCAACACTGGCCTTCATTTGCCTCACTATTTATTGCACTCTTGCCTCACTGAAAGTGCACGTTACTCATTACGAGGCATCAGCGTTGCTTTTCACGAGGCAGACTTCAACATACGTCACAGAATTTTTGATAGTTTTAAAATTAATCGATGTATTTCCAAAAAGGTGTGGTTGCAAGGACTCAGGCGGATCACCCACAATGTCAAAGCCAACAACGTCTGTCCGATGACATGTCTAAAGAAGCAGTAAGTTCATAGCAAAGCTTACGAGGCATGGCTTCAATAGACTTGGATTCACGGCGATTTATTTATAATTATTAATGTTGTGGTATCAGTGTTGGTGAATATTATAGAAATACCACTTTATTTTCACTGCCTCGGACTCAGCAAGATGGAGTAAACCTTGAGAGAGATGGACTCTCACGCTGATATAAATAACGAGTCATTAGGTCTTAAAATCTGAAAAGTAATAATTGCTATTTTCGAGGCAACGGAAATGAGGCAGTGACAGAGGCTTTGAAGCAAGTTGAACGCTTGTTGGAATATTAACTAGGTACTTAGTTGCAGTGCAGTTAAAGAAAGTTACAAAAGCCTTGTCAAAAAGCTTATATCCCAGACGGTTAAAGCGCTTTAAGCTGAATTGTATAACCTCTTTTATGGACAGGGCAAAGCGTCCAGTAAATTGCACGGATTTTAAATAGTTAACTTGCTTTGAAGCTTCAAATTATTATGTTGTAATTATTATTTTCGTGTCGATGTGAATGACTTGTGAACTTTCCAAGGTTACTTCTAAAACGTAAAAACAATTCAGTAAATCATTGAACAATAATATTTTGACCAAACTCGTGATTTAGGACAACTTTGTTATATTTTACCGTCTTCCGAGTTTATTTTATTTTTTAACGAAGTTAAAACTAATTGTTTTCAATCTTCATTTACTTGATTACCAAAGTTTTATATTTATGAAGTGGATTAGACTAATAAATTCTTAAATTAATGAATTCTCTTTCAATTAGGAGTAAATTATGAATAATTCTTTCAAAGAAACCGTCAGTTGATGGATGCGTCTTAAAAGTTTAGATAGACCATTGTCCATATTAATTGTTGGATCTAATTCGTATTTTTGGCCATTTCTTTTAGATAAATGATTCATCAGCTACTTTGCAAGCTACATAAGATTCACACAATAAATTAATCTACTTGAAATGCTTTTGAAAGCCAAGTTAAAGGACAGATTGTTTTCGAGACGAATTCAAGTGTAGGTACAATACAATGTGAAGTTTTTTGTCCATGAATAAGTAATTCAGTCACTAGACTGGACAAAACCTCATATGGCTTTCTTTAAAGGACCATTCTACGATTTCCCCACTTAAATTCAAACAAAGATTTAAGGCTCCCGCAGATAGGCGCGACGAGATAGCGCGACGCGATTCTAGTAGAACAATTTCTACTAGATTCGCGTCTCGCTGTTGCGTCGCGCCCGTCTGTGAGTGCCTTTACTGGCCTACCTTGAGCTTTTAAAAACTTCTTTTAGTTCGAGTTTCTTCGCAGAGTACCAGTTAGAAGTTCAGACGCGCCGTTAAAAAGCTACTCATAAAATGATTTTTAAAGTTAACATCTAAGAACCCCCTGGAAAGTCCACAAGCTGTTCTGCACGAGGTTATGCATGCTCATTCGTTCATTCGCTTTGTTTGTCAAAGGCATGGAAAGAAGCTATTCGGGAGATATTCCACAACAACAAAATTAGCAACACCTGCCCCAGGACCAACCTTATGAAACAGTACGTAGTTATTATTATTTTCTTTTTTTACTTGTTATTGCTAAGTTGATTGGTGTTTTTGGTGTATTTTTTTTAACTGTCAAGAACCGCCCGCGTCTGTGGATACGGCCAATGATGTTTTTCCGGTAAAAACAGACCTTTCGTTTTTCGAACACTGATAAAAACAAAGTTTGCGCCACTAGTGTCATAGATATGTCTTTTTATTTATCAGAAAAATGAGTTTTCATTTATTTATGGTCTTATTAATTCTTTTATAAGAAACAAATTAAATATTATATTGTTTCACTATACAGGGTGTTAGTGTAAACACCTTTATCCTTGAAACCAGTGGTTTGGTTTCATTTATAGAACGTAAAATCAATGGAAAAATACAGCTTATTTTTTTTAAAGAATATCTACATTTGCGCGCGGGACGTTACATGACCGGCCGTCAGCTGTTTCGCAATATCTCGAACGCGTATCCATGAGTATCGGGACAGTGACGGATATTTACTTTTAAAAATCTTTTATTGACAATAAGGTTTTTTTTTGTTGTTACTGGGTCATTTATTTTTATATTTAAGTCAACTACCCATGGTTTCAGTGACAACGGTGTTTACCCTTGCATACTGCATTTTACATTAGGTGCAATATATTTTTTATCAATGTTCAATTAGATAGAATTGTAACAACTCTTTAACGCTTTGCCTTTGACTTTGCTGAGATTATAACGTCACTCTGTCATTATAATTAATAAGTTATTATTATTATTAACAGATTATACATATAATTGTCATCGCTATCTAAACAGTAACATAAATTACTTGGTGCTAACATAGCTTAGGCTGTAACCATAAGTTCTAGCCTAAATCATTGAGTTATTTAGTAGATTCAGTGAACTGTAGCCAACCACATCGTGTGCATCAAATACAAACAGACTAGACTGTTTGGCTAATGAAGACCACATCTTGTGGCTAGCCCTTTGAAAGCTCCCAGCAAACAGGTGCGACGCGACTCTAGTAAAACAATTTCTATGAAAACTTCATAGAAATTGTTCTACCAGAATCGCGTCAACCTCGCTGTCGCGTCGCGTCTGTCTGTAGGAGCGTTGAGACTCCGAGTGACTTGTGTGTTACGTACGTGTCTTGTCAACTTCCGCGTATAGGGATGGTCTTACTACCGGATTTTTGTACGTATGTCAGAGTGTGTACTACTATGGCTGGTTTAACAATAAATAAATAATAATTAATCGGAAAGTGAATTTGTTACGCGATCACACTAAAACGGCTGAACGGATTTGAATGGGTAGACCATGACCTGGAATAGGAGATACGGTACTTTTTATCCCTGTTGTACGTTCCCGTGGGATAATTTCCGACATTAACGCGGGCAAAGCCGCGGGAAAAAGCTAATATGAAATAAAGTTCAAATTAAGAGGTACACACGGCTACACATCAAGCTATACATTTCCAGTTTATGCTGATCTCGCATTGTATAGGATTTCCGTACGATGCGAGGTCGGCTTATACTGGAAATGTATAGCTCGATGTGTAGCCGTGTGTACAACATACAAGCCACGTGTTTTATTCGACTTTTTTTATTTTAAATATTGTTAAATATTGTACGACGGTACGGAACCCTTCATAGTGCGTGGTCCGACACGCACTTGGCCGGTTTCGTAAGGTAGGATATTTTACAATGCTCACTATCCTTGGGAATAAAATACCTACAAGACTAGCAATTAATACACGTCAAAGACAAGTAATTATTTAAACGTATGAAGCACGCAACCATAGCGATGGAATTATGAATAGGAAGTTTTTCTTTGGTAATTATTTTATACATATCCTGTTCCAAAGTGATGAGGTTGATCTATCTAAATTAAGTGGACAAATTACATGAAGCATACTACTAGTTTTGAACTAAAAAGCCAATTGTTTTTAAGATATCGTAACATTAAACTCTCGATGTGCGTCTAACATTGACCAGTAATATTCATTCAAACCAATAATTCATATTTAAAGCTAAGAAAATGCGACGTTGTCTTATTTTAAAAATAGTCATAATTAAATTTTGGTTTAAATTTTTTCACTTAAGGGAGTTTTTTACGTAAATAATCGCGAATTTGTCGAATTATTTTTTGTACGAAAAGAGAAAAAAAATAAAACATGCCAGTTGATTCTTTGACATGGTCTCATTAATAAATAAATTAGAGTTCAGGGATTTAAACAAAAAACACGTTGTATTCAAAGTTGAACCATCTAATAGACGCTTTTCATGATATTCCTTTGCCGATAAGGGAAAGGAATATTATGAAAGCGTCGATTTTTACTCCAATCAGTGGTAAAATAATCCCTCACAAAGGGAATCAATGGCGACCTCCGTTACTGCGACCGCACAAACTTACCATTGTTTTAATAAACTCATTGTTCCTTTGATGCACAACTAATAAGCTTTCTCTTTGTTTTAAACAATTCAGTTAGAAATTGTAGGTAATGTAACTATTTGAACTTTTAAGTATCTTTTTTTATTTTTATTTAAAACTCTTCATTAATTCTACTTATTCTTAAATATAATTTACATCTAACACTGAAATATATAAATAATGTGCAAGAAAGGAAAAAATAGAGGAAGAGCTCATTGGGCATCAAAACTATCTCTGGTAACTATTATTTTATTTCAAATATCTCAGGTATTTTAATCAAGATGTAATTTGTAATTTTAGCATTTTGGAACCTAATCTAAAAACTGTTTCGCGTCGGATATTTTTCTCATCACCTTTTTAGGTCGCCGCTGCCGCTGGAAAAAAGGCTTTTTTTTATAAAAATAGGTAATGGCATGGCACTGACCGGTACGCTCGTGTTAACGATTATATAGACCGTACCCAAAATGTCTTTCTACAGAAAGGTTCCTGCAAGGCTAACGGATGGTATAAGTATGTACCTCTTATAGTTTAATCAGAAGGAGCTTGTAAATGGCCTTCAATTTCATATTGCTTAAAAACACTGTATAAAGGCTCCCGCAAACAGGCGCGACGCTACTCGTGGAACAATTTCTATGAAAACTTCACGGAAATTGTTCTACCGGTGTCACGGTGTCGCGTCGCGCCTTTCTGTGGGAGCCTTAAGTTAGCTGTAATTTTCCCGAATAGAATAAAATAAAATAGATACTAATAAAATAAATGAGAGAGAAATATTGAGATTTGAATAACAAGAAAAGAGGAGCTATGTACAAGTCAGAAAAATAAGATTTTCATTGATATTCCTTTATCATACAATATTTACCTTTGACATTCAATTTTTCTGAACCATCGCAGAGTAAGCGACACATACTGTATGAGATATCTTCACATAACAACGTAGATTCACTTCAAGAATGCAGGATATTGCACGCTCCACCATCGAAGTAGAAAAATTAATATCACACATGTCGCCACGTCGCCGTCAGCGGTTCCACTCTACAGACCAATTTAATACGAAGTTGAACGAAAGTAGTTTTTGCTAGATTTCGATTAGGTATTGCTGGGATATTGAAGTGATATTTTCTATAGAAATCTATTCCCTTTCATAAAGTATATCCTTCTCGCTTCGTATTTTCACGGACTTCCTAAGTATTAAAACACCTATCATAGGTCTACTTGAGCCAGGCTTCCACTCTTCTGCTACGTGTTTTCCTGCTCTATACGAGGCTAGTTATATTCCGCAATCCTTTATAAGTCAACCACCTGTCTGGTTTTAAGTCTACCTTCACTTCATATACCGTCTTTTTGGTAAACATGCATATGACCTCTTGACGTACAGTTTGACCGAGACCGCTGTAACTACAATGCGGGGTCAGTGGGAAGCCGTGAGTGTTGACGAATGAGCTGCGTGACGCCGTGACCGTTGACGAATAAGCCCGGGATGCCGTGAGCGTTAACGAATGAGTGGCCTGCAGTACCCCCCCGTCTCGCCGCGCACATATCTATCGGGCGGGATTAATCAGGGTCTTAGATTTAAGTATGGTCACTCGTGGAGGCAGATTTTTTAAGACTTTTTTCTCGTAGTGTAAATGCATGTAGGATACCTTCCGTCCTGGGAACACGACGGGACATATTTTTTCTTTTACCATCAAAATATCATCTACATCACACAAATTGTACAAATGTTGTACAAGCCTAGCTTAAATTTCAGTGATCTTTAACTGTTCTTGGGTTCATAAGGCTAATGAAGCGGAAGGCTTTCAGTTAAAACACCCTTCTAATGGTTTTGAACTCCCTAACGAGCGCTTTTGGATGATTTGGTGATCCATTCGAGCAAAAAAATCTCTGATGAAGTGATGGAATGGAATGATGCTTGAAAATGAAATGATTAGAATGAAAATAAGTGTTAAATTGGCAATTGACAAAAAAGACAATAGAGAAAGGCAAAGATAGTTTTACAGCTAATATTATAGTGTAGATGTAGACAGCGTGTAAGAAATGGTTATATTTTAAGGCGCGCAGCATGACAACCATAGAAACGGGTTGTCGACGGAAAAATAGACAAAATGACAGATTGTGATTGTTTATCTGTCATTTTGTCTATTCTTCGGTCGACAAAATCCGTTTCTATTGTGTTCATGCGAAGCGTGCAACAAACTGAAGAAAAAAGAAAACGAAAAGAAAAATAGGTTTAATTGTCACAGAAACACGTGCATACAAAAAGATAACAGTAATCAGCAATATTTACCACAAAATATCTAAATATTAGATCTTTACCTATGAAATCGCCGTTTTGTATGAAAAAATTGAAACGATTTTTTTTAATGTATTTTTTATTTGTATTAATCGAAGTAATCACCCATGCAATCAATGCATCTTTGCCAACGCAGTGGCAGTTTATTGATGCCCTTCTTAAAGAAATTAGCTGGACGGGAGGCAACAAATTCTTCAAAGGCATTTTGTTCTGCCTCTCGGGTATTGAATTTTTTTCCCGCCAAGAAGTTATCCAAATTCTGGAAAAAGTAGTAGTCTGTAAGCGCAAGGTCTGGTGAGTAGGGCGGATGACGGAGAGCTTCAAAACCCAGTTCTTGCAACTTGGAGACCGCATCATTGTGTTCAGTTCTTCACAGTACACATCTGCAGTAATGCTCACCCCGTTTGGTAAGTAGCTGTGATGAATCACACCGGCGCTAGACCACCAAACAGTGACCATCACTTTTCTAGGGGTAAGTTTTCGTTTAGAGCATTGTTTAGGTACTGAACCAGGATCCAACCAACTTGCTGAGCGCTTGCGGTTATCAAACAGAATCCATTTTTCATCGCAGGTAACAATGCGGTTCAAAATATTGTTTTGACGCTAACGTCGAAAGCTGCTGCTAATTCAGCCGTAGATTGTGTATCATCAGCTTCCACAATCGCCTTTAATTCGTCATTGTCGACCAAAGTCTTCGGACGACCGCGAGGTTCATTTTTCAGGTCGAAATTTCCAGAACGGAAGAGAGCAAACCAATAACAAGTGGTGCGTTGGTTTGTAGTGTTAGCTCCGTAAACGTCGTTGGTGTTGCGTGCCGCTTGTGCCGCGTTGCTGCCACGACGGTACTCATATTCCATAATTACTCGAATTTTTAACGTATCCATGATGACGAAAAAGATTGAAATACGATGAAAATGTAACACTAATCATTAAACAAATGATTTCTTTTGAAAAAAGAATTCCATGTTTTTAAAATAAAATTAATTTGAAATTAGAATTCTTAGCCAAACAAAAATTATTTTGATTTGAAATGGCCAGTACTGCAGAACGGCAATTTCATAGGTAAAGACCTATTACAATAAAAAATATAAAAAACATATGAGATCACGAGTATACAGATGAACAACTTTCTTATTGGGACCAACATCGTAATCGCGAAAAAATAATCAGTTGTCCATACATTTGGGTAGATTAGGTAAAGGTATTGTTTTGTATGAGACAGCTGATTATTTTTTTACAGGAGAAAGTTGCTCAATTTGACCACCATCACTACCACCACCACCACCATTAAATATTATGACCACGCCCATATACACGCTGAATAGTAGGAAATTCATTTTAAGGTTTTTAGCCCCTCTTTTTTTTCAGCCCCCTTTATACAGGATGTAAGGGTAAACACTCTTGTCATTCAAACCATGGGTAGTTGACTTAAATATAACAATAAATGCCCGAACACAACAAAAAAAAAACGTTATTTTCATTAAAAGATTTTTAAAAGTTTCTATCTGACACTGTGCTTGCTAGCGAAACAGCTGACTGACTAAGGGAGGGGTCGCGCTCGCTGCCGGTCAGGTCACATCCCGTACCCCGCGCCCTTGTTGAGACGCAAGTTCGTTGCCCTAGCGCATAGGACAACGAACTTGCGTCTCTTGTGGTAAAATTTAGGTATAATAAAATTTTAAAAAAAGTTGTAATTTTCCATTGATTTTACGTTCTATAAATGAAACCAAACCACTGGTTGCAAGGATAACGGTGTTTACCCTAACACCCTGTATTCTTTAAAACGTTCTCAATCGCTCTTGTCGTCCTAAAATCACCGCCATACATACGTTATACTTTACTCTGATAAGCAGGAGACCCTATAACAACTAATCTTTGCTTATCAACGAAGATAATCATTAAACCAGCACCAGCAGACATCATTAAACGCTAGTTTACGACGCCGTGTCCGTTAAGTACCAACTTTAACTGTGACTTGGCAACTTGCCAGTGGCCAGTTCAAAGGTGGCACACTATACTTAGGCACCTATTCCACGGTCGGCGATTAACAAGCGAGTAGAGCTAGCAACTTAAAACGAGTTGGCGAGCAACGAGCAGCGAGTGTGCGACAGCGCGACGAGCGATTACTATGTTCCCCTAACTTGTTCATCTTTGTGTTATATGTTGTTTCTTTGCGTCATGTTTACCGCAAATAAACGTACCTTGCTGGGTATGCGTGTATACCAAGCGTGAATCTCTCAGCAAGCATTCTGCTCCCCAAGAGAGTGTCGCTGAGCGAGTATTCTCTTTAATAGATCTGCGACAAACGAGCTCGCCGGGCGGCGCGGAGCGGCCGGTGTGAATATTCAGCGATCACCTATTCGTTGATTCGATTACTATTCGTTGATTCGTCAGTTTTGCCGATTAGACATTTGCGTTAACTCGACAGTTTCCAGTGTTTTTTTCGTCGATTCGACAGTTGTATTCAATTCGTCAGCCAAAGTTCAGTCGGTAGAAAACTGCACGCGCGTCTGCTAATTTAAATATATACTAAGACGATTAACGAAACTGGCGTAATTAATAAATAAACTGGCGACTTTGGGAAACTGACCATTGATACGCGGACTCAATTATGTCTCGCTTTTACTTACATGGGACCACGGGACCTACAATCTTGAGCAAGAAAATCGTTGATAGCAAGTCACTTCCTCGTCGCCAGTGGTTCAGGTGCCTTACATGGCGCCTATGCCTTCAACTGTCTCGTTACTTTCAGCCATGTTTTTCGTGATAAACTTGGGTTAAGTTCGAAGGCTAAATAAGATGACAAATAGAGCTATAAGTACCATGTTTTTTGGGTTTTTGGGTTATGTCCGTAAGATAAACAGCTTTTTAGGGTTCAGTAGGGTGCATTATGAAACATGTGTAATTTTTTTTTTCAACCTTCATATAATATGGTCTTTACCTATGAAATTGCCGTTTTGTATGAAAAAAATTAAACGAATTTTTTTCATGTATTTTTTATTTGTATTAATCGAAGTAATCACCCATGCAATCAATGCATCTTTGCCAACGCAGTGGCAGTTTATTGATGCCCTTCTTAAAGAAATCAGCTGGACGGGAGGCAACAAATTCTTCAAAGGCATTTTGTACTGCCTCTCGGGTATTGAATTTTTTTCCCGCCAAGAAGTTATCCAAATTTTGGAAAAAGTAGTTGTCTGTAAGCGCAAGGTCTGGTGAGTAGGGCGGATGACGGAGAGCTTCCGACCCCAGTTCTTGCAACTTGGAAACCGTCTGCTGTGCAGTATGAGGTCGCGCGTTGTCGTGCAGGAGCAGCGGACACGAGCGATTGACCAATGCTGGTTGGAGATGTGCCAGCTTCTCCATCATTGTGTTCAGTTCTTCACAGTACACATCTGCAGTAATGCTCACCCCGTTTGGTAAGAAGGTGTGATGAATCACACCGGCGCTAGACCACCAAACAGTGACCATCACTTTTCTAGGGGTAAGTTTTCGTTTAGAGCATTGTTTAGGTACTGAACCAGGATCCAACCAACTTGCTGAGCGCTTGCGGTTATCAAACAGAATCCATTTTTCATCGCAGGTAACAATGCGGTTCAAAATTCCTTCATTTGTGTCTGTTGAGCAGTGCAAGGCACGCCTCGACGCGTACTTCGCGCTGGCGATCATTGAGTTCGTGGGGCACCCATTTGTCAAGCTTTTTTACCTTGCCAATTTGACGCAAATGGACCAATATTGTTTTGACGCTAACTTCGAAAGCTGCTGCTAATTCAGCCGTAGATTGTGTATCATCAGCTTCCACAATCGCCTTTAATTCGTCATTGTCGACCAAAGTCTTCGGACGACCGCGAGGTTCATTTTTCAGGTCGAAATTTCCAGAACGGAAGCGAGCAAACCAATAACAAACAGGTGGTGCGTTGGTTTGTAATGTTAGCTCCGTAAACGTCGTTGATGTTGCGTGCCGCTTGTGCCGCGTTGCTGCCACGACGGTACTCATATTCCATAATTACTCGAATTTTTAACGTATCCATGATGACGAAAAAGATTGAAATGCGATGAAAATGTAACACTAATCATTAAACAAATGAATTCTTTTGAAAAAAGAATTCCATGTTTTTAAAATAAAATTAATTTGAAATTAGAATTCTTAGCCAAACAAAAATTATTTTGATTTGAAATGGCCAGTACTGCAGAACGGCAATTTCATAGGTAAAGACCTATTATTACTTATCTAAAATCTCACCTTGGTTCACACCCGTGAGATTTTGAAAATACCAGGTACCTACTAACCTGAGAAGCTGAGATAAACCAAAAAAAAAAAAAAACTCACTGCAAGTCCCACTGGTGGGGCAAAGGGCTTTTTCTCATACAGACAAGTCATGTGTATTTATCACCACGCTTGCGTAGTATTTTATTATCTGTGGAAATACCAAAGCCGTAGGCCCTCAAATTAATGGGTGATTCTTTGAACATATGCATATTACGCGGCCCTCCCCAAATAACTACTTAGTGAGATATAAAGTTATGTTTTTGTTTATTTCCCGTAAAACATAGGTCCAGCACTATATACAGATGGACATAACATATTCCTATTGTTATAAACAAATATGTTATATTCATAAACGTTCCTCAAATCTCATCACCATTCGTGTCCCAATTTCCAAATTTTAGCAGTTCATGCTCGAAAGGTTATAAATAAACCCTAAAGATCGTATTTTTTTGTAGTATTTTAGATAGTACACGACATGTTTTACCAATTAGCAAAACTATACACATTAAAGAACACTTTTAGGTAACTTTTAACGACTTTGAAAATTGTCCCAACACTTCATGCTCACTACCATTTGTTCAAATAGTCGCAGGATTATTTTGTACCGCGTAGTTTATTGGTATCTGAAAGAGTAACTCAGCGGTCGCGCTCTGTTCCACGTCACGACTGGTGCAGGTCTCGCATCAAAGAGTGTTTTGGCGCCAACTGTAGCGTACCTTAATCGCCCAGAAATCGTGTTTGGCAAACAAAAATCTCCTTACCGTTCGAGTTGCCCGTGGTAAGTCTATTATTCTTATTTATCCTTTTTATGCACTGTTATAGTCGCCATAGGATACTCTTTGCTTTGATTAAGTTCCCAAGTTATTAAGTTCCAGAAAGAACGTATAATGTGAGAGAGTGTACAAAAATCTAATTACCGTTTATATAATTACCATTTTTCCCGTTCGTATTTTGGCGAACGGTAATGAGAAATTGAAAATGGTAATTAGCACCAGTATAAGCTGGCTTCTTATTAATACTGAAACTTCTTACTTCGCTAGGCCAGCCCAAGGGCGAAGTGATCGATTGTTTATCGTTCGATGTGAACTGACACCTCCGCAATAAAATAAACTTACATACTGACTACCCACCTACCACTAACATTTGGTCTGAGCCACTAACTTATTTTTTTTTCAGAGTGAAAAATGTTGCTAATTTTTCCGAAACAACAGTTTCGGAAAAATTAGCAATCGAAGGAGGAAATATTACATTTGTATGAAGCTGGCTGAGTTCTATTTACACAGAGTTTTGAAGCAATGTTTTAGTTGATTTTATTTAGATTACCTACTAGAATGATAATTATTAGGTATTGTTTTTATTTTGAAAACTTGTTTATATTATTGATATTTTACTTATTTTTTTAAATTAAGTCAATTGAAAAGCAAAGACACCGACGTCCGAAATTAAAGTTATATTTCACTTTTTTAGTCTTTTTTTTGGAAGTCGGTAGTTTTTTTTTTTGGAAAAAGTTTTTAGTCTGTTTATGTTATGTGTACTACTACATGCGCGGTTTCTGGTCATGAAAGTGAGACTGATTCGGATTTAAGCATACCTAAATATTCTCAAGTTTTTGTATAAGATCTCATCGAGTTTAAGAAATATCTTAGATGGAACTTGTATATGTAGGTCTGAATTCTATTTACACTAAGTTTTGAACCAGTGTTCTAGTTGATTTTATTTAAATTACTAGACAAATAATATTATTGAATTTTAGCAAAACCGGTTGATTTTTGAGTTTTTTTTTATACAGTCAAGTCGATATAATAGCTAAGTTTGATGCCATTTAATAAGTAACCTAAATAATAAATAAAGTATGTGATTTAAGTAAATTATTCATTTTATTTACAATTACCAATCACGAAGTATAATTACCATTTTTAAACACTAATTACCGTGTGTTCCATATCTCATCACCGTTCGACGAAAATTTTCAGCTTCAGATTCAGACCTATATTGAAGTTCAAATACTGTCCGTTTGATTTATTTAGCTAATCTGCACTATAAACTTTACGTTAAATTCATAAAAGTTGTAATTGGAAGCATTATTTGAACTTAATTTTCGAATCCTGAATATGTCTATCTTCAAATATTCACCCTAATAATGTGAGGAAAACACAGACAATAGGTTATAATGAGCATTATTGTTTTGAAACACTTCTGTAAATATGTTAAGATAACTATGTAGTGTATATAGGTACCTACAGCAGTTGACTCTGTCAAAAACATTTCTGAAGAAAATGGTACAATTTGTATTTATATCCTGTTTTTGTTTAGGCATCAGTACGGATAGATATTTGCCCTGGGCACAGATATTTTAATACTACGCCCTGGGGGAGACGATTACTTAGTAGTAGTATTAAGTTATTCATAATATTATTTCTTATTATTATAAATAAACTCAATTCGCAGTAGAAGCCTGAAGTATGGATTTGCGATTGTGCCCGGTTGACGGCAATAGGCTCGCTCCCTATTACATGGGTCTTAAACATAACTGGCGAAATGTGGGTGAACTAATGGTACACCTCTGCCTAGCCCTTGGAGGGTTACAGGCGTGATGTCGTGTTATTATACCTCCAACTGTGACTAACGAGACACAATAGAATTGTTATCGCCTTCTTAAGGCCAATCGACAGTTGAGCGATAGATAATCTAAAATTATTTCTACAGAACCCATACAGACTTAGGTACTTCACCTTTTTTTTCACGTTTCATCTTTACTTTTGCACCAGTTTCTGTCCTATTTTGTGCCGCAAAAGAAAGACATTTCCTGCTCAATGTGGCGTGTTCGGACCCAACTAGGTGGAACATGACTTAATGACCCTCGTCCGTGATAATAATGGCTGGCTGTTAGTTACCTACTCGTACTTTAGACGAAAGCGAAATAAAGCTGGGTTGAAGGTTCTTTGGAGACAGGCAGAAAATGTAGGGATGTGATGTGAGGAAAACGTTTTCGAGTAATTATTTATTTTATTATTTGTGTACAGTCACGGACTTTAATTGATGAGCCACCTTTAAACTTTTCAATTTTGCAGTTTCATACATTCACGAAATTACACGAACTCAAATCGCACGCTTGTAAACAAGATGACAAATAAATTACTTTTAATCGGAAATAGTCATATCCATAGATGTTGACTAATAAGTTTTCAATGATACAAATAAATACAATGTTGCATTAAGTTTATCAAATCTATTTGATACCGACCTCCTTTGAATCATAGCTCATAAACTCGATAATTCTGAAAACTTAACTGAAGACAGTGTCAGTTAAAATATCGATGTCAGAGACGTTACTTTCGAACTTGTCGTAATGACTATTAATATTTCTCCGTACGCTAACGTCGCAACAGTTGCAACAGACCTGCAATTGGTTGACTTTGGGTAGTCACTCTGCTGTCAAGTTTGTAGTTCTGGCTCTAAGGTTAGCCAACCGGTAAAGATATTAAATATAATTTTCTTCTTCTAATACGAAGACATATAGACTTTGCGTGTCAGGAACCGAATAAACCAGATTTGCATTACACGGCTAAAATACGAACAGTGCCAGGTGGCTCATCAATTAAAGTCCGTGACTGTACCTGCAGTCTACACACAGTAAAATACATATAGATACGACACAATTATAAGTATAATCTTCTTTTTTTATTATATTTGAATTTCCCTCGGTTCCGAAAACCCTGAAAAAAACCCGGTCTAGTCTAGCAGTCGTGTCAGGTCGATATATTGGCTGCTTACCTTGCTTAGTCATCTTTGTTTTGTATATCTTGATTCAATTACCCCTAGTTTCAAAAAGTCTGAATCTTAGACCGCGGCGGGTGGCAGTTGGCAGCATTGTCAACATTGGTACTGCTTAACTTAGGTACAGTCACGAGCAAAAATATGTATACACTCAGCAAAATTCAATAACGTTTTTCTCGTGGAATAACGATTTTAACTTTGAGATGATACCTATTTCATAATAATAGGGGTTCAAAAATACTATGTTCGTTATATCATAAAATTACAATCAATACAGTAGGAGAAAATCACTTTTAAAAGTTGCTAAGTGTATACATATTAGTGCTCGTGACTGTACTTAGGTATGGTTGTTATATATAGGTATTTAAGTTAAATCTAAATAACAGCATCCAATTATAAAATAATGATAATAGAACAAATAGCAAATTATACCCTTCGCTCGAAGATGATATAAAATTCAATAGACGTCTCTATAAGGCCGAAGCTAATCTTCCATAACGTTAACTTCCACAAAAAAAGCAGCAAAAACATCTAACGACACAAGACATTTTAAGAGTTTTCCCTAAAATAATCGCCATTTTATAATTCACTTAGACCCAGCAGTCAGTGGGGTTTAACACTAAATATTCAGTAACATTTCTGTCCTACCTACTTAGCAATGTTTTGACGTATCCACCCACGTTCGTCGACGGGATAAATGAATAATAAACACAAAAACTCGAAATACAATTCTCGCTTTGTAGTTCTATTTACACGAAGACAGATATTCTATTGCGAGGCACTTGTCGCCCAAGGGACAGGGCGACAATCGTGAATTTACACGAAGAGACTTTTTTGATGTTCTTTCGATATTCGTATCTTCGAGTCGAGAAACTCTCTCCATCTAAATGGCCCTTAAATGAGTCCCGATTCCTTGCACACAGCTGCGTTTTTATCGTTCGACATTTCTAACGTGTTCTCATTGGGCGCGTTTTTATCGCGCGATAATAACACAGGTGTGTGTAAGATTGCATGCGACTTAATGCAAAATGTTTTATGCACACTTATCGCAATATCCCAGGACGGAGAAACGCGTGTCCTCCTATTGCGGCGTTAATATCGCAGCTGTGTATGTAACTTTCTGGCCGTCCTAATACAAAATGTACTGAAAACAGTATCGCAATAATGCTTGCGTTATTATCGAGCGATATAAGCGCGCTTGTGGGGAGAGGCTTAATGAAATATTACAGGCAGACTTATTAAATATGTTTGCCTAAATTGCGTTCTGCACGCAGACTCATTCTCATACATGCAACTAGCTTGCACAGTTATAAGGTGCCACGAATCAATGTAATGGTTTGAGGAACATAACTTAAAAGTTACTTACGTTAGCTGGGTGGGAGGTTCTTTGAATAAATAATAACGTACTTTTACACTAATTAAAATAAAATCGTTCCCACCTACAGTTACACTCCCAGATTCACGGAAACCTCACTCCCACAGATTGGCCATTCTGCAAATTAACTTTCAACTAGTAATTTGCTCGAGTAATACACTTACTGAAGATATAAATTATGTAGAATGGCCCTCCTATGATTTACCAATACAGAAGATGGAATTACCTAAATGATTTATGATTATTTTATGGAGGATGAATCAAGCTTTGAGTGCTAACCTGCACGTTAATTCCGTAACACACTTCCAAACACAATTTAAATTATTGCTAAATGAACGTTTTGGAACTGTTAAAATGAAAGCCATTGTTCTATTTATGTGGTTGTGGTACGCAATTACGCAGCTGGGGATTTTGACTAAATTAGTCATCATTTGCCTAGCCTTTTCCCAATTATATTGGGGTCGGCTTCCAGTCCAACCGGATGCAGCTGAATATACTGGTATTCAGCTGCACCCGGTTTTTTTTTTTACATGGAGCGACTGCCTGTCTGACCTCCACAACCCAGTAACTGGGTAATACGATACCCCTTGGTAAGACTGGATGTCAGACTTTCGGGCTTCTGACGACCCGTAACGACTGTCAAAGATCAACGAATAACAGCCAGGACCAACGGCTTAACGTGCTTTCCGAGGCACGGAAGAGTCTCGATATGTAAAGATGGTCACCCATCCACAGACCAACCCCGGCAAGCGTAGCTTAACCTGATGGATCGACCCGTGCAGCTGTTATTACTTGGCCACGAGTTTTGACTAAATTAGTGTTAAGGTAAAATCGTTTAGTCAAAGTGATTTAATTTGCTACGAGTCTATTAATATTCAGCATAATTATTACATCAATATTTCGATTTCGTGATGGAGTAGGTAATAGGCACTCGTACCTACCTATTATTTATACTTAATTATACACCGTGACATTTTAATCGTCTTTCATCCGCAGCCCACTTCATGTATCCAATGACTACTACACATTCATAAAAAAAAGATAAGAATTTATGAACATTTGAGTAATTAAAAAAAAAAAAAAAAATTCAATAGTAAGACGCATGACGTAGTTTGAAACACCCTGTTATGAGCGCGGTCCGAGCATTGCGTTCCAAAGGCGGCACGGACTGAAGCGGCGGCATCTTTAACAGAGTTCATTCCCCCTATTGCAAAAATGTGTGTAACCTTTTTTTCTTTTAATGCCATCCTTATGCCTACGGAATAGAAGTCAAAATCGGTTGAACGGACTGTATAAAGGTTTGTTTCAATGTCTAATCTTATTTCAAATGGGGTATAGGTACATAGTAGATTAATAAAAAAGAAAGTTACAAACATACGGCCGATTTCAATAACTGATCAATTTGTCTTCGTTCGACCCTATTGAAGATAGAAATTTGACTCATGTCTACTAACCTAGCAAATAACAAACAAAAGATATGTAGTTACTGAAATTGAAGTCCTGGCACACCTCGGTTGCGTAACATTTTCAGATTATTTGGCGCAGCGTACAATCTCCTTGCTCCCCGTAAATTGTCACCACTCACTGCGTACAGGCGCACCATTTGTAGGTACTCGATATTCGAGTATCGATAGTTCCTCATAATCATTGTGAATACCTACTTCACAATGATTATGAGGAACTATTCACTTCTTGCACTGTAACGATCGCGAACAACGTTTGATATCCGGTAGCGCGCGCGCACTTCCACTTCCGGTATTCGGCCGCAACTGAGACGCTGCGAGCGAGATTGACCTTCACTTATTTTTCGAGTGAAAGGGGCGGGGCGTGACACGCGCGGCTCTACTCAAAGGATAGCATTAGAGCTCCTCATTGGATGACAGTCCACGTGGACTATGCTTGATTGGCTTTCGGTATTGGAATGATCTACTCGACCCGTGCGCTGCGTAGGTATGTTCTACCGTTTGATACGTAAACATTAATAACAGGATGTTTCAGAATTCTAATGCAATATTTATTTTTCTTTGTACCTATTATATTAATTAATGGTAAAAAAAAAAAAATCGTGTCTGGAGGTATTTTATGTCGGATACATTGAGTGGACCACCTTTGTAAGACGATTAAAATGCCACGGTGTATAGTTGCAATTATTATTGGCTGTAGGTACTAGAATGCGCAACTAGCTTCATCTTTCTGACTGACCGAACGCCTTGACAATTCAAAAGCGCCTGTAGATAATTGAAATAAATGCTTTGAGTTTGAGTTTAATCTACAGATAACTTTCATTTGCGTAGTATTTATTAACTAAATTTTTCATATAAAATAAGAAACTTTTAATAAAATCCTACTGCCTAACCAATATTAATAGCGATATAACCCGCCCTTTCAATGTCAGGCAATCGTGGTTATGACAGATCATGTACCTACTTACTCAACCCTACTTTACACAATCTTCCTTGGCGGATTTTCAACATTTTCTCTTGAAATACCATTAATTTGATTTTATTAGGGAAGCTAATGCCTTCGAATGGAAACTGCTGAAGCTTGCATAATGGAAACATTAACTTCCGTGCAAGTGGTTTTAAAATTCCTCGAAAGCTGGTATTATTACAGTTAATTGGAAAACCGGTCAAGTGCGACTCGACTACTCGATTTTCACAAGGTAAGGCCGAAAAACGTTGAAAAAGCACCATTTATTTTCTAGTTTTCTATGAATATTAGGGACGCTTGCTTGTGTGTTTTTTTAGTCACGATAGGTAGACACTTGTCACGTCAACATCATAGTCTGTGAAAAATTCAACCAGCTACCTATTTACGGTTAAAAAGATTCCTGTTTCATTATGTCTGACAATAGACAGCGTATAGATAAAAGCTTAGCGACAGAGTTTCACTGGCGCCCCTGGGGAAAAGAACCAACCCTGAAAACCGACGAGTACTCAATTCATTATGTAGCGTAGGCACTCATCTGCAATAATCTGCAATAAATAAATAAGACTTAAAAAGTGGGACGACAACTTGCAGTCGAACTATGGACATGACCACAATAGAAACTGGTTTTGTCGACGGAAGAATAGACAAAATGACATAAACAATCACAATCTGTCATTTTCTCTATTCTTCTGTCGACAAAACCTGTAGAAAACCCGTTTTTATGGTTGTCATGCTACGCCTGCTGAACACAGAAGTTTCGGCCCGTTTAGGGACACACATTGTGGAGGTACTGTAAATGTTATCTGCAAAAAGGGAATCAGGCATGATGCAGGCTGGTAGGAAATTGACTTTGGCTGCATTCGATCACTCAAGCGAATATTGAATTATGCGGCGGTCGTTTTCATAAAACTACAGTTATATGATACACGGGTAAAAGTGAGCACGTGCTAGGTTTATTCCGTTTATCCACCCTAAAAAACCCACGCTAAGTGAGACTATGTTTGAGAATCCATCTAAAAATTCCGTTTATCCAACTAAGCCTAGGGTGGATTCTCGGACATACGTTTCCGAGTATCACTCTAGGGTAGATAAACGGAATAACTCATGTCCTCTTGAAATAAATAGCGACAATTCAATATCCTATATACCTAGGTACTAGGTATGTACGACACGTGTACAAAATCAGCATGAAAGGAGTTATCAATACATCAGTAGGTTGTACATCAGGCAATGTATTCAGTGTCAGGTTGCCATTATAAATTAACAGTGGGTTCACATCACATGTCGTGCCTTTCAATAGAGGATCCCAAGATAGGGGCTTGTATTGAATACAGTATAATTTAGATTCAACGCTTTGAATACATTGCTGTTCTATAGATACTTTGCGTTTGCGTTGCGCTAGATACCTATGTAGGAACTTTTATGTAACGAGTTTATACAGAAATGTGTGAGCTTTTGAATGTAATTACTATACAGAAATAGGTGTTAATAGGACTGCAACTATACGGTCTGTAAATCTAAATGACAAAATTATAAAGAGGTAAAAAATATTTATAAGCATGTTTCCAAGTCTTACCAAGGGGTACCGTGTTACCCAGTAACTGAGTTGTGGACGTCAGATAGGCTAGGGAATTTGATTGAAGTAATGTTTATAAAGGTTAAAGGTTATCTCTGCACGCGTAGCATGACCATCGTAGAAACGGGTTTTGTCGACGGATGAATAGATAAAATGACAGATAAACAATCATAAACTGTAATTTTCTCTATTCTTCCGTCGACAAAACCTGTTTCTATTGTGGTCATATTAAGCGTTCTGGAAGTACTGAACAGATAACAAAAAAGCTTTCATGCGAAAGGTACACTATTGCCGAGTGTCATAGGATATATTTTGTGTTAAAACAAGTTTCACTCGGATCGAAGTAATTCACGGCCAGTAGCTAGTTCGGTGTTACATATTATACAGGGCGAAGTACCCATCACGTTTGCGGAGTTACGTTCGCGAATTTAATTTGATTTTAGGTAGGTTATGTAGTTAGTCTAGTATTTAAATCTGTAGCATGTTAACATTAACGGCGGCAGCACACCTCCGCCGCGAAACCATAGCTGCGAAACCGCAGTAACTCAATTGTACTGACTCGCGACATGTACGCGCTAGTCGAATCCGATTCGAGTAGCAAAACATGACGCGAGATTTCGCGGCGCAGGTGTGCTACCGGCGTAAAGGTGGTAATTAATCTGTTGTAGTGCATCGGCTGTGCTTTTTTCTAGAATTTTAAATTTATTTACTTACTAACTTTAACTATGTGTCATACTTTAACAAATGTAACTTAATGTTGTCCTCTTAAGATACACTGTTCAACCTCAGAACGTGCTTTTTTTGTTTTATTTTTGAGGTTGGGAAATCATCAAATGACTTCTCCCGCTCTGGGCGGAGCGGGAGGGCGTGACAGACTTTTACTGACTAAAACCCACGCGTGGTCCTTCAGTTGCCTGTTGCCAAGGTCCCGGTAAGCGGGCCCTTTCGGACTTTCCCGCAACCCTGGCAGTCCTCAAGATGTGCTGAGAACTTGTTATTTCTATTGTAGCAAAGAGATGGGCTATTTTTTCCATAAACTTTATGTAAAGTCAGTGCAATTAATTGATAAACAAATCGATTACCAAATCGTCATCCTTTGACAGTTGTATAATGTCAATTTGACGAACAATTAAAGACTCGTGCATACTGGCGTGACGCGACGGAGCGCCGCAGCGACGCTGGTTATTGTTATACCGTGAATTTTTCTTAGAGTCGCGTGGCGCCAGTCTCCACGAGGCTTAATTTCCATGACTACAGTTCCACCTTTCCTCGTCAAATCAAACCCTACTCTACTCCCTCATTACAATCTAATAATCACCCCCACTGTTCCAGTTGGATGCGCCTCTGTTTCCTGACGGATCCTCGAGGCAAGGTTCCTGTGAAGGTGGTAGCCCGAACCTTCGCCTCAGGCAAGACAGAGAAGCTGGTCTACCAGTGCTTATCAGAACTTGGACTACCTTCAGGGAAGAATGAAGCCATGGAGAAGGAAGCTTTCACCTTTGACAAGTTCTACGCGCTGTACCACAAGATCTGTCCCAGGAATGATATTGAGGAGCTTTTCCGATCCATGTAAGTCCATACTAATATTATAAAATCGAACGTAACTCTGTCTGTCTGTCTGTTTGTTTGTATGTTACCTTTTCGCGCCATAACCACTGAACGGATTTTGACAAAATTTGGCAAGGAGATAGATGGCATCCTGGGGAAGGACATAAGTTTCTTTTTATTGACATACCATGCGGGCGAAGCCGCGGGCGGAAGCTAGTATTATAAATTCGAACGTAACTCTGTCTGTCTGTCTGTAACTCTGTAGGTATGTTACCTTTTCATGCCTGAACAACTGAACGGATTTCGACAAAATTTGGCAAGGAGATAGGTGGCATCCTGGGGCCTTCCCCAGCATGCCATCTATCGCCTTGCCAAATTTTAATAAATACATACAAACATACACATAGGACATAAGTAGGTTTCTTATTATTGACATACCACGCGGGCGAAGCCGCAGGCGGAAGCTAGTACTATATAAATGACCCTTGAGCTTTATCACCTATTAGTATTTACGCTAACTACATTCAGATAACTGAAAGATGTCCGTTTTGGACCTGAACACGACCAACGTACAGTAGGACGCACGTCTATGGTAACAAAACCAGTAAAGCTGGCCTCATATCCTATTGCAACTCCGTACTACGCTAGACCAGCTCAAGGTCAAAGTGGCACCAGCGACTTGTGGTGTATTGATTTATTGTACCTAAAGTTAAGAAAATTATAGGTAAGTATGCTAAACGAAAGTGACAGCAAATCCAGTAGAATCATTAGTGAAGCTTTCTGCGTGTGTGGCTTTTCACTATTTTACATTCGCTGGATTAGATGTTTATTCCACCGTTTGTGGTCTTCAGACCCTTGTTCTGAAAACCAAGGGTGAAAATCTTACTTGAGTCAATTCAATTTACGACTGCCTTTTAACTCGCAAATCTGAGAACCAAACCAACAAATTTTGTAATCGCAAAAAGTACACTTTAAAAATCTATTCAAAAGAAACAGTCAATTTATCTCCTTGTCCATCTACTTGATAGGATTCCCTAAGTCCTGTTTTATCGCTCCCAAGGGCGCAGGGAACACGGCCCCGGTTAGCTTGAGGATTTAAACCTATCTAACTTACTTTCAACTGTTTTATGTGAACACTTTATTTATGGATGAAACCCTCCGCCATTTATAGATTAGGAACTTACGGATGATTGGAGGTTTTACGATTTAATTGCATGATGGAGTAAGTAAAGCTCTTTTAATGGTAGGAATTACAAGTAGATTACACAATAACTTGATTAAATTGTATTATTCTACAGAAATATCCCCTGTCCCATGTTACTTGGTGTCGGCGCAATACGTTTTCTCTTTTCACGCTCCCCTGTCAACCGTCCTGCTATCATTCACTCCCTTCTCTTTCATATCAAACACACATACAAGCATAGCTTTTGAATCTGCTAGATACCTAATTCTTTAGAGGGCCGATTTTTCCGATCTTTAGACGAGAAATAATTTTTATTGAAATAATGAGCTTTGTTACAATATCATCTGCGTAGCCTTTTCCCAACTACGTTGGTGTTGGCTTCCAGTCTAACCGGATGCAGCTGAATACCAGTTTTTTTACATGGAGCGACTGCCTATTTGACCTCCACAACCTAGTGACTGGGTAATACGATACCCCTTGGTAAGACTGGTTGTCAGACTTTCGGGCTTCTGACGTCCCGTAAGGACTGTCAAAGATCTAGGAATGGCAGCCGGGACCAAAGGCTTAACGTGCTTTCCAAAGCACGGAGGAATCTCGGTATGTAAAGATGGTCACCCATCCACGGACTAGCTTAACCTGATGGTTCGACCCGTGCGGCTGTTATTACTTAGCCACGAGCTCCTCCTCTTTGGTGCACCTATACTAGAGCATTTATACTATCTATTTATTTAAAACTACATTTCGAAGTCTTAAGCATTTCCTTTCCTCCCCGCAGCACCCAAGGAAAGTCAGACCGTATCAACCTGGACCAGTTCGTGAATTTCCTGAACGAGAAGCAGCGAGATCCTCGACTCAACGAGATCCTGTACCCGCTGTATGATGAGAAACGAGCTTGGGAGATCATCAACACATATGAGCAGTGCGATGAGGCTAAGAACGATAGTGAGTTTCTTGAGGTTTATAATTGTTTTTTAATGAATTGGGAACTGTTGGACCTGGACCTTTAGGACCTGCACTTTCGATCACTGATTTTGAAGGAATCATAATAATCCATTGCTTCATATTTTAATCATATGCTAATACATTGCTTCATATTTTAATCATATGCTAATACATTGCTTCATATTTTCGAAAAATTTGTCTGCTCATCAACGTAATTAACGCAATTAAAGTTTTTGTACTGTCAAAATAAAAGCCATTGCTATTTCACATAATACGCATACCTCGCATACCTCGCTGTTTCACATAATATGATTATGTTTCCGTTAACTTACTTGGCAGATAATTATGATACAAAATCTGTTCCAATTTCGAATTTATATGGTGACATTTGGCACATCGGACATCTTGTGAAAAAGGTCCTTATTACCATAGTAGAAAGGTTGTGCTACTTGTGAAATTGTGAGCGACAGTTCCACGTTTAACTGATTCACAACCGCGGCGTTACCCTTTGCCAAATCTGTACCTACTCTTAAGTAGCTGTAGAAAATAACGAGGATCAAGTGGGTACCTATGTTTTCGGTCCGCGGGAGGGTATAGGACCAATAGGGAATATTCATGTATTTTTTTTATTCGATAGTTAAAAAATTGACGGCAAAAAAGCAATTTAAAGTACTTAAAAAAAATGTTAAAAATATCCAAGCGATCCGGGCTATTTAAACGCCATTTGGCGCGCTTGGTGTGGTGACGTCATATTCCAAGAAAGCAAACAAGCAAGTGTCAAGTTAATGTCAAACACTTCTTTTTGTAGGAGTGTTTGACATTTGACTTGACACTTGTTGATTGACTTGACATTGACATTTTGTTTGTTGTCCTGAATTGTTACGTCACATCCGCTCTTATCTTTTCAAGTATTTGAATTACCCAGAGTTTTTTGGGACTTTTAAAAAAATATTTTCTAGCTCAAAAAGAAATGTTATTCAAAAATATTGATGGAGGCATAATTCTGAAGTAATATAGTTTATAAAAAAAAATACTTGACCCTTATTTGAATCAGATGCATATTCCCTATTCGCAGAATCTTTTTTCAAACGCAACAAACTTTTCTCATTGCTCGCTACGTCGTCGTGCAGTTCAAAGTTGGAATTTTAACGCAAAGCGATGGGTTCCAAGGAGATTTGCATTTTGGCAACTTTACAGTAGAAACATTTAATTAGAGCTCGACCATTTTGGCAGCTTAACTACAGTAAAGAAGTTAAAAAGCTCTTAACATTCAATTGGTAGTTGTACGAGAAGAATTCTGTAGAGGTGCCAAAATGCATATATATCAACGCTGTTTGGTTGCGACTTGCGACTTGGCTACAGAGTAGATTCAACCCTAGTCCGTTTACTAACTATTTTTCGGAATCCGATAATTTGAAGGTATCTAATCATCAGTGACACGGAACAAATATTTGTATGATCTGCAAGTAGTTGTTCCGGGTCTGGGTGTTAGTGTATGTGAGTTTCTATGTTTGTAAACGCACCCACGATACAGGAAGAAATTCTTAGTGTGGGGCAACGTTTAAAAAAAAATTAAAAAAAAAAAAAAAGTGAACTAAGTTATCTGTGAGTAGGTAAACGTTTCCTCTTGTGTCGGTAAGCTTTGGTTTTTTGACAACCATTCAACATGTATGAAACGTATTTTTTTTTCCTAATTCGTAGTTGGTCCCATAGTAAAAGTTAGTAACAATCATGAGTACTTTTACCTCCTGAGAGTTTAACAGTGAATTAAAAATCATCGTGTATTGTATAAATGTCCCGTCACCGTTTTGTATTGCCTTTCTGTTTTTCTCCCATCAGCCTTAAATTAAACCCAACTCTTCACCTTCCAGAATGCCTCACAAAAGACGGTCTGATCCGTTACCTGATGTCTGACGAGAACGCGCCAGTATTCCTGGATCGTCTGGACAACTACATGGATATGGACCAGCCTCTGGCACATTACTACATCAACTCCTCACATAACACCTACTTGTCGGGACGACAGTTCGGCGGCAAGAGTTCTGTGGAGATGTATCGACAGGTCTTGCTGGCTGGGTGCAGGTATGTGAAGAGAACTAACTTTCTTATTGACAGTATTTAGCCATTGCACTATTAGGTTGGTTGTTGTTGTCATATAACGGTCGCCGAAAAGAGAGTACCCTAGGGAGAGTTCATTGACGCCGTAATGTCAAACACTCGCTGGTGGAAGTGACATATTTTTATGAGGGCACCGCTTTCTTTGGAAATCCAAGCTATAAGCTACTTTCTGACAATAACTTACGATTCAATTTGGTTGTGATATTTACGACATGCATACATACGAGAATATTTTACTTACAAGTTTTGTGATCAGAGCTGGATAGGTGGTCTTTGGTGAAAATTCTCTTGTGAAGTAGGTATACACTTAGTAGCCTCTCCTTCTTCTCTTGTGACCTCTAGCTAAGCCAATTTATATTAGTCTTGTCTTACTCTGACACCAGAGGGCCTAGACAAGTGACAATCGCTTCGAAAGCGTTTCGTATTTCTTCAACGACTTTCAACAGGATTGACATAAGCTTTTCGATAGCTTATGTCAGTCCTATACATTTTTGCCTTTTCCATCATCGTTATCGCTGATAGAATGTCACTTTGTCTAGGGCCTCAGGTTAGTTACTAACCTCACGAAAAAGAAAAGAAGAGAGTCTTACACCCAGTCTATTATTTTCCGAGAACATTCTAGAAAAGTGTTGCTCATAATCTACGAAACTGATCTCCATGTAATATAATAAATTCCAACACGTTACCGAATAGTGCGCTGATGCTTTAAACTCTTCCGAAACTTTACAAATAGACGCTCTCTGAAAGTTTCAGTTGCGCTTATCCGCGATGTCTTCACACTTGCACGCTCTCATGACGAACTTCGAAACTTTATTATCTGCCCAATATAACTTGGTCTTTCAAGGCGGTACAACTTGCAATATATTTTTATTGCATGTTGCGCGATGGTGCTGGATGAACACTGGAGAAAAAATATTACATAAAAGCATTGGGAAAAGGGCATTTGTCCAAATACTTTCTTGTTGCAAAATATTTTTATATAAGTGATGTACCTACTTTCATTTTACCAAGTGAATGAACATAACAGCTCGCCTGTAGTCCCTGAAGGTAGGCAGAACTTCATTAGCACCTACACCTACAATTCACCAGCTTATCATCATTCAATCTCTCTAGACTTTTCCCAACTATTAGGGTCGGCTTCCAGTCTAACCAGGTGCAGCAACTCATCATAATTTTCTTGCCCCTACCCCAAATTATTTGGGTTCGGCGCGACATGTCTTTTTTTTACATTTCGCCAGTTATAGGTAGGTATTATAAGTCCCTTGTAATAGGGCAAGCTTAATATTACCATCAACCGGGCACAAATCCAGACACCGTATCAAAATCAAAAGTTATTTATTCAAATTATTATGCTGAGAATAAGCATTTTTCGAACGTCAAAATTACATAAGATAGTCCCCCAAAACGCCCACCCTTGACCACTTCCTAGTGCTTTAGCTGGGAAGAAGAAGTGGCGCAACAAACTCCCCAGCAGCACAGCTGTCTGTTCAATTAGAAAAAGTTGATTCTATACAATAGTATGCAAAACAAATTGCATTACACAACACAAAACATTAAAATAAAGTATTTGCCATCTGTCAGTTAGAACATGCCAATATAGGTACCAACAAAAGACATCGAAAACTGGATGTACTCAAGCAAAAATAAAAACAGAAAGCGTATCAACTTCGGTACCTACATTTAAAGTATCCTTCTCGTGTATCAAGTTATAATAGCTACAGCCAGGGTTCAACTCGCGATCCGTCCGCGTCTTTCAAATTAATCGTGTTCAATTAATTAACGAGTTTAGTAACTTTGTTTAGTTGTTCGCCTAATCTGTGATGATGTATTAGTAATTGCTTTACTGTTCTTGAAAGGTGTTGCCTTTGATTGAGAGGGTTTTCTTAATGTTACTTCTTGTTTTATTTCTACTAACTTTTTCTTGAGAAAAAATTCTGGTAGGTACGTACCTAAGGGTTAATGCATGCATGTGTTGGGTCTTACTTAGCTCTTACTGGAAAGACACACCACAGATCTGACTGCCACACTGAAAACCAGAAGTAACAGGAAAATACTTAAAATGAAACAAATCGTGTAAGTATAGTCCTTGCGCGACTGCTAGTACTAAATTGATAGTGACATACCACAGAAAAAAAAATTGTCTCTTAGTGAAAGTTATAACAGAAAAGTTGAATTACTTAAGTACCTACTTCAGGAGCTGAAAGTTTCCATCCATATAATCAGATATGGAATGGAAAATAGGGGTAATCTTTACGAAATCAGGAGCAGTGGTGGCCCAGTGGTAACGGCCGCGGCTTACGAGTCGTATTTTCGAACCCTGACAAGCGCTTGACTTTGCGTCAATTATTTCAACACCACTGTTCTCAAAATGGTGAAGGAAAACATCGTGAGGAAACCGGCATGTCCGAGAACCAAAAGAAAAAACTTCCAAGACAGTGACATAGTACCAACCCGCACTGGGCCCGCGTGCTGGATTACGGCCCCCTCTCTCGCACATAGAGGAGGCATATGTCCCAGCAGTGGGAACATTATTACAATATTTAACACAAAAGACATTTGTTCATCAATTTGAGCAGATCACGCATCGATCATTATAGCATTTTTATCTCGATTTCAAGTTACAATAGGTATTACTGAAAAAAAAGGTGTTGAATGTTTTAATTTTGAACTTTTGAATCCTCGTTGTAAATAACTCAACCAACATACAAGTTTTATAGCAAAATTCTATCACCTTTCAGATGCGTAGAACTTGACTGCTGGGACGGAAAAGGAGAAGACGAGGAACCGATCATCACCCACGGCATGGCGATGTGTACCGACATCCTCTTCAAAGACGTTATATACGCCCTTCGAGATACGGCCTTCGTGACGTCAGACTACCCGGTGATCCTGTCGTTCGAGAACCATTGCTGCAAGGCCCAGCAGTACAAGCTGGCGAAATATTGTGATGAGATTCTCGGGGATTTGTTGCTGAAAGAGCAGTTGGCGGAACACCCTGTGAGTATTATTGTGTTGACGGTTTTTGAGGCTTTGAGCACAGTATAACAAAGTAACAGTATTACGTCTCGGCAGTGACTTTGAAATAATTAACTACGGCCACTCGGTAGATAACCCTTCTGCGTCCGTGCGTAACTGCCGTGCACTCGACACTGTTGCGTACTGATATACACTAAGATTTCAAAGCGCGTCCTTTCGGCCGTTTTCTATGAAGACGTAATACTATTACTTATTTATGCTGTGATTTCAGTCTTAAAGAATGTTTGGATGTGGAAGGGAAGGTGTAGTGGTCCATCGATAAAAGTGCAAGATATTGGTGAGCTTACAGTCGATAATAAAAACTGATCTTGTTTGCGGCGATCATAGTTTTTAACATCTAAATAGTCTTTGAATATACTTCTTAATGAGAGTGGCTGAGGATCGAGTTCAACGGCAAGCAATTGGAAAGCCCTAAACTAAACTACTAAAGGCTGAACATGATGATGACACTTTTTAACTTATCACTAAAAATGGCGGCACTGTATGATGTCTATTGAGACGTTTATTCTTATATTATGAAATTTCCTTTAATATTGACTGTTAAATGTGAGGAAATAGATGCCATTTACTATATTTTTGTAGCTGTAGGGGCCGCAATAATTATGGAAATACTGCTGGAAGTGGAATTATATTATCGAATCGATATGCTATATTTTTTTAATTTGTAAGCGGTTCGCTGACCCCGTCATACAGTGCTGCAGCTATGAAGTACACCTACCTACAACAATACAAACACAATCACAATAACAACAACAAAAAACACAACAATACAATTTCTCTTTCAAATAAGGTTTTACTCAAATTGTACCCACCCCCTGTTCCTACATACAAAGTCCCAACAATTCCAGCTGGAGCCTGGAGTCCCGCTGCCGCCGCCATCAGCCCTGAGGCGGAAGATCCTCATCAAGAACAAGCGCTTGAAGCCCGAGGTGGAGAAGCAGGAGTTGGAGCTGTTCCGACAGGGCCAGTTCGTGATTGAGGATGAGGAGAAGGAGGATGCGTCGGCGGTTGTTATTACGGATAAGAAGGTTGGTAGAATATAGAAGACAGTTTTAGTTCTGCAAACGTGTATCGGGAAAACTTTTGTCAGTTTGCAATTTCATTCAGTTTCAGACTCGCGATAATTTATCTATTCTGGCAACTTTTGAAGGGCATTATCAGTCTTAGGTTACAGAAATGGCATGATAAAGATATAATTCAATTATTTTTTAGTTTTCCTTGGTTTAAGTTCCCAGAAACACGGAAGTTTATTTTTATTTTAAAAACTTATGATTTAAATGACCATAGTTCTTGAATTGGCAAGTGCGTAGAATCATTTTTTTTCTAACTGAACATGGCAGACACTTAAAGAAAGAAAAATGCGTTTATTAGCATTTTTCTTTTTTTCTTGCTGCTGGGGAGATTGTTGCGCCACGTCTCCTTCCCAGCTAAAGCACTAGGAAGTGGTGAAGGGTGGGCGTTTTCGGGGACTGTCTTATATTATTTTGACGTTCGAAAAGTGCTTATTCTCAGCCTAGTTTGAATAAATGAGATCATTTGTTTCAAGCATGACGATACGTTAGGTCACTGACAGGATCATCCATAATTACCTGTAGGATATGTACATAAAAACGAAAGCCCCAAATTCTATTTAATTCGTACTATAATTTTATTTCCTCCCCTCCCCCCCCAGCCCGAGGAGATAGTAGCGGAGGCGGCGACGGCGGGCGACGACGCGCCGCCGCCGGTGGCCTACACGGGCTCCACCACCAACGTGCACCCGTGGCTGTCCTCCATGGTCAACTACGCGCAGCCCATCAAGTTCCAGGGCTTCGAGGAGGCTGACAGTAAGTGTTTAAAGTTATTTTAATCTTTTAAAGTCGTATAAGTACCTATAGTCTTTCAATGTAGCGGTCACAAACGAGACTGCTAAGCATAGGGTCGTAGACTTGACCCTCGGGTTGGGCCAAATGTTTATTTATTGGGAAAATACTGAGAAAATTAAGTTATATTATCGAAGTATGAAAATAAGGACGCAAGAGGGAAATTTATTAAGTGCAAGGGTTCAGTTGAAGCACCTACAAAAGGTCAGTAGATTGCATTTGCACACAACTGACCCGTGCCATTGAAAGTATTATTTGAAGGTTACCTTACAAAGAATTCTTACAAGTCATACTTACCAGAAAATTACTTTTATCATGAAAAAACTGAGTGCAAAGATAACTAAAAATAATCTTAATAACTTGCAGAAAAGAACATCTACCACAACATGTCCTCATTCGCGGAGACGACCGGCATGAACTACCTCAAGACACAGGCCATCGACTTCGTGAACTACAACAAGCGACAGATGTCCCGAATCTACCCGAAGGGCACCCGAGCTGATTCCTCCAACTACATGCCACAGGTACGAAAACTGAAATTATTCGATTTGTGGCTAAGAAAAAACTTTTTTTCAAACATGCTTGGAAATTCGAACATTATTTTGACAATCGAAATTGCAGTATTGACTACTGGTCGAATACATGCGAGCGCCCGACTAATGTTGGTATGAAAATCCATATCTGTCGTATTTAGCGGCCGCACAAAACTCGTATCTGTCGAGTAATTTAAAAATGTAACGAATTTTTACTTCAACACATAGCAACCAACGAGGTAACTTATCAACAATTTTATAACTCACTACTCTGAGAAGAAAGGCCGAAACAAACTCGGAGATTGCAGTATTTTTTAAAGTCCAAACATAATTTTGGTCAGGCCATATGAGGACCATGTAGATTAGCGTCTGAAATGATCTTTTGAGGAAAGAACGACGCAGAATTGAGTGGACCTGTACAGTCAGTGTAAGCATTTGTCAGTGATGGTGGAGCTTAACATCGTCGTCGAAGTCGTAAATCGTCAGCGTACTGAAGTGTACCTAGTGATTATAATAAAACCTTCCTCCGCAGGTGTTCTGGAACGCCGGCTGCCAGATGGTGTCCCTGAACTTCCAGACGTCGGACCTGCCGATGCAGCTGAACCAGGGCAAGTTCGAGTACAACGGGAACTGCGGGTACCTGCTCAAGCCTGACTTCATGAGGCGAGCTGACAGGAGTTTCGACCCGTTTGCTGATGCGCCGGTGGACGGTGTGATTGCTGCGCAGTGTTCCGTGCAGGTATTTGTTTTTTTTTTTTAATATTCGTCATGAGTTATTTGAAATAGATTCAAACAAAATGAGTATTTTACATCAATAACTTTGTGCCCGATGGTGGTTTAGGGGTATGAGGAACAGGGTGTAAGGTTCACTCATCCACCATAGAAAAGGGAGGATCCTCCGACCAGACGGGTGTTGTGTCTGGCGGGCAACTGCCCATTGTTGTTAGAATCTTGTATATATGTCGATCGCGCGGTAAACACTAATTGCGCGATGCAGTATTTTGTGTGACGTCAGAATTTTGTGTAACGTTAGGTCTTTGATGCTAGTTTGCATGTGGCGATGTAGATGCCGCCACAGTGGCAATAGGGTCGCCCCCTATTACATGGGGCTTAAACATAACAGGCGAAATGTGGGTGTACTATGGGTACACCTCTGCCTAAGTATCATAGAACATAACGCAACAAAATGGTACAGTTAACGGCACTACACTGGTACAAGTGATAATCTATCTAGTGATACTACGATAATCGCCCTACTTACGCTGTCAATGTAAAATGTAAATTGTTATACCTACTTACAAACAATTTAACTATTCTATGTTCTATGTTAGGGGTTTGGTTTCCGCACTTAGTCCCTAAGGTGGACCATCGTGGGTGGGCCATGGCGGCCGTTGGGGGTTATTCCACCTCCCTCCAGAAGCAGACTAGGTCTCCTGGACTGTACAGCACCTCCGCGTAAGATCTGGGTGACCCGTGGGTTTCTGTTCTAATCTGGGTGACGCCCATGCATTCAAAGAGCACGTGCGCGATGGTTTCCTCAGCCTCCATCCACGCTCTTAATAGAGGACTGTCCGTTATGCCTATTGTCTAGTATATAACTATTATATTATTGATTTATTAGTACCGTATAAAGTAAAGTATAAACAGTATGTCATTTCTATCTCTATTTAGAAATCTAAGCTGAAAAGTTTCATACTTCCATTAAAACGATGTATATAATCTTTCTAAAATTGTTCCCAGGTCATCGCCGGCCAGTTCTTGTCAGACAAGAAGATCGGCACGTACGTGGAGGTGGACATGTACGGTCTGCCGTCAGACACCATCCGCAAGGAGTTCAGGACACGCATGGTGCCGGCTAACGGACTCAACCCTGTCTATAATGAGGAGCCGTTCTTGTTCAGAAAGGTATGGACAGGACACCTTTTTTGTGTTACGTAGAAAATCAGTCGGAAAACTTCAAGGGCCTTACCACAAAAACTTACACACTTGTTAAACGCGTGTCTTATGTTAGTTTTATGTCAAAATCCATACAGAAATGTCATGTTTAAAAGGTATTTAGGCTAAAAAACTGATACACACGGTTTGATGGTAATAAGGTATGTTTCTAAAAAAATATTTCATGTCATTGTCACGCAATATTGTCCTGCCTGTCCGTGTCAACCACATTGATACTGACTGTACCGTTAGCACGCATAGATTTTCCGAGTTATATAATATGTATAGCTCACTACTGAGACGGGACAGCAATTACCTACGATGAAGGTGAAAAGACCTGGCCATAATAGTCTGAAATCGCCATCATGCAAAAGATCAGCTGTATAACAGCGATTTTTTTTTAAATAAACTATCATGTACTGAATCCATGGCTCAGACCAAATAAAAAACCGAGATCCATGGTAACAAAACGCCTAAAACGGCGATATTAGCAATTCCTATAAAAGCAATTCATTTCCTGAATTCCCATCAGATCATTAGCAATTCCTCTAATTTGACACAAAATGGTGACACTTATTAGCTGAATTTATAATATTTATGTACTTACTCAATTAAATTCATATTCGAATCATATTTGGTGTAAATATTGGTGCATGAAAATGAATTGATTATTAATAAAATTACCGTAAGCAATAAATTAATAACATAATTATAATTTAACAAACTTCACTAAAGCAATTTATAATTTGTGGACCATTTTAAGAATCTCCATACAAAACTGTCGAACATAAATTGCGTACTATGAATTTCACGCAGATATTATTATGAATTGTCAGTTTGTGACATTTCACGATGATTCATAATATTATCCTAATAAGATTCTGCCAAAGTGGCCATTTTAGGCCCGCAGGTTGCGCGTTAATGTCCCTGCCACCGCTAATGTATACAAATATTAATTTCTGATCCATCTAACCCACCAGGTCGTCCTGCCAGACCTAGCAGTGCTCCGCTTCGGTGTGTACGACGAGAACGGCAAGCTGCTCGGGCAGCGCATCCTGCCGCTGGACGGGCTGCAGGCCGGCTACCGACACATCTCGCTGCGCACTGAGGCCAACTTCCCCATGTCGCTGCCCATGCTGTTCTGTAATATTGAGCTGAAGATCTACGTGCCGGATGGCTTTGAAGGTACAAAATCTATTATACTAGCTGTTCCCCGCGACTTCATCTGTGATAAAAAGTAGCCTATGTCCTTCTCCAGGTCATGGTCTACCTATTTGCCGTTGAGCCGATTTATTAAAAATCAAACAAACATACGCATTTTAGCATTAAGTCAGCTAAGTTAGCAGTCGTGTATTTAAATTAGTACCTACTTACATACATACAAATAGAAGATTTAAGACACTCATAAATTAATACCGAAATTAGTATAAGACAGAAGTCAAAGTCAAAGTCAAAGTCAAATAATTTATTTCAAATAGGCACATAATATGGCACTTTTGAACGTCAAACAAAGAAATAGAATTGATTCTAGTTGCCCCTTCCAAAAGGTAGTTTTCGTATGGAGAAGAATGGGCAAGAAACTCCACCGTTACTCTTTTAAAAATGTTTTACAATATTTTGTATACATTAATTATATAATTATATGTGAAGACGATGCATCTATAATAAGATTACTGTACCACAAAAGGTAAAAAGAATTATAAATGGAGCAATAATGAATAAATTAATTACCAGATACATGGTGCTCACATATTCACAAAGATTGTAAAAGTATACGATATTACAATAGTCCTAACATTGTTACAAGTAGTACATACAAATAATAAATAAAAAAAAACTAAATTAGCTATCAGTTTGATTTTGTCCAGACACTAAATCGTCCTATGGAGCAAGACCAGCATGTTTCCAAGCATTCTTATCTTGTATATAATCCTCTAATTTGTAATAAGCTTGTTTACAAAGTGTACTTTTTATATGAGTTTTAAATTTTCTTTCATTTAATTGCAATATATTACAAGGTATTTTGTTATAGCATTTAACGCAGTACCCCATAAAAAATGTTTGTACTTTAGCTAATCTGAAAAATGGTTGATCTATTTTATCTTTATTTCTAGTATTAAAATTATGTCTATCACTTATTTTATTAAAAAGATGAGAGACAGTCAGGCGCGAGCCGAGAGGGGTTCCTGGGGGTCATGACAGAGACTAAATTATTTACAAGCTTTACTAACTAAAAACTGTAGGTACTTGAGCCACAGTGACCCCGATGGGCATATACAAAAAAAAGTTTTTAGAGTACTTATCAATTAGGTAACCATTTCCCTAAAAATATTCCTCGGCATCAATGGTGACCCCCACAAAATCTTGGGCTGCGACCGCGCCTGATGACATTTTAATTTGGACATGGCTGTTGGTCCAACTCATAAATACTTGGTGACTTACGACAACCAAAAATGTACGGATATTTACCAATTTTTTTGTAATTTAATGCGTCGTCTTAGGAGCAAAATGAAGCAATTATTTGCAATTTTTTTTTTTTTGATTGTTTAAAACTTTGAGATGCTAAAGCTCTAGCTCATGTCAAATGACTTCGATGGAGGCAATAATGAAAAATTAAAAAAACAAACAAAAAATTATAGCAATTTGTCCATACCTGTGCAGCAAATTAAATGTCGAATGTTTCCAACAGACTTCATGGCTGCCCTGTCCGACCCGCGCGCGTTCATGGGCGCGGCTGACGCACGGAACGACAAGGTGAAGCAGATGGGCATCGAGGAGACCGGCCCCGAGAAGAAAGTGCAGATCGAGGAGAAGAAAGCAGGTAAAATTATACCTTCACACTTTGAGATATGATCCATTTTAGGATGTAGAAAAAATAACATACGGATTGGTCTTGAAAAAGGTTTTGAAGATTTCCTCAACCATTGTCAATCAAAACCAAACCGTATGACCGGAACCTGAGAAAAAAGTGCAGATCAAGGCCAAGGCAAGCCAAGTAAAATGACACTGGCATACGTTCCAATTTTAAATTGAAGAAGAAATACGTAATATGACGTCATGTTCTTGGGAATTCTTTGGACCTGATATGGCAGCTGAATGCCAATCGATGAAATTCCTTTAAGACCGTTTGAGAGGCTAATTTCGTTGCATTATAGTTTGACATAAGTAATATGTTTTTAGGAGTATTCAGATATTTTCTCATAAAATAAAAATCAGTTTGTTAGCAACATTAATAGGGGACTCATGGGGGAATTAGGGCGGTTTTACCAGGAATGCCAGCACTTTTCAACTTTTCACTTCTGTAGGTAGGTGGAGTCATGAAACTTTTTTAGTCATACTGTTGTAAGAAAGAACATGCATTGTTTACGTGAACTGGAGGTAAAAATAAACGTTATTGTTTACCTTGATTTTTATTTATTTGAGTAAGGTTAGATATTCAGAATATTAGGTAAGTAGGTATGTTGAATTTAGTGATGTAAGATTTCTTCATCTTCGTGTCGTGTTCTATACTTATAGATTATAGGTAAACATAAGAAGTCTATGGTCTTAAAAAAACATCTTAAATGTCCCAATATTGTGCGTACAAACTTTCATTTGCATTTAGAACGTATGGGAGAACATGTTTTCAACTACAATGTTAAGTTTGTTTGCATAAATTCATCCTAACTACGGAACCCTTCATTGTGCGAGGTCCGACACGCACTTCGCCGGTTTTTTGATAAATTATTCTAGGTATACTATTCCAAAAATTTCACGCACGTTTGAATTATCAAGGGGTCGGTCAGTCATAAAGATGAATCTGGTTGTCCATTTCAAAGCGCAGTAGGTTCCTATGTAGAAGAACGGGCAAGAAACACAACGGAAACATAATCAAACGATTATTAAATAGCACACTTTAACAGGCGAAGATAATCAGCTGCCAGTACGAAACAGCAGTTTCCGTTAACCCGTTACTCAGACATTCCGTTCAGCCCGACATCAACATAAACATTTCAATACCATAAACAACCCAGGATTCTGTATAAACTTGCTTCTCCAGTACATTCTGTACATTCCTAAACTAAATGATGTCAGATGTAGACTGGCGATTTTTACCAGTATGTTTAGGTTAACGTAATCTGTACTGTGCTACAAATAGATTTGGATTCATAATTTCTGACCTGTATTTACGCAGAAGCTTAACCGAACTAATCCGCGGAGTATATGACATGCAGCAGATATTTTAAGAATCATTCTATAGTGGGGTGTGGGGTAAGACATAGGAGGACACGGGTTGTTAATCGCTTGGAGCGGGAAAAGATCTTGCATCGAACATGTTATGGAGAGCAAAAGTTGATTTAGTCGATCATCAATCGTAGAGAAAAAAATGATTCAATCTATCATCAATCGTATTTGTTTTTTTTTTTTTTTTTTTTCTTAAAAACGTTGCCCCACACTAAGAATTTCTTCCTGTATCGTGGGTGCGTTTACAAACATAGAAACTCACATACACTAACACCCAGACCCGGAACAACTACTTGCAGATCATACAAATATTTGTTCCGTGCGGGGATCGAACCCGCGACACGTTGCGCAGCAGTCCATCGCGCAGCCACTGCGCCAACCGTGTCGTACAAATGTAAATTCTTCCGCGCCATTTATTTTTAAAAGAGAATCCGTTTCTTGCCGGCTCTTTTCCATAGGATTTTGATTTTGATTACTGCTATAGGTGGCCAAGCGAGTGGTGGTCATAGGGAATAATTGTAATTTTTTGAGTCGCATATCGCTTTAAGCGCAGGCCACACCGCCAGCTAGCGGGCGGGCTAGGCGGTCGAACATCGTTTCACCTCTTTACATACTTCGGTTCACACCGCGAGCTACCGACTAACCTAACGAGCTAAGCTAACGAAATTTCCGACGATTCCAGCGAAGCTACTCGTTCACCTCGTTGGCGCGCCCGGTTCGTTCGCCCGTCCTCCCCGTTTCGAGTAGACTAGTCGACGCTCGTCTTTCGAATAGCAGTGTAGTGTCGTTCGTCGCTCGTCTGTCCGTAGTTTTCGGTGTGAACCCCATAGTTTAGCTCGCCAATATTTCGCGTAGTTTGTATAGTTTCCTTCGTTCGCTTCGCCCACCCGCATAGCCCTCCCGCCCGCTAGCTGGCGGTGTGGCCTGCGCTTTACAGTGTTAAAACAACAAAGTTTCTCTAAAATATCTACATCCAAGATTTTTTATTTGTATCAGATGGTTTTTTTAGTAGTATCTATTTACTTAGTATAGCTATAGATTATCTGTTTTCAGGGCCGCCAAATTACACCCACGTAACTTATTTTGGTAACCGATTAAGACTCATTTGTTACATTTTGACAGTTCAGCAACATTCATTGCGTTATTTACGTTGTTGAGCCGATTTTTTTTCGAATTTATGAAGCAATAGATTAGAATTTTTTTTCAAACCGATTCCGATTCTGATTGATCGTGTATACACGCATACTGGTTCTCCAACTTCCCCGTTTCCACCAAGAATTTTTGTAACTAAAAGGCGACAATAAATTACCTGCATTCGACACAAACCCGCTCCGGTTATGCCCCGCACCACACACCAAACGTATTACCTTAAATATTTCAAGATACAGATGTTTCGTATCAGATATCTTCAATACGTCGAGTTTCACTCAAGTTGACTGCGCGGGAGCGTTCCGAGCGAAATGAGCTCTGTGTCGTTTTGTTTAGGTATTGATTGTGTTTTTATTTATTATTTGTGTAGTTTTTTTGTTTGTTTAGTGATTTAAGTAGTTAGAAAGTGCAAAAGTGTTGTTTTGTAGGAAATAGGAAGTGCATTTTTTATATGGATCTTGTTCGGATACCTCAGGAATTTGTTTTTATGGTTTCGTACCCAAAGAGTGCCAACGGGACCCTATTACTAAAGCTCCGCTGTCCGTCCGTCTGTCATAGGGCTGTATCTTTTGAACCTTAATCGGTACTGTAACGCCTGAAGGGCGTTAACTAGATGTGGGTGTGTGAGGAGGGAATTCCAAAGAGGAGTAGGTTTTCCAAGGGTTTATTCATTAGAAGACATGTTTATACATATTAAGGGTTCAGGCGGATCTCTCCGACTCGACATAAAAACCTATCTGTCAATATTTAAATAATGACTGCTGGAGCGTTCGCAAGTCAAGGCTGCGGTTCTACCAGCCAGCCCAACGTGAGGTTGCATATCGCATAAAACCTCTACAGTACTTACTTAAAACTTTCATAGTGTGTACTACTATGGCCGCTTGTTGTTAATAGAAATTAAAGTTCAAAATGATAGAGGTCCATACAAGAAACGTATATAGAAATCTGAAGTGTTAAATATTTTGGTGGTAAGGGAATCTTGATGTACCGAGTCCGAGTCGTACTTGGCCGCTTTTTAATTCTGTAAAATTTTCTGGCCTTTTCTAATTGATAATGTTATTGCTTAAAACGGCCACTTTGGCAGAATCATAATAGGAAACTATGATGAATCATCGTAAAATGTCACAAACTGACAATTCATACTGTGATCTGCGTGCAATTCATATTACGAAATATATCATCTCTTTGACAGTTTTAAACTATGGAAATTCGTAAAATGGTCCACAAATTATGAACTGCTTTTGTGTCAAATTAGAGGAATTGCTAATGATAGCGGGAATTCAGGAAATGAATTGCTTTTAGCGGAATTGCTAATGTAACCGTTTTAGGTCCCCTGTTCGTATGGTAATGTTACTGAAGTGGAAGAAATACTTCGTTGGATCCCAAAATGCATTTCTAGTGCATCTGATTTCTTTAAACTCTTTTGGCATCTTCAGTTATTGACTGTCATAAATGTTATGCATTTCAGCTGTGTAGATTACCTCGTTATTCACAAGCGTAGCTTTTACATGTCAATAAACGAGTTCTTAGTATAACGAAAATACTGAAGTAGATACAATACCTATTTGCTGTCGTCTATAGGTATTTAAGAAAGTTTTAGTTTGAAAGTAGGTTCGAAGAACCAAATTAAAACTTTAAACAAGTACCTTTTCTCAGACGTGCTTGGAAATTCGAGCATTATTTTGACAACTTTTTTCGAGATAAATCGAAGTTACGGTACTGGTCGAATTCATGCTAGAGCCCGGCCTAAGCCGGCAATATTTGTATGAAAATCCATATCTGTCGTGTTTAGCAGCCGAATAAATTACTATGAAAACTCATATCTCTCTACTTCAACACTTGGCAACCAAAGAGGTAACATATCAAAGATTTTATTTAGATTTCGATTTGGCTTGCAAATAGAGCTGTTTTAAAGAAGAAACAAATTAACATATCGGCGCGTAAAAAATTATCGTTGTTCGTCATTGATTCTGGAATTAATATAATAAAAAATAAAAAATATAATGCGCGGAAATTCAAACTAAGTAAGTTTGAATTTCCGAGCATTTTTTTTTTATACTATTTGTATTGTATTTCAAGACTTGTGCCTTGGCCGCAACTAGGCATTGATGGACTCAATTATATGTGCCTCGGCTTCACCTCGGCCCACATTTACACGATCGAGTTCTAACTTTGCCAGCCAGTTTTTCTACTTCCAAACTTTTTATGACTACGTTAAAGTTCTTAATACAAAATTGACAACTAAGACTCAGGTTTAAAATCAGTTTTTGTATTTAGAACTTTAACGTTCTCGGAATTAAGTCCGAAATTAAACCGTTCTAAAGTTAACTCTAGTTTTGTACCTACATTTGAGTCGTGTTCCTGATCCAAGAAAGTCGATATCATATTTTAATCTGTCTTCATTTCATTTATAGAACCCCCTCTAGTGTTCGAGCCGATCACGGTGGAGTCTCTCCGCCAAGAGAAGGGCTTCGTGAAGACCGGTAGGAAGCAGCAGAAAGAACTGGAGGCCATGAGGAAGCGCCACTCTAAGGAGAAGATGGCGTTGCAGAAGACTCAGTGTTCCGCGCTTGAAAAGATGATTAAGGGAAAGAAGTGAGTAGAAATGTCATCAGAAACGTCACACGACATCACGTCGGAGTCACCGCTTTGGGGACATAGGTCGAAGGTATTCTACCTGTCTCCTTATAGACGTATTGGAGGTGGAGTCGCGAACGAGAGTGAAACTCCAATTTACGGTTGTATCATTATAATTCTTACACAAGTCTATGGTTAAGGTTATGTACACTGTTAACATATAATTTATATAATTAAACTACCAGGGACATAGTAAACTATGACTAAAATCTAGTCTGTGTCCCGCGACGGTTGGTAAGATAGCGTCCCTTAAGTAGAGCGACCTACTTAAGGGACGCTATGGGTAACGCCCCGATTAGTGTTGCCACTTGACAAGGGTGCGTTCCTGACTAACCGAAAAATACTTATCTAAACATACCTAATTCAGGCGACGCCACGTATACTAATGGGTATTCACAAATCACAATACGTGACGCCACACAGGAAAGCTACTTCTACCGTTCTTTTGTCATGTTTGAATGCAGTTTTTCCTTGTTCTTAATGTATTTCCCAATTGATCACAATGATCAATAATAAATAAGTAGGTACCTAGCAGATAGATCCTTCTCAAATTCTGAGAAGGTGTTTTCCTCTGTTGACCTACTCACATCTAGACATGCCTATACTATAAAAAAAATCTGGTACTTTCTTATAAAATTAAAACGAGGAAACAGTTAATGGAATTCACTGTTTCCTCGTTTCGAAAGGTCACTTTAGCAAAATCATAATATGAAAATATTATGAATCATCGTAAAATGTCACAAACTAACTAATAATATTCATAATAATATGATCTCCGTGTAATTCTAAGAAATAATTCATCTGTTTGACAGTTTTCTATGGAGATTCGTAAAATGGTCCACAAATTATGAATTGCTTTTATGTCAAATTAGAGATATTGCTAATAACAGCTGGGATTCAGGAAATAAACTGCTTTTAGAAGAATTTCTAATGTGGCCGGTTTAGGCCCGCAGCATATTTTGAATCTCTTCTTTTATTTTTTAACATTAACGCTATATCTGCATTGCTATTCTGTAAAAATCTCACCGTGAAAACTTAGGTGAAGTGAGCTAGAAGTGAACTGTCACTGCCTTAGCATCAGTAGGTATCGATGACAATAACAGCTTGTTTACAGAATAGCAATGCTGTACACGTCAACATCTCTCCAAAAATCACAAACTCTCATGAACCCACTTAATCTTCCAGCAAGGACCAGCTAAGCAATGACGCGGCCTTCCGCAAGCTAGTCAACGAGCAGGCTACCGCCTGGAGCGAGCTGGTGGCCAAGCATCGCGTGGAGGAGTGGACCAGCGCGCGCAGCCGGCTCAACGAGCAGCGCGACCTGCTGAAGAAGATGATGGAGGCTACCCAGCTGGCGCAGATGAAGCAGCTGGAGGGGAAGCATGAGAGGTAAGATAAGATATATTTACTTGATCAAACATTTGTACTGTCACGATGGTGCTCGTGTAGGTATGTACATTTAGCAACTTTTAAGTGATTTTCTCCTACTGTATCGATTGTAATTTTATGTTATAACGGACATGTGGCGGTACCTACATAGCCACATGCGAACTACGCATCAAAGACCTGACGTCACACAAAAATCCTGACGTCACATAAATCCTGCATCGCGCAATTAAAGTTTACCGTGCAGTGGACATATACAAGAATCCAATATCAATCATTGGGCAGTTGCCCGCCAGACACAACACCCGTCTGGTCGGAGGATCCTCCCTTTTCTATGTTGGATGAGTGAACTTTACACCCTGTTCCTCATACCCCTAAAGACACAGTACCTATTTTGGAACTCATATTATTATGAAATAGGTATCATCTCAAAGTTGCAAAAGTTATTCCACGAAAAAATGGTTATTGAATTTTGCTAAGTGTATATAGGTACATATTTTTACTCGTGACTGTACACATACAAGAATAAAAAAAACGAGCATGTAGTATAGCATTAAAAAAAATACAGGTTCAGACATAGACACAGGTAAAGACAGAGGTAGGATAGGATTTTTTCGAAAACTTTGGGCAATAACATTACGCCTGGGGGTACTCCTCGAATGGTATTCCAAAGTAGACTCATTTTTCGCTAGTTATAAACATAAGTAATATACCCATGCAATAAGGGTAGCCCCGTGACAATGACATAGGAATGAGATGTACACATATGGATGTACACATATGGATGCGCTCGGTGTGGTAACACGTCGCGTTCTGGTTTGCAATTGGTCAATCGTCATCCTGAAGATGCCTCGTTGAGAGGTGAAACACTAAACATAAGTAATATACCCATGCAATAAGGGTAGCCCCGTGACAATGACATAGGAATGAGATGTACACATATGGATGTACACATATGGATGCGCTCGGTGTGGTAACACGTCGCGTTCTGGTTTGCAATTGGTCAATCGTCATCCTGAAGATGCCTCGTTGAGAGGTGAAACACGTGTCGATTTCTTACAGGGTTTTTATGACTCTTGAAGAATAGTCAAGCGGAATAGGTTACTAAATATACCAGCGTCTATTGTATTTTTTATGGATGTACCTATCGCAACGAGAAGACATAAATAAGGGCTGCTTTAAAAAAAAACTTGTCAGAAAATCAAATAAATCTTCGGTTGAGTCATGTATCGAACCCAGACCCCACTGTTAGCAGTTGCGGTTGTGGCTACAAGACAAACGTAGCAGTCCATTGACATAATGACATGAGTGTAGATGTAGTTAGCTGACTTTACTGTAATTGGAATAGGTACCTAATAAGGCAGAAAACAAATTCAGACCAATCCTTATCCTTACATAAATAAAACAAAGTCCTCCGCCGCGTCTGTCTGTCGTCCTGTTCGCGATAAAGTCAAAAACTACTGTACCGATTTTCATGCTGTTTTCACCAATGGATAGAGTGGTTCTCGAGGAAGGTTTTAGTATAAAATAACCGACATCCACGTGGGTGAAGCCGCGAGATCAGCTAGTTTAGGATAAAGAAAGCCTTGTTGGCACTGGAAAAGGTAAGTTAAATTAGGTAAACCTCACTTCAAAATAAGTTGAAAAGCTATAAAGCGACCCCCTTTTTTTTTTGACGGTGGGAAATCATCTAATGGCTTCTCCCGCTCTGTGTTCCTTCAGTTGCCTATTGCCAAGGGTCCCGGTATCCCTTTCGGACTTTCCCGAAACCTTGCCAGACCTTTGAAGCGACCCCTGAAAACGAACAACCAAAGGTGGATGGTAAAGAAAACCTGTAAAATTATAAATAGACGCAAAGATATAATTCAGCTATTTCTGAAGCAGCAGTTTATTTAAAACTTGTAAAACAGAATTTATTATCAGCGATTAACTTCTCAACGTAAATAGATGAACACTTTTCTAAGATTTATTTGATATCATAAACATTGAATGGTCCAATAGATCTGCAATTGACGTGTATAAACTCAACGAATTTTTTCCCGCGGCGATATTTGTCCCGCACTGGATTCTCAACGCACTGCTCAGCGCCGAGAGTTGAAAGTCGAACAGTGTTTTTTTGACGCGCTGTGATGTGCTCTGTTGGATTTTCAATGCTCGGATAATCACGGAGAGTTCAAAATCCAGTGCGCGATAAAATCCCGCCGCGATATTTTTACATCCGTGGAACGTGGGCTTTTATCCAAAATAATTTTTTGCTCTGATTCATTTCTCGTGCGGATATGTTTTATGATTGTCAGATAAAAAGATTTTAGTGGTCGTTCGATCATTGAATTTCAGCAATTTGATGGTCTGGATTTCGGGAAGATAGGTGACAGAACTGACTCTAGTTTCTGGAAGTCTCCTCAAGAAACCAGAGTCATGGTAAGATTGGCTGAAAGAAATCACAACACGTGAAGAGCAGTAGATAAATCAAATTGAATATGGTTTAGACATTTTATCAAGGGTGTAGTATGAGTGAGTAGTGTCCTAGTGGCATCCCCTTAAGTGCTAATAAAAGCCTTCATCTAAGCAATTACTAATGATTAATCCCTTTTTTCAGCAGTACTTAGAACAGGTCTCGTATTACCCAATACTTTCAATATTCTAAATACCTACCTATATGTAGAACCACTATAAACCCTCAATCTAATTCGACATCCATTTCAAATTCCAGGGAACTAAAAGAGATGAACGGCCGTCAAGCCAAGATCAGCATGGAGACGAGCAAGGAGGTGGCCAACGACAAGACGCTGAAGACCAAACAGGAAAAGGATCGGCGCCTGCGAGAGAAGAAACAGAACAATACCAAGAAGTTCTTGGATGAGAGAAAGGTTGGTGCCATACTTTCAAATAAACTAAGTTCTGCATTGCTATTCTGTAACCAACTTACTGTGAAAACTTAGGTGAAGTGAGCTTGAAGTGAAATGTCACCTTAGCATCAGTAGGTATCGATGACAATGACAGCTCACTCCACGCTCACTTCACTTAAGTTTTCACGGTGAGATGGTTACAGAACAGCAATGCAGATGCTGAGGCAGTGACAGTTCACTTCAAGTTCACTCCACCTAAGTTTTCACGGTGAGTTGGTTACATAATAGCAATGCAGATGCTAAGGCAGTGACAATTCACTTCAAGCTCACTTCACCTAAGTTTTCACGGTGAGCCTGGTTACATAATAGCAATGCAGATGCTAAGGCAGTGACAGTTCACTTCAAGCTCACTTCACCTAAGTTTTCACGGTGACTTGGTTACATAATAGCAATGCAGATGCTAAGGCAGTGACAGTTCACTTCAAGCTCACTTCACCTAAGTTTTCACGGTGATTTGGTTACAGAATAGCACAACAGGGGTCCTACCACCACCGCTTACAGCAGTATTATTTTAATCTTACTTGAGTGGGGGAAAGAGATGGAGTTATACGCCCTGTAGAGCTTCATCTCTTTCCTACACTACAGTAATATAGCTTCATATTTCTGACTGACCGACTCCGTGACAATTCAAAAGTGCCTGTGGTTTAATTGAAATAAATGCATTAAGATAGAGTTAAATTTAAAAAAATACAGGCGATGTAAAACGGAATAGTTGAATGAAAATAAGTTCTCACATTACTGTTGTTACTGACACAGTTCTCATGTAAATGTTTCCAGACTCAAACCATCAAGCAGAACCGCGAGAAGGAAAAGCTGAAGGTCACCCACGACAAGCAGATGGAGGAGCTGTCCAAGGACATTGATAACGTATGTACAGGGTGTTAGGGTAACCACCGTTGTCCTTGCAACCAGTGGTTTGGTTTCATTTATAGAACGTAAAATCAATGAATTTTTTTTTTTTTTTTACTCTTCATTTTATCGCAAGAGACGCACGTTCGTTGCCCTATGCGCTAGGGCAACGAACTTGCGTCTCAACACGGGTGGGGGGGCGTGGGACGTGACCTGACCGGCCGTGTGCGCGACCCCTCTCTCAGTCTGTCAGCTGTTTCGCTAGCGAGCACGGTGTCGCATAGAAACTTTTTAAAATCTTTTAATGAAAATAACGTGTTTTTTTTGTTGTTACTCGGTAATTTATTTTTATATTTAAGTCAACTACCCATGGTTTGAAAGCCAAGAGTGTTTACCCTTACACCGTGTATAACTTGATTGGCAATTTACCGACTTGCTGTCGATAGATTACACCAAAGTTTCTGTTATGTTAGAATCCGGAATTGGGTGTATAAAAAGTCTTTGCTTGGCAATACTTGTTTGTATGCAGCCGGAGCATTAGGCAGTCAGCCCCGCAATCAGCTTGCTAACTGGCATTTATGTTGCCACGACATGAGTTATTCACAAATAAACCTATTCGGAGAAGATTGTAGTTCACTTATTAGAATATTTCGTAAATTGTTTTTGGCTGGTTGGGAAAAAAGTTCGTTTTCAACTTTATACATACTTATTGATTCATATGGTCGCCGTGGTTAGAATAGGTAGGTAAAACCTATTCTAAGTGTATCGAACTGGCGACGCTATTTAGAAGTGGCTAATATAATAGAAAATACATGAATTGAGGGTTGGGGGGACTTTCTCACTGGTCGGGTCCGCGAAAGGTCGACATTTCGACAACGTGCTCTTGTCTAGCCCTACTTGGTTGACGGTGATTGGGAAATATCTCCCTAAAACAACTAGCTGTTTTAGGAATAGGAATTGGAAGTAGGTATCTACATCCACTAACACACTTGGCTTTGCCCAGCAGCGCAGGGCGGGACAGCGTAGGCTAGTAAAAAAATATAAAAAATATTTATTATAATTTTATTTGTTCCAGCTGATTGAGATGTACAAGATGGAGGAGTCCGAGTTCGACATGACAACAAAAACGGAGTTCTTTGCATGAAAGTACCCCGACATAGCTCCTCTGTTAGAGCGAATGACTTGAAAAGTGAGTGAATAAGTGATCTCTCTAGAATAAACTATTCAATCCAACATTTTAAATTATAATTGATATGTAGTTAATAAGATTTTAATGTAGAAAAAATTAAATTATTTTCAAAAATATGTAATCAAAAAATTATGCGTTAAAAGTAATTTTAAGATTTTGACGGCACGCTTGGCGGAAAAGCCGACATGGTTACTGGTGTAAGGATATATTTTTCATATTTCATTGCGTGCCGTAATTAAAATTAAGATAATGATTGTTTGATTCTATTACTGATTCATTTATTTATTGAGATGTATGGTGGACTTGAGGGTGTTAGGTCTCAGACCAAGAAAGGAATTGTTGACAAGGCCACTTTCGGCCAAGTTGGTAGCTGTACTGTATATCTATTAATTTTATCGAAAAATTGGAACGATTAAATTAACGAGAAAAAAAATTCTAAGTGATTTTTCGGCCTTTCGAAATTAATAAATTATAGTTTTTAAGTTATTTAGTAAGTTACCATTTGCGGTGAGAGGGTATCTGGCAATTTATATTCTGATTGCCATAATCAGAGACAACGCGACATTTACAAAAAATCCAGAATGACAAACATCCACTATGAGCTTAGAAATTCATGGTTTTTGGTACATTTTATGAAAATGTTAGCGGGAAAAATGAAATTGTCAGTATCTATTCAGATAATTACATTTACGGGTATACATTACGATTATGTAGGCATATTCTAAATAAATAAACTTTTAAACATGCTGTTAAGTCGATTAGAATATCTGAAAATTAGAAATTGAACTGAACAGAATAATCGTTCTAAGTAATAACGGAAATTATTTATAATATTTATTCACTATTAAGAATTTTCAGACAATTTCCAATGTCATTTAATGAATGTATGTAACCTTTCAGTGACAATCTAGTCGTTTAGGTACTTTTATTATCATATATTTTCTTTATTTATTATATTATACGTAACTGTTTTCCAATTATATTATTATTCTATTAATTAATATTATTCTTGTCTATTCCATGACATTTATTGTCTACTTTTATACCTATTTGGTATTTATCTGGAATTAAAATTGTTGATATGGGATCAATCATACTTTCTTTGATTGTTCTAAGAGTTAATATTGTACCTATCTGTTAAATTAAATCTGAATCATTTAAGATTAGGATATAATTAAATGGTAATAAGTATAGGCTATGGAGAGAAATCTTCTTACTAAGAAATTTTGACATTGTGCATAGATAAAATACATAAAAGAAGCAAGTAGGACATTTGAAAGTGCATTTGTGCCTAGAGTCTTGGCCAACGAAAGTTGATCCTGAAAACAAGCGCGAAATTTAAAAAACCAAGACTGTTTATCCCTGTACATAGTGCGATAAGATGTGTTGATACTTGAAATATTATTTTATTTAAATGTAATTAAATTTCAATTATCAACACGAATTATAATGTTAGGAATCGAATCACGAATCAATATGTTTAGGGACAAACAGTCTAGTTTTTTTTTTAATTTCGCGTATTTTATCAGTATCAGCTTTCGTTGGCCAGACTCTTATTTGTCTTCCCTATGTATTGTTACTCTGTGGCTCTATTTTATCTATATGACATTAAATACATATACAAATAAGTACCTAGCGAAAGAAATAGTTCTAAAGCTTATGGCCAGTCTGCAATAGAAACATAAAGTCATAGAATATTTAATTCATGATAGGTGCATCTACTCATTCATATAATATAAAACTAAAAAAGAAATTAAAAATAACAATATCATTCCATTAAAATTTTATACTACCATTACAGTGTCGTTAGAGGACCAACTTCCTATAATTTCAAATCTTTTTAATCTTAATTATACTTTTTAAAACTATCGTAAGCCAAAGAATTTCCTCATATTGTACATTTATTATAAGTAGAATGTAAGTTTTATTTGATTTTGAATCAATTAAGGACTCTTTTGATGTCAATATTAAATTTTCATAATTATTTCATCTGTATGTGTAAATATTTTTATTGTAAACAAAATTTATAAATGCTGTATTCAATTATTGGAATATTTAATAATAAAGAGATTCTTTTAGGTGCCTAAGTACATTAATGTTACATTCTAGTCAATTTCATTCAAATTATTTTATTTTCAATAATATCATGGTTGCAGTGTATGTGGCCACAGTATTAGAACTTATAGTTAAAGCCTTAAAAGGTATTTTAAGGGTGTAAGTCATATATTTAACCTTCTAGTAAAGTTCGAGATAGATTTAAAGAATACAGTGAGAGTAATTAATAAGTGTTTGAAAATGTTTATTGATTGGAAAAGAATATTTACATCTATTGGAAACTGAATGTTGAAAAATTATCGGAATTGCACTTTATTAAAAAATGAGAATAATTAAATTATTCATACTTATATTAAAATATGAGAATGTAGAAAAAAAACATTTTAATTATTAAAATTATCATAAACGAAATTTTAAATTTTTAGTTCTTGTATTGTGATATGAGAAATATTATGTATTTAATCAATATTTGGCCTATATTATATAAATTGAGAATTCTCTTTTGAAAATTTTATTAGACTTAGATTTACCTGGGCTGGGTCCTACGTAGTAGTGACGAAAATTATTATAAAATAATAGGTGTTTTATGTTGTAAAGTTATTTTAATTAGCACTATTAGCACTTTTTGTCTGAATAAGGCACATTGGACGAAAGAAGCACTACATACATGTAATTTTGAAATTCTTTCAATTGCATACAGTATCGGACTTAGCCGTAAGAAGTTGGAAAGTAAAGCATATATTCTAAACTCATTATATTGAACATATATTAGACTCTGCTCTGTACAATTAAATTTGGTAGCAAATTGTAACATGCAGTACTTAATTACAGAGGTTTCATAATTTTCTAGTGATTATAGTGAAACGCATTATATCCAAAGATTTGTTTATTGTTTAAAGTACAATAACTAAATTATAACATTTAAAACATGTTGTATATTATTTTATCCTAATACCTACACAAATACTTAATTAACCTATGAGGACTTAATGCTCCTGATCTTCTTCCTCTCCTTGTACAAACTTTCTTGCTGGACTGAAACAAAAATAAAATAATATGACCTACAATGATTTACTTGAAGGTATTCTTGGATGGGTGACCATCTTTACATACCGAAACCCCTCCGTACCTCGGAAAGCACGTTAAACCATTGGTTTCGGCTGTCATTCGTGGATCTTTGACAGTTGTTACAGGTCGTCAGAAGCCCGAAAGTCTGACAATCAGTCTTACCAAGGGGTATCGTATTATCCAGTTACTGGGTTGTGGAGGTCTGATAGGCAGTCACTCCATGTAAAATACTGGTATTCAGCTGCAACCAGTTAGACTGGAAGTCGAACTCAACATAGTTGTGAAAAGGCTAGGTAGATTGATTTTGTTCTTGGTAAAAAAAACCATACCCATAAAATCAAAAGACATTCAAACTAGGCTGAGAATCAGCATGTTCTGAACGTCAAAATTACATAAGACAGTCCCCCAAAACGCCCGCCCTTCATGGTTCACAAATTCCTAGTGCTGTAGCTGGCAGAAGTGGTGGAATAAACTCATGTTAGTGGTTGTTTCTGGAGTCTGAACCTGTGCCTGGTCGCTATTATATGGGACTAAAATATAACTGGTGAAATGCAGGTGTACTATAGGTACACTTTGTCATACCATTTTGGGAAAAAAGGTTATATAACATCTTCACAATTTGACTAACCTACAATGGATGTCACAACTAGGCTTGCCAACCTAGTGCATGAATTTACCTGGACTCTAACAATTAAAATGGGTGACAAAAATACTACTAGAAATAATTTTAAATGGTTTTTAATGATACTTTTACTTTTGACCTACAAGTACAAGACTTATAACATTGTTGTATTGATGATTTTTATGATTATAATTCTGTAAATAAATATTTGATACGGCCGCGAATCATACGTATTTAGATCAACAGATAGCATGAGACTGACATGCTAATTGCAAAAACTGTAAGACTTGTTCCCAAAGGTTTAGCAATAGGTACGTTAAAACGGAAAAATCAGCAACTTAATCAAGTAAATGTTGCCTGTTTGTATTTTTATCAGCAAATCAATAGTATTTAAGCCGAAATAGCTTGAATTCAAGAAGAGAGGTTTTTGTCCAACAGTGGAATGATGCAGGCTGGCAGTAAACAGGAATATTTAAGATTGAATCATCATTATCATGCACAGCCTCATTTCACACACTGCTATATAGGCCTCTCTTCTACCCAGACGTTCTATTAACAGGCTGTAATTCACAGACAAGTTTTACAAAACAAAATCCTGGATATCAGGATTTAGAGGTTATTAGAATTTGCAGTAGTTACTCACTGTATGGGTCGAAACGAATTAACTCTAATTTATCAGCCAAACGCTCCCTTATCTTCGTTACTTGGTGCCCAGACACCACACTTTCCATTAACACCATAACCAACCTGAAAATGTGAAATGGTGTTAGCTGAGTTATTTTTATTGGGAAGCATAAGGATAAGTAAGTAAAACACTAACTTGCTCTTGGCTTTTTTGAAAAGGACATTTGTGAGGAACATGATTATAATCTTAGATCCTCTTGTTAGAGACCCAGTGAAATAAAAGAGTCACAAAACCACACAAAACTTTTGCAAAACACCATATAATTCAGGCAGAACTTGACAGAAGTGGAAAAAAGACAGACTGACAGCGCAAATTGGCAACTGTCAAATTGTGCGACGACATTGACATGACGGGATGAGCCACAGAGCACACAGAATGGGATAAGCGATTAACTTCCTGTCATAAAACAGCTGTTGACACTTGACAATCTCAGCTGATTGCTTGACTGGACCGCAACCAATCAGCAGTCTTCATTCGACGTCATAATGGCACACCAGAGCATGATTAAAAGCATTTCCTAGCCCCGTCTCACAAAAAGAAAAAGCTGACAACTTTTTTTTTGTCTTGACCATAGACCACCATAAAATATTCGATTTTAGAGTGTTTTTAGATAAAACCATTGATTACAATAATTCCCTAAAAAAAACTGTAAAATACCTAATGATTTTAATAATTTTACTTTTTTTAATTTTTTTATTTATCTTGTAGTTGATCAAAGTTCACAGAAACAAAGTAATTATTAGAAAATAGACAGAGCTCCATCTATTCCAAGGAAAGAGTTTCAAACAAAGAAAGATAAACAGTTTTAACCCTTGATCAATATTGTGGTTTTTACTATTGTAAATGCTTGTAGTAGCTAACAGTGATTGTAACAGGTTTACGGTTATTAATTTACATCATAGACAATAAAATAAAAATGTGCCACGCGATCAAAATTTAATAAAATTATTAATTTGACAGTAACCAAATATCGAAACACGTGCCAAATTAATTAACCATCGTTACAAGTCGGACAAATAACGGAATTAAATGAAGTGAAATGTAATAATTCAACTACTAGTTGCATTCCGTAGTTGCCCAACAAAAAGGGCAAAACCTGGTAACATTCCAAAAACAAACTTGTTCGTGTGATGATGAACTTGTGAACCGGCGTCGCTGTGGCATTTTAGTGTGACTGGGACTTTTTGTGTTCGTTCTTTGTTCGTTATAGATGTCGCAAATGAAGTAAACAACTATTCATAGTGTGAGTTTTATTAGTATTTTGTTTTCTGTAGTGTAGTTTTTACAATAAAAGAACAATGATAAAAAACGAAATGGAGAATGGCGGCGGCGACGCCAACAATGTGTCACCGACCAAACTCATGGTCAATTACATACCCGAGCTGATGACGCGGGACATGATGTACGCGCTCTTTTCCGCCATGGGCAAGATAGAGAGTTGTAAGCTCATAGCGAACCGGGGTTATGGCTTTGTGGAGTACGAGAAACACGAGGATGCCGAGAAGGCGCGGGCGGCGTTCAACGGCCTCCTCATGCAAGGCAAGACTCTGAAAGTGTCATTCGCACTACTCAACCCCGAAAATAAGGTCAGCCATAAACCTGACACGGAATCTAACCTTTACATTAGCAATCTACCTCCAGACATGACGTTAGAACGTCTAAATAGTTTATTCAGTCAGTTCGGTGTGATAACGAACAGTCGGGTGTCACAAGGCATCGGGTTCGTGTGCTACGAGACGCGGCCACAGGCCGAGGAAGCAATAAAACACATGAACGGGCAGACACCTATACCTGCCGCGGGCGCCATCGTGGTCAAGTTCGCGAACAAGCCCAATGCGAATAAGAACGCGCCGCGGCCGACGCCCCGCGTCGCGGTCGGCGCTGCGCCCCTGGCGTACAACGGCGCCACAGCCGTGTTCAACGGCACCGCACCTGCCGCCTTCAACGGCACCAACCTCAGCGCGGCGTTCGGCGCGCGGCCGGCCGCCTTTGCTCCTGGTTTCCCACAGGCCTCCCCGCCGCCGCTGCTGCCGTCGCCCGGCAAGGCGCTGCCGTTCATCAACAAGGGCCAGCAGCGCTTCAACCCGATGGCTGCGACCAACCACACGCCGCTGCCGCTGCTGGGCGCGCCCGCCAGCCCTGTGCCGCTGCTCGGGGCCGCGCCCGCGCCGCATCAGACCACAGTGTATGTATACAACATTGGTGAGGACACCGAGGAGCTGGCTCTATGGCAACTCTTTGGTCCCTACGGTGCAATCGACTCCATAAAAGTGATCAAAGATCCTGAGACAAAGAAAAACAAAGGTTTTGCATTTGTGAATATGCGTGAGTATGATGAGGCCGCTATGGCCATCCAGGCGCTCAATGGATACACGCTCAACGGACAGGTTCTATCGGTTAGCTTTAAGACTCAGAAGAGAAATAATTAAGATGTGTACGGACGTTGTGAACGCCGTAACTTTTGTGATCGTTCCCAGGCCGAATGCTTAAGAAAGATTTTCATTCCAATTTCAGATTATTTTTGTAGACGGAAAGCGAGATCCTATAATATGTGCATTTCAAATTAGTCACATAAGTATTTTTGTAAGATTTAACATAGTTTTATATTCGCGAGAGCGCGACATGACTTTTTGTGAGTTTTAGTTGGCTTGACAGTATCATATATGTGTACACTTTTTATCATATGCTATGGTATTATATTATTGGACTATATATGGACCTGTCGCACTATGTATATCTGCCGCGGGCGCCTGGGCGCGCCCCGCCTCAGCTAATGCCGCCCCGGCGCCCGACAATAACCCTCCAGGTATTTTATTTTGTGTAAAACAAAACATTGTATGTTTTTAATCTTTAATAAATTTCATGTTTAAATAGAGTTTATTGTATATTTCTCTATTTTTTTTTTCTATATACTTATCCCCGCCCTGTCGTGTCCTTTATTTACTTACATAATATACGTAATAATACATAATATAATTATTTGTGGCAGTAGTTTAACATGTACATAATATAATATGTGTGTATTGTCTGTCGGCGGCAGGTCGGCTGTGTAAAACCGCTTAAATATTGCATGTTGTGTGCGTAGTGAGAGATCAGAAATAAGTTTTTATTTGTTTATGTTACCTCAGGGTTTATGGTTCCCGTTATTGTTTTATCCCGTCATTAGTTACTTATTCAATATTATTTTTGGCGCAGTAGCAAGTCAGGCCTTCTAATTTCTAAAATGTAACATTACAAACTGTGTGAATGTATTTATTATTTAATACCGTCGTGGACGAATGAAAAGTGAGCTTTAATCTCTTATACATTTTTAAGGCTTCGAGTCAGTCCATTAGGGTAGTGTAGGTAGGCGTAGAGGGCGTGCAGGCACGCGGACTCGCAGGCCGTCACCGACAAGGATAATTGTTATCTTTCGGGACGCGCCAGAGCATAGGAAGCCGATAAGATAATACTGAAGTACCAACATTGATGTGGTTCAAACGAATTTTCCTACTCACAATAGACTGCCACAAATTAGAGTAAAAGCACTAGGTGCCTATCCCTCCGTGCCTCTTACTTGGGACAATTATGTACCAAACAACAGTTTTAGGAGAGAAAGTAGAAAGTAAGTATAACGCCGTGACATCTAGATGGTGAGTAATGATGTATTATTTTTAAACGTAACGTATTTGTCAGTCTTAAGTAATTCTAGTCCGCTAGGGATAGCTTAGTGTTGTTTGAATTATGTAAGTTTGATACTTTTGTAGTTTCATGTTGATTGTGTTCTGTTATCACATTTTGGGTAGGTACAATAATCCATCAGCTATAAATTGTTAAGTTTTATGCCTTTTCTTGCGATAAATCCTTAGTTGTATTATAGGAAATACTATAAACTTCGGCACGTGTTCGTTATTTGAATGACCGAACGAAGTGACCGCTAACCCTGTTAAAATCCGGTAATTGCGAAGTCCCCCATATCAGTAACCGTTCATAATTATCAATAAACCCATGACTCATACGTCCCCAACTTCAAAAGTAAAGCAACAGTATATTTTGCATTACATTGGTTCCAAATGACTCATCGATCGTTAAAAATTCTGGACATCATGAACATTGACCTAAATGTTTATTTAACTTTTGCCATCGATGTTCTTGTAAACAGGTATTTAATACCTGAATATTACCCAGTTTGTTAATCGTTCAGTTATTAAATAGGGAGATTCGATTTTATCATCATAACTGTCGTGCTATTGAATGCACATAAAAATGTTACCAAAACATGCCAAACGTGTTTTTGCTAAAGTAATTGGAGCTTCAAAGATTTGAATGTCTGACAGCGTATAGCAAGTTAGGCCGTCGCTGTAACACGCATATTGTTATCCACATGACGTAACCGTAGTTTGTAGAGATAACTCGGTCCAATGCACTGATAATTAAAGCTTACTAAACTCGACAGCTAAGTGGTCTATTGATATATCGTCCCTGAGTGTTGAGTACATAGGTATTAATACATTCTGGCCACACGGCCTTTCCCGCCATTTTCCCTGATCATTGACGTCACAAGATGAAATGCGAAAATTTGCTTAACGAAACGCCTGGTTTTGGCTCGATTGATTTTTATAACGAAGGTTTCTAGAAAATGCTAAATAAGAATTCGTTAATTACTCGGTGTCCTAAACAACTGAGACTTTGTTTGATGGCTTCTAAAATAAAACTCAATATGGTTAACGAAGTGTATTGAGGATGCAGCTGTCGTAAACGTCTCGTCCTTGCCCAAAAATAGATGAGCCTAGAAGTCCTGGCTAGGTGGATCCTGCCTTGAATCATAATAACCCTAAGAGGATAAAAAAAATAAGTAATAAAAACTGAAACCCAACTACTACTTAAAAGGTATAAACAAGACACCACAGACAGACAAATTAAAAATCCGGAGTCACACATGTTAGGGCATAAATCGAACAGATTACGTGTGACTCCGGAGTTTTAATTTGTCTGTCTGTGGTGTCTTGTTTATACCTTTTAAGTCGTAATTGGGTTTTAGTTTTTATTACTTGATTTTTTTTTAAATTCTTTTGGGGTTATAATATATATTTTTTTGAAATGTGCTCATTAAGCCCTTTCATTTGATACCCAACATGGTACGATTAAACCATTTTTTTTTTTAAGTTCCTCACTTTATGTTCTCTAGAGGGCGCCATTTTTAATTTAATGTGACTTCACATATAGCCTATAACCAGCGGACAATCACGACGCTTCTAACGATACCTCATTTGTCAAATTGTGATAAGTGGTTTGGAAGATAGGAGGGAACAGATGAACATACATACATACATACCGGTCAAAATCATAACCCTCCTTTTTTCTTCGGGTAAAAATACAACGACAATACGTCAGCGTCGTCAACGAAATAACATTAAATCGAGGCCTAGGTATAGGTTTTGTGTGGTCATGCATGACTTCATAAAATAATGTCCTATAAGTGAAAATGTCTCGAGCGAAGCGCATGTGTGCAAACTCTCGGTCAATGAGTTTAGGACTCGCTGTCCTTTCAAGGGCAAAATACATATAAATATTTGAGATTCGACGACCTCTTTCCCATGTCTGACGCCAGACAGTCAGTCTTTTATGTAAATCTAGAAAAATCTAAATTACTTGTTATTCTAGATTTTAATGTCATAAGAATCTTATTTAGCATTGGCTTTGAGGTATGTTTTTACCCGACTGCCCCAGAAGGAAGGATGTTTTTCGAGAGTATGTATGTATGTTTGTATGTATGTCTATTTCTTTGGCACGCTCTGTAGCCTAAAAGGCTTAATGGATTTTAACATGCGAGGTGTCGTTAGGTTTGTCTTAATTGTGGGAGTGACATAGGCTATATTTTTTTTTTTATTTCATCTGGAAACAAAAAAAAATGGGAGGGGAAGGTTTTTTTTTTAAATAAATTACAATATTGGTATCAAATAAAAGCTAGTAATGAGTTAATTCCAAATATATAAATTAATAAAACTAAAAAGCTCGAAATAAAACAAATTATTTAAAAAACAAAAAACCCGCCTGCAAAAACGCATAACTTAAAAGAGAAAAGCATTATAATCTGTAGAATTTTGGTATAACAGGCGGGGAACAAACCAATAACCTGAAATATGGTGTAACTTTTGTTTGTTCCCCGCCTGTTATACCAAAATTCTACAGATTATAATGCTTGTTTTTCTCTTATAAGTTATGCGTTTTTGCAGGCGGGTTTTTTGTTTTTTAAATAATTTGTTGACAATGATTTTAGGTTAAAGAATGTCAGACTTTGTAACTAAGAAATTCGTTTCGCATTTTGGGTTGGGTACGTATTGATCTTCCATAAGGATTAGACTGGCGACGCAGCAGGGCGTCTAATGAATTACAAGCCGACTATAATATGTACGATAAAGAATCTTATGTCTCAGATATAAAATAACATTGATGACATGATGATTTTGATAAAATATGAAAGTACCACAAAAACCTTTCTACTAGGTATTTATAAACGCGGAAGCTTATGCAAATTCAGTTATCTAATGCTTTATAACATGTAAGTTTTAGTGCTATATCTCAACCACCGTTATCGACAAGCTAGATAGATGCCTATAATCAAGTAATTTGTATTTTTAGTTTGCAACACCAGAGTTATAGCGGTTACGCATAATGATTTGAATAACCGTAGCGTAAAGACCCACCTCATAGTCTCACACTTTTTATTAGAACTCGAGTTCTTTTAGCAGTAAATTAAGTAAGTAGGTGCCTTAATAGTCCGGCAATGTACGAAGAAATGTAAAGAATGTTTCTTGTTATACCGCTCAAATTCTGATCAATATTTATTCATTTTCGCTTTTGTAATCACGTGCACAGCATGTACTACGCTAGCTCGTACGATACATAGCACTTAAGTTGTATCATCTGCTAAAATCGTGCACGCAATTTTGTTACAACGTGTATCTCTTATAAGAAATACGAATTAGACACGCACGTATAGTAAATAGTGAGATAGTCCGTTACAGATGTAGGAATTTCTTATTAAAAATTTGAAGTTAAATGCCTTTTCAAACCGCGAAGCCTTTGTAATGAGAAATTTTCGTTGCAAAGTAATGGGAGCTCGTAAAAGTATATTTCTCATTTCGTGTTTTTGAGGGTCGAATTTCGAAATAATCCCCTTAAATTCTTTCGTAATGGCTGCTTACCGCGTCGACGTAAATGCCCCTCGTATTGTTGCTAGGTTGATGGGTTTCGATGACTCAGTTTTAAAACAATTATTTGGAACCGTGTTAACATTAGACTTGACACGCGGTCATGCATTTACGTAGAAACGAAGGACGCTGGCTGTTTTAACGCTTTTTAGTTTATCGCACAGGTGCTATGCTAATGAGTCGTCTGCTAAAACAGTCGAGCCAGTTTTTTTTTCTTCAGCATCGGTTACGATCGGTATAATGTTAAATAAACCGGTCATCTAAAAGATAAATTATCCTCGAATACTCTTCTAAGCCAACTGTAATGCCAATGCTGTTCTCGTAAGCAAATCACGCTTCGAAATCCTTTTTGTTTCCATTGTATGTCTTTGCTATTGGTTTTAGTGGTTACAATTTATCTCAATTCGTGTCGACGCTTGTCTAGTTAATCTCATTGATTGCTTTAGCTCGTTTGCTGTCTGAAGATTTAATTTCGAAGGCAAAAACTCGAGTGAATAAAAAATTACTTTCGCATGTACACGGAGAGTTTTGTTTTGTGTAACGGAGTCCCATTTTGCAATGTAGGCAGCAGATTCTCATAAATTCTGGCGATATCTATCAAGCTTCGTATATTAAAATGTTATGACGTGTTCCCTGTTCCCGTTATCCGAGATTTATGGCGGCGGAAGCTGTTGTGGGCACAAGCTACACCGAAATAGACTGCAGGACCTAAACTATGAACGACAAATTGTTTTAATACCTATGAGTTTTAACAAAATTGTGACCAGAGCGATAACTTCATTTCATATGATTTAATTAGCGATAAGTAGCTTATAATGTTCATAAAACAATATAGAACCGCATGAATATAACGCTAAAGGTCAAGGCTTTAACACGACGCGTTTCTGAAAGAATACAAAATAAATGCGATACTATCTAACTTTTTAAGATTCGGATAGGTAGGTATTCGCAAACCAGATTTTAATTGTAAAAACGAGCGAGTGTAGGGAGACCGGTTTTAGATCGTGTTGAAACTACAATACGGGCGATAAAAATAAATATCACTCATTGATATTCTGAAACTGAAAATGTAAGCAAAGCATTGGGCAAATAATACGCACCAAAATGTGTATTTAGGTGTTCATGATTGTTTACTTGGTTAGAAGACAGCGGAAAACTCTTAAGTCACACTGGAAATACAGAAAGTAATAACAAAGTTAATTTCAATTCTACTTATTCCTTACTGAGTAATTAAAATAGGTGATTTTAACTTCCCGGAAGCGATAGAAACGATACTAGGTACTTCATAAAACACTTCACAAGAGTATCGCGTTGATGGGCGTGTTATGACAATTTTCGAGTTTAATGATGCACCAGATGGACTAATAAGGGTGTAATATACCTAATTGGCCCCTTGCCACATGAGCGATGTACATAAAGACAGTTTGAATGAAAGAAGGTAGGAGACACCTTGGTAAATACTTAACGATATTATCTATTTTAATGGATTTCATCTTTATCGAAAGCATTAATGTTTTAATAATATCTTTACTAAGACAAGCGAACAGGATTTTACGACCAGAATAAGAATAGTAATCGTTGTTTAGATGAAGCATTAGCATATTTCGAAGGTGCGATAACATTTTTATTGAGAATGTGCAGATTTTTCGCCGATCTGGTCAACTATTATTAAAGATTATTGCATCCTAATGTTTTAGGAGTCGCGCTCCGAATGTCATTATTCCGAAAAATGATTTCAAAATGACTTTCATTCTGCATGCATATTCGATAAAATTATCTTGTGAAGAAGTTATGTGAAGCGTAGGTGTACCTAGGGGCAGTATGAAATAATAGTGGTTACCTACTGGCGATTTCTGACTGCTTACGTTCACTAGACTGATTGTAGTTTTGTAGATACATACACGAAAGCATGATTTCGAGAGAATTACAAAGCTAAATTAAATATGAAAGACATGAAATCGTATAGTTTGCGAAGCAAGAGATGATTGGTAAGCAGAAAAAAAAAACGCGTGTATAAATAATGGAGTTTGCAAACAATGATTATTTTATGTCCTTAGAATCGGAAGCCACGTCGAGAGAATATTTTAACTACTTACATAATAAATCTTTCCGTTCTAAGAACATAAACCACAGTTTTTCCACTAGTCAAATAGACTCAACTTCTCTAGAAATAAGACGAAATAGAGATTAGAAGGATGTAAGGACACTTGATTGTGATATTTCTGGTAATGTCCAGTACTTAGACGTAAGAACTTTGGTTCTAAACCTAAATTTTAATGCTTATTGGATTATTGTCACAGGGTGTTTTTTGATATGAATTTTTTTAACGTTTCTCCATTCGATTGAATTATAAATTCTTTACCCTGTGTATTTATGGAACATAGTTCTTGTATTTGTAAGAATATTTTGTTGAAAAAGGCATGATTTAAGAAATATCAATTTCACTGAATTCTCTCACAGTTTTTTTAATGTTCGTGATCAGAAAAGTTACTTATGGCACTTTTGCAAATTGATTCGATTTCAGTTTAAAATAATGTTGCCGATGTAACTACTGTTACTGTGTGATAAATATTTACGAAAGTCCGACTAGAAGATAAACTGTAACGGGTGGAGAAAATTACGCAAGTGCCGTGAGAAATGAGCAGCGAGAAATTTCCCGTCTATTGTGTAGAGAGAATGTGCGATCGATTTGTCAAAAGTGCTCATGGCTAATTTGCTACTAGGCAAGGCACCTCTCCCGTCTTACCACAGAAATGTTTAAAGTATTCTGTCTACTTGGACGCATCATTACTCGGCTGTAGGATTCAATAAAGAGAACAATAAAACTATTTTTAAATGGTCCCCTTCTATTTTCCGTTTATATTTTCGATGTATTTGTATGAAGATACACCTTGGTGGACAGATGCTTTTATTCTGTAAATATTTTAGCCTGTAAGAGCACTATTTACCTACTGATTAAGTATATTTTTACATCGCACTGAAATAGTATTTTAGTTATGCAGTATTGAATAAATTGTTTTTATATAAAAGCCCCCGTCTCATTTGTTACCCTTGTACAAAAGATAAGAGAAAGCGATAAGTGTGGGTGTAATGAACATTTAATTGGCCACAATCGGCTGGATGGAGTTCAAGAACATGACCTGCTATTGAATGAAGCGGGTTATTTGCGAAGTATGCCTAGGTATACACAGGTAATTTCATTGAGTGTAGAGTTGATTAGTTACTTTTACTATGCCAACGCTGTCATCTGAATAGAATTCCTAATTATGGTTTTGATAATGAATTTATGAGTATCTGCGTCGTCTATTCCTGGAATTTAGACACAACACCGAACCACCCGGATACGGCCGCTGTCGTTGCATTTATTATGCACAAAACATTATAATATTCAATCAATGAGAAACAAACTCGCGATTAAAGATAGGTCTGTAAGTGGGTATCTTCTCCTTTTAGGGGGAAACCTAAATTAATTTCGGCAGCACATGCCTAATTGGAATTACCTACGTAACTTGTTGACGACATTCAAAACCAGACTTACAGGTTTGTGAGTGGTTTTCCTTATTTTTCAGATAATCACAGAACCGAACATCTATAATTCTTGCTTCAGTTACAGAAACAAGTCGTGTTTCTTTAATGAGAATAAAAAGTATCGCCTTAACACGTTAGTCACGGGCGAAGTAGCGTGTTAGTGGAACTGTTATGCCTCTGGACTGAATTATTCATTAAAACTTTTCGTCACTATAATGGCGGGCGTAGATCAAAAAGTTAGTGGAATGTGAACATTAATTAAAATTTCAACCAGCTCAAGAACAACTAGGTCTACATTTTAAATATCTTTTCCGATTGACCCAAACTGCTAAACCGTTACAAACCAGTTATTTGACTGAATCTATGTCTAACACGTTAAAAAGAATTGCTAGGCAGGAAAGAATCCAGTTGTATATAAGTATGCCTTGTGAATTCTTGTCACAAGATTTGCATCTAAATGATAGACAGTTACATCATTGACTTGCAAATTTACATTGTTCCTGAGTAGAGAAAAGTACCCCTCCCTAATTTCTGTTGAGTATTCTAATTGTTAGGAATAGGTTAGAAAGGATAAGGAATAATAAGACTGCAATAAAAGCTTAATCTAGATTTTTATTTGTCGATTCAACGTACAGACGTAAGGCATCCTCCCACCTCATGTTATTGGCACACAAAACCTTTACATTCGTCTTAAACGCATCACTGATTACAATAATATCACTTCAAAACATATGGAATGTATATAAAACACAAGAATGCCCAATAAACTACATTTTTTTCATTCGAAGTACGTTCGCCAGTCGTTCGTAATCACTCGATTATAATCCAGATATTAAAATAAAATAAAAATTCAGGACTAGAGTTTTTTTTAAGTAAACGCGCCGTGAATCTCAGATAAATATTTACATAATATCGTTTTTAATCGTTGACTCAGAATTTGTGACTTGTTAAAACTGAAACTTAATTTTACAAGAGATTCTTACGATAATTTGGTTAGGATTTGGTTTGTACTAAAATGGAAATAAAAGATAATGTAAAACACTGGACGACATTGGCACTGGTTCAAGCTAACTTAATAAATTATACTACATACAACCATACATATATCTTTCCGAATATACAATACATACTTCGAATACTGTATAAAATACTGTTACATTCACGACGATTTGTTTTATAAATAATAATAATATAATTAAATTAAATATGGACGCAAAATAATTTCACATATTGCACATGAAAATAAAAATTGAAAAAATAAATAGGTACAACTTTCTAGTTGTCGAAAATGATTTTACTGGCCATAATAAATTGTAAAAAAAAAGTAATTCGTTTTGATAAAATCGTTTCACTCCATGGCTAATCTCTAAGTACCGTTCCAGCAAACATTAGGCACTGATTCGGGCTAACAATAATTATCAAAGCTAATATTATTCGAATTTTTCCGATATACATCTTAAATTTTAATTTAAACGCTAATTTAAGTGATAATTTCAAAGCTTCCCGACTATAGGCCATCGTTTGAACGGAAAAAATGTATATCTCGATCGATAGTTAAAGTAATCCAGTGTTTCTCGGGTAGGGGAAGCGTAATATCGAATATAATATCAATTTTTAGCTGGATATGCAATATTTAGGATTTCCACAAACTTCCGACTAGTATTTTTTACCTAATTTACATTATTTAATTGTGGGATATAAAAGCTGCTCACAATACTAGGTACTAATGTTACTGATATTTTTCAGTAAAAAATATCTAATGTTTTGTACAAAATGCATACAACTTAGTGATATAAGTTACATAATATATTAATTGTTAGTTTCAAAATATACACTGATTACGTTGAATTAAAAATATGTTTTTTTTTTCTTCGCCACGCTTTCTTACACGATGACACTTACAAATACATTTGTACTATTTATAAATTTAACGAAAGTAAAAAAACTCGCACGTAAACGAAAGTAACTCGCTGACTGTTACTAACATCAGCTTTATGATCAGATATTTACAATTTGTACAATGCTTAGTTTGTGCCTATTCTATTCCTCATTGCTAACATCAAACCAGAATATAATATGAACCAATTCGAGTTATAGATAGATTTAATTTGGTGTAAGGAGGCCTCGATGTGAGCGAGCCGTTGAAGGCAATGCAAAAACTTTTAACTCTAGTGAACTCCCACTACGGCTACAATGTATAGAAAAGTTTTTCACTGCGTGCTTGCCTCACGAAGCTACCTCAACCAAAGAAATTCTCCAAATAATCATATAATCACTACATCACGCAATTAGGAATTAATAATAATATTTCCGCGCGATAGGCACTGTGAAAGAGCGATTCACTTTACATTGACGGCTAAATACATCTTATTATGACGACGTATCATACAAAATGTACAATGGAAACTACGCATACATTAAATAATGAACACAATCGCGTTTATACATAAGCTTATTGCAGTTATTCGTAGCCGAAGACTCCTATCAACATCTAAGTTGGACCAATATTCATGATACATTGAAGAAAGTTCTAATGAAAAGAAAAATCCTCTGAAATATCAAATTGTCTAGTGAGGATATGTAAGTATTAAATATTAGGATACAATTGGAGCCAGTGATTGAAGAACTTTGATAGTACAAACATTTTAGTCTTTTCCTTTACCATATTAAATGCGTTCGAAATAACAATTCAACTAAATGCAGAAACAACCCTACAATTCAAACCACTCTCACAAGCCCGCCTTGGCTACGTCCACTAACATCAGAACTGCGTACAGTCACTTGAAATGAACAACTATGAAGCGAAGCGTTCGGACTACCCGCAAGCATATGTACAGTTTGCGTCAAACAAGGTAGTCGTCGAACTTCTTCAGCCTTCGCTACGTGTGCCGCGAGGGCCTGCGCTCTAGCACGGGCGGCTCCATGGTCTCGGGACTGAACCTCACGCGGGACTGCGAGCCGCTGGACGCGTCCCTCGCTGATACGTAAGAACTGTCAGTCTCGCTCGTCAAACTGTCCGGAGGCGTCGGGTTGGTCGGCGTGCCGCCCCCCGAGCTCCCGCCCGACGCACTCGACTTCTTGTTATACTTCTTCAAGCTGGATCTCAGTTTCGTCGGCCCTAATTCAAGTCCTAAGTTCGCAGGTCGTTCGACCTCACTCTTCTCTTGCGAGTCTTGTCTGTAAAAGTCTCTTGGTAAGGAATAGTCGTTAGATTTACGCGGGTACTCAGTCTTGGGTCTGTATTCTTCCCTCTTCTCTTTACTTCTGTATTGTCTAGAGGGGGAGAATTCTTCTGGGTGGGAGTTGGATGCGGAGGAGTTTGAGGGCGTTCTTCTGTGCGTGAGGTATTGCGGTGAGGGTCGGTAGTCGGGGGTTGGTTCTCTGTATTCGAAGGAGCACTCGTCGTAGCCGTAGTACGGTGGGTGTTTGACGACGTAGTCGGCTGTTCTATCGTAGGTGTAAGGTTCTGCTCGGTAGAAGTAGTCTCTATCTTGGGAGGGTGAGGGTTGGAAGTTTTCTCTGTAGTTGTGGTAAAGGTCTGCGAGGTGGTCCGAAGTGGATGATGAGGTTCTTCTGGGGGATGGCGTGGGTGGCTGCGTGGAGGTGTAGTTGGTACCCAAGCCCGAAGTGCCGGATAAAGGTTGCGCCGAGTGTCCATAGCCTGACGAGGAAGATGGGTGCGCGTAGTGAGTGGGGGAGTCGGTGAACCTGATCGGTTTTTGTTCGTCTGATTGGATACCCGATATCTGAAATAAGAAAGTGAGTTGTTAACTGAACATCAACATCTGTAACTTTATTACACTTCCAAAAAGTTGAAATTACAATGACATAAACACATCTTATACACAAAAACGTATGAAACTTACAGGTGACCCGGTGATGGCGTTGAGCGGCGCTCGCAAATGCCTCGTAGGGCCGTGGTACGTATTATGCGCGTACCCAAATCCCTCGTAAACAGAAGAACTCAGTGGGTCTGGTTCTATTTCCGCTCTGAAATGAATTAAAAACAACATTTCAGCATTATTATGGTCAGTCTTAATCATTTATTATAATGGTGGGATATATGCCATGCGATGGTAATATGGTAGTCCTTGTCGGGTATTACTATAATAAACGCACTCGGCAAGTTCAGTGGCAATCAATCAAATACGTTGCATTCACTATTTGCCAATTTTGTCATTTTGAAATCCAGAAGCATTTTAACGTTTTATGGGCCCCGGGAAAAGGTAGCTTACTTTCTTTTACTAGCCTTTGACGTTGTGTATGAATTACAGATAGCCCAATAGAGGTTGCCAGAATGGTGACCCAAAACTGAGTTTGAACGTCACCCTTTTATATCTATTGACGTGATGTGAAAAAAAGAACTAAAAATATATCTTTTCTTACCTGTGCGGTTGTAAGGTGGGATGCAGCGGGCTGACATTGGACACTCTGACGTCATACCCGGCCGCGACACCGCCCAGCAGCGCCGCCATATTGTATAGAACTAGCTCGATGATACTCGGCTTTTTAAACTTATAACCTGTAAGGTTTGAAGTTATACGTTAACAACACAATAACATTACTGTTTGAAGTAAAATAGTAGTAGTCGGATAAAGAACCCTATTCCAGTTTTTATTTAAAATATTATGATACATGAATTAAGCATTGTATTCGAAAGGGCACAGTGCCAGAAAACCATAAACAACACCAAATGGCTTGGACCACAAATGATGTATAGTGATAATGATAATTATTTATTTAATTTAACCCAATTAGAACAGCCTAAACCAGCTAAACTGATTTCTTAATGGATGGAAGAAAAGAAACGAATGCAAGTTGGAAATTCACAAGATTTTTTTTCTAAACTATGGAATTAAGAACTCATTGGTAAGTACATATACAGGGTGTAAAAAGACCTATCACATTCTCATAGAGATATAATATTACATAGGGTGCGCGTATTGCATAAATCGCTTAGTGCGCATCGTAGGCAAGTGAGCTATAGATTAGTGTCGAGTAGGACATACAATAGGCACTTCAAATTTCCTATACAAAATGATTGAATATCCCAACACCTCAAAATAACATTGTACCGCTTCACTGTGACATACAAATGAATGAATCTCGAACTGACAAGTGAGCGAGTGTGGTGAGGAACGTCGTGTCGTTCAAACCCGTGTCTACTGTTCACAGTTTGTTGCGCGCACTCTATACTATAATTATATCTCTATGAAGCATTCTGTACATCAAACTAAGTAACATTGCACAAAAATAATTGGTGGAACGATAATAATTTAAAGTTTTAAGTGTATCTCTCTAAAACCAACATACCTTCAGTACTATACAGGGTGGGCATCGGCACAGAGTATCGCGAAGCGGACGACAGCGGGAACTCGGGCCCCCAGTCGTCAGGACTGAAGTCTGTGTAAGGAAGAAAACAACCTATGTGAATGAAAACATAGGTATTAGTGTGTTTATGTGCGTGCGTGAGGTTTTGTACGGCTGGTTAGGTTCGATGTGAAATTATAATGTACATTTTGTAAAAAATAGACTTTCATAATCAATGTTTGTAAATTCTTCAACTTCTGTCATTCGTGGATCTTTAACAGTCGTTACGGGTCGTCAGAAGCCCGAAAGTCTGACAGTCTTACCCAGGGGTATCGTGTTACCTAGTTACGTGGTTGTGGAGGTCAGATAGGCAGTCGCTCCATGCAAAATACTGGTATTCAGCTGCATCTGGTTAGACTGGAAGTCGACCCCAACATAGTTAGGAAAAGACCATACTAGATTTCTTTGTGATGCATAGTGTCTGTTAGTAATGTATATTTTTAATTTTTTTGTGTGTCTGTCTGTTCCGGCTAATCTCCGAAACGGCTGGACCAATGTTGATGTGACTTTTAATTACAGAGAGTAAAAAACACGAAATAACTACTCGCAAAGAAGAAGAACGAGATTAAACTTAGCATGGGTAGGTATTTGTTTACTAGAAATACAGAAACATTAACTTTCTGTAAATTCTGTGAGTTGAAAAACATTTTTTTTTTTGTTAAATTCCACACGGGCGCTTTCACGTGTAACAGCTAGTTTTATAACTATAATATGTTTTTTTTTTCTATTCTGTAAGTACGTATTATGTTTACCATAAACTAATATGGTAAGTATAGGGAAAACTAGACGGTAACGGATACAAAAAATCTACAAGGTAAACGAAAAACAATCATGTTTGCTATTGTCTTAAAAGTCTGCCGATTTACTTTTCATGTGACACTAACGAAAATGAACCTTATTCCAAATGAAATAAAGTCTAAGACGATTTCACATCAAAACTACGCAGTCCGTACGTTATGGCTATTTATACACCGTTATGTACAAGGAAATATACATATTATTTATATCAATACCGAGGTGTGAAGTAAACAGTGTATAAAATGAATAAAAAATCGATTTTCAATGAAAAATAGAGGAAAAATAAAGTATTCAAGGATTTCTGAAAGTAACTAAAAAAAAAATTGAACCTTTCATTCTTCCTCTATTCTTTTTTTAAATATCATGCAAGAAAAATAAATAGTCTCATACTATACATGCCAAACAGTTCATTCAATAAGAAGCAATAAAATCTCTATTAAATATAACAAACAAAATAAAACAAGAATCTATCATACTTACATTGTGCAAATAATACTTGATAGCACTTTTAACTTATAACAAATCAAAATATCATTGTTAATAATAACTTGTTATCAATTTCAACCTTTCCCGAATTAGGATACTAGCCATAGTGAGCAAGCGAAAGCGCGTCATCCAACACCGATTTTTAATCTGTTCTAATTTTCATTATCTGTATTTTGTGTCTATGGCTCTTTTCAGTTTTTCTTCAAATGTTAAGGGGATTTTGTTAGTAACTAAATGATTAGTAAACCCATGTTAAAAAAATACACCAATTTCGATTTTATGGAAAAGGTTTATTTGATATATAAAAAAGAATCTATATAACTATGAAAGAACCAGATCACCGAAGAGCTATAATCTTTTTTACAAATTGGTTTCGAGCGTCTTATAATTATCGAGGTTAGGGCTGCTGTATGTCCCGGTTTATTATAACTAAGAACGAAATGTCCCGATTTAATTTCTACGTCTTACTTGAAATAAAATGAAAACTACATGTTGTGTGCCTCATTCAAAAACTACCCCCCATTTATATTATAAAAGATCGTCAGAATCAATTAACTGAATTTAATTGTTTTTCTAAATACCCTTCTTCTTAGAAGTTCTTGAGAATCAGAACGATTATTTTTCTATCAACAAAGCTGAGATTCATCTAAGAAAATATCAACGACATAACTGAATGTCCTAATTACGTCACTTATGTCCCATTTCCGGGACACACAGGCAGACCACCGCTCCGAGACGTCTCAGTCGACGCGAGCCTCTCGATCAGGTATATCGTATAGTAATACTATTCCACCACCGTCAGGAACATTGTTACTGATTGTTACAGGGGATACAGTTTGTACTCTGTACATACTCGCTACTTCACTTGGACGAATATATGATTTAATTAAATAATAATTTTGAGATATTTTTTGATTCTATGAGATTTCTAAAATTATGTTTTTCGAGTGGGACATTAAAAAACTTAAGCAATTTATCTGACAGCTGAGAAATAAAAAAAAACAAAGCTAATATCTATCTACGAAAATTCGCAAATAGCAAATACCTACTGCAGCGTACAAAAAAAAAATCATATAGTCATCCAAATACACGTTATTAGATATCGGAATCATTGTAAACATTTGAAAGCGTGCCATAATGACGTGGTGATAAAAGCGAAATTCATAATAACTAACAAATAAGTAAGTACAACAGATACATATATACCTTAATAACTGTATATAGCATATACTATGAACTGGTAAGCATGCATAGCACTTATAGATAACGTGTTTAAAATTAATTTAAAAAAAACTTGGCTGAAAGCAAACAAATGCTTACAATTTACAAACGAAAAAAAAAAAAAATATATCAAAAATGTCAAAACTGATACTAGATTACTGTAATGATAAAAATTAAAAACTGTGCAGGATGAGACGGCCAATCATCGAAAACATTTTTGTACAAAAAAAAAAAAAACAGGATTGCATTTTAGAGTAACCGTTTTTTATCGAAAATAATATGCATACACCTCTATTGCTTTTAATAGAGGGTCCAACTATTTCTGTGGTTATTTTCATCTTCAATTGGCCGTGTCATCAGATAATAAAATAAACAAAGGACTATACTTAGCACACTTGAGTATCACACGCTCGACTCAACGATATTATACAATCAAATAAATTCCAAACAGTAAGAACTAACTTAAACTAGTGTTCCCTTACATTTGCCACAATTGCCAATGGCTTTGTGACATGGAGAGAACGCGTCCTAACCGAGACTAACATGAGACTAGCAACTAAATTACAAAGAATATTTGTGTACCGGCACAGAATATTACAGAAGGCGCACTGCGCATTTAGGTAGCGTATGACACTCGTGGGTTGCAGCTGAAAATCAGCGTCAGGTGATACACTGTGTGTTGCCATCTGACAGTATGCTGAGCTGAGGCCCTTTTGGCATTGTAATGACTGTTTTCTGTTTTTTTTTTTTAGTTTTAAAGTGTATTTTTCTGTGACATTAATGCCGATTCTCTTGTACATCGAACTGAACTATCACTAAAATTCCTTACTTTTTACTATGAGAATCTTAGAGCTATTCTGCCAAAAAAATCTCCACTTGGCACCTACTTGTTTGCCTACCACGTGATTTTTTTTGAGCCGGAGAGGGAGGCGCGCAATGTTGCCGTCTCGACGTATTTTTCTATGGATTTTTTCACTTCTTGGAAGAAAACAAAAAAAAATTACCAACATGTTGAGTATTACGGGTTAGCGAGTTTCAAAGGGGGTCAAAATTTTCATTATTTTTGCGATAGGACACACCATTTTCGAGATATAAGCAAAAGAATATAAAAAAAAGATACAGTACCGTTTTGCAATTGAATTCGGGGTGCTGGTTTGAATTTTAGTTCATGACATCTAATTTTATTCCAACCATTTTTAATCGTGATTAAAAATAGTCAGAGTTAGAGGATTTTAGATATAGAACAAAAATGTTGTTTAAAACTTCAAATTCAGAATAGCATTTTCACTAAATTAATGCTCAGTGCCATCTTAGTGCTGTCAAACTAAATTATAGTTAAGTTGTGTCACTTTAGTCTATTTTCAGAATGGGAAATCGTCGTTTGACAGGAATAAACTAAATTTTAGTGATGTTTAGTTTAGAGAATTTGTGACAAGAGAATCGGCACCAATGCCAATAAACGCAGTTTTCTTTCTTTCTTACAAGCACGCGACGGGCTCGTGTCGTCGGACCAATTCAGTGAGCGTAACGTAGTCAGAAGACATAAGAGTTACGCCATAGAAAGAGAGGTAACTTGTAGGTAAATATAACTGTACGTACCGCCAAGAGTCGCTTTTTATTTAAAAGATTTTGCGGGTGAGCCATCTGTATTAATCTGTGGTACCGGACACAATCAACTCCAAGACTTCGGCACTCGCGGTCATAAAGTATGCGAGTAGCATATGGATGTCTAAAAACTCTATTCCAAGTCTCGTGCCGTTTTGCTCCCACGTTTTATGACCACGCCTGCGCCAGGTCGAAAATGAAACATGCAATTTTGATTTAAAAAATCTACATCCGAAATAACAACAAAATTCAAGCACTAGAAAAAATATCTACAAAAAACATACTTACAAAAATGAAAATTGACAACATTTTGTAGCTTTAGCAGTTACTTGCAAGTCTCAATAGTACTAAATAATTCGAGACTTTTAATTAGAACGCGTTCTTAATAAATTTGGAATATTTAAAACATACTCACAAGGATAGAGCAAGTTGTCTTGAGAGGTTCCTTTAGCGCAGCGAATAAACAGACAAATTGGCTGACGTTAAACAAATAATTTACTAAAAAAGAACATTCATACAATTGGCTATCTTTTTTCTTTTCTTACAACGAATATATCAAAAAGAAAAAGTATTTCTTCAATATTTTTTCTTTATGTTATATTTATTGCTGTTTTTCATACAATTTGGCAAGATCCAAAATTAAAAATTTGCGGTCAGTCGAAACATTTTACAGTAAACGTAGTCTTTTAATTTAAATAGATGTTTCTTAACAATTTAATAACTACAAGATAAATTACTTACTAGTTTGTCTATCGTTTCATACCTTTCTTTAAATGCTGATATTGGCTGTTCAAATAGAATTGCTGTTATTTGGCCAGACTTTAAAAAAAGCACCTATTTTTCACCTGTACTGCACCCTATCTGGGATTGAATAGCAAGTATTTTATTTTCAAAACTTGATTTAAATCTAATCTAACTAATATTATAAACGCGAAAGTTTGTAAGTATGGATGGATGGATGTTTGTTACTCTTTCACGTAAAAACTACTGAATGGATTTGGATGAAATTTGCAAAGCAGATATTTTATAACCTGGATTAACACATAGGATAACTTTTTATCCTGATATTTCCACGGGATCGAGACTTACGCGGTTGAAACCGCGGGGCGCAGCTAGTGTTCAATATTTTGAAGCAACGCAATATTTAGTTGCTGTATGATGATTTGAAATGAAATAAAATACGTTAATTGGCCAAATAACACGAAACATAAACAAACTAAAGCTGAAAAAAAGATTCATTACTACTGTAAATAACAGATCTCAAATAAAATCATTTGATTGTCAGTGTACTGTATGTAAAATAGGATTATTTACCACGGTAAACTGTATTTTTTCAAAATAAATGCATAATATGTTACAATTGTATAAAGAAACCGAAAAACGTATTTTTTTCTTTTTTTTTAACGTAGTTTACCGCGGTAAAACACGTATAATTTTACGTAAAAGAAGACAGACACTGGTATTTACGAATACGACTAAACAATACACACTAAAAAAATAAGTCTTTTTAAAATCCTTATACGCTACTTACGTACTAAAATCAAATCCTTGGAACTTCAATAACTAATAAGTAACATATTTACAGATAGAAGGATGTATCAGCCGATTTTTTCGAGATTATTTTCGTCTCTTTCGAAAAATAATTAGTTCGCGTCGAAGTATAATCGAATTTTAGGTGAACTCGTTTTTCGTAAAGACTTCGGAAGAATAGAAATAAAATATCGATCTCGATATTCGAAATTGTAGTTTGGGATAATGTTTTGTTGTTGCTTTAATAACACTTAAAAAGGCATATTTAAAAAAAGAAATTAAATCTGTCAAATGCAATGTGGAGGAATGTGTTAGTAAGAAATGATATGTCTTTAATATGGCAACATTTTTGTACTGTCCACAGAAGGTAGTAGCAAAAAAAGTATTGGAATAATTCCGCTTCTAAAACAAAAAACTGCAGCACCGCCCACGAATTTTATTATTGTTTTTTTTTTAACTTTTTTCGTATTTTCTCGAACATTCGTCTCGTGGACGGTGCACATAGCCGAACTTTAGCCCAAACTAGTCGTCTCGAAGGAGTTCCGTCGTCTCGGAGGAGAGGTTCCCCGCGACGGCGAGCAGCCCGGCGAGGCTGTTGGAGCGAATGCTTTTTAAAAAGCTGCGCTTGACCTCGCCGTGGCTGCCCTTGCGTCGCGCGCGCTCCAGCGGCACGTCGAACACCGTGTCGTACTGGTTCGGTATGTCGGCCGTCGACGTGAACATGGGACAGAGGAGGAAGCGGTTGCGGCGCGGCGACGCGTTCTCGTACAGCAGGTCGTCGTGACTGCCGCTGCGCTTGCGCGGCAGCTCGGGGCCGGGCGGGCGGGCGCGCGCGGGCGCGGGGCCGGGCGGGCGGGCGCGCGCGGGCGCGGGGCCGGGCGGGCGGGCGCGCGCGGGCGCGGGGCCGGGCGGGCGGGCGCGCGCGGGCGCGGGGCGCGGGGCGTTACCTGCGGGGCGCGCGGGCGGCAGCTCGGGCGCGGAGCTGCTGAAGCGCGCGTGTCGCGGGCGCGGCGGCGCGGCGTGCGCGTGCGGCAGCTGCGTGCGCGAGCGCTGGTGCACGGTGGAGGGGCCCCACGTCTTGCCCTTCACGCCGTCCGCTGGCACTGGAACGAGTAGCGAAACATGGTGTCAGACAACATTATACATCGAACTCGAAACATTTTTGAATTGCCCATTCCAAAGCGTAGTGTCTATGGAGAAAAACGGGCAAGAAATTCCATGGAGAATCTTTTAAATGAATATAATTATTCATTCACGTTGAAATTATACATGTGAGAGTGAGTCATGACTTCCTACAGAATCATTAACATAGCCGTAAATGAATTTGTTAACTTATTTGACGACAATCTTCAGATATTTCCTGATGAATGCCAAGTGTCTGTGTCGACCTTGGCTCGGCTTTATTGTTGACTTTATAATATATCATTTAAATAAATTGTTCCGAAAGGTTTATGTATATAATTCACTCATATTTAACTTAGATACAGCATTCAGCACAGAACGCGAAAATCTCGAAGTTTTGGCATGTCATGAATACATTGCACTCGTGCGAAGCAGGGGTGGATCACTAACCTAAAATAATATTATAATAAAATACAACTAAAAATCTATTTTAAAACAAGCTTTTAATTAACTAAAAAGGATTTTCCCATGACCACCTTCCCGCTCCATCATCAGACTCTAAACACCACTTAGTGTCAAAGCACTGGTTAATACATAGCCAATGAGTCCAAACACGATGGTGCTATCTTGTTTCATTGAGGAGTTCCTATGGCCAACTTCCGGCTCCATCATCAAACCAGCACCATGTTATCATTTTTTCAAAATGTCTCGGTAGTTATATAAGTATGACAAGTTTCAGCTCAATCGGATGTAAGGAAGTGCTTGAAAAATGGATGATAAGTGGACTAACCGGAAACACATAATGAACCGGCTGACTATTAATGCCATCATTATTCCATTGCGAAAAAAGGATGGTGCTAGCGGCCTTGTATAGCTCCGTCTCTCACTAACATTGGAAAAATGGTGGCATTAATACGTCGTAGTATATATAGGTGCAGAGGAAGCTAATATAAAGCTTGAAATAAAAAGGTTAAATTGTTTGTTTGTAAGAGATGTTATGTCCGACACTACTCATCCGATTACGAAGCTACACCATGCCATAGGACATGATAGTTAACCGAATGCCATAGGATAATTATGTTGGTCAGTAACAAAGCTGGACGTACGTGCAATAGCGCGCATGATGGCGGGCGAGCCGGGCGGCGTGTCCTTGGCCACGGCCACGAGCTGCTTGACGCTGGACTCGTCCTCCGACGGCCGCACGGTCAGCGTGTGCCGGAAGTCCAGCGGAGACGAGATCGTGTCCTTCTTCAGGAGCTTTATCTTACTGAATTTGCCTGGAACAAGTAAAAGGTAATGTAAAAATAAAGCATGCGGAGCAGTTTTTGGGGACTGCCCATAGAAGTGAAAACTAAGCAACAATGCGTAACCTCAACGTAATTCAAACGGTAGACGGTAGATGGCGCTGAAAACATTTCTTCAAGCGTGACGATGACGCCAGTTCCATGATTTTTGTTCACCCAAAAAGTCCTCAACGCGCCTAAAGAAGTTTTCACTTCAAAAACCCAATGATTACTTAATCGAAGCTAGTCTGAAACGGAGTCCTTGAGGTAGTAAAGTAGCAAGATTCATATTTTATTATTTTTAATATTTATGAAATATTGTATTTAAAACTAGCTGCCGCCAGCGGCTTCGCCCGCGTGTAATCTTTATAAATTATAGCCTATGTTACTCAGGGTGAATGTAGCTTTCTAATAGTGAAAGAGTTTTTGAAATCGGCGCCGTAGTTTTTGAGTTTATTCATTACAAATCTTTCCTCTTTATAATATTAGTGAAGATAGTGTAGATAAATAGAGACACACACACATTCACACATTCCCGCACACAAACAATAACCCTTGCAATTATACCATTTTGACAACCTTTATAGATATCATACAATATGATATGATAAGTCAGAGGTGCGTGTCTTGGTTTCGAACTCCAGACCTATGACTTGGCAGTCCGACGGTCACACCACTAGGCTATCACTGCTTATGTTCTATTGACCACCATGATTAGCCTTAATCCATCAATTAAAAAACCCATACAAATACGTTTGTCACACACGTAATATTTCACAACTGCAGACTATGACTGTCAAACTGTCATCGTCAAGGCCAATAACGAAATCATGGCGAAGGTCGCGTCGAACCCCGAACCATGTCACTGGGTCAATGAGATGACGCACTGAGCCATTGGAGAAAACCCACAGTACTATTATTGTTAGATTGTTAGAAATGCAAGGCTGTGGTGTATAAATGTAAAAAAAAACCTGCCTGCCTTGTTAGTCTAGTGGTCGCAAGCGCTACTGCTGAACATGAGGTCATGGGTTCGATTCCCGGGACTGGCAGTGTTATTCCGTTTAACAACTGGAATTTCTCAGCCCAAAGTCTGGCTTCCGGGCCGGTTGATGACAATAGGCTCGCCCCCTATTACATGGGACTTATAAAACGATACCTCATTTGCCCAATTGTGACGAGTAGTTTAGAAGATATGAGGGAACACATGAACATATATACATACCGGTCAAAATTATAACCCTCCTTTTCGCCGTAGTCGGGTAAAAAGTAACCAACTATATTTATTATTTACCCTTTCGTTTGTTAGGCTGTGGCGGCTGGTTGGCGGACATGTTGCTCGCGAAGATCAGTATGTGCAGCTCGCGGGCCACCAGGTCGATCTCTCTCATCTCCAACTCTCTCTCCTTCTGCGCGAGGTTCTGTTCCATCAGTCGTTGCTGCAGCTGAGCTCGGGTGAGTTCTTCTTCACGGCATCGGAGTTCCTGGAAGGATGAAGAGGATTATGGTATTAGGAAAGATGAAATGTGGTTTTAGAACAGTACTTTACTCACGAGAATATAATGCCGTAAACCTGCAGGCATCGCAGTATTTTTATCAGAAGCAGATACACCGCAGTATGTTGAATATTTCGGTATTATTAAGTTATAATATATAATACATGATATGATAAATACAAAACAGAACAATTTCCTGAAGATTCAATGAATAATTGCCTTGGGTGGCTAATATGATTATAGAATAAGTTAGCAGCGAAAAAAAAATTACTAATTTTAAAACTAAAATAAGTAGCATTGTTTGTAATGCGACAAAAATAACTAATGAATGAAATATATAGTAGCATTTTTCTAGGCTGACTACCTAATAATATAATAATTACATAAATAATATACAAAAAGCTTAAGATAAATTAAGGTTTCAAGTTAATCATACAAATCATAATACAGTATGTTAAATAACAGTGGGCGTTCCCTTAAACTCGTTAATCTATCTATTTAATTAATAGATTAAAATAAAAAAATCCGAATTCATTTATTTGATTAAATGTAGTCAAAAGTCAGAAGTCAAAGATTTATTTGCATGTACAATAAAGTCGAAACATATCATCCTGTTAAAATCAAAATAGTTGCGCGGAATAGTACCTTTTTTTTTTTTTTTTTTGAGGTTGGGAAATCATCCAATGACTTCTCCCGCTCTGGGCGGAGCGGAAGGGCGTGTCAGACTTTTACTGACTAAAACCCACCCGTGTTCCTTCAGTTGCCTGTTGGTCCCGGTATCCCTTTCGGACGAACCCGCAACCCTGGCAGGCATCGGTCCTAGCGGACCCCGCCAATTGTGCTGACATCTCAATGAGGCGCGCGTGGAACACGACGCGCCATCGACCCGGGCCTGGTCCTAATCGGACGGCGAGCTACCCATTGCTCGCCGTCCGCAAGCCCGCGCCTATGGTGGCCGGGAATCCGCCTGGGATTCCCGTCGCCCAGGGCGTCTCCAACGGCGGCGGTTAGGGGCGTGAGGGCGCAAACTTTGCCTCTCCCTCACGCGTTCCGCCTCCTCCTTCGCGAGCATTACTGCTTCGCAGTAGGAGGTGACTGCTTCCCATGCCCTCTCTCTCCGTACCATGGCCTCGGTACAAGAGCCGGACGCGAGAGGTCACCGCCGCCAATCGCCTCCAAGAGGCGGAATAGTACCTAGCGTCTTGGCCCAAACCGGCCGTACTTTCACGTTGAAAGATGACAACAGACACATACACATGGTGGTGGTGTTCACATGTACGCATGGCTACACATCAAGCTATACATTTCCAGTTTATGCTGATCTCGCATTGTATTGGATTTCCGTACATTGCGAGGTCAGCTAATTGATGTGTAGCCGCGTGTACAGTGTTTATTTTACGTATCAATTTAATATTTTTTGTGAATATTTTATTAACTACTTACTTATTTAATTTTTTTTTTTTTGCAAATATGGACGCTATAACGGGAACGCCTTTAGTTAATTAACATACTGAATAGCAACAACACACACAATCTGGAACATCAATCACTAACCTCCTCTATAGTTTTGTGTTCCTATACGCAAGCATTGTGAGAAAATACAATGTATTAGTACCTAGGAGTTAGTAGACAGAATAAGAGTAAAATAGTTAGTAATACTATGTTAGTTAGCAAGTTCTACTCTACAGGAAATACAGAATAAATAAATAGATAGGTTTAGTTATGAAAACAACGTGACATACAGAATTTATTCATTCATTTTTTTTTGTACTTTAAAAAGTTATGGTTACATTTAGTAAGTTCAAATATTATAACTTCATGGGTAAGATTGATATTTTCAGGAATGAAACCGCGTCCTTTTAAAATGCGATCTTCGCACGAACACACGATCGTTCGAACTTTTTGTTCGGTGAACCTGAACGCGTGGTCGCGGCGGCAGAGGTCGCTTTCCAGTTTTCAAAACAAAAAGTGACATTTGCACGCGAAGATCGCAGGCGCGGTCGCAGCCCAAGATTTTGGGGTGGTCACCATTGGTGCGGAGGAATATTTTTAGGGAAATGGTTACCTAATTGATAAGTACTCTAAAAACTTTTTTTAGTATATGCCCATCGGGGTCACTGGGGCTCAAGTACCTACAGTTTTTAGTTAGTAAAGCACGTAAATCATTCAGTCTCTCAACAGCTTGAATGATTTTGGGGGGGGATGGGTCATGACCCCCAGGACCCCCCTCGGACCGCGCCTGGAAGATCTCTTTTAAATAGGGTGCGGCCTAAAGGCCTGTTCAGATATAAGCGATATCGCTGTCGCGCTCGGTAGCGACAACCAATCGGTACGCGATACCGAGGCGGTATCACGTACCGAGGCGGTGTCGCGTGTCACTGATTCGGTATCAGTACGCATTAAGTCTTGTCCCAGTTTTCTGAGAATCAATTTAATTTTTAATCAGTAACACCTTACTCCTCTCATCTTCTTTAAACCCCGATGGCATCATCTAATTTGATTTTAATAAAACCTACTTTGAAACGAATTAGAATTACATCTTATTTGATTCTACCTCTAGTATGCTGTTCAGCTAGCAGTGCTTTGACCAAGTTATTGTCAAAAAAGCTAAGTAAAGGCCAATTTAATACTTGTTATGGCGTGAGTGATGATATCCAGCATTTTTACAGACTTTGCAAGTTTATATTAAATGGCTTGTGCTCGGAGAGACCTATGTTCAGCAGTGGAATGCTATAGACTGATGATGTTGAAGGTTTAAAAACTGTTTTTCTACCTTACCACTGGCACTATTCACAGCTCTGAGGGCCTAAAAAAGTGACAATCGCTGCGACAGCGTTTCGTATTTCTACAACGACTTTCAACTTGATTGACATAAGCTTTTCTATAGCTTATGTCAGTCCTATACATTTTTGCCTTTTCCATCATCGTTATCGCTGATAGAATGTCACTTTGTCTAGGGCCGCTGACCACTGTAAGGCACTATGTTCACGGGCGAGACAATCGTGTCGGAAGTCTCGCCGTGATTTCAAATTCAATAGAATCAATCTCCATACGGCGATATCATAATTTGCCGTGAAGATGGCGCCTTACACTAAATCCTCTCTATACTTCACCATACCTTCTCCTTCCTCCTGAGATCTCGCAGCACCTCCTCGATCTCCAGCCGCCATCCATCCTGCATGGTGTGGAAAGACTCGTGGGGGGCGCGCGTGAACTCAGACTGTCTGATCCTCTCCAGCTGTTCCAGGATCTCGGGGAAAAGGGGTCTCTCGCGAGGGTTTGAGCGCCAGCATGCTGTGGACAGATGGGAAAATGATTAGTTGGTGTCTCATTGAGGCTTACATTGAATTATGATATCAAGAGCAATAACATTAGGTCCAAAAATTAAAAACCTCGTTTTACAGCGCTGGACCACATCCGACTCACTGGAGCATAACGCAGCGCCGCCCCGACTCACTGGGGAATCACCGCAGACAAACCGAATCACCGTAAACTATGCGGCACCCGGGTCCAACTCACTGCATGGAACCTCAACTGGCCCTGGCGAGCATCGCAAGATACAAGACTCAACCCAGTATTGACCTCCTGTCTCCGGAGGGGAGTAATGAGGCATTTATATCATCACGAAGCAGCGTATACCGCGCGACTAGCATACTTATAACGTCCCGACATCAATCGTTGGGAGTAGCCCACCAGACACAACACCCGCCCGTCTGGTCGGCGGATCCTCCCTTTCCTATGGACAGTGAGTGAACTTTACACTGTTTCTCATACCTCTATGCATCAACACCCGCCAGGCTTCAGGCGCTGGGTATGGGCAGCGTTACCTTGTCGACGGCCACTCCGTAGGGAACTGCTAAAGCGTCGATGCCCTTGTATACGGTCTCTCCCGTGAGGACATCTCATAGCAACACATCCCTCTCAAATCTTCAGACCTACCTTCCATCAACACCCGCCACGGTTCAGGGCAGGTGCTGGGTATAGGCAGCGTCAGCTTGTTGACGGCAACACCGTAGGCTACTGCTAAAGCGTCGATGCCCTTGTATGGAGTCTCCCCCGTGAGCAGTTCCCATAGCAGCACGCCGTAGGACCACACGTCGGATGCGTGGGAGAAAGTTGAGTGCTTTATCACCTGGAACATAAGATGTAAAGATTAGGTTAGGTAATATGATCATGAATTGATTGGGACTAAGTTACTAAATAAATACTTGCATCATATAATATTGCAACAGTGCTTGCAGAGAATATTTTGGCCACAAATGTGTCAGTAGGATTTAAAACCTGTACGATGGTAACGAGACCGCACTACAAATGAGATCTCATTTGCAATTTGTCAAAAATAAAATTGATTTACCAACATTTTAGACAAGTTTGACAGATTGCGACTTGAATGTGTTTGCGTTTTTTACCCGACTACGGCGATAAAAAAAGGAGGGTTATGATTTTGACCGGTATGTATGTATGTATGGATGTTCATCTGTTCCCTCCTATCTTCTAAATCACTCATCACAATCGTCCGCTGGTTATAGGCTATGTGACGTCACATTAAATTAAAAATGGCGCCCTCTAGAGGACATAAATAAGGAACTAAAAAAAAAATAGTTTAATCGTACCATGTTGGGTATCAAATAAAAGGGCTTAATGAACACATTTAAAAAAAAAATATAATTATTATAACCCCAAAAGAATTAAAAAAAAAAATTAAAGTAATAAGAACTAAAACACAACTACGACTAAAAAGGTATAAACAAGACACCACAGAAAGACAAATTAAAAATCCGGAGTCACACGTAATCTGTTCGATTTATGCCCTAACACTTGTGACTCCGGATTTTTGTCTGTCTGTGGTGTCTTGTTTATACCTTTTTAGTCGTAGTTGGGTTTTAGTTGTTATTACTTTAATTTTTTAGGTACGAGAAATTAGCCTTCAGATCCTTGGACCTATCTCCTCTCGTTTTACCGCGTAATTCCGAGCTGAGCTGAGCTATCTAACGCACCGCATAAGAGCTACACTTTGACTACAAAGCCTCATACGGACCCGAACAATAAATAAAAGAACTATCGATATTGTATCGGCAGTAATTAATTCATAAGTAACGTATTTTAGTTCACGGTCACGAGGTGTGGGCATTGATTTCGATCTGCCCGTCTCACCTTGGTTTTCGTAGGAGTAACATAGTTATTGGTCATGTACTGAGCTGACATGTTTTATTGTAATTAGGTTTGAATCTGACATCATAACTGCAGGATGGTACCTATGTTAGACAATTCAATTAGTATCTAAGGCTTTGACAAGGCGGGTCCCTCGTAGATGTTGGAGCAAGGGTCAGAGTTGTATAAATACTGGTGCTAAAGTGGTGGTTAAAGTTACTGTTATCATCTACTCTAAAGGGCCTTGACAAGTGGCAATCGCTTTCAAAGCGTTGCGTATATCTACAACAACGTTCGACAATGACGTAAGCTTTTCGGTTACTTTTGTAATTCCAATATATTTTTGACTTATCCGTCATCGTTATAGCTGATAGAATATCACACTGTCTGAGGCCTTAAAGCATTCGTCACCCCCTCGTGATATTTAGAGCGAGTTTAGAGTGAGAGTGCAGTTTCTTGCCCGTCCTTCTCTAGGTAGGTATCTACTAAGCTTTGGAATGGGCAACTAGCTTCATATTTCTGACTTTCCGACTCTTTGACCATTCAGAAGTGCCTGTAAATGGTTTGATTGAAATAAATGCTTTGAGTTTGAGTTTAAGTCACGCCAAAAAGTCGTCGTAGTCGTCTTTAGCACGCCAGTTGAATTAATTTCAAATATTCCATCAATGAACTTGTGTTAAAAGATTTCTCCTCTCACCTCAGGCGGCATCCACGCATACGTCCCCGCGGCAGACATCCTGGTGGTCTTGTACACCTCCCTGGCCAGACCGAAGTCCGTGATCTTCAGAGTCTTGTCTTCCAACTGGTCATCAGGAAGGATGGCCTCGCTCAGTAAAACTGGAATTTAAGAAAGAGTATTTTAATCATAAGTGTACAATAGGGAATATGCACGTATAATATAATATTTTTATTCGATAGTTTACATCGTCAAATAATAGTAAAAAAAAATTGGACGGCAACAACCAACTTAAAGTACTTAAAAAATTAAAAAAAATATCCAACCGATCCGGGCTATATACCCACAAATTCCGTCTCGTGTTCAAAGTAGTTCACATGCAAAAGCTACATAAATCGATCCCGCTGTATCCGAGTCGTCTGGCCGAGTTTGAGAAGTGTTAAGCCAAATATAGATTGAGTTGGGCTACACAAATACATTCTGTACGTTTTGGGAAGGAGCTTGTATTACTTGAATGGTAGACGAAGTGTGAAGTACAATAGAATAGAATAAAGTTTGATAAAATCAAAAGTAATTTATTCAAACTAGGCTGAAAATCAGCACTTTTCGAACGTCAAAATTACATGAGACAGATCCCCAAAACGCCGACCCTTCACCACTTCCTAGTGCTTTAGCTGGGAAGAAGAAGTGGCGCAACAAACTCCATAAAATTATAATTCCATCTACTTCAGCATAACATTGATCCATTTCACTTAGCTGACACGGACAAAGCTGAAGTCTTTCCTCGATTTCTTGACCCAAAAAAAAGGGATTACCATAAGAATAAAATATAACGCGCCAAAATCGGGAATCGATTGATTTATGAACATCCGCCGAGTTCTGGTCTGTTTCGGATAAAAAACAGGAAGAAAGGAAGTCCGGAATGTAAGACAAATGAACTGAAGCGTGGAATAAACTTTAGTTTTGGTGGAGGTCGCCAAACGCAGCAATTTATCGATAGTTTATGCGATGTCGTAAAAAATCTGGCCCAAATACAGTCTGAAATCTGGTAGTCAAGATTTTTTTCGCCCACGATGCCCTATTGGTCACTATTTCAGAAGTAACTAGAGTTGATAAAGGTCTTAACCAATGTAAAGATTTATTTACAGTCCAATATCCAACAATTTACAAGCAGTGCGCAATATCGTTGAGTAGTATTGTGAAATCATATCTAATAAAATGATACCTGACAAACGCAAATGTAGTTTCATTGTCTTGTAATTACATAGTTACATGCACTCATCAGAATTCCTAGCTTATCGTTTACGCTATCTAGGTATGTTATGTAGTGCTACACAATATTATCTATAAGTGGTTGCAGGTATTCCCTCGAATTGATTAGTAGCAATTTTGAACGAGGATGTAAAATAGCATGTCATGGGATAGCGCTAAGTAATAACAGCCGCACGGGTCGATCCAATAGGTTACGCTACGCTTGCCGGGGTTGCTCAGTGGATGGGTGACCAACTTTACATACCGAGTCTCCTCTGTACCTCGGAAAGCACGTTAAGCCGTTGGTCCCGGCTGTCATTCGTGGATCTTTGACAGTTGTTACGGGTTGTCTGAAGCCCGAAAGTCTGACTACCAGTCTTACCAAGTTGTATCGTATCTCTTACTCAGTAACTGGGTACAGTTACTGCGTTGTGGAGGTCGTATAGGCAGTCGCTACATGTAAAATACTGCATCCAGTTAGACTGGAAGCCGACCGCATTATGGTTGGGAAAAGGCTAGGCAGATTGATTTGGCACTGGCAGTAAGTAAACTAATCATAAAAACGGTGATCTTGTCTAGTATAAGCACGAACTGTGTCCCTGTTCTGTGTTACTGTCACATGTCAGTGCCTGATTGCCCAAAGTGCACTAGATATACATTTAAAAAATGCCACTATTGGAGCTGTGTTAAATCCACCCCAATTTGTAAATAATGCGCCCTCTTTATGAGCCTAAGCTTGCACCAGAATGAGAGCATTAAAAAAAATTCAGGGACTCCATAGCAATAATCGGAAGACGACCTTCATAAAACGTATTTCCCATGCCACACCGTGAAGCCATACTCATAAGGTTTGGAGACGTGACCAGAAACATAAGCAGTGATGCTACGGCTACACTTCGCGTTATCGCGAACTTTTCTTCGTGCGCTCTCTCTCGCACACCCCTCGATTACTCGCTGAGCAACAGAGAGCGTACGAAGAAAAGTTCGCGATAACGCGAAGTGTAGCCGTAGCATACGTGACTACGTAACGAGCTCATTGAAAATTGAGACTTCAGAGCGGGACGCTTGGTGCATTAACATTGGATGCTATGCGTACTTTAGTAATAAAGTATGTACCGAAATGTACTCTGACATTGGAACAGTATTTTAGGGATGATGTGACCTTGGTTTGGGTAGGCCCGCGACATAATGTAAGATCTATGATACTTTTAGCATCACGACAATGGTTTATGCATGTGCGTTGATGAAAAAAATCCGCAATGTTTTAATAAGATTGCAAGGTTACAAGTTCTTGCATCCAGGGGCAATTTTAGCATCAGATAAAAAATAAAAGCAGTGATAGCCTAGTGGTGTGACCGTCGGACTGCCAAGTCATATGTCTCGAGTTCGAACCCAAGTCACGCACCTCTGACTTTTCGTATTCATGTGTATTGTATAATTATCACTTGCTTTAAAAGCGGTGAACGAAAACATCGGGAGGAAATCGGCATGCCTGAGAGATATTTCTTGATGGCATGTAAAGCCAAGTCAGAGGTCTTGGGGCGGCTTTAAAACTCTGACACCAGGTTAGTCACTAACCACACGAAAAGGAGAAGATACATCAAAAAATGGTATGGTGATTTTGCTCGTATAAACCATACGGTCGAGTTAATAAGTCTTTTCTGAAAGGTACGTGGCCGCAAATCGCTGTGCCAAAACTAAACGATAGTTTTATTTATTTATTTATATATACTTTATTGTACACAAAAATATATAACGAAAGGAAAAAAACAAACACTACAAAATATACAATGAGCGGCCTTATCGCTTTCCGCGATCTCTTCCAGGCAACCTTGGAATGGACAGTGATTTGCCTGGACATAATATGGGGCTGTCGTTTTACGCAGATTCTTTCACTTTGAGAGCATAATTTGGAAATTTCTGGAATTCTGTCTGAGCTTTTTTGGAAAGCTTTCACCCAAGAGTAGACATTTACTTTTTATTTTGTTTATTTTATTACTTGCGCGATAAAACGTGGGTCTCGCTCGTGTACACTTTATATTGATTAACTAAAAATAAAGTAAGGGCTGTATTGGGGCTGTACGTTTTCTGCTGTTTTATGCTATATTTAGCTCCGATCGATATATGAATTGAAGCTGCTTAAGAATGAAGGACAAAGTATAAATAAACGAGCGACTTCATGAAGAATTTACTGCCATTCGGAGAGTATATCTTTTACTACGACATATTTTTTGTCACATAAAGGCCCATTTTCGGTCGTAATTCCTGGGTAAAGGTATTGAGTGACCTTAAATTTAGCAACCCCTAAGGCCTCACCTTGTCTGTAGCCGTAAACTTCAACTTCAATAACCCTTAACCAATAGCCTTGAAACGTATATACAGTACGACTATTTTATTAATGTCCCTCGGCAAACTTCGTGTTTCATCAGTCGTCGGATTTCTATCAGTTCCCTTTGCACTTGATGCAGACCGGACGCTCGCAATCGACTTGGAAGTATATTGAGTGTGTCCGGTCTGCACCAAGTTACTGGGTTGTGGAGGTCAGATAGGCAGTCGCTCCATATAAAATACTGGTATTCAGCTGCATCCGGTTAGACTGGAAGCACACCCCAACATAGTTGGGAAAACGCTAGGCAGATGATGATGGTCTGCACCAAGTGCAAAGGGAACTGATAGAAATCCGACGGCTGACGACACACGAAGTTTGCCGAGGGACATTATGAATATAGTTGTACTGTACTTGTGTGCTTCGAACCGCCAATCCTCTCCACTATAGAGCTTTCGACTAATAACCAGCCGCGCCTTATTCACCTAAGTACCAATAACTAAAAAACGAGCTCATGAAGTAACTTTAAAAGAAAATGTCGCCGAGTTTTTATATCCCTTGATGATATATAGGCACCGACCACGCCTCCCAGACATAACGACTAGTCTTGAGCGAAATTGTGCTTGGAGCGAGTTTCATCAGACTTGCATCGACGATGGTAAATAATTACCCCCTCTGGAGCTGTATTTATTAAGTTGTGGAAGATTTTTCAATGTCCCCTTTTTTAAAGAATTTGTCTGATACCTGTATAAGGAGCTCGTGGCTAAGTAATAACAGCCGCACGGGTCGATCCATCAGGTTAAGCTACGTTTGTCGGGGTTGGTCTGTGGATGGGTGACCATCTTTACATACCGAGACTCCTCCGTGCCTCGGAAAGCACGTTAAGCCGTTGGTCCTGGCTGTCATTCGTGGATCTTTGACAGTCGTTACGGGTCGTCAGAAGCCCGAAAGTCTGACAACCAACCAAGGGGTATCGTATTGCCCAGTTACTGGGTTGTGGAGGTCAGATAGGCAGTCGCTCCATGTAAAATACTGGTATTCAACTGCATCCGGTAAACTGGAAGCCGACCCCAACAGATGGGAAAAAGGTTAGGTGGATTGATTGATTTGATTGTTTGATCCCTGTTTCGTACTTGTTCAAAATTCATTCGTTTCAAATAAACTAATGTCTTATCATAAAGGACTACGCCCTACACAATTAGATGCTTTTCTCCAAAAACGCCTTTAATCATTCCCTAATATTTTTAGCGGGTTTTGTCGACGGAAGAATAGACAAATTGCCAGTTAAACAATTACGATATGTCATTTAAAATTCAATAATTGATAACCGATTCAACTGGAGTTATCAGGTCGAATCTGTGTGCGGCAAGTTACGTGCAATACTCACTAAGTTTTCCATTATACAGCACAATATACCGTATAGAACCATTCTTCAAATGTACACAGCTCTTGCCGAGTCGATAATCTCCTATGGACTCACCAGTTATGGACGCACCTTTAAAACTTACCTAGATAAAATACATAATTTGCAAATACGTTTGCTGAAACTTGTAGTACCAAACTATGTAAAAAAGAAATACCGAGATAACTACACGGGGTTATTTAAACATTGCAAAGTATTACCTGTTCTAGCGCGCGCTGAGTATATGTTCCTCATAGATCACTTTGATAACATTAGTATACAAATTCCAGTAAAATATGATGTGAATACACGACAAGCCAAATCAAAATCACTTCAAGTGCCACGCAAAAGTAACTTCTATGGCAGGCGTACTGCTTCTTTCTTAATACCAAATTTACTAAACCAAATACCTGTAGACATTAGAGACTCAATGAATAGTAAAAATGTAAAGCGTAAGTTGAAAGACCATTACATCAACTCGATTATAACTTAGCGCGTTGATCAAATCTCAGGCTATGGCATGCTAAGACAGACCCCAGAGGTCTAATTGTGTGCTTTTTTTAAGGAACTTATTGTACCAAATTTATAAAAGAAATAAATAAATAAATAAATAATAAATAAATTTTATCTATTCTTCCGTCGACAAATCCCGTTTCTACGGTGGTCATGCTACGCGTGTTGGAATGTCAAAGCTGTAGGGTAAGAAAATTATTTTTATGATTTTTTACATGTTAGTTAGCACACACCACAACTAAAGCTTAAGCAATTACGTTATTGGGATATTCCTTTTAACATAAAGTCAACTCCTTTTGTTTAAAGGAATATCCCTAAATCGATGGTTAGGTAATTCCAAATTCTTATCCTTCCCTAAAATTGTGGAAATACTACCAGCAGGCGTAGCATGAGCACCGTTTTGTCGACGGAAGAGTAGACAAAAATGACGTGTCCTGTAGACAGTAGACAGAACGAGACGGCAGCAAAATAGAAAGAGTCAACTGCACTTTTTACGAAATTCACTCTTTTACATAATTCGACTCAGAATTCTTTGTTTTATTATAGGATATTGACAGTAAGGATAGAAAACTTTCTTCCGAAATAGTCTACTTATAAAAAGACCTAGACAAAGATCGTTAGAAATGAAAGACAAAATGACAGATTGTAGAAACATTTCTACGGTGGATGTCAAAAATGAAGAAACGAACTGTCACTTTGTATAGAAAAAGCTATGTCTATTCTTCGTAGAGATAGAAAGCGCCATGCTACGCCTGCCGCACGCTTAGCATAAATGCACAATAGAAACGGGTTTTGTCTACGGAAGAATAGACAAAATGACAGATAAACAATCACAATCTGTCATTTTGCCTATCCTTCTGTCGTCCCATAACCCTAACCTATAAAACCCGTTTCTATGGTTGTCATGCTAAGCGTGCAGATAGTATTTAATTTACACAATTTTAGGGAAAGATAAGACTAGAAAATTATAGTACTTAATTCAACACATTATTAATTATCAGTTTTGACAAAACTTTAACCGCCTTATTCATAAACGCTGCTTAAAGTTAAGTTATGAATTAGCAACTGTTTAACCATACATTTTCGACGTTTATACTACTCTTTAACTTTAAGAAACGTTTATGAATAAGAGGGTAAGTTTCTAAGTAACAATTGGAACAAGTAATTGAAAAGCAAAGAACAGACAAAAATAGTGACATGAAATGAACAATATTCATTAAGCAGTTATAAGCTGTAAACTTTCAACTCTCTTGAAGATCTACGTGTTAAATATCTCATTACCCACGGCAACAAATTTCTCAAAAGCATTCACTGTACATCTCATTACCATTTCACAACACACACACACACACACACACACCCCTACACACACACATACAAACGCGCAGTCAATTCATACGTCCATCATCTCACAAAGGGACAGGCAGGCTTGTCAGGAGACTGACAGTCGATTGTAACAGCCCGTAATGAGGATTAAACGGCGATATTTTGATGAGCAATTTGTACGAAAACGGTGACATGACGATATTGTTGCTGCTTCGCGGATAAATTGCTGGCAATATTTCTGTTCGAGTTGACAGAAGATAATTTGGCTTAAGTAGTCATTATTCGTTTGTGGCCGTCGGTGTTCAGTCATTATTATGTCAAGTGAATGGGTCCAGCTAATGTCCTATTTGCCGGTTGACATAATGATGATGGTGATAATCTGTCAAGCAAGCTGAGTGAAATACTTCAATATTTTACATATCATATTTATTGGTGTTACGTCTTTAAATTCTGTATCTTTCAGTGCCAATATAGTAATAAGTCGTCAATATAGAATGCGGAATTTCGCATCATATCATCAAGATAGATCAGGAATAATTTTCCAGAGTATCATCACTAACAGTTCGCATCTTTAATTCTTCTAATGCCAGCATTCAAAGAACAAATTCCACCAATGAATGGTTCCAGTACACGCGCCTAGTCAAAACAGATTCTCAAATTCAATATTCCTACAACTGTCGTCTTTCCCACAATCGATTTTACCGATAAATTATTCCGTGGTAAGTGTGAAGTGAAGACAAAATATCAAAGAATCTTTTTCTTGAAGTTGTCCAGTGTCTCATAATAAATCTGTTTCTCAGTATCACTTCGTATAAGCCTAGACAGACACAGTTACAATCGATGCCCAGTTTTTCAAAGACTTAATCTTTGAAGAGTACCAAAACTCTTACTCTCTCTTCTATACTTTCACAGGAAACATCAAATAGAATGTTAAATACGATGACGGCTTTTCCATAGTATTAGATAGATTCAACAATTCATCAATGAATAGTAAAAGATTATTATCAAGACCGGAACTGGGAACTCCCAAAATCAGTCATCGTTCAAAGAATCAGTTTATTTCTTGACGTCATGACGTGTTCAAAATTCCTTTCAATACAAAAAAAAACATATGTTTCAAACCTTTTCTCTGAAATTGTCCTTCGCTGTTGATTTAAATACTCATTGAAATTCAGTTCTTCAGAACTTTTCTGACAATCTTCCTTGATATCATTACCAGTAATTCCTTTTACAGTTTGCAAGGCACTTCTAAGCCCATGTGTAACGGTCACAGCTTTTTCCTGCGGTATAGCGTTAGCTCTGATGTCATCGTCCAAAGAATCGGTTTCACCGATCCACCGTCAATCAATGCGCACGCGATTCGACGCGCCATGAATTATTCAGCGCGGGAACCACCGGCAGGATACAGTTCCGGTTCCTCTGTTCCTTGGGTTCGGGAGATCTTTGATGAAATTGAAATGTATTGAGGAAGTAAAGAATGGAAGTGGAGACATGTTTTATGGGTTTTGTAATAATGGATTATGTAATCGTCTTTGGGCGAGAATTTTTTTAAGACTTAATGGTTTGAATGATTAATTGAATGAAACTAAATAACGGAATTTCCTGAATCTAGGTAAAAAACAAACACGATTTGCGTCACACATGTCCGTCAATTGGATAAATTGCTAAACAAGGACCATTGACATTTGACCGAGAAGCATTGCAAGTAAAACTATGTAATTACCTGCCGTATTCAGAACAATACTAGAATTTGACCCAGATTGACGAAGCCCGGATTACTTACAGAAAGTTCATGGACGTAGTTTTAATTAAGTTAATGACTTAACTTTAAAACCTAAACTTTAGGAAGTAAGTGAACATGGAATTACAAATCTGCATAAAATGCATAACCCAGAAACACAGACAGATAAGCACAAATCCAATAATCGATGTAAATCAGACCTTGCTTAGCATACATTCGAAGCAATATTAAATTAGGACAAATACTAATATCGTATTTGTGAACGTATTGATTCGAGACACGCGTGAAATAGCAGTAGGATGGGTCAACCTGTGTGCATACGTAATGTTTTCTCCAAAGTGAATACATAAGTGGTTCGACGACGATAATAATGGAGATATTGCTGGGAACACTATAGTTTCTGGTTTATTTTTATAAAGAAAACGAAGAACTGCTTGCTGGCTGTTATTGCGCTCCCGGGACAGACTTGTTAGGGCAAGTGCCAATGCTGCTTAGAAGTCCAATGCGAATGATTTTTAGTTCATAAATGTTGTAGACGGTGAAAGAAAACATCGTGAGGAAACCGGCATGTCTTAGAACCAAAACTTCGAAGATATGTGACATCTAAGGACCCGCACTGGGCTCGCGTGGTAGATTAGGGCCCACTCCACACAGGCCTCCTCTTTGAGAGAGCTCAAAGAGGAGGCCTGTGTCCCAGCAGTGGGAACATTATAGGTTGATTTGATTATGCTTATAAAATGTTGCAGAGTTTGGAGTGTTTTGCCCTAAAAGCAAAATCATGCATAGGGTTTGTCAATTAACGGATTTTCCTATGGAAGACGAGGCGACGGTATCACCTGGGAAGTCATCAAATACTTTGTACTTTGTACAGTTCCAGCAATCACTCGAGATTACTAAACTCTAATGAACACATTATTTAAATATTTTACAACTTAGACTTCAAGGATTATTTTAAGTAGATCCCTTCTTGAAGGCAAAACAAGAAAGCCATACAACGATGTTTTGCGACTATTTCTAAATAATCCAATAAGAACGAAGATCACGGTTGCGGTTGAAGACTTAGTTAATGTTCAAGGGAGGAGTGAGACAGTATTTAAAGTTCTTGCCTTCCCTTTCTGGCGAACAATGGCAGTTCATGACGTTTTTACGTTCCAGAAAGCCGTTGAATATCTAGCAGCTACCATATTATAGCGAAAGTCTCTTTTTAACTCGGACTTCTCTGAAGTAGATTGAATACGTAATCTTGGTTTATCACTATGAGTAGGTCTGTATTGAGAATTGAGCGTGTTTACGATTAATTATGGAACACAGGCCGATATAATTGAATTATCTATATCATAAAGATCATCATCATTGACAGCCTTGTTCGGTTTTCTACTGAGAAAATCCTCATCTCTTTTTTGCTATGCGTTCGAGGCCTACACCATTTTATTTTCAGATAAGTATAATTAAAAAAGCTGACAAAATAAAAAACAAAATCATCAGACACCAGGACAAGTTTCAGGACATAACCCTAAAAATCAGAAGACTAAAATGGAAACGCATAGAGGGAAGGACAAATGGAGCAAAGTAGTACCCAAGAAACGGCCAAAGAAAGAAGGTACACCACAGAAAAGATGGGATGATGACCTCAGAGAGGTCGCTGGAACAATATGGGGCAGAATGGCCAGAGAGAAGCAGAATGGAGAAGGTTTGAGAACGGATTTGACAACTGGCAAACGGACCGGACGTACAAAATATTAAACATTGTCCCGTGCTTTCCTGTAATTTATGTAGATACGAGTACATGGGAGATCTATACATATTATGGCAAGGACTTTCGGTTAAAGCTGTGTATGTGTTTAGTTGGTAAGCCATTAAATAAATAAATAGTAAATAAATAACGCCAAATACGACTGACTGAAGACTACACTTTATCCGACTAAAAAGGCATATTAATAAAATAATTTAGACAGAAATCATACCACGTCTCTGTTACTTTCTTCAAGTCCAAAATGAGTATAACCATGTTTTGGTTATGATCAAAATTCAAAACATCTTGTAACAGTAACCCTTAAAAATAACACCAAAACTAATAAAACTCTCAAGTTGTGACAAGCCTACTTATGAGCACCATTAGTAACCCACACGCGTCTCCGTTGACACCACTCTTGATGATTAACAGCCGACACGGTGTTTTCTTTCACCAAGCCATAACAGAACACGAAGACATTACTTTAAGGCCCTACCCTACCTCAAATTGCTTAGCATGATCCTCCGTTATACCGAAAATACTGCAGCATTAATTTTGCCAAAGTTACCTCTCCTAAACCAAACTATATATAAACCGCTGGTATTAAAAAAATACTTCTAATTAGATCACGAAACTTTGCGTAATACTAACTATAAAGCAGGTTTTAAGTTTTTTATTTTTTTTTCAATTACCATTATTTTCACCGTAAAAAGCAATTACCTAAACTATTCGAGCCGCCAGCACCCTACTCCGTCACGCTCTCACTCAGGCCGCGAGTAGTATGGTGGGAGCGAGATAAAATTTTAGGTAGGGTAGGGCCTTAATACTAACTGCGCCCTGCGGTTTCACTCGCATGATCCTAGGGGAAACTACTACATACTTAAAAATAGTTTACTTGCCTGCCGAAATGTCATCCAAATTCTTTGAACCTTTACAGCGTGATTGAGTAACAAACATCCAATTTTCACATTTTTAGAAGGATTACATGTAAAAACATCAGGAATGAATTCTAAAACTGCTGAATAAGAATATAGCGGTTCAAAAATAATCCCAAAGGCAGACGCTGCCGTATTTTTAAAATAGATTAGACGGAAAATTTTCGGATCGTATCTTGCACTTTGCAGTTTAATCCCTAGCGTCTGTTATTTCTAGCTGAGTTTCCGAATTTGTTCGGTATAATGTAGTACCCTAAAATACCCGTCGGCTGGATCGAAAATGGACTTTTACCGTGGTATTTACATGAAAAGGGCGCCAGAAGCGAGGGAGGGTGCATTGTTTGTATCACCTTATACGCGTCGAGCAAATTTTATGTACCGAAAGGGTAGATAATATGGAAAAGGCGTGCTCGGGATGTTTGAAGTGAAATTGGGCGTACGATGGAGGAATAAAGGGCTTTGTTTCCAACTTCCGTACCATTCTGCCCTAATGGGTTCCTGGTGAGGATTTTCTTATAATTCCACGCCTCAAAAGACTTTGTCATTGGCAGAATCTTTAAAAAAAGTTTTCCGAAAACGTCGTTAAACCGGTGCCAGTCACGGCAAAGGGTTATTTTTCACACAAAAGTTGTGACAGGTCTCGTAAAATATCTTTATAAAAATAATTCAAAAGAACTTCCAACAAAGGAGCTTAGAAGCCCTCCGCAGTGGAAGTGGTTTCAATGTTTGCAAATATCCTACAAATACTGTATTATTAATGGCAAAGTTTCGAATATTTAGAGAAAATTGAGTTTATTTGGCAAAATACGTATTTCATATCTCAAGTAAGCAAGAAACGGTTTGTCTGTGGAGTCTTCTAAATGAGAGTAAGTTACTTCGACTCACAGATCGATACGAAAGTAAAATGGAACGGGCGTCCAAATATATCATAAATACTTTCATTCCTTTTAGAAAATGTGTTTCAAACTGAAAGGTAGCTTCGCAATCGAATTACTCGGCTGCTATTGTACAAAAATATTTTTATTGCTCACATTACTGCGGCAGACGTACACATCGCATCTATGTATGCTTGCCAAATTCATACACGATGGCGTGTTGCCTTTACTTATTTCTCTACTTGTTCCTGAATAAATATGAACTTATTTGAATATTTTCCAGACGGTAGTTTACGTTCGCGTCTTTTGTTTGCAGTATTTTTATATTTTCCATAACCTAAGTCTATTGGGTATAATAGCTCACTGAGGCAGACAATACGGAATGCGATAGTATCTCTAGAGTTTTCTATGTTTATGTGTGCACAGAATTGTATTGTCTGGCATAAAATTTAATTCTTTCATCGGAAGAAGTGGACCACGATTTTATTCTATTTCATTCCAAGAAATGGGACCAAGTTCAGGTACTTAAATTTTCAGCAGCACTGTTACTTTAGATATAAAATGCATCTAAGAGACGGCTAGAGACTTCTAAATCCAGGTTAAAATTTAATCAGTGCTTTGCTGGTGGGAATGGACAGGTGGCTAACGGAGAAAATTGCTACAATTCGATTTCCACTGCATTTTTCTGTAGCGGTGTATTTTGAAAAGAAAATAAACGTTTCCCCTGTTAAGACTGTTAGAAGTATTGGATTTTATATATCTTCGAGTTTGTTACATTTGCGGTTTTAACAGGAAAGTTATTTCGTAAACAGGGTATATTCCGGGACCGAACACCCTCGTATATGTGTTTCTAATATTCGCTGATGGCAATTTATCTGTGCGTCGAGAGGATGACCTACATTTTTACATAAAAGCAGTTCTGAAAGGAATGGAACGTTGTAAACAATTTTTAGGGTCTGTGCTAAAGTCCCAAACGACCGCGTATAAAGTTCTCGTTCACTCGAGTTATGAGTTACTTTGGTCCTAAAACTACATACGATATAAGTTACAAAATCCATAACACCTTGACTTTTTGTAGCAACGGGGGTGTCATGGCGACGTTGACAAACGACTTCCTAAAATAAAACTTGTGTACGGGAATGTTATTGATGGCAACAATCTTGTGCTATTACTTTCCTTTTTGTTCCCTCGAGAAACCGTTTGTCTGTCGACCCTGTAAATAGGCTTTGAATCCTTGTTTTATTGCCGGTAACATTTGCCTATTACGAGGGTTTCCTTTGCGAAGTGGATATATTGAAGAAGCTGAGGAAGTCAATCTTGAAGAATACCGTTTTGATCTTGATAAGGACACTCCCAAGTTTATCGTCCTGAATCGAAGTCGATCGGTCGATCCGTCGGCCGAGTATTCGAAAGTTTGAAACGATCAAAGACTATCTTCCAGTAAAGCTTAAACCTTGTAATTAATTCCAAACATTTCCACTTAATTATCTACACCACAAGTCCCTAGTTGCTAATAGAGTCCTTATTAATTCGCCAACAACACACGTCTACCACAATTAACATGTTGGGAGTGCAGCATTAATTATGTCGCGGGAACATTTCAGAGCCGAGTCCCGGGAGCGGGACTAGGGAGACAAAACCAAGTGGAGATGAGGAGGTCTTCAATTAAACAGACTGTGGGAGTGTGGGCCCTTGTATTAACGAGCTGTAGAGCTGTGCCTGGATCTCAGACGCTATTGTTTGGAGGGATCCTACCTAGATTTGTTTTTAGAGGAATTTTGTTTGTTTATGATGGAAAAGTTATATGTTTATTAGTGGTGTGGAAAAAGAAATACTTTTAGCGACGCGATTCGCGATGTAGTGAGCGTTAGAAATATGTGATCTATTTGATAAGTAAGTCCGATGACCCACAATGCGATCGTGGAGCCACATCCAAGGACTTGAAACGTTACTCAAAATAGGGGTACGATAACGTTACGTAATAGCGTTATCCAATAAGATAGCGTTAGCGTTTCCAGTAACCATTTACTAACTAGTTTCTTTGCAATATACCGAAAATCTATCGGAACGAAATCTTCAACTATTAATTTAGTTATCGATCCGGGTGGAACGGTGGAAATTATCGTTACTTGAACTATACGTAACGCTATTTTAACGTTATTTTGTAACGTTCCAAGTTCCTGGCCACATCGCGAACGATCCCTCATCTCTTGTGCTCTCTGTGCGAAAACACGTGCACTATGAAAGGTCTTTGCGACGGCAACGATAAAGGCTCTTACATACGTCGCACGGCGCGATTCGCCGTGCGACGCGAATTTTAACAAAACAATTTCTGACACTACGGCCACACTTCGCGTTATCGCGAACTTTTCTTCGTGCGCTCTCTGTTGCTCAGCGAGTAATCAAGGGGTGTGCGAGAGAGAGCGCACGAAGAAAAGTTCGCGATAACGCGAAGTGTAGCCATAGCATAAGAAAACTTCACGGCAAACAATGCGGCGGCGTCGCGTCGATTGACGAATCGCCCCAGTATGTAAGAGCCTTAACGCTGACGAAGTGGCCGGAGTCTGGTCAAAGATAAATGGAAACATCGAAACGAGGAAGAAGAATTTGATAAGTTTTCTAAAGGTTTTCTAATCGTTATTTCCGCCATTTATGACCCCAATGTAAGTACACACGGCTACACATCAAGCTATACATTTCCAGTATAAGCTGACCTCGCATTATACGGAAATCGTATACAATGCGAGACCAGCATAAACTGGAAATGTATAGCTTGATGTGTAGCCGTGTGTACGACACAATTTTGATGTAGCATCGGCAAAATTCGTAAAACCGATCACATTTCGAGCTGAGTGTGCTTTCAAAATCTCCAATCTTTATTACTGCTTTAGGTGAAAATGATCTTAACGCAAATAACTTTTAAAGTTTTATAACCAAATACATTCACAAAATTGAACCTACGTCTAAGTTGTGTCGTACTGTATTAATGTTACTACGTAAAAAAAAACTTTTTACGGATGTTTCAAAATATTTATCCAAACTGCCTTGAAAAAAAATTGTAATGTTTTTTTCAGTCACACAAAATACAAAGCTTTTCCCCAGGCTTTGGATGTTTCGTAAGTGAAAAGTCTGCAGATCCCAGCTTGTAGGAATATCAATGTTCGAAGCGTGTGGTAGACTAAGTCCGAAGGTTTACGTAAATATACGTCTTAGAAAATGGAGACTCGAAGTTGAAAATATTGCACATGTGACCTAGTTTTTACATCTAAGAAAATTGGCTCAAAATATCTATAAAGATTCCTGTTTTTTGTAAGTAAAATGACGTAAGATATAAGGTAAGCTCATGCGGAGGATAAGCAAAAGTAGTGAGATAGTAAGAGGATGTCTTGTCTACATGTAATAATACTCGTAGCAACTATAATTTACATAAAGGTACGCCTATCTGTACCGAGGTAATTAAAATACGCATCTAAAAGCCATTTCTTCTTAGCAATTTGTAACCTGAGACGTTCCAAGACCCTTTCACTACAATTATTAATCATAGTATGAATGAAACCGTTACATATAAAAGCTTACATCTATCATGTAAAGCTTGGAACCCATACTTGCAATGCAAATAAGTCTAATGACAGATTGTGGGTAGGAAACTAACGGAATCGAACGGACGTCGCCATAATATGCTGATTGCCGTGGGTTGCGGAAAATATGACAGGAAAATACAATGCCATACATTATGTAAATATTATGGTTTAACCGTGAGAAATGTTAAATTTGATTTCTATGGTATTTATTTATATGCCGTATAAGATAACAAAATATGAAAATATATGGTTTTCCTAGATTCAGCAGGAATGTTTTTCATTACGATGTTTTCGAATCCATAGTGAAAAATAACTTTAATTTCGGAAGTCGGTGGCAAAAAACTAAAATTGAAAAGCAAAGACACCGACTTCCGAAATTAAGGTTATTTTTCACTTTTTTAGTGTTGTTTTTGGAAGTCGGTTGTTTTTTTTTTGTAAAAAGTTTTATTTTTCACTCACTTTTTAGTTGCGGTCTTGTGGTACCTACCCCACACAAATTCGTATACCGTTATCTGCTATGTAAATGAAGACTAAGATATCGTCTAAAATTTATATCTCTGAAGCATGACCTCCCAAACAAAAAAAGTATCATCAAAATCGATTCATAATTGGCGGAGTAATAACGTAAAATACATACAAAAAAAAAACACGAATTGAGAACCTCCTCCTTTTTGAAGTCTGTTAAAAAGGGTATACTAAGTCTTTGAATTACTTTTCACTAAAGCAGAGACATACTGCCATATTTCACGCTTGTCTGACTTGGCGACAGGGAAACAACAATAGCTATAAAATAAACTAATTAACCATCTGTCAAAAGGAAGGAAGCAAAACAAGAACAGATGTTCAAATAGAACAATTAAAACAACTAATAATAACAGTATTAGTAATAACGATAAAATTGCTATAATAGGTACAAGTTATCAAAAATGTAGCAACCTCATTGGCTTACACCACAGCTCGCAGCGGCGCCTTAGTAGACCACCCACGACTTGTACTACGATACAATATTACATGTTTGATATACATCTGAATTGCTGTCTGTGCGTTGATCTTTTTTATGACAGGGGAATAGAGGCTCACTGTGCGTTTACGACTTTATGCAAGCATTCGTGTTCGAGTTGTAAAGTGTGTAATATAATATCCTGATAGGATTTTTTATAGGGCTACTGTTAAATGGTATAGGAGGCAAGATGCATTATGTCGTAACTTACTTAAATGAGTTTAAGGTCAACAGTCAACTGAAAATTAGGTACTGGCAGCAAAACTGTACCAACTATTATGGCTGGAACTATTGAATTTTATTCTCCGATTCTATAATTTGCATTATAGACTCGGACTTCAGGTTTCGAGCCAATTCACTCCTTATTATGTAACGATGCCAAGTAAGGCGATATTTTCAACGAAAACTTAGCTATTATGTTTATCTTTGACCTAGGCAATAAACACAGTGATTCCGCTATCATTATCAATTTATTCATTCTTAGTTACGTAATTGCAATTTACAATAAAGGCTCTTACATACTGGGGCGATTCGCCGAGCGACGCGACGCCGCCGCCGCCGCATTGTTCGCCGTGAAGTTTTCTCAGAAATTGTTTTGTTAAAATTCGCGTCGCGCGACGAATCGCGCCAGTATGTAAGAGCCTTAACATAAAGATAACATATTTTTTTTTGTCGATTGCGACAAAAAAAAAACAAAAATCTCTCTTAAATAAAAGGGAAAAGTCTATAAGTACAAAAACTTACAACAACACACCTACTAGAATCTACCGCCAATTAACAGCCATAAAAGCTAAGATAAAACTTTTTTCTTCCATAACGGGATGTCTGAACAAAACCGGGCTTTATTAATAGTTGCGCTTGCGCGGGTAGGTACGAAGTCGTATTTATAATCAGGCGCCAGCGGTGACAGACGGATAAACAGGCTTCTGTTCTGTCGGTCATTGAATTCGAAGCCAGTTGTCACTAAGTCGCTATTATTTATAGCCCGGCTTTGTACATGTAAATAGATTTCTAATGTAATAAATTAATAGTTTTCCCTTTATGTTCTGTTGTTTCGGTGCCGTTTGATACTCGCTCTGAATTAAGTGGTCAATTCTCTGCTGTCATAGTGGTAATTGAATTTGAAATAGATATCTTAATTCATACCCCTTTAATACAAATCTGACGGCTTTATTACACTAAACAAATTGTATCTCCAATTTCGAAAAAAAAATCAACATTAAAGACAACGACAAAACCTTTTCTACAAGAGTAAAACCGGCAAAACTGTCCAAATTTATCCAATAGGGCACCACATTTCATCGGCCATTTTCGTGAATTCAAAATCTTTCCACCCAATTTTTTCCTCAGGGCACCACATTTCATCGGCCATTTTCGTGAATTCAAAATCTTTCCACCCAATTTTTTTCCTCAGGTAGAAACAAAGTTTCCTACAGCAGACACCCAGACAGGTTGATGACAAAGTCCATTATAGTATCATAAAGCATCGTGTAAGCGATAGCAGTTTTACGAGCGAGTATACTTTGTCCCGTCATCGTTAGCTCTATAATCGCTAGAACAGTAGTAAACATGGCTATAAACGTAAACATATTCGGGCATACCGGTTCCAAGATGGCGTGGGTGGAAAAATGTTCTAGGAAATAGTAGCATTCTCTGGCAATTACAGGCTAAATAATAACAGCCGCACGGGTCGAAGGTTAAGCAACGCTTGCCGAGGTTGGCCCTTGGATGGGTGACCAATTGACCATCCATTACATATCGACACCTCGCAAACACTTGATCCGTTAAACCGTTGATCCCGGCTGTCATTTGTCGATCTTTGAAAGTCGTTAGGGGTCGTCTGAAGCCCGAAAGTCTGACAACCAGTCTTACCAAGGGGTATCGTATTACCCAGTTACTGGGTTGTGGAGGTCAGATAGGCAGTCGCTTCATGTAACATACTGGTATTCAGCTAGACTGGTCGACTCCAACATAGTTGGGAAAAGGTCAGGCAGAAGATGACATGTGTTTTACCAGATTAAGTCTGAGCAAGACAACCATAAAGTAATATGTGGTTCAAAGACAAACCCTTGCAAATGCCACCGGCAGCGCCAGAACTCGGAATTCGTAATTCTGAATTTCGGGTCATAATTATGGACATAAATACTGGAAAGATAGCAGCAATTCTGCCAATAACAACTGTGATTATCCCCGCGTTGCTGTACGCAAAGTGAGTGTTTGTAAGAAAAGAGTCGCGGCCGCGGGTACCAGCCCGATATACAATACAATTCCCGCGTTTTGGTCACAGCAGCACTGCTATATCATTAAAAAAACCCGTGATGATGTTAAAGATAAGATAAGCAAGTTAATCCTTCGTCCTAAATATTTTCAACTACGTAACCTTCCAGCCAACTGGTCGTAGTAGGCAGGCCGCACAGATATTTCCCTACATAGTTTCAAATGCAGGTAAGGTGTGAGTAGAGCGTCGAAATATTGGAAAACGATTACCGCATTTTATAATGACAGTAACTGTCCGGACGGTTTAGTATTCACACGTAGAACTTGCAATTTAAAAACGGAGAACGGAAATGCTGACAATTTCGCAGTCGATGAATGCTTTATTGCACTTTCCGTATGTCAGCCCGCTTTGATTGCGAATGTCGCTGGACAGCTGCATAAAGCCGCTGAACAAAATTAAATTGACAGACTACCTTGACGCTGAATTTAAATGCTAATCATAATAGGTAAAGCAAAAAATAATCTTGACCAGAGCATATTTTGTAGGGTTTAAATGATGTGTTCAGTGGTGGTGAACCGAATCTACCTTATATTATTCATCAGCAATTTTACGTCCGTTCCCGATTGTCTCACCTCGCTTACAAACCGTGAAAACTAAGAAAATCTTTGCAAATTATGTCTGCTTTTAAATCTTGAGAAATCTGAATTTAAAGGTTCACTTTGTTTTTAACAACCTACTTTAAATACATTACGGAATGCTGTTGAGGAGCTTTTTTTCCGCTTGGACAATTTTTCTTCACTGCGACAGAAGTGAAATGGCTGGAATAGCCGAGATAGAAGGCTTCACAAGAAATGCAAAATGTCTTATAAAGTTTTCAGTGTACCTAAATGCTCTTTTTCTGAAGAAGAAAATGATAAGAAGAAGGATGAATATGTCAATTTAACTCTAATCCTTCGGGTTATTAACAAAAAGCTGAGACATAAATTCACCTAACAAAATAGCAATAGGCATCAACGTTCCAAATCACTGCCCATAAAATCGATAAACGCCTCTTTAAAACTCAGCAGAAATGGAAATATCTTGTATAGTAATCTAATATGGCAGTTACGGCTTTAATAACATTACCTTATTCGTTCAAACACGAATTCTGCCACCTCAATACACGAACAGAACTCACACGATGAGTGCAAAAAGACGCAAATGGCATCACGTGCGAAAAAATGTTGTTTACGTGCATAGACCGAGATGTTACCAGCTCTAAGAGTTTCCGAGAAACGAGCATAAGATCAATGTTCTATAAATGAGTCGGCAATCGTGGGTCTGTCTGTATCCTCGACAATGTATTATGGTAATCAGATAGGCTAGACTTAGTATAGTTTAACCGTTCTAGAACTTGTATTAACGCGATTTATTGGCTAATACATAATTTTTTTGTCTCAAACTTAGAGATGTTAAGTACCATTTACTTAAATTGTTCTAGGTACGCAAAAAACGAGGCCTTTTCTGCCATACACCACGTCATTAGACATTTCTTTGGGCCATCAAATAGACGTATAAATGTTAATAGCCTCTTAATTGGTAAATAATCACCGGACAGTCCGTCGAGGTGATTACAATCGCCATAAATAGTCGACCGTCGAAAGTTAATAGTTCTGGCTGAGCCACGATGAAGCCTTATACAGGTCTTATGAAGTCTTATCTTAATTGTACTCATAAAACAGTATTTCGTTACATCTGGCTCTTGTTGATACTAGTGTGCAATTATTTGATATTAATCGCTGATTTATCTTCTGAAAAGTTCTAAGATTATGAAAGTTAGTAATTTGTAAAGAACGTGTGAACAAGATCGATCAGCAAAAAACTTTCAGAAGTCAGTGGCAAAAAACGAAAATTGAAAAGCAAAGACACCGACTTCCGAAATTAAAGTTATTTTTCACAATTTTTGTGTTTTTTTTGGAAGTCGGTCGTTTTTTTTTGTAAAAAGTTTTTATTTTTCACTTTTTAGTTGTGGTACCTACCCCACACAAATTCGAATACCACTACCTGCTATGTAAACAACAGTGACGGAGCAAATAATTATATCGTCTACATAGACTAAGTGGGAAAAATACGTAATATTGAAGCTAACTCATAAACTACGCAAGCAAAGTTAATAAACCACCCCTTTCGAACTAAAAAAGTTTTTTTTTTAAATCGGTTTACGATTTGCGAAAATATCGATGAACATACACAAAAAAAAAAAAACAGACGAACATAGAACCTTCTCCTTTTTGAAGAAGTCGGTTAAAAATAAGCATGATATTATGAAGAAGTCGGTTAAAATAAGCATGATATTTTTGAAGAAGTCGGTTAAAAATAAGCATGATATTTTTGAAGAAGTCGGTTAAAAATAAGCATGATATTTTTGAAGAAGTCGGTTAAAAATAAGCATGATATTTTTGAGGAAGTCGGTTAAAAATAAGCATGATATTTTTGAAGAAGTCGGTTAAAAATAAGCATGATATTTCTGAAAATCTTCAGTAGCCAGGAGTCTGAGTTTGGGCCCGGTTGGCAATAGACTCGCCCCCTATAACATGGGGCTTATAACATAACTGGCGAAATGTGGGTGTACTGTAGGTACACCTCTGCCTAACCCTTCGGGGAATACAGGCGTGATGTTGTGTTCTGGAAATCATTGACCACAATAAAACCGAAAAGAATCTATGGCCGAAATCATTGAACTATTAATAGTTTTGCCCAACCTAACGTGTTCAAGCTTAAATCTTCCACTAATTACGCTCAAGAACGAAGAACCTTTAAACAACTAGGCACAGGGAGCCGTATCTTCAAATTCATAAAGGTGAGTGGACACGAATGGCAACACGCTCAATTCGGATTGATTTGGGTGTCATAGCATTGTTGAAGCAGAAAACCCGAGCGAACTTCGACGTCGGATACCGTTACAAATGGAATTAGAACATTTGGTACCATGTTCTGCTCTCGCGAACTAAGAAATGAGACCGAGCACACCCGTATCGTGTCAACACGCCTTTAGACAAGGCCTGTCTCCCACATACCTTATGGGGCACTCCAACGTTTCGTCAGGTTTCACCCGAGAACGTAAACAATATGCGTCGTCATGCAAAATCAATCTTACTGTTCACCATTCAAGGTTGTATTTGTATTGTGACGATATCGGTGCATGACGAAAGAACACGCATTCCGAGTAGTCCGACCCCTTCGATGCGACGTAAGTTATAGTATCTTAGAGAATTGTTTACTAATTAGTTTGTAGGACAAGGTGGCGTTGGACAGCCGTGAAAGTGGTTGATGTTAAGTGAGTTTCAAAGTCCGTGTCTTGTTGTGTGTAAAAGCTTGTCAGTATGTTTGTTGAAATCTCTACGGACATTATACCTCACTTCAAACTCTAGTGTTGATTTAGAATACATTTGAATCTTTGAGCGGGTCATTGGTCTGTTATGAACAGTTCAAGATGTATTGTAAAATTCGCCAGTCGATGTTTATGCCATGGGTCCTTAAATACGAAATTGCAGATTATGTCGGAGTAATCTTACTGAGTAATGATGATTGATTAGTCGAAAAGGTTTTCATGTCTCTCTTACCTGTAACAAGAAAAAACAAACTTAGTGTGAAATGCATTAACAAATTCATAAAAATTATATACAAAGAATAACGCTTCTGAAATTCAGCAGCTGAATACTGGTATTCAGCAGCATTCGGATAGACAGGAAGCCGACCTCAACATAGTTGGGAAAAGGCTTGGCAGATGATGAATGAATGCTTCTGAAACCTTAAAATTTAAATTGATTAAAGATTAAAGTACACATAGCAAAAAAAAAATCGCTTTGTCTGGGAAATCATAAAATGAACAGCAGAGCAAGTTTATTATGCGGGATGCCACCCTCGCAACAACCCCAGAAAAGTAGTCGACTAGTGTAAAATTGACTTAGGAAATTGAATTTCAAGCAATTCAGTAGATAATTGAGTCAAAATGAACGTGTAGAAAGAAATGCAAAACATTTGCGGCAGACGGCTGTCGGTGACATTTTCGCACGGCACAGCGCCGTCGACTAGTGTTGAGTATTAGTTTTCGAGTTTTTTCGGTAATAGGCTCCTAGACTCTAGAATTTTACAAAAACTTGTTTTGAAAGTTCTTTTGTAGTAAACTGTTTATGCCAAATCGGTGAAATCAGCTTGACGTGTGCTGTCAATAGTGCCAACACCTTTTTTATTTTTTGAGGGTGGGAAATCATCAAATGACTTCTCCCGCTCTGGGCGGAGCGGGAGGGCATGTCAGACTTTTGCTGACTAAAACCCACCCGTGTTCCTTCAGTTGCCTGTTGCCAAGGGTCCCAGTATCCCTTTCGGACTTTCCCGCAACCCTGGCAGGGATAGTGCCAAAACCCAGCATCAGCCGATTTATTTTATGCAATCTCACCGTGAAGTAATCTGTCAATCCCTAGATTTTCCTATAGCCTCAAGTATGATGACAGTTCAGTTCAAGCCCACTTCACTTTCCTGTTTCTACCAAAAAGGAGGCTCGACGATTGAAAAAGTTTAGGGGAGGTACGCGAACTATGTCATCATCAGAGATAATGATTTAAAAATATAATTGAATAGTCGTTCACCCCTTAATAAGAATGTTGTGCATGTTATGTGATGTATTTACACAGTATTGAAGACTAGTGATTACCTTATCTATATAATAAGACGAAAATAATTTGCATTTGGAATTTTGAAGAAGTTATTTCCCGAGCTGCAGTTTTCAACGCTTATTACTCATACTTATAGTCAAACTAATAGCAATGGCCTGTCCACCTAGCTTATTACCTAGACAGCCCCAGGCATTATTTATATGATTCCGTACGTGCAACTTTCGCCTGTCACACACAACATATCGAACCTCGTTCAAGCTGTGTCAAAAGTCGATTATAGTAGAAGACTTTTTACATCACTATCGCGGACCGGCTTGACACCAGCGGCTTGTGCCGGCCCGAGCATGGCACGACCGGCCAAGGTTACTGGTACCGCAGTGGCAAGACTACCGCCCGTCACGTTTCAGTTTTAGATGTATGGAAATTGAGGATTAGATTGTTGTAAAGAATATGACTTGGAAGTGTTTCCGGAATGTGTGTCGTTTCGGAAATCCATACTAATATTATAAATTCGAGAGTAACTCTTGTCTGCCTGTATTTATACCATTTCACGCCTAACGGATTTCGATGAGATTTGGCAAGGAGATAGATGTCATCCCGGTGAAGGACATGGCTACTTTTTTATCGACATACCACGCGGGCGAAGCCGTGGGCGGAAGCTAGTAATAAATAACTTAGGATACGTGGTACTATATGTAAAGTTCTTACATGACTTTTTTGTTGCTAAGTTTCATCGATATCAGACACGAATACGATTTTTGTCAGACTTGTTTCAAATTCACGTGTGTTTGCTTTATAGAACGAGATTAAAGGCTCTGTGAAGTTTTCATAGAAATTGTTCCGGCAGAGTCGCGTCGCGCCTGTCTGCGGGAGCCAAACGAAGCAAGAACTTATTTACTTAAGTAGTTATTTATCACAAGTTTTTTTTTGTACATACAGTAAAATACGTAAAGATACGACATAATTATAATATGAGTACAAACTTGTGTCTTACTATTTACATGATAAAACATTTTGTTACTTCTCAAATCTGCTATCATTCATGATAACTTATCAAGTTATCAATGTTATCAATACGACCACATAATCCTACGTTTCGATATTTTATCAGAAATCAATCCGGTTGTTTATGGCAATTATAGTTATCGTCTGCCGTGCAGGTATTTATTTGGATGAAGAGATAAAATGCAAATGCAGAATGAATTAACTGGTTCTAGATAATTCAAATGTAGCACAGGTGTACCCAGGCAATATACTAGATAACTGTAATAGCTGTGAAGTCAACGACAACAAAAAATCTAGCTATGAAAAATACATTTACGTTATGGGGAACTTGGAGGAGCCATGAGAATTGAGAATAATAATATTGGGTCTCCACCTATGCAATTGGCGTTTTTTTCTCACTAATAGAGAACCTCGTCATTTCTATGATTTAAAATATTCATCAATTGCACGGTATTATATCGAATAATGACCATCATAGACTACTACCAATAGTAAAAAAAAACCTTATTACTTATAGTTTTCTTAACATAAATAATACCTTAAAAATTTACTCCTCATTTTGTTAGCAGAAATGACCACAATTTTTTTTTTAACTGAGCCAAAACTTATTTTTGTCGCTTAATCTAAGTGGCCTACGTTATCTTAGTTTTTAAATAATAGTGCATAAAAGTTTTAAAACAGTAGTGTTCATGGTTGTTATATAAATTAAGAAAACGTTAGTATTTAAAATGCAACTTCTTTAAAATTCCACATACAAAACACCAATTTCATAGATGGGGACCTAATATAAAATACAATAGACGTAGATATATTTAGTAACCTATTCCACTTAACTATTCCTCAAGAGTCATAAAAAACCCTGTCAGAAATCAATAATATTATTGTATCACATCAATTATAATAATTATGACACTTTAGCACTCCAATATGTAGATAATTCAATTTCGATAGCACTCGATAAGCAGCTTGACACAATACAAACATTAGATAAAAATATTGAGCAGTGATTGACTGCAGTACTGTCGCCTTTAGTTCCTTTGATTTATCATCATCAATCTATAGCAGTCCACCAGTCGACATAAGTCTATCAAATCGCAGGTCATTTAAATCGACCCTCAGATACTCCCATCAAGGTGCTATCAACCACCCCACGAAGATCGTCGCTCCACCTAGCCTGGGGGCTTTTTTCAACTCTGCGCTTGCCGATTTCCTTGTTAATCAGTACCGCAAATATGTAGGTACTTAGATGTCCACCATCATCTGCCAAGCCTTTTCCCAACTATGTTGGGGTCGACTTCCAGCCTAACCGGATGTAGCTGAATACCAGTATTTTACATGGAGCGACTGCCTATCTGACCTCAACAACCAAGATACTGGGTAACACGATACCCCTTGGTGGTACTGGTTGTCAGACTTTCGGGCTTCTGACGACCCGTAACAACTGTCAAAGATCTAAAAATGACAGCCGAGACCAACGGCTTAACGTGCTTTCCGCGGCACAGATGAGTCTTGGTATGTAAAGATGGTCACCCATCCAAGGACCAACCGCGGCAAGCGTAGCTTAACCTGATTGATCGACCCGTGCGGCTGTTATTTCTTAGCCACAAGCCCCTCCACCAAAAATACCAAGCCTCACAAAGCAAAGAAAAAGCAATAACCCTAAGTATATTGTTAACATTATCATCCAGTTGCTACCAGCCACCCTGCCAAGATTGACGCTCTAGCCTGAGGGCGTCCCACCCCACGACGGAATGCAGAATGTCCTTTGTTTAATAAATCACTACAGCAAAAAATTTCCCCAATTATCTAAAACAAAAAACAAAGCAAAGGAAGATTGTTGACGTCACGTCAGGTAACATCTGATAACAATGTTTGCTAATAAGTCACGGTATTTGGAAGCCAGGCCAACGACACAGAACGGTGCCGGTGCCACAAAACCGAGAGTCACCATGACATTAGGCTTTAGCTTACAGAGTACTGACCGTAAATAATCTGTGGTTTGAATAGCCATTTTTTAATGTACTTTGGAACTTGGATTTTAAAGCCTATAGTTCAAAAAATAGCAATCGTGTTGCTATGTCAGTAAATTTGAAAAAAAAAAGTGGAATAACTAAAACAAACTTTGCTACGCATTGATTGTTTTTGTAATAGGCACTGTGTTTTATTAAAACAGAACTGCCTTATGCAATATCATTACAACATAGAGATATAATTACAGTAGTAATATATAATTATATGCTGGGGGATTTGTTGCGCCACTTCTTCCCAGCTAAAGCACTAGGAAGTGGTGAAGGGCTGGCGTTTTGGGGGACTGTCTTATGTAGTTTTGACGTTCGAAAAGTGCTGATTCTCAGCCTAGTTTGAATAAATGGATTTTGATTTATACTCTAAGTATTACAAGTTCAATGGTTGTTGAAGAAAAAGGTTTCAAAAGCGCTAAGAAAATTGAAGAAAGTGAAAACAAAACTTCAGAAAAGGAGCAGCCAGATTTTGTTCTAATAATAAACACAAATAATAATTCCATCAAGGATACGGAAAAGATAGAGAAAGAATAAGCTGTTAATGGACAAGAGGAAACCAATTGATCTCAATGGTCCGTTTCCTGCCATGATTGGGCGAGGAGTACTATCAACAAAAATATGATAAAACAATAATACCGCAAGCTCGGATTCATTATCAGTCGAATAATTTCGGTTGACCTCGCCGCGTGATCCGCTCCAGTTCGAAACGATTTGGGGAATCCCGATAAAGTGCACGTGAGTATCTATAGAACCAAAATATCTCCTGAATAAAGATTAAAATTAAAATTAAGTATAATAATGTCAGTACCTAATAGATTGCCCGTGACATCGTCCTTTTAGTAGCAGGAAACCACCCCACGGGATCAAAAGTCTTATGTTATTGCAGATCAAACTCGTAGTCTACCTGTGTGCCAAATACGTTCAGCCGCTAAACCCTGATTGAGTAACAAGCAACTTCGAAACATTCGCATTTATTTATAGTATTAGTAAAAGATTAATAAGCAAGAATTCCAAGTCTGCGCCTATCTCTTGACCTCAAGGTCAGGAACGCATCTGTAACCACACGATTCCACCATCGGATAGGCCGTACGCCAATTAAACAAACGCACGTGAACAAACAACGTTTGTCTACAAGCTAACGGTGACCTCGAAGAAAATTGATTCAAATTCGGTATAGGGAAAACCTATAAACAATTAGAATAAAAAAATACTTGACCTTTGAAACACACGAGCGAAATACGATAAACGTATTATGCATCACACAATGCGTATAGCCCGATTCGAACTCAGTCAGTGGTATGTCATTTGAAGAGCCATGCCCAGCAAAAATCAATCTGCCTAGCCTTTTCCCAACTATGTTGGGGTCGGCTTCCAGTCTAACCGGATGCGGCTGAATACCAGTATTTTACATGGAGCGTCTGCCTATCTGACCTCCACAACCCAGTAACTGGGTAATACGACACCATGAGCCATGCCCAGCAATGGACTACTAAAGGCTCATGATGATGTGTCATCTACAGTTGCACAATGTACAAAACGTTTCCTAAGAGACCAGTTCAACGCATGATTATAGTTCCTGGCATTTGAGCTGATGATAACATTAAATGCTTCAGCAGTTAAGTGGATGCCGCACACGTTCCTAATATAATCGTTAGCTCATCTGTTTATGACTACGATACTGCAGAAAGCAATTGGGTAATTGATTTTTCTTCCGCGAGTCATTCTGAAGATGAAGTATCTACTATAATATTATTATTTTCAACTCGGAGCCATGTTCCAATAGATACAAATCCAATCACGATAAAGATAATGTTTTTTCTAAAGCAATGAAAGCTGCCAAATTCGACGAAATAAAGATAAAATATGTTCCCAGTTGGGGAGAATACTATAATTATACTAGTAGAATTGTTTGGATAGGCCATAAACTGTAAGTAATATGCTGTATATAGTGTCGTCTACAGCTCGTCTCGCCTCAGTCAAGGTTAGATATTAAAATCGTACGATCTTCGCACGTATAACGGTAAAGGATTCTAAGAATTTGATACAAAGAAGTGAACAAGTTAGAGATACCGTGTGAACTGCGCAAATATTTCTGGTCAATATGAAAAGATAACGATGTTTGGAGGATTCATCATCGTAATGATGCTAATTTTGACTCGATGAAAGAAATAAAGATTGTGATTGCAATCATAATAATAATAAATAAAAATATACGGTAACTTATCAATGTATTACACGCGTATTAGTCGATAATAATAAATAAGTAATTGATACTGGGTTGGTCTGTCTGAAGGACACATTGATTCATTACTTCGTTGTAATTTCTTGACTTGGATTCGTAATTATCAAACAATCTTTGGAAAATACAAAATACTACGAAGTAAAATGGACCTTAGACATTCACAACATTGATTAAGTAGGTATAACATACCTACATGTATCATATATTAATCGGAACTGGGTGAAAACAAACAACATGTACCTAATATCAACATTTCATATCGCTACTGATATGCCCCATACAAAACTACCGGAGGAGTTCCAAAACATTTTTACCCATGACCACATTATAAATTCTATGCATCAACTCGGCCAAACTTCGCAAGATTGGCCAGTCGAAAGTGATTTCTTCCGCAATGAATCATCTAGATTAAAAAACAACGCTTTCTGTGTGAGTCAAGCAGTCAAGCTAGCTAGTTTTCGAACATTTGGACCACTTGAGCCCCTGTACGATTGTGGTCACTAACTGGTTATTTATAGATTATACAAACGACTTGTAATTGAATATGTGTCACGGGTTTAATACATGGCTGGATGCTACAGTTAGATGTTGTAATTGGATAATAAGAATTATAAAATTAATAAATTTGAAACGAGAACTTGTATGGAAGTCTGGGGATCAGAAATATTGATCCCTGAAGGCCGATAAATGTCACCATATCTGTTTTATAAACCAGAACCTGCCTGCAGTTGTAATATAATGACAGAAAATATAATCTAACGACCACGATTAGTCTAGAGTGCAAAATGATAAGTATCCAACAATCATTACGACATTAAAATCTCAAATGATCAGGGAAAATCGAGTATGTAAATATCCGAAGAAATTCTGATCCATTAAAAGGTCGTAAAAACTCAATTAGGGACCCAAATTTCGTTTACTTTGTAATCAACGCCAATTTCTGTTTGTGTCGCCCAATTTGACTTCAGGCAGTGGATATAAGATTGTTTTATGATACCTCGACTCCGGTTTCGATGTACCCCTTCATCAAATTGTATACCGTTAACATGGAGACATTGAACCTTCAAAATTTGAAAACATCCTTGAGATGAATAATATTAGGAACAGCAAGTAATTTCGCCATAATGTGTTCAAGATTAAACACATGACTGAAGGTACTAACATAGCCTTCCCACTGTTTAGAAACTGATTATCCGATAAAGATAGAAGCGTAGGTGTAACAAACAGTTATACCGCAGAATGGCAATAAAGCAACACGAAAACCTAGACTAGTACATCCGTAATAGACGGTCAGATCCGCATTACATCCATGTTACCACGAATTGGATACAGAAGACCCATCACCATTATGATCAGAAGTTCCACAAAGGCTTTACTGCGGATTAATTAATAAGCCCAGTTTAAACCTGCTGATGTTTGAGCCCCATTTCAGTAGCATTCGGTGACAGCTGTTGCTCAATTTATATGCAGTAACAGACATTTTATAACCAGACCTTCTTAGGGATGATCATATTTCTGATTCAAGATTTGGTTTCTTCTGTCGGGCAATGAACTAAGATTGTGATGCTGGGACCAATTTTAGACCCCTCGATAAAACACGTTCACGTACTTGTTATAGCAAAATCTTAAGGTGTCCAAACATTGCGCGGCAAGAGCGCGCCAGCAACACGCGGCGTTTGCACTTTTGCAGGACACATTTCTGCCGCGCTCTAGTGTAGACTAAACCGAAAAACGTTTGCGCGGCATATATGAGGCACGCCGCGCACTTCAGTTGGCATGAAAGCGGTTGCGTGCATGATGAATGTTTGCAAGAAATGATTGTGCGCGTCAGGTAGACAGAAGCGTTCGCGCGCGGCAGTCGACCAAAAACAGCGCGGCAAGCGCGCACGATTGCCACTCAATGTTTGGACACACCTTAAGGAGCACGCCTTCTGCATTTCATTATAATGTGCGATTACTGTTCGTCTGTCTGCCGATAAACATCTCTTTCGTAATCCAGTATTACCGGTGTACGTAAAAGCACAGCCTCATACATATTCATTCAATCCATAATATTAATAGTAATCGGATTAAAGATACAAGTATTCCGATCCCACGGTACCTTCTGTCGCATATGCAACGCTGCATGACAGTATTTGATTTCGGCAATTAAGATTCGCTGTCGCCTGTTCTTACATGTCAACTATTTAGGTCATAATTAGCATAGTTGTTGCTTAGGTACTTGAATTTGAACTTTGTGCTTGAAAGATTACGTTTTATTATACAATGTCAAGAAATATTGTTGTTTGTTTCATTTGTTAAGAAATCTGATATGAATTATTTGATTAAGAAAAGGTTTTGGAGAGTCGCGAAAGGAATAAAAGGGCGGTTAAGTGACAAACGAAATGAAACGTTAATGGCATCGTAATTAAGCGTTTTATTGTTCTGAGAGCAATCACACTGACTGGGTCAATCACCCACTAGTGATGGCATGTGGGCGTGAGTTAATTTGAAGTGTATACTTACTGTTTAAAAATAAAACGAAATGGATTAAAAAGATTGTTAGAAACTTTTTACGTAAGTACGAATAATTCTTTTAAAGGGAAATAATTCATGGGAATATTTATTTTAAGTACATAATCGCGTGCAGTATTTTTACCTCAAGGTTACATAGGAAAGCACAAAGAATCTCCGCGATGCAAATATTTTCCCTATTTGAATATTGAAACCACTTAATTAATTAATAATTCTTGAAATTCTATTGTTTTATAGAAGTACGTTTCTTGTCACTTGTTCATCGTAAGTATTCGTTACACTTGTACGGTGGGCAATAGAGAAGTTCCTATTGGACAGTTAATGAAGTGTATACACACGGCTACACATCAAGCTATACATTTCCAGTATAAGCTGACCTCACATTGTACGGAAATCCTATACAATGCGAGTTTATGCGAGATACACAATGTACAATTTGGTGCATGGCATGAACCGTGTGCGCTGAGATGTCACGCACGACTCTCAGTGTCTGAAAGTCAAATTGACAAAAAAAACTCCTCAATTTTAAATTCTAAAAGCATCTCATGCCTTTCAGAAACAGTAGTAAGAATCAGCTATCAGTGTTAACATAACACTCATGTTAAATAAGTAATTTGGCCAAAATTACGTCTTCACACAGAATAACTTTGACAGTTCATTATTTACCGGTATGCCCAACAGTTTTGCCGTGCGCGTACCGAACCTTTGTTACTCTGGTGTCAATCGGTCGTCTGCCGGTACTGGGTTTTTCCCATAACGTTCATTTTGCATAACATTGGCGCATGCGAAACATGTTTTGAGGAAGCGTTGACGATAAGCCAATTTACTGGTTGTACATTACTATTCTATTCGTAAAACAATATTAGGAGGAGGATCGGCATTTGATATCATTGGGTTGATTTACATAGTATTTGTCGATATGTAAAATGAAGCTTTTGTACTTTTGTTTGTCCTTATTTTGAACAAAGACTGATACCATAATGATTCTTTTCAAGTAACTAAGAAATCGACAATTGAATCGACAACGTCAATATATTTTTAAGTAACTTTAAATTCTGCAACGGCTGTCATCTCATTTTTCCTTCCTTTTCGGAAAATTAAAACAATTGAACGGATACATTGTTTTGTTTAAGAACATAACAGTAATTAACCAACAAAGACAAACAGTTGAAACTAGTCAATTGTTTTCGCAAATAACATAGGTCTGTTTACGGAAAAATATATAAAATTGTGTAGAGAGGCTTTGTTGTTCCGAGACGAAATATTGCTTGCAACCAATTGGTTCTAGTTATTTAGAATTCTTGGAATTATGGAGAAATATAGAAATATCTCAATCTCTATCTACTTTAAATCTAGGCTGTAGACGCACTGGGCGGTCTAGCCGCGGCGTCACAAGAACTTGCTTGGTGGCATGGGTAGCAGTTGCGTGAACTTAGGCCGAAAAAAAACAGAGCCTTCGATCAACAATAGTGAGATCTCCGATGAGCGCATAAAAAACAACGGCCGGAAAAACAAGACCACAAGTGGTTGGCAACGAGAGTTGAGAACCAGTGTAGGTTGAGTTTCCGTCAGCCTGTGTGAGAATGACGTAAATCTAGTGCTATTGTTGATCGCAGGAGAGAGTCGTTACATTTGTGGTTGCAACCTTAGCATTATTTGAAAAGCTAAACAGAACTATTAAGAAAGCTGTGGCTTCTCAAGGATAGCCTGTCTGTTTTGTCTTTCAACATGGTATAGCCGTCGCAGCTTAACCACCTAGTACGTTACTAGCCTAAGGCAGTTGTCCCACCGCCGCGGCCAGCGAGGGAGCGACTAACTATCGCCTATTTTGTCGCTCAAGAAACGTACAATAGATATACATTCCGTGTAACAAAAGAGATGCATATATTAATAGTTGATCGCTGACTGTTCACACCACCAGCGAGTACTCGCCCCACTAGTTTGTCGCTGAGCTATCAAAGATATAATACTCGCTCAGCGATACTTGCTAAGCGATGCTCGCTTGGCGGTTAGAACTCACGCCGAGAGACCAACCAGCGGTCGACCGAGTGGTGCGAGTAATCGCCCGTCGCACTCGGACACTCGCTGATAGCCCAGCGACAAAACTATCGGAACTACACACTCGCTGCTCGCCAACTCGTTTTCAATTGCTAGCTCTACTCGCTAGCACTACTCGTTAATCGCCGGCGGTGGGACAAGTGCCTAAGAGAATAAAGATACACATGGCAAATTACTGGTTGCCTAACCTTGCTTTACTAAGTCTACTACAATTTGTAAACCGGTATACTAGAAGGGCTGTCCCATATAAGAGGAAAAACCAAGAATCATTTATCAATCTCAAAATTCGCCTGACCTCAGTTGAAAAATATCCTACGTCGTTACAGAATCATTAGTTTATGAGCTTGATGACATTGAAAACGAGACAGCCGCTGTCGGAGATCAATCTATAATGGTACAACTTGACAACGCTACTTATGACGTATTTGTTTCTTAGAAAAAACAACACAGTACTGAGAATGGAGATATTTTCCCACGGCCCTTAGCTTGTTTTTATTGGTCGGATGTTAATAAAAGATATTACTTATTCGGTATTAAACGGTGACAATGGGCAGCCATTTTTTTTTCATCAATCTTGCCTTTCCGAAGTTTGGAGTCGGCTTGGCAAATTGGCATCATAATTTTAAACGCAGAAGGACTGCCATTTGACTTCTAGAAGTCAATTGCTGTTGGGCCCCGATATTCAAACCAAAATTCATTTATTCAAACAAGACTGAGAATCAGCACTTTTCGAACGTCAAAATTACATAAGGACCCCAAAACGCCCTTCACCACTTCCTAGTGCTTTAGCTAGGAAGAAGAAGTGGCGCAACAAACTCCCCAGCAGCACAGCTGTTATAAAACATAATTCTATACAATACTATGCAAAATGATTTACATTATTCCAGTACATACCGGACTTTCGGGGCAGGCGCTTTTTTTTTTTTTTTTGAGGTTGGGATATCATCCAATGACTTCTCCCGCTCTGGGCGGAGCGGAAGGGCGTGTCAGACTTTTACTGACTAAATCCCACCCGTGTTCCTTCAGTTGCCTGTTGCCAAGGTCCCGGTATCCCTTTCGGACTAACCCGCAACCCTGCCAGGCATTTCGGGGCAGGCCTGAGTTTTTTATTTGCAACTTTGGCAATAACAACTAAATCTACGTTCTCTCTGCGAAAACGAGCCACAAATTCAGGTAAACCAGTGAAACTGGTAGTGTAGCCAAGCCCTAATACCAGACGATTTATTCCGTATCGTTAAACTGAAAAGATTAAAGGTAATGTGTCGAGAAACAGTGTTAAAGCTTTCACCAGGCCGTAAACCCGTGGTGATAAAGTCAACTAAGGGCGTATAACCTAAACGCTCTCGTTACTGGGCATTTCACAATTAACCTGCTTTACGACTAGTTGGCCGACGACGGTCAGTTATCAGTGCACCGTATCAGTTTCTTTGGAATTTACAACGAGAACATACTTGCTCAATAGTTTTAAAGCACATTAGTTCTAGTACGCGCGTAGCCAGATGTATGGCCAAACAAGATAAGTATGTAGGCTTTTTTTTTTTAGGTCAAATGACTTCTTTTGCTCTGGGCGGAGCGTGTCAGACTTTTACTGACTAAAACCCACCCTTGTTCCTTCAGTTGCCTGTTGCCAAGGGTCCCGGTATCCCTTTAGGACTTTCCCGCAAGTGTAGGAATCGTGATCGTATTAAGTGCTGTAGTGCTATTCTGTCAAAATCTCCAGAAAAAAGCTTATAATGAGACATCAAGCCCAAGATTATCTTTTCATCGAGAAGAGTTCTATCGGGAGTTCTATCGGTAAATAAATTGAGTTGCAGTTTTAATGATTTTCCTCTTCATTCAGGTGTTAATTTAATACTGTGTGTGGAAACAGTAGTTGTTTGGTTTCAATTTTCCAACCACAATGTACCGTCAATCTTGAATTTGTTTTCTTTATTCATTTGTTTGCATTTTATGTCATAGAAGACATATTTGTAGATTTCTATAAAATAGAAGTGAATGCGATTAAATGGTAGTGAATTCAAATTCGGAACAATGATGGCTGGCACCGACACTGCATAAAAACTTTTTCTTTGACTCATCAGTATTTTGATGTTTTAGGCCTCACAAGGAAAAAGCACGGCTCGATTTAAGAGTGTGTATTGCATCAGGCGTGGCCTAGTGACGCAAGTCCGTTCATGTGTAAAATTCTCCGTTTAACAAGTTAATCTTTTTACCATAATTAACCATGCTTAACGGCATGGAAACTGTGACCACGTTTGGGTGGGACGCTTTTAATTATGACCCATAAAAGCTTGAAAAAATGTTAGACTTGTGAATATTAATGAGGTCGCTAAAGGAATATTAGAAACGGTGGAGATTCTTGCCCATTCTTCTCCATGCGAAACTACCTTTTTTAAGGGGTGACTAGAATTAATTCTATTTTCTTTAAAATTTTGACGTTCAAAAGTGCATTTTATTTGAAATAAATGATTTAAATTCTTAAAATTTTTGTAAGTAGGTACCGTAAAATTTAACTGAACTTACTTACGTAAAAAACAAAATTCAGTACGAGATTATTCATTATTCATACATCTTTTGACATTTCCTGAATCAAACGCTTGCGCACTTTCTTTGTTCAAACCTTGACAAATCAACACATTAACAAAGTGAACAAGATTTTGAAAACATGGCGGGCATTAAATATTACGCGCATATTCCAGTGCACTGTAATCAGAACAGTGGCATTACAACTGGTTTCATTTTGCCCACTTTTGGTAAAACATCTTGTGTTACAATAACACGGTTGACACGACTTGACACGAGTGGTGGCGCGTGCGCAAGTCAAAAACGATGTCTCGGGTAACCGGCCTGTTTATAATTATGATTCTTGAAGCTGTTCAATGTTCATAATGTTGGTACGGTCAATCACACCTGGACTACGACAATCACTCTTAATGTTCCGAAATGAAGACGCTGTCAAAGCCAAACTGTTAACATGTACGGGTGCTTGCCTGTACTTGGAAGAGTGAATCAATGGATTGAATAAATACTGTAATTACTTTACGCGCCTTTGTCTTTTTTCTTATTCGATGAATAGAGCTGGAAACTTCGAATAAGATTCAATGCAATGGGAATTGCATTATGTATTAGTTAATAGAATAACTACGCAGGTATTAAAACTATCAACTATTTTAGATTGTCTGTATGCCAATACCTTTGTTTTAACAATCAGCATATGTGGCCTTTTGCCAGGAAACTCTGAAGAACCAACGTTACTAAAAGATAAAAGTGCAAAAAAATATTGTAAAAAAAATGCTACAAATATAAACATCATCATTAGTACAAACGATCAATTTCCAAGTAATTTCCCATGAGAAAATTAAGTACCACTAAAATATCATTTTAACAAAGTTAAAACTCAGTTTCCAGTTATTAACTTAACGGTAACATTTTAGGTTAATAGCCCATTAATCTTAACCACGATTTTAGTTTTACCTTCATCTTGCCCCTTTTAATTATATTGCCACGGTGAACGCCGCAATGCGGGTATCTTACGAAAACCCCGTGGTTGTATGAAGGTAGACTTGTTTTTAGTCCACGCTTCATTCGATCTTGATTTATTGTAGCATCAATCAATGTATTGTTTTAGTCGATTTCATTCAGATAATTATAATTATGTACATGTTCCCAACCGACTATCAACACATAGTTTTGTTTTATAACTAACGCCCCATGTTTCCCTGAAGGGTTGGGCAACGGTGTAACTATAGTCGGTGCATACACCCACATTTCGCCAGTTTATTTCGAGTCCGACGTAATAGGGGACGAGCCTATTGCCCTTAACCGGGTACAAATCCAGACTCGGGGCTGCGACCTGGGAATCGAGCCCCGAGACCTTATTTATTATTATATTTTATTATTATGTTATTACATTTGCGACCACTAGACCAACGAGGTAGTTTTCTATGCTAACTATCAGACAAAACACAACATACCAAGGGGCGTGACTCGGAAAGCACGTTAAGCCGGTGGTCCCGGCTGTCATTTGTAGATCTTTGACAGTTGAATTACGGGTCGTCAGAAGCCTGGAAGTCTGACAAACAGTTTCACCAAGGGGTATCGTGTTACCCAGTATCTGGGTTGTTGAGGCCAGATAGGCAGTAGCTCGATGTAAAATATTGGTATTCAGCTGCATCCGGTTAGACTGGAAGCCGACCCCAAAATAGTTGGGAAAAGGCTAGGCAGATGATAATCAAGGACTAAGGTATCTTTGGCATAATTTTTAAGAAGAGAGTGTTCCAGTATCATATTGAATCTTGGCCAAATCATGCGAAGTGCAAATAATCTGAACACTTCAGATATTTAAGAATGGTACTTTTAACAACATCTTCAACGGTTTCAATTGCGTCTGAATATTGCGATAAAATAAACTGGATTATTTCGCTTAACGATCTACTTTAGATAAAAGCTTGAAATTGGGAAATTCGAATCGATACTGAAATAATCGAAATAACCGTTTGAAGTTATCTATTAGAATCTAATTGCCTAGTAAAATGTAGTTTAATGTATAAACCCCTTTAGCTTTACAAGCACAAGAAACATATATATATGAAGATATAGAGGCTATGATATTCTTTAATGTTTCCGTAATGACAAAGTGAGATTGCTGCTTTGATGCGCTAAAAGGGAGCAGCCGCCAGGCGGACGTATTATTAGTGTCAACCTGTAATTTCTTGACGTATATCATAAGAACGTACAGACGAAACAAGGAAATCTCGTGCAGGAAACCGCGTCAAGTAAAGAACAAATATTTCAGTAATTCAAACCTCAATCATGGCAATATCAAAATTAATTTCGGTAACATTTCGATTATAAAGATTAACGGCGTCAATTCGCACGCACAAATTACGTCCAACTGGAGATACGAGTTACAAAATCGGCATTTTAATTAAACAGAAATGGCTAGAATGTCACAATATTCTCACGGTGAAACGAAAGTCGATCGGTATCCGCTTTTCTTCCGCCGATCGGTACTCAACAAATAAGGTTATTTAGCGGCTAATGGTCGCCATTTTGAAGATTAATGAGCTTTTAGATAAAACTGGTCACATACTTTAGAAGAGAGATCGCACGTATGATAGCGCAGTCGTATTTTTCTAAATTGGTGACGGGCAATGAGATTATCTAATTTAATTTAGGTCTAACTTATGTTATAAATCCCGAAATGTAAAAACAGAATATTCTTTTACTTTACTACGAAAACTTACAACCAGGGACCGGACAACCCCGCTTAAGAGTTAAGCCTTTGGATAGGGTAACCCGTACATGGGGTAACTCATATCGCAGTGTTACCTTTTGTTCGAGTTACATCCTCGAAACCCAGCGAAATGGTTAACACCTTTATTAAGGTAACTACGTGAAGGGGTTAACCCCCTCAATGACTTAAGCCTTTGAAGAGGTTACCTTCTCGAAAAGCTTTTTTTCGTGTTACCCTGGATTACCTAATAAACTTGAGCTGCATGTAGGTGGGGCGATTTACAAGTCGCTCGGCAAGTCGGTACACGCAAGATTGGCGGACCGCCGAGCGCGGTACGATGTCACGTGCATACGTGGTTATGCAATTTTCAAACTAATATCGATTGTAAACAGTGCATATTACAATGTTAGAGTTGGAATGGCTTACCCTGTTACAGAGTTACAGGGGGTTGAAAGGGTAACCCGTTCGTAACAGGTTAACTACACCCGTTCGAAGGTGTAACATGTATTATAGGGTTTTTTTTTGAAGCGCTTAAAAAAGCCCCTTCAAAAATCCTTTCAACGAGTATCCGGCCGGTCTCTGCTTACAACCAGGGATATCTAGCACATCTTAGTCGTTTAGGGTAGCCCCATCCATCATGACTTTCTTGTTATTGTAACTAATAGGATTACTTCGATGACCATGCTTCTTTTATAACGTATCCGTAATAACCTCAATATCAAATAACCCCCGAATATACGAAAGTTTTAAAACAATATAGTGAAAGACTACGAAAAAGTGTTGGTTCAGGGTACGCCTGTTAAACTTTAAGATAAACGGTCTCGAACACAATTTAAACTTTTGAGAGGTCAACATAGTAAAAGAGGACAATTAATTTGTTCACTAAACGTAGTTCTGAGAAAGACAGAAAAGTTTTCTCATTATTAAACGAAATGTATCTTAATGTTTGTGGATCTTGGCAGTCAGAACATAGACAACATAAGTACATAGACAACATGTCGCAATTTCCGACCAGATGCCAGTTTATATTTGTATTGTTTGCCGATGGGTACTTAAGTAAATGATACATCAATGTTGGGATTATTACAGTCATGGTAAAATCATGGAATATTGGTCTAATCTATCATAAAAATAACCCCTGCAATCAGCCTGGGTGCGCGTTTAGCCGTCTAGCCAAGTAGCAAGGGACCCGTTTGCCGAAGGACGTCAATAAAATTTCATATAAGTCCCTAAAGCCTTTCCTGACGGGATCATGAACTATATAATAGATATGACGGATACCCTCACATAAAGGCTTTAGAGAAACCCCAAGCAGTTACGGCGGCAGTTTGCGTCACACATGCTCGAAGTTGCGTTGCGTCCAAACGGATACGATTGGCCTTAGCTCACAGACGTGGATGTCCTATTTCGTGCGTACGTAATACGGACACAAAAAGTATTACTTCACAAGGCTGAAAATCATTTTGATCTAAATCTATGTATAGGCAACGGATGGAAAGGTGTGGAAGAATTTTTTGGAGTCTTAGAATATGGTAGAAAAAGCAACGTGTTATTCAATCATCATCAACTAAATGAACACTACCTCAACTGCATATCCTACTAATCCTACTAATATTATAAACGCGAAAGTTTGTAAGTATGGATGGATGGATATTTGTTACTCTTTCACGTAAAAACTACTGAATGGATTTGGATAAAATTTGCAAACAGATAGTTTATAACCTGGATTAACACATAGGATACTTTTTATCCCGATATTCCCACGGGATCGAGACTTACGCGGGTGAAACCGCGGGGCGCAGCTAGTATAATTATACAAGCCAAAGTTTTCGTTCACAAAGCCTATCGATACCGAGAATCGATACGCACTCGGTAATCGGTAATGTTTTAACACACGTCTCAGCTCCATTACGAAACTCATTGAAGTCAGGTCGCATCAAATGTCAGAGTCGTAATAACCAGCTGTACCCTCAATCATTACCACGTCACTCTCAATACCACATGTGGCTCGGAAACCATAAAGAGCATTCAGAATTAATATTATTTTAACAAAATACCGCAGGTCTGAATTTGGCACGATCAATTATAAGCGGCTTTATGTATTTCAATAACAACTTGACAAGTGAAAGTTTAACACAGTTTTTGTAATTGTGGCATTCTTTTCAGAGTTGACAAAATACCTGAATTGCAGAAATCTCATGTTTCTTTTCGCAATTAAAAAGGTGTACAGCCTACAGTTAAGTTATACGAAAGCTTATTTGTGTTCGAATCCTCACCAATGCGAAAATGTCGGTCTGTGGTACACGAAATACTTGACCTTCTCATTGACATCGATTGCTGTTGATAGCACTGGTCACATCCGCTACATCCGTGCAAAGTTTAATTTTCAGGTCAGACTACATGTCATTGGAAGAAACATCAGTTCAGGAGCACCCGGGATTTGAATAGGTATAATTATAATTTGGCTATTTTTTGTGGGTTGGAAATCATCAAATGACTTATCCCGCCCAGAGCGGGGAGGGCGTGTCAAACTTTTACTGACTATAACCCACCCGTGTTCCTTCAGTTGTCTGTTGCTTGTTGTGGTATTAGCTATGGTTTTAAATGACATTAAACAGTTGTCATCCAGACTCGTTTTTCATTACATCACATGGTGACAGCGGTAAATTAATATATTTAATTTAATTGGTTTGTGGAGTGGATTTTGTGGTGCGCGATGGAACACGCGCGACCACCAACAGAACTATGTCTGGAGGGCAGCTCCGTCAGCCGGGCTGACGCATGGCGGCGTTGGAGGTCGCAGTTTTTGCTATTTTTGAAGGCATCGGGGGTGCTTAAAGAAGAACCGGGTATTCAAGCCAGCTTAATGATAAATTTAATCGGACCTGAGGGGTTTGAAGTCTTTGAGACATTTTCTTTTGACAAGGAGAGCGATAGGGATGATGTCAAACTATTGCTTACGAAATTTGATGAATATTTTGGAGTCAAACAAAATATCACATTAGCAAGGTACAATTTTTTTACAAGGGGTCAGGAAGAAGGAGAATCCATAGATCAGTATGTTACGGTATTGCGATTACTGAGCAAAAATTGTAAATTCAAGGATTTGGAAGAGGAGTTGATCCGCGACCGTATTGTTTGTGGGATACAGAGTACTGGAGCAAGAGATCGCTTATTGAGAGCAGAAGACCTGACGTTGGAAAAAGCTATTAAAATTGTCCAGGTTGACCAAATTTCAATAGATAATCGACGTTTATTGGAGACGCGTGGTGCTGGTACTTCTGGATTGGTACAGGTCGATGCAGTTGGTGTGCGCGATGTAGGCGGCCGCGGTGGGCGCGGTGGCTGGCGCGGCAGCGGACGTCGACAAGGGCGCGGTGTGGCTAGTGTTTCTGCTGGTTCCAACACAGCCCGAAAAGTTCATTCAAGTGAGGCCGGAAATTGTCTCAGGTGCGGTGGTCAATGCAATGAACCCAGTCTATGTCCGGCTATTTCTGTGCAGTGTTATGTGTGCGAAAATTATGGACATTTTGCGAGAATGTGCAAGTTGAAAAAAGGAGTTAAGGAAATGTACGATATAGGTTTAACTGAAGAAAAAAGCAATGAAGAAGATAATTGTGAGTCATTTTTTATATCAGTTTTGTACAATGTCTCAGAGATTAACTCGGAGGATTGGTATGAAACACTCCAAGGGAAGTGCGGATCTGAAAAATTTAAATTAGATACAGGAGCTGACATTAATGTTTTATCGTATAGTCGATTTTTGTTGTTAGGCTATGATAGTGACCTAATTGGTGGCAAGCAAGGTGTTAGATTGCAATCTTATAGTGGTGATTTTATTCCTATAAAAGGTATTTGCAAATTGAAATGGTGGTATAAGGGTGTTTTGTATGAATTAAAATTTGCAATTGCGGTTAGTGATTGTCAGAGTGTGCTGGGGTTGCAAGCTTGTCTAACTTTAGGATTAATTAAAAGAGTTCATAATATAAATCTTACAGATTATCAAGATTTGTTTAATGGGTTAGGCTGTTTGCCAGGTGACTATCACATTGTTGTAGATAAAACTGTGATGCCGGTGGTTTGTGCAACTCGTAAGGTACCATTAGGAGTTCGCGATAAGTTACAAGATGAGTTAAATAGAATGATTGATTTAGGTGTCATTAGGAAAGTGAGTCATCCAACTCCATGGGTGAATTCATTGGTGATTGTTGCTAAGAAAAATGGGCAGTTGCGTATATGTTTAGACCCGAGGCCGCTTAATAAGGCGATACAGCGTGCACATTTTCAACTGCCAACAATAAATGAATTGGCTACTAAGTTTTGTGGTGCTAAGTATTTCTCCGTTTTAGACGCATTTTCAGGGTTTTGGTCGGTAAAACTGGATAATGCAAGTGCAGACTTATGTACATTCAGTACACCGTTTGGGCGATATCAATATTAGCGATTGCCATTTGGTCTTAATTGTGCACCTGAAGTGTTTCATGCGAAAATCAAGCAATTACTGGAAGGCCTAGAAGGGGTAGATTCGTTTATCGACGATATCATTTGTTGGGGAAGGAATAAAGACGAACACGATCTGCGTTTGAAAGAGTTGTTAAACAGGGCACGGGAAATTAATTTAAAATTCAACAAAGATAAATGTCGTATATGTGTTGAGGAAGTAAATTATTTGGGTCATATTTTTAACAAAGATGGAATGAAAATTGATTCTGAGAAAGTAAGAGCGATAAATAATATGCCGGAACCCATGGATCGGAAAAGTTTAGAAAGGTTTTTAGGGGCTGTAAATTATCTTTCTAAATTTATACCTAATTACTCAGAACATATTTTTCCCCTGACCAGATTGTTAAAAAAAGATATGACTTGGTGTTGGGAAGTTGGTCATAAAGAGGCATTCAATGAACTAAAAGAATTGATATGTAAGGCACCAGTTCTTTCTCTATTCAAGGTTAGTAGTCCGGTGGTGTTGTCAGTGGACGCGAGCAGCGTGGAACTGGGCGCCGTGCTCATGCAGGAGGGGCGTCCAGTAGAGTACGCGTCACGCACGCTCACTGATACACAACAAAGATACGCACAAATAGAAAAGGAAATGTTGGCAATAGTATTTGCTTGTGAAAAGTTTCATCAGTATATATACGGAAAAAGTTGTGTGGTCATCGAATCGGACCATAAACCTCTGGAAAGCATTTTTAGAAAGTCTCTAGACTCAGTCCCAGCTCGCTTGCAGCGAATGATGTTGAAGGTTCAAGCTTATGAGTTGGTGGTCACTTATAAGCCTGGGAAGTATATGTACATACCCGATACATTATCGCGAGCACCTCTTCCGGATTTGTATGATGATAATATTAGCAGGGCTATACTATGTCAAATTAAAATGGTAGTCAATAATGTACCTATGTCGCAGAATAAGTTTACTCTCGTTAAGCGGGAAACTCGTAAGGATGAGTGCTTAAAATTGTTGCTTGAATATATTAATCAAGGGTGGCCTAATAAGTTTAACATACACAAAGGTTTAAGATACTTTTGGTCTTTAAGAGATGAACTGTACTGTGTAGATGGTGTAATATTTAAAGACAAACAGGTTTTGATACCACATTCTATGCAAAGGGATATGTTAAAGCTTATTCACGAAGGGCATTTAGGGATTGATCGTTGTAAGAGACGTGCTCGTGAAGTAATATTTTGGCCGGGTATAACAAGAGATATTGAGGATTATGTGAGAAGATGTAAAATATGTCAAGAAACAGCAAACAAACCGTGTAGGGAACCTATGATTCCGGTAGCTATACCAGAATTACCATGGAATAAAATTGGGACAGATATATTTGAGTATGGAAAGCAAAGTTATTTAATATTAATTGATTATTATTCTGGTTTTATTGAGGTTGCATATTTGAAAGACACTTCGTCAAACTCAGTAATATGTATAATGAAAGACAATTTTGCGCGGTATGGTATACCGGATACGGTCATCAGTGACAATGGTCCACAATATTCTTGTCGTAATTTTAATAAATTTGCTTTAGAATGGGGTTTTAAACACGTTACTTCATCTCCCTATTATGCTCAGTCTAATGGTAAGAGTGAAAGGGCAGTTCAAACCATTAAAAATATATTGAAAAAATCAATAGATAGTAAATCGGACTTTTATTTAAATTTGCTAAGTTACAGGAATACACCGCGGGAAAATTTGAATTCTCCTGCACAGTTAATGATGGGCCGGCGTTTAAATTGTAGACTACCAGTCCATCCAGATTTATTGAAACAAACAAATGGTGATAACCTACAACATAAAAAAATATTGGAAAAACAAATCAAAATTAAAAGTTACTATGATCAGCATTGTAAACCGCTACCTGAGTTGAATGTGGGTGACGAGGTTATAATGTTAGGAAACGCAAATAAAAGAAGCCGTGGTAAAATAATTGGAAAAGCGTCGACTCCACGTTCTTATATTGTTAAAAACAAAAAAGGGATTTATCGCCGTAATCGTCGACATTTGATAAGACCGGTAAAGGATCCAGCCGACAATATTTTGTCTGACATTGATGATGAGTATTTTTCGGGGGATGATAGGGATGATGATTATGTGCCAAGTACTGAAATAAATGTATCGTCATCTTACTCGCCACCTCATACCCGCAGTAAGACTTAACACATTGTATACTTACGTATTTTATAATGTAGAACTAATTGTTATATCTTTACTTATGTGGAATTATTGGATTTTAAGTTTGTGTTTTATTATTATTTCATCTTACTTAAGGGGAAGGTGTTGTGGTATTAGCTATGGTTTTAAATGACATTAAACAGTTGTCATCCAGACTCGTTTTTCATTACATCACAAGGGCACCGGTATCCCCTTCGGAGTTTCCTGAAATCTTGGCAGTGGCTACAACCCCTCACTTGGCTTCTTTATTCATCATTGACGATATCGTTAAAAAACGCACGGATCCGGGAATTATGGCTGAAGATAGGGGGGAGGCGTAAACCCAGCAGTGGGTGATATCGGGCCTAAACAAATAAGAAATATAGCTCAAAAACACCAAATATTATCGAAAGCTTTATCATGTCATATATTAGAAGTATTTACTTTTTTAGTCTAACAAGGTGCGTATAAATAAATCCTCAAGGCTGATGGTGAAGGATGTGAATCTTGTGAAACAACGGATACGCGGAGGAGATTGAAAGGAAACAAGGCCGTGACATACAGACAAGGTTATGTAGAAATGAGAAATGTTAGCGTTATGTTATGAAATTAGAGGCAAATAGAAATTTTTTGTTGTTTAGTCTACCCCAAATTGCTTAGCATGATCCTCCGTTATGCCGAAGCTACTGCAGCATTCATTTTGAAATAAATATAATTGTGTTAAAGTTGAGGACTGATGCTAGGTCCTATGTTTGGCGAAAACACGGTTCTCGATAGAAAAAAAAACCAAAGTTAAGTTACCTCTAAATCGAACTATAAACCGCTGGTATTCAAAAAAAGACTTCAAATTAGATCATGAAACTTTGCATAATAACTTTATTTTTTATTACCATTATTTTCACAGTAAAATGTAAATAGCAATTACTTAATCTATTCCAGGCTTGAGAGGCGCCAGCACCCCACTCCGTCTCGCTCTCACTCAGGCCGCGAGTAGTATGGTGCGAGCGAGATAAAATCTGAGTTTTTGGGACGTCCGGTGGCGGTATCGTGGGTAGGACCTGGATGAGACGGGCAAGGGAGCGCGTCAATTGGCACACGCAGTTTTTATGAAAAATTCATGTAACTAACTAAAATATCCAGACCGGAAATTCTTAGATTACTTAAATATTACTTTCTTCTTATAGGTACATGCTAAACTACCTCATTTACTACCTTTTTTATAGTTTCCATAGCTGTACTGATGACCAAATAAGGAAACATTGGATTTGTAAACACAACTTCCAAAAGCGCCGCGTAACATCAAAAAGCGGAAATGAGAATCCGTTCAAAATGTTGCCCAGAAATGTGCGATTACGGTGGAAATCCGTATTTACGTTTAATATCGTCCAATTACGTGGCAGCTACGATGACAGGAAGCTTTCAGCTGATTGGATGGTGTAAAAGGGTTAGCGCCCCATCCGTGGGGGCGAGGTAAACTGAGGGGAGATTGAAATATTGGAATTTTCACCTCTCAGATTGTTGAACTATTTCTTGGCTATGAAACCGACGATTCGGAATCTTACTCGCGTGTTTTTATTTTTTAAAGATTCTTTAAGGCTATTGGGTTGATTTCGCGGTTTTTACACTTCATTATTATGAGATTTTCAATGATTCCTTGACTAATCCATACTAATATTATAAATTCGAAAGTAACTCACGCCTAAACCACTGAACGGATTTCGACAAAATTTGGCAAGGAGATAGATAGCATCCTGGGTAAGGACATAGGCTAGTTTTTTTAGTCGACATACCACGCGGGCGAAGCTGCGGAGGGAAGCTAGTTAAATGTAGCCCTGTCTGTTTTTATTTACCGCAATGTTATGCAAATATCGCAGTTATGAATAACACAAGATAAATGCGATTTTTTTTTTTATCCCCGTCAAAAATTCAACAAATTGAAAGAGGCTTTATTTCTCGAAGCTGTTTTCTATTCCGGACACGTAGTTAGATTCGACTAGACAAAACAACCAGGAGGCTAGCTTATATTGCACTATTATGTAGGTAGAAACGAAGGCTAGTAATTTGTTGATTGTGCACTTACAAACCCTATTCAACACTTTAGTTCTACGTGCTTTCAGATCTATTTATTACTATTGACTCGCCCTCTGCTTCGCATGGCTTTTACGACGTGACACATCATCGAGAATTCTTAATAATGCATTATACACATAAACCTTCCGGAATAAATTCTCTAAACGGTGGCGAAAACCTCATCAAAATCTGTTGCGTGGTTCAGAAGAACAACGCGGACATATAGACAAACACGAAAAGCGAGTTTAATTTATAATATGTACTAGCTTCCGTCCGCGGCTTCGCCCGCGTGGTATATCGATAAAAAGGAGCCTATATCCTTCCCCGGGATGCCATCTATCTCCTTGCCAAATTTTATCGAAATCCGTTCTGTGTTTTAGGCGTGGAAAGGTAACATACATACATACAGACAGGGTTACTTTCGAATTTATAATATTAGTATGGATATAGATTTAAGAGTATTTTAACGTAAACATTAAAGCCTTTATTTAATAAAAACACTCAATCAAGAACGATTAACGTCTGTTTAGCCATACATATTGTAAGTAAATAACGAGCCTGTCGCTTATTTCGCGTTTATTACTAATAGGGTTAGTGACATTTGATATGTAACCTTTGTTTAAAAGCACGGATCGACAAACTTAAGGTTATTTCAATATTTGCGACAGAATTTATCAAATTAAATACACACAAGAGAGTTTAAGTACCCGTAATTAAATTGCGGATTTACGCAAATCAAACTTGTGGTCATGTCTACACAGCAGATGTTCATTATTAGATTTATTAGTATTATTATTGATTTTATGACTATGCCGCGTTATAAATGACATACCTACTTGTAACTATGAATGTATGCGCCTGCAGGCGTAGCATGGCGCTTTCTATCTCTACGAAGAATAGACATAGCTTTTTCTATACAAATTGACAATTCGTTTCTTTATTTTTGACATCCACCGTATAAATCTTTCTACAATCTGTCATTTTGTCTTTCATTTCTAACGATCTTTGTTTAGGTCTTTTTATATGTAGACTATTTCGGAAGAAAGTTTTCTATCCTTACTGTCAAAATCACACTGACAACCGATAAATCCTATGATAAAACAAAGAATTCTGAGTCGAATTATGTAAAAGAGTGAATTTCGTAAAAAGGGCAGTTGACTCTTTCTATTTTGCTGCCGTCTCGTTTTGTCTACTGTCTACAGGAAACGTCATTTTTGTCTACTCTTCCGTCGACAAAACGGTGCTCATGCTACACCTGCTGGACATCGTCTGTGCGATTAGTAATTAAAGAATTAAATGACAATTAAATCTGCAATTTTTATAGCGCCATTAATTTTTATTATAACCTTTTTCCATATTTGGAAATGTTACAGATTAAGATGTCCTTACTCATCTGGGAACTTTATAATCACAAGATTCTTAACGTGATTATTCGTACACGTGATTGCGACGAAAATATGTCGCGTTGACGCAGCGTGCTTCGGCTACACTTCGCGTTATCGCGAACTTTTCTTCGAGCGCTCTCTGTTGCTCAGCGAGTAATCGAGGGGTGTGCGAGAGAGATCGCACAAAGAAAAGTTCGCGATAACGCGAAGTGTAGCCGTAGCATTAGAAATACGTTAGAGCTGCGTATACGCCTTCGTTGAACCAACGCTAAATCGAAGGTTGCGGTAACTTTTAGTACCTAGAATACACTATAGTAATAATTTATTATAACATTTCTGTTCGATAGAATTTTAGATGAAAAAAAAAAAGCTGTTGGTAAGTTCTGTTTTAATAACTTTATGAAAAAGAATAGAAAAACAGATAAGTGTTACTACGCTTGCACAATAATCCAACCGGTAAGTGAATGCGACAAAAACTGCGTACAAATATAATTTGTTGAATTGTGTAAATCGTATGAAAAGAGGTCACAGACCCTAGAGCAGGCGGAATGACACTCGTGGCCCAGTTCCCTTCAGTAATTAAATGTACTATGTTAGGTAAGTTATAGCCTGTCCACTCTGACGCGGCCCACCAAAGCTCGGAACCGGTTTAAAAAAATAAGGTTATAACCGGTTCATTTCGGTTTTCATCCGAACTTTTCTAAAGAACGCGAATGTTTGGAGAACTTTATTTTAACCTAAATTAACCGGTTTAATCGACGAGCGGCATGTCAGTAAAACCTTTGCAACTTGTGACTACTTGTGATGCCGCTAAACCGGTAAATTCGTAAAAAACTTTATCTAATACTTATACCGGTTTTAAAAAACCGCGTATATGTGCCCCACTACTGCATTTTACGTACACGGCGGCGCGAGTCGTATTTCAGAGTGGACAACTAGATGATAAATAATTGTTTGTACCTATTTTAATTATGTACCTACTATTTTTATTTGATTGTATACTGGCAGATAAGGAGAGAGGCTGATGTTTAAACGACACAAATTTGTTTTATTAAAGAATTGAATCAGCTGCGGTTTTTATAGATATCTCAGTGCATATGGGCTTGAAAATATCTGCTCAGAGGGGTGCATTATACGGCGGTGGCGTCAGGCTCGGCGGCCTAAATCTTGGTTGGAAAACGTGATGCCTACAAGTATGAAGATTTGCTAGTATCCCCCAAATTAACATCGATTACATTAGCTCACTTTTAAACAACCCCATTAAAGTAATCAATAAAAGGTGTTCATTAAGAGTCCAATTAACTACAGTTTCAAGAAGTGTCAATTATGCAGTCTCCAAAAGGTGAGATAAATTCCGATTGACATCTGCTGCTTTGGCGCCATTTAAAGCATACAATAGTGAATACCAGTAACTTATAAGGTAGTAAATAATTACAGGTGTTAAGTAATTATTACACCATACTTGAAAAAAGACAAAATGATGTGCGCAAGTTTTTGATCATAGCTATGTAGGCGAGTCTATAAAAAGAGAATGTACAGTCATGTCAAACTCTTGCATAAGAGTCATTGAATATTAAAATTATGAATATTCAGATAGAAAATCAAAGACGTACATCTGGATAGGTGTATGCAGGTTTAATTCATTCATTAACTAAGTACCTAGATGGAATTAAATAAGTATGATATCAGCACTTTATCCTTCTTTTGTTTTCTTGTTCTGAGAATAATAAAAATTGGTGGTGATGATGGTTTTTTCAACAACCATCTAACTATCTAATCTAACTAATATTATAAACGCGAAAGTTTGTAAGTATGGATGGATGGATGTTTGTTACTCTTTCACGTAAAAACTACTGAATGGATTTGGATGAAATTTGGCAAACAGATAGTTTATAACCTGGATTAACACATAGGATACTTTTTATCCCGATATTCCCACGGGATCGAGACTTACGGGGGTGAAACCGCGGGGCGCAGCTAGTACCTAATAAAGTTTGTGAAAAGAATAGCTGGCCAAATGAAATATATGCTCAGCATTTAATTTCTAATAGCTGAGGCTCAAGCCTTCTCTTCATGAGAGAACTAGCATTTGCCCGCGCCTTCGCCCGCGTGAAGGTCGGAAATTATCCCAAGGAAAAGTGAAGAAAGAAAATTGTTTATCCTGCACAAAAAAAAACAGGCTAAAGCTCTTAGTCGGCATGATTTTTCTGCCAACAGTCATCATCATATTTTAGCCAATTTACACACAACCATAATGAATCACTCCATCCATTGGTGAAAACTATATGAAAATCCATTCCGTAGTTTTTGAGTTTATCAGACACGCAGCGGGAGGACTTCATTTCATATGTAGTGAAGGTTTCGCTGGTTTCAAAGTCCACCAAATGAGTTTGTAACGGGTTCATAAAATGGAAATTATTTAACAATCTGTCTAAAATAGCTTACAAACACACCTTATATTCTAGCCAGACAAAAGCAGAAAGTTAAACAAAATTATCATGTTAGGGCTTGTCCGAAATTGATAAAAATTGTTTCAAATTGGGCAACGACAGCTGTCAGAAAAGTTATCAATCAGTCAATAGAGTTATCTATTGGAATGTGGACGGTTTCCCATTTGATAACACAGCTGTAGACGTGACCTTGGGCTTACATTCAAGGATATTTGGCAACTGATAATGATATAGGTTAATGACATTATTAAAAAGATATCTAAGATAGCCACATGGAAGTATTTTTCTTTTGTTTGAATACACCAAGACAAAGGACAAAAAGGTTGATACGAGTAACTCAAAATATTCTCAATAGTTCAAGGTTCAAGAGTTTTTAGATGAAGAGTTAGTTTAATTCCATTTTTCTATGCCTATAGTGGAAAAAGGGATTATAGTTAGTAGAAACTCTGCGCCTAAGACGATCCACTGTTCAGTCAGTGGATCGTCTTAGGGGCAGAGTTACTGACATAACCATTTGTCCTGGCAAAGATAGAAGTACTATGCGAATAATTTTATAAATTCTTACAGCTACCAGCCCTGTTCCCTCTAGAATACAAAGTAACAGACTTCATATTGAGAGCATACAAATGATTATTTGTGAATATAATGATGTGCTGATAGGTCACACATACAAGCTTACCGCGTTGAAAAGAGGTCTAAAACAATGTAGGTTAACACTAAATAACCTACAACAGTGACATTTACAGTTTGTTGTTCTAATGAAAAACAAAATTGTTTGAACACAGTTTTAGTACTTAAGTAATTATAAAATAATAAATATCTATTTGATCTCCAAACTTTCCAAGTTTAAAAAAAATAATTTGATGTCATAAAACAACTTACCATTAGAGCTCTTGAGGTCTCTGTGGATGAGGGACATTGGCGCACCAACGTGAAGATACGCCATACCCTGTGCCACCTGGATGGCCCAGTCCACCAGGATATCCGGCCGAATCTTCCGACCCGACAGCACCCGGTTCAGCGGCCCGCCGCGGGCGTACTCCATCACCAGACAAAAGTTTGGCTCCCCCAAACAAACACCCTTCAAGGACACTATATTCTCATGCTGCAGCACCCAGAACAGTCTCGCCTCTTGCAACACACTCTCTTTTATAACATCGATGTCTTCGTTCGCGTCCTGACGCGCCGCCTTCACCGCCACCACCTCACCGTTCCAGTACCCGCGGTACACTTTCCCGAAGCCGCCCACACCGATCACTTCCTCCAGCTTCAGCTCGGAGAACGACACGCGCGGCGGCTCCACGGCCAGAGGGTCTTCCTCCGTCACGTACACGGCAGGGAATATACCGACGCGGTCGCCGATCTTTCCCGTCCACCAGCCTTCATCCCCCGAGATGTTGGCGTCCTTCGACAGCACCTCGACGATCTCGCCGCGGCGCAGGGAGAGCTCGTCCTCTCCCTGCGCCACATAGTCGTACACGGCGGTGAACAGAGCGAGTGGCGGGCGTTCGCTGTCGGCCGCCATGGCCGCGCGGCCGGCCGCTGGCCGCGGCGGCATCACCCCGGCCGCGCCCCCATCGCGCCTCTCCTCCTCACTCACGCACCCCGACACTGCTGCAGCCGCCGCCCACCACAGCACATAACGCTACACACGACAAAACAACGCTTTTGGTTATGATCACCGTATTATTCCGCCATCTTTGTTTCTAACATCGATCATGGCGGTGTTGTATCAAAGCGAGCACCGTTTTATAATCACTAATGTGTTGTAACACGCGCGACGTTACGTTTCGAGGAGATACGAGAGGCGTCTTCGCTGCGATAAAGTTAATTATTTTCCATTCATCTATCACGTTATTTGATAGACGGACGAAATGACAACCATACCGTAGCGAAGTCAGTGACAAACTGACATTTAGTGTTGCTAGGTACTAAATATACAAATAGCATGCTTGCAAGTGGTAAAAATAGTGCCATAAAAAATATTTTGCACAAAATTTATTTTATTCTGTCAATTAATTAGTAAAGCGAGCAATATATTCCTGCTTTTTAGGTGGTACCAATTTATTAATTGTTTTCTTAACAAACATGTCGTTTAGGGTTCACAAAACCATATGATCAGTTTTAGTTTTAATGCCAAACTTGAGATGGCGCTGTTCACAAGGATATCCAACATAATGGTAGTGTTTCGCACCGCCATCTAATGTAACTATTGCGTAGTTTTGAAGGAACATTACAAAGGAGCTCCAGCAGTCAGTTTTTGGAAAGTTCAGTTTAAAATTTTGTTGAGTATAAAATAATATTTATTTATTGTATTTTACTCCAAATTATTTTAATTGCGACATAGTTCACGGTAATTTCACAATGACACTCAAGCGGTCCCATGGTGTAATGGTTAGCACTCTGGACTTTGAATCCAGCGATCCGAGTTCAAATCTCGGTGGGACCTTGCGATAAACTACGTTTTGGATTTTTTAACCATTTAAATCTTTCTTATTATCTTTTTTGTCAGTATTAATGTTAACTTTATAATAATATTAAAATGACTAAAAGCGGGCGCAATCCGTATTGATAAAAACGGGGAAAATAGAACGATAGTCTGTGGGAGTCTGAAGGGATGCTGGGTAGGGAGCATTATTGATCGCGCGAAAATGGGATAGTCGTATCCATTCGCGGCGACCACCCAGCCCGCGGACGTGGGACCGGTTTTTCACTCTCAAAAACACGTTGATACGCTTTAAATATTAGATTAATAACCGAATAAACATCTAAAATACTTCAATTTACGTTCACGTGAATAATAAAATGTACTAAACATTTAGGGAGTGTGATAAACCGATCGCGTTTACTCTAAACACCATACCGTGACTTGTCACAGTGAAAATGCTCTGAAATTCGCCTATACCTCGACAATACGCTGAAATCATGTGAAATTACGTTAACACAGACTTTTAATAAATTGTGATAATAATTATTTAGATGTCCGAGCAGTGTATAAGTTTGTAACGAGTGAGAATCAAAAATAATAATGGCCGATTTACTATCTCCCGGTTAGAATTTAAAAAATAATGTGGAAAATAATAAAAATGAATAGTTGTTCAAAAAGTGGGCTGTGTCTGAAGTGGCGTTGGCGTAAACGTTGGCATGAAATTAAAAAAATAATCATTGATTCTTACGACGGGGGCGTGAATTGGTCTTTTTCATAGCTATTTTGTGTTTAGACATAGTAAATAATTTAATAATAAAGCAAAATGAATACTTTTAACGCACCAACTACGCAGATAAATGCGATTGATAAAATGACAACGGTGAAATGCAAATCTGTTGACCTAGAAGGCTATGTTATTATAGTAGTGCAAACGAAGGATAATAAGATAAAGTTATACGGTAAGTGAGAAGCTTTCTTTGTGAATTTAATTATTTCAGTAATTTGTTAGCATTTGCTAAAACATTTTCAAGATTTTCTACAGTGTTTTCCTGACGTTCTCAGTCCCAAAATTCTGTCGTGAATGCGTAAAAATTTCTATAAATATCTGTCTATTATGCTGATTGTAATAATCAATATCATTCCTGTATATTTTTGCTAATGATTTCAGTGATAAACCTTTATAGTTCGTTAGTGGCACTAGCATGATAGATACAATTCAGTTGAAGTTCTTCAGGTTTTCGTTTTCAGTCGATCCTGGGTTCGCAAATGGTATCAAACTCACATTCCAAGTAGACCTACGCTATTCCGTTTTTTTTTCGATGTAGACGAATAGTCTATGAGTCTATATAAATCAGTAAATAATTACCAAAGTCAGTACCTACCTAATGAGTTCCAACCTATTGAAAACCTTTTTTGTTTATTTTCGAATTAAAATTGAAATGATTATTTTACAGTTTTGACCTGCCATAACTTCTGCTCCTAGTAAATAACCTACCTACATGTTTATGAGTGAATATGGCTTTACTCATGTGCATACTTCGGGCATGCTCGACTTATTTCGTACTCGGCTGAGCCCTTTTTCCTGGGCTCTAGTAGAAGCGAGGTCACGAGCTGACTTACCAGGCCTCTCGGTTCGAAGGGATTAAATTAGCATAGTGTGTGACCACAAACCCGATCTACTTATTCTGTAAAAATCTCACCGTGAAAGAAGTCAACTGTCATTCCACCAGAGGGCCAATTCTCTTACGTTCACATTCAAGTCGCAATCTGTCAAACTTGTTAAAAATGTTGGTAAATTGATGTTTTTTTTGACAGATTGCGAATAAGATGCGAATGTGAACGTTCATATAAATAAGGGATTTGCCCCGCAGATGCTAGCATCTGCGGGGCAATGACAATCCCTCCAATTAAGTGACAATCCCTAGGGATTGTCACTTAATGACAGCTCTGTCCGAGCTCTAAGTTTTCACGGTGAGACTTTTACAGAATAGATACTTAAATCAAACAGTTCAAGGATGGTTATTGATGATCATATAAAGGAGGTTTGTTAGAAAGCGCTTTTGCCTACGTATACGGACTTACCTACAGGAAACCAGGTTTTGCAGGAGCTGTAATTTTTGAACTGAGGAATTAGTCGTGTGCTGTTTCTTGGATAACATAACATAACATCACGCCTTGTTTCCCCGAAGGGTTTGGCAGAGGCAACCATAGCACACCCACATTTCACAAGTTTAAAAAAAGTCTCCTCCAATAGACACACCAGTTCCAGTTCCAGTGACACTGCTCACTGGATGATCGGATTCGATTGACGACACATGGAGGGGGGCGCTACTCGCTCGAAAAATAGAACAAAATGGAATGACTTGACTAAAACTTACAAAATTAGGCAACTACTCGACAAAATTTTTGTAGTTCAGACATATTTAGTTACTAAATTACTCGCCACTTGACTATATTACTAACATAGTCCGAACCAGGCTTTACCGAAGCACTTCATTATTTACATTGCTTTCACAAAGATACCCCCAGGATTCGGAGTCGGACGCCATGCCATTTCATTAGGCTACTTCATTTATTATTTAGAAGATACAGAGGAACTGTGAAAGCACGGCGTTTTAATTTTCAGATCAAGTAAAGTGGTAAATTGCTTTCCATTACGAATCAGGGATCCCTTTCTGAAAGATTTCTAAATAGGTACACGTTGGGACAACGCGTCTGGCGAAGTAGGTACAGGCCTTCAAATTGACATCTGATATTTCGTGATACAAATAATTATTGAAATTCCTTTTTTTTCCGTTGTGAAATTCTTGTGGATACCCTCCATCTGGGGAGAACGGAAGGTTATGTCGGATTTCTACTGACAAACCCCACGGTTCCTACTACTACCATGAGTCGGGAGCCCGGGAGATACTTGTACATTCGCCGCACCCCCGACTGGTAACAGCCCGCCATGTCTAGCGGGTCCCATCGCCAAGTGCGACCGATCCCTCGAGCACACCTCCTCTTATAATGGCGCGTATGGAACGCTGTGTGCCAGCTCTATGGTGCAGACTGTTCGGGCAACGAAGGAAGCTCTAATTAGCCGCCCTTAGGCCCCACCATATGGTGGCCGGAGATCGGTAAGCGACCTACGACGTCCGGCTGCTCTTCTCGTGCGGGTGGAGTGCGAGGTATGCTCTCTCTCCCTCTCCACCGCCTCCTTTGCATGCATCACCTCCTTGAAAACAGAGACGACAGCTTCCCACGCGTTTTCGCTTCCTATCATGAATTGAACCATGGCCGGACGCGAGAGATCATCACACCAATTGTTGCGACGAGGACATAGCGCTGTTGGGCCCAAGATGAGCACTCCTCCAGCGTATGTTGCGCCGTGTCCTCGGGGCATTCCAAGCGGGCGTCGTCTCCCGACCTATGCGACGCTGATACTACCCGAAACATCTGTCCAGTAAGCACTTGCGTCAGCCGGAAACTGTGGGTGCCATGCTGTCTCTCCAGCCAGCCATTCCTTCATGACAGGCCGTACCGCCGCTATTGTGGCGAGCCCCCACCTGGGTTGCGCAAGTCGCTCCCTCCATTTAGCCACTAGGATGTGACGAAGCTCGGTCCTCCGTGCTTGGAATTCCCGGGGTACCGGACGTTGTCCACGCGCTAGGTCTACCTTCCGCCAGCGATATAGGAACGCAAGGAAACCTAAATATATTGTAACTAAAACCTATAATAGGTTGACATACATATTTTCACACATTTCAAGAACATGATATAAATAAAGAATCAGGAATTTTCTAATCAATCGAATCAGTCACCTTTCTAAAACAAAACTAAAAATTAAATTAACCTTATTGGTAGATTGGTCATAACGGAACAGCCAGGCCAAGTACCTAACTGACATCTATTCAATTGTAGATAAGCCATTCCATCTGAGAATCTTAGGACTAAGGGACTGGGATAGCTACTGCAATTGGATACTGTTAACCTAGTAGGTATTTTCTTGACGAACTGTCAAAGACTCAGAGTTAGGATCAATTATATTTAGCACCATGAATTCAGTGCCTGATTTTAGGGGATTTGTGAGTACCAATACAAACCATTTCTGGTTTAATGGTACAAAACAAACATGAACATAAATAAAAGGCATAAATAAATAAAAGGAAAAACAAGTTCGGAAATTCGTAAAAAAAAAAACTGCACCGCTAAAATTTTCCGTCTACTGTCAGTACTTTAACAAGATTCGATAACTGGATGAAAAATGTATTAATGTAGTTTATTTGCGTAAATATATACCGAATCGTAGTTTAATTAATTTAAAAGAAGGTGTTTAGGCGAGCAGGCACGGCCGGACACCCTTTTTTTCGAAACTTTTCTTTTTCTTTTTTCAACGCTACGTTATAAAGTTCAAAAGTGTTCCAAAAGTTGAAAAAAGGCTGAATTACAAAAGCTTTCATGTTGTGTACCTTGTAGAGGTATTAAATATCCTCATCTACCCGCACTGGGCGTGCGTGGTGGACTCTCTCCTCTCCCTTTTACAGAGAGGAGGTAACAATATAGGCTGGTTATATTAACCCTTTTCCTTATCATGGGTCAAAGAAAGCCTACCTATAGTTATGCCGAAAGGGGAAAACGCTACGATAGCCCGCGAAATTAAATTTTTCTTAAATAAGTTTTTAATTCTGATGTTTATAATTCTGTAAATCCATATTTGTTACGGCCGCGAATCATATTGAGATCAATACTGACCTGAAAATTGCAAAAATTTAAGAAAATTTGAATTTCGCGGGCTGCCTTGACTCTTGCGCCTTAAATATGAGTAGGCATATGTCTATGCCTACTCATATTTAAGGCGCAAGAGTCATAGACATAGACACTTAGACACTTCAGCTTTGTCTGAGCGATAGCAGCGTATCTGAGATGCCACTGTATTGCAAAAGTCTAAATCAAGTAGATTGATACTTACCTTGTTTGCCATCCAATATTTTTTTTTTCTCAGGGTCTCCATCAGCCGGAAACTGGGACAACTTGGAGCTAGCTGACGAGATCATGGACGTGAACGAGACCCGGCTCGAGGACATGTCCCGGGCGGAGGTGCTCGGACATATACATGAGGTGAGTAACCTTGGAAATACTTCATCGTACGTAAAACAAAGTATTTATAAGACAGATGTGAGTGGAAACGCCTCATAGGGACATATAGTGAAATTATTGGTGATGTTCTGAATTTTAAAGATCAGGTGCGTAGTATTCGCAACCGGCGTGCGTGTAGCCGGTGGTGTTCGGTGGTTTCTGCCTACCCCTATGGGAAGAACACTCAGGCCGAGTTTATGTATGTATGTAGAATATGTATGCACCTCCACACCACAACCAGCGCTGCGCTGCACGTACCCAGCGAATTCTCGCCACCTACATTTTCTTTCTACACTACTAAAGATAATGGGATATTATTAAAGGGGAGTAAATATTGCATTAAAAAAACGTTAGGAACATTACCCTCCTTCTGGGGCAGTCGGGTAAAAACTAGTTCTTTTCGTTCCTATTGTCTGTCATATCTTTCTTATTTTCTGTTAAAAAGATAGCAATATGTTTGTTTTTATTTTGAGCGTCGTTGAAGAGAGTGTCGTCAAATTGTGCTTATAGCTCGGAATTATTTTGCTTTAAACGGGATCACAATAATAAAAAAATAAGCATAGCAACAGTATCCCTCTGTAAGACAGAACACACAGGTTGTTTGTTGTAAAGTCCAACGTTTTCAACTCCTGCGGTTTTCACAATACGGGTACACCGGCGGACACGTGTAAAGGCTTTAGAAAAATAATGTGGCATTAGTAGCCTGATGTGTTTTATGTCCTACTTCTTAAAAGTGGTTTAGTCCACGTTCAACCCCTACAATGTTCAACCCCTAAATGTGGTCCATGTTCAAGCCATTTATTTTTAAAGCCAAGTAGGCATTTCTGTTATATCAACTTCTGGCTAAGTTAATATCACATCAGCTAACTTATATCTTCTCCTTCTTCGTGACGCTGGCATGACAGTTGTTCACATTTTGTTGGCCCAAATCTTCGCCACTTCCACGGCATCGTCCGGTGGCAGCGTAGAGGTCACTTTGACTGCATGTTTTGGGGCAGGAAGGAGGTGGAGCATACTGTTTCAATAAAAAGTCATAATGAGTATGATGCAATTATCTGTTATTAAATGTTATTTTATTTTTCGACGTATTCGCCTTTCAGGTTTATACACTTTGTATAACTTTTATCTAAACCTAAAATTCCCTTTCTAAAAATATGTTCTTCCCTTAAAAAATCGTGTACGGGGGCGACTATTGCGTATCATTTTCAAATTCCTAAAAAAATTGGTAAAAATAACTAGGAGCAAGGTCCGGTGAATATGGAGGATGTTCCATCAATTCGAAGCCAGATTCTTCAGAGAATGTATCGGATTATCACTATTTATTGAAGACCCTCGTAGTATGTGAGACAGCTCCACATCCACATTCTTCTGCCTAACATTATAAAGATTACTGATCAGAAACTTGATAACATTTTTAAAACAGGGGGAGAAATCGTAAAAGCAGAAATCTATGTAAAAAGGGTAGGTTGACTGACAGCTACATGAGACCGTTCCTGAGGTAGCTGCGCGGTGCAGGAGGGGTGTGGTGTCGTGATGCGAAAGCTGAGTGATTCGTCACCATGTGACAACTGTCACTCCTCCCGCACCACGCATAACTCACAATGATATTTTGTGTGTAAGAGAACTCACTTAGTAGTCGTTGAATCAATCTATTTTTAAACAGCTACCCATTGGGGCGCTTTTCCGCCCTTCCGTGAGGGTGCCTCAGCGGGAAAATAGGAGGGTACTTAAATAAATGACGATCTAAGTGGCGCAGTGATAGAGCATCTGTCTTCTGTAGAGATCTGACTGATTTTCGACCTTTAAGAAAAATTGAGCCTTTGGACTCGGAGGTGTTTATTTTCAGTATTATAACTATTAGGTAATTACTTAATATTCTCTAATATGTCTTCCAATATTGTTATTTTAGAAAATACAAAGTCACAGGCTATACTAAGATAGAAACGAGTTGATAGACAAAATCAACCCATTTGCGGGTTAGTCCGAAAGGGATACCGGGACCTTGGCAACAGGCAACTGAAGGAACACGGGTGGGTTTTAGTCAGTAAAAGTCTGACACGCCCTTCCGCTCCACCCAGAGCGGGAGACGTCATTGGATGATTTCCCACACTCAAAAAAAAAGGTGAATACCTAATCGTATAATACCCTAAGCTACTCAAAATAAAGCAGACGAAGCAGCGTGTCAAAGCTAGAGAGATAAATAAACATAGTTCTGTTAATTTAAGCCAGGAGTGTGTTCTCATCACAGCATATCGATACTAATATTTAGACAGGTAACAATAACATTATTGTTTATTGCAGTGCATTTCATCGTGTGTCATCAAACTGCGAGTGAAGCGACGGAGCGAGACCAAATTATGTGAGTACTATTACTATATTACACCGTCAAAATATTATTATAGAAATAATATGTCTCCGTGTTATCATAAAAAGTTACTCCAATAGCGCTGGATCATTATACATCGCATTAGCCACTAAATACACGGTGTATTCAGCACATAATTCTAAACTCACCAGCGATAGTTTAGTTGACGGATATTAAAAAAACTCACCTATTTCATACAAAAGTACAATACCTACACGGTCAAAATATATGGACTAGCTGATTAAAATTTCAACACTCATATCTCTAAAACTTATAGTAACAATTTGCACGTCGATGTACACCGTGTCCGCCCTAAAGAACTCCAAAAACCACAACAGTCACGGATCATCTGCCTAGCCTTTTCCCAACTATGTTGGGGTCGGCTTCCAGTCTAACCGGATGCAGGTGAATACCAGTATTTTAAATGGAGCGACTGCCTATCTGACCTCCACAACCCATTTACTGGGTAACATGATTCCCATTGTGTAAGACTGGTTGGCAGATTTTCGGGCTTCTGACGACCCGTAACAACAAATGACAGCTAGGACTAAAGGCTCGTGCTTTCCGAGGCACGGAGGGGTCTTGGTATGTAAAGATGGTCACCCATACACGGACCAACCGCGGCAAGCGTAGCTTAACCTGATTGATTGACCCGTGCGGCTGTTATTTCTTAGCCAGAACAGTCACGGATTAAAACGAGATATTTTCCTATCAGCGCCTTCCTCGGCAGAAGAAACGATGATCTCTAATTTCCTTCAGCAAAAAGTATACAATCGTCTCTAGCTCACGTCAGGAACCTTAGCTCAGCCTACAATAATCCAAGACGTGATGACATTACCTATGTCTGTCTTCCTCCAAGGTCGCAGGTTTGTACTTAAAAATCAAAACAACAGTAATTTATTCAAATTAGGCTGAGAATCAGCACTTTTGAACGGCAAAATTATATTATACAGTCCCCCTAAACGCTCGCCCTTCATCACTTCCAAGTAAAAGTGGCGCAACAAACTCCCCAGCAGCATAGTTGTCTTACACACTTGCATTACAAGCATATTTCGTCAATTAGGTTATAAGTCACATGACATTTTTAGCGAGTTTATTGCCTTATACCGGTCACAAGTTTGGACTCTGAATTCTCAGAATCCGTGTGTATAATTTTTGCTAATTGTTATGACATAGCTGGTTCATGATACGAGTTACTTCTCATTACGAGGGTTGAGGCCCGTTTGACCCAAAACAGGAAACCGTGTAGAGGTATCTAGTTTCTTAAAAAGTCTGGTCAGCAACAGAGTTTGAATTCTGCTGTCTATAAATATATGAGATAAAATTTGTATTAAATATCTTTTGGTAAATGAGGAGGAAAGATCAGCGGGAAATTATAATGATGTTTAAAATAATTGTAGACGTATAAGTTGGTAAGCATTTTTGGCAATTAATTCAATTACGATTGGTCGACTCTTCACGTGACCAGAGGGCTGGCCTATTCTTCGGCCAAAGAATCAGCATTGCCATACAACGTGGCAATGCTGCCAGCGTTTTGGGCACTTTTCCTGCTGACAGCGATGCGGACGAATTTCTTGATGCAGTTTAATGATTATTTCGTCCCCCTTTTTACATACTTGTACATATTATTAGTATTGTAGAGTTAGATTGTAATGTTATTTATATTATTGAATTACTGTGAATATTAAAATTACGATTTAACTTCATCTTTTGGATATGGCTAGAGAGCAAGTAGGAAATATATTCTGGTTGTTCTATTAATTACGTTTTTTGGAAAATTTAACAGCATGCAACTGTCCTGTAAAACGCTACTCATATTAGAATCACGGCCACGTAGTTACTACACAAGGTATTTCCTAATTATACTCCTATTTTTATTTTAAATAATGCGAAAATCATTAGCTACTATCATTCCCTACAAATAATGCGATTTTGAAAAACTTCCAAATGATTTGTGTGCAATGATTTGTTGATGTACCTATGAGAAAGTCAATCATTAATTAATTAATTAATTAATTTATATTTTAATTAACAAGTAACAGGACTCAAAAAGTTAGTAACAATCTATCTTATCAACTATATTAGTACACTAACCTACACATTTAACCTAACACTGCCTTAAAGGTATGAGAATCCCTGCTACAAGCTTAAAACCGATGTAGAAAGCTTGCAGCAGCGATTCACACACAAACAGTCCAGTCTGCTCGCAACACACTGCAGTATAATGTTGGGGCTGGCCCGCACCCGGCGCACCAGGGAAGCGCATCTTTTCCGCATCGTAGTGTAGAAACAATCGACACGCGCATCAGCAAACATCCCTGATGCGCTACAGAAGCGGAACAGCCCCATCAATACCCGGAAGGCATTATTATATTTGCACTCGAAGGGCGCTGTACGATTTTTGAGTGTAATCTACCCACAGGCTGCACGTGTAAAATGAGGTGCAATATGCACGAAACAAGGTTCTTTTTACTTTTCTAGAACAACGTGAAAACCTGCGAGCGATCATATTAGCTCTCACCGACAGCGCCCTCCGTTCTCTTTCAATATCATCATCGTTTTTGAGGTCAGCGGTCAAAAGATGTCCCAAGTATCATCATCTGCCTAGCCTTTTCCCAACTATGTTGGGGTCGGCTTCCAGTCTAATCGGATGCAGCTGAATACCAGTATTTTACATGGAGCGACTGCCTATCGGACCTCCACAACCCAGTAACTGGGTAATACGATACCCCTTGGTAAGACTGGTTGTCAGTCTTTCGGGCTTCTGACGACCCGTAACGACTGTCAAAGATCCACAAATGACAGCCGGGACCAACGGCTTAACGTGCTGTCCGAGGCACGGAGGTGTCTCGATGTGTAAAGATGGTCACCCATCCAAGGACCAACCCCGGCAGGCGTAGCTTAACCTGACGAATCTATCCGAGCGGCTGTTATTACTTAGCCACGAGCTCCTTCGAAAAGATGTCCCAAGTACTTGACTTTATATACCTTCGTAAGCGATATTCCGTTCAACTTGACCGGAGGAATAGCATCTGGACATCGACCACTGACACCAAAGACCATGACTTCACTTTTAGTGACGTTGTAGACCAATCCATGAAGTAAAGCATATTCTTCACAGATAGCCACCAACCTTCTAAGACCACAAACCGAGGCGCTCAGCAGCGCCATATCATCGGCGTAACTAATGTTGTTAACACATACTCCGTCAATGTAACAGCCGGCACGCTCTCTGCTGAGCACCTCGATCAGCTCATTGACATACAGATTGAAGAGCGTGGGTGAAGTCAACCCCCCCTGCCTCACCCCGCACTCCAAACTCCAACCTATACGGCTCCGAAAAACATCCGGCCCAGCCTACCTGATTGATCTGGCCTCCATACCAGCATTTAAAAGTATTTATCAACTCTGGAGGAACTCCAGCTTCCACTAACCTCCTCCAGAGGACACTGTATGCGACCAGATCAAAAGCTTTGGAGAGGTCGAGGAAGCAAGCATACGTAAGAGTTTTCCTATCCGAGTAGTACCTCACAGCCCACTTTAGACACAAGATGGCACTTTCAGTCGACAGTCCGGATCGAAACCCGAACTGATTGTCGTGCAGCTGAACAAAGTTATTAAGTAGTCTGTTAAGCAGGTCAGGTAGGTCAGCGGGTGATATCGCTGACCTAAACAACTACAGGCCCATTTCTCTGGCAACAGTGATCGCGAAAGTGCTTGACAAGCACAAGCAAGTCAAGTAAGTCAGGCATCTGACGATGCGATTCAGGTTTTCCTAGGTACCTATAAGTTTAAGAGATGCCTCGGATTCTTTCAGTTCGGATCACCTGCGGAAGATGCATATTTTATCAAGCGATAGTGGAATAGCGGGATACTACAAATATTTTATGAGACGTTAAATAATGCAGGAGGATTCTCAGGCATCGATATTTCTTTGAAGTTTATTGTGAAGCAATATCGTATCTATTTTTAACCTGGCGATCTATGCTGGAAAAGTCTCACCGTTAAAACTAAGGTGAAGTGAACTGTCAATAGTGAAAATCCTTAGCATATGACCAAAAACAAACGGTAGGTATTCCCTATCGCACAGACACGGAGCATACGGTGGAGCTCCCTACTTGGGCGGAGCACCATCGTGTCCTCGTGAAGGCGATTGGCGGCGATGAACTCTCGCGTCCGGCCCTGGTCCAGGCCATGGTACGGAGCGAGAGGGCATGGAAAGCCGTCACCTCCTTCTGCGAAGCAGTAAAGCTCGCGAAGGAGAGGCGAAATTCGCGCCCTCACGCCCTTCACCGCCGCCGCAGGAGACGCCCTGAGCGTCGAGAATCCCAGGCGGATTCCCGGCCACCGTAGGCGCGGGCTTGCGAGCAATGGGTAGCTCGCCATCCGATAAGGACCAGGCCCGGGTCGACGGCGCGTTGTGCTCTACGAGCGCCTCTTAGCGCGACTGCCTTTCTGACCTCCACAACATATTACAATACCCGTGGTAAGACTGGTTGTCAGACTTTCGGGCTTCCGAAACGGATACCGGGACCCTTGGCGTCAGGCAACTGAAGGAAAACGGATGGGTTTTATTCAGTAAAAATCTGACACGCTCTCCCGCTCCGCCTAGAGCAGGAGAAGTCATTTGATGACTTCCCACCCTCAAAAAAAGGAATTACCTATCGTAACCTTTGACAATGTCAAACTCATTCTTGGAAAAAAAACGCTATCCTACTTATTTGAACCTCCTGGCAATGATTCAATAACACGGAAGAAATGAGAGCCTTACTTTTACACTCAATATCGGTCGGAAAGAAATAGGATATAGGTGGATTGCGGTTCATGGCGTTGCATGATTTTCTATGTAAGTTTACGAGTAAATTCTGTAGCTTCCTTCCATTCTTAATATAAGTGACGACTACTATCTGCTGGGTTTGATAAAATATTGGGTACCCATGTCTATTTCACACTGGTTCTCTTGAGAATAAGGAAAAAGGAAGTATATCTGGGAAGAATTTGAGATATGTGTGTGCATAATAAATATGAGACAAGAATGGGAAAAGACATTTTTCAGATTTTCATAATAATGATTGAACTCTTCTGAACCTTTTGGTAAAGATTATTTCGAAAATCTTGGTGGTAAGTCGATTTGCATCCGTGTCTTGGTTTGAAACCCACGTAAAAATTGCCTGAGGACAAAAAAAGTGACAAATTGTTGGTGCTTTTCGAGGCACAGAAGGGTCTCGATATGTAATGGATCCACGAACCGACCGCAGCAAGTGCAGCAACCGTGGCTTACCCTTCAATCGACCCGTCCGGCTGTTATAATTTACTTCAGCCCTTCAAAGATAACGTAACATAACATCACGCCTTGTTTCCCGAAAGGGTTCGGTAGAGGTGTACCGATAGTACACCCACATTTTGCCCTTCAAACATATGTGCAAACAATGAAAACGAATCTAAATTGATGCCACTGCACCGCATCGGAACTCAAGTCGCTCGGCAATGGTAATTTTTAAATAGATAGTAAATAAATGATATTTACTTACTTAAAACGAGGTGTCTAGACACCTCTAGCTGCAAGCCGTATTTAACCCATATATCAAAAGAAAAAGCCATCTAGAAAGCGAAACTACATTTCCTAATGTATGCTGCAGCACGTTTAGCGCGATTGTCCTTCTCTTTGCAGTAATATGATTACGACCAGTCCGAATGGCTTCTGCAACTACACCAATATGCAACTCCAAACTACAAACTTCGCTAACAACCTTATTGTCAAGCTGTAAAGTTCAAAATCCTTTACTAAATTAGTGAACGACAGCGAATAAGTTTCAGTACGTCATTCCACTGTCGGTATTGTGCTCGTAAAACAACGAATGTGTGTTATTATGACATGGTTCTAATGTCGTTGGGTACTCGACTTTATGGCACCTTGTCACATTCGCTCGTGTAACTGTATTGCCCGATCGTGGTTTTGAACGCGCTCGCCGCGTTTTCGCTCGGACATGGCAGCCTTTGAGGTTATATTTTTAGTGTTGCCATATTTAGAGACGTTGCTTCGGTCTTGGGTACTTTTAACTGGGTAATCAAGCGGCTTTGACGTCAGAGCGCTGCTTTGGGAGTTAACACTTTTTGGGCATGAAGAAAATTAAGTGTCGGGAAGGTTTTTAAATTTGAACAATAGGTAACATATATCCCTTTTACATAACTTTAGCTCATGTATAAATAGGTTTATGTTTAGTAGATGTCTAAATAGATTGTACTTACCTACTCCTACATCAACTATGCAGATATGTAATTTCAAATAAGAAATAGTATCCCACATAATTTTCAATTACGTATAAATTGATAAAAGATTCGCAGGGGATAAGACAGAGAAAAGTAAGAAGATAAAAGCTGAAAGATAAACAAATGAACCAAGATTTAAGTTTATATTTTCTAATAAGAAACAAAATAGAATCCAGACTATTTATGAAGCTGTTGCAAACTTAATAACCAACAAAGCAACTGGCATCCCTCTCAACGTGACATTGGCTAAATGCACAAACCGTGCGAAGCCACAAAAAAAAAAAAAAAAAAACTGGCATCCCTTATTAGGAAAGACATTCAAAACAACAACATATGCGCTCCAATTTCAAACGCAATTTGACAGCTACGTTTAAACCAGACACTCAATGACTCACTGACATTACGGTAAAACGTAACTCAGCGCACGGCAACACGCCATACAGCCTAGAGTGAGAAAGAACGTAACAGGTTTGTTAGCGTTCACGACTTACGTGTAGTGTTCACTTAAAACATCGTCAAATAATATTTAATAACAATCTCCTGTTATGAACCGATACGTTTCCTTCAACAATATGTGGTGTACTTAGTGCTCAGTGTTGAAATAGTGACAGTATCACCAAGGAGGTTGTCAGAGGTGAGTGAACTTAGACGCAGTAAGGCTTTTGCCCTTTGCTTCAGGATTCTGGAGTGGCCGTCGCAGTTGTCGATGGTTGTTTTCTGTGCGATACTGTCAGTGTTAAAATTGTTGGACGTTTTTGTACCACAAAGATGGTACATTAGTGAAATTCTAAATTCGAATCTTGGTGCGTTATATGGGATGTAAAGACAACCGCTGACGGATCCGGTCCTGATACCTGTATAGTTCTTTGCTTTTTTGTTGTCTGTATCAACATGATATCAGGGTTAATGTCCAGTATTGCAGCTAACAGCTAACTATCCTCTGAGACTTAGCTATAAAAACGGAGTTTATAATTTTTAAAGTGTTTGATGGAATAAGTAACCCGTGTTCCTTCTCGCGCTCTCTATTTGTTTAACTATATCTAGATATATGTATTTAGTATTTCCTAACTGTTCTGTGTCAAGTTTTCATTGCATTTAAAAAAATAATTCATTGTTGTATATAAATGACTCTTCAATGTTTTACGCTTCTGCAATATATTTTTTTGTTTCATTTTTCAAACAAAATATTACTGTAAACATTCTGAGATCAGTACAAAATAATATTTTAATTAATTAAGTAGTCTATCAGCTGTTTATCACCCCTCGTCATTGGACAATAAGTTAGCAACAGGTTGCCAACCCAGTGCCAGAGGGTGCGGGTCACCACTCAACGGCATTTAACGTTAATCTTGCCAAATTCTTGCGAAAACAGTTTCTGGCACTCGTTATGTATATGTGAATGGACTGACTAAATGAACCTCATAGTAAGTTCATTCGTACACTTGGTCGCTTGAAATACATTCAGTAATTCAGGAAGTATGGAAATTAATACGATCTTAGACATATCTTACGTAAGAGGTTAAATAAAACCCTGCTTCTTGGTCGTTGCCCCACTAAGTATTAACGATCGATAGCTATTGATTCTACGCTTTTAACTTCGTCTTTCGATCCTACATATATTTCAGTCCTTTTTGTCTTCAAATGAACCAGTGGCATTCAGTATTTTTTTTCTGTACCTAACGTCAGGCCAACATAATCCCCGAAGGGTTAAGCAGAGTTGTACCCTATTGTACACCCACCCACAAGTCCCATGTACTTAATAGGGTGCGAATCTGCTGCTTGATGCAGCAGATGCTCAAGCACAAAATCACACTTTTTCTATTTATGTGTTTATATTTATAATCCCTACAACAAGGCTACAGCCTTCTGCAGTTGTTTTTTCACGATCATGAGTCCATCTTTAAGGACCTTAGGAGTCCAGCTGACACGTATTCGTCCCTTATTCGAGATGCACTCTTTCGTAGTTTTGACCAAAATCTGATCCAAAATGCAAACAAAACAGACATAAATGCTATTGTCTGTTTCCTTAAAGCTTACCATATCCTACCTATACATTAAAGAATTTGGTAATGACCTCATTACACATTGCGTCGTTAAAAAACTGCACATCAGTGATAAAGTCGTGGAACCTTCTCAAATAGTTTAGCTATTAAAAAGTAATTACGTCCCCTTTATGTACGTTCAAATATGTGTATATTTTGTACTTACTACTTTACGTGACTATTGACTAGAAGTCTAATCACAAAGCAAAGCATTTCGTAATTCTTATACATAATATCTAGATGTATTAACTTAATCGTCCGTCTGTCCAGTGGTCGCATACGAGTGCTGAGCATGCGTTCTGAGTTCGTTCCATGAGAGCCCAGATTGAGGCTCGCCACCCATAATATACACCGTTCCGTAATCCTTCCGGGAATAAAGACGTAATGTTATAAATTATTCACTTTTAAATATATTGTTTTAAACACATTTTTGTCGTGAAATATTTAACTAAAATTTCACTAAAGTGAGAATTAGAAATTATCATTTATCTCCGGCTATTATGCATAACATAGCTCATATAATAATATATGCATTATGTTTATTCAATTCTATATCTTCCATATTTTATGGTACACGTACTAATGTAACGAGCAGAAAATAAAACGATTCAGACAAGTTTGAGTTTGAATCCCGCAGAGAGGTTATCGTAAGTTGCAAAGAAAATCTGTACTTACTCTTGCTTCTCTTTAATATTTGTGCATTGATCTGAAGATGAGAGAGCCTGGTTCACTACCTTCAAATCAGTTGGAATTCACTTATCTTGCAATTAGATTCATGCAACTTCTGTCTCTATGAAATAGGCCCTTAATCATCGTGACGAACCTTTTTAGAAAAAATTACGTGCACTCGTTTTAGATTGTTCGGGACCGTCACGTCCAGATTTCGTCACGATGTTTATTCTCATAGTACATCAGTCCTAAAATAAGTCTAGGGTATACCCAGCAAACTAGACTTCTTTTAACTATATAGACTTGCTAGATGTGTGTATGTGTATAATAGCTGCAATTTGGTTGGAACACGGTTGTCTATCTGTGATAGGTGGTTATGGCAAGATCAGAAGCATTTTAGCTTAACAATGAAAACAGTTTAAATTCATCACAATAAAGTGGGATTCAATTCCTTCCCTGGTAAATATGAACAAGAACATAAACTTTTGTCAGTTCAATTAAGTTTATCATTGAGTATAATCAATTTAAGATGAATAATTAGCGCTATAAAATATGAACGGCAGATTCTTCCAAGGATTTCATCTTCCTTGGCGTACCCCCGAACAATCGGCTTGCAAAAAACTGGCTGACCTTGTCCAAGACCAAGTCATAAGCGGTATAGTTATGTGTGTTATTTGTATAAATATATCGGACTAGCCTTTAATGTCGACAATGTAAGGCTGGTAGGACTGGAATCCAGTCTCACCAGTCCAGATGATTCTGAATATCATTTTGTGCGGAGCCTATCCATTATTTTGAATAGCAAACTTCGTCACATCGGTTATAAGGCTTCCGGGTTTGTGACTATCCCTGTATCGACCGTCTACGATTTGTAAGTCAACCGAGACTTTTCCAAGTTCTATTAACTATTGAATGTAGGGCATTGGTGTGTAAAGGGCAATCATTAGGTCCACGATGATAGGTAGATATAGAATCTACATCATTATACAACATTTAAATTACAATTAGAATCTTTTTAAATATAGGGTGTTCTGCTCCTTCTCTCTGTTTAGCTTTAGTCCTTTTTTTTTGACGGTGGGAAATCATCAAATGACTTCTCCCGCTCTGGGTGGAGCGGAAGGGCGTGTCAGACTTTTACTGACTAAAACCCACCCGTGTTCCTTCAGTTGCCTGTTGCCAAGGTCCCGGTATCCCTTTCGGACCTTCCCGCAACCCTGGCAGTTAGCTTTAGTCCTGCATGGTGAGATGTTCTCATTTATCAAAGTGTTGCAAAAAGTGGTCTTTTATTCTACTATAAGGAAACATTTTCTAAAAAGTCGTGTCTATATGCGATCTGATTGATGCAGTGATAATTTTCTGTATTACGTCATAAGCCGCGTGCAATGTCGTGAGGAATACTCGTAGTATGAATAGTTCATATATATCATTTATAATAGCTACTGTAATGACGACCTTCCTTCCGTCGTTTATTATCTTACAGCTTTTATTATCATTCTCGTATTTTTGGAACTGATTGAGTTGTATGAATGTGTTTTGTTTCGAAGTCAAAGTCAAATCATTTATTTCAAATAAGCACATAAAGGGCACCTTTCCACGTAAAAATTTACAAGATTACAAAAAAAAAACCGACTTCCAACAAAAACCCTAAAACGTGAAAAATAACTTTTATTTCGGAAGTCGGTGTCTTTGCTTTTCAATTTTCGTTTTTTGCCATCGACTTCCGAAATAAAAGTTATTTTTCACGTTTTTAGTGTTTTTGTTGGAAGTCGGTTTTTTTTGTTTGTAAAAAGTTTTTATTTTTCACTTTTTAGTTGTGGTACCTACCCCACACAAATTCGAATACCACTACCTGCTATGTAAATAACAGTGAAGGAAAATTAAGATATCATCTACGTACGCAAAGTGGGAAAAATACGTAATTATTGAAGCTAACTCAAAAACTACGCAAGCAAAATTAATAAAATTTATATAAGACCACCTCTGAAGCATGACCTACCAAACAAAAATAGAATCATCAAAATCTGTTAATAATTGGCGGAGTAATCGCGTAACATACACACAAAAAAAAAAAACTTACAGACGAATTGAGAACCTCGCTTTTTTGAAGAAGTCGGTTAAAAATAGAATTGATTCTAGTTGCTCCTTCCTTAAAAGATAATTTCGTATGGAGAGGGATGGGCAAAAAACACCACAGCCACTCTTTTAAAATGTATTACAATAATTTGTATACATTAATTGTTTGATTATATGTGAAGACGATGTAGATTCCTAGAATACAATTACTATACCACAATAGGTATAATTTTCTGCGTACGAATCTTCTCGGCTGTAGGTGGCATCTCTAGCTTTAACACTTCATATTTTATCTTCTGGACCTGTAACCACATTGATGAACTGCTTAGAAAATGTAACGTGCACGACTTCTATATCATACATTTTCTGCATATTATCTCATACTTATTCTAAAATGGCAACCTCTCAGTTTTTAATAGGGTAGTTATGGCTAAATACATATGTGTGCAGATGACATGAGAATCCTTACTATTTATTATATTTTTAATGCGACCACAATGTCTACTGACATCAAGTGTCTATTCAAGGGATAGGTTTTCAGTATATGTAGGTCAACATTTTGTTAGGCTGGCAAAGCATTATAATCAATGCCTTTTGTAATATTGGTTTACAGCTACTAACCATAAACTTCCCATCAAACTGATCACGCTGTTTGTGAATATGTCATGTGGAAACTAATATAGGTACTTGAAATACGACGTAATTTGCGGATAAACATGACAGAACTGATAGTTAGTCATCATAGTGGATTAGCTATCCGATGTATCATAGTTGAGGTAATAGTTCACATACCTATGTAGTAATCGGCGGCGCTAATTTATTCTCACAACATCTTTGAAGCAATCAATAATATTTTATCGTCATTTTTTCTGTTTTTCATTAGACGAAGGTAATGATGGGTTGGAATGTGTGAATTAAGGTTTGAGTTTATATTAGCCTTAACAGACTTCTGTAAAATATTCCCGCGAATAGGCTGATGCAGACTCTAAATAAATAAACCATCGTTAGGATCGTCCATCGTTACGAATAAAAACTAGGTCAAGTAATTAATTAAAGCGACTCAAAACCAAGCCAGTATAGCGAGACATTATCCTGAAATTATTTTCTCGTCTGCAAGCTGTATTCTCTAGGACAGCTTCAGACTTTACGAGGCAGTATTATTTTGTGCCATTACGCGGCTTCCTTGGCTTAAGATGTGCTCAAAACACGACCCTATCCCACCGAGTGTGTGAGCGAGGACCTTAACTAATGCCATGATGATTTAAATGCGTTCTGCGGGTATTTTCGAGATTTAGGAATTAGGGAGATTGGGTTCGTGAAGTTTATGACGATCCTTATCCCTTGCTTATGTTGGAAATGCGAATGTGTGTCCTTTAGTCTTTCTGTTTAGTTTAGCGAACTGATTTTGATGAAGAATGATAAAGTGCTTGAATCCATGTATATTGACATTCATTCTGAACAATACAAAAATGGGGAAGATATTAGGCGAAACAACAGCCAACAGTAACTACATAATAAGAATATACCTTATTAGAGCGAATACTATAACTGATTAGGCCAGTCTTACCAAGGGATATCGTGCTACCCAGTAACTGGGTTGTGGAAATCATATAGAAAGCCGCTCTATGTAAAATAATGCATCTGGGTCTGATAAGACTGGAAGCCGACCCTGACATAGTTGGAAAATAATTAAGAAGAGGCTAGGTAGAGGAAGAAGCAGAAGCAGAAGCAGTTTGACTGATGACTCATTAGGTTAAAAAATGAATCTGCAGCCCGTCAGTAATGAAAATATTAGTGAGAAATCATTCAGTCAATTTTTTGTTCTAATATGGAAACAGACGCCTCTATCATAATCCTTCTTAATCGCTCCGTAAATGAAAGAGCACAAAGATTAACATTGAGTGTTATTTAAACATATTGTCTTGAGAACAATGCCGACTCGAGTAACGGTTCAAATCGTTGTAATGACAATAGTGAAGCACTGGATTGAGTAGCAAAGAGAGATGCAGAAGACTCACTTATGAAAGTAACTGAGAAAGCCGTAACGAAGTAACAAGTACCAGTGCGTTATTTTGAATGTTCGTTTTTCCCTCCCTTTGTGCCATGCTTTGGCGTGTGCTAGCCGTTTCGTAATGTTAATTACTTTGTATCCTACTATTGTATCCAATCAAGTCTTTTAACTGAACAGACAGCTGTGCGCCACTTCTTCTTCCCAGTAAAAGCACTAGGAAGTGATGAGGCGCGGGCGTTTTGCGGGACTGTCTTATATAATTTTGAAGTGCTGATTCTCAGCGTAGTTTGAAGAAATGAGTTTTGATTTTGAATGTAGGTATACTTTTCAAGTTTATCTAAGACACCAATGTCGGTTAATGGTGGCGAGAACTGTGGTCTGAAGTCGTGAACATGCAGACAAGCCAAGCAAGCAAGTCAGCATGTGAAGCCAAGTCAGAGACCCAGGGCACCTGGTTAGTACTCATTAACCACACGAAAAGAAGAAGAAGAACATGCAGAGAGCAAGGGAAACCACTAGAATTACTCTTTTGGTTTCGGTTTGAGAATACAACTTTGGAGGTATTGAGAGTACAGGAAGATTTGATAATGACAGAAATGGTTTTCACTTTAATATTTCCGTTTCAGAGCATTGCAGTAACGGGTTTCATTATTCTAATATCTATGGGATTGGAAACTAGATTTCAAGTTGTATGAATTAGATCTTCTGTTCCTAAATCTTCGTGCGTGTAAAATGTACGGTTCTGAACACGGCATCACTGCCGTTACGTCACGATGGCTGGCGATTATTTTGTCGCTCTGTAAGCCACGTGTGGGTGGATTATTGTCTAGCGAAAAGTTTGGGTGGGTGTGATTGTTAGTTTTTTTAGAGGTTTCGAACCTGAAGAGTGCCAATGTTCCGTGCAAATGACCGTCACTACGAATGCAATGTCTTTTTTATAATTGGAAAAATCAGCGTTAAAATTGCTTGTTGTGAATTAGAGGAGTTGATGCATATTTCGCAGAACTTGGCTACCCGTTGAATTTCGATACAAATTCGTGGAATTGTAATACTCATATCACAATATTGTTGCGTTTTGATGTTGATGTTTAGAATTTAGAATTGATTCCTTTCAATTCCCTTTCGACTACAATATTTTAAGAAGAGTTACGAGTAGTTACTTAACTACTAATGTAATTCCTCGATCGAATGCTACGCGGAGATCTATATACACGTCATTTAGCACGTGCTTTCCCCGTCTCTATCTTGCAGTTGGACAGTTGAGGGACAGTGACACAATTATAGCTTAATCAAAGTACGTGCATTAAAACAATAATCGTTCCCGGAAAAAGCGCGGTAACAAATCTACTGTCACAAACGTCAATGTCATCGTGACGTCCTGATGCGCTCCGTATTTTATGTCATTATTTAGTAAACTATCGTTCACAAACACAACAACGTGTACAGATTTTAGTACACCACAGGGCCCAATCGACTCCCATTTGCTTTCTAGTAAGTAAGTCATTCTGTGTTATATCATAGAGGGCTTAGACAAGTGACAATCGCTTCGAAAGCGTTTCGTATCTCTACAACGACTTTCAACAGGATTGACATAAGCTTTTCGATAGCTTATGTCAGTCCTATACATTTTTGCCTTTTCCATCATAGTTATCGCTGATAGCATGTCACTTTGTCTAGGGCCTCCGGTCTGATAAATAGCTGCTAGTATTGCTTTTCATCCTTCCATATCCAATAAGTATCGTATATTGCTCCACAACCAATCAGGCTGTAATTGGAATTACCAAGTAATTGCTAGAGTTAATCAATGATGAACCAATCATGTCGTTTTTACGGAATGTTAGCAAAAATTCTTCTTTATTGCAATCTTTCAAAAAGCAAGGCGTGGCTCGAACATGTGCAACACTATTTATGGTTGCTATTGTTGATTACAATTTGGCTTTTTCATTCAGCATAACGGTTTTGCGTTAACGCGTAACAAACAAACAAACTCAGTTTCGCATTTATAATATTAGTTCTTTTTTATATATTCTATTTCTGTTTTGTTGTATCGGAGTCTTACCTCTGTAAACCTATGTTTCTTCTTGACTTGAATAAGATACATATATTAGTTGGAGCAGTTCTCTACTTTCGTTTCATAATCTCCAGAATCCATTGTGTTAACTGACATGAATACATGTATCAAAATACATCCTCCTTTATAGTTTTGAACATCAAACGAGTCTTACCACTCTCTCAATCCTTCAATCAAAACGGATCAGGATTGTCATACCATTGTGCATTGCGACAAATCGCGTCAGACCGCGACTATTCGCAGGCTTGCGACACGGAGGTGAGTCAACAACGTGCGTCGGTGTTACCTCATAATCGCACGTATAGCTGAGCATTTAAAATTATTGATATTATCACGTTCCTGGCTATTTTAAGTATAGGTTTTTATTAGAAGTTTAGATTTGTATCTGCCTATGCACGCAAGACTCTTTTAGTATCTGATTTTAAATAACTTTCCTTGTAAATCTACTTCGCTATCACAGATCTTAATGATCTTGGAATCTTTAAACAGTATTTCATTTTTAAGACTATTTGCCTGATTTCGTGATACATATTAAGATGACTGCGTTGTAAATTGTGTTTTTTTACATAACAAAGATTAGAAGCAATCCTTTGCTCTTTGCTTGAAATAGTTTTTCAATCCATACTTATATTATAAATTCGAAAGTAACTCTGTCTGTCTCTCTATCTGTCTGTTTGTAACATACAGACAGCTGTATGTTACCTTTTCACGCCACTGAACGGATTTCGATAAAATTTGGCAAGGAGATAGATGGCATCCCGGGGAAGGACATAGGCTACTTTTTATCGACATACCATGCAGGCGAAGCCGCGGGCGGAAGCAAGTTATCTATAATACCTAACTGCACCCACTTGTTTCTTACCATCAAACAAGCAATGCGCAAGTGCGATGATCAATGCTTCTACTGTCTCGGTGAGGTATTTTCCTGCGTCGGGACAATACCAGACCAATATAATTAAAAGAAATAATAACTTCTAAAGATAACAAAAACAAAAGCTGACTTAGTTCGTGCCATAACTTCCAGATAATCTCGACGATTCTTTTTCTTCCCAATGGACTTCCGCTGTATTTTCTGACATCAAATGTCAACCAGCAGATTTATAAGCTATCTCACTTAATGACTACTTCCCAACTTACCGCTTAGTTACTAACTTAATATTTGATAGTAATGAGAACTTTCTGGATTCCCCATTTGGGCCATATTAAGTTAGTTCAAAAGAAAAGTTTTGTTTGTACTTAGCGAATGAACTAATGTCGCTAGAGGGGTAATTGATTTATTTGAAAGACTGGATAGAGCCTTGTAACTTCATAAGCTTAGAAGTCGCAAAGACGTTACAGGACACGGCAGGTCAGCTGGGTTTGAGTCACAGGATGATTAGACTACAATAATTCTCTGTTGGACCTATAACAGCATCATACTACTCTATCACACGGTACAACTTATCTTACCATCCTCTGTTTACCCGTGGGTAAACAGATGACCTGGACCCTTGGACCCGGTAATGGGTCAACCCACCGGGACCATGGGTAAACACTCCTCTTTGGAATATATACGGGTGTACATATTATAAGGTGTACTGTGGTCAGCCGTGCACGGTGTTATGTAAAGGAGTTTCAAAATTGTCTCGGAAATTTTTGGTTGTCTAGCAACCTTGCTAAATAGGTACACATGAAGCTATACATTTCCAGTTTATGCTGATCTCACATTGTATAGAATTTCCTTACAATTCGAGGTCAGCTTATACTGGAAATGTATAGCTTGATGTGTAGCCGTGTGTACATAAAATTTTCCTTCCGCTTCGTGTCGATGGCATGACAGTATTTCAGATCTTGTTGGCCCAAATCTTTGCCACTTCCAAGGCGTAGTCGGTGCCAGCGCAGAGGTCACTTTGACTGCATGTTTTGGGACACAGAGCGCTGAATAGGAAGTTTAAATTCTCGTATATTTACGTATCGTATGTTTACGGTTTATCTCGTATATTTTGTACCGAATCGTGTGAAGAAGAATGTTAACTCCATGGTAACTGGCGTTGGGGTATGTTTGTTTATCTGGATAATCAGACGTCGGCACTACACTTTTATTCTTTATGCGTGCAGAGATGGTATCTGCACAAGAGACGGGGTTAGCTATTTATTAACGTGCATGCAACTAACTAGTGTAAAATTATTTTACGTGACCGAATGTAGTACCTATTTTATGTAAACTTACATGTATTACTTCGGGAAATAGCCCGACAAAACAAAGGTTGGTACGAGTAGTAATTCTCATTCGCGAGTCTCATTATTTATTATCTCGAGGACATAGGTCCCTGCAAACTGTTTGCGAGGTGAATTTTGACTAGCTTAATCAGCTTATAATAATCCCATTGCTGGGACACGACGTGATTGTCTTCTCTCTGAGATGGAGTATAATCCACGCGGGCTCAGTGCGGGTTGTTGGATGTCACATATCTTCGAATTTTTGGTTCTAGGACATGCCGTTTTTCTCACGATGTTTTCCTTCATCGTTCTTAAAGCTGTGGGGAAGATATAAATAACGCAAACTGCCTGTCTGGGTTCGAACCCACAACGTCCGGTGACTTCGCGACCTGAGCCACTACTGAACACACCTTTGACTAAAGCAGAGAAAAATAATTTTATACCTACATTAGCACTTGCTATAATTTGAACAGAGGTGTCCATAGCGTAATGAATTCCAATATTATGAAATGGTTCTGTTAACATAATGTTTAAATAATTTCAATCAACATAACTGGTATTTAATTATGCAACATCTATGGATGTAGGATTCTTTTCATTATTTATATTATAAATGCCGAATGGACGAGTTAATGCAAATCGAATGTGTGATACGAAATTCCTGTGAGACGCAAGAGTCTTATCGAATAGTATCGATAAACATGAACTATGTTTTTTTTCTCAGTCTTTTCTTTTATTTGTTTTTTTTTTGTTATTTTGGTCAATAAATCAAAACAGTTGACGTTTGAAGCTGGTTCGCAGCCGACTTGGGCGAAGCTTTTCGATAGCTTATGTCAAAGTCCCATACATTTTTGCCTTTTCCATCATCGTTATCGCTAATAGAATGTCACTATTATCGTTATCGCTGATAGAATGCCACTTCATCTAGGCAAAGTGACAAGCCCTTAGCTTAGGTCATGCTTTTAGAATGTTTTAGGTACTCTTGGCCGAAATAGCTGGAACATCATGGGGCGAGGCCAATTTGCGCAGAAGTGGGATGAGGCAGGCTGACCAGTACTTAAACTCTTACTCTCAAATAAAGGGGATACTGCCAAAATTCACAGGGCATTTTCGTCGAAGGAAAACATCCTTCAAGATAGCTTTATATCTATCTATTTAGTGAAACAATCAACTATAGCCCTTAAACACATCCACATAACTATCAGATTCCCTCAAAACATCACTAATGACGATGTACCTATCTTTGACATCAGAAAGCGACCACCACTTTCCACAAAGAAAAATAAAACTTAGTTCAAGACAAATAGAGTTGAAAATCAATTATTTTGTCCAACAAGTTGGTCAGTTAGTACTCTGTTAAGTACGGAACCAGTTTTTAATATACATTCCAGCGCAAACGGATAGAACGGTACTTATATGTGTACCTACCTACTTGTGTCTATGGTCTAGGGTCCGAGACTCCGAGGTCTAGTTTTTATACAAGGATAAAGTAGGGCTATCTGTGGTCAACGCTGTTGGCCATTTTGAAGTTCCAAGCTGTAACAAGGCTAGGTTATTATCCAGGGCTATGTTTTAACGAATACCGTACCTGAATCGGGAAAAGCAATTTTTTAAAAGGTGATGAGCAGTTGACATTAGGCTATTGTAACTTAGATAAATTACAAACTGACCCACTAAAAAGTGAGAAATAAAAACTTTTTTACAAAAAAATACACTATACAGTAAAAAATAACTTTAATTTCGTAAGTCGGTGGCAAAAAACGAGAATTCAAAAACAAAGACACCGACTTACGAAATTGAAGTTATTTTTCACTTTACCGTGTTTTTTTGGTAGTAGATTGTTTTTTTTTGTAAAAAAGTTTTTATTTCTCGATGATTTCGAGTTTGTAATGTTTGCGTGTGTTTGTGCGGCTAGTTATAAAAGTCACCCGCCGCCGTTGCTGTTGCCGTTGCCCGGAGCCGTTGGTCCTGCGCCTGATCACTCTCCTGTCGAGTCGGATTGCCGTCCCATCGGACTATGAGAGTGAGGAAAGAGAGAGTGCGCCACACACACTTGTGCACTATAATATCTCCCGCGCTGAAGGCTAGTCTCCGTTGAGATTGGCCGCCATGGCCGAAATACGATCTGAAGGACTTTATTATAACAGTCTTATGTGAATGTTTTGAGGTAACGAATACGATACGGTTGTTCATTAACACAAAGAACAGATAGTTACAATTGGTGTGCAGCAATGGTTTACAAAAAACAAATCATCATCAATCAAAGAAGTTATGTCAGTTTTGAAGTTTATTTTGACAGCGGTCCTACACATCAATCGAAGGTTAAGTTATGCTTTCCGCGGTCGGTTCGTGGATGGGTGTCCATCCATTACATATTAAGACCCCTTGAGTGGTCCCAGCTGTCATTTGTTAATCTTTGACACTCGTTACGGGTAGTCAGAAGCCCAAAAAACTTTTGGCTGGGCTGTAGAGATCAGTTATTCAGGGGCTCCTCTCAAGTCAAATACTGGTATTTAGCTGCATCCGGTTAGACTGGAAGCTGAAATTGGGAGGAATCTGCCTAGCCCTTTCCCTTGATTTGATTTTTTTCTCAGCTACATAAAATACTCGTAGTACCTAAGTTACACAGTTTTATATAATTCTTTGACACATATTATAATCAGAGCTGAACGTTTAGCCACCTCTCATTTTGTTCTATAACACAAATATAGACACTTCCTGGTAAGTGGCGAGACACTTGGTAACGTTTCGCACACTTAGAACGGTACCACGGAACAGTATTTGATAATATTGTAGCGCGATGTCTGTTTTGAAGACATGCTTACGATAGTACCGCATACGATTATTATACGTTTTGCTGTGTGAATATTTGGATACCTATGTAGAAAAGAAACATGCTAAAGATATGTTGATGAAGGTTGTAGTGTTCGCAAACGGAATACAATCGTTGGCCGATTTTTGTAGGACTTTTGTGATACATTTTGACCTCTACTATTTCATTTAGCTCCTATAAAAAAACACTACCTATTGTTTTATTTAATTCCTACAAAAAATCGGCCACCGATTGTATGCCATCTGCGAGCGCTCCAAAAGATTAATACAGCCAGTACCAAATTCATCTTTCAGTATTTTAAATCCTGTAGACCCTGTAACTCACGTTCAGCGATTAAGGATAACTTATTGTTACTGAAAAAATTACTAGAAGTTTCACGTCACGAGGATTTTTCTTCAGTAGAAGGAAAACCTGGAATGATAGATTGATGGATGGAGCGGGAGAGGAAAGCCAACGAAAATAAGGATGGATTGTGTGAGGAATGATATGAAATAGAAGGGAGTGAATGATAGCGTGACGGTTAACAGGGGAGAGTGGAAAAGAAAACGTGTTGCGCCGACCACAAGTAACATGGGACAAGGGCAGGAAGGTGATGAGAAGGAAAAGTTGGAAATCCGACTTCAATAAAAAACCTAATAGAGAAAAAAATATTTTATCTCCTATTACTTGACTTATCTACATACCTACCTACGATCTCTGGATTAAAATCCCAAAGCCCACGTTTCTCTGGTCTCTGGATTAAAATCCCAATTCACGTTCACAGTACCGGAATTCCGCGGCAAAATGACCTTTCTAAGGAACTCAAAAATCCCTGAAATTTTCGCGTCTCCCTACACCAAAGTGCTATGGGGAGGCACATTTTTCATTTTTATGGTCGTTCCCTTACAGCGTACTTCCAGGCATAGTAAATAAGTTAGTTCCCTCTGGGGTGCGGTTGATCATCGAAGAGTTACTTTTCAGGGTAACAGAAAGTATGTTTTTTGGGGAAATTATAAGTGACTTTTGCGTGGGTTTAGCCATATTTTAGGAACTTTGTTTCGAATGTTACTTAGTAACTGGGTTGTGGAGGCAGTCGCTTCATGTAAAATACTGGTATTCCTCCGGTATACTTCCGGTTGGTTTGGAAGCTGACCCCAACATAGTTGGGAAAAGGCTAGGCAGATGATGATGTTTCGTTATGCAGCTTGTGTTAAAGTGAGGTGGAAAACTGTGGCAATATTTGGTGTTTTTTTCCTCATGGCGACATCAGGGGCGCTGGGGTGACTGCCAAAGGTATTTTTGTGCAATAGTACGTATTCGGTTCTTCATCCTAATAATATTATAAACGCGAAAGTTTGTGAGGATGGATGGATGGATGTATGGATGGGTGTTTGTTACTCTTTCACGCAAAATCTACTAAATGGATTTCGATGAAATTTGGCACACAGACAGTTTATAACCTGGATTAAAACATAGAATACTTTTTATCCTGATATTCTCACGGGATCGGGACTTATCCGAGTGAAACGGCGGGGCGCTGCTAGTTTTTTATAAATTGGTTTACTTACCTACCATACCTTGTGTTTGGGTTAACACTGATTTATTTTAATATAACTTTCCCATACTTTTGTTACAGAGACTGTTTTGATTATTTCGTCTGTATTTTTGTAGCAAATGTTATTCTTGTGTGTTGTCTCTTTTGGGAGAGAGCGTGACGTATATGTATCTGTATTTATGGCAACCTCCATATCTTCTATCGATGACACGACCTTATATTTAGTTAGCTAATAATTTTATGCCTGCAGTCTGCATTCAGTCCCAAGTCCATAAGTTACAGTAGGTAATACTACAATTCTACAATTACATAACCGAACACAATATCATTGCAACGCATTACACCTGAGTCCTAACATAAAGATTCGAAATTCTGACTGACTTTAGTCCTACAATCCAACTGCTTAATATATTCACAGTCACAATGGCTGACTCATCTCAGAGGCCCTCGATTGCCAACTGAATATTAATTGCACCATCGGCACGCGAATTGTTTCAATCGATCTCAATATTCTCAATGCACGTGGCGCAGGAGTATTTTGACGAGATTGCCGTTTGATATTTTAGTGGAATAATGAAATACGTTCTTTTTGTAAAATGTGGAGAGATTGCATAAAGGCGGAAAGCTTGTTTTGGTTTTTCTAATTTATGTCCTCGGTACACATGATATCTGTATGTTATATAATTAGGGTCTGGGTGTTAGTGTATGTGAGTTTCTATGTTTGTAAACGCACCCACGATACAAGAAGAAATTCTTAGTAAAAAAAAAAAAAAAAAAAAAAAAAAAAAACTTTTTATTTCAGATTTTTTTTAAATCCATAGAGTGTTAGTTAGTACATTAAAACTTATGAAACTAGTGTTAGTAGTTAAAATAGAAACATTAAAATTAAGTACTTAATTCCTAATATGGGTATTAACCCAGTGCTGGACGTAACGCGTGTCTAGCCTATCCGCAATGACAGACAGGATGCTGTTGGTGCTGGCGCGCAGCCTGCCGAGTGCCGCAGCGCATCGCTTGCGGAGCACGGCGTGGAAGCCATCAACGTGAGCGTCCGCGAACATGCCCGACGCACTGCACCAGTGTGTGGGGCAACGTTTTAAAAAAAAAAAAAAAAAATTATGCTCTATGTCTCTGGATTCCTTCTGTTCCTTTAGTTAGGTTTATGTACATATATCGCAGGGTGATCATTTGATTTTTGCGAAAACCCGGATAATTAGAATATTGTAAAAAAAAAATCTGCGAGCAACTTGGGAGTAGTAATCTGGAATGTTTTCACCATCGTGTAATTATCTAGTCGCAGGCAGATTGAACGATTCGTCATATTGAACTGGGTGAAATAGTTTAGGTTAGAACTGTGACCAACTGTGACGAGCCGCACGAGCGAAGCAAGCGGTGCCGCGGCAGCGGCCGTCGAACGCTATTTCCAAGATACTTCGCAATCCGAAGCGAGCGAAAATTCGAATGATCAAATCACCCTGCGACAAAACAAATGCGCATACCTAGGTAGGTATGTAGACGACAGGAACTTACCCACAGATATTATTTGAGTCCTAATTACAGAACAGAATAAGTTCAACAAACTTGAATTTGGAACCTTGTCAAATTAATTTTAGGTTTAGCTGTGGGTCTTCTTTTTTTCGTGTCATTAAATCAACTCAAATAGCCGTCGATTCTGTGTGTCATAGCAATGTATTTAATTTTAAGGATTATTCAAAACGGCTTAATGAAGTAGGTAAACTGTTAATCCAATCTATCGGACGTTGTGCGGCTGCATTAGCCCATTCAACGCGTATAAGGGTGCGAGTACATTGGATCGCTCGTCAAAAAAAATGTCAGTCTCTCTGTTACAGAAAATGTATTTCCACCTTTTATCTTATTAAAACAAAAAAAGCACAAAATATGCTTAATAATTTTAAGGAAATCATCACTGTTGGTTCACAGCAGTTAGGTCGTTTGAATTAGGTAGACTTGGCAGAACATATCTCTGCAATTTGGGTAATTCGTCAACTCTTATGTCTACGGTCCATTTAGGACAACTTGCAGAAAATCAAAAGAACGTCCTAAATGGGCCGTAGTCACGTAGGACGAGTTGATGAATTACTCTGCAACTTACACAAATTATCGTACTAACTATCTGATTATAATGTAGAGACATCAACAGCAAACATATATTCATCAATGTTATCTTGTCCACAGTATCAGACATCGGACACAACATAATCCAGGATGCGTTCCTCATCGCCGTGGAGGAGCAGGCGCGACAGCGCTTGCAGCGGCTGTCAGCGCTCAAGCGGATCACGCCTGTTGACATGTCCAAATTGTCTGTAGAGGTAAGAACCATTACCAATGATGTACTTATAAGAATAGTATTTATTTGCAAGAATACGAGTAAATTAGTTGGCTATATACATGGTAAGTTTTCGTCATATTCTTCTGGTGTCCAAGTATTAAATGACGGCTCCAAAATATTTTATAAAAATTAAAACATCACTACTTACATAACATCAAAATCCGAATCTAAATGATATAAGTGTTCTACTTACTAAATTATTGTTCAATTATTTTTATGCCTTGTTATTTTTGAATAAAATATTATTTATTTATTTATTTTATGTGCTAGCATGCAGCAGCAACTGCAACAGCTGTGAGCACTTTAGGAAGATTCACATGACCAAAGTAGGTATTTCCTTTTTTTTTTTTTTTTTTTTGAGGGTGGGAAATCATCCAATGGCTTCTCCCGCTCTGGGTGGAGCGGAAGGGCGTGTCAGACTTTTACTGACTAAAACCCACCCGTGTTCCTTCAGTTGCCTGTTGCCAAGGTCCCGGTATCCCTTTCGGACTAACCCGCAACCCTGGCAGGGAGTAGGTATTTCCTAACGACTGTATCGCCCAAAGTGCCCTTATTGCTACGGCGCTGTCACTGTCTAATTTTTATCATAGACATCATCTGCCTAGCCTTTTCCCAACAATTTTGGGGTCGGCTTCCAGTCTAACCGGATGCAGCTGAATACCAGTATTTTACATGGAGCGACTGCCTATCTGACCTCCACAACCCAGTTACTGGGTAACACGATACCCCTTGGCAAGACTGGTTGTCAGACTTTCGGGCTTCTGACGACCCGTAACGACTGTCAAAGATCTACAAATGACAGCCGGGACCAGCGACTTAACGTGCTTTCCGAGACAGGGAGGAGTCTCGGTATGTAAAGATGGTCACCCATTCACATACCAACCCCGGTAACCGTAGCTTAACCTTATGTATCGACCCGTGCGGCTGTTATTACTTAGCCACGAGTTTTACCATAGACATGTTGTTGAATTGTACCTTTTATCTTTACGTATACTTAATATTAACATTGATACTCTTAACTCTTTAAACAATAAATTACATTTAGTAGGTGAGTTGCTAATCTATTTATCAAGTACTGTATATAGCAGAAGTCAGAACTGATTCAAACGCTAAGCGGCTTCAAGTGCCCGTCAGCGCTTGCAGCGGTCAAGAGTATTACGCCTCTCGACGTGACATGTCCAAACTGACTGTAGATGCTACATGTTCTACATGTTAATGCACTAGTCTTGTTTACTTGCGTTATATATGCAGATACCTTACGTAAGTACTCAAGGTGCTAATATACGAGCCATTGATGAATGCGCGATAGGGTCGCGCGAGTTTGAACGCGCGTCATGGAATTATAAAGAGCAATGTGTGCGCACCCTTACGAAAGTAAACAATGAATCGTCATAATCAGACCTTTTAAAGCGGAATTTTGTTGCCAGTCAACGGAATTAGATATTTGTATTATCTCTTGCATATTTCTCTCGCCAGTCGAGGTTTCTTCAGCAATTTTAGAATGCACCGGTTGCGAAACTTTGATGCTGTTTAGTGCTACATCCTTAGGACATAAAGTTAAATAGAACATAATATAAATTAGCTAGGATATTGTATGCGAGCGACTTGGCCTGTATTCAGTCCAACACTCTACTTGACGAGGCCACTTGACTCGGTGGCCCAAGTTGTAAAATACAGCGGATAAACATGAAGTTAGAGAGAACGCTGTACAATAAATTAGCCTGGACAATGTGTGCGAGTGAGTTGGCCTGTTTTCAGAACTACTTGGCAGAGCTACTCAAATCTGGGCCCAAGTTTTGACTAGTAGCACGTAAACAATATGTTATAGGGAATATGAAATAGTTTGGTTAGGACGATAAATGAGCGATTTGGAGTGCATTCAGTCTAAAACTCCACTTGACGAAACCTCTCGACTCCAGGCCCAAGTTGTAAAATACAGTACGTTATGGCTGGAGAGTACATCAATACAACACTTTACACAATAAATTCGCTAGCAGGACAATGTTTGTGAGCGAGTTGGCCTGTATTCAGTCCACAACTCCACTAGAGGCTACTCGACTCGATGGTGCAAGTTGGAGGATACAGCGTGTAGATGGCGTGCACACATAATGGAAAGCGTACAATAGATTAGCTAGGACAATGCGCGCAAGTGAGCTAGCCTGCATTCAGTCCTCCCAACTCCACTTGACGAGGCCACTTATGCGTTGGCCCAAGTTGCGCGACACAGCTTAAAACAAATTGTCTAAGGGTCAGTAACCACCGAGACGCGACGCGACGCGCACTTTTTTATGATCCGATACATTAATGAATTTATTTACTACACAATAAGGTGCACGCGCTGCGCAGCATTGCGCATCTCAGCGTACGTTGACACGTGTTAACCCTCGCACTGAAATGGATACCTTTTTTGAAGAAAATAAGTTCGATAATTCTTAAAAAGTGCGCGCAGCACCGCGTCGCTTCACTTCGCGGTCTGAACTGACCCTAAGCCGTGTAGATTTTTAAGGCTTATTTTGTTGATTCTGGCCTTTGGCTTACTCACTCAACTCATTGGATGAACTCTTTTATTAAGAAGAAATCTTTCGTAACGAAAGAGTTCATCCAATGAGTTCATTATACCATTCGTTTTTGTTGTTTCATTTCAACTACGTCAGCCCTTACTTCCTGATAACATCGGCTTGGTTTTTAAAATGGCAACCATCATTAGCTTATATATAGGTATAAAATATCTTAATTGTCTTGTACCTGTTTTCGCTTCATACTTGTCCCACACAACAAATTGTTTGTACATCTTCTTCATTCGCAGTTGGAGCGCGCTTGATTCACTCGCCTGTTCCATATTATTTCAATATCATTTGCAGTTAAAACAGGTGAAAAGATCCCTCTTTCTGCTTCTTCGTCTACTTCATAACATTTTAAGTAGGATTCTTAATTTTGATTTGACCCTTTTTCATTTCAATTTTTTACATCTCTTGGCTCTTCATTGGAGAACCAATTTTGTCTATTTGTTTTTTTCTGTTTTTCTTTCTGATAATTGTTTGCATCAATGATGATTTCATTCAGATCTATTGAATCAATTCGTTGACTCTGATCTTTGTTCCATGAACCTGTAATTGGCAATTGATGGTACAAACCAATTATCTAATTCTTGATGTTGATTTAATAATCAAAATTCATGGTCGTAGTATCGGTATTGCTACAATTGGCTGTGTTTCTGAATCTAGGCTAGAAAGGTCCCTTGGCTAGAAAGGTCATATTAGTTATTGGGGTGTGTTAAAAATTATTAAAGAACCACCTATTGGATTCTACTAAAGCACGACTACATCGCGGAATGCCAAGGTAAAGATGACGGGACGAGCTTGACTCCTACAGAAAGGACTGGCCAACTAGCAAAAGACAGAATTGTGTGGAAAAGGGAGAAGGGCAACGGGCCCTGCAGTGGAACATTACAGGCTAGTTTAAATATTTATTTTCTGAACTTTATTGATTTAATCCTATTTACATATTTAATAATCATATATTTACGGGCTAGTTAGATTAGGTAGATGGAATTTGGTAATTTAAAGATAATCATCAACCAACCATGTAAATAAGAAATCTTAAGTACTGAACTTCGCCCATGAATTCCTTACATATTCGTGTTTCGACATCAGATTTTTCCCACAAAATGATTGCGCTACACAATAATAGGCACATCAAGGGCCCACTTGTTGCATTTCACGTTTTTAAACGTTCGTTTAGTCAAGTGGTGTTTTTGCTAGTAATTGGGGTCGCATACCGTGGTGACATATTGTTCGGGACCATTAGCATTTTTCATAAAAAACCATGACAGTGTCATCTGGTGCGCGTTATGAGGAGATCGTTCAACATGATAGTCCTTTGATGCGACTTTTATTATAATTTTCGTTTTAATTCTTCTGTTGTTAAACTCTTGCTTTTTTAATGCCTCATCAACCGGCTTCAAGGCGCCTGAGGCATCGTTTTTCAAGGCATAATTTAGCCCGCTAGGTTTAACTTTCTTTAATGTGATTTCACCTTCTACTGCACATCCGTGTATGGTGTATGTATATTTCTCAGCTATGCATGTATATTTTTTATCACCATCTTCAAGCGGTACGGAAACCCACACTCCAATAATCGTGTTAAATGTGCTGCGAACGACGATAAGTGGCTGTCAGATGGCTTGAACGTGGATGGGTTCGCATCTTCGCATGCCGCTAACAATTCACTATACACACGCAGTCATAAATGTATACTTCTCACAGACATTTAACAGACCTCAAAATATTTTCTCTAGCTCAACTCTGGTCTACAAAGAATGGATTTGGTGAAAAGTTGCTAAAATTACCTACATAATTACGTAGGTACTGTATATAGCTTGGTGAAGGCAGATGTTCAGATAAATAAATTATATTTATAAGCCAAAGGAAAGATATAATATGATATTCAAAGGAGGATAACGTTGCCCTATGTCATATGGTGTCCATGTCCTATGGTGTCCATAATTATTTTCATAGTGGCCTCTAGTACAGATATGAAGTGACTTTTGCAGATTTAATTTATGTTTTTTCTAAAGAAACGAATATTGCAGAATTGAATTTGTTGCAGTCGGAAGTTCTCAGAATTTCTCATATTTTAAATTCTTCGGAAGTTTCGGAATGATTTTAAGATTTTAACAAATCCAAAGAATTTTAATTTGCTTGTGAAAACTGCTATTTGTTCAAGTATGTATATACATACAACATAATAAAAACACCTTTGATAATTGTAGTTCAGTAACATATATTGATTTATTATCTGCATTTGTTTATAAAACCTTGAGTACATTATAAAGCATAGGTTTAATAAATGTGCCGTTAATTTATTTTATTCTATTATGAGGTTCTGTCAGAGGTGTGTCTGACATTGTATCATTAATAATGTATTGTATATATTTTTTATACCTCTTGATTGAAGTTGAAATGTAATTCAATTGATTTATTATGAGTATCCGGTTGCAATTCTACAGGTTTGAAAAAGTTTTTATTAGGATTGTTAAGTTCAACATCATTGCAAATAAACTCGATAACTGGATCAGGGATACTCATACATATGTACTTACTAGCTTCCGCCCGCGGCTTCGCCCGCGTGGTATGTCGATAAAAAGTAGCCTATGTCCTTTCTCAGGCTCTAGATTATCTGTGTACCAAATTTAATTTGAATCGGTTTAGTAGTTTTGGTGTGAAAGCACGACAGACAGACAGAGTTACTTTCGCATTTATAATATAACTTATATATAACTTCCAGTTGCAGCTATAAATAGCTATATGTAAGCGGGCACGCCCTTTGTGCCTAGAGGCTTTTATTTAGTTAATTTATGTTTATGTTTATATTAACTACTTATTTCTGCTTGAGTAGGTACATATAGTTCTCGTTTTTTTTTTTATATTATTCTTTTTTTTTTTTTTTTGGTTGGTTTATTGGCGTCTGCTAGCTGACATGGCTAATTAGATTTATGTTTTATGTTACGTAATAATGTAAATGATTTTGCAAACTTTTGTATAGAATCAAATTTTTCTAACTGAACAGACAGCTGTGCTGCTGGGGAGTTTGTTGCGCCACTTCTTCTTCCCAGCTAAAGCACTAGGAAGTGGTGAAGGGTGGGCGTTTTGGGGGGACTGTCTTATGTAATTTTGACGTTCGAAAAGTGCTGATTCTCAGCCTAGTTTGAATAAATGACTTTTGATTTTGATTTTGATTTTGAATATTAAGTAAGGAAGGTTGTTCGTACGTACATGATTACTTACGACGAGATACTTATAACTAATACAGTTTTAATGCCATCAATTTTGCATGCTAGTGGTAGTGAACTTACAAGTATTATCTAATTTGTATCGTAATCGGACAAGACGACATTGACGTTCGCTGTATGAGTATTGTCTATTATGGTCCTACTAATATATAGTACACTGTTGCTTATTACGGACATTATTTGACATAAATTTGTTTATCTGTTCCAGCTAAACCGACGAAAACGAACTCAGCCAGAAAATAGACAAGAGCTCAACGGCTACATAGCAAACTCGACCGTCTACGTAACATCAATAAACGAAAACGGAGCGATCGAGAGCAAGCCTACCATATCCTCTCCAAAAGCCCAACCCAAATCCCTCCAGGCGAAACCAGCGCCCGTCATAGCTAACGGCATCGACAAAAAGAAAGAGAAGGACATAATAAAAGAAGAAGATAAAGTGGAACCGGAGAAACACGAAGTTGACACGAGTGAGAAAGTTAAAGTGATCTGTGAAAGTGATAGTGGTGTTGTTGTTGATAGGGATATTTGTGACGCATACAGTGTGGCTAGGGAGCATTTGAACAACGGCAGGAGTGAGAAACTGATTGGGGAACAGCCTGACCATAGGATCAGGGCTACGGCTATAGTTGAGAATAATAAGCTTGGACCTGGAGAGAACCGGTAAGTTTTAGATGATATTTAATATATTTTTGATATATTTGCGGATCTAGGCGTTGATATTTATGATGCTAAAGGTTTTAAAACAATCAATCTTTCTAGATTCATTGTACTTAGACTTAAAACGTCTGTTCATTGTCGATAGGCGCCTGTGATTGAATATTTCAACGTTAGTCAGCCAATATTTGGGGTATCTCAAAATACCCTACGAGTCATTATTTTACAAATTAAACTGTCAGTTAAAAAACAACTGGCTTGGCGCAACGGAACGATCTTCATTTTACATAAATTGATCAAAAATATTTATAAACGGATATCGCTTTTTATCATTGTATGGCAAATCTGTTTTCTCCACTTTTTGTAACTTCTTAATTACACGTAAGTACATACAAAGATGTCTTTCGATTTGCGGAGGAGCAATTGTCTTTTTATGTATTTTAGGTATTCCGGATCGTGGATCCGGATCGAAATGTTTTAATATTTCAAAAATATAAGTATACTTAGTTATATTGTTGTTACAATATTACGAATACTAACGACATTAATTAAAACAATGAATCCGCAGATATATTTGAATCTTGGTTGACCAAAGAAACGTTGTGTGTGAAAGATAATATAGCTAGGAAGGTGGTGAATACTGAGACAACGACTAATAGAGAAGTATGTGAGAACAAAATATCATTTGCCAAATAAAATAACGGCAAGATGATGATTCGAATCTAGATTCAATTATTTAACATTCACAAAAAAGTTAGAAGTCAGACATTAGCTAAACACAGCGTTGTCTTAGAAAGTGGATTAGGTAGGAAGCAGTAACATTGGCACTTTGTCCGTACCGTCCAAGGTCGACACTAACTCTGTAAGCTGAACATATATCACAGCTATCAACTTACAGCCTCATAACGGTAACATTGCCTTGATTATGTTCTTAATTTCGTTTTAGTGGACCCCTGTGTGTCTGTGCAGTTTGTGAAGCTTTAACGATGTGTCGAATTTTATAGCGGGAACTGCTATTATGGTCACTGTTATTTCATTTCTGGTATGTAGTTCGCACGGGTAGCAGAGCATATATGCCTACTTTTGGCTGTCGTATCAGCCTATTGCTGATTACTTGGAGTATTTTATATCGTCATATTTCAGCCAATTTACACAAAACCTTTAATGAATTATACTTACTTACACTTAAACCTTTCTCATGAATCACTTCGTCCGTTGGTGAAAAACGAATCAAAATCTGTTCGGTAGTTTTGAGTTTATACCGGTCTGACAGACAGACAGACGCAGCGGGGGGACATTGTTTTATAATTTTATAATATGTAGTGATGAATGAGGAATGTTAAAGAGTTAGGGAAGACTAAAGAAACGATTGTTAAATTCTTTCGTGAAGGATGATATGGCTAGAGAGAATGTGAAAATGTGAATGTATGCAATAAGTATAAAAAAATAACAGTAAGGACGAAAAAGCTGCATCCACAAAGGAATGAGGATGATGATGATTATGATGATGGATTCGTCACGAAAATTTAAAATAGCTACCCATTAATTATATTCGTTCCTACCTCATTTGACCGCCTGCCCAGATACTTATACTTATACTATCCGCCATGTTGTCCAGCCTGACAAGCTACATGGAAACCGTTAGGGCTTTTGATCAAAGTAATGTTGACAAAACATGGTTCGCTACCTTTAATTACTGACATGTTTTCAGTAAGAATGTTCGTTACAAACCAGATTTGGCTTGCAATCTTTGATTTTGTCCTATTATCCTTTGTTCAGTGGTCCTTTTATGGATACCGTCGATTAAATGTAATGTCGATGATAAAATTGTATGCAAATCTAAATACGATGTCTATTAATATGAGTAACACTGATTATTATTTTATACACGTATCTTCCGCGTATAATCAACGATCCGAAGATATCGCAAGATAGGTCCATAGGAGACGTATTCACTATAAATAACAAGTCACTGGCAACTTAGATCTTACTATGTGGGTGCAAGTAAAGTTTCTTCGTTTTTAGTCGTTTTTCAACTGAATTATCTAGAAAAGATAACACACACTGAGCAAGCATAATGATAAATATAATGCTCTGTAATAATATTCTCTGTATGAGAGCCTATTTGTCCTGCAGTGAGATGGTTACAGGATTAATTGATTTTTTGACTTTATAAAGTAGCGCGTTCTGAATTTCTGATTTTCTTATAATTGTCCTTTTGAAGAACGTTATTTTGTCTTCTGTCTTTTTTCCGATTTCATTTCGTGTAGGCATTGTGCATGCGTGATACTTAGAAGAAGTTGTTGTCCAATATGATGGTCTCCTGCAGATATAATTTTATTAACTACTGAATCATCAATTTTAATTATTCATCTAAGATTAATACCAGTTGCATAAAGCTTCATCACTGCAGATTCGTGCACGCGATTTAAACCTGTATCTTGATTGAAATATTGCACCAAGTGGCTTGATAATAATTGCTCATAATGTAGGTATTCACTTTTTAATTATTGTCTTGGGCAATCCCTGACGCCATAATTATGGACGTCATCAAACAGCAATTGTTCTATGATTGGTTGAGTCATCAATTAAATGACTGAATTGTAAAAAATAGTCGATAGAGGCAACGATTATTTTGTATAAGAACTTTGTTTATTTTTATTTAAATTCACACCTTGGACTGTGGTTTAAAGTACACTATGTGCAATTCGTGATATCTGCTAGAGTTATAATAATAATAAGTGATACTATATCTGGTCGGTGCCTGTCAGTCACACTGAAGGGGACTGGACTCGGGAAGTCGAGCGAGCCTGCGATCCTATACCAGAAATGGGGGCTATTACCATCTGCCCCCAAGATGTAGCTCGTGCAGTCCGCCCGTTACCTAACTGGAAGTCTCCAGGGCCGGACGGGCTGCACAACTTCTGGATCAAATGGTTCATAGGGTCGCACGCCCGCTTGGCGGCTCAGTACCAGACTGCATTGGACTCCGGTTTGCTACCCCAGTTCTTAACTACAGGAGTTACCCACCTGCTCCACAAATCCGGTAGCACCGCGGAACCCAAAAATTATAGGCCGATCACATGTTTACCGACGGTCTATAAAGTTCTTACATCCATTTTGAGAGTTAAAATTAACAAACATATCGACACGAACTCCATCATGTCTGCCTCTCAAAATGGATGTAGGAATGGGTCCCGCGGTACTAAGGAGCTACTCCTCATTGATATGGCCATTAGCCAACAGGTTCGTCGTTCCCGAAAGGATCTGTCGACATGTTGGATAGATTATAAGAAGGCCTATGACTCGGTGCCACATACATGGCTCATGAGGGTGCTGGAGTTGTATAAAGTAGATGCATCTCTGCGCACCTTCCTGATGTCGTGTATGGGGCAATGGAGGACAGTCCTTCGCTATCCAGGATGTCGAAATATCCAGAGGAATAGTGAGCCGATAAGGATCGAGCGAGGCATATTTCAGGGCGATAGTCTGAGTCCACTTTGGTTCTGCTTGGCCCTGAATCCTCTAAGCACACTGCTGGAGGACTCAGGTGTAGGCTATCGGCTGAGGAGAGGTGGACAGGTTATATCTCACCTCCTCTACATGGATGACCTAAAACTCTTTGCCTCCAACAATTTACAACTGATGGAGCTACTGAAAATAACTGAAACTTTCAGTAGAGCCATCAGGATGGAATTTGGTGTGGACAAATGTGCGGTCATGCATGTAAAGCGAGGGGAGATTGTGGAATCCGTGGGCACCCAACTCTCGGATTCCATATACCTAAGAGCCCTCTCCGCATCCGAAACCTATAAGTATTTGGGTATGTCGGAAGCGTTAGGCATCAATGTTACTGACATGAAGCAATCGTTGAAGGAGCGCTTCTTTGGCCGCCTGAAGAAAGTATTTAATAGTCTTTTATCAGGCGGGAACAAGGTGCGCGCCTTCAACGGTTGGGTCATGCCGGTTTTGATGTACTCCTTCGGCATACTCAAATGGACTCAGACCGAACTTGACGCCCTGGATAGGAGGGTCCGTACGCTGCTGACTGCATACCGAATGCATCACCCACGGTCATCGGTAATGAGACTGTATATCCCGCGAAAGTGTGGAGGTCGAGGCTTTTTAAACGCTAAGACCCTCCACAATCGCGAGATATGCAGTCTCAGGGAATATTTCCTAGAAGCCGACGTGGGAATGCATCGAGATGTGGTCGCGGTGGACAAGGGCCTCACCCCGCTCTCCTTGGCGAAAGAGAACTGGCGCAAGCCTGTAGTGCTTGACACTAACGATCGCAAGGAGGTATGGCAGAGTAAGGAGCTTCACGGACGCTTTTTCCGGGCCCTGCATGGACCCGATGTAGATTTACTAGCGTCCGTAGCCTGGCTGCGTTTCGGTGACCTCTTTGGGGAAACCGAAGGTTTTGTCTGTGCAATTATGGACGAAGTTATCATGACGAACAATTACCGGAGATTTATTGTGAAGGACGGCACGGTTGACATCTGTCGGGCATGCCACCGACCGGGAGAATCAATCCGTCACATTATCTCCGGATGTTCTCATCTAGCAAACGGAGAGTACTTGCATAGACACAACCTTGTAGCCAGGATTATCCATCAGCAACTTGCTCTGAAATACAGCCTAGTGGAATCGGAAGTGCCGTACTACAGGTACGTGCCCGACCCAGTTCTCGAAAATGGAAATATCACATTGTACTGGGATCGATCCATCATCACTGACAGGACTATTGTTGCCAATAAGCCTGATATAGTGGTGGTGGATCGAACAGAGCGGCGCGCAATGATCATTGACATAACGGTCCCGCATGACGGGAACCTCGTGAAGGCCGAGAAAGATAAACAAATCAAGTATCTTGACTTGGCTCACGAGGTTGTCGACATGTGGGATGTGGACTCTGCGATCATTGTGCCGATAGTCGTATCAGCCAATGGCTTAATTGCCAAGAGCCTCGACCAACACCTAAGGAGGCTCTCGTTGGGCAGCTGGATTAAGGGCTTGATTCAGAAAGCTGTACTCCTGGACACGGCTCGCATTGTTAGGAGGTTCCTCTCTCTGGAGCCCTGACCGCCGGTAGCTTGGACCCTGTTCCCGATACCGGTGGGCTACTATTTTTTATATTTTTAAATGTTTTATATATTTTTTTATTCTAATATTTAAAAATATAATTTATATGTGTGAAAAGTGAAATAAAGAAAAGTGATACTATATGATATATGATTTGCTTTTATTTAGTAAAAGTAAGCTGACAGATTGAAAATAATAATAGTAATATTTATAAAAAATTAGGGGAAGGACTTACAGGGCATAAAAAAAATCATCCGTATCCCTGTTAACAGCAAAAGTGCCTAAAAGGGTAGCAGCATTGCTAAGTTAGCCTTCTGCGAAGACTCGACTTATGATTCCGTCGTTATTTAGTTATACATACGTCTCTTCTCTGTCCTTGCTTATGAGCAACCTTCGAAGACGCTTCTTGATCACGCTAGACAAAAAATCTGGCAAGGTTAATTGTCTAGATTGATGCTTCTTTTAGGTTTAAAATAAAAATGTTATAAGCTAGCATTAGTAACAAAATCATTGTACACCTTTCCTTTATTCGGCTACCAGTTTAACTTGCATGGCAAAGTTTTTAGTAAGTCTAAGTAGGTATTATTTCTATCTCATCTAATCTAAACTGTACTTACTATACAATATGACCTATACATTTATGGATATATGTAGGTCATGTTGTATATAGTTTAGTCGTCTATTGTATTTTAATAAACATCACTGAAGTTACCATCCTCTTTCGTGTTCCAATTTTATCAAAGTCAGCATCCGATTCCGATTGATCTAAATCGGGGCCAATATAAACTTCTACATTATATTCTACATAGTATATTTATTCCAATACTTAACTATGCTATGTAAATGAATGGTATACCGTAATTAACTGAGATAAGATCTGGGTGATGCGCAAATCTGTCAGTATGGAGTGCATGATGCTAGTTGTGGCGTATCTATGTTGTTGGTATACAGGTTCTTAATGAACTGGTGGGTTCTGTACATTGATTATTTATATTTTCAGTAGGTAAGTATCAGTCTTTAATCAAAATGGCTTCCTTCTGCACTTAAATACCCAAAGACCCACTTGCATAAAAAATCAGTAAATGCTTTTAGCAGTAAACATATTTCAAACCTGTCTATATCATATTCAAGGATTGGCAATTTAGTTTTTTTAAGTTTTTTAGTGCTGAATGTAGGTAATGCAAATGGTCCGTTTAGGTAGCCTCTCCGAGTGACGAAACTTGAGTTTGGCTTGAGGTGAAGGAACCCTGGGCAGTCAGTGTAAATCCATGGCTAATATATTCACTATGTCTTGAGCCATCTCCTAAAGCCCTTACTGACTTATATGAAGAAGAATAGGCTTCCCCCCCATTACATGTGACTTCAACATACTTGGCTAAATATGGTTGTACTATTAATACACCCCTGCCTAACTCTTCAGGGAATACAGGCGTGATGATCTGTTAAGATTGAACCAATAAATCCGTTTGACTAGCCAGTTTTCAGATGGCAGATGAATATGGTTCAAATTGCATCAAACTTCTGGTTTGCACTGAAGTTGTAACCGATGCCAATTTACGCAGACACACTGTCCGCTGGTAACTCCATTTTACTACCACTACTAACGCCTCTCGTTGGAACTCGGAGTAAACTAAAAGTTTCGTTTTAATTTTATTACTATGGCTTTTAATCTCAGTAATTTCAGTATTGCAAAGCGGACGTTTTTTACTGAAAACTCTTAGATGTAGGAATTGATTTCTCTATGAGAATTTTTGAATTTGACCAACTGAAAAGGGTAAGTTTAGCAGGCAATTCCTTGGCTAAATATTTCCCCCTCTTCTAAGGAGGTTAATGGTAACTGTCAGCTTGTATCATTCCACTGGTAGATATAGCCCTTCCTGCATGTCTTCCAGCCATTTCATGACGAATTACAAAGAAATGCTGCCTGTGTAGTATTTTCTTAGCCGCAGGTATGTTTATCTAACAGAAGATTTTGTCTAGCTAATACTGACTCTCAAACTATCAGCCGTAAGGAACCCAAAACAACCAGATAATTTTCCTGTCCACTGGTTGACGCAGACGCACTACTTAGTGGCAATTACATAAATGAGACGCGTTATCTCCACCATTATCCGCTAGATGGCAGCACTAGCACGAATACTAGAACGCTTGTAGATCGCAACGTGACGGGGATACGTGCAGTTATCTGGATGAGCTCGATAGTGAGCAGATATCCTGATAAGTGGTACTGAGCTAGTTGGATATTGGAGCGTGTTCTACTGGATTTTGGAACCAATCTGCTGGGTCGATCTGGTTGAAACTCCTGCACGCGTAGCATGACCACCATAGGAACAGGTTTTGTCGACGAATAAATAGACAAAATGACAGATTGTGATTGTTTATCTGTCATTTTGTCTATTCTTCCGTCGATAAAACCCGTTTCTACGGAGGTCATGCTACGCGTGCTGATAAAGATACTCGTAGAAGTCTATACTTATACTGTCATCCTGAAAACCCCTAAAAATAATGATGTACCTACCAATTGTTTTTATTATATTATAATTTCCGGTATCTGGGTCACTTGTTTGAATTGAAATGGCCTCGTGAATTTGCCTTTTAATTAATTCTTGCGCAAATTCATTACGGTTTTTACCAATTTCGTTTTCGTCATCCCTTAAAGGATAACGGCGTAATTCATAATATTTTGATGTGTATTTTGGCGAATACCTACATCTCCTGTTTTCATATTATGTATATCCTAGGTACAATTGAATTGTTTTTTCCAGTTTGTGCTGATCTCGCATTGTATAGGATTTCCGTACAATGCGAGAGGTCAGCTTACACTGGAAATGTATATCTTGATGTGTAGCCGTGTGTACTATTTATTATTATCAACTCTAAATAAAATTGAACATAAGTAACTGGCGAAATGTGGGTGTACCTTAACCTTCGGAGAATACAGGCGTATGAAAAATATGTAAGATAGTAATTTTTTGCTGAAGACAACCTTTAAATAGGCAAGACAATCAGTTGAAAAACCTGAAAATATAATACTAAGATCGCAGGAGCTATGAAAAACAAGTGAATATGAATCTAGAACGCCACCGGTCTCGGTCCAATCGTTATTGTTCCGCACCGTCGCATGCCACCCTCTGCATGGTGTGTACCTTCACATAATGGCCTCCAGACCTTCCCATGTTCAATCGTAACTGATGTGTGTAATGTTAGCACAATTAATATGAAATCGGGCAGTTATTGAAGTGTGGCCAATTATTGACTGGGAAAGTGAACTCAATTTTTGGTAAATTAACCAAAAAGTTACAACACTATTAGAAAAAAATGTATTCGTTAATTGTAGAATTTAATTGCCTACATTTTTGCTTGATCTAAAGATAATTAATCAGCGCATGGTTTGTTTAGACAATTCATTTTCTTGGAGTGTTAAATCTCAATGTGGTATTATTTACTCAATATTATTTCATCGATTAACTAACTTACTTGTGCCGTTTTCTTTTTCCCCCAATTTTTTCTACAAACATTGTTATGTTTAAGTATTTGTTTCTCTGAATCTTGATAGTTAATAACAACAAACATATGTACCCAATCCATACCTATATCAACAACAATATTCTGAGTAATATTGAATAAACCCATTCAAATTAAAATACTATATCGACTGACCACAAAAACTGTCATCATTACACAACTTCACTACACATCCCATAGGGAAAATTCAAACTTTTCATCCGTTATACGCCACGCTCACAACAATAGATCGACCTCAGCCTTGCGCTGCGCCCGCGCACCCAGGTAGATCAGTGTGATTCAGTCAATCGCCGGCACTTGCCGTAGCAGCACTTGTCGTAAACTTTGTAAGGATAGGGTGCGTACCTGCCCCCACCTGTACGTTGTCGTTATCCCCTCTTTGTCACTCGCGTCCCGACTCCCACGCATCATACTATTTGTATTCAGAATTTTTTCGTGATACCCGCCGCTGGACGCGAGTTTTTTTAAGTGAATGTTTAGAATTCTTTAGTGTTTTGTTTTGTGTTGTGATGTGCATTGTGTGGATCTAGGATGCATTACAAGCAATTGTTTAAGAGGTAAAGTTTCTGTTTGTTTATATTCTGTAAGTTTCTAACTAATGTTGGGTGAACTTGTGATGAAGTCCCGGGGGCGAAGCTTTGAAGTCGTTAAACGCAGCCTTTGAGATCAATGTTTCCTGCGTCAGATGGTAAACTAAACATGGATTATGTGGTAACTAGCGTAGTGTCTGGAAAATTACAAACTGAACTGGATTTTACTATGACTGTGAATTGTTTTGGTTTACCGACGCTATGAACAATTGGAATTGTTATATTGTTATTGATTCCTGGGGAAATTCTAAAGTTATGCCTATTTTCTTCCATTGTATTCGTCGTTTTTTCAGTTACGTCTTTGATATGATTTATGACTGGAACTACTTAATTTCGTCATCGTTTTACCTTTGATGGGACATCAGTTACAAATTCATGATAAGCTACTACATACCTAATATCCATGTCAATAACTACGTTAATTATACTATATATATCAATTTCTTTTTAAAGTTATTCAGGTCAATATTCCAGTATCGTTTCCTGATATATGATATACGTGTAATTATAAACTACTTAAAGCCGCAGCAGTGTTGATAAGTACTATAACGATAACTAGTTATTTTCTTTGATTGCTACTAGGCATTACAGAAATAATTCCCACGATATTCGCTTACAGGATGTGCAAATTACGAGTAGGTATTAAGATAATGTGAGCAAGAAACATTAAGTTAAAACATCTGTTACGAAATTCTGTTGTAAATTGCATGAATTTTGGACGAAAATATGGCAAGAAACGCATTAAACACTCTTCTTCAACCCCATGCTAGGTAGGTATATGTAAAAAGCTCATGATATCGTGGTAAAAATATTGGCAAGCAGCAAGATAATAGGGCTAAATGCCCAAGATGCGTCAGACGAACATATAAGTAAGTAATTTTCGCCATTCGTGGAAGCCATTTATTATATTGCACCCCATAAAACACTAATACATATTGTCCATTATAATCCTTTCGGTAAAAACGCTTAAGATTATGGTTCATATTCTCCTCATAATAGCTCCAAATCCTTTAGAAACGAGCCCCATTGTCCAAATTCTGAAAACTACAGATCTTATTGAAAAATTACCAGTTAACGTGAGCAGCGACAATTTGCACAGGTGTTACAATAAAAATAAGGAACAAAATATGGTGTAATTGTAACAGAAAAGAAACTATTGCATGAGGCAGACTGTGTGCTCCAGTTGTGTACTTGAGATGTAGCAAACATGGTTAGCAACGTCAGATGTTACATTTTTTATTGAATTTGAGAAAATATTTGCTCAAATGGATGGAAGTTTCAGGATGATATACGGTACGTAAGAATCATAGCTTTTTGAAGACAAAAATATAGTCTGGACTAACTACTAACTAGTAGTCACCCCCACCCTCAACATGCGAAATTACATCAATCTTGCTGTAGACCCAAGGGTTGAGTCTAGGATGGTCCTATGTGATGATTTTCCTTAGCGTCTCTGTAAGAAAAATATCCTCCAATGTCGTTATTTCTTTATTCAGTGGTTAAGGCTGTTGGTCAGCCAGTCACTCAATCTATCATTCACGGAACTGCTTTATATTTATACTATACACTTTCAAGTTCTCTGGCATTAATTTCAACTCAGCTGAATCTGTTACAAGTGAAGTGTGATATTATATGAAGTAGTTCAACATGACACGTAGGTATATTGAACAGGTATTTCCCAGTCTGTGTGAGCCAACACTAACGCTGCATCGTGTCCCAGATTTACTAACAATTGCTAGTGAAATTCTCTTCCTCTATAATCGTTGTAATTTTAATGGAATTATCTCTAATTGTTTCTCTATTAAATTCTTCAATTGCTTATTTATATTTTTCTTTCTCATGGTTTCTGTTAATCGTCTTTGTGGATATTTCTTTTGAGTTCATTGACTTAGCGTTTTCTTCTTTACCGAGAACTCGTTTTGAGTAAAAATATAATGTTCTGAGCATTATGTGCGTCTAATTCATTACTAAAGCGTCGCCTCTGAAATATTAAACATTTATTGGTAAAAATCTGTTAACTTTCTACTTGTCTAATAAAATCTTAAATATTACTTAACATTAGATGTAGTTTAAGCGTCGTAAGTTGCTAGTCCTGTACATTTTCTACCACAGAGATAATGGAAGTATCATGTCTTGCTAAGTGAAGCTTAAAATTACTGTATAATGCCTATTGGTGCATCGACTCCACATAATATTGCACTAAAATTTTATTTTATTCTAAACTGCTTATATGAAATTGTTCGTATTGAAAATCAATTTATCTTGAAACTGGAACGCCAAAGATTCCAATAAATCGTGACGTTGTAAATTCGGCTTAACGTTGACTACGTGACGTCAAGCCATTCTTATAATTAGCCATGAAGTAAATATTACTTGTAACTTATAAATAATATTGGAATAAAAGTGCAGTCACCGCAGATTTACGAGGAATTTGGTTGATGGCCCATATAATACTCAAGTATTAAAAAGTCATAATGTCATAGTAGGATCTCGTGTGGGTTGTTATTGTCATTACCTTCCATGATAAATACATTATAGCTAATAAGCGTTTCTGCGTTTTCTGATGCTTGTATCAAATTCTTCATTATTGCATTACATTTTTTTTAGATTCAGACAACTTTTATGAACCACTCTTATAATTTTATTGAATCAGAACTGCATCGTCTTCCCATCTTTATTCAATTTCTGTTATAATCAAATCAACACAGTCCGCTAATGGACATAGGCACCATTGCACCTCGGCACACGAAACTTTACCCTTACTTTTCATCCACTTTGCTTTCAGTTGCTTTCATCAACCCCTCATAAAAATCCTTTAAAATGTGAAGAACTCAGATACTGTGAAAAAGGCTCATAATAATGCTTATGTACGGATCAAAATTCTAGGAACCATCTCTTACCCGCAGGCGCCTACATTATTAATCCTTACTGGAGTTCGTTTGTAACTTTTTACACCTACTTTATTTTTTGTAACTTTCCCAAGAAAGTGTGCCTTAAGGACGGGTACACACGATGCCTTGAGGCGGAGCCGGTAATATTACGAGTAATAAGAGCTGCTAGTGTACCTTTCACACGATTCTTTGTATTAGTTGCTTCAATCTTATCTATTTCATTTGGGTCTTGTACTAGTTCTCTCAATAACTTTTTATTTGATTGATATAATTATTTTTTGTATTGATTGAAAGCTGTAGTGATTAACTTCAACTGACTATCTTGTGTCTGATTCAGTTGTTCAACTAAGTTTTCTGCATCACTTAACGTAGTTCATGGATTATCAGAGATCAGTTATTGATCTTTGTAATATTGTTTTGTATTTCACACCAAATCAATGTTCTGTTAGCTACACGTTAAGAAAACACGAGCGTGTAAAATTTTCAAGCACTAGTACATTCTACTGTAAGTTTACACGTGTCTAGCGGTATATCGTCCGTTCTCACCGTTTACTATGTATCTATTAATATCGAAGCGATTTGATCGCGCGTGTCGTTGCGTGTGGAATCATCTTTTAGACCACGGATCGAGTTTTGCCAGTTTTTTGGATGGTCAAGATTAGAATTCATAGTTCGCGGATCCTACTAGATTTTTTTGTTGTTTTCAAAGAGTCACAAAGACTAGCTTGTTGACTATTCTAGTCAGTTGGGATTTTTGTTAATTTGGTTTTTCCCCTAGCCGTTTCGCCCCTATAATATAAGAGTTCTCTGTCATCATTGTGATGGTACCTAAATATAGTTTCTGCCTATGTTTTTGTTTATTTTAATCATGGTAATTTCCCTAGAGTTCTGTTCTTTCTTACCCTTATCATAAAGGCTCAGAGCAGTGGCAGATACGGGTTCATGTGGTGAAGATGTGTCAGTCCTTAATGTGTCCTTATTTATCCTTTGTAGGTGTACAATACTTTTGCCTATTAACTTTTAGATTTTATTCGAAATGCAGACAGTGACACCCATCGTCAGTGTCGTTGAAGATAGTGAACCAACTATATTCTTTAAGATTTTTGTAAAATGGTGCGGTAGTTTAGTTTTATATTCGCTTAGGTAAAAATGACATGAGCGTGAAGCTAGGTCCTAAAATGGTAGAACTTAGGAGATATGGTTTTTGTAATATATTGACGCTTAGACGACCTTTTTTCTGTCCGTACTTAGGCCTTGAAACAGCTTGCCTCGTCCTAAAATACTAGAATTCGCTGTACGTAAAATTGCTACGGGATGTTATTGGAAACTCTTGATTTTTCTTGACAATTACGTCTAATATTGCCTAGTTTTAAGCACTAAAAAACGTGGTTTCATACTGTACTTTGGTTTTATTATGTCTTTTGGCATACACCTTCTTCAATCTTTTAAAAATAAGCAGGATTTTTTAAGTTTCTTAATTTTTTTACAATTCCGTACATTATTTGCGGAAGCATTGTAAGCTAATGACAGTTCTTCTTCGTCATTTCAACTTGACATTGGCTAGATAATTATCGGACGTGGGAAATGTATTGTCGACTATACGTGTTGTTTTGTTTAATGAATTCCTAGGTAAAGACGTGATGTTTGCTCAGTGAGATTGTAGAGGAGTTATTGTTGATGTTTAGTTACGAAGGGCAATATTGATTTATTAGATTCCATAGCAGATACCTGTGGATTTTTATTTTAATATGACGAATTGATTACTACGGTATTATTGCAATACAGTTAAGCGAAGTGTTGGAAATGTTCCCAAACACGTGCAAAAATTACATTATGTAATTGGACGGGCAAACATTCTGTATTTGTATATCCTTTTTATACAAACACATCTACTTAATTCATAAAAACGACATAATATTTCCGGAGCATATTGCGTCCAGTACATTACCCACCGACCTAATACCCTAAAAACGGGGAGAGCAATCTCGCAAAATATCCCCGTGTCAGTTAAAACATCGTTTAAAAACGTTTACTCGATGCGTATCCGAATTCCTTAACCATAATCCGATACCTAATACGAATATTAACGCGATATCGCGGGAAACACGCACATCACTTGAATACTGAGCACTCCCATTGTCTCCCGCCTCCGTTCTATTACGACCTATCTCAGAAAACGACGCCCAACATAATCAACTTTATCCCTGAAGATATAAAATTCATTTTGTTTAAACAGTACTGTTAGGATGCCGACGTGAAGTTATGAAAACGGGTCGGTTCTCTTAAGAAACGTCGTCACTGCGGAGGCTTGAACAATGACAAGTTTTGATACAAATTTCCTTTGTGGAAATGACTGTTATGGATGCCGTTTCGTGTATAATATATAATAAAACGGATATTGTCGTCTGTCTTGTTTTGTGTTGTGTAATTGAAAAATTAGGGACGTGAAATTAGCTTTGTTTTTATTGAGTGAGCTATCCGGGCGTCCTCTCGCCGCTACTATGGAACCTTGTGGTGGACAGCCTCATCAAAACACTTAACGACAAAGGATACTACACGGTAGGCTATGCCGACGACATAACCATAATAATCAATGGCACTCACGAAAACACTCTGTGCAACCTCATGCGCCAAGCCTTGAAGATAGTGGAGGAATGGTGTGACAGACACCAGCTTTCAGTAAACCCAGCAAAAACTGAACTGCTTCTCTTCACAAAAAAGAGAAAGTTAGCAACACTACAGTTACCACGATTCTTCGGAGTAAACCTAAGCCTATCTACTGAAACCAAATACCTGGGCATCTATTTGGATAAACAGCTGAACTGGGCAAAACACACCAACTATATCACTACAAAAGCCAGTATATCCCTGTGGCAATGTAAGCGACTGCTTGGCAGGAACTGGGGGATTAGTCCCAAGATCACCTACTGGCTATACACTACAGTCATCCGACCAATTATCACTTATGGCTCACTGGTCTGGTGGCCCAGGATGGACCTGAGCACAGCCCAAAAAGACCTCGAAAGACTGCAACGCTTCGCATGCGTGGCAATCACTAGCAGCATGAGAACCGCACCTACTGCTGCCCTACAGGCAATGCTTGGACTGCCGCCTCTACACCTCATCGTGAGGGAGGAGGCGGCCCTGGCCGCCTTTAGGCTCCATTTATCAGGTACCCTAAGTAAAGACTCCAGAGTAAAACACACAAGTATAAAGGAACATGCGATTAAGCGACGGCCAATGATGGCATCACCCTGCGACAAAGCCCCAAAAACACACCACTTCCAAAGGCACTACAGTATAGTACTCACAGAAGAACAGTGTGACTACTCAGGACCGAAGGAAATGAGAGTATACACGGACGGATCGAAGACCGACTCCGGTACCGGAGTCGGAGTCTTCTCACACGACCTCAACATAAATATATCCAGCCCGCTGGGGAGGCTCAACACCGTCTACCAGGTGGAGTGTGTGGGCATCATTCTAGCGGTCTACGCCCTAGAAGCCAGGAGAGTCACGGACAGCCAAATACGTATACTCTCTGACAGTGCCTCAGTTCTCCAATCCCTAAAAAGAAAATGCATCACCTCAAAGCTAATACTAGAATGTCACAATGCACTAGAGCGAGTAACAGTATCTAACCGCAACACGGTGACACTACAATGGATTAAAGGACACAGCGGATCCCTAGGTAACGACGCAGCTGACGAACTTGCCAGAAGAGGTTCTAGCACGGCAGTCTGTGGACCCGAACCTATTGTACCCATCCCCTTCAACCAAATACGCAGGTGGCTACAGGAGCTCACCCACACACAGGCAGGGAGCTGGTGGACCTCGGCACCGGGCTGCAGGCAGTCCAGGGAAGCTATGCCATCTTTGGATAGCAGGCTGACCAGGCGTTTATTACGCCTGGACAGGTACGGCCTGCGCCTGGTGTCGGGGACCATCACGGGGCACTGCTCGCTAAATAAACATTTCCACACAATAGGCATTACAGACAGTCCTCTGTGCAGGGCATGCATGGAGGCCGAGGAAACTGTCGCGCACGTGCTCTTCGAATGCACCGGTGTAACCCAGATCAGAACAGAAACCCTCGGGGCACCCAGATCCTTCACAGATGTTCTGAACAGACCAGGAGCTTTAATTAGCTTCTGGAGGGAGGTGGGCTGGTTGGAGTAACCACGATAGCCGCCATGGCTCACGCACAATGGTCCACCTTTTAAGGACTAAGTGCGGAAACCAAACCCCATAACGAACGAACGAACGATTGAGTGAGCTATATCTTGACATTTTTTATACACTTTCAGTAAAGACGCAAGAGGCAAGACGACGACTCTAGTAGAACAATTTCTATAAAAACCCCATGGAAATTTTTGTCCTTCCAGAATCGCGTCGCTCCTGCTTGTGGGAGCTTTAAAGAGTTTCACTGTCTAAGCACTGATTAAATTTATTGATCACCATAATCACAACTCTAATAATTATAATAATGTTGCTTACATTTTAAAGTTTGAGGACACAGTTTTAAGTTTGTCTAAAAAACTCGGTGCATTGCAGTTGCGTTAAAAATGTACAGTATCGTAAAGTCTGTATCGGAGAAGTTGTTTTATAAGCTTCAAACGCTGCACTTAAGTACAAATTTCATGTTCAAACCAAACGTTTTTAATGTTCAAAAGTGCCTTTTATGTGCCTAATTGAAATAAATTATTTGACTTTGACTTTGAAAAATTGTCACCTTTCTTTTCCCTTATGTGTCTTTTAATCTTTTACGACTGATTGAATAATAAGCAGATGCCAGCCATATTTTAAACCCGAATGAAAGATTTTATAGTATTACCTAAGAATTAAGAGTATGGTTTTGACCTGACAACCGATTTGATCAAGACGGTCGTTAATGTCTTCATTTCTTCTAAAACATAAAGATTTGATATGAAACATTAATTTTTATTAACGACTACTTTTTTGGCCGTAAAAATAGAGAATTTTAACAAACTTGTAAGTTTGTGTGTTTATTATATAAGATCACTACTTCATTTCACGTTAAACCACAGTTAGCGATCGAATCTGTTCTACGTTTAACGTCATTACAAAAACTTCTGGATTCCATCATCGGGTTTCACCAATATACAGTTATGACCATTTTCTAAGAAAATAATTGAAGTAATCACATTGACAAAATGTTTATAATCCACTCAAATGCATATGGAAGTTTAAATGAATAAAAACACCCAAATAGTACTCCTTTTCTTAAATTATTATTATTTATCAACAAACAAATTTCTTTAAACATCTCAGTGTACAAACTCTACTATGTAATTTTAAAGAAAGTATTCGAAAAGGTAAGCATCTCCAAATCAGTTACTACTTAAGCCGTACTTAACTGGATCCGTTTTTTGTGAGTTAACCGACAAATAACGTGCGTTATCTATGCTTTTAACCGATTACTAGCGAGTTAAGTATACAGATACTTCAGATTTTTTAGATAAAACCTTTTATAGCATTCATTTATTGTAGATATTCGAGTTTGCTTTTGATATGTTAGTATTTTTAATCGCCTGTCAATATTGCGGCTACGTCGTAAAGATTCTTTTATTTTTTTATAGTGTTTATTAAAATCACAACAGATTTGAGATTTTCCCAGAAAAATAAACTTGTTGTCTCTCCATGAAAAAAATATGAGCTGATAAATTATTTTAATAAAGTATCTAATAAATATAAATAGTACTAGCCTATTATTGTTCCACTGCAGGGCAAATACCTCTTGTCTGCCGGGGTTGCGGGAAAGTCCGAAAGGGATACCGAGACCTTGGCAACAGGCAACTGAAGGAACTGGGGTGGGTTTTAGTCAGTAAAAGTCTGACACGCCCTCGCGCTCCGCCCAGAGCGGGAGAAGTCATATGACCCTAAAAAAAAAGGGGAATTGCCTCTTCTCTCTAATGGTAACTCATGTAGAGAACGCACGAGCATTGATCACCAGGCTTGTTCAAGACGAGTTGGCGATTTCAGACTTATATATAATCATCTTATGGCTGATTCCTATAATTTACGGAGCGTTACTGGTTAAAATAAAATGAAGACTTGTATCTTTATCAATAATGACGCAAATATCTCATAGCTTTGCATAGTAGACCCTTCCATAAGGAAGTAGCTATCACAGGTAAAATTAGCATACAAATCTATTTATATGCTCAGTTTGGCATTAAAAATGATACCATTGGTAGACAAAACGATTCGTTTTTGTTTATAGGAACCGAGCATATAACCCCATTAATTGGTTACCAACTACGATAGGTAACTACATACATACTTAAACTCACGCATTCTTCCCACGGGGGTAGGCAGAAACTATAGAAAACCACTGCTACGATCCTTACATACTTCATTTGCTTTTTGCGTTCATAAATCTGGACATATACGTACGCCCGTTTCGAGTACTACGCACATGACTGTTCTGAAAAACATCACCAATGTATAGTAACTTGTACCTAAATTTTAAAGGCCCCGTAAATACGCTCTCATAATGGATTACACAAAATAGGTGACGTTAAGTTAAGGTAAATTCTCAAAGCTTTCGTTTTGAACCGTAAGTCACGATTATCGACAGACAGCCGAGGTATTCGAAAAAAAAGATACGAAGGTTCCTTATGGGAATTTAATAGAGAATATTACATTTTTGTCATAAAATTGAAACTCATTAATATAGTTTTTCTTGTATTTTCTTGAATGATTGGTGTGATTGGCTAAATGCAGTATGTCGATAAAAAAACACTATTAGGTACTGAAAGGAACTTTAGGCAACGTATTTCACACTATTATTGATTCAAGTAATTATTAACAATAAACAAAAACCAAATGCAATACAAAAATGGGTTAAGATTTGTGTTTTAGGGATACTTAAGCTTATTAAGGCATTATATCTGGAATTCATGTAATAAAAATATCGAATAAAACATAACACCGCGGGGCGGCATAGGATTGTAATTAAACTCAACTTTTATGCCATAAGTGGCTTATTCAAATAAGCTGATCACAGACGGGACCCTAAAATGATGCGCTCGGGAGAATATATGGTATTTTCTCTTAATGTCTATTCCCATTACACGAGAGCCTTGATGGGCCGGCCATGCGTGATCCATCCATTTTGTAATACGTAGGCAGATGAAATTATCATTACAACTAAATATGAACATAATTTTGTAATATGGCAGTTGTATTAGTGTTAATGTGGGAGTTTAGAAATGTAAGAAATAACGTTAGCTATATGTTTATTTGATTTGAGTTGTGTAAGAAAAATGGTCAGTAAGTTACTGCTTATGAGTAAAATATGTAATAGACTGTCAGTAAATTGTAATTTACTTATAAAAGGTCGTCGGTATTAACAGTAAAGTCATAAAATTCGAAAAAATATTTCCATGGGTTTTCCCTTTCGTAAGATCAAGGTCAAGTAAAGAATCGCTGAATAGTTGAATGAACTACAAAAGTAACAAACAAACAGACATAATAATAATTATTCTTGAAAATAAATACCTGAAATCAAACATTCAAAAACATCCACCATACATCATACCACAGAGCCTCCACTATATTTAAAAACAATTAAACCAGCAATTTTCTTTAGCTCAAAACAACAAAAAAAAACAACCACGTTATTCCGGACTTCGGTCCCGCTTACGTCACCCATAATTTGTTACCTGCATTTTTTCCGCGTCCAAAATCGTTCGGCATTCGAAACTCGAACCGTGTGTATATTTCGAGTGGACCTCTTTTGTTACTCAGTTCCATTTTAATGGCATGCCAAATATTTCGTGAGAAGTTCGTCCGGGGTTTCCACGTGGATTTTAACCATTTTTTTTATTTTATTGTTGTGTACCGGTATACCGGTGTTATTGGATGCTGATCGTTATTGTAATAGAACTTTTACTTGGACGTAGTAACTTATAAAGTGGTGTTTTTCGGAGGAAGTTTTGGATGGTTTATTATTTTAATCTGTTTTATTTTATCTTAATCCTTGTTAGTGCAGTTATTGCTTACTAGCTAGTAGGAATCCTTTTCAGTAACAAATGTTACTAATAACGATACTTATAACTTAGCGATAGCTTTGCAACCATGGTTTAATGTTGTAAATCTTACAGTACAAATACGCGTTTTACTTATCTTCTTTATCCCTGCCAAACACAATGTTGTAATTTATAGCGTTTGTTAAACACAGACTCGGTGACTAAGAACCGGTTAACTCTAGTTATCAGCTGTTTGGAAACTGCATTAAATTCTTCTATTACTAAGAGTCCAAAAATGTTTATCCGTTTTGCTATTTAACAAGTCCAACAGTAGACACCTAAGTTCAAACAAATTGTTCTAAATGTTTGTGACCTCTGATCGCCCGAAATTTTTTTATACCTTTAGAAAAGAAGAAAAAAGAAAGAAAGAAAATACGTTTATTTGCGGTAAATATGACGCAAAAAACAAAAAAAGAAAATAACCACAAAGTAAAAATAAAAAAGGTTGGGGGAAAGATGCGTCACATCCACGCAAAACGGCTATCGCTCAGCATTATGCTGCGACCCTATGCAAAACAGAGCCCCAGCGCTGGTTTTCAGCGACAGCCGGCGCTGACGTAATGACGTCGATCGGTGCGGCAAACCATTATCAGAACGCTGTACCGGTACAGCGTACTGTAATAAAAAATAACATTATTATATTTTATCTAATAGCATAAAAAAAAAAAAAAAAAGAAATGGGTAAACGAGAATATCATCCTCCGTGATGCGTTTTGTGTAGTGGCAACATTTGAACGTATTCTACGTGTGGTTCCCCTATAAAACAACCCGAGAAATAACTAAATCATACATACTCTTCCGACTTGACCTGTTTGCCGCCAACCGCCTGAAACTTAACCTTTTTCTGAATTATGTAGCAGTAAGGAAGAGAGGACACAGGAAGACTATAACACGGTACCCTTGTAGAACCAACTAAGTGACTAATAAGTCAAGTATCTCGGAGACGACCGATAAGAGCTGTTTGCAGCGTGCCTGTGAACGCTGCCTAATCCGTCTCTGATAGGGTTGGCGCTTATCCTGTTTTTACATTTTGGAACACAGGTTACTGTGTTAGTTACTGAGTAACTGATGAACGAAACTGTCTATGCCCCATTGGGCATAGACAGTTCCGTTCATCAGTTACTCGTCTCGCATAGAAGAGCACTTTCACTATACCTATCTCTGTCGCTAAGCAGCGGTGCTGTGTCCCAATTTGAGAGGTATGGTTGCTGGTATTCTTCATGAGACATTATAGTCTTGTCTCTGGGAGGGCAATACATCTACGATGCCTCTGGTACCTTTTGGAGATATTTATGAAGGTCACCACTTATCACCCAGGGGGCCAAGTCTACTAATTTACAAACGTGTCAGTGGTCTCACAATGATGAGTTTTTGACAGATTATGTATGGCATATCTGTCAAAGACTGATTATTGTGAGACCACTGACACGTTTGTAAATTAGTAGACTTGGCCCCCAGGTGGAAAACCAATATCATAAAGGAAAATATTCCTTTCGCATATCTCAGAAACGAGGCGTCTTTTAAGCTGCTTGTTTTTAAAAGCAGTGACGCCATCTTGAATTTTTGATGACGTGATAATCCTGGGATCCCATTGGTTAATTTTATCACCTCCGTTCGTCTGCATTTCAGCGATAGATTCACTGGTTTAGTGTTCATTTTATACGATGAATAGTTATTCATCCTTTACCATGGTGATTTATTCATGATTTTGTTTTACAAGGCAAATGTTTTCCGTGCAATACCTATCATACACGCGGTGCTTTGTCAGCCCAAAATCATATGTAGATTTGGATGACACGGACGCCAACGCATCGGGTAGCACGGAATTTGGTTAAGTGCACATTGATATAGGCTTGAATATAGGCTTTAGCAACTGGTAAGGTGCTAGTATATGGTACAGCAGATTAGCTGACAGTCCTCTTAGATATTCCGAAGTTTCTGTAACTGCTCAAATAAATAACTGTTTTCCTTTGTATCCTTGTACTAATGATGTACATCATTTATATATTTTAATGTTAGTGTTAGCTTGTACAATGTAATAACGGAAAATAATAATAATAATAGTCCTCCAGACCGTATTTTCGGCCACGGCGGCCAATCTCAACGGAGACTAGCCTTCGGCGCGGGAGATATTATAGTGCACAAGTGTTTGCGCAGACACAAGTGCTCTTCCCTCACTCTCATAGTCCGATGGGACGGTAATCCAACACGACCGGAGAGAGATCAGGCGTAGGACCAACGGCTTAACGTGCTTTCCGAGGCACGGTGGTATCACACCGCCAACTTCCAAACTCCGGGCTGTTACTACGAAATTCCTAATAAAAAAATCCAATAACACTTTGCCCGACCCGGGATTCGAACCCAGGACCCCACGCTCTGCAGTCGCGCTTGCGACCACGGAACGGAATAACGGAAAATAAGTAGTATTTGAAACTCAATATAAAATGAAAACAACCAAAAATTAAAAAAAAACTGCTATGACATTTGACTTGACTGTCTTAGGCTGAGTTAGCTCAACATGTAAGCACTTATTAAAAACCTGCGAGCTTTTTAAACCAAAACACTCCCTTTTCCTCGAGAAGTTCTAAATTATCAACACCACTTCCCTCAACAAAAAAATCCCCAGTGTTTATTTACACCTCAAAAAAACTGGCAACACCAACCCTAATCTTGAGTAATGCCAAGAATATTTAAGGCGAAGTAGCCTTAATAACACTTTTCTAAGCGTCGTGCGTTATTTATCGTTGGCCCTTATTGGCCAAGTATCGTTTGCTCTTATATTGGCCAAGTTTCAGAACTGGCTCATTATTCTTGGAGAGTTTTTATGTTTGCGAGCTTTTAATATTAGTTGGGACTTGGAGTTAGTTGTTTATTGATAGGTAAGGAAGAAGATTTGTGGTTCGTGCCTTGTTTGGAGGGAGGGAGGAAGCTGTATAGTGGTGGTATAGAAAAGAGTTTTCCTGCTCACGTAAATAATCAACTGTTTGCGTGCATTTGGAAAACTGTTTTTTTGTTGTTGTGAATAATCAAATGTGTGAAAGATACAGCAGAAGAGGAATTGAAGAACATAGATATGAATGGTAGAAAAATACTGCAAATAAATTGGGAAAAGGCAAGAGGATCTTGGTTGGCTTCTGGTTGTTTTGAGTTCAAAGCCTCGTTTTAATAAACTACAACATCTGAAAACAGTGATATCACAGAAAATATAGGTAGCAGGAACTACTGCTACAAACAGTAGATAATTATATTTTCTGAAAAAAATATTACTCTATCAACCAGCGTCAGCCAGCATTTTTCTGGCATTAATGCTGAAATGAACCTTTTTGGCGCAGCCGTGAGGCACACATTGTTGTTAAAACATTATTTTCACTTTTTTATTTTTTGTCGAACTGATTCCAAATAAATGTTATTCTTTCGTTTTTTCTTTCTAAATCCAAGTGTAGCCGCGCGATCCTTGCATACAACTACAAAATAAATAATACTTCACGTTCAGTCGATGAATACATACCATGTTTTCTCCGCAACAACCATAACTTACAAAGCTAATATAAAACGCTAGTTTCCTAATAACTAATGACGTTGCAGTTCATGTAAGGTAAGAGGTTGTTAACGTTCACATGATGGCCGTCTATTCGTTTGCTTGTCAGATACATTGTTGCGTGCAAACTGGTAGATGTTAGTCTGTGATGTATGTAGTTGTATGTTAACTAGAATGGACTTGCCTTAGCTTATCTGCATTCAATATATTTCATACATATTTATAACTAGCTGCGCCCCGCGGTTTCACCCGCGTAAGTCTCGATCCCGTGGGAATATCTGGATAAAAAGTATCCTATGTGTTAATCCAGGTTATAAGCTATCTGTTTGCCAAATTTCATCCAAATCCATTCAGCCGTTTTTGCCTGATTGAGTAACAAACATCCAAACACACAAACTTTCACATTTATAATATTAGTAGGATATAATATTAGTAGGATAAGCACAGTAACAGTCACTTACAATTCAAATTAAATAACATCTAAAATTGGCATTTCAGTAACCATGCAAATAATAGGTATGCATGGCATTGATATATGAAAATTATTATTTTAGTAGACCTAAATCTAGAGAACTACAAAAAAAAAACAATTTGAGCTCACGACGAAACGTGATGACGTGGTGACGAAGGTAAATATTTGACACTTTCGTCAATCTGACAGTTGGTTGTTGGTTGGACAGGTCTATGCATATTTTAAGAGACCCTCATCTCAATACATTATTTGTTTTTTTTTTCTTCCATACTTCTCTATCAGCCGTGTCGTCTTCACTTCCTTCTTACCATGCCTTTGCACTGGCGAAACATTCACGACGAAACATGTTGAAATCTCTATTTTCTGTCAATGTTCCATACAATTTTTGACAGGAACTAGAGATTTCAACATGTTTTGTCTTGAATTTTTCGCCAGTGCAAACGCACGGTTAGCCATACGAGACATGTTCCACATAAGAACCAACAGCCCATATGAAGATCTTCAAGAAAAGTGAAAATAGATGACCTACGCCCCTTATTAACCTTTTTCCAACCCAGACAACAGTTGGTCACAGTCCTGAGTTACAGGTTCTCCGTCTTCCGCATTTAGCCTACCTTATCTTTAGTCAATGGATCCTAACCTTTATAAATACATACTCTTTCTCAATAACTTAGCAACCTTTTGTATTATAAATCCCTATATCTAGCTATCACACAGTCCGATATATTTGTCGCCGTGATCCTCACACATCCACGTTGTTTGAAACGATGCCAAAATACTTCGTGTAGGAATCTAACTTATTCAGAAAGGGAAAGGCGAGGACCACCTATATAATATGCCTACTGTGGAAATATATAACGAAATGTACTTTTCTATAAAACTTTTCTATAACTCCTTCACATAAGTCATAACTGCTGACGATAATTTAAAATATCCACTATGACAGGTGCACACTGGTGATGTTTTGAATATAGCGGTAATAGTTGTTATTAAACTACATCATTGGTCTTGTGACTGCCTCGTAGTGGTCGCAATCGTTACTGTTGAGCATGAGGTCCTTTGTTCGAATCCTAGGTTGGGCAAAGTGTTATTGGGCTTTTCTATATGGAATTTCTGTATAGTAGCCCGGTGTATGGAATTGTGCCCGGTTGATGGAAATAGGCTTGCTCACCATTTACATGGAACTTAAATACACACTTACACACACGCACTCACACGCACACACACACACACAGTTACACATACTTTTGTACTTTTTAGAATGTCATTCTTTATTTTGTAATGTGCGTTTAGTTTATGCAGAATAAACAATTTTTCTTCTAAATATAACTGGCGTAGTGAGAGTGTACATCTGACTAACCCTTCGGGAAATACAGACTTGTTATGGTATTTATTATTCTGTTACTATCCTCTGTTGTAATTGCAGTTGAAGAGACGGTATTTTCGCCATAGAACTAATATACAGATACATTCATTACATTTATGTGAGATAATGTTCATCGACTCCGACACCCCGCAATCTCGCAAATGGTTTCTCTGAACCAAGTTTTATACGCTTTTACAACATCCAACATCCGTAGGAAAATGTCAGCTGGCAAACTATCTTGCATAAGCCACCGTGGAAACTGTTAAAATAAGATTAAATGTTAAGAGGTGAACAGTGAAAGTTAGACATCTGACTTGCTTCACGCATTTCAAGGGAATAAAAGAAAGAAGTATATGAGACGAGAGATTCTGAAGTTATAAAAGATACTGTTGAGGAAAAGTTAATATATAAGATAGATGAATAGGAAAACTCTTTATTGCACAGCAAAAAGTTAATAACATAAAACATGTTAGATACTTTGTGAAATTGTTGTTGAAACTATGCAATAGGATCTTTCTCGAAACATATTGACTTCCACTAAGATAAAAACACGAAAAGTATGCATCAACAACCCTTTGTAATGCTGTATCCAATATTGCATTAACTCATTTAAATCCATTACGGATAATAAATTAATAACTATATCGTTGTCTATTGGATTTAATCAGTAGGAACTTCTATGTGGTCATTTATTTCGTGTTGTATAAAATTAATTGTTTGTTTTCAAATTAATAAAGTGCTAACATAAATATTATGAGTTGACAGCAGTTGTTTAGCTGTCGGGAGAGATACAATGGCTTTGATTACAATAATTTGAGAGTGTTTGTGTTTCGTGAACGGTGGGAAGGAAAATAGTAGGTTTTATTGATTTAAGAGTTTGTTGCTAGGTCAGAGAAGGGAATCATAATGAAGATAAATTCATGTTTTTTTAATCAAAGATGTTCAGTTATCTGTTACTTTGAAGTCGTAATCGTAGACGGGTTAGAAAGGGTCTTGCCTTGCATTACCCCATTGACACAGAATGGAAGCAGTGGCAGGGCTATCACAGGGTTTGATATTAGGCCCAATATAAGTAGTCCGAACTATATAAATTTCTACCAGATTATGTCTTTCCGATAGTCTGTAGAAGATAACATCAAAAGAAAGTATTACATGATTTCACGAGAAGACGTAAACTGTGATGTTAATTAACATCTAAAATGTAATACTGTATCGTTGGATGCTTCTACTCAAGATACAAAGAAAGTGAACGTGTATGTAGAATTAATTTGAGCACTTTCTAAACTTTTCTTCGGCTGGCATATGAGCTATTGTTTCGAAACTCGAAACACTTCAAGAATCTATAATTTGAGCCGCATTTTTTCTATGAAAACTACGTAATACTTGCTATATAGTATGGAATTTGAACATGGTTATCGTTTCTTGGAAGAAACTTGTAATTTTATGGCCAAAACGATGACGAAATGAATGATATCGTATTAAGTCGAAGCGTATCATCTCTAAGATTGTTGAATTCATTTCATTTTCGCCGGTTTCATGTTGTATTTGTATGGTCTTCGTACACTTACTTTATTTTAATAATACTTTTAAAATGTCACACTTTTGTCCATTTTCGAATGAACTTCCTTGAGTATATTTTCTGATTGTGGCATTAGACTTCAGACTATCAGTTCAAAAACATTTCTGCCACTTGCAGTCAGAAACCGAACCCTGTCTCTCACCGTGAGAACGTTCTCAACTTACCACCAGTCACTTGACTCTAACACGTAACTCTATACCATCATCGCGTATAGCTTGACACTTGTTTACAGTTAGGCTGCCTTTAGAATCAGTAGGAGGTACTTTAGGTCTCATGTATTCTTACTTCGCATTATTGGGTTATTTACTATGGGTGTCGTAGTAATTGAATGTGCTGCGTTAGGTTTTGTTGTTATTGTTTATGTTTACAGCTGTTTATAAAAAGCACTGCGTTTTATTTCATTGTGAAATGGTGATGATCTTATAAGCAGCCAATTTTGGATGTGGGTTTTTTTGTGAAACATCGTAGCATATATCTGCATCATCTTACTTGAAATCGTTTACCGGTAGTCTGCAGCTTTGTTTTATTGGACCAACTAGATTATACTCTTAACCTTTTCTAGGTACAGGAATTCGTATAGCTAATTCCTTTCGCCTTTAACCTACATCACTTGTAAAATTCAGCTCCCCTTTAGAAGAACGAACCGTTAATATAAATAAAACAGTTGCAAGCCGACCAGCCGACCCCGTATCTAATAATACGGGGCTATGCGTCAGGTGGCTACCGGCGATCATCCCGACCCTACTTCCCGTACCTTATTCTCACCAACCTGCGAACGTAAGGACAGGTAGACAAATAACTAAGCGTTTAACTTAAGTTATTGTCGAGAGTTAGAGGAATAGTAAGCGATTTGTATGTCGTTTTTCGGATTGAAGACTGTTGAGGAAGAAAAACTAAAGAATGTTGATATTGCAAGGCATTAATATAAACATACATGTTTAACAGACAATAGAAGTTTCTGATGATCTAGATTTTGTTTTAATACAAGCCGCATTTAATTTTGGATTTAATGACTAGATTCAAATCGATAATAAAGAATGTAGATATTGCAAAGGATTAACTTAGTAAAAAACATATATGTTTAACGGTCGAAAGAAGTTCCTGATGATCTAGATTTAGTTTTAATACAAGCCGCATTTAATTTTTGATTTAATGACTAGATTAAAAACGAATTAGCTTCCCCAACGATAAATTTTAAGGATGACACCAAATTATCCTAATCTTCATAAATTTATTGAAAGGAATTTCAGTTTCGTGTAGAATTGGTCTGTATTTAGGTCATTAGAATGAAATAAGTAGGAGGGCAGGAAGTGTTTAAATAGAACCTATTAGAAAAGGTATTTATCGAAAGGTCAAAGTCTAATTTAAGGTGAGTTTGCAAGGCTTTATCTGAATCAGAGGTATAATTATCTGGAGATTTTTAATTGAATGTTCATTTTGTATTGTTAATTCATATTTTAACATTTACGGTTCCAATTATAGCTCCACTTTCTCTACTTTACTTATCTCTCTGAGAATCCTGTAGGTATTAAATAGTCGCGTGCATTTCTAGGTTCTATATTTATTTTGGTTTTAATAATACTGGCCTGAACCAATTTTAGTTGTAAGAAGTTGCTCTTCTTGTTAAATCGTAATTCATCCTATTTTTACCCGACTACGGCGAAGAAAAAGGAGGGTTATGATTTTCGGTTAGTCCCCCTATGCTCTAGTTCCGCTATGCTCGACTCGTAAAATACCTACTAAAAAGTTTCGCTATGCACGAAATCACATTCGCGGGCAGTGATGAAGAAAACTGTTACAGTGTAATATTTTATTACCATTTAAGCACCACAGAACAACTAACTTGGCTGAATCTTGGATTGGCAGATTTAACAGATCTATTGACAGAAACCCTAGCTTTTTAAATTTTTGATTATTTGTATTTTATTTGTGTAATTAATAAGACTGAAATTTTATGAATACGGTGATTTGATTTTGAGAACCTCAGACCAACAAAAAAGGAAAGACGGAGCGCGCCGTACATCAAAGTGAAGCCACCTTTTTACTTATGTGTGTGTAAAAAGGGTTGTTATTTTTTAAAGTTTTTCCCTATAATTTGGGGAATAATATTGTATGGGTAGGATAATATTGTAGGAGTAAGATATTGTTGCGTATGGTATTATAACTCGATTGTTAAGAAGGACTTATATACCGAAACAAAAAAATACATCGTTATTTCGTATAGCTACTATCCATTTACTTTTAGATTCAGTATTACTTGGAAATCTAAAATATAAATACATAAAAAAGAAAACAGGAATATAATTACTCGAAATAAGAAATCATAATTTAAATCGGTTTAATCGAATGGGAAAATTTGAAATCACATTATGGCAACCCTAACACGTTATGTCACTGCTTTCATTCGTTCATTCGTTGAGGTTTTTTGTTCCAAGTAACCTAAAATTCATAGTTCATTAAATTAAAAAACGATGTTATTTCAAGTACGTACAAGTGAAAAATGATTCCGTGAGACTTTTTATGTGATTTGCTTTTGTTTTTACAAGTTTTTACTACACAGGAAGGCATAATTCTATTTTTTTTATTGATGTTTACTAGACGACGACACGTGATGTACTAGGAGCGATGAGCATGGTTTTAGTGTAGGTGTGTGCGTGAGTTTTGTGGCTTCACTTTTGATGTACGGCGTGATCCGTCTTCCTTTTTTGTTGGTCTGAGTTGAGAACGGACTTTTTATTTACGCTCTTTTATATTTTACTAGTTTTCTGCTTACATTATATTTGTAATACATACAGTATTAGTTAGTGACGTAGGATATGTAACGAAGTCTACAGACTTCGTTAAATCTTGTGGGTACAGTATTGACTTACAGCTCTATTCATAAACATTTCTTAGCTTCGAATTGCTCTGAAACTAGTTTGTCCATATCCGTTATTTTGACTTTTTTTATTGTCAGAACGAGATAAAACCAATTTCAACTTACAGACGCTTACACATATACGACTAGCGCTATAAAAAAAAAAATTTGAATTCAAACAATTTTCTTTCCAACTGTACCTTCCATTGTTTACGAAGAGTCGAAGAATTTCGTGCATAGCGAAACTTTTTTGTAGGTATTTTTCGAGTAGAGCATAGCGGGACTAGAGCATAGGGGGACTAACCGATGATTTTGACCGGTATGTATGTATGTATGTTCATCTGTTCCCTCCTATCTTCCAAACCACTTATCACAATTTGACAAATGATGTAATGGTATCGTTAGAAGCGTCGTGATTGTCCGCTGGTTATAGGCTATGTGAAGTCACATTAAATTAAAAATGGCGCCCTCTAGAGGACATAAAGTGAGGAACTTAAAAAAAAAATATGGTTTAATCTTACCATGTTGGGTATCAAATGAAAGGGCTTAATGAGCACATTTCAAAAATATATATATTATAACCCCAAAAGAATTAAAAAAAAAATCAAGTAACAAAAACTAAAACCCAACTACGACTTAAAAGGTATAAACAAGACACCACAGACAGACAAATTAAAAATCCGGAGTCACACGTAATCTGTTCGATTTATGCCCTAACACGTGTGACTCCGGATTTTAATTTGTCTGTCTGTGGTGTCTTGTTTATACCTTTTAAGTCGTAGTTGGGTTTTAGTTTTTGTTACTTGATTTTTTTTGCTAAATGATTTTGTTACAAAAGCATAACAAAAGCAGGTCGATAGCTATCATCGATTCCTAGAACATTTTCTATCGGACCAATAATATAATTATCGCCATTCAATAACGACAATTCGCGAGAATCGTAAAACAATTGAACTGATGACATATTTTCCAAGACTATAGTCATTATCTACATTTCTTTGTCATCTTCAATTTCTTTGCCATATAAGTCAAGGACTGTAAAAAACTTAGATACTACAAAGACTAACCAGTTCATGATCATTGATCAGTCATTTTAGTTCAGTTATTGTTGTTGCTAGAGGAAATGTACGTTTGTTTGCAACGAGAGATGAACTCCAAAACCTGGACGGTGTTAAAAATTTAAACTTTTCCCACATGCCTAGTTTAGTTTATACATGCAAACGGTCCCATGATAATTTCCTGGCGGCAACTATGAACCGTAACTTTAATCTCTTCACACTCCAGCCAGCCCATCCATGCTTGCTCTCGCGTAACTTTACACCGTAATTTTAATGCTTTCTTTCACTGTATGTCAAAATCTAAGTGGCGTAGTGAAAATCCACGTTCCCAACTTAGGAATTATGGTTTTACTCGTTACAGATGAATTCGTTTAACATAACGCTGACAATGTTATAGAGTTATGTCAACTTTTATAATACTAACCCAAAACTTGGTTTATCAGTAGTAGCATTGTCAATTGTTATTATGATGATTGTCCAAAAATGCAAAAGAACCAAGATCGATTCACTAGTCTAGTATAGTATATAGCACATTTCCATACAATAGCCTGCCTCTCATTGTGCATCAACTGCTTCCCACGCGTCGCTCTCCGATGTGTTCAGATGTGCCCCATGTGGTGAGGTGTGCCAAATGACGTTCTCATTGAAGTCCACCATTGATTGTATTGGCTTGTTAACCGCGGTGGATGTGTGTGAAAAATTGGTTTCATGTCATTCGTTTGTTATTTTCCGATGTTTGCGAACTAAAACTGGGGAATATATCGAATTTGCTTTGAAAAAGATTTATTTGTGTTTAGGTCTAATCTTGATTGATCATATGAACAGGTGTTATGACGACCTGTTTTATAATGATAACTTTTAGTAATAGTCTTGATGTCTTGACCATTCAAAAGTTCCTCTTTAACTTGTCCATCATAATTAAATTACCACTAACATTATATCAAGTTCCAATACTAACTTCAAATTCGTCAATTAGGTTCAGGCTGTCAGATCGGGACCACAATGCAACCGCAAGTCTTTGTCTATCATCGTCGGAGACACCAATTATGTCAAACAATAAGCTCTCGATTAAGGAAGGGCGATTATGGACGATTAACATAATAATCTATCTAATTATACGATACTCTAATCGATTATCGAGCAGTTGAATGGATAATCGAGTGATCGTTAGAAGTCAATCGTTTGATTAGAACGATGGCCATGTGTTAGTTGTTATCGATTAACTTACAGCATTTATTTTGTCTACTTACGAGTATGTCTGATTTATAAAATATTTAGCAATGTATTATTCCAACTACTTGAACAATTCAGAACAGTCAAGTTAGTTGTATTACAATCGTAAGAAAACAATAGAACACATAGGTAATAAAAACGTCCATCAACGATTAATAGGAAATATCTTACATAGTCAGAAACGATGATTCCTTTCTTGTTACGATTACTCTATAACTACAAATAAATAAGATCAGCTAGGAGACGTGAAGTAACTTTAACTGTGTACCACTACTTCTACTTATTTATACAGTCGAATAACCTTCAAACACTTTATAGCACTAAACCCCTTTATAACACAATTGAAAAAAAAACGAAGAAAACCAGAGCATTATCACCAGCATTAATATTCAAAGATGCCATTACAGCAGCAGACGTAGATAATGCGTCAAGTTCAAGATCCAGCCATTTGGAAACACGCGGTGAATTTGTAATGGCGGTATGCTTTCCACTTTCCACGGCAGTCGGAGCGTGGGCCACAATTGCTGGTGGAGACATGCCTGTTTCTATTCTGTTAGAGTCAAACTTATTGGCGTCAGACTCATTTCAACGAGAGAATGTAGATGTAATATAAAGTTCAAATATCTGACGTTCAGGCAGTTTGGTCTGGTTTCTTAACTGTTAACTGAAATACATTGTCTTTATCTCCTTTTAGCTTCGAGTTTTTAGTTAGAAGCTCTAACTCTGTAGTTTTTAAGCATTCTCTTGCCTTTATCCTTTATTTGTGGTTGGTGGTAGCGAAGTATAATTATTTCATCCATAGGTATATCTCTATTAGCCTTTATATCAGTATATGTATTGCTAACCATATCATCTTTCACACCATCCATCCTACTCTTGGTATGCTTTGTAGCTGTGTGTGGTTTTCTTAAGACTTTTTATGAGTTGCATTTGTCTCGTGCCGTTCTAGATTGTGTCACGCCTTCTTAAACAAAAGCGAAACTAAATGCATTCTAAAAATAAAAGTGACCTGTATTATTTACTTTTCTTATCGACCGAAACTAATACCTATAACTACATTTATTTCACCAATAGTGTTTTTATTTATGGTGGCGTCACTGTTACTGTGAAATATTTCTGATACAATATTTGAGGTAACCTGCCTCCTGGAGTTTATAGCTACGATTTTGACATTGGTTACAATCTGCTTGATTGAATATCTTTTACTTATTCTATACTAGACTAGGTTGCCTAGATTTACATAGCCCGACACATTTGTCCAAAATAGACACTAAAATAGACACGAAAATATTGGAAACTATAGCCTGAAATCACAGCAAAATACAGTTTTCTATCTGTGATTGGTGCAATCATCCAGTAACGTTAGGGCAATTTCCAAACAATTGTGTCGCATAGCCTCCGCAAATGTTTAGTTCAAACAAACAAATGTGTCGTCCAGCTCAACAAATGTGTTTGTTATCTAGCTCAACAAATGTGTTGCTGCAAGTTCTGGAACACAATGTATTCTTCAACAATTCAGCCATTTTATATGTTAAACTCAAAGCAGTTTATATTACGATGTAATTAAGTGTGCTGGTGCACAGAACTGAGGGGTTAAGAATGACAGAGGGGCGGGGAGGGTATTATATCTGATAAAGCGCCGATCGCGACACAGGTTAGTTAATAGCTTAGGGAATTGGATGCTGTCAAAGACATGACGGACGTGATACACGCTTAATAGCAAACTATAAGCATATAGAGTATGTGGACTATAATAAATCGGCCACCGCAATAGAATATGGGTAATCAATAATCATCGACCAAAAAAACCGAGAGACCTTTGGCAAATTACCTGCAATACAGACTGTAGTAGGAATGGAGAGCCAAAGTACAGCGTAGAGTAGATTGGTATCAGAATGAACCACTCCAACATTATTTGACCTATCTGGAAAATACTAAACAGTTTGGAAGCAAAAAGTGGTTACAATGAGCTTAGTAACTTTACGCCGTTTATTCTGCGATTTTACATAGTATATAATAGTCTAACCGCAGATTCTTGATGACCACAATGCACTTATCCTTAACAAGATTTTGCCCGGGGCTTCACTAGGATGGATGTCGGAAAATATCCCACGGGAACGTACTACTGGGATTAAAAGCACCTTGAGTGAAACCTAGGTTATAAACTACTAGTGTGCCCTACTGTTGCCCGCGACTTCGTTTGCGATCCAAGATGAAAAGTAGTCTCTGTCCTTTTCCAGGTTTTTCCCCTGGCCCCCTGGCCCTGTGCCAAATTTTATCCATATCTGTTCAGCCGCTTTCACTCTAAAACGGGTCACTTTCGCATTTATAATATTAGTTAGAATCTGTGTGTCAAAATTCACCTAAATTCGTTCAGCATCAATATGACATATCATTTATATGTATAGACATAGATAGAGCAGTAACACACAATTCTGCTGCGAATTTCATTTTACCGGTTATACCTAAATATCATAACATAGTCATGGGAATTTCAAATGTTGCGTTTGTATGAATAACAAATAGTAACAATAAAACTTTAACTTTGAACGTTTCTCGTTGCTCGCTAATAGCCAACACCTAGCTGGTTCACACTTTCAAAACATCAACGAAGTGCAAAGAAGTGCATCGCGGTTTGAAAATAATTGATTTCATGTATTTTTTTCTTTCATGTAGTTTCGAAGGAACTTTCGTTAGTATTTCTTATAATATATCAAGAATTCAGGATATCATGTGTATGAGCCTGATTCAAGACGTGAACCTGCCAAAGCGAGGCCCGCAGGACCAAAATTCTAAGCAGCGTTAATCAAGTTGACTATGAGCCAATGAACCTTCCCAGTCTATGAAATATTGTGTTTGTATGTAATTAAAGGTGTCAATACTTTCGTTATCATCGTCTCCTATTGCAAGCCATTCAGGTCGATTCTCGGCAACTGTTCTCCAGCTGCTACCAACGGTCATCGGTTCTACGGCTATGATCGCGGTTGGCCCATTGCCACTTTAGCTTGCTTATTGTGTGAGCTATGTCGATAATTTTGATTCTCTGCCGGATCACCTCGGTGCATATCGATGCCTTACTAGCTTACAAAATATTGATTCTGATCGCTGGCATGGCTCATGTTTTTGTCCAAAATGTATGCAGTTATATTACTAAAATGGACCAATTATTATTAACTTAATTACAATTATTTCATGTCCAGCACTTCCCCACTCCGCCTGATACAAATACAGTCATTGAAAATCAATAGATCGAACAATACACGTTCTGCTGTACAAATCCCGGCAAAATTACATTAGCGCGTGACGTCACGCCATAGACACCCACCTATTGGCGGGTTTTGTTTATCAGCGTGTTATCTGTGCTCCGGCAATTAGTCACTGCGGTACCTACCTGACGTGCGCTCGCTCCTAATTTGAATTTTCGTTTATCGTAAATGTTTTTCGGAACGCCCATTTATTTTTGAATTTTTGAAAGTGGTGTTTTGTTTTAGTGTATTTTTTCTGTGACCAGTGGTTGTTCGTTGTGCCTAAGTTTTTAAATGTGATCTAAGGAAACAAATAGTGGTTCTGTGGAAGTAGGTCCTATGTTCCGAAAAGTCCTGTTTTGTGAATTCTTTGCGGCTTCGCCTAAATCGGAGCAAAGGTTTGGCTTCCTGTAATTGTTGCGTATCTCAAGGTAAAATTATAATCTAAATCAAATATTATTTCGTTTCTATTTACCAATTGCTCACCATTTGGTTCCAAAACATATTCCCAAATGATTTTAGCATTCCGATGTTTTCTATATAAAAAAAAGTTAGAAAGTTACAGTCAGATACAAACTGTATGGCTTCGCCTAAGAATTTCGCATCCAATTATACGTTTGCTAATCCAATTGACATAATGAGGAGCGTCAAGTTCAAACACACATGAGTCAATGGGACCGGTTCTGTGACGACACTTGAGGTGTCCACGATGAATACAGTTGCTTATTGCTTAAATAGTTTCCTTATTTTGTCGTTGACCTGGGCCTGCGTACTGTAGTTTTCCTGTATCACTTGACCCTTCAGTTCCTCTTCTGTTATTTGTGTGGGATTATGATTTAAAGATGGCGTATCTTTATGTATCACTGTCTACTTTATTTGTCTCTTCTCATTCTAGACATGTTTGTCTTATTTTTTTCTTTTTGTCTAATTAATCCGCGTGTTTTGTTTTCTATCGTAAATCTTTGGGTCATTGACAGCTCAACCCGAATAATAATAACAGATACTACGTCGTCCAAACGCCTTTGGCAGACGAACTTTAAAATATTGAAGGGAAGGATATATTTTCAGCTCTGTGAAAATCTAAATAATCAATAGAAGAATATAGGATATTCTAGCATGATAATGTTGATAGGAGACTGAGCATGTATCGGTGCAATAAATGAACTGGAAAAAATTCGATGTTTCAATCTTATTATTTTTATTCCCGATAAAAAACACATTAATTTACAAAGAGTTGACCGATGATAAATTATTTAATCTCATTGATGAAAATTAAATCGAGAACTCGACATCAATCTATAAACGGATGAATTTTAAAATGTTTGTTTGATCCATATTTTTCATCGAAAGAGAGTTTATCGTTGGTTTTTGTTTTATTTATTGTTAAGTTAATATGAGTGTAACAACGGAAATGAGTAATAAGATAAAGCATAATGACGAAAACTATTTTGGAATGCTTAGAGTAGTAAATAAATATTGAATTTATGATACTACGGTATTCTAATTTTGAAAGAAATAAAGGTTTACTTTTCATATCAAATGTGCATATAAAAAGATAAGTAGTTATTCTAATTAGAATAAAAAAACGAAACAAATCTATAATCAAGAGTAATCACGAGTACATAACAGAAATAAACTAATAGAACTTCATCTTAGATTTTCAAATAAACTTCGGGTCAATTAGCCACAAATAATATAAGACCTATTAATATAAATTAGAATTTATTGTAAACAAAAGTAAGTAAGTGAAGAAGAAAAAAACATTACCCTCCTTCTGGGGCAGTCGGGTTCCTGGTAAAAGGCTAAGACGAGAACGAATCAATCACTTGGCGATACCAAAAAGAATCATAAAAATGAATTCTGCACTGATCTGAATCTGAAATTGAATGATTGAATGAACGAATGGTACACGGGTGCTTATCTCTTCGCGGAAATTGGATGAGTCAGGGAAAAGTGCCATTCATAAAAATTGGAAGAACTGCATAAAATATTTTATATCTTTTGGTTGCTTTTATTTATTTATTTTACGAGATACTGACTTCAAATTGTGGTATTTATTTCTTGTGACTTACAATGCAATAAGAAAATAAATAGTTGAGTCAAAAAAACTTTAGTTCTCCTTAGTATTGTAAACAATTTTCTTCATACTGTTCATTTTCACTGTATATCTGATTACTTACGCTTTCAATATTTCGTGGTTGTAGACATCCACATTTTTTTTAAATTTGTCCCTTCAGTCGTTTGCTTACCGTATTCATTGCAATATAAGGCTCATTAAAATATCAATGTAATTACTTATGAACAATTAAACACGATTTAAAAATAAAAATTAGGTAACAATTTTCAAAACGCTTCAACATTTCGAAGGTAGCTTAAAAACAGGTGCCATTACTGCGATCAGCTGATAATATTTGACAGAGACGTAGATATCTTCCATCTCTCTTGCACATAGGAGCGGACGAGTCGCTTGTTCAACCATTTCCTGTGTAGCTTGTATCGCTCGATGTTTTGGTCGAATACCTGTCATTACATGGGATACAAAACTAGTTGATAGTAGTGAATGAGTACCTTTGTGTTTATGTGAGTACGTTCGATTGCTCTTTTCTATTTTTTTAATAATGATTCGAAGTAGAACGGAACTGAGTAGGTAGGTACAACGAATGGGAGTCAATGAGAACTTAACTATATTATGTGCAATGTGTGTGGTCCTCAGAAGCGCAAGTACGGAATAAAGTAAAATCAAATTAAGTTGGTCCTACAGATTTTAAAGGCTTTTCTAGCTACATAGATGGTTATCATAGTGTATGTTATAAGTCTTGATAGCATTTTATTGTTTTAGGTAGGTATAACAATCACTGGGGCGGGGAAAAATAAAGGTGAAGCTAAACTCATCCTAACATAATGTAGGTGTTTGTAAATAATAATAAATGAGACTACCACACTCGTAGACACTTTTATTTTCATTGTTTACATAATTACATAGTAAATCATTTCTGCAAAAATATTTTTTACCGAAAAGTGAAAATGGAAATGAAAAGTCTTTTATATAAACAATAATAAAATCATATTTGTAGCAGCTATAATTTGTCTCTAAGAACAAAAGAACAAGAGGGTTAGAATACCAGAGTTTACTGTTTTTTTTCCGTTTTTCGACACATGCTCTCGTAAAAGGTGATTAAAAATCACTCAGAAGCTAGTGAAAGCCATACATTAGCCATGCGGGTGATTAAATAGTTCACCAGCTCGTGTAAGCACCGGGCTATGGTGATAATGTATGGTGTGTATGTCAAGAGGATGTAACTGTATATATTATAAATTATAGTGAAGATTAGCATTTTAAGCATTGATTAACCTTAAATAATATAAGTAATACTAATCCTAACTAATATTATAAATCTGTTTGTTACGCTTTCACGCCTTAAACGGCTGAACGGATTTGGATGAAATTTGGCACATGGTTAGACCATGACCTGGAATAGGATCACATAGGATACTTTTTATCCCGTGGGATAATATCGACCTCCACGCGGGCAAAGCCGCGGGCATAAGCTAGTATAATATAATATTAATAATATTTTTTAAATATTCTTTTTTAATGTTTTTTTTTTGTAAAATATTTAAAAATGTAAACAATATGTAAGTGTTGAAAAGGAAATAATGAAATACTGTAAATCATGTTCATTTTGGGAGAACAAGGGCCTGAGGGATGGAAGGACCAGTAAGTAATTGAGAATAAGTTAAAGCGCCTCGCTTTGCCCAGCGATTTTCACACGGTAATTATAACTGCATTTGTAGCCGTAATTCATTTTCCTCCACCTTACATACTCGTCGCATAATATAAGAGTCCAACAAGATTCCAATAGGACGCCTAGCAGCCATCTTAATTTAAACCCCATGAAAATCGCTGGACAAAGCGAGACGCCCTAGCATATTGGTCCTTCGAGCCGGATTAAAATCATGCCGTGGTGAAAATATTACCCAGTCAGCAAGCAGTAGAGGTAGATGGAGAGATTGTCTAGTGCGGAACGGTGCGTTCATTATTAAGACGTTATGACTCGAGGAGGTTATTTTATTTAAATTAATGCACCCCGCACCAGTAATTAACGATCCGTTTCTTAAATATAAGCACTAAGAAATATTTAAGTTCTAAATATGCAATTATTTGATGATACAATAACTGTGTGTGATAAACTAAGCATAGTCATTACAGTATGTTGACAGTAGTTAGATAGATAGTTAGCAATTGACACCACACACGGTTAATAGCAGCAATTACGTGTTAGGTAAAAAGTTGATAGCTGTAATTGCGCCTTTACATAATGGGACATGTTAGACATGCTATTGGATCCATTCATCGTTACTGTTACTATGCGTTTGATTATCGTGGATTACAGTCCGGCCGTCTAGAGAATGCATTCCTGACACCGGTTAGTTGAAGAATTTCTAGTAGTATAAGGATCAAATTCGCAAAACACATCATTCTCCTACCCTTATCCCAATTTATTTGTGGTCGGCGCAACATGTCCCTTTCTTCCATTAACTTATCTATGAACCGTCATCTCGGTAGTCACCCCCTTTCTAACCATATCATTTTTCACACAGTCCATCCATAGTTTCTTTGGTCTTCTCCTACTCTTATAGCCATCGACAATCATACCATACCAAACTTTCCTCACAACGTTTTCTTCAAATTCGCAAAACACATATTTGTGAGTATAAAACTGACTGAAGGCTGTAGCTTAAGTCTGTGACTTCCTCTGTTCAACTGGTCACCAGTTGAACAATTTGCAAAAAAATCCGATGATAAGCACAAAGCATCCATACAATCCTGTAACTCATCTTTAAACCATAAATAAAACCACTATCATCTTGAATCCGCCACTCGCGCCAACAATGTTAATGAAACCCATTACAAACAGGATGTTACAAAGTGAATAAAAAATGAAACAAAAACGTCTGAAATACACGCCCGTTACGAAATTAAACAATGTACCTACAATAATACAATACGGGTGCTAGTACACTAGTTCTCAACGTTATGCGTTACCGAGATTATCTTGAAGAGGAAAAAGTGTCAACCACTTACTACCATGCAGTTTTAACGCCGATTACGCTATGCTTAGATTTATCTACATATAGGGACAGAATAAAGAAAATTCTTGAAAAAATATGGGGATTCCCCATATTTTTTCAAGAATTTTCTTTATTCTGTGCCTTCTTCGTTTAGAAACGAGTGCAAATGGTCACATCAATGTTTTTTAGGCCTGCCTCGGTGACGAAAGACGCCCGTCTTCAGGCACCCACTGTGTGAAGATCGTGGTCCATCTGTCTGGCTGGATGCATCCTATAGATGTGACCCCTGATCTCTCTCCGGTCCTGTTGGATTGCGGTCCCATCGGACTATGAGAGTCAGGGAAGAGAGAGTGCACCTGTGTCTGCGCACACTTGTGACCTATAATATCTCCCCCGCCGAATGCTAGTCTCCGTTGAGATTGGCCGCCGTGGTCGAAATACGGTCTGGAGGACTATGTATAAGTGCGACCCGCCCAGTCCCATTTCAGCCTCTTAGACTTATCACCATCTTCCTATCAGTGAACGATTTTTCGGATTTGGATCAGTAGTTCCGAACATTACCCCCTACATACAAACTCACAAAATGTTACATCTTTATTTATTTTTTCTATCAATTTTCGTATTTCGTTGAAACTCTCAAAAATGTAAAAGTCTCCAGCTTTTATTGACTTTTACTTTCATAAGATTATGCTGGGAAAAGGGTTACCCTCCCTTAAAAAGGGAACTCTCACCTGTTTTCTTAGGCAATGCCATTTAAATAATACATTCACACTTTTAAGCTTAGTTTTCTTTGGCATTGGATTCTTATGGGATAGTTAAGTCTTGATATCAAAAGGGTTAGGAATTTTTGATGGGATTTCTGTAACAAAAGTGCTACCCCTCCTATAGTCAGTTCAAAAAGTATCTGATGAAAATGTAAACAAATGCATCAGAAAACTTGTGTGATGCCAATTTGTAGCGCCTCTTATAAATTGAGTGCTTTGATTTGATTATTTGAATACTTAAATCTGAAATTCCACTTTTCACCTTAAAGAAAATCATTAGATGTTTTCATTTGACAGTTCCGGTTAATTTTATAATGTCAACTCTTGTCGATGATTTGCCATTACAATTTAATAATTTATTCAAACAATATTTGTTGGAAAAAGTGGTGAGATATAATGTTGAACCTTCTAAATACCGATTATAAACTAGTTACTAATTCCTTTAGTGAGTGATTGCGTAAGAATTCTGATAAAAGTGTAAAAAACTTGAAGTTTGTTTACACTTTTATCAGATACTTTTGGAACAGTGCATAATATGTCTGCGTCTATTTGTGTCTGATAAATGGAAATATTTCTCGGCAATGAATATCACAAGTGAAACTAATTCCCCAAAGTGGGTGTTTTTGAAGTGGGTGTTTTTGGAGGCATAACGTTTAAAACACACTTATTTTAGTCTCACTATTTTGAATGTTATGATTTCGGAATTAGACTCGCAAAGTGTGTAGCCTAAAGCATGTGGGATGTCAGACAGCTCGAAAATAAGTCAATTATATTGTTGTATAGGGGTTCAGTCCTCCAGGTACCAGACTGCATAACCTTAATAAAAACTCAAATACAATTCACAATAAAATCACTACCTAGCACAAATCAATAGAAAATCTCCCAATACATAATGGCAATATTGAAAACTTCGTTTATACAATGGTAGTGGGCGTTTTAATAATAGAGGGAGGGCGTTCGAGCTGCCGAACGTGGCCGGAATGATAGCCAGATAAGAACGGATTCAATTCAATAGAATTAGCACACACTGTGTTTGAACATTGATTTTTTTGCAAGGGTTAGATGTAACATGTTGTTTCAATGTGTTACTGTTAAGAGTTTCGGGAGTTTGAGAGTCTAATATTTGTTTTGTTATTGTGTGGCTATGTTCAATCTAAAACTAGAAGCTTGGTTTAAAGCGCAATATAATGAACGATCAAAGATATAATTATACAAGCAAACAGATTCGGGAATGATCCCAAATCTTCATTTCAATGATTTGTATACATTTTTAAGTCCATTTAGTACCTATAATAAACTATAAACACACATATTATGGGGGTATCCTATTACTCAGTAACTGGGTTGTTGAGGTCACAGAGGTAGTCGCTCCATGCAATATTGGCTTACTGGCATTCAGCTGTATCTGTTTAGACTGAAAGCCGACCCCAGCATGGTCATTATTTATTATGTATGTATATGTAGATTCGAATAGAGATGATATATAAATATCACAAAACGATAAAAATGTCATTAGAAGAAACATCAGTTAGTTCATGTTCCGATTACTTGGGAACAACGCATTACTCATCGAATCGCCATCACATTCACATGTCAGTCAAACGTGTTTCAAGTGTTCCAACATTTTTAAACTGTCATAACGATGATTGAATGAATTAAGAATAGCTGTTCACTCGGGTTCACGGGTTATTGCTAGAATTGGGTTTTTTGTTTTTCTGTTAATATTATCAGCTTCATGGAAGTACCTTCCAAGTTTAAGTCAATGCCTGCTCGCTTTCTTTCTCCTGGTAATTATTTTCATCATTTATCTCATTTTCATTAAGTTAGGTTTCTTTTATGCGTCCTTCTGTGTTACTCAATTCCTGCATGTCGCAGAATCTTGTATCTTTTCTATTGGGACTAGGTTCTTCATACTTTCTAGCGATAATAAAGCGTTGCCTGAATATATCTTCGAATTTCGAGATGTGCCTTAATATTGTTATCTATTCCTCCAACTTTCTCCTACTGGTTAACTTTAGTCCTGGTTTTTGCAAGGATAGCCAACATCTCCATTATTGTGTCTTAGGGTTCCAGAAAAAATATCGAAATATCGATATTTTTAGGCGATATTTATTATTTCGTTATATCGATATAAAATATCAAGTATCGAAAATGTATGAAAAACGATATAATTTCCAATTGCAACACCGTTGTCGCCACTTATTAAAACCGCTGGAATTCAGAGCCTTAAAATGTATACTTTTTGTTTCCTAGTTTGGTATATCTAAGATAATAAAACTAACAATTTAAAGTATTTTTTTTGTTGAAAATTCCACTGATATATAGATATATCGATATTTTTTTTCGATATATCGAAATCGATATTGATATTTTTTTAAATATCGGTACGATATTATCGATACTTTTTGACACTTCTTGCATCCCAGGCCCTACTGTGTCTGTTCTTTGAAATCCTGCATCTCATTCTTCACAATTACTTAGTTCCATATTAAGCGCCTCGAAAATAGTTTGTAGAACTGGAGCATCCGTCTACAACTTCAGAGAAAAACTTTAGAGGAAAACGAACATTGTTCTCCGAGCAGTTTTCCAATAACTCTGCCCCTTATTGCTTACGTAATAAAGGTTTCACACCTACTGACCCACTAACTATTCCAGTATCTGTTTCCCTTGCTTCTGTATTTATAAATAGTTTAATAATAGTTTCTATAGGACGATGTTTGTCCTTACTGTGATCGTTAACTTTACTATCGGGAAATTCTTTTTTAGTAAGTTCTGTTTTTATTTATTCATTTTATTATTTATGTACACACAGTAAAATATAGATACGACATAATTACAATATGAGTACAAAATGTACTGCTTATTTCTTAAGGAATTTGCTTAGTTGTTTATAAGGTTTTCCTAACAGTGATGTCGTGTGTGATGTAGTGAGTCGTGGATTCGTTCGTGTCTAAGCTATAGCGGGTATTCCTTTTCAAAATCTACTTTTTTTTGTTGGTTCAAGCAAAACCATTATCTCAATATGTTTTAAATTCTGAAAAATGCCCAGTTTCATACGCTGTAACTACATAATAACAAGCAGATTATATTCCACGTCCTTCTTTCAATCAAAATGTTTAGACATATTATTATAGACCGTCAATTCGGACACTTTACAATACAATAGAGTATAGTGAAGATCTAACGTTACATTATAAGCAGGGGAATGTCAAACACGTGTATATCAAGACCATGAATACAATAGCTATTGTTGCCTTCTTGCACTACTAATGCGCATGTGTGATGTTGGTACTGTACTGCTTGATCATCGGGGTATGCTTGACGTTAATTAGTGTATGTTCATGATTGGTAATTGGCTGTTGTCATGATAGTTGACGAATTAGGATGCAACTGCAATTTTGTAAATACAAGAACCACAAATATTTTAACAATTTAATCTTGCAGCTAATTTATCCGTGGAATTGTTTCTAAGAATCCATGATCTTCAGTACTTAATGATAATCAGCTAATGGCTGAATTATGTGTATTGTCTGTCAGTCAACTATATTTAGCTAGGCTCTATGAAAGTGTCCATTAAGTTTATTTCGCATTAACAACTAATTTAATTTCACTAATCCAACAATGAAATTGTTTTCACTTCCATGCACCTATAGCTATAGATAATCCCCAATCTGCCTCCATATCCAAGTATCAAATCCATCGCCCAAAGAATCTCTACTCAAATTCCACTGCTCCCGTCAACGTTAGTTACCCCCTACACTACACAATATAAGATATATCTACCGCCAACAATAAGCTTGAAGGTAACATATACCTTTATATTTCCCGAGTGCCCGTCAGACGTGTCAGAAGAGAACCGACACTATCGTACATAACGCCGCCGGTGTAAGTAGGCATTGTGCTGAAGGCTTTCATGACTATAATACTATATTATATTGATATAGATAAGGTGCTAGATAGTGTAGAGTTGGGTGGCAGTGATTGTTTTAGGAGAACAAAGTTTAGGAATGTTTCGTTGATGAACAATACTTGGTATGAAGTGTAGGTAATAATACAATATGCCCGTCAAACGTTCGTTGGTTATACAGAAATACATACTGTGCATCGTTTTAGGACGATAATTATTTGAATGATCAGTTTCACTTTCATGAAACGTTTACGAATGTCCCTCGTCCCCCCAGAAGGGAAGAAATTATCGACTGACTTGTCTCTCTGATGTCTGCATAAAGAGAAATCACTTTTTTATTTCCACTAAGGATTTCTAAATTTTATTGGTTTAGAAAATAATCTCAATTTTTCGCTGACTACCGAAATTAACTGTGCGAAAAAAAGGACCAGATGTTACAACTACACCTGGTCCTCCGAACCGCGAATACAATTTCGGCTACAACTTTCAAAACCTCAAACTGTTTCTGATTCCTTACTACTCTCCTAATTAAATTTACTACTTAAACAGCCAAGTCGATCAGTTCCCATCAGGCAGCGTAAGATAATCGCCTTATACGTAGATGGTTCATAAAACGGGTCAGTACACAATGCCTTCGCTTCTCTTCGGGGCCGGCCTATGATGTACTATTGAGGCCGTTTCCTATACGCGGGAGACAGGTCGGAAGATACTGTATGGAGCCTTTTCTGAGGGACTAGGTATACATTGTTTAGTGATAGGTATTGTTATAGCCCGCGATTCTAGATAAGGGACAGTTTAAGAGAAAGATACTTTTGTCTGACGTGTTATTTTTTTTTACAAAGCTTGTCTTTGATTCGGTTTTTGATTTGGTTTGATTTGATTTGATTTGTCGGTATAAATCAAAATATCATTCCACAAATGCTGGACTCTTTGAAATTATATAAACTTTTGCCTTTTTCAAACCGATGATCATTCAACAGAATTGACTACCATTATTATATTATTTCTACCACACAGCACATTTTCTTGCACAACAATAGTTCATTAACACTGCGCACCATAATCGGACAACCGCAAATGGATATAAAATCGAATGGTTCCACCGATTGTTCCGCACTGCACTCGATTGACCGTTATGTCTTACGGTGGCACGTAATCGAACGTTTCCTACTCTCCCACTGAATTATAAAACTTTTATTGCATTAGTCGAATAATTTTTGAATATTTTAAGCGGAGTTTAAAAGTGTTTATCTAAATAATTTAGAGTACTATTCAAGAGAGTGTAAAGTAGCTTGTGTTTTAAATAGGGTAGCAATTTAATAATATATGAGTTAACTAGCGAGTATACAATACTCTGTTACATCATCTTCCTTCAATAAACGACGAATCACAAACCAAAATTCCAGCACAGATGTAACGAAAACATAAAAAGTTAAAAACACTTTCTCAAATACAACAAAGCACAATAATTTACTTAAAAAAAAATACAGCCTCCATTTTCAAATCCTCATGCAACACATTCACATGATAAAAACGCGCGGAAAAATGGCGGAATGCGGGAATTCAGTAGTTTTCTGTTTATTTAGACGGAAACCGAGCGCGACTACCGAGTACCGACGGCTTTTGATAATTGCATCTCATGCTGATCCTTTGAGTCGGGAAACAGAAGCTGCGCCCCTTCGGGTTACCATGTTACGAGTGTGAATTGTTTTTTTTTTTGTTATTCGAGTATGTTTATTATTGTTTATACGTGTACTACCTGTACTAGCACGACCCATGGGACTTAAACATAACGCCTGAAACACAGGATTACCTAGTTCAGGCACGTAAGTCTTAGGAATATAATTTACATTTAAGCAAAACTGTACTAATTTTTATGCCTTGAAATTTTTGAATAAAATATTATTAAAAAAAATAAAATATTAATATTATTAGAAAAAAATAAAAAATATTATTATTATTATATTATTTTTATTAAAATATTATAACTGGAGAAATATTGGTGTCCTTTCGGTACACCTTTGCCTAATCTCTCAGAGATTACAGGCGTGATTTTTTTAATTGTATGTAATTCCAAGAGTTGATTTGTGAACGTGTTGTTGATCTTTTAAGCCGCATGTGAGGTTTTGTTTCACGAGAAGTATGATCTGACAAACATACACTACGTCCTATTCTTTCAATTCCCACAGTAAGCATGTATATTATGTATTATTTACCACCATTTACCTTATTATTTACCCCCATTTACCTTATTATTTACCCCCAATTTCCTTATTATTTACCCCCATTTAGGGACGGTGCTAGTATACATAAGTCCTTCTAAAAACGAGACCATAGAACAAACTCCACAAACCATAAAGTAGTTCACACATAAATAACTCAGTGAAAGAAATAAGGAAAATAAAACACAGACCCAGTTTTCCGTTTCAATAACAAATAAAACAATCGTTTACACACCCTTTCGGTACAATCGCTGAACTACTGACCTAACATTAATAGTTTACGTGAAGAATTCCCGGCCGGAGCTGACGGATGGTCGCACTAGTCCGGCCTTTTATTTTATTGGTCCCGTTGAAATTGGGAATATTGCGCCCCTAGGGTGTGGAGCGGGGGATAAGCTTATAACGTGTTTCTTAAACTATATTCAGGTTTTCCATATGACAACATGTTGATTTTAATTACAAATAATAAAAAAACCGGTGCGAATCGGACTCGCGCAGGAAGGGTTCTGTACCATTATCTATAAAAACGACAAAAAAATCACGTTTGTTATATGGGAGCACCCCTAAATATTTATTTTATTCTGTTTTTTAGTATTTGTTGTTATAGCGGCAACAGAAATACATCATCTGTGAAAGTTTCAACTTTCTAACTATCACGGTTCATGCGGTACAGCCTGGTGACAGACGGAGAGATAGACAGACAGACGGACGGACAGCGGAGTCTTAGTAATAGGGTCCCGTTTTACCCTTTGGGTACGGAACCCTAAAAAGAGAGTTAAAGAAAACAAAAGTCTGTTTAATCGTCCGTGTGCATTCTCTAGATTAGATAAATGAGATTTCAATTTAAAGGACCAAAAACCATGTTTGTTATATTATATAACAAATACGATTTTTAGTTAAGTAACAGTTTGTAAATAAGAAAAAAAATTCTCACACTTGACATAATACAATACTAACATACAATTGTGTCAAGTGTGTGAATTTTCTTTTTATTTACAAACTGTTAGATTTGCTATTTTATCACGAGGTTTGCCCGTCGATTCCTCTAAGCAGGTGACACATACACACACGTCATTTACTTTTATCGACACAATCTTAATCGATTAAAAAGAGCGTGGAGAAATATAAGCAAACCAGTGCTCTACATATTTGTCTAGGATATGAGTATCAAAATACAGTAAGGAATTCGATAAATTGTATCAAAGAACCATTTTTTTACAATGAAGAAATGGTCCTTTTGTCTAGCCTAGCTCCTTCGTCCAACAGTAGACCTCGCGAGCACAAACTTTTTTGCAACGATTAACCTTTAGCTAGTCGCGCCTAAATAATCACACTGTTAGTCGCGTGGGGTCTGTGCGGATCCCGGTGTTTATTTATGAAAAAGAAACGTAAAATAAATGTTAATTTTCGCGGGACAGGGGCTCGCGAATCTCCACCGTTGAACATTTTACTGGGCGTAGATGGGTGTTGCGGGCGAGAAGAAATAGTCTGCAGTTGATATTTGGTTTTTAGGTTATATTTGAACTTCACATAATTTACAATACGAAACGTTGCGTTGGACAGTTTCTAGACACTTGCGATAAATTTTATCAAAGAACCAATTTTTTACAATGAAGAAAATGTCTATGTCTAGCCTAGCTCCTTCATTATAATGTGTAGATTATACTAATAGTGAAGCCATTAATACAACCCCTATATTTCTTTTGTACCACCAACCAAAGCCGTGCGTTTTATTCCCGACTTCGACCCGGCAAACAATAAAACTAAGCGCTTTACTGACGGGACTAGCTGTAATAATCATTCGCATTGTTTGACAATATTCTCGTCTGCATGGTAAGGGTTGACGACTGTCTGTTACGTCAGATACTTCTAAGACAGAATTTTGCGATACATCTCTATTGCGGTCTGGCTAGCAATGTTTAAGTAAATTAGTATTTACTTGTCGTTGTTTTCCATAAGCCATTAGTCAATGTCTTTCAAACAAACAGACAATTAACTAACACTTGACTTATGTTCGGAGAAAAATAAATGTTTAAAATACATAATTATTGTAAAATACTAAGTAAACTATTCTCTATTGTGCACGCTTGGGTATTGTACGGATGGACAATTGGACATTGTGATGTGAAGGAATGAGGAGCATGTGACAGGAATAGTGGTGTATTAATGTGGGTGGCTACATGAGGAGAGTCAGAGCAAAAGAAAAGGTCGAGAGATAGTGTGACGGCAGAAAGGCGTTTCAACCCTACAAGACAGATTCGTCAGGATGGAATGAGACACCTACCTGAGAAGTCTCTCACCAAGCTAAGGAGACTACAACAGATACAAGTATCAGATAGAGTAGTGGCTTATTGTTGTGCCCAACAGATTGCCACGACGCAGAAAGAGAGAAAAAATAAAAGCAGAAAGGCGCGACGCGACTGGTGAAAAAAAATCTTAGAAAACTTCACGGAATTTGTTCTGCCGGCGCGGCGGTGGGTGTTGCGTCGTACGTCACGTCACGCCTGTCTGCGGGAGCCTTAATGGAATCTCAAATAAATTGGGATCGCGACTGAAGGATGATATTTTAACCTATAGTGATAGATGTGACTACTAATCGGTGACTGCCATTCGTTCCTTTCTCGTGTCCATCCGAACTGTACCAGAATAGCTAATGCAGTGTTGAAAAGGTTAGCCGGTCAGAATAATTAGTAGCCAGCCTGAGCTGCCCCGAAAATCGTTAGTCGTAGAGGCATGCACATAAAAGGTTTCATATAGCATATGCATAATCCCACTACAATTTTCCTACAATGCCTACAATTTTCCCACTGCTGGGACACAGGCCTCTTCTCTGAAAGAAGGAGTCGGCCGTAATCCACCATCCGGGCCTAGTGCGGGTTGGTAGATGTCACATGCCTTCGATATTTTTTTTTTTTTAAGACTACTTATTCTTCACGATGTTTTCCTTCACCATTTTGAGACCAATGTTGATGAAATAATTTACACAAAGTAAAGCACCTCTCAGGGTACGACCGTTTTTTTTTTTGAGCTTTGGTAATCATCAAATAACTTCTCCCGCTCTGGGCGGAGCGGGAAGGCGTGTCAGACTTTTACTGACTAAAACCCACCCGTGTTCCTTCAGTTGCCTGTTGTCAAGGGCCCCGGTATCCCTTTCGGACTTTCCCGCAGCCCTGACAGGCATCGGTCCTAGCGACTACGACCCCGCCAATTGTGCTGACATCTCTTTGAGGCGCGCGTGGAACACGAAGGATTCACCCTACGACCTACAACTCATATGTCGCGGCTGTTACCTCTAGGCCAGTACTGCTCAAGGTTTAAGGTTTTATTTAACTGATAGGAACTGAACTGGAACCATGTCAACATGTTTTTACTTCAATATCAAACAAAAAGCATTACAACTTTTGTCTCACAAAATCTTTCCCCGAATCCACAGAGGTAATGAAAGCCCACCCTAACAATTGCCGAATTGCTTCCATTCTGATAATGGAAGAAAATTGCCTTTTTTGCGTCATACCATTAGTATTTATATTTTGGGCTCTCTGATTGGTATAAGAATCTGGGACTTAAGTGGCCCTGGTTTAAATTGAAAGACCCAATATGGTGGTTTAGCAAAATGCTGCTGACTTCATTATTATTTTGTGAAAGTGCTGAATCTGAGTCTAATTATGCGATTACTGTGCCAAAGGGATAAAGACTTGAAAATGAAAATGAAAAGGATATTCAGTTTGGAATGCCAATTTACTTGGAAGAGACGGTTTTTGCTACCTACTCGTTTAAAACGATCTAGTTAGTTTCTTACATTTCTAGGGTTTTTAACTTTAGTTAGAGCTCAATAGAAAATAGCGTTTTAATTTGCACTTCCACACTCGTTTTCATTTATTCGTGACTGCTAGATAAAATGGAAAACAAAACTTTTGTTAGCAACATGCAGCCCAGCCCATGCCCCACGATGCAGTCAAAAGTTTAGGGAAGAACGACAACGATACAAATGGCATTCTTGAGTAGAATGAGCCGAGCTATTTCTTAGTTTTATAGTAAACATAAATAGTATGTATGGAGGAGCTCGTGGCTATGGAATAAAAGCTGCACGGGTCGATCCATCAGGTTAAGCTACGCTTACCAGGGTTGGTCCGTGGATGGTTGACCATCTTTACATTCCAAGACTCCTCCGTGCCTCAGAAAGCACGTTAAGCCGTTGGTCGCAGTTGTCATTCGTGGATCTTAGACGGTCGTTACGGGTCGTCAGAAGGCCGAAAGTCTGTCAACCAGTCTTACCAAGGGGTATCGTATTACCCAGTTACTGGGTTGTGGAGGTCAGATAGGCAGTCGCTCCATGTAAAATACTGATATTCAGCTGCATCCGGTTAGACTGGAAGCCGACCTCAACATAGTTGGGAAAAGGCTAGGCAGATTGACTGAAATAGTATGTATTCACCTATTTATCAAACAATATCATAAATATAAGATGTAGCACATGCATCTAGTCCTCGAGAGCAAAACCACGTAATTACTGGCAAGTCGCAGTCCGTTACGTAACGTAACTTGTTGAGTAACGAATGCGTGACGTTTCACACCGTTGCACGTTGTTCCCGTTGTCAGTCCATCGCGTCAGGTCGTCAGTCTCACCGGACGCGCTTCCTTGTCTTAACTTTTTTATGATTATGACTCCTTTATTTTATTTGCAATAAACAATTTTAGGCTGTAGATGTTCCGAAAGGGATACCGGGACCTTGGCAACAGACAACTGAAGGAACACGGGTGGGTTTTAGTCAGTAAAAGTTTGACACGCCCTTCCGCTCCGCCCAGAGCGGGAGAAGTCATTGGATGATTTCCCACCCTCAAAAAAAAAAAAGGCTGTAGATATTCTCAGTTTCGGTGGAGATGGATTGGCGATGGTTTTTTTTTTTTTTTTTGGGTACGTCTGTAATGGGCCATGGGAGCTGGTAGTTTTCTACCGACTGGCAGCTCATGGAGATCGTATACTTACATATATTACTTATGAACCCAGAATCATCTTCTTGTGTCTTCTCCCTTCATCCATCCAAAGGTTGTCTTTCAAATATCGCTTTTAGCAATAAGACAGCCCACTGTACCCATTGTATGTAAAAAATTTACATTTATATCTGGACTTTTATGGTATGCATCTATCTATCTTCGGTAGAAGGCACCGAACCCTTGTTCATGCCTGCTTATACCTCTGCAGTTACTGTCAGCGTATGTGACCTACTGCTATTTACCATGCACTTTCTTTCATAAATTCCATCTTCTCCAAGCTATTAAAGAATCATCATCTACCTAGCCTTTTCCAAACTATGTCGGGGTCGGCTTCCAGTCTAACCAGATGCAACTGAATACCAGTATTTTACATGGAGCGACTGCCTATCTGACCTCCACAACTTACTGGGTAACACGATACCCCTTGGTAAGACTGGATATCAGACTTTCTGGCTTCAGACTACCCGTAACGATGCAGGCAATAAAAGTACCTATGTAAAAACAGAACAACTTTCTCTCTTCAAAGAAAACTTCATTAATGACACTATAAATGTAAATCTAATGACTACGCTTGGCTGCTGTTATTAGTCCAAAATGACTGAATGCAATATTTAAAATCTTTTTTTAGTTGAAGGGATTTTTACGATGTTGAATTATTTATAACATTTAAAACAGTTTGATAGGGAGGAAATGCTTTACAAAACACAGAGGGAAAATACTTCTATTCATTTGTTGTTGATAATGGAGGCAGTTTAACATATTTCTTGAGTTGATATGCGGAACGGTATGCGTAAGCGCATTAATCTGTGGCATAACTGCAACAGACCGAGTCAAGTTTTTCTCAAAGTTGCTCGGTAGTCGGAAGTTACTCGAATGCTTTACTGTTCGTGGTAAGAATAATCATATCGATCGGCTTTCATCGCTGATTGCATTTTTCTAAAGAGAAATGCCTGAAAACCTTGGCTGTACTAACTAAGGAGTTTTTATGAAGTCTGTACAGGCAAGGTTATAGAAAAAGTAACTATCTATCTTCATGATGGAATTTCTAGCAAAAAATACAATGAACGTAGATAATATTTAGTAACCTATTCCGCTAAACTATTTTTCAAGAGTCATTTAAAAAAACCCTTTAAGAAATCGACACGTGTTTCACCTCTCAACGAGGCATCCTTAGGATGATGATTGACCAGTTGCGAACTAGAACACGACGAATTGCCACACCGAGCGTTGGACGCAGAGTGAATCAAACTAGGAGTGAGGCGTATTTATCGTCACATATAGAAATCACAGATATTAAAAAATAGCAGATAGCAATTGCTCCTAACGATAAAAATTTCTGTTACTTAAAATCACAGATCCATAAGACTGTTACTGTTAAAACTTCGGATACGATTTTCGACTTTAAATCAAAAGAAATAAAGAAGATATTCGATGGAGATACGTATTTATCGTCCGTACAAAAATCACAGGCTTTGATTTAATAACAGATATTTGGATCTGTTATTTTTTTGTCACAGTCACAGTGATCACAGATATCGTGTATCACCTGTTACAACCCAGCTCTAAATCAAACCGCCCGAGATCCCCACTTATACTTTCCAGTAGGTAAAAGCAGCACACTTTATGAAATAGTGCCGACTTTAATTTAGCTAAACAAAACATCTGTAAGTATGTTATGGTTTAGGAAACAATATAATATGAGATGAGAAACTACAAAATAGACTCAGCATTGTTTAGGACACCAATTTGTATCGAAGGACCAAATATTAATTAGCTTGTACTCGTGGTCGTGCTAAGTAATAACAGCCGCACGGGTAGATCTATCAGGTTAAGCTACGCTTGCCGAGGTTAGTCCGTCAATAGACCTTTTTATCTTCCGACGATATAGACATTTTCTCCAACAGCCTAAGTAAATTTAAGTTGCTGTTACACGCAAAACTTAATATTGAGTAAGTATTGACCTTCCATACTGTTCAACTCCCTACTGTTCAACTCAATATATATAGTTTTTTTTATTTTTTATAATTTGAATTCTTGTTATTTTTACTTTAAATTGTATACTTTATTTCCATATTAATAATTGATTGTTTGATATCTTAATGCAAGCTGTGGTCTCCTATAATTGAAGATGCACAAGGATTTGTATCTTTTTATGTTTTATTTTTAGCATGTAAGGTGTAATCTTTGTTGGAGATCCAAATAAATAAATAAATAGGTGACCATCTTTACATATTATCGAGACTCCTCCGTGCCTCGGAAAGCACGTTAAGCCGTTGGTGCCGGCTGTCATTCGCAGATCTTTGACAGTCGTTACGGGTCGTCAGAAGCCCGAAAGTCTGACAACCAGTCTTACCAAGGGGTATCGTATTACCCAGTTACTGGGTTGTGGAGGTCAGATAGGCAGTCGCTCCATGTAAAATACTGGTATTCAGCTGCATCCGGTTAGACTGGAAGCCGACCCCAACATAGTTGGGAAAAGGCTAGGCAGATTTATTGACTCGTGGTCCTTTTTTAGGTATTTACCTCTCCTTCCCACTTAGGTTCATAGTTCCTATCTTTCCACCTTTATTTATATGTTGTTTATGTAACATTCCAGGCCGCGCAGACGATCTGGCTCCAGCATAGTGGTCCTGGGCGCCGAAGAGGAGAAGCGACCGCCGCCGGATGACGACAAAGACATGCTCACCATGCTCTCACTCACTTCTGACACCGGTAATAAGCATATTTTTATAAACTAGACTAAAACAGTCTTGTACACACGGCTACACATCAAGCTATACATTTCCAGTATAAGCTGACCTCGCATTGCACGGAAATCCTATACAATGCGATATCAGTATAAACTGGCAATGTATAGCTTGATGTTTAGCCGTGTGTAGATACAGTACCTTTAGGGTTACCTAGGAACCCTAAAATTATTCTGGTTGCATTCAATTTTAGATTCAGTTTTATATTTGTTTTAGAATAACATACAATTGTTTTAGGCCGACAAAAGTGCACAAGTCTTCTTGAAATAAATAGCTAAAATTAATTATTTTCTAATATATCCATTCTATCTTTTCTGGTTCCAGGGCTCATATAAGCCAAACAGTACCTATATGGCAGTAAAGAAAATGAAAATATAGTTTTAGCATTTTCATTTTCCTTTCGGCTTTTGCATAGACTAGATGGCAGTCACTCGTTAGCTAATGTAAAAAAAAACGTTCCTCTAGCAAAGCATTCTACTGACAAAAAACGAAACGAAAAAAAAAAGGTTTTATCATACATTGATATTCCGTTTGTCCAACACGGTGGCAGATTAAAAAACTCCATGAAAAAAGAAAAAAGGTAACTTCTAAAAAAATTCCCGTCGAGCAATGGAACTCCGCAATTTTGTCAGATATTAATTCAGTCGTTCATTATTTTTTGACAAAACTCGCTGAATTCGCGTTATTACGGGCTTTTGTGTCTTTCCTGAATAATTTTCTCCGCTGTGTTAGTTTAAATTCACGTTCCATATTTGAAAGTAGATTTTTTAGTAGGACCTTTTTTACTTCTTTTTTTTTTGATGGGAGTGCAAAATTAAGGCTAGTTGAAAAATTAAATACATACACATACCTATTCTTTATGTTGTTCTTGGTGTAAATAATAATCCCGGTGAGAACTATGAATAGAAGACAAATGTACCTGCAGAAGTCCAATTTATTCATTTATTTTAACAAAAGTTTGTTTTTTAATCTTGTAGACTAATTTGACAGGTGCAAATGTCAAACTTCAACTTGAAAAAACAAACAACAATCACTTGAAATGTCAAATTAGTCTACGTGATTATAAAACAGACTTTAAATGGATTAGTTACCTAATAAATATTATTATAAAATAAGATAAATTCACTGTTACCGAAAATATCACCAAGATCACAAAAGAAATCTAAAATAGAAAACAAAAGCCAGCCAACCAAGAATATTTCCTATATTTTTTGCTAAAACGTCTCAAACACATTATTTTCATTAGTTTTTGTTTCCGAACGGCCTCCAACAAGACAATGGAATAAAAAATAAGGAAGCCACAGATATATTCTTGTAATTAACGTAAATGGCACTTGTATAGTTCTCTCAATTGAATGATTTGATTATTTCGTTAATTGGTAGTTTCGTATTGATCAAAAAAAGCTTCTAGAAGCTTTGTACACTACCTCGTTTGTCTAGTGGTCGCAAGCGCATGAGGTCCTGGGTTCGTATCCCGGGTCGGGCAAAGTGTCATTGGCTCTTTCCATTTGGAATTTCTCAGTATCAGCCCGGAGTGTTGATTTGTGTTTGGTTGATGCCAATAAGCTCGTTCCCTATCGCATGTTTGGTTGATGCCAATAAGCTCATTCCCTTAAACATAACTGGCGAAATGTGGGTGAACCTATTACTATTGGTACACCTCTGCCCAACCCTTCAAGGAATATAGGCGTGATGTTATGTTAAATCATTGGAAAATCAAGTTTTCCGAGAACCCACAAAAATAACACTACACCTACAAACAAAAAATAAAAACAAACCTCCATAGTGGAACATAAATAAATGATTATGGTCTAACAAAGGGCAATAAATATCCGAGTTATTTAAGGCCAGTGTTTTATATAATTAGTAGATAAGATAAGTGGCTGCCTGCGGTTGCTCGACGGGTCATTGGTTGCTCGTCAACCAGATGGCGACACCGATATGTTCCGACAGATGCTTTTCGATGTAGTACGTGGTAATTGAATGCATAATAATGGTGACATGTATTGCAATACAAGCTAAGACAAGATGAAACTGATAGAGATAGTAATAATAGTGTTGCATTAAAAATAAGCGATGATTTTGAAGAATAAAGTCAGTAGGAAAAACCGCATTAGATACAAAGTTACAAAATACAGTTAGAGAAATTAATTTTTTGTCAGTTGATAAATGCCGTAGTCCGCCAATTTGCCGTGTTATAGCCATGTCAGACACCTGGCAATTAATGGCAGTTGTGATTCGAATATACGGGCAATTTATGTTGGTATCTGACTAGATACCAATGGAATGTTCATCTGTTCAGGGAAATTGTTTACCAAATTGACTAATTTGGTAAATAACAACAACTAATTCCATGAAGCAAACTCTTTAGGCAATCATGTTTCACTACCACCCACTCACATCACAATCTTACTTTCCAGGTCCCCACCGGGAGATGGCGGTGGACGTTCCGGACAGTTTCATCGCGAGGAACAAAACGCCTCCCCGCTACCCGCCCCCGCGACCCCCGCAGGTACGCCTCCGGACCTCCAGGGATGACGAGCCACTCCTATCCTCCGGCGGCTCGGGCACCAGCTTCGGAAGCAAGCAAAGCACAGTCCTACACACCATCGACATTTCCGCACCAAGCTCCGATGGGTCAGGCAGCTTCAAGAATAACAGCACCATAGAATTGCTCTCCCTCCCACAAAGCTCCGATGGCTCAGGAAGCTTCGGCAGCAAAAAAAGTAAAGGATCCTCGGAAACAGCCAAATGTGGAGATCTCATCTCTGAAAGATCTGATTCCGTAGCTTCGAATACAACTCACAATTTGAGCGATCACAAAATCCAGCTCCTAATATCAAATGGCGAGGATTCTTTGATAGATTGCAGAGAGGGAGTCACTTACTCAGCGCGAACAGATTCTGTGTTGATCAGGGAGGCTGTCTACGCTTCGTACAAGCTGCCTCCTGGCTTTGACACGACGCCAGTGCTTCTCGGGAGAGAGGTGGCCGTGGATGTTCCCGACACTTTTGTCCAAATTGTGAAAACGACTCCTAAATACCCGGGTACCGCGACCGTGGACAGAAAGAGCGTGGTGTTTCAGGTAATGGGCACATAGCTACGCATGGTTATCATGGGAACATTGGAGTTATGGGTACTTGTAGAAATGGCATCTTATATAGTTCCTGAATACAATGTTGAAGACTTAGAGTAACGATAAAAACAACCAACATCATAAATGTATCTCATTTGATTTGACGTAAATTGGCAAATACTATCAAATCGGCCTCTTCCATGTCATTAATATACGAAAAAGCTACGAAAAATTTTGATTCCGACCCATTAATCGGCTGAAGGGTCAAAAGGGTCTGTAACATCGGCATTATATTCATTTGGAACTGAGGATGATGTGTAGGATATATTCAATGGATGTCAGTAGGTATTTGGTGGGGCTTTAACATATCATGACTAACACCAATTCGTCCTAAGTTTACTTAACTAACAAAATCATTAACATTATCGTGTAAGGTAATTAGTAGTTTAATTATAATTTGTAATTATTTATTATCTTCAGCATTATCATCATCATCACATTTTCGCTATTCTACAAGATATTACTCAATTAGACTACATGAGATGTAAACGATTTGAAATAACATAAATGCTGTATCTTCTTTGGAATGAGTTATACTTAAAGTTTTATATAAGAATATAATCAAGTTAATTGTTCCAATTAGCAACGTTTCAGATGTTTTCCTTATAAGTGATTATGAGGCACGTGTTACCATTCAAAGTAAACGTGTTCTGTATTTGTTAAATTCTGGGCAAATATTGATACGAAGTTCATTTGATTTGCTTAAGTGTTAGTGACTATATTGAGGCCTTCAACAATTTTGTAGCTTTCGCGTCCGTCCTAGTGTCTTAGAAATATATTATTTCTTCTATTTCATAAATTATAAGCTTTTTGGAAGAAGCGTTTGAAGTAGAAATATTATATACTAGCATTGAGCTTACAATTATTGAGTATAGGAACGTAAAAAGGGAAAAATGTCTTCCAGTAAAACTGAATGAACAAATTCCTCTAAAATGCCGAAATAAATGGAATTTTCAGCTGTTGTAACGAGCCCTTAATGAATGAGCCTCGCAGGTACCTAAAAATAGTAATTTTTATCTTTATTACCACAAAGATAAGGCAATTATCTGCAAGTTGGTTCAGAATTACCAACTGCACGCGTATTTCTATCACCTTCACCTCGTTTTTTAAATACGCGAATCATGACATCATTATTATCAATAATTATCATATTCTTATCATTCATATTATTCTCTGTTTCTCTCATTGTGTTTTTATTAACTAAAGTATCTATATTGTTGTTAATTTCATGTGCTGAGTTCAATTTTGTTAAAAACCTTTAATTTATTTGTACTCTGTTATTATTTCGTTTTTATCATTTACTTGTATCATCAATATCAGTCTCTATACCTGTCATATTTTAAAAATATCATCGAGTTAGAACGTTTTGATCCCTAGCAGATACAGGAAAATCTTGGAAATCATTCTTTGACCTACTATGGGATAATGAACTGTAGAAATCCTAATCCTAACTAATAATAGTCCTTCAGACCGTATTTTCGGCCACGGCGGCCAATCTCAACGGAGACTAGCCTTCGGCGCGGGAGATATTATAGTGCACAAGTGTTTGCGCAGACACAAGTGCACTCTCTCTTCCCTCACTCTCATAGTCCGATGGGACGGTAATCCGACACGACCGGAGAGAGCAGGCGTAGGACCAACGGCTTAACGTGCTTTCCGAGGCACGGGGGTATCATACCGCCAACTTCCAAACTCCGGGCTGTTACTACGAAATTCCTAATGGAAAAATCCAATAACACTTTGCCCGACCCGGGAATCGAACCCAGGACCCCACGCTCTGCAGTCGCGCTTGCGACCACGAGACCAACGGGGCATTAAACTTATCCTTATCCTAACTAATATTATAAATGCGAAAGTGGATTTGTTTGTTTGTTACGTTTTCACGCTTAAACGGCTGAACGGATTTGAGGCACGTGGGTAGACCATTACCTGGACAAGGACATAGGCTTCTTTTTATCCAGGATCACAAAGGAAGTCGCAGGCAACAGCTAGTAATTTTCTAAGATAGTGTTAGATAATGATGCAAACTGTGATAGGTAATCTTGAGTGGCAGAAAGCACCGAGCAGCCGCAACAGCGTATTCCAGCAGCTGGAATATCAAAGACAGTCAGGCTATGGTTGCTACATTTGAACTTTAACTTATAATATGTGTTACATGATCACGCTTAAGGAGTCGATAATTTATAAAACAAATAAAATAATGATAGTTAAAGTTAAGAGTAATGATAGTTAAGAGTTTTAAATAAATAAATAAATTGATCACGACTTCCCCCCCGTGGAAGTCAACTAACTCAATCAATCTGCCTAGCCTTTTCCCAACTATGTTGGGGTCGGCTTCCAGTCTAACCGAATGCAGCTGAATACCAGTATTTTACATGGAGCGACTGCCTATCCGACCTCCACAACCTAGTAACTGGGTAATACGATACCCCTTGGTAAGACTGGTTGTCAGACTTTCGGGCTTCTGACGACCCGTAACGACTGTCAAAGATCCACAAATGACAGCCGGGACCAACGGCTTAACGTGCTTTCCGAAGTCAACTAACTATACTTACTTTTCTTTCTCTTGATTTTTACACACGGTGTCTACATCTCTTATCTACTTTCCTATCGCAGGTGTGCTGGAAGAGATTTCTTTAGAAATAAGCATCACCTTTGTACGTTTTTTTCTGTTCTTTTCTTCTTGTCTGTTTATTATGTGTGTACATAAATAGTGAAATAAATACCATAAAATACACACTCGGCAATAGTGTAGCTTTTTAACAGTGAAATATTTTTTGTAATTGGATCAATACGTTCAGAGACTACCTCTAATCGAACAATCTTAGTACTTTATAATATTATTTTAGATTTAGATGTTTAGTTTTTATACATCGGAACAGAATATTGTTGAAAATTGTAGCTAACAATCTAAAAATCTTGATAGGTTTTTGCACTTCATCAATCTCACGTCCATCATTCATATCATATTACATCATTCATATCATCCATCATTCATTCATATCATAAACCACGCTTGTTGCACTAAAACGCTCTGCTGTCTGCGGAATATTCGGCCATGTTGATTTGGAACAGAAAATGCAAAATATTTTTGCATTACATTTGACTAGTCAATTTACATTTGGCTGTTTCTTCGGTATCTGCTTTGATTGGTTTCTAGAATAAAAAATTCTGAAGTAATGTTGGTATTTGAAGAATATTGCTGTGTAATCTTAGAATCTACGAATTTTTTTTTTTTTTTTTCTCTAAAAAGCATTTTAATAGCGTAGCTACAGCCACAGTCCATTTAGAGTACCTTGAGTGTATAGGTTTTTTTTCTGGCAGTAATATCATAAGAAATTATTAGTAGATATTTTTCTGTCTTATTATATTGATATTTTCATTTATCCATCATCCATTTAATGGATCTACTAAGAAATAATGTCATGAAATAATAGGCAAGTATCCTCAATTTCTCATGGTCGTACTTAATAGAGGACATAATCTGCGTAGATAGGTTTTATCCGTCCAAAGGGTCGCATAATACTTTGAAATATATACGCCATCAATTTCCGTCTTACAGAGGTTAGGCGTATATTTTTTCTAACATTATAATATTATATATGTAAGTATTATGGACCGAATAATATGAAATATAATTATATGTTTTGCTCTTGATATTTTGTAATTGTTAACTTACGAGTTTTCTATTAACTGATATAAACCAAAGGAATATTAATTGAATATTAAAAACATTTTTATAGGTAGGTAGGTAACAAATTTATCCTGTTTTATCGCGTTATTATAATTATTTATTCAATAAAATGCTTGTTGCGTTTATCTACATGCCAAAATTCTGTCAAATATTTATCTTTATTAATTTTTACATTATTTGTAAAGTGTGTCTAAACATAATACTCTCTTCTTTTTCAGGTGACTAATATAATTAGTTAATATTAATAAAAAATATAATATTTTGTAGAAATATATTTTCTAATATTTGCATGTTTATACCGGGGTTATATTGATATTATAAATACAAAATAATGTCTTAAATAATTATTATTGTCATGATTATGTATTGTTAATTTATATGTATGAAATGGCTCAATTTCTAATATTAATCATTCATTCAAGTAATATTTTTCTATTTCTTTTTGTTAATTTTCTTTGGCTTAGGCCTATTCAAGGATATTTTATTTATAACTAGCGACCCGCTACTACTTCGCACGGTTTTTACGACTTAAGTAACAAAACATCGAGATTTCTTAGTTATATGTAACTTTAATGTTAAAGTATTATACATATAAACCTTCCGGAATTTATTTTCTAAGCGATGGTGAAAACCTCATCAAATTTTGTTGCGTGGTTCAGAAGAACAACGCGAACATACGGACACGAAAAGCGACTTCAATTTACAGCTAAAACAGAACAAATGCTTTTCTGCGAAATGATCTACCCAAAACATTTTACAAAGTTAATCTCCAAAAGGAGTCACATAGTTTTTCTTATTAGCACAAATGTCTCATAAAAACGAAATATTTGATAACTTGAATGAGTTTAATGATTAACTGTTCAAAGTGAATGCAATATAACAAATGATATTAGAACTTGAGCCATACATTTTTATTAACTATACACGAGTATACAAAGCAAATTACTTTTTTTAAATTTTATTTTTCGGTATTTTAGATTCTGCCTTGTATACTTTCGTGTCCAAAATATCAAGAATATTTAGGTTAAATATCTAGATCAAAATGCATGTCTGATATTGGGAAAAGGTTAGCTTGCATTTTGACGCTTAAGGAAAGGTTCAGATGGTGAACGATGGCTCTATGCAAATATGTATGATGAGCGTTCTATCTCATTGACAGTTTCGTCAAAACAAAATCAATGGTCTTACCCGCACTGGACTCGTATGGTGGATTACGGCCCACTCCCTCTCACAGAAATGAGACCCGTATCCCAACAGTGGGAATATTAAAGGTTGATTATGATGTGAATGGTCAATGAAGAATTGTTTTATGCAATCATCTGAACATAGCCTTACTTACAGAAAATTGTGTAGTGGTAAAGCATGTGCATAAATTGGGATCCTACTTTGTTTTATGATAGGTAGAACGATGAATATTTATAATGTTCAATTTGGTCCAGATTTGTATTCTAGGCTCTCTATTGGGAGCTATCAAAGAGATTCCAGTTCCTCGTTCAGCTAGTTATCTCAAGCCTAGAATTCAAGTCTGGAATTAATATTAAGTACATAATATTTTTATGTTTGAAATGTTACCAGCAATTTTATGTGTACTATTTCGTAACACTATTTTCCAATTAGTTTATCTTAGTTTCATTGCTGGTATGAAATTAGTAGTAAAATACTGTTCGTGAAAATTGGCCAGTGATTGTTTTTGGTTCCACTAAATAAACTGGGTTCGATTCCCAGAGCAATAATGAAATTCACTGGAGAAAGAGTGGCTTAGTCAAAGTTTCACTATGGGTCTTCCACTAGAACCCATAAATATTTGTCACTTTATCACTAAATGAATGTCCTTCTTGACTCTTAACTTGATCAACTTCAGAGGCACATATTACTCCCTTCCTCCACATCCAACCCTACTCAACCACTCCACCGCACTAACCCTGCTAATCTCTGCAGCAGGTGAACGGCACAGCGAAGACGACGGCGCCGGCGGTGCCCCCGCGCGACACAGCGCGGGATGCTCCGCCGCGGCCGCCTGCGCACGACAACGTTAGTAAGGAGCAGATGGACTCCATCAAGAAGTATCAGGTTAGTGCCATTTTTACCGACAACTGTATGAGATGGTTTTTGGAGAATCGTTTATGAAGGCTCTGTAAATTCTTCTTATTCGTGTGTTACGACTTTTTATATTTTCAAACTGTCAGCGGTTTTTAAATGTTTTGGAACTTAATATTTGACAATTTAGGAGTCATCCATAGCTAGAAAATCGCGGAGATGATTACGCCATGTCATCGAATTCAGTTGAAACTCAATGAATCAATCTCCTCACGGCAATATTATCGCGGCGATTGTTTCAACACGGCGCGACTATTGCCGGTTGAGATGCCGTTTTAGATCATGGATCAATATGAACTGGTTTCTTCTTGGGCAAATTCAAACTTGAAAGGACTTTGCAAACTGAGACAGCGAAGACCAAAATGCTGACAAACCTAATTCTTCATCTTTTGATAGCATCTTTTTCCGGGTCAATAATGTCTAAAACCAAAGGTTGTAGTTTTTAAATTAAAGAATATTTAAATCAAAAGGCTGGTAAACAAATGGAGTAGGAAAACTAACATTGCCATTATCAATATACGAGGAAGGAAAACAATTCGTGACAGCGGTTTATTAATGGCCGACTCATATAATTTACGGACCGTTATTGGTTAATATTAAAACTCTTATATCTTTACCAATAATGATAAAAAAGAGCGCATAGCTTTGTATCGTAGACCCTCCCATATAGAAGTAGCTATCACAGCTGTCGAATCTATTTACCTACCGATATGTACTGAAATTAAATGAATAAAACATTCCGCCACGGACTATTGTCAGATGTGGAACATGCTTCTGTATGTCTTTCTCGTTCATTCCTGTATAATTTGTTTCACTTTGAGTATTAAATAAACAGATTAAAAATAACTTATCATAGAAAAATAATGCTGCGATGGTTGATCGCAGTTGACGGTTGAGCGTTTTTTGCAACTGCGATGGTTGATCGCACGTGACGGTCGGAACTACGCATCAAAGACATGACGTCACACCAAATCCTGCATCCCGCAATTAAAGTTTACCACGCGATGGACATATACAAGAACCCGACATTAATCATTGGGCAGTTGTCTGCCAGACACAACACCCGTCTGGTCGGAAAATCCTCCCTTTTCTTTAGAGGATGAGTGAACTTTACACTGTTTACCTGTTCCTCACACGTCTAAAAAGTAAATAATATATAATCATCATAGCAGTAAAAACCTCATCCCATCAATGATCAGTCACGGTTGACCGCCGTGTGACATGTGTGGGCGCATTGTTTGACACCGTTACAATGTGGTGCCTTCCTGATTTTTGTTATATTTGCAGCTTTCTAATTTAAAATGGACGAAATATAAAACTCAACTCTACAATTTTTTTTTTTATGTCGTAAGTACGTAATAGAATCCTATATGGTAAAAAAGTGGACTCAAACGCAGGCTGAATTTATGTTAGCATCGGTCCTAAAACTCAACCAAGATTCCTTCGGAGTAGAAATTCACCAACACGCTTAGCAGGACCACAATAGAAACGGATTTTGTCGACGGAAGAATAGACAAAATGACAGATAAACAATCACAATCTGTCATTTTGTCTATTCTTCCGTCGACAAAACCCGGTTCTCTTGATACGCGTGGAGACTTATAATATCCACAAGTTCTATTCCGTTTTAAATACATTGCCTTATCCAATCACTATTCACCTATTTGCGATGTTTAACAGGAAACTAACATAGAGTATTCTAGGAATTCGAAAACCACAAGCTATTTCATGTTGGTATCATTTAATATTCAAGGCTGTTATATTGTATGTAATTAATTTATAAATATTCCATTTGCCTTAACTACTAAAATATATTCTTCGTAGACTTTTCTGCATCGTCGGGAAAATAGAAATATACTAAATTCATTCACTGACAGACAACACACCCTGGGTCCTATCTAGAAGCATGAAATTTTGCAAAAGAGTTTCTTATTTAACATAAAATCACTCTAGAGGCCATTCTACTCGTCATTATGAACAACTGTCACTAGGCTAGGGAACAATCCAGAAACGCGAAAAAAAAAGCTGTTTCCTACATTTACTTCAGCACAGCTTCAGACAGCAGATTTTTTTTTTCGCGATTTCATTATTTGTCCCATAGTAAAGTTGTTCATAATTATGAGTACAATGACCAATTAAGAGATTTCGTTTATGAATAGATACACCTTACATGAAGAGGAACATTTTAGGCTCATAGTGCTTATGATATACACCACTCCTGGCGGGAAAATGAGATTCAGACTCAAAATGAGGTTTTGTGTAATCGAACTTTGACCGAGCTTTGGTGCATCAGTTTTGAGTCGACTAAAAGTTTGTAACTTTCGGCTTGTTTTAGTTTTCCATTTTCGAGTTCGAACTTTGAAATTAAATGTCACGTAGGTACGTGTAATTACCAAAAAGTTCAGTTACAACTTTAAACAGCGGTCTTTTCGCTAGTTTATTTTTAAACCTTATTTTGGATAAACTTTTAGTAGTGACACTCAGAGTTGCCTTTAAATTCATTTCTAGCACTCTAAATTTTGCATTAGGGTCGGTCAGGACATCGGAGACTAAAAAAAGACAGCACTCAACCTGCGCAGCCTTTAATAATTAAACCAGCCACATTAACCGGATTCCAGAAAAAGTTATCCATTCATGTTTTGGACTAAAATTGGAAAAACACATAAATAACTTTCTCTTTATGTCCATTGGAAATGTTTAGGCAACTGACACATGTTTTTTTTTTTTAATCAAACTTGTAAACGCTTTCCTAACACAATAGTGTTTTTTCTGTTCGATTTCTATTATTCTGGACACCTTGGAATAGAGCGTAAAGATATGAATAGATTTAAACGATCTTCTTTGTTTAATTGATTTAAACGAACGAACTTCATGCTACTACTGATAAGTTTCTAATGAACAAGTACATGCCTTTTTTTTGTTTCCGGGGTGGATAATCCTCATGGATGTCCTCCGCCATAGATTCTCTATTAGTCATCATCTCATTAGTCACTCCCTTTCTAGCCATATCATCTAGCCCAATGCAGCAGTATAAAAAAAAAACATATTTCACCTTAAAAATTATAAAAACAGCAGTTTTCATAAGACCTATTACATTATGGTATAATAACTGTGACGCAATTTGCAAACTAGTTTTTTTAATGATGTCGTCAACTCGAAATTTTGTATTTTCATTTTTTTATTGAAATGTTTTCCTTTGCGACGCTTTATAAAGATAAGTTTAAAACTGTGTCAGCTAAAATTGTCACATCAAAGTTTTGAAACATTTGCCGGCGAACTGAGAGGTTTTAAAATAAACTGGAATAAGTATGATTTTATCGTGATTCTGCTAATTTTCTGAACCTTAATGACTTGAAAAAGAAACTGTGTTTGCAAAAAAATATAAAATCAGACAGCTTAGTGGTTTTTTTTTCGATGATTTCATACTTTATGACAGCGTCGTTCAACAATATCACACTATAATTTTCTTTTTATAGAACTCCATTAGTGGATGTTTTGTATGGTTTTTCTTTAAAAATAATGCTCTGTATACCTTTTTCCATGGTTTAGTTCCAGACACAGACATTTAAAAATAACTTTATTTTCGAAGTCGGTTGTTTTTTTTTGTAAAAAGTTTTTGAAGATCCCGTTTTTTCCTTTAAAACGTCAGACATGACTTGATAGACCTACTTGACAATCTCCTAATAAGTAATTCTGGACATTTCGCAGAGAACATCATTAAGTGGTGATTAATTTCTCATGAATGTTAATTAGTATCGTTACGGCTTATGTTATGTTAATTTTGTTTAGAAGAAGCCTGCCGGCAAAAGGACCGCCATATTTATAGGTACCATGTTTGTACAATGAATACTAAATAATAAAGCTGACAGAGATATCGCTTGTTATTTTGTTTTCGAGATACTTCTGCGTATTTTTATCGTTTTATACTTGTAAATGACCTCCAATTTATGATTTGAGTGTATGAAACACTTCTGCTGAAACTAGAGCACTATGGGATTAGGAATACAGCTCTTGATTTACTAAGATCATATCTGAAAGATAGAAAAGTTAAAGTTCAAGTAAACGGCGTAAACTCATTAGGGTCTGAAATGGCAATGGGCGTTCCTCAAGGTTCGATATTGGGTCCATTCCTCTTTTTAGTTTACATTCATGATTTACCCCAATTACTACTAAATCAATCGAAGATGATGTTATTTGCATCATTGATTTTTAAAATAAACCGACGGTCACAAAATCTTGACGAATCTTGAATAGCGCTATTCTCCAGGTCCAAGATTGGTTTACGGTAAATAATTTGGTACTAAATGAAAAAAAAAACCAAATGCATTCTATTTAAATTACCTAATGATAGAAGCAGCGAATGTGACATCATATTGAATGGAGAAAAACTGGAATTTATTAATCAAACAGTTTTCCTGGGAATCACGCTAGATGAGAAATTACAATGGGGACCCCATATAACATCTCTCCCCGCAAGAGATGTTATATGGGGTCCCCATTGGCTAAGCTCGGCCGCTTATGCTGTTAGAAAGATAAGACAGTTAACAGATGTAGAAACCACGCGTTTGGTCTATTTCACTTACTTCCACAGCATTATGTCGTATGGCATTTTACTGTGGGGTCGGGCTGCTGACATTGAATCCATTTTTGTTTTGCAAAAGAGAGCTGTCAGAGCCATTATAATCTATGTCGCCGCGAATCTCTCAGGGAACTATTTAATAGGATTAATATTATGACGGTACCTTGCCAATTCATTTATGAGAATATTATGTATGTAAGAAAAAATCTAAATCTTTTTAATAAAATATGTGATAGACATAATTTTATTTATTTATTTAATTTAATGCACAATGTACACAACCAATTTTACACGCTAAGCTTAAACTAGTGAGTACATGACCCTGTTAGGGCGCAGCAAGATAACTTAAAACTAATATTGCAGAAGAGGTATCCAATAACACATAAATATCATTAGGAATTAAATATTAAATTAATTAAATTTATATCTAACATTTCACTTCATTTACTTAATAACAATTGTCTGAGTGTGTTAAAGTTTAAATTAATTACTGAAAATTAGTTAAATAAACCAAACATAACTTGATTATTAAAAAATAGAAAAAATATAAAATCATAAATATATCATCACTATGTCAAATCAAATTAATAAAATCACAATATACTTAATGTCAACATGATAAAAATAAAAATATAATAAAGATACACCATTCGATATTTAAAATGTCGTACCAAAATTTTATCGAATGTCAAAAATTAAAATCATTCACCAATTTAATAAACGAAAACATGTCATATAAATAACAAATCATCACAAATAGTATTTACATACAATAGAACCTATAATAAAATGAACACATGATATATGTTTTTAATTCTATTTTAACATTTTATCTTCCATAAATTCTTTAATACTATAATAGCACTTTTCCAAGAGAAATGACTTTAGCCCAGCTTTAAATACACATACTGTTCTCGTGGACCGTATATTTTCAGGTAATTTATTATATATCTGTATGCTACGATATTCTGGGCTATTTTTATACATTTGTAGTCGAGGTGCGGGTAGTATTAACTTAGTTTTGCGGCGCTCGTTTTTATCAAAATTAAACAGTTTTATGTTTTTCTTAACGAAAGTGGCTATTTCTAATATATAAAACACACTTTAACACTAGAAATAAAGATAAAATAGATCAAACATTTTTCAGATTAGCTAAAGTACAAACATCTTTTATGGGGTACTGCGTTAAATGCTATAACAAAATACCTAGTGATATATTGCATTTAAATGAAAGAAAATTTTAAACTCATATTAAAAGTACACTTTGTAAACAAGCATATTAAAAATTAATCCAAGATAAGAATGCTTGGAAACATGCTGGTCTTGCTCCATAGGACAAATTCGAGTCTGGACAAAATCAAACTGGTTGCTAATCTAGTTGTATAATTTATTATTTGTATATCATAGATTTTTTACATTTTATGATTATTAAACTCACACATGTATTACTTGTAAGTTTGTAGGAATATTTTGATATCGTATACTTTTACAATGTTTGTAAATATATGAGCACCACGTATCTATCACATACTTAATTAATTTATTTGTCATTGCTCCATTTTTAATTCTTTTTTACCTATTGTGGTGTTACAGTAATTGTATTCTCGGTGCATCGTCTTCACATGTCATTATATAATTGATGTATACCAAATATTGTAAAACATTTTTTTTAAAAGAGTAACGTTGGACTTTCTTGCCCATTCTTCTCCATACGAAAACTACCTTTTGGAAGGGGCAACTAGAATCAGTTCTATTTCTATTTCTATGTATTTGACGTTCAAAAGTGCCTTTAATGTGCCTACTTGAAATAAATTATTTGACTTTGACTTACCTACCTTCATTTTCTGCATAATCAGCCTTTAATGTTCCCACTGCTGGGACACAGGCCCTCTTCGAGGGGGTGTGGGCTGTAATCTTCCACGCGGGCTCAGTGCGGAGTGGTAGATGTCACATGTCTTCGATTTTTTTGGTTCTAGGACATGCCGGATTCCTCACGATGTTTTACTTCACCGCTTTGAGAGTAGTGGTGGTGAAATTATTTACATAAAGTAAAGCGCCTGGCTGGGTTCGAACCCATGACCTGCAACTCGTAAGTCGGGGCCGTTACCACTGGGCCACCTCTGCTATGCCTTATGAGGTTTTTAATTTAAGTACTGTGTCGTATTCATCGCCAAATGAAAGCAGTGAGATTAACGCTCCAAGGACCAGAATTAAAAGGTTTTGATCTTTAGATTAATTACTACGTTTTGTTACTTAGTCCTTTTAGTCCTTAGTTCCTTTTTGTTAGTCTTTTGAGCCATTTCTTCACGAATTAATTGTTGAAATAACTTAAGCTCCACTTTTAAATACTTAGTACCTAGTACAACGTTTTTAAAAAAGTCAAAAACTTGAGATCCTTTTTCCGTCCGACAAGAAGTTTCTAATTTTATACTAGAGGTGCTTAACTTAGTTTGTCGCTCAGATGCTCATGTTCAACGTCTTAGAAATAATTTAAAAACTTGTTTATCTCAGTTGCAAGTGAAGTTGTCAGTATTTTGATCTTACTCTAAACTCAGAGCTTTTTAAAGATACTCTTTGGGTGGTAGCACCAACAAGATAATTCTCTTTTTAGACAAGAAGCTAAAAAATTGCAACGGCCACATTTAGCAACTATATTTGACCAATTAGCGCTGTATTTATTCAGTTAAAGTTTGTTTTTGTATTGAATCAAAACCAAGCAGGTGTATGAATCAAAACATTAGTATTCGATATAAAAAATCAGTTAGTGTGCAACTACACAGCGTTTACGAGATTGAAGCAATACAACAGGTTACATTCAACGTTATGAAATAAAAATTCATTTACAATGAGTTTAGAAATCGTGGACGCGGCACTTGAATTTATTGAGTTTCTGTTTGATTTACAGTTTTTTTTGTAAGTATCATCTCTGTTATTGTGTATTTTAAAATATCAATAAGAAAGAACTTTATCCATGGTTTTATAACAAAACAATGAACTGCTAGAATGTGTCCCAATAAAAAAAAGTATTTTATAACAAAAAGTGAAATTCCAATATTATTAAGTGAAATCTTATGATGACAAATAAACCTATTTACAACACAGAACAACTATAAGTCGCTCTGTCCCATTGGCTTTGTGACGCTCTCAGTATTTTTGTTTAATAAACAAACTATATTTGATTAATGTTTTTACTACATTATCTACTAAATTTTGCTCGATATATGACTTGTTCATTATTCCGTGCTACCTATTCTATGAAGCATGCTCACTATCGTGACCGAAGTATGAAAATATTGGGTTTAGGATTCGCAAAACGTGTTTCTGAATAATGTTAATGTAATTTGTACCTTAATTTAGTTTTTTTTTGTTGAACCTGCCAAGTCAAGCTTTTCTCTATAAAACCTTTTTTAACCTACCAACGTGGACACGGATAAAAGGCCCGGATTTTTGTGGTCCTATAATCTGCGCTCTCGTTGTTTGTGACCAAGCAGTTTATTTATTAGCTCACGAATATATTTTTCATTAGACAGTTGATACTTATATAGTACGTACGTCTAGTATACAGTTGACCCGTTACTAGATCTATTCTTAGCTTGGCTACACGGTAAATATCAATATTATTACACAGTCTTATGTTGACATCGATAGAAATATACAACGTAAAGACAATCACATTCCCAGATGCAGTATCATTGAATGCTTTTCCAATAAAAATAATCTTACATTATGAATGGCCCTGCAGCTATAAAAGTTGTTATTATAAAAAGTACTTAACTGAAATGGAGTAGCAACAAGTCAGTGCTTTGAGGATTGTTAACAATCCTTTAAAGCCTTCTGTATTGCAAAGGATAGAGATAAAACGCGGTGTGGCGCATTGATATTCCACTTTCACTGTTGTTTTATTCAGATTTATCCTAAGTATACTCTGTATTACTCTGTTGAACCGCGGGGTGATGTTATTATAACATTACTCGGAGCTCTGTGTTTAGAAAGCAGATTGTAACACAGTGGTAGTGTTATTAAAATATTAACTTGTAGATGTTGCTGCTTAGCCTTGTTGTGTTCTTCTATAGCCTTGAAAGGGGCAGGCTTGTATAAATTATGTTTAGGAGTGGTTATTTTTTCGTCTGCATGATGTTAAGTTTGGGTACTTACAGTTTTCTTGACGTTTATGTGGTCGCAACTCTGGTGGAGGCTTCTAAATGCACGCGTACGCAGATGAGCATTATCGAAAAGCATCTGGCTTTCATTCACATCCCAATTAGACCCACATTACAGCACACTGACTGACCCAATGAAATCATAACAATAACATTGCCACCTTCAGTGCTCACTATCAAAACAGAGCTCTTAGTAAGCTTGGTTCCTAGGGCGACCGGCCGAGCAGGCACGCTAACCGCCAGTCCGCTCCCCGCCTTAGCCGCGACGCCACGCGTTCCGGCTGTCCCGAGTGTCAACAATATCACACCAAACACGAACAGTTCTGTGACGTGTGTTGAAATTGTGAATCGTTTATATATGTGTGTGTTTATGTTAATGTTTTGTATGTGATCGTCAACGTTCATTGGGTACTTCATACTTATGTACTTCGTTTTATGGATTTAAAGAATCTAAGAAAAAAATCACACTAGTTGTGATTTGTAAGTTGTAAGATTTAAATTAAACTGGTTATTGTTGTGGTTGGTTGTGGGCGATACTCTGACAACCTGTCACCAGTTCAACACTCAATTGTGGCCTAACGTGTTTCGACGAAATGTGCAACTTTAAGTGAAGTTTGAAGCCGTTAGTGGGCACATGTGACAATTTCATTCCATATCCGATATAGAAAAGGATTGTTCCGAACTCCATTATTCGCGCCTCTATGGCCAGGGCCTTGATGATTGGTCCTTTTGGAAATTCAGTCCAGAATACCCACAATGTGTCAATATAAATAACGTTTAAAAGCACCTTTATTTATTTGTAATTAAAACGCGTGGCTGGCTATCGCGATCGTTGCTGTAAATTAATGTTTACTAATTACTATTATATTAGGCTTTATTTATTTTGACTCGATACAAACACAGATAAATGTGGCGAAAAATTGGGCAATGAATTTTGTTTTAAATTGGAAGCACTCTCGAAATGCAAAACAATTTTTGAAATGAAAGGAAGTTTGTTTGAATAAAATTTAATAGCGCTGTTTGAACCAGTAATAAACATTTCTCACTCGATTTATTTGAGTTGTTTAATGTTTTAATTCCTATTTAGATTTAGGTCTGTTTAGCATCTGCCTATGCTAAATTCAGTTAATTAATTTTGAGTGAGGGATTAGAGGCAATAACTCACTTAATCTAGACCGACTTAATGATTTATTGCTTTGAATGATTCTCTATTGGTCCTAACTTACAGACTTCCGCATTTACTGCTCTAAATTTAATATAAAAAGCTCTTTAAAAGTATACTTTCAAATCAAATGTTATTTCGGTTTGCAGTTCTTTTGCAACCAAAAGGGGAATGTGTACTAGTTACTTCCTTTCATGACGAGTCGCGAAGTCGAGGGTCAGAAGGTAAATGGGTCATTCGAAGGTTTCAAAATAACTCGTAACCAGTTATGCTTAATGTTTCAGGTTTTTTATAGTGTAGCAGGTTTTAATGTTAATGGATTCAACTTCGGTGTTTTTACAAATATGGTTACAGTTAGGCGTTCACAGGATGACTCAATTAGAACAGTGTAGTCTGTCTGAACATCTGCTATTTAGGTAACAAATTAAAGTTAATCATAAAAATAGGTTTATTCATAGTATGGGTCGACCAATCTCTTTTACAGGCAATCTTGTGTAGGCGTTTACCTCGATGATACGTTGATTAAATGCAAAAAATAAACGTTAGCATTATTTTTTACATATCTTGCCACGATAACAAGAAACAGCTGATGCTACCTTATATACTTTAAACAGTTTTTTCTTAACTAATTACAGCGTAGCCAAATAACACAATGCTGAAATAAAAAACATTTAACATATCAATATATAAAGCTGCACACTAAGATGTTCTTAAAAACAAAAACTAACAAGCCTTGTCACAAGTTATTGTTTCAATGATTAGTCATTGGGTCATCGGTGACAATTAGTACCCATGTATGTACCTACCTACTTGAGTTCATGCGAGGGCGTGTATGACTCGTAATGAATGGAAGTTTGTTTAAGAAAACTCTTTTATCTTAGCCATTGAGGTCATAGATACATAACGGGCATAAATGAGGAGTAGAGGTTGTTGTTTTATGCCCGTTTAAATTAAGAACAATATTATAATTTCAGTGGCCTATTACCTACTTAAATATACATTCTTATAATTTTCTCAGTGTCCTCTAACAATGTGAAAACGTTTTAGACTTAAAAGTTAACCAAGAGACATTTTCGTTGTATAGTACGATCTATAAGATCTTTCACAAGCCTGGAACCAAAAAAAGATTATACTCAAAACCTTTTCAATACTTACACTTGCACTGTTATCAGCACTGCTAATATCAATGCATTTTCCTCTAATTAAGACTTCTCTAATTCGTTTTTTCACTAATGATCATGTTAAGCTCGTTAAAAACATAATTTCTAACAATTACAAATAAGGATAACGTTAAATAAATGTTCCTTAAACAACAAATTCAATATTGTTGTCTGTTGTTACAATATTTTCCTCATTGGCTTCTTTCTATGTCGTATAAAGAATTTAATAAAAATCTAGTACATAGTTATTGTGGTTTTAATTTAAGATACAGCGAGGAGATGAGCAGACTGTTACTTTGTGATATGTGTTTGATGTTGGACCTTATTTCATGTTGAGGCTGTCGTCTTACAAATTATATAACAACACGCCTGTCAGTAATCCCCAAAGGGTTAGACAGAGCTGTACTTATAGTACCTATATCTACATTTCGCCAGCTACGTTTAAGTCCCACGTAAAGGCTCTTACATACTGGGGCGATTCGTCGCGCGACGTGACGCCGCACGGTGGATCGAAAATCGGCTGTAGAAGACATAGGATCTCGATTTCTTAAATGTTATTTTTTATGCTGGAAATGACTTCTGCTGATCATTACTGTTCTATAAAATGTCATATGAAGTAAATGTGTGCACAAATGGAAGAGTTATAATTTTTATAAGAAAAAAATGTATGGAGCTAGTATGAAAAATCGAATTATCTCCTAAACGGCATGTTTAACCGTAAGATCCTTGGAGGTGGTCATAGTGCTAATTATTTATAATTTTTTGGTTGCGGATTTGACGAAAAATTTAATGCCGTTTTTTTAAAAAAATCGTCAAAATATTTTTATTTGTTTTTTCATATGAAACGATTCCTTTTAGTGTTTATGTTGAAGAACACGGACTTTTAACTACACGTAACATAAAATAGCATCACTCCTATATTTCCGAAGGAGTTGGCAGAGGTTTATAGTACACCCACACGTAGACAACTATGTTTGAGCTAGATATTTATCAACACATCATGAGTTTTAAAACTTTTCATACAACCAAATTACCAATTGTTTACTCTTCTCGTCCAGTTCAGTTTACTTTTGTAAAGGAGAGTGAAGCAGTTGTCCTTGAGCTGAAAAAACAAATGGATGAAGAAATTGAGGCCCTTATCCCCACAGAGTGCAATAATAATAATAGGGTGACTCATGAACTAATGATGACGATGATCGACGCTAAAGTTTGCATTTACCTTTCTGAAGCTAGATCAAATGCATCGTGCTACCTGTGCTTGGCAAAGCCTACAGAAATGAACCGCTTAGATGCTGTAACATCAAAAATTGTGTGTTCTGACCTGTATGAATTTGGCTTGTCATCCCTACACGCCCGTATAAATTGTATGGAATGTCTGTTACACATTGCATACAGGCTCGACTTCAAACGGTGGGCAGCGAGAAGTGATGAGCACAAAGAAATGCTACAGAGAAGGAAGAAAATAATTCAAAATAAATTCAAAGATGAGCTCAATCTGTTGATTGATATAGTAAAACAAGGCTCGGGAACCACCAATGACGGGAATACTGCAAGAAAATTCTTTGAGTTTCCTAATAAAACCGCAGCTATAACCGGTTTGGATGAAGACCTCATCAAAAGATTTGCTGTAATTTTACAAGCAATTACATCTGGAGAGCAGGTCGATATAATAAAATTTAGAGATTATGCCCGCAAAACAGCAGAAAAGTACGTATTATTATACGACTGGTACTACATGTCGTCAACCGTTCATAAATTATTAATCCATGGGGCTGACATAATCGAGAAAAATAATATTGTGCCGATTGGGACTCTCTCGGAAGAAGCCTCAGAGTCTCGAAACAAAGATTTTAGGAGGTTTCGAGAACATCATTGCCGGAAAAGAAGCAGGCAGGATTCCAATCAAGACATTTTAAATATGCTTGTTGTTTCTTCGGATCCTTTGCTAAGTGCACAAAGGCCTAAGTTAGATGCCAAGAAAAAGCTGAGCTTTTTTGCTGAAACTCTCGACTTAATTCAATTTCAGGAAACTGAGTTCGAGTTTTTGGATATATCCAATCTGGATGCTGACTCAGAATTGGAGTCTGACAACGAGAGTGATAAGGAAAATTTGTAAAAAAATTATATATGTACATATTTGTAAATTTGTATTTGAGGCTGTTTGGGTTTTTTTTTTGTAATATTTAATGATATTTTGTCTTTTTTTAAATTTATTTTACTTTATTTTACAAATGCTTATTATTAATTCCTTAAATTAAATTATTTTGTATATAATATAACTTTATATGTTACTTAAATAAGAGTTTGATAATCTTTTTTTATTTAAATTAATAAAAATGTGTCAAAAACCAGCAATTTTTTTATTTAATTTTTCTTGTTTTGTGTGTTCTTAATATTTGGGTTAATAACATATCGAACTTTTTAACTTGGACACTAAAAGGGATCGTTTTACATGTAAAAATAAATATAAATATTTTGACGATTTTTTTTAAAAAAACGGCATTAAATTGTTCGTCAAATCGGCAACCAAAAAATCATAAATAATTAGCACTATGACCACCTCCAAGGATCTTATGGTTAAACATGCCGTTTAGGAGATAATTCAATTTTTCATACTAGCTTCATACAAATTTTTCGTAAAAAAATTATATTTCCTTCGTTTTTGGGCAGAATTAACTCGGGTGTCATTTTTGTACATAGTAATGATCAGCAGAAGTCATTTCCAGAAAAAAAAATAACATTTAAGAAATCAAGATCCTATGTCTTCTACAACCGATTTTCGATCCACCGTGCGCCGCCGCATTGTCCGCAGTGAAGTTTTCTCAGAAATTGTTTTGTTAAAATTCGCGTCGCGCGCCGAATCGCGCCAGTATGTAAGAGACTTAATACGTCGCGAGCCAAGGCACAATCAAGACTCGGGGTGTAACAGACAAATACCCAATGACACTTGCACGACCTAGGAATCGAACTCAAGACCAGTAAACCGCTTGCGACCACTAAACCAGGGAGGCAGTCACAAATAATCTCTTAGAAATATTATTAGATTTTGAAGGATCGAGTTGCGTTTGAGTATTTGACCATCAAATACTCAAACGCAACTCGATTTTAAGTTACGATTAAGTGTGAATTTCTCTGTCACTTAAGGAGTTTTGTGCCAGAAAGACTTAAGAACGTCTGAACGTTAAGTAGCGTTTGAGTGTTCGACGGTTGGGTAGTTAAAAATATCTTAAAGCAAGTAGGTAGGTACCTTCGTAAGGGATTTTTCTTTGCGAAGAAAATTCGAGTTCAATTTAGCGCTTTTGCCGGAAAAAATGATGCTTAAATATTGGCTTGGCGGAGGTGGTTATTGTACAAAGCTTTTATAATGAGCATATTATTTGCCCCTGTAAATAATGGAGCCTATCAAAAAAGTACCTACTGAGAACAAAATGATTAGGTATTATTATAAGTTTTGTATGCGACAGCTTTTTATTTTTTCGCGATTACGATGTTGGTCCCAGAAAGTTGTTCAGTTTGACGGTCTGTCATCATCATCATCAGCCTATAGCAGTCCACTGCTGGACATAGGCCTCTCCAATTGCACGCCATGCAGCTCGATTCTCGGCAGCTCTCATCCAGTTGCTACCAGCCACCCTGCGAAGATCGTCGCTCCACCTAGCCTGAGGGCGTCCTACCTTACGTTTTCCGATTCGCGGTCTCCACTCAAGAACACGGTCTGTACCACATCCTTATTATGTCCCAGATTCTTGATCCACGCTGTAGTATGTATTAAATAAAAAATAACTCTACAACAAACTTACTACAACCTCATAACAAAGTTATCTCACCTTTTATTAAAGTAACAACCGTAATTAATTCTAGCCGCGGTTAACTCATATCCGCGGTTAACTTATTATTCAGTTAAAGCCTCATTAACCGTCCAAGCGCGTTATGTATGACCGCAGCTAGAATCTTATATAAGACTTGGCCTGCAACCGCGTGCTTTAATATTTATTTATCATGCATACTTCCCCTGTGGACTTGGTAGGTATAGGTAGGTATATTGTTTTCCATAATATGTAAGTTATACCTGTCGTTAGTGCTCTCGGAGGAGCTCGTGGCTAAGTAATAACAGCCGCACGGTTCGATCTATCAGGTTAAGCTACGCTTGCCGGGGTTGGTCAGTGGATGGGTGACCATCTTTACATACCGAGACTCCTCCGTGCCTCGGAAAGCGCGTTAAGCCGTTGGTCCCGGCGTCATTCGTGGATCTTTGGCAGTCATAACGGGTCGTCAGAAGCTCGAAAGTCTGACAACCAGTCTTACCAAAGGGTCTTATCGTATTACCCAGTTACTGGGTAGTGGGGGCCAAATAGGCAGTCGCTCCATATAAAATATTGGTATTCAGCTGCATCCGGTTAGACTGAAAGCCGACCCCAACATAGTTGGGAAAAGGCTAGGCAGATTAACCTCTCGTTAGTGCTTCTTAACGCTAAAATTTGATTCTACGTTCTGCGTCTATAGTTCACCAATGACCAGGTTTATTTGTCAAAAAGTTCAAGACCTCTATATGTACAAAGATTCTTTGAAATTATAGTGAACTATAGCAGTAGGTATAACTTATAAAAACTGAGTACTGACAATTTTTTTTTATGTAGTCCGAATCGAGAGCAGAGGTTATCTTTGGTATTATGAAACACAGTCTACAAAGTGACAAACTAAAACACGAATTAAAGGACCTATATTCCCAAAACTGTTTCCAAAAACGATGTCTAAAGCAAAAAGGATATTCTTCTCAAGGTAATATCCCATCCTTAATAACATTGGTAAACAACCACCGCTCAAATAACCGTCCTTGGATAGTGTTGCTTAATCTAACGATGTATTCCGAAACCTCATTACATAATCTAATTTTTACCCTTATCACTTCGCGGTAATATGATCATAAATACGGTGGTTATGCTGAATTATTGAGTATGGCTGAAATCCGGATACATTTCGGCCCATAGGCGTCGTCCTAATTGGCAGAATGTCAGACGAACTATGAGTGCTCATATTACGAAATATTCAACGAATTTTATCGAAAAATAAACATTTTCAGTGACTCTTTGTCAATTATGTAACAGTTATTTCGAAGTCCTGTGTTGTGTTAAATCGACTTTTATTATCACTCTTATATCTTCGCTAATATATGTAGATAGATAGATTATAGATAATTAGATTAATTTTAAGAATAAGATTAAGACAGATCCATGAATTTGGCGCTTTATACATACAAAGTGAAACATTACAAAAAACCCATCGAGTTTTTGAAAATCGGAACATAAGTTTTTTTAAGATCAAATCAAATTCATTTGCCAATCAGGGCTAGCCCTTATGGTTGTAACCCACAACAAAATTTTTGGAGCTGATATATGATTTTAGGGGTGATAATAAAAGGGAGTATTATGCTTTTAATACAGGGTCACTAATGAATTATTGTTAATTACAAGGTTTTAAAGTCAATAGTTTGTGACTTATGGTATTAATTTCGTTCCCTTTTTCGCCTCGGGAATATTGAATAATTGTACAACTACATTCTTACTTAGTCAGCTTTAATTTCTGCTTTATCTCTTTCTTATTTAATATGTAAGAGGAAGTAACAACCACTTTTGCTGCAAAACAGAATTAACTATTGCTCGCCTTTGTCTAAAATTTTGATAACCAGCGCAGAGGAGCAGCGATTCTTGTGCTAAATATAGCTACTTATTATATGCACTTTCACGAGCTGCTTATTATATGCACTTTCACGAGCTGCTTATTATATGCACTTTCATAGTCTTTTGTTCATAGTAATATAGTGCTAGAATGTTACGTGGACAAAAGTTGCTATAACTTGCCTTGGTCCATTATTAGTATTGTAGCTTGCAGCTACTGTGTGAGTTGCATCGAGTATCGAATATATTATATGTTGGTTATACCTGTGAATGTAATATTTTCCGTTCATTGATAAATGGTTGTTTTTGCGATCTTCATCTTGGCTCTATTCTTTCGCGTTGGTCGAAGATTGTTCCTTTTTCCACTACCTACCTACTTGTGAGATTACATTCGTCATGGCTGCGTGTAGAATGGTTTTTTTTTGCATTTAAGCCATTGAAAGGCTTACTTGCTTTTCAGGTTTTTATTTCAAGAGATCAATTTGAAAATTATTGAAGTTTTTGTCGTAAATCAACTTAGCATGTCCTCCCTAGGCCCTAGAGTATGCTCAGTTGGTCTGGCCTCACCAAAATCAAGATCACTAAGAACTTCCGCAATAATAACGTAAAATCCACTGTTCTATACAAAACGTTTCATTAGTTCATTACATTAACAATGAGTAAGAAATTGGGTCGTTTGTTAATTAACTTTGTTCTTAGTTAACTATAAATCATTGTCGTTAACGGCCAAGTAGTTAGGAAAGAGAAAGTTTGCGTTATTAATATACTGGGGCTTACATCTGTAGCTATATTGAAATGTTGCATGTTTTATAGCATCTACAAAAGGTATTTTGTTATCTAAATCGATGTTAGAACATTTATTTCCGATTTTAAGGATGTCATACCTGATAACGTTGAATAAGTCGAATAACAAGTGACTCAAGCTAAAATGGTAATACATAAAAAGTATCACAGTAAAATAGGGAGTCTTATTTTACACAATAATAATACTTAAAAAGAAAAGCGGAATATTTATAACGCCCCCACTTGTAACCATGACAACTAATTTGCCAAATACAACCAAACAACAAATGGATAAGACGTAGAGCGAGACGTAGCTTTAAGAGGTACAAATTCAACCATTAATTGGCTTGTCATATATAAAACATTCATTGAAAAAACCCAATCTGATCATTGCCAACCTGTGGTTGGATGAAGGCTTTTAGAAGATGAATGAACAGCTACAACTTTTTAATTTGTCTAAGTTTATATTCATCATACCTTCAATTAAATATTCATGTTTACATTCATCTCAAGTCTAGACGATTAACAAGCTTCCAAGGACAACCAATCAAATATTTCTTTATGGCACCAAAAACAAACATTCAAGGAACCAATTCTGAGAATTATAACCATAGAGGTACGCTTTCGTGTCTCAAGGGCTTTCCTAAACAAATTCGAATCGCAATTGGATCGGCTGTCAGCCTAAGAAATCAGAGAAGTAATATAGATACCAACTTAGCTTACGTCAACCGTAGACACGTTGGTTCCCCAGCATCCCACTTGCTATCACAATCCGAAGTAGTTATAATCCATTGCTGCATATGTTTGAAAAATTCGTTTGATCGACAACGTTAATAGCGCAATATTAATGAATATGTTCTAATTTTCAAAATGAAAGGAATCGCCATTGTATGTTTGTTACGCAACTAGGCTGCAGCTCATAGTACTAAAAATTTATAAAAATCTGAAAATATGTTCATATCATAAATCAACATTGGTGACCAACGTGTCTACGACTGCAAGGAGCAAGAGAGGATAAACTATAGGGTATTATTTCTAAGCTATTAGATTTTTCGTATGGAAGAAAGAGACGCATATATTGCAGTGTTTTTCCTATGAGTCTGTTACAGAGTAGAACAAAGTTATTATTTGACAAACAAATGACAGATGGCAAACGTCAGGTTTTATTTCACGAACTTTAGAATGGTTGATTTGATTTCGACAATTGTTTTTGTTTATGTTATTGTTTTGAACCTTCGTTTTGTTGATTGATTGAGGACAATCACAGCTTCCCTGGAGGCCACTTCTATAATACCACCAGCATTATCAGTATTATCGGCAAGAGCATTAGTATAGTTCCTAGTGAATAGACTGGCAAGTCATAGGATGGGAGCAATATTGACTGCCCGTCTTGTTATCATCAGCTTATCAATACATCCATGAAGTCTGGATCCCGCTTCCAATATTTTATGGTTTATTATGCAATTTACTACGTGTCCAGAAGTTTCTGGGCCATAAAAAACGTAATTGGGTTTTTCTCTTTGAATATTTAGATCAGTAGGTAGTACGGGATTGGAATCATCGCCGATAAATGGCAATAAACTCTCCCCTGTCACTAGGGACCCAATAACAGCTTCCATTCTGGGAGAACGACAGTTTCTAACGGGCGGAGGGTCTACGGGGACTATTCTGACAGATCTGTTAAAAAGGTAGTATATAGCGCTTTCGTATGTTGCATACTGCATAAAATAATTAACTTACTAATACTTACTCCTTTCTAGAATATTATAACTGTCTTTAAATCTAAGTTAACATGAGATTTGAGAGTAAAATTACTGAGATTTGATCATGCTTCTAAAACCTGGTGATATCTTCACAAGTTTTGTAAAACCACATTGTTGTTGCTAATATATGGTCAACCAATCAAAACAGCAAAAATATTGTCAGCATTGCACAGAAACCGATCTACAAGAATCTGGGAGAATTCTATGCAAGTTTTAAGAACAATCTTTGAAGGCTTCTAACTCCTCTCCGTATAATAACGGACATAGAAACTTAACTTTAGTGTACAAAGTGTCAGTAAATGTCAGTGTCAGTGTGTGTTGATTGTGAAATGTCAGCGTGGCGCAGAGAGTGAGCATTCAAGCTTTGGACGGCTGTCAGCGGTCGCGTTAAGAGGCTTCTATATACGGCCTATACGGATTGGATGGTGCCTGTTAGAAGATGTAGCGAGGAAGGAAAGCTTTATTAGTGGTTGTTTGGTAAAACATTGCTTCTTGGTGTTAGAATCTGTATTGGTTGGCACAGGGCATTTGTTGACTGTTCGGGGGACCAAGTTTTTGACAGTTTTTGTATGGCATATCTGTCAAAAACTGATCATTGTGAGACCACTGACACGTTTGTAAATTAGTAGTCTTGGCCTTCTGATCAATGATTTTCAATGTAGTTCAGTTACAAAATGGATCAGGTTAGTTTTACTTTAACTTCCGGATGCCACTTTACACCACACTTTAGAAATCAACTGTCTTTAGTTATGTTGATTCAACCCTTATGTTCATTATTAGAGTTTGAGTTAGTTTGTTCGAGCCCACAGATACAACGCTTGAATGATGTCAACCAGAAATTCAATAATAAACTACCTAACACACTACACAACTAAAACCGCGACATCTCGCAACTCAAGGCATTAGACAGTTTGCGCCGAGACGAGCCGACAGATATTTCTGTCCGAGGAATGAGGACATCCGTCGGTTGCGTAACTTTGTATTACTACCCTCCTCTGAGCCATTCTACTACCAATCAGCCCAACAATGTGCTTAAATATAGAAAAGGTTCGCCAGATAAAGGGGGTTTGACGACCGCTAATATTAGGAACCCTACATGAGATGGGCAGGGCGTTCTGGAATTATGTAGGAGGTCGAATGCCTTTTGGTTGACTCTTTGTTAAGACATAATACGGCTTGTAGAATGGTATGCAGGCTTCATGTTCTTTTGAACGACGCAGATGGCTTGATATTACGAAGCTCAGCGAATTTTGAACGTTTATTTGAATTCGCACTGTTAAAGCCTGTCCAAGTTTTTGTTCTTCTACTATATTTCAGTCCTATTGGAAAAGTAAACTGCCTGGAAATTATTTGCAAATAAATAAAAGATATTTGATGATTAAGTTATTTTAACATAATTGGTTCCAGTAAAATTTGACAGCACCCAACTCTGTAGTGTTTTGTGCAACTATTTTGTATTTGTGACCACCTTTTTCCAGTATCCGTAGTAGTTTCACAAAAAATGTTTGAAAACGAAAACTGCAAAGCTGTGAACGGACGTGCATCACCAGATAACTTCGTTCTCTGTATTGACTTAAATCTAGTGTAGGACGATAACCAACCACAGTGTGCACTTGTTTTTGTTCCGCTCTTTCAAAAGAAAATAACTTCTATTGTTGTATTTCAAAGTGGCTTTAAAATAACGTAGCGAGTCGTTGTAATAGCCGACTGACGCATGCCTGTAAATCTTGTTAGTAATTTAAAACAAATGTAGGTTACGGGCTACGGCTCATAGTATGCAGCAAGCTCAGAAATTGTAGAGATATTGTTCCAGGAAGGATTTTCGTTGAGAAAATATGTGATATTCTGTATGCAGTATGCTGCTACGGGCAGAAAATTTAATAAGAGTCAAGATTTCAAAAAACTGTTGAAACTAGTAGCTTGCTCAAAGCAAGTGTTTTCGAATAAATACTCGCGAAAATTGATGAGATATAAACCTTATAGGAATATTACCAAAGACGACAATTGTTTGGCAAATATATTTCTTTGAACGTAAAGTATTTGAACAATAGAGAAATATTGAAGGCTCATCAGTGACTGGCATCTGACAAGTTCCAAACATTAAGTAAGCCTTCGGTCGGCCGCTGTTTTCGGGCCGGTGTCTTCAGAATTGGACCGACCTCCTAAAAATATATTAATTCATAAAATTCGTACTCTAAATAGATAGTGAAGTCATTTCTTGGGAATTGCAGGGCCTTGTAAGCCGTGATAATCTCAGCTAGTATAATAAATAATGATATAAGTTTAACGTACAAAAACCAATAACATCCTACCAACAATACCTGAAAAACGATTTAAAACTATCTCCACATTCAACGTTCGTCAGTCCATCCGGCTGGCACTCCATTTTGCGGCCATACACCCACGCTACATACATCGCTGACTGAATACTAACGCGATGACCCCTGACATTTGGACGCCAGAGGATTTATTGGCCCCACGTGATAACTTCACGACTGCAAAGAGATTTAGTTTAAAAACATTTCTACTTCTCAAGTCGTGAACGACTTGAATGTTGGTATGACACGAATTCCATTAGGATGGATTGTTTGATGTCCTTTATAACATCACGTGTCAACCGTCTAAGGAATGTTGAAACAGTGGATAGGGATGTTCTGAGCACAGTACACTTGGTAAATTGTTTGGGTGTTATAGAAACTATATATTTATGTATATTGCTTTTAGATGCAATAAACCTTTCGTGCCCATCACAATACTCGAATATATAGTTTTTTTTTGTTGCCCCATGCTATAGCAAATATGCATGCTAAATCCTATGAAATATACATTATTTCTCTAGATAGTTATAATATTACAATCACACTAATGTGAGGATAAAAAACATGTTGCTATTTTAATTCGAGAATGAGAGTAAAGTTTTGGTGGATGGTCGTTCTCTAATTTAATTAAATTGTCTGACGGACGGTCGGCTACCAATTACTAAATGGTTTTCTTTAGGAACAGAATTCAGGCCAGACAGAATTCACTCACTCCTGTACTAAATTTTAACATCAACGCTACTTCCATTATTGATATGGAATGGACCGTTTCTGATATTGCGGATGCGGAAGTGACTTACAATTTGATGTGTACTATCAAAACAAACAAGTTCCATGAAATGACATAAGTATTGGAAGAGGAAGCAGTCATAAAGATGAAATAAAATGCTCTAGACATTTCTAAAGATCTTAAACGCGAGCACACTTTTAAGCTAAAAAAGTTATTGATGAAAGTGGAGCAGACGAAGTTTTTGCATAATATCTAATTTGAAAAAGATAGGTAATCGGAAATTGTAATATAATCTCTAGAAAGACTGCGAATGTTAACAACCAGTGCAATAATCCGTGAATAGTTGATCGCTTCATCATCCCCATTTCCTGTAATTAGCTTTAATACTGCGGAAAGATTTGACCGCGCGCAGTTAAATTCTGCGTATGAAATCAACTGTCAAACTCTAGAATTCCATTGAATATGTCAAATTCTGTGTAACTTATAAATACGTATAAATATTTCGCTGAGTTCACTTCCAGCTTTTTTTGTGAAATTGCTAAGTTCCGCAGAACTTAACCTTTGGAGTAAATCCTCGTATAATATGGCAGGTTTCTTGTATTCCTCGTTACCATTTCCCAAGTAATAATCGATCTATGTCCATTTGTCCATTCCTTTTGATATGTCTTACTTCTGCAAGACTTACAATAATAAATTGTCCATCATAAAGCTTAGGACAACAAATATCAATACTGTTGATTCGTAAAACATATTTGATATTTCCTACTTCTTCGGCATCATGGATATTGTTTCATTTATTTGTTCCACATTTTCCAACCAGAAAGAAAAATAACGTGTCAGACTACACACAACACAAACGGAACACCGTTTGTGCATCGAATCGTTTGCAGCTAAAAGAATAGTGGATGATACACGAGTCACAGCTCCGAGGGGAATATTTTCTGATAACTGAAAATGTAGGTTTTCATGTGTTCGATACTATTCTAACTGTGGAAATATTTTTTATGCGCTTTTGATACACAAGCAGATGCATGTATGGCGGAAAAGTTTAGGCGGTGATAGACTTCTTTGAGTTGAGAATTGTGTTAGTTAGAGTTATGAAGCAAATAAATTAAGTGATAATTACTCAAATTGATGAAGTACAGTATAAACTCGAAACAGAAATTAAATTGTTTTTATTCATACATACACGTTCGGTGTAATCAGTAATTTCAATGGAAGGCGATAAAATGTTAATGAAGTTGCATATATCAGACAGGAATAATATCACACGTACAGTGGTAATGAATGAATCGATTGATGCTGAATGTGTTATAAGCTTGAGATAAATCTTTCGGGTTACCTTCAAAAGATCTAGAGAAGAAAAGATCAACGTTTTTGACTTTGCCGAAAACACAAAGATGAGTGCGTTCGCTCTAAACCAAGTGCGGTCGAGGAAATAGTTGTCTTTTCTTTCGTTGGAGCATTATCCTGACATCTTGCCAAGATCCTTATATTTATTACTCGAGGATTTCGCTTTGTAATAATGTATGACAGAGCGACTGCCAAAGGAACCCACTGTACAGTTATATGGGTGCATCAACAAAACTATTCCGATGGTGAATGAAAACGCGGTATTCCGAGCGGCAGATTGGTTGAGTTTTGGAATTTTAGGAGAAATAAATTTGTTAATCTGGAACACGAGGCATGTTCAAACTTTTACAAAGTTCTGTTTACTACGGACACCGACCAGCTCAGGCGTGGTATTTATGGCGTTAACCCTGTGTGATTTTATGAGCTTATAAGGTTCGAGTTTATGATTAAAGATTCTTGTACACTGCGAAAAGCAATAATAATCTTGGCTCTTCATGACTAAAGCTGGGCCTATTGTATCCTTATTAATAGGTTTTGGGCTCTGTAGATACATAATTTTATCTCCAACCAATTTTCAATACGATAATATATCATCCTGGCATCCATTTAGCCTGGCATAATATCGCGTCCAATCACAAAAGTTTAGATTTGAAATTGGAACCGGCATGCACTCTTACATGCCTGAATTCAATCTACCTTTTTTTAAAACTCATTTTATTACCAATTGCCAGTATTCTAAATGAAAAATACTTTTTGACTACGCCGTATGAATCTACAGCGTAGGATTCTGTATTTCTGTCGTATTATTCACGTCTACTTGTCGTGTGTTCGTAGGAGAAATAAACAACTAAAAACTGTTCAGTTTGCGTTTGTTTAGTGTTTAGTTAAGTATGCAAATAGTCGGGTTAACTAGCGAGAGGTGTAGCTACCTTCTGTTGCTTGTTCTGTGTTGTTGCGAATTTTAGTTGGGTGTAACGCTGTAGGGAGATTTGTTAGAAGGGTTACAGGAATTACAAGAATGCTTAGTATACAACATTTTACGGTTAGATGAGCAGGGGTCGTCCTGGTATGTCGAAATGAAGAGACAATGGAGATTTTCCAAAAACAGCATGCCTGAATACCTTAGGAATTGCAGTATGTATCAAGACAATGCATGCTGTCTACATATTTCTTATCAAAATCGAATCGAATCTTAATATCGGGAATAATAAATTGGCAAACGACCTACTACAATACTACGTACCGATAAGTTTCCTTTACATTTGTATGATATATGTACACTACTTTTCTTCCTGGCGACATACGGACGTATCACTACTTCATATGTATGATACAAACTTTCCTATCTTTGTAAGACAGTCTCTCACACATATCCTTTATTTAAATCACTTGAAACCGTTCCAAGTCAACGTACATTTTTGCATGATAACAATAGGAATGACGTCAGAGAGATATCCTTGTTTACTGTTTGGGAGTTCGATTTTTGGGTCTAATAATCTGGTCAATTGTTTAAATCCAACAGACCTCACCGTACCTTTACGGTCAACTACCTACATTACAGGTACTTCGTTCTTCAATAACTATGTGACATAATAATATAAGAATCCGAAAGACTGTTATTATCAATTCTAATTTTAGAATATACCCCTGATCATACTACGCTAGACTGTGTCAATGCTAAAGCAGTAGGCTTTGCCAACGTCAAGGAGGCATGAGATGAAAGCTGTTACTAACTGAAGGTCTTTATTGTTGATGATGTCTTATCAAAGTTGCATGTTAGTAATCCTAATATAAGTATCAGGTAGTCACATGAGAGAGCGACACATTTAAAATCTTAAGATACCTGAAAGACCCGAATTGCGTAATACACAATAATCAGAATTAGAATTGGTTTGAAACAAATGGCTAATCCATTGCTTCATAAGTTGGAAAAAAAAAATTACTCAACACCGTAAATAACGATATGAATGTTGTTGAACTTTCAAAATGAAACAAATTAGTCTTTATCGGTTACGAAAATAAGTTACACATTTAGATATCTGGCTTTAATCGGCTAGAACGTATCATCATCATCAACATCAGTAATCCCTTTTTTGATTGCGCTATTAATACCTAAGCTATTCGCCCATCTTTCGACTCAGCTACGAAAAATATTCCATAAACATCATCAAAATAGCGACTTATATCCAGGTTATCACCTTATCATCTCGCACCAGTTGCACCTGGTAATAACTTCAGAATAATAGTCGATAGGCTTGGTTTAACGATCTATTGTTTGCAGTATTACGATCTGAAATCTGGTGCAGCCCTCAAGGTATGCGATACCGTTGGTTTACCTGCCTTAGGAGTAACGTTAGCAGACACGTGCTCTACCATGCTTATCTTGGCTTTGATCAAGTAACATTGATTCATTTTGTAGTGTAAATGTTCTCTAGGTAAATTAATTGTGTTTGTATGTATGGACTATGTAGCAAGATAAGATGATACTAGGTAAATCATGCACGGTTTAGAAAATTCATAAGACGAATTCGTGAGAAAATATAATAGGCGTGAGTAATATATCAAGTGTGGTGTTATGATATTTTTGATGTGTTATAAATTTATAATAGAAACGGTTCATGACGATGTTTCGTCGGTCAATGAATTGAGATAATCCCGAAGCAAAATTGTTCCTGATTATAACTAAAAGTACCAAGTACCTATAAAATAATTGTATGCAAAGAAAGAAAATCAATAAAAGATTGCGAGGTAGGTCATTAGTCAGAAAAATGAAAGAACGAACAAGAGGACGCGCAAAGCTCAGGTTTTACAATCGTAAAAATGTTTTAAGGATAAATGCACCCTCTGTTTACGAAGTTAAAACAATTCGCTCCCTCACATGAACTATCAACTACAAGCGTTGATTCACCGTTTCTTTACAAAGAACTATACAGGCTGTAAAGGTAAACAGTCTTGTCATTCAAACCGTGGGTAGTTGGCTTAAATGTAAAAGTAAATGACCGAACACAACAAAAAAAAACGTCATTTTCATTAAAAGATTTTAAAAAGTTTCTATCCCACACCGTGCTCTCTAGCGAAACAGCTGACTGACTGAGGGAGGGGTCGCGCTCGCGTCCGGTCAGGTCACATCCCGTACACCCCGCCCTTGTTGAGACGCAAGTTCGTTGCCCTAGCGCATAGGACAACGAACTTGCGTCTCTTGTGGTAAAATGTAGATTTAAAAAAATGAAAAAAAAAGTTGTAATTTTCCATTGATTTTACGTTCTATAAATTAAACTAAACCACTGGTTGCAAGGATAACGGTGTTTACCCTAACACCCTGTATATACTCCGTGTTCAATCAAATTCAAAATATGTCCATTACTTACATTTTTACATTCAACTAAATGTTATACCCATGGAACAATAAAAGAATGTCGTATCGACTAGTGTTCTATTGGGGTATCCAAGTATAAGTTGCATGGCATGGCAACGCTGATCGCCAAGTCATGTGTCAAAAAAACCTTTTAGTTTGGTTATTGGTTCCCTATTTTTCTATCGTCCAAGAAATACTGGGCATAAAGCGACCCACGTGTAAAACGGTTAGTATGTATACAATGTGATTGTAAAAATAATTGAGAGTAGGTCAATCGGTGGGGAGAGATCACGGGACCGGTTTCAACCAGTTACGAGTACATGTGGCTTACCTACCTTGCCAGATACAGATCTGATAGTGTAGAAGTACATTTTTATTTAGAAGGTTCGGTATTTGTTGCTGGTTGGGTGGCCTCGGGTTTCAAATAGCAGTAGGATCTAACATTTCTATAGTCTATTCCGTCTAAGTGACCGCTACGAAACGTGCCTCAAACGATATGTTTTCTTGACTAGCAAAGACTGACGGTTCCCAGTGATTATCTCGTACATACGCTGCAAAGTCCATTTATAATATAAAATCTCGAACATTATTTTTAATAACTGAGCCTGGATTTTGGGAAGTAAATAAATAATATTGATATCACCCGCCGAAATATGAATAAACAGTCACTATTTTGCTATAGGGCCATCTCATTGCACAAGATTACAACGGTAAGCCCTCTTCAAATTCCTCCACAACATCAGTGTATCAAGAGCGGAGAATGCCATCGATACTGTCGATTCGTCTCACCAAAATGAGCACTGTGCAACGTTCGCATTACGCCGGCTTTTCCGGTTTGCGACAGCCCTATACCAATAGTGACGCTGCTATGCGCGTGAGCATATAGGGTCACCATACTATGTGGTAGACAATGTAAGATAATCGATCTAACCACGCTTTTGTTGCTATGGCCAATGTAATGGGGGATGTGATGTGGTGATGTTTGTTGTAATGGATATCCGCTTGGTAACTAATGATCTGTAACTGTAGTAGGGGATGAGGAAGATGTGACGTGTGAAGAAGTTTGATGGCACAGACCTTCCTGTAGGAGCAACACAAGTTAGTCAAAGTATAATTTAAATTCTATATCCCATATATAGAATTTTGTTTATGTAATAGTATTTTGTTGTTCAATGTTCAACCTTCAAGTTAGATAGGATGAGCCAAAGTTTTTGTCATACAGATCTATAAAAACTTGAATATCCTTTTTAAAATTAACACCTGAGAAAGTATATTGATCATTGCCATAATATTAACTTTGAGTAACAAATTCATTGACTTATCTTTACCACAACATAATTTGAAGGTCGCCGGTACAAATTCAATATGACTCATGCTTAATTATAATTCAATACATGATGACTTGTTGCGTACATCTGATGTAAATTCTATATTGTAATCTCTTTGTTTTTTTTCAAATTGTCCTTGGGTTTTTCGTGAACAATTAAATTTTTTAGGAAGTCATCATCTTATTTTGAGGGATGTCCATTGTCCATGTCTATGTGGCTATTGTAAAACTTGAAAACCCATTTTGAATGTGTGATATATGTACTCCAAAGCGACTGGTCATAGTTAAATATTGTTACTGCAAACGTGGTACTATTGATTATCAAATATTCACTTTGAACAATGAATTATTTTCGCTAGCGTACCGTTGTATAACGTGTTTAGAGCTCATGTTTCTTTAAACTGGTTGTGCCACTTTTGTTTAATTTTTGATTTCGTGTTATAGTCATTGTCATTCTTCTGCCCCTATACCAATTTATTTGGGATCGGTGCAATATGCCTTTTGTTTCCAAACTCTCTATCAGCAAGCATGTCATAAGCGTTAACTTCCTACGTTGTCATATCCCCTTTCAAGCAATCTACCCATGTTTCTAGGGACTCTACCTCTTTTTGGCCCACATTGTACCTACGTGGCGATACTGTTAATATTATACTACCAGGCGCCTTTTAGAGCCTTACTATCCACCTTGCATTTCAAAGGTACCTTTCTGCCTATAACACCATTATCTTCTTGTGGCATTATTGTTTCATATCGCCACTCAATAGTTTCGAAGTTATTGTGTGAAGTTTTGTCGCGACCACTGCCTATTGTCTCCGACTTCCCATGCAAAAGTGAGCATTCAATAAAGTCAGCCATTCATCGGTCGTATCAGCATTCATAAAAAGCAGGAAGCGGGAAGTACGTGCCGACTGTGGGCAGGCCTTTAAATGCGCGGGCGTTGCGTTATAAATACATTCTATTTTTGTCTCTGGTGACATCTTTCGGATGTGCGATTTTTGTTTCGAATGACAGTAATAGCGCTGTGTAAAAGGTTGGATGCAACTGACAGAGATTGAGGTCAGGTTTTATCCTTTTTAGGACATCTACAGATTAGATTACTTGTTAAAAATGAAATGGAGGGACCTTTGTGGTGAAAATAGAGCTTCTTTTTACAAAATACTGTGATAATTATTTCAGTGTTCAGCCAAGCAGAGATAGCAAAGCGTTTGTCTTTTGTCTAGTTCTTTACTCTGTTGTCATCTACCAATGGTTGCTTTTCTGTAAATATGCAGTACACTGGTCTCTTTGTTTAGATAACTGAAATTTATGATTTGCACGAAAAGAGACTACTAATAATAGTAGTCTCTTTTCGTGCAAATCATAAATTTCAGATGACACGTCTTTGTATTCTCAAACAAGGTGAACGACCGAATAAAAATAACTTTAATTTTTTGAATTAGCATAGTTCTGTATTGTTATTTTCAAATGTTTAAATGATTGTAATGATGTAATGGCGGCAATACAGGATATTTAAGGGCTAAATATAAATATTAAACCACTCATAAGATTTAAACGGAGATATTTATGTTTATGACTCTGGGCATTATTAAGGTTCTAAATAGGTACTAACATAATTCGTACAAAAAATGAGAAAATGTTTAGGTATTTATTTGAATCACAATTAGAACACCTCTACATACTCATCCAAAATCCAGGCATGAAACCATTTATATTGATGACTCAGATTCGCGATCAATTTAACAGAATTTTGTTAGTATATTTTCGACATTTCAATAACTGGTAGTTTTGTAAAATAACTACGTTTAAAAATTACTTTGTTCATTTGAGCCACTAAATTTTCAAGTTGACAATTACTACACTCGTAAACATATTTAGAGGAACGGTTTCGTCTTTCTAACCGCGAATTCCATGGCCCCACTAGGCCCACCACCAGGTACAGTCGTCAAGGCAACCGATTGCCAACACCGGACAGTGCCGACGTCTGCTGAATCAATGCAAACCCTACCATTTTCCGTCTCATTGTCCACCGCTAATGTGACAAGGACAGAGATAGTGCGATCGAATGCATTCAACGTGTCCAATGCAGGTGAATGAGTTTTTGAGTACCCTCTCTTATTCAGGTCCGGATCGGTTTTTATTGAAGATGGCCGATTTATAGTTAACGATGGTCATTTCACGAAGTATACTGGCTACCTTATTTATTTCCAGTAGTAAACTAGCTTTATTAGGAACCTAGGTGAAGAAACAATGATTTTTGCCCATGTAAAATATTGCATGGTTTATAAATAGGTCTAATTCAGTCGATGCAGCTGCATCTAAAAGATTGCTTCAACTTCGCATAACACTAGTATCTAATCCAATAACTTAATTAAGATAGTTAGCTTCACTTCCAATTAACGAAAACTCAATGAATTCTTCATCAGCAAGGTCCCACAGAAGTTAGAGCTAATCACAAATAAGTACACGTCTCCTAGTCCCCAAGGGTCCCTTAGGGTCGAAGAACAAATCTGGCAATCTGGCACTTTTCACACCGAAGCAACGTTCCTATTTATCCTAAACGATAAAAGCGGTGATCGGTGTAATAACATTGCCTTGAAGGATCTAATTATTCTTCCCATTGGTTTCAGTCCAAGTTTCGGTTAGGTTAAGTGAATTTGTTAATCTTGTGATTGGTTTCGTGTTCTGATAGATGTGTTTTGAATGTGAAGACTTTTTCGTTTATCTGGATGATTGTTTTATTCATTTGACCATGTACTGCGGAAAAAAATACATGCTTTACTTAGATGTTGATCTCTTAATCATCTTTCCCCTATAAAGAAAGGTATATATAACATTTGGTATTATTTTTATTTACAATCTTTTTGTGTAAAACATTGTCATCTGATGAAAAGCGAAGACGTGGTCTAAGTGAAATTAGACTTTCCTAATTGATTAATTCGTATTCAGACTTGCTATCAAATTCAAAACAGACGCTGGCAATTAATTACAAAATTCATTAATAAAGGTTAATTAAGATATCTAAGGCTGGTATTTACCTGTCTCTATGATTAATGATAATTGCAAGTTATGAAGAAGTTTTTTAGTATCTCCTTATATAGAAGAAAAATAATTGCAACACGAGGTGTAATCTGTGTTAAACTAACGTATAAAATCATTTCAATCTCTTTTACTTATTCACTCTCACACTCTAGTAACAACTCTATTTGAAGTATGCGATTTATCTTAATACTTGCAATTAATACCGGTAAATCATGATGTGTTACTGTTAGTGCTTTTATAACGCTATTATCGTTCCTTTAACCTATGTTAAGATCTACATCTCATTATATCCAAATGTAACCAAGCATCAGTATTAGTTCCTTAACAGCATAGGTACACACTCTTCTCTCAATAAGAATTTTTCCACTGACTGACTTTTTCTCTTTAACTCTCAATAGAGAGAACAAACAACTTGTTCATATGCTCTAATAATGTAAAATGCTGACTTAATATTAGGAATAATATTGATTTTTAGTCCATTCTGTTCAAATGCTACCATTGAATAACTCCTAAAAATAACAGCCACTTTACTCGTGCTAAAATGGCCACTTTATACTTAGATAATAACTTCGTATGCACAATAAAACTAGAAACTACACTCCGCAGAGACAAAACTACTAAAATTCATAAAATATACTACAATACAATGGAGGAAATGTATAAAAATCTGCTGGAGATGGTAAAAATCGTTGGAGATAAAACTAAACGTACCGTGTAGTTTTGTACCGAGTTCGCATGTAGGTAGACACAATGAAATTTTTCCTTTATTCTACCACTATTCTGGAATTTTCTGGATCATAAAGTTGTAGCACTTATGAAATTAGCCATTATAACCGAGTTGAATTTTTGATCGTTCTAACTCGTGATATGTAACTTTGTTTCAATAGGTATGTAAAAATACACACAGTACCTACATATAGTGTTCTTTGTTTTCAGTGGCTACGAAATGGAAAAAGTTACCGTAGCGAAATTGCAAACTATGGTTCTGGTTTACTCTCTGTATCTGTTTATATGGCAACAATTTTCATCTGAATGTTTTATCAGATAACAATAGCTAACGTACGATGTGACCAAAATTATTTTAATTTAATACTGGCCATGATGTTAATGTAAACTAAATATGTGAAATAACATAACCTTTTCATTGCCCCACAGTTATTTGGTGCAAATATTTCATTCATCCATAAAGCGCTTCTAAAAGTATTTACTGAATCGCACAAGTCGTTACCCATTACCGCTCCCGAGTCCATTTAATGTCTACTAATAGTTAATGAGCGAGCAATGTACGGCTATTTATTATTCACTACATACATAACTTGTTTGGTCCTCAAATTAGCTTCTTGAATTATGTATGTATCGTCACGCGGTTCTGTTTTGGGTGTCAGCAGCATTCTATGTCAATGGGTGCATTTAAGCCTGACGATATTGTTTACGTTATGCAATTAGTTTTGATGACGTGGTTCAAACTAATACCTACCCTTTAGCACCTTACATTACTTACTTTCCTGCAGTCAGTCTTTAATATATAGCTCATACATTGATTACTTTGCAGATATATGTTTAATATAGGTATATCTAATTGCAGATCCCTTTTAATGTAAGGATCTAACTCAGTATCTACAATTCCACTGATACGTCTCAGTCTATCTATATTAAGCCTATTCAGTCAATACTAGTCCACTGCTGCCTTTTCAAGTTCCGTTTCTATACTCGAATCTTATTCTTCCGCATCGACTACGCTTCCAATTTCTTATCCAATGCTTTTCCACAAAGTTTCCATATTATATTAACAATAACTCTAAATCAAAATAAATTCAATTACCCAGTTCATTTGTTCAATGTTTTGTTTGACATAATTGATTTAATTGTTTCTGCTGTTGATAGTACCTATGACCTCCAGTATATTTGGATTTTATACTATGTGCAGGACGGCCTCCAATAAATTTGTATTTGAATTGCGTGTTCCGGGAATGTTGCAAATACTCGCTTTTAATTCTGCTACACATTTATTACGGCTGCCTAGATTGGATTCATTCATTGTTGCTGTTTTAATTAGTTTTGCTGCAGACGTGGATAACAGTGAATTCTATTTGCTTTTGGGGAGGCAGAAGAAAATAGTCTGATTTTAACCCTCTACGCTTCGACCTAAGTTAGTTAATTGATACGGAAGACATGTTGATTAGGAACAATCAATAGTTCGTTAGCTCTCATCGAACCGTCGAACTGTCGATAACTAGTGATAAACCTAATAAAGGGTCGCCAATTTTATATAACACCCGGTTGGAACGAAGTTCCTTTCGCTATATATTATGTATTAATACAGAGATTTCTAGTATAAGTTTTAAGCTTCTAAAAACTTATACTAGATGGCTCTGTATATAAAAAAAACAAAAACATAAAAAAATGTCAAAAGTTTTTGTTTCTCTGACTTTTTCGATCATCACGCTTTTTCCTTACGTGACGATTTCTACCAGTCAACTCCTATCGCAAGACACGTTAAAGAACTTCGTTTAGAGAACGAGCGAATAAAGTTTTTATAAAATTAACTTCTACTAAATATTTAAGGGTTTTGAAACATTGCAGCGCCATTTGCATAAAGACGTAACAAATGTCACACGTGGTTTCAAAGTTAATAGTCATTCAAGTGTTACCTAGTAGGATAGACTTTGTAAGTATATTACGCCTACCAAACGTTCCACACACGTATAATAAATGTAACTGACACATTAGTAATTAATACGTCTTTGTAAACGCATGGAAAGCAATTACTGACGCCATTTAAATTCAACTCACTGTCAGTCTACAAAGAGCGACAAGATGATTTTAGAAGGCTTTCTTAAGTAATTCTGGGGGAAAACAACATTCTATTTATAATAAAGTTAATAAAATCCATAACATCAACCCACTAACAAAAAATAATACTAAGATTATACTCAACACATGGCTTCAAACACCAGATTACCTACAGACAGAAAGCTTATTTAAAGAACAATACTCTTGATAATCCAATAGCAAACAAACCCTCACATAATAACCCAAAGCACAATCAGTCACACACACACACACATACACTCATACACACACAATCCTACAACACACTCACGTACACACAAAACACAACAAACACACAAACATAAACCACTCACGAGCAAGCATGCATGCACTAAATTTATATTGTTTTAATTTTATTGCATAAATTGTTAAGTTAAACAAAAAACGGGTGAAGACACTGGCTCCTGTAACACAGGTTCCACCTAGCTCAGGAGTCAGGGCTTCAAATTAGAATGTAACACCTTTTTATGTCAATAAAACATTTTTTATTTTATTTATTATTATTTATTTGCTTGTAGCCCTAAGCCACGCTTATGGGGCTGACAAATATTTGTGCCTTCATGATACATTTATTTTGCCAAAAAATAGGTTACCTACACACTACATTTAGCCTTTTTGAATGGACTACCCTTATCAGATTTTTCATGCCATGCCAATGGGCCCCCTAAGATATTAGATTATATATTTTAAATTTTGGTCGTCTATGACCTGAATAAATTTTCTCTCTAGTGTCCATTATTACGTTTTTCAAGAATCTGATATTTAGCTTGTTTTAGATCCCTTTCAGACGCCATGTTGAGACCGTTCCGAAAAATTTTTTTTTGCGGTTCTCTTTTGTTAACCCATCTTTTACCAATGGCAGTATTGGGTCTTATGTTTAGCCTATCGTCAATTTGTTTAACTCTTTTCCCGTTTCCTAACTATAAATAACTGAGAGTTTTCCAACAGAAATCCTCAGTAACAGTGATGGATTAGGGGATTAGTTCAGGAATGCATCGCTGGCTCTAGGCTCGAATACCTAACTACTAACAATGTATCAGCTGGGCTACGTATTGCTTGTAAAATTTATGATTTCATTCTTATGAAAACATTTTATAGTGATTGAATAAACAGGTTTGCCATGCACAGTGGAACCTTAAATTTTGGACAGCTTCACCTATACTACGACGTATTTTTCCAGTGTTAGTGAGAGACGGAGCTATACAAGGCCGCTAGCACCATCTTTTTTTCGCAGTGGTATAATGATGGCATTAATACTTCATAGTCAGCCCCCTCTTATCACAGATTTAAGCCAGGTTATGAAAACCTCACAGAATTTATGTTTTTTTTTAGTATACTAGTTGTGTTACGTTACGTAACGTGTCTGTTAAGTGTTCACTTTTCATACAGTAGCAGCTTTGCAAAAATATTGGTGCCAGTAGGACCATAAAACCGAATGTGGCTACACTCGTATACATTAGATCCTCGGTTGGGGCAATATTTACGAGACCTATAAACTACTTGCGTACCCTCACAGAGTACCTCTAAAGGTCATCATGTCGGCCCTTTTTATTGCTAAGTTTTTTATCGACAAAAAAATTTCGGCCATCTGACTGGAATAAATTTTGTTTACCTGGAGCATGTACCTATTTTTTTGGCTATATACAGAATTAGAATAAAAGGTTTTGGTGATTTACTTTTCGTGGAAAGTTTATGATTGTTGCAAGACTAAAAAATTCTAAAATAGCTTTTTCCATATATTTTTTTTAGTATGGTATTTTTACCTAAAACAATGTTTTCGCGTAAAAACGCGATTGGTCTAGACAAAATAACAGAGCCAGTTTTCGTATTTTTTTTTTCCAAAAACTAAACATGATGTTTTATGTGTGGATTCCGAAATTCTATTTACAGAATAAACAATTTCATTTGTTAGATGTTAAGTTTTTGTGAAAAATTACGAAATCTGCGCTCTTGTTTTTTTATTGAACAATAATTGTTTAAAAAAATCTTTGGCCTAAATGCCTATTTGGTCAAAATAAAGTTTAATATTAAATACGGCAAAGCAAAGCAGATGGCAACTAAAAGAGATTTGTATGCCAAGGCTACTGACAAGGCCGACAGCACATCTGACAGCCCAGATGTCTTTAGAACCTAGTTACAATCGTTTTACCTAGATACACCGCTAAACAGGCAGAATAGAAGGTAGGTACGTATTTAGAAGCTAGCTAAAACTAGGGCCAACGTTAAAGAAATAAAAACTAGAGTTCCTTAACAAGCTAATAAAATTAAAAATTAAAAAAAAAACCCTAACAAAAACAAAGCATCTAATAAACGATTTTTTTTTAGAGCTTACTCTCGATCAAGTCACCTTTCAAACAAAACCAAAAAAATCAAAATCGGTTCAGCCGTTTGGCAACTACGATGGCGCAGACAAACACACTGATACACTCGTTAAACTTTTATCACCCCTCTTTTCCGCTGGGGGTTAAAAAGGGATGTAAATGGCAAGAACAAAAGAGAACCCATGTAAAAAAATAACAATATAAGTTTTTAAACCAAGGTTTTAATTAAATTAATAAAGACATTTTAAAATAGGATTGGACTTGATCCTATAATATCTATAGAAACAGACTGTTGCGAGAATAATATTTTTTTTAAGATGAATGAGGTCATATATGTACTTGACGTCTGTCTCTCATTCGATAAACTACTGAAACCTAATATAACCAAGGAATTTAGCCAGCGGATGTCCCTGACGGCTGTTTTGACACCTGCGGAACCCGGCCTCAGCTGGTGTTGCCAACGTTAAAAATAGCACATTATTTATCATACTCATTGAGCCTACCAATGGGCTTTATAAATTATTTGTTGTTGCAATTAATATTAAAATGATACTATTATGCGCCAGTATAATGAATTGCCATAAAATTAATTGAGTTTGTAATCAGGTGTTCAACTAAGAGATAAAAGTTAATTAGTGTTAACAAGTTCCGTTGATTGTTTTCTACTTTTACACAATTACCACAAATTATTAAAGCAAGTAAAAAGGCACGACGATTCATATTCAGATTTATATAATCATAAAAAAGTAGTTTATTCTTCTCTATTTTACGTAACGTTTTCTCAAAATACAGCCTCAGTTATAACTAAAATCTATTTTTGTTTTGAAAACAAAGCCAGCGGTACGCCCCTCGCGTTATCGTCATCACAACACACAATATCTGGCGTGACAAACTCAAGATAGTCTGCTCTGATAACAGCCAGTACTAGCACACTTTTCCGACTGTGCACACCTCTAGCACAAAAAGTTATAATTGCTTCACCAAAAAATGTAAAAAACAAATTATGTCACTTTCAATTTGACGTTTCTCATCTCAGTGTTGCCAGTGATCAGTGTTAAAGTTCAAAATGGCGAAGGTTTTGCAGACTTTGAATGCGTATCTTTTGGACTCAACGCGCTGTTGCACGAGTGTGGACAGATTGAAGCACTTTTGCTTATGCCGTAGGTACGAAGGCGATACTGAGGCGTTTGAGGTAATAATGTGTTCGTCGTTTAGACCTAAGACGTGTCTATTTACATAATAATACAGGTATTATCGAATGAGGATTTGAGATCAGAATTGTTTACTAAAACTCGGCCTAGATCTGACATCGGATGATTACGGATGTTGCCATATACATCGTACAGAGATACTTACTGATAAAACCTTGATAATGCCTTGAAAATATAAGCAGCATAGATATTAAATATAACTCCATCTTCATTGTATTACGTTTTGGGGGAAATCGTTTTCTTTTGTCACGATCTTGCCTTTACCTACGTGAGAATTCTTCTAGCCGCATGACTGATTGTAGTTATTTATTTTAGATGATTACAGCATACTTTTCTGTACTTTTTTCATAGTTTAAATTAGTATTATATCATACCTAAGCTGAGTTTTTAGACCTTGCTTAGAAAATACTAAACAATATTAGCGTTTTTTTAGGAAAAAGGAGACTTTAGCACGAACATCGATATGGTCAGCCAACATAATACCTACAGTTTCTTCAGATCAAATGGTTTTACTTTCACTTCGGTCGATCGTGACTACATAACCTCGATAATTACTGAGATTCAACTCTATAGATTAAAGCCTTATAGAACTAACTACTAATACCTATATGTCATGGATACTTACTATGCTCGATAAAATTGGTATCTTACCATCAATAATAATCAAAGTTCTTATTGAGGCAGCAAAAGGTCTTTTGTGATTTTTCGCTTTTATTTAGAAAAAAAAAAAATATATAAAATCATATATTTTTTTCAGTTTGAAAAAAAACAGTCACGAAAAATTCACCAAATTAATCATTTATTTTTGTTTCATACTACAATATCTTTTGTTCTCTGCATGTTTGTAAATGCAGTCTGAATCATACTAAAACATTTTTCGACATCAATCAAGGAAAAGTAACTTCAATATTTAGAGACGCAAGATCGAGTATGGTTTTCATTTTCACATTCATCGTTATCAAACAGTTAGCCTCCAAATTATTTTATTAATCGGGCGCGATTGGCGACTTATCAAACAGATAGGTACATTATTTCAGAAACTTTATTTAATTATTGCCGTGATAAGATCACATTATTGATTAAATAATTAATAATAAAGACTATAATTGAAAAACTCGTGATCATTAATTTGTGGACCGTTGAAAATAGATCTTACCAGTAAATGATAAATAAATGATGATAAATGATATTTATTTCTGTAAGTATAAACTACTTAGATGAGGTCGGTTGTACCTATTGCTAAATGATGTGGAAAATATTTATGACAAAATGTAAAATAACGAAGAAAAACATTTAGTCGAATCAAAAACGCTTGTATCTTAATCATTTTTAGCAAGTTCATTATAATAACAATTTATAAGAACAATGCTAATTATTCTTGTATTGAATTAAATCGGCCATGACAATTACTATTGTTAGTTAGACATCTTTGTTATAATTGTGTCACCAGTTTTGTCGACTCATTTTTTGTCTCTCTCTGAGATAGTGAAATGTTTAACAAAAATTCAAGACCTAACCGAATCTTTTATTGAGATTAATCTTGCGTGTCTTAAATCTAGAATAGTTAGGAAACTGACCAAAATAATTCAAATTATTGCACTGTTTTGCTTAATACCAGAAACAGTGTTTCTAAAGTAGGTTACATTTGGATAAAAAGTTTGAGGTTTATAAAAATAAAATACATTTATTATTTTTGATGCTTTTGTCGATATTTAATTGGTTGGTTGGTGTGTAGGTAATTGTAATTGTATTCAATAATCTGTAATAGCATGCAGATAATTGTCGAAATTATCTATTGTTTATCAATATAGCAGAAGTGAATTGTTGATACTACTTGTATTTCCCACTACATACTCATATTCATATCCTACACAGTACACAGTCATCAGTTAAACATTTCAATGTATTTTAATTAATTTACTGTCAAACCAATTTATTAAGCATTTATTCCAGTATTTGACAAAGTGATTAGTAATTCAATTAATCACACGCTCATAAACACTGAACCAATGCCAACAAATTGAATGGGAAATCCTGAATTTGAAATGCTGCGGTTTTCCTGAATGTTGCATTGCAATCACTGGTTAGGCTGTCGTGTGACACTATTATTATGTTTATTAATTATTCAATATTTTAGGCCAATGACCCCCATATTTGCTATTGTTTATTATGATTTTTATCTTATTATAAACTGTCAAACTTAGCTGTCACGTCTACACAATCAGGATCGTTAGGAACGTCCAATTACGAGTATTTCAGAAATTTTGCAAAACGGAGTGAGTGTTGCGAATTTCCCGAAATTCAATACAAATGTTCACTCGTGCGTGTCTCTTATGTTTTTTTTTTAATTGCCTGTATTATTTTTCTACATGAGTTCGGGAAGAAGTAGTTTTTTTTCTCCATATATTCTTAATGATTTGTACCAGTGGGCTTCCCATATTGTTTTCCTTAGTAAATGGATGTGGTGTATCTCTTTATGGTATAGGATTCAATAAGGTTAATGGGTAATAACGGTAATCGTTCGATGGGATACAATCTCAAACAATTTGTTGATTGTTATAAGGTGCTTTCAACCTTTTTATGGTTGGTTCGGTAAATCGCCATTTTGTTCAGTGGAAATAAGAATGGCTTCGAAGCTTAGATTTTAAGGTTGTCATCTGTTTATTAGAATATCAACTTAAAAAAATAATCTTGAATTCATTCATTCACCCTAAGCAGCTGGATCTAACAGCATACAATTTCCTTAAATAACGAAAATGAGCACCAAGGTAGGATTTTCGAAAATTCATCCCATAGGGGAGATGAAAGTTTACATGGAAGATCGTCATTTTTGCTGATGAGAAGTCCCACCGGGCACATGGCTTGTTTTACGTAAACTGTTTAGGGAAAGTAGGTACAATCTTATGTTGTTTTATTAGGTAAAATATATACATTTAAATTGGGTAACTTATTTATTATACAACTTAAATTAACTAAAAAACTAAAACTAAAAGGACTAACTAACTAAATATACCAATAAATATAAAAACAAAGGCGTCGAAATATTCGGTATAATTACGTTTTTTTTTTTTAAATTAAGATATTCTTTATAAGCTAACATCATCAGATCAGTCGATATTCTAGCAAGAATATTTAGAGCGAAGTTGCGATCGATACGAGATACTAGATAGTATGATACAATCGCTATCTTTCGATAACAACGGTCGGAATTCTTGATTTTGCCCTCTCGGATACTGATAGATAAACATATGTAGAACATTATATATATTATGAGTTTTATATAATCAATCGATATTTTGAAGAACAAGATGGCAATATTTCTAACTTTCACTATCGGAACAAAACAGAAATCGCGAAAAAAAAATCAGCTGTTCTCTACATTTATTTTATTTTATTTATTTATTCTTCAGAAAGCTTACAGTGGGGAGGAGGAGGGGAGGAGCTCGTGGCTAAGTAATAACAGCCGCTCGGGTCGATCCATCAGGTTAAGCTACGCTTGCCGGGGTTGGTCCGTGGATGGGTGACCATTTTCACATATCGAGACTCCTCCGTGCCTCGGAAAGCATGTTAAGCCGTTGGTCCCGGCTGTCATTTGTGGATCTTTGACAGTCGTTACTAGTCGTCAGAAGCACGAAAGTCTGACAACCAGTCTAACCAAGGGGTATCGTATTACCCAGTTACTAGGTTGTGGAGGTTAGATAGGCAGTCGCTCCATGTAAAATACTGGTATTCAGCTGCATCCGGTTAGACTGGAAGCCGACCCCAACATAGTTGGGAAAAGGCTAGGCAGATGAAAGCTTAAAGTCTAATATCTTTAAAGTAGCTTATGTACAATAGCGCTTACAATTGCCATTTACAAGCTTCCACAAATTAAATTATGTTAGCATTTTTTTTTTTCGCGGTTTCGTTTTTGGACCCATAGTGAAAATTCTTCCTATTGATGAGTACAATGACCCCGTAAAAGGATGCCCATCCATGAATTCAATTTCATTCTGTAGATGTGAGTTCATCTTATACCGGCAATGTATATGTCGTATTGCGTACCTACCTACTAACATTTGTGGAAATAGGGAACACTAAATATAACTCCGTGTTCCCATCCCTTTGTAATGTCATGACTTTTGGCATTTGAGGTGTTATCTTTAAGCCCTTAAGCGGATTTTCATAGGACTTTGAAAACAGTTTTGTTATTCATGGGGTCGGAGATGTTAAAGACTATACTAATATTGGTTCCCCCACCTATGAAATTGGCGTTTTTTTCTCACAAACAGAGAACCTCGCCACTTCTATGATTTAAAATATTTATCAATTTTTTGGTATTATATCGAATAATGACCATCATAGACAACTACCAATAGTAAAACAACCTTATTACTTATAGTTTTCTAAACATAAAGAATACCTTAAAAATGACTTCTCATTTTGTTAGCAGAATTGACCACTATTTTTTTTTTAACTTAGTCAAAACTTATTTTTGTCGCTTAATTAATGTGGCATACGTTATCTTAGTTTTGAAACATTAGTGCAGCATAAAAGTTTTAAAACATTAGTGTTCATGGTTGTTATATAAATTAAGAAAATGTTAGTATGAAAAATGCAACTTCTTTAAAATTCCCCATACAAAACGCTGATGTCATAGGTCACCTAATATTAATTTAACGTTGTTAAAATCTAGCATTGTTAATTCTTAAATGTGGAGAACATTTAAGAATTAACAATGCGATTTTTTTCTGTTTGCGAGCCCATTATTTTAAACACGAACCGACACTTTCCAAAACACTTTCCTTTTTTATAAAAATAAACAGCAAAGTAAACGAGTCAATAGAAAAAAGTTCGCATCGAGAATTTTCTCGCAAATATTAATTTCCTCTCACATTTAATTAGGGGTGGCAACTATACCCGATACCGGAAATTGGAGCATGATAAAATGTCCCCAGAGCCAGGGAAACTTGCTTACATTTATATTAATTGTAAGTAATGAATGAATTGGGGAGCACGCATGCGCGGCGCCTTTGGGAAGGAGTGTTGGGGTGCTTCAAGACCTCTAATTTCACAGTTCATCTGCCCGACCTTGAGATCTAAAGATAAATTGGGAGATTCATTCTGCTATTTAATTATGGAGTTCGATTCTTTAAGGATATTGCGGGAAAGGTGCCTACGTTTTCCAATTTCTGATTTGAATTTGCGTAATTTTCAGGCACTTGTGAGAAACCGAGTACCGTATATACACTGAGGGACTTTTCAATTAGGTGTCATATTGAAAAACACATGTCGCTTTTTCACGCTCTCTCTCTATCTATTAGTCTCTCTGTCTCTGGTTGGAGGAGACTATTAATTATTTATTTTGCATATAACTGTCACGTCACTGCAGGCGTAGCATGAGCACCGTTTTGTCGACGAAAGAGTAGACAAAAATGACGTTTCCTGTAGACAGTAAACAGTACGAGACGGCAGCAAAATAGAAAGAGTCAACTGCACTTTTTACGAAATTCACTCTTTTACATAATTTGACTCAGAATTATTTGTTTTATCATAGGATTTATCGGTTGTCAGTGTGATTTTGACAGTAGAAAACTTTCTTCCGAAATAGTCTACATATAAAAAGACCTAGACAAAGATCGTTAGAAATGAAAGACAAAATGACAGATTGTAGAAAGATTTCTACGGTGGATGTCAAAAATAAAGAAACGAACTGTCACTTTGTATAGAAAAAGCTATGTCTATTCCTCGTAGAGATAGAAAACGCCATGCTACGCCTGCTGATATGATCTTTCCTTCCCCAACTAGGGGAGGTGTGACATCATTATGTGCATTCAATTGAAACTCACTAGCTCCAGAACTTGTAACTTCACCCCATTCACTAAATAATTAACAATTTCTAGGTACGGCAAACAAAACTTCAACTTTATCAACAGAAATAAACTTTTCAGTTAAAATTGCGCGTATCGTACAATGCGTTTTTAAGGTACACACGGCTACACATCAAGCTATACATTTCCAGTTTATACTGATCTCGCATTGTATAGGATTTCCGTACAATGCGAGGTCAGCTTATACTGGAAATGTATAGCTTGATGTGTAGCCGTGTGTACCTACCATTTATTTAATTCCATCTCATTTCAAGAAGAAATGAGTTCAGAAGTCTTTAAATTGTTTCGTCAAGAGTTTTACTACAGCATTTCCATGTTAATTATCTGAATTATTCTGTCCAGTGGGAATTCAAGTTTTAAGTTCCTAGAACCTAGGTGCTTCTAGAAACATTTTATTTATTTTGTCATCTTTTATCACAGGCAGTTCTTTTTTTTTTTTGATGTTGCGAAATCATCCATTGACTTCTCCCGCTCTGGGCAGAGCGGAAGGGCGTGTCAGACTTTTACTGACTAAAACCTACCCGTGTTCCTTCAGTTGCCTGTTGCCAAGGTCCCGGTATCCCTTTCGGACTTTCCCGCAACCCTGGCAGGATTCCAAGGTTGCCTAGAAATTAATAGATATAAAAGAGATATATGATATTTGGTAACTTTTTAAAATAAACGTATGTATCAAAACCGAGACTTTGATTTACTTACTATTGTTACATGAATGTAAAATGTTCTTTACCAATATTTTCTAAAGGAAAGGGTTTTCAATTTTTGAAAACAATAATAAATCTACAAACACGAAACACATGGCATATTACCTCACCGTCTCTCGTAGTGACTTAAAAACTTCTATATTTGATTTCCTAAGCGAAGCGACGAAACATCGAGTCGCATTCTCCGTGCAATAGCATTTCAGTAGCCGACTGGAGCTTCCGAGTTTCCGACTTGCATACAACTGAAGCTGAAGCATTCTGGAAATTCGGGAGACATGTTTGTGTACACAAATATAAAATAAATGTTAACAAAATGTTAACATTTATTTTATATTTGTGTGTGTGTGTAACCCTAGATTCCTTTGCCACCTAGCGGGCATATTGCCCTTTAGGTGGCAAAGAAACCTAAGACAATCTCAAAGTGGTTAGTCAGTAAAAGTCTGACTTGCCCTTCCGCTCCGCCCAGAGCGGGAGAAGTCATTAGACGATTCACCACCCTCAAAAAAAAAAAGGTGGTAAACAGGGCAACTTAAGAAAAGCATATATCCAGCAGAAAATACGAATGCATTAACCGATATTAAATGCTTACGGATTATAACATAGTCTTGTACATCACTTGGAACCTATATATTGACTGTTATATTAAAACAAGCTGAACGAAAGTGGAAATACGGATTCATACCCAATAAACCTTTTAACCTAGATTTTGAAGCAGTACCTGTAAGTTTTCCCTACTTTTTAAGCACTTGCCATAGTTTCAAACGTAATTAGTTGTATTTCATATAAATTCAAGTCTCTTTTTAAACATACCAAGCTACTAATATTTTATGTTAGTAGGACCTACGTGAAATTATCTGTTGTCTACTTTATAAAAGCTGTGGTTTTGAAAAACTTTTTGTAAAACTTTTTCTTGAGAAATATTTAATTAGTGCCGTATTCAGATACGTACTTATCCAGTTTTAGGGATCCGTACCCTAAAGGTGACAATTTTTATTCCTTATGAAGCAACGAAATCCCTAAAAAAAAAATCTCCGCGACAGCTTTTCCGGTAAACTTTCTTTTATGGATCTGAAAGATTAATTAGTATGATGGATAGCATTAAAATAATGGTTATTTTACTATACAACTTCTAATGACTATAACGCAATACCAAAAACATTCCAATTTCAAAAAGGCATTTGAATACCATCGACAACCTAACAGTTTTCCGCCACAAACATCTGATACTTCAACTTCCATTATATCGATTAAATTCGCCGTATCGAATCGTTTCATAATCGATTTCTGACCTTGGACCTCTTATCGTAACATTTAGAGTGCTACTTTTACTACGAGCAGCTATAGACTTGATATTTGTGAAGTGTTTTAGACTGAGAACGAATTAACAGCACACGGGACACGTTAGGAACATTCTCTTTGAGAATTTGACATTTGAGTGTGGTGAATGTCAGTTGCAGTATGACTGGAACCACAATTCTTGGGCCTCAACCATATTTCAACTATGTATTTTCGTGGAAACCCATATTTAATAGTAATTAAGGTAAATTATTGAAATAAATAACTGAGCTTGCTCCATTGAACCTTAATCGTGCCATACTGCACTGGGCGTATACGGAATGAATTTAAAAAACCAGCCAAGTTCGAGTCGGACTCGCGCACGAAGGGTTCCGTACCATTATCTATAAAAACGACAAAAAAATCACGTTTGTTGTATGGGAGCCCCCCTTAAATATTTGTTTTATTTTAATTTAATTATTTATTTTTAAAGTGAATATGTAACTAAATATTCTGTGAATATTTCAAGCGTCTACCTGTTGTCGCTTTCAATATCGCGCAAAAATATCACGTTTGTTGTATGGGGGCTCCCATACAACAACCGTGAATTTTTTTGATAGTTTATTTTATTCTGGTTTTTAGTATTTGTTCTTATAGCGGCAACAGATCGTCGGCGGCAGACATCATATGTGAAAAATTTCAACTGTCTAGCTATCACGGTTCAGATACAGCCTGGCGACAGTCGGACAGACAGACAGACAGACGGACAGACAGACAGACAGCGGAGCCTTAGTATTAAGGTCCCGTTTTACTCTTTGGGTACGGAACCCTAAAAAAGCTTATGCCGCGTCCTGCCTCGTTAGTCTAATGGTCAAGCGTTCCTACTGAGTATGAGATCCTGGGTTCAATTTCCACTTTGGGCAAACCGTTATTGGGTTTTTGCAATATATTTCTCAGTTGCAGCCCGGAGTCTTGATTTGTGCCCGGCGTGATGGCGTGATTTTGTATGTTTATGGTTTATTGTTTACCGATTTATTTTGTGTTTGTTGTTTACCGATGTCACGGCAGCCCACTGTGCGCTAGTAACAACAAGTAGGTAGGTACATAATGTTAACCAGTGCGTGCATAACGTAATGCTCAACTACTTGAGCTCGTTACAGCATAATTACGTTACTATGCTCATCTATCACGGCTGTGACGTAATTTGACGTAAACTAACAGAAATGCAGGTTAAACAGCGATTATGTTGTTTTTTTTATATTTATCGAGTTATCGTAGGTTATTAAAAACTGGGTAACATGCAATGCAGTCGGAGATAATATCGAAATAAAATTCTATTACCTACATCTTTTGAAATGTATTATTTTAACACTAACCCACTTAATTATTTTAAGATACGCAATCGTGTGTATAAAAAAATTAAATGTTCGTACGTAATACCCAATGAACGGACAAAGGACACAAAAACGCAAAAATAACAAGTTTGTCACAAAACACACAAATATAAACGTCGAAAACATATTTATTTATTTTTGTCCTCCAGAAATTAACAAATGAAACAGTGTTCGATAGTGTTGCCAACAACCAAAAAATATTTCTAAAAGTGCAATGTGATATGGCGTTCAACATTCAAATTTGGATAAACCGTTACTCGAGCGTATAGATCGTGATCCATAGATCATGGTGTCGTCATCGCCGCGAGCGCAGGCTCGCTCGCAGCACGATGTCGACCCAGAAAGAATAAAGGCCTACTCTGTAAGTATATTGATGTTTATGTTTACTTTCAACTGAGAGAGTTTCTCTTGATTCTATACATTTTATTTACATTGATTGAGTTGATTTATCGGCTACTTTCATTAGGATAATCAGTACTTATCTAAGAATGAGGTACTTTTCTCCAGACATTGTAATACAACTGCGCTTTCACATTTTGAAAATATCGTATTATTTTATATAGAACTGCTATGTAATACTCTTCTTTTCTGAAATGCGACAAAACACTCGGATTCTGGTGAAAATTCAAATAATATACATTAGATATATCCGAGAAATCTCTGTAAACCTCGAGAAACCAGTAACAATTTCTGACATTTTACTTAGATGCATTTAAATACAGAGTCAAACTAAGTTATTTAGTGAAACTCCAGTCACGTGATGGGTATCGATATCTTAACAAGATAAAACAAAAAAAAAAACTTACATCATTCAAGTAACAACACTTCCTGAAGAGGCTGGCCCAATTTTTTTTTTTTAATCTTTTTTTTATATACCCTTCACGACCCTACCCTACTCTTCGACCCTACCCTACCCTTCCTATCTTACCCTACCCTACGTTACCCTTCACTCCATGTAAAATACTGGTATTCAGCTGCATCCGGTTAGACTGGAAGCTGACCCCAAACATAGTTGGGAAAAGGCTAGGCAGATTGATTGACCCTTCACGACCGTGGAATTAGACCTTATTTATTTCTTTTCTATTTAATTAAATTGAATAAGTGGACTAGCTACAGCAAATTCTAATGCACATAATGTATTAAACATTAACCCTAGTTTCATTTATAACCGGCCAGTAAGCACATAAGTGTTTACAATCAGAACGGTTGATATCCGGGCCGGCTCCGGCGAAACGTGAACCGTTGTATGAATTGTATTGCTTCCAGCACTTCCGGATGTAAACCGGACTAACCTAGTCGGCTAGCTTTGTTGTGTTTGTGCGATTATGGGTAAATAAAATATGCTTTATTTTCAAAAGGTTGTAACAGTTGTTTTGGCGTAGTTTCCACAATTTCGACCTTTTAAAGCATTAGTAATACATGAAACGCATTGGAGAGAACTCAAACGAGTCTTTACCAACTCTCACAATCCCAGTTATAATAATATCTTTCACTTCCCATTTATTTAAAATCCCAACGTATATAGGACTCATTCATCACTGCTGGGAAGTTTGTTGCGCCACTTCTTCTTCCCAGCTGCAGCTAAAGCACTAGGAAGTGGTGAAGGGCGGGCGTTTTGGGGGACGGTCTTATGTAATTTTGACGTTCGAAAAGTGCCGATTTTCAACCTAGTTTTAATAAATGACTTTTTTTTTGTTAGCTTAGCTAGAGGAGAGGAGGAGCTCGTGACTAAGTAATAACAGCCGCACGGGTCGATCCATCAGGTTAAGCTACGTTTGCAGGGGTTGGTCCGTGTATGGGTGAGGTGAACATCTTTACATACCGAGACTCCACCGTGCCTCGGAAAGCTCGTTAAGCCGTTGGTCCCGGCTGTCATTCGTGGATCTTTGACAGTCGTTACGGGTCGTCAGAAGCCCGAAAGTTTGACAACCAGTCTTACCAAGGGGTATCGTATTACCCAGTTACTGGGTTGTGGAGGTTAGATAGGCAGTCGCTCCATGTAAAATATTGGTATTCAGCTGCATCCGGTTAGACTGGAAGCCGACCCCAACATAGTTGGGAAAAGGCTAAGCAGATTGATTGCTTTATAAGTCTATTATGTTGCCACTGTCACTGCTGAGACAAAGGCTACTTTCGGGTTCTGTTCGGGTTCGTGGATGTCACATATCTTCGAATATTTGGATTTAGGACATCCAGGTTTCATCTTATCTTAAACGGAAACAAATTGTGTTAATCCCCTGTAGACTTCCAGCAAAAGCCTCCCCTCCTTCTCGATCTTGAGTGCGGATCAATCCAGTCTGTAGGCGTAAAATCAAACAGTACCTCACCTTCATTTTTCATAATGTAGCATTACGTATTCTTATAGCTATGTAAAAGCTTCCACAATAATACTGCCACCATTTAGACTATGTATAAATTAACCTCCTACCTTTTGTTTTGAATGTCAAAAGAGAGCCGGGCACAGCTGTCAAAACTTTGATTGAAACGTTGATTTAAAACGAATTTCTTGTTACAAATGTTGAGTAAAAACCTTCGTATTTGAGGAAAATAGTGATACCTCTCGAGTTTCGACACTCAAGGTCCTCTGAGGTCAAGAGGTAAGGTCACTCACAATATCTGGCGAGGTTGTTTACTTGCAAGCTAATAGGAGAAATTGGCGATATCCTTATTTGAATTTTCTATTGATTGATATTTGGGAATATTGGCATTATTAGAAAGGCTGTGTTGAGTTGAGACATAGGTTCATATACGAAGAGCTGAAGGTTAATTGATCAAAGATGCTTGACTGTGTCTTTTCAAGCTCAAGCACTTGGCAAAGGTTTTTGATCGACTAGGAAGACCTCTATCGTTTGTCTTGATTCTTTATAGATAGTATAAATTATATTCCATTTTCGTGTCTGTCTATATGACCGCTTTACACAAGTCGGAGTCATTGAAGTGATTTAATCGTACAGATTACGTGTGAAACCGGGTATACGGAGTTCGAAAAAAACGACATCGATGTCTTATTACCTTATTAGTTGGCGTTTTTGTCGCCTTGTTTTTTTCTGGTATTTTCAGATACATAGCTTTTAACACTAAAGAATTTTCTGAGTGAACAATGTTGCAGTGCTTCGGGGCACTAAAGTGCTTCCCCAGATGCACATTCCTTCAATGCTTCGGTCATAAAAGTGAACGGAAGGATCATTGCAGCACTACAGTGCCCTTCAGTGGCTTTCGGATTTCATTCTTCGAATGAACTGTATGTTACGTTCCTTTAGAAACAGTAATGTCCTTCACTCATATCTTCATATTTTATACTTATTTATAATGTGTGTAAAAATACCTTCATTGAAGCCCAGAGTCACTTGTTCTTCCCGTAGTCGATGTCGATTTCGTGAAAGGTAGTTTTACATCCTGCATTTTGTCGTTTTCTATTTAATCCAAGGCAACAAAGTTTTGTTAAAAAAATAATAAACAAATTCTATCATTGATGCCAATATTAATGTGCATATTATGTTCACATTATGTTCACATTTTTCTTCAATCTATGTGCATAAAAAAAAGTTATAGAAATATAATAACGGATATTATTAACATGCCTCATAATTTCATAAACTAATAGTCTCAATTACTTATAACTGCTACAATTGAATGCCTCAAGCGATAATATACATAATTTACGACCACCAGTTGAATTGATTACCGTCAACCTTCATTTGAGTTGTTGAGATATGAATTAACAATACCTATCAATGGTAAATTGTTCGATTATAATAATCAATGTAGAGTTAGGAATCATGAAAATTCACGCCACGAATTGGCGCCAGTTTGAGAAGAGGTCTTCCATTTCGACAATGATTTTAAAACATATTATTACGATGACGTTCATCATTCGTTTCATTCATCATTCAGAAAATAGAGGCGCTTTGACAGTTTTGATAGGTGCCCGGACCTGACATCTCAGTGCTGCCACCTAGAGAACGTCATTTCAGAACTGGTTCTCAAATCCAAACGCGGTTGTAAATATGCGCATGTATAAAAGTGATTTTCCTCTTCCTATACTTTTAATTAAAATAGGTTCGCCCCCGAATAAATGGGACTTAAACATAACAGAAGAAATGGGGGTTGTAAGTACCTACTACAGGTACACCTCTGCCTAGCCCTTTGGGGAAAACAGGCGTGATTTTGTGTTGTTATCTTCCATTATAATAATTAGGTACATTATGTACTTACAATCTGGATGTACGATACTAAAAAATCTAGACTTTCTTCATCTTATAAATTGGCATGAAGAGGCTATTGCATCTTTTACAAATACAAGCCCAATTAACTTCTGGGAATTAGTTATCTACTAACTGAAACGATCCTGAACCAACACTGGGACTCTATCTCGCATAGGATCGCAGCATTATGCTGAGCGATGGCCGTTTTGCGTGGAAGTGACGCATATTTTCCCCCGACTTGTTCTTTTTGTGTTCGGTTCTTTTTTTGCGTCACGTTTACCGCAAATAAACGTATTTTCGTTCTGACTATCAAAAATAATTTTATTTCTGATTCAAATAAGTATAGTATAAGTAGTCTTCTATCTGTTGAAGTTATTAGATTCGATAGATTTCCCTAAACGCCATTTCCTTTCAACTCGTTTCCCTAAGGGAGCATTTCAGGTTCGTATGACGAAAACTTTCCGTCTTCCACTTTCTTGCCTTATTTCCTTTCCATTTGGCAAGCGGAGAAAATCGACAACAAACTTGTAATAAACTGGAATTATCCGTAAAATTAAGTTCAATTCAATCAACGTTTTCCAAACAACAGCGATTTCTTGATAGATTTTTATATACAATAAAATTGAGAAGGTCCAGTCGTACAGAGAAACCTTAAAATGGCTTTTCCACTAAAAGCACCAAAAACTGAACTACAGTTGTTGATGTCGACACGGATTAACAGGAACGCAGAGCAGACACCTCATATCACAAGATATAAACTAAGAACGGCGGAGGAGCCTTGATTTCTATGTCAATGTTCGTACAACTTTGAACTTTATGTCACTGATCATAAAGTGATAAGTATCAGAAATCCTTTGCGGTGCTCCTCTTTAGTTTACCGACGTAAAGCGTATAGTACCATAGCTGCTCTTATTCTGTGAATAGCACCAATTTCTTTTCTAGGTGCTCTTCGCTGAACTATTTTAAATATTCGTCGAAGAGAACGAGCAGTTCAAAAGGTTAGAATAATAGAGGATATTTTGTTCTTCAGAATTTTATTTAAAAAAACATATGTAAGTCGTGTGCTTTTCAAATAATGAAATTCCTGGGAACGTTCATTGATAGTAACTTGGATGATTTTAAAATGAATATAGGTTGCTCTTGGTCTATGTTATTTAAAGTTGCCAACTTTACCGAAAGCTGGTTTTCAAAGTGCACGATATTAATTTGAGGAAAATTAAATGTTACGCCTTTTCAACAAACTACTTACGTATTCAAATTACTACGCACAATATTATAACACAACTAACTATTTACATTAGGTAGTAAATTAAATGAATGATTAAAACTAAATAAACAAACAATTAAGTAAAATATGGCGTCGAAAAATTCCTCCGCATCGCTGTCGGCTGGTGTGCCCAAGAGACTGGCGGCATTGCTACGTGGCAATGCTTAGCCTCTGACCAAGGTAAAAGCCAGCCCTTGGGTCACGGGAAGTGTCAATTAATTCGTAAATTCCTTTTAAAACTTCACTATAATTATTTGCCAACTTTGGTTGCTGTAAAAGTGGACCTTCTTAACTAAGCCTGTTTTGTGGCGCCACCTGCAGAGTAAACGTAGTCATCAATGCAAACAGGGTTTGTGTGCTGGCACTAGTAATGCTATCGCGGGATAGTGCGAATGCCAGTGCGCTAGTGTGGCGAAGTTGGTTGAAATAGTACGTGATCGTGTAATTTGCAGCCAAGAGGATAGCGTTTAGGTATTTACCAAAAGTATTAGGTTTCTTGTTTAAAAAAAGTCTCGTTTTTAGCTCAAAAAGTTTAGACGGGATTCCTATTGTAAGTAATGTAAAAAAATCTAATACACTTTTACCTTTCTATAAAATTATATCATCAAGGAAACTTTAAAGAAAAACGGAACAGAGGTCCTAGACAAAGTGACATTCTATCAGCGATAGCGATGATGGAAACGGCAAAAATGTATAGGACTGACATAGGCTATCGAAAAGCTTATGTCAACCCTGTTGAAAGTCGTTATAGAAATATGAAACGCTTTCGAAGCGATTGTCACTTGTCTAAGCCCTCAGTTCCCGGCGCGCCAAACCATCGTAAACAAAAGAAAATTACTTTCTTGATTTCCTATTTACGAAACAAAGGTTCATTTATTTTGAACCCTTACTAGTTCTATTATTTTCATTTGCACAAGGTAGTTGTCACAGTGTAAGTCAGCAACAAGCTTGTTTGCAACTAAGTAATTCAATTTGGAACAATGTAGAACAACAAGACGTGGGCGTCATAGTTGCACCATTCTATTTAAACTTGCATAATTCAATAGAACAAAAAGAAACTTTGTCGGGCTTCTCATTTTAATTTAATTGTAGAAACAACATGGATCGGTTTTTTAAACAGTTAAAAATAATCCTTTGTAAAAACCTAACCGCAGAGTTTATACAAACTAAAAGCAATCGTGATGCAATTCGGGATATATATTTTTGTATGTTTTTGTCTTTATTTATTAAGTTAAAAAAAAAACAATTCTAATTATTTCGCTTCATGTAGCTTATAACATTTAGTTTTCATTTACTGCAAGCTTATTTTATAAATAAATTAAAAATTATCAATGCATTAGGGTTGATTGGCCATAAAATGACCGATATCTATTTAGTTTTACTGACCCACTGTCGCTTATACTATTATTTAATAGTTCTTAAATATTGGTTACTAACCTTTATTCTTCTTTAGAACTAAATCTCGGATTATTGAAAAGTCAATACCGGCAACGATTTTCGCTGGTTTTGCGGCCCGTCCCAGGGCTCGGCCTAACGTTCCAACAGCTCCATTGCGTAAAACGTTTCTCACGTAATGCCATGTAACTCGTACAGTATAGTATGCTAGTACTCGACGCTAGTACTCCCCGCTAGTGGAGCGTGGGCAGGCACTTAGCGTCCTAGTGTGTGACGATGTATGTAATAGCGTGTGGGTAATACAGGTAAATCAAGTAATGCGTGATAATGTTGGTGATTGATGATGTATTGGCAAATAAGAAGAATATTTTAGTTTTTGAAGTAAAAATAGAGACCTCCTTTTTTCGCTTTTTGTGGTATAAATAGATTCTGCCTATAAAATCAATATCATTGGTCTCTTTATCTAATAATCTAATTGATTGACAACTGTATTAATATCTATAGGTATCGTTCATGCCACTCAAATCGTTATAAAATTAAACATGAAAAAAACTTAACATTTGCATCAATTCAAACTCAAACTCAAACTCAAAGCATTTATTTCAAATAAACCAATTACAGGCACTTTTGAATTGTCAAAGGGTCGGTCAATCAGAAAATATGAAGCTAGTTGCCCATTCCAAAGCGTAGTAGGTTCCTATGGAGAAGAACGGGCAAGAAACTCCACGGACACTCTTTTAAATCAGAATATTGTTTTTCAAGTTCAAGTCTGCATTTCCATTCGGCCATCATCGTCGATCGTTCCAATTTGTTTGCAGCCATACAACAGCACTACACTTAACCGCCTACGAATAGGTAAAAACAGTATACTGATTCATCTCACACACATTTACATATCCAAAGATAAAGATAACACGACATTGACATGAAAATGTTACTTTTGTGAATAGATAAGAGAAGGCATCTGTATTGAATATTTTATCATATCTCTCTGAAAAAATATTAGTATTTATATTGACAGGTAATAATGTCACGTACGATAAACAGGATCTTAAAGAGAGTAACAATGAGAAGGTAATAAAAAATCCTATCATGCTTATATGCCTTAAAGGGGTGGATAAAAGTGTACCATTCGTTACACGCCACATGTCGTCGATAGTGGTAGTACTAATTCTTTAGTACACACGGCTACACATCAAGCTATACATTTCCAGTTTATGCTGATCGCGCATTGTATAGGATTTCCGTACAATTCGAGATCAGCTTATACTGGATGAGAAATCTGTGGTTAGGAACCAATTCTATATTCTTGACTGCTACTGCTTACTATTCCTTAGCTACTTGGTTCTATTGTATCTTTAACAAATGATCAATCTTCACGTTTCTGTCCTTTGTTAATGTTAATTCTAAAGAGGCTGTCTTCATTTCTATCTTTTTAAATTCTTATATCCTCTTCTTGCACGCCCTGGTTTCCTTCTTGACTTGTTACTTAAATGATGTTGGTAGTAAAGCCCTCTTAAGTGATAATTCTCAGATCTTAAGTCGATTACTCAAGATATATTTGTCTTTTCTCTTTTACTCCATTTAGTATTTCTTCAATGGTCACTTTTCCATTTCGTGCCAGCTCTCCATTTACATTATTTGTAGGAATTTTGATCTCTTTGCATTCATCTTTCAAAACCGTTTAATCCGCTGTTTTATGCTCGACTTTTAAAACGTTTGCTATGTCTTAAATGGCTCGAACGAAAACTGTAAAAAACAATTTAAGCAATTTTAGTAACAATCCAGTTTGAAATGGCTCGAAGCAATGTAGCGTTGCTACAAAATGTTGTAATTGCAATGTAACGTTATATAAGTTCGTACACATTGTGTAATGATTCTAGCTTAAACTTTTTCTATTATAACTACTATTCTATACTATAATGTATCTCCTAATGATCAGAAAAACGAGATATTTCCCTGACCATCACCTTACTTGCCAGATAGATTTTTTATTGTATTTTCTTGTTTTTGCACTATAGTTATTGTGAATGCTTGCGTGAGTTGAATTTCTCGGTATTAAAAAATACAATATTTTCATTCTTTTTAGCACCATTTTCGGTTTGGTATTCCCTGATTGCGGTTAAACAAAGTTATACCTATTGGTATCACAAAGGTACGTGAAGCATAAGAAAAAAAACTGGTTTCACCCGCATGCAATTCAAGTTCACTTAAAAAGAACAGTAAACACACAAACTAATTCATTTTATGATCGCAGCTATAACATTAAAGATTTTTACCAGCACTTTCTTTGAATATAATTAGCATTGCTAATTCAGTAATCTCATTAATAATTCGGATTGCCCTTACAGTACACGAAGTATTATGTTAGTAGGAACAAGAAATATTTGGTAACGGATACATGGGTAGACCATAACCTTTGATTTTATGAAGCTCTATATGAGCTGCTTATTACCATAAATGTGGTGCATGAGTAAGAAAACAATTCTGCAAAATATAAGAAAAGAAAGACATTTTAGATATTCAAAAGCAAGGTAACTACATTAAGTTCACGAAAGTGCATACGAAGTTATAACCAATTGACTTTTGAAGAGCAAAAACTCTCGGTTCACTATTACAACTAGCGAAATAAAAGTAAGTGGTACAACTGTTTTTCGTGACAGGGCAGAAATAACGAAATTGTACAAATTGCTCAATGAAAATATTCATAGTAGCTGTTACTGAACTCGTAGAAGAGCCGTACTAGCAGTTAGTACTAAGTAAAATGGTACAGAAGGACCACTGCACAAGAATACATAGGACTAAGGACCAGAGGAGCTAGCTTTATAAGAATCTCTAAACAATACAGCAGCCGTAGCTTCATAATAATATGTTGCATGTTTGTCTTTTGTGTGCATGTTGTCACAGATTACTGACTTGCGTGTTTAAATGATTGGTTTTTAATAATAATTATCTCTCGTAAAGTCAGAATTGATGTGACGCGTTTATACTGATGTCACAAACGCAAATATCTGAAAGCAACGCCATAATATTATGTTCCTTTGAGTTGGAAAAGGAAAATCCCCACTTCATCGCACTTCGTGTACCTTCTGCTTTCACTTATCCTATGATACTACTTAGGTACTGACGTCATACCGGGCTCCGTAAGAACGTAAAAACATCGTGATGTCCGGGCCGTTTGGCGCGAAATGCGACAGATATTCGGAACCGGCCGGTATACGGCGCAGCGTCGTGGAAATAGAAGTAATGGCTTCCAGTGACGTCTACAAGCTGGTTATTTTGAGGAGGCTTTTGTTACGAAAGGGAATGAATAGCTGAGCCTTATGAAGGTCCCAACAGACTGGCTAGATTTTCAACGTGAAATGATTGATTTCATTGAAACAATATAAATAAAGACGAAATGACACGATCTCATTTGCATTCAATACCTATCAAAAATATCAAATAATTGGGAACCCGTTTAATCTGTTTTTAGAAATTAGCATCACTTTATACTATCAAAACTGTCTAACTAACGAATGTCATGTGTAGATCGAAATTACCATTGTCTTTCATTTATCTCTGCCCATTCTTGCCATTTACGTACTCCCATTCATAACTCTGACTGACCTATAAGGAAAGATATATTGATTGATTAAATTGCTGCCATTCAATATCTTGATCTAGTAAGTGATGTTTATAAGTAACCATTACAGTATGTCAGCGATAAATCTCTGTTGACACCGGGGACTTTCTCTCTTGCACAATCAGGGACCCGGAGAGTAAAGATAAAGAGTAAAGATAGTAAAGATAAGAAATGATGAAAAGGCTCCCCAGCATAAAGCTGTAGGTGATTTGTATGGTTGTTTGTGTGGGACTGATGTTAATAAGGAAGTGGATGAAATGGAAACCTTTAAAGATGATGAATACAGAGTAAAAACTGAATGAGGAGTAAAGAAAGCTGTCATCAATTAGAGTGATGAAAGAAGGAAAGGCATTGTAGATGATAGTGTTAAAGATGGTGTTATTGTCAATGAATTAGACAGTATTAGGACTTACTGAAACTAAAGCTGGACAAACATCATTGTTTATTGCCAAAATTGATGGGTGCATTCTCGCCAAAATATTACACTGGAAACTTGACACCGAATAATAAAAGCATAGATCAATTTTTGCGTCGCTCGCAAACGTCTAATGCACGAGTGATTTTGGAACATATTTCTAAAAGAATAGTCTTTAAACTATTGCCAAAAGCAAATTGCTCCTCGTAAGTGCACCGCTTCGAGGCTAATAGACATAATTCCAAACGAAATGGAAGATTCCATTTTGTGATTAAAACTTTGAGTTTGTGATTCGGACAGTTGGCAAATTATACGGAATATATTTAATTTATTAGGGACTGTGTGTTATTTGAGACAAACGCAGAATTTTATCAAAACGATGACTGTATAATTATAACAACATCTAATGTTTTAATTAAAACACAAATCTGAAAATGAAATCAATCCGATTAATGCGCATTGCACTTAAAAAGTAATAAACGATGAATACAGACAGTTGTGATTCGATTTATACAGCTAAAATATTAAATTGCAATACCTATCTACTGATAACTTTATAAATACAGGTTTTAATACTCGCATTTTTCCGTTTCCAATCAATGCGCCAATTCATATTAAATATTTCTTGAAGTTAATCATGTTTCCTGCGTTTTCCTAGAAACATCAATTGAAATAAATCTCTGAGAGTTTACGGGAAATCATTTCATTTGTGGAGTGGAAAATCTAATAAGTATCTTTCACTATCTTTAAAATTAACACTAGGTCACTGGAGTTAATTTCGTAACACACGATAATTCATAATCTGTTTCATTTTGACAGTTCAACAACATTCATTGCGTTATTTACGTTGTTGAACAGACAAATTTTTCGAACATAAAATATGAAGTAATGGATTAGCAATATCCTTGAAAATGATTCAGATAGTGATTGATCGTGTGTTACGTAAGTAAGGTGCTGATCAGATTAGTACACACTTCAAACAGTTTCCAGAATTTTATACCAAAGCAAATCCTACAGATAGATTTAAAAGTCGGAAATAAAATAAGGGAGGAGCACCACATTATAAGTACCAAGTATTGAGTGAGAACTCAGAGGAAATGATTTGATGTTCATAACTCAATGTTTGGCAAGCAGGGAATGTGTTTTTTATTAAATTTTCAGCGAATATTGCGGCAGAATGGGGCCGTTCCGTGGCCCACCGAGTGTACCGCCAGTTCGATATCTTGGCCTCGCTTAGATTATCTGGGATAACTTAGCGAAATATGTTTTAGGATTTTTCATGTTAAGTAGACTTTACGGTTTCTTAAACATTGGTACAATGCCACGAACGATGAATAACTAGAGGGATGAAATTGGATTTACTGTTATAATTTATAACTATAGAAGCAGAATATTTCTGTTCTTTAAAATTTTAACTGTATCCTTTGTATCTTTCGGTTCTTCATTATCTTCTATCTCATATAATGTCGTCGTAAACTCCCTCAATTTCGAAAATTAGAAAATCTGCTCTCTCATATCTCCTGACCCCATAACACGACCGGATCTGTTTGTCCAGCACGGCTATTAGTTAACGCGCTGACGTCACGCAAACATACACGACATACATAATTCTGCGGCCACCATTGTATGTTAAACAACGCTACGTTTAGCAGACCAAATGGTACCATATCGGTTAGTTTGTACTTTGTATGTCATGGTCCGTGAATTTTGAATATTTTCGTATTGTTCGCATTAAAATACTCTGTTTGAATTTGTACGAGTTCATGCATTAAACACAGTAATGGTGCTGACGGCAGGAGCTGTATTTTCATTACAGTTAAATTACAATACTTGGCAAAAACGTTTTTTTTTTCAAACTTACATCATGTGTGTTGGAATTTTGAATTGTCAACTCCACTTATGAGTTTGAGTCCCTCAGGCATACGGTTATAGCCTGACTTTATTATTAGTTCAACAATATCCATTCTTCTCTCAAAATAATACTAGGGAGCATCGTCCCTACAGCCTCTTTTGCTTTTACATCAGCTTTTACAACTTTTTCATTATCATAATTATGAGGTTTCAAAGTATTAATTTCAAGTTCAGGTTTGGTTTTAAGAATGACTTCGTTTTTCATCTAAACTCCTTGGGTTACTGCGCTTGGATGTAATTTGAATAGAACAGCGAAGCTATCTCATCCAGACGAAGTTAACCTAAATTGAAGTGAATAGTTTCTTAAAGTTTAGTTGGTCTTGCAGTCTAGCCAGCCAAACGAGTGTGCGATGCACCGTGAAGGAATCCAGGCCGCTGGTCCGAAAATTAGACCAAAAGCAAATTGGAACTAGGAGTCTGGGACAGATGTTTCGGAAAACCAAATTCGCAGACTTGAAAGCAGTCGTTTGACTAAACAATTAGTCGTCTTTTGTTTTAAGTTTGAGCTTAATGTTTTGGAAGGCAGTTACAGTAAATCATTGTCTGAGTGTTAGAATAGAAAGGATGTTTTTGTGAATGTTCTTGAACTGTTTTCTTCTTGTTTGACTAAGTAACTTTACTAAGAATGCGAAGAGAACAAAAAAGCAGCCCGGAGAGCATTTATAGAAATAATGTACTCACTCAGTGTTTCTGATAATGTACTCACTCAGTGTTTCTGATATTTTTTTGGTAGCTACGTCGAAGTTTAAGACGCAAAAAAAAAATAAGATTGAAAAACAGACAGTATCTAGAAACTACCCATATTAATAAAGCTCTATAGCACAGGTTATTAAAATTCAATTAAAGAATAACCAACAAACAACAATACTTTAAATAACTAACATCTACCACTCGGTAGCAACGGAAAATATTTACTTAAACATAATAAATAGGTAAACATTACATAAGCTTGTTACATACTCGGTCAAGGCGCATGTTTTACGGCTGCATGACCTTATGTGGTGATGTTATGTTATGCAGGACAGCTGATATATTAGTGACACAGATTTATTGACAAGCGATAGATGTGCTAAGGTTTTATTGGTCGAGGTAAACAGGGCCATCCAGCAAGTATGGGTGCCGGACAAAGTTTTGACGTCAGATTATATAATCGCATGACATTATCTTGCTGTTAATTGACTTGCAGGCGTAGCATGAGCACCGTTTTATCGACGGAAGAGTAGACAAAAATGACGTTTCCTGTAGACAGTAGATAGTACGAGACGGCAGCAAAGAAGAAAGAGTCAACTGCACTGTTTTACAAAATTCACTCTTTTACTTAATTCGACTCAGAATTCTTTGTTTTATCATAGGATTTATCGGTTGTCAGTGTGATTTTGACAGTAAGGATAGAAAACTGTCTTCCGAAATAGTCTACATAGAAAAAGACCTAGACAAAGATCGTTAGAAATGAAAGACAAAATGACAGATTGTACAAAGATTTCTACAGTGGATGTCAAAAATGAAGAAACGAACTGTCACTTTGTATAGAAAAAGCTATGTCTATTCTTCGTAGAGATAGAAAGCGCCATGTTACGCCTACTGATCTATTGAGACAATAAAATGTAAGAGGCTAAGGGGTTGGAAAAGAATGCGATATTGGTTATTGTAGTTGCATGTGGCTAACAAATTGAGTTGGTAAAAATTTAAAAAGTGTCTCTACAAGTACGGTGCACAATAATAAGAAAAAAAAATAAAAAAATATTCTTACATCTGTTAATCCTATCCATATAGGATTAACAGATGGATAATAATGATCACATGCTAATGGGCTTCGCAAGCATTTGCCTACGGAAGGTGTTCTAGCAAGACATGCAAATTTATTTCTGGGTTTTTAAGAACCTGCTCAATTGTAACTGTTGTCGTTCTATGATTACATTTGATTGGCCTGTTGTTACTTCGATTCGCTTTTTTATCTACGTATTGATCAGAGGCTAGATCAGGTCATAGATACCCGGGGTTGGTGCAAGCGTCAGCTGTTGTTGATGTAGGTACTTAAAAACCAATGAAAACCCAAGTACTGATAAACGATTGAAGTGACCGGCAATATGAATAATGTCCTCAAGAGCGATATTTTCATATCAGTCTATAATCATGTAATGTATATTAGATATGAGTATCACGATAATATTTCCAGGGACATTTAGTTCATCTAGGCATCAGTCTCTTGCCTTATAATCCAGAGGGTCTATAGAGTAACATTTTATCGGCAATTACAATGATGAAAAAGTAAAAAAATCGTTGGTTTGCAAAGCTATCGAAAAGTTTATGTCAATCCAGTTGAAAGTCGTGGTTATACCAAATGCTTTGAAAGAGATTGCCACTTGTCCAACTACGATTTAAAAAATGCACTTGTCAATACATAGTGACTGCAAACGCACGATTTTTCTTTAAACGGCCATGACAGTTTTGTAGGATAAGGTTACAGAGAAATTAATCGGGTAGGATCATAAGGCTACGTGGTTAGCCGAAGGTGTTGCCGTGGGAACGGTCACAGGTCATACAATTAACTATGACGCATTGACCATGTGAACTATCCAGGCGGTTGCAGCATCGCAGTCGGCAGCACATGTGAACTAATACGAGTTAGTTCAGTATTGTGAACTAAATAATATATTGTCTATACATAAGGAGTTTCTGTGAAATCATAGGTATTGCAAATGTTATGTCCGTTTCTGGGAATGATAATAATTATTAATTCTATTTCTACCTACTGTTAATGAATAACGTTCTATTGTTTTTTTTAAATAAATGATCTACCAGAGAGAGTAATAGCGATTACTTAATTACAATTTAGTGACATGAAAATAGTGAATTGTCTGACACAAATGTTACAGCTCGAGTTGGAAGTTCACTGTTACAATTTTTCAAATAAATATAGCGATATCTACAAGCATGTTGATATAACAGTGTACCCCTATAAAAGCCGACCTACCATTTAAAAAGAACCATATTGTTTTCTACGCTTCTCTTGACAATCATGCAAATAGAAAACCCATCCGAATTACACAAACAAATAACCATCCGTTAACTCCATCTTCTCTCTCGCCCACAGGAACAGCTTCGCCAACGCAAGGAGGCGGAGGAGAGGATCGCAGCACAGAACGAGTTCCTGCGCACCTCGCTGCGAGGGTCCCACAAGCTTCAGGCTTTGGAGTCCAACCCCCCGTCATCAGGCACTGCCTTCGTCAACGACGCGTACGAAGATGATGCTAGCGATGACTCCACGCAGCTGTATGCTGTTGTCGGTGAGTGCTGTTTTAGAATCGATTCTTCATTTTATAGCAATCAATCTGCCTAGCCTTTTCCCAACTACGTTGGGGTCGGCTTCCAGTCTAACCGGATGCAGCTGAATACCAGTATTTTACATGGAGCGACTGCCTATCTGACCTCCACAACCCAGTAACTGGGTAATATGATACCCCATGGTAAAACTTTCGGGCTTTTGACGACCCTTAATGACTGTCAAAGATCCACAAATGACAACCGGGACCAACGGCTTAATGTGCTTTCCGAGGCACGGAGGAGTCTCGATATGTAAAGATGGTCACCCATCCACAGACCAACTCGAGCAAGCGTAGTAGTGATTCTTCATTTTATAGCACTGGTGATTATAATTTATAACTGCCATATAATGTAGATGCTGTACAGTCACGGACTTTAATTGATGAGCCACCTTCAAACTTTTCAATTTTGCAGTTTCATACATTCACGAGATTACGCGATTAAACACGAACTCAAATCGCAAGCTCGTAAACAAGATGACAAATAAATTACTTTTAATCGGAAATATCCATAGAGGTTGACTAATAAGTTCTCAATGATAAAAATAAATACAATGTTGCATTAAGTTTATCCAATCTATTTGATACCGACCTCCTTTGAATCATAGCTCATTAACTCGATAATTATGAAAACATAACTGAAGACAGTGACAGTTGAAATATCAAGATGACAAATAAATTACTTTTAATCGGAAATAGTCTTATCCATAGAGGTTGACTAATAAGTTCTTAATGATAAACATAAATACAATGTTGCATTAAGTTTATCCAATCTATTTGATACCGACCTCCTTTGAATCATAGCTCATTAAATCGATAATTATGAAAACATAACTGAAGACAGTGACAGTTGAAATATCGAGATGACAAATAAATTACTTTTAATCGGAAATATCCATAGAGGTTGACTAATAAGTTCTCAATGATAAAAATAAATACAATGTTGCATTAAGTTTATCCAATCTATTTGATACCGACCTCCTTTGAATCATAGCTCATTAACTCGATAATTATGAAAATTAATTATGAAAATGAATTATAATTATGAAGACAGTGACAGTTGAAATATCAAGATGACAAATAAATTACTTTTAATCGGAAATAGTCTTATCCATAGAGGTTGACTAATAAGTTCTTAATGATAAAAATAAATACAATGTTGCATTAAGTTTATCCAATCTATTTGATACTGACCTCCTTTGAATCATAGCTCATTAAGTCAATAATTCTGAAAACTTAACTGAAGACAGTGACAGTTGAAATATCGATGTCAGAGAATTTCTCCGTACGCTAAAGTTACTATCGCAACAGTAACCTACTAGCAACAATTGTTTATCGTTGCTAGGTTACTGTTGCTAGACCTGCAATTGGTTGACTTTGAGTAGTCAAAGCTGTCAAGTTTATAGTTCTGCTCTCAGGCAGGTTAGCCAACCGGTAAAGATATGAAATATAATTTTCTTCTTCTAATACGAAGACATATGACTTTGCGTGTCGGGAACCGAATAAACCCGATTTGCATTACACGGCTAAAATACGAACAGTGCCAGGTGGTTCAACAATTAAAGTCCGTGACTGTACATAGCATTGTATTACACCCACTTTACAAGGAGAAAATGGAAAAGTTATATGTCTCCAAACTGCTTTAAATCAGAACACGGTGTTGATGTCGCTGAGACTCTTTTGTGTGATCATTTAAGTCAGTATCAGTACTAGTTTTATTTAAGTATTGGAAGGTCGTGGTTTTGTTTCGACGCACTGATAAAAAGTTACAAAAGTAAGTTAAAATAAAAATTAAATATTGATTTACTTACCACCATACTTTAGTGCCAAACTTCTCTGTCCTGCAATGATCCCAGACGATCCCAATCTATCCGGCATAGTTCTTCAATATGGTCAGCACATACAGCAGCTAGTCTTTCAAATTCAAATCTGAATCGAATTCGCATAAAAAGTAGCTATGTTCCTGAAAGACATTCGAGAAAAATCCAAGCAATCTAATTTTCGGATCACGTCCGTTTGCGGTAATTTTTCCGCGGATCAGCGAAATTTCAAGTGAAGCAAATAATTCAGTGATGCTTGAAATTACTTTGCATGAAAATGTATTAGGTTTTGGATTTTTAAGGGGCTGTGATGTCTCTATTTTCCTGTCGCTTGCAAACCTTACCGCCTTTGAATTCTGAGATTGTAGAAATATAGCCCTAGCTATAATCTACTGAGCTTAATATAAACCATTATAACAATAAAAACAACGGCTTAACTGACTGTAGATTTGTTGACCATTTTCTATTTTGTCAAGTACCTGGTACATGTTGACAGGCCTACACTGTCCTCTCATACCTAAATTAACACTGTAATTTGAAAACATTGTAAAAGGTATTTATTTTTAAAAGAGAACCGTTGAGTTTGTAGGTTTATGTGAAATTTAAATATTTTGATTTTGAACGAAAATTGAGCTATTTCCAAAATGATCAAGTGGCTATAATCGTCATACGATTGGTGGAGGAATTCAGAGGAAAATCGTCGTTACACAAAAACAACTAGCCTATCCGGATTTTTTAAAGGCAGACATTCATAGAGGGATATATGAATATTCATCCATGATATAATAGCTCAACCTTTGCAGTCCGCTAGAGACACCATGCTTTTACTGTATGGTGTTATTAATTTGCAAGGTAATGCCTCCACATTCCCTTAGGGCTTACAACCCTTGTGATAGATACGAGACCCTTTTTAAATGAAAATCAATGCAACTTTTTTAAAAGTAGAATTTTTTAAGTATACCTCCTAAACTAATTAATGTTGATATAGCTTAAAGTCTGTTTTAATTTCGTAGACTAATTTGACATTTCAAGTGATTTTTGTTTGTTTTTTAAGAGATTAAAAAACGGACTGTGTGTTAGGAGTGCTTTTTTTTTGGGATCTGGTTGGCTATTAATTAATGTCAGTTACGTTAACTATGGATGATTTCAAGAAAACTCTTTATAGACCCTTGGTTAAATAAACTCACGTCAAATCGTGGCCGTGGGTCTTTTAAACAAATATTTAAACAACTCCTCACAACTTTTAGACAAAGCAGATTCGGACAAATCCGGCAGAACTAAAAAAGCGCATACCGTAATCCCCCGATATATATTTTCCCCGCTGGCCCATATTTTCACTTTCCCGTCCGAACTAGGGGTCGCGTTAATTCCGGTTCACATGTCGCTAGTTCGCTCGTCGTTCAGACGACATTACTGGGAACTGGTAACTAGGACGGCGAGATGGCTGATAAAATTATAAGAGCCAGCTAAAGTTGGGCCAAGTCTTCTGCTGATGAACTGATAAAGGTATTAAGAAGGTTTTCGGTGTGTGGTCAGAAGTTAAGACACTTACTTAGTTTATGGGAAAAAACGACCATCCCGAGAGAATGATAAAAGGATTTTCTAAAATGCTTTAATTTCTTCGTTTCTTTAAGAATTGTTGTCTATGCCCATAAATAAATGTGGAAAACAAAATAATAGCAAGAATTTTATCACTAACGAAATCAAGACTTCCTTCTGTCTATTACAAATAAAATATAAGTGAAAATCTTTTCAAAAACAAGCTTTTAATGAACTAAAAAGGATTTTCTCATGACCACCTTCCGGCTTCATTATCAGACCCTGAACACCACCTAGTGTCAAAGCACTTGTTAATACATAGCCAATGAGTCCAAATACGAAGATGCTATCTTGTTTGCTTGAGGAGTTCCTATGCCCAACTTCCGGCTCCATCATCAGAGCAGCTCCATGGTATCATTTTTTCAAAATGTCTCTGTAGTTATATAAGTACACCAAGTTTCAGCTCGATCGGATACCAGGAAGTGCTTGAAAAATCGATGAAAATTGGAATAACCGGAAACACATAATATAAAGCTTGTAAAAACATCTCTTTTCCTTTTTTATTTTACTTTTAGTACCAAAATAAAGCTACTTATCAGGAGAAACCCGTCACATAACCTAAGATATTCCGTAAGACTTCCTTACACATCAAACATGTCTATTGACCTACCCCACACTTGCGGGCGCTCCCGGATATCAACACACCCTTTATGTTCAGGGTTTACGCAGAATATGGTCCCTTGATTGACCCTAGCGGCTTTGATGTCAGAGCAGGCGAGGGTAAGGGTTAAACTTGGTTCATATCAAGTAGATAAGGCTTTGATTACAATAATGTTTGCCAAGTTTTCGAGTTCGGCTGATTAGCTTTAGAGATCATTTGTATAATCCTGCGAGTTCTGTTTTGTGCAGGATTTTTTTAAGTTCTTTAAAAAGACAAGGATTTCGATTTATTCTGTTTGTAAGCTATGTAGTAGGTAGGCACTTATAGTTTTATTTTTTCGGGAACCAGGGTCCCGGACCTTTTAAAGGCGTACGAGGGCCGAAACCAACTCGCAGATTCTCATTAGATGTTTTTAAATAAATGATGCACTTGCAGTTAGTTTTGTTTCATTATTAGTGTATTTTTATTCGATTCCTACCTGTTTAGTCTGATCAAGATTACATCTACCTAGCCTTTTCCCAACTATGTTGGGGTCGGCTTCCAGTCTAATCGGATGCAGCTGAATACCAGTATTTTATGTGGAGCGACTGCCTATCTGACCTCCACAACCCAGTAACTGGGTAATAGAGACAGTTCAATGATGTGGTTGATAATAATTTATTATCCTATGGAGACCTAAAAAACTTTGAAAGCCGTAGCCTGAAGCCTGAAGGATCTTCTGAAAACTTTGTAATAAAATGTCAACTTAATATGTATTTAGTACCGAAACACCAATTCCAATCACAAAGTTTGTATTTTTCTTCCCAAAGGTACCTTTACACATACTACCTACCTATACAAACAAGGAACACTCAATATCGGGTTGTGTATCAAAGGGTCGCTGTCGGTTTCCACCCGTAGGTTTATTGATAACATCTTTAAGGAGTCTGTAAGGTCGCGAAGGTCATTCGGCGTAATGGATATGAGATAGGGTTGCTGTGCAAACAAACAATTTGTTTCTATAAATAAATAAGACTTCTTTATTTTGACGAATTAAACAAGGATTTTCTTGGTCTTTTTACAAGCTTTATATTAGCTTGCTCTGTTCGTATGTTTCCGTTTACTCCAATTGTCATCCATTTTTTAAGCACTTCCTGGCATTCGATCGAGCTGAAACTTGGCATACTTAAACAACTACCTAGACATTTTGAAAAAATGATACCATGGAACTGGTCTGATGATGGATCCGGAAGTTGGCTATAGGAACTCCTCAATCAAACAAGATAGCAGCTTTGTGTTTGAACTCATTAGCTATACCTATATTAACAAGTGCTTTGACACTAGGTGGTATTCAGGGTCTGGTGATGGAGCTGGAAGGTGACCCTGCGAAAACCCGTTTTAGTTCATTAAAAGCTTGTTTTTAAAAAGGTTTTTACTTATATTTTATTAAAATACGAAACCGCAACATTTGAGCTTGAAGTCTTGGGTTAGGTCCAGGGGTTTTGCATTGGAGAAAGATTTTTTTTCGAACTTGACGAGCATTCTCCTTTGCTTGCTTGTGTTCAATGATTCGCATTATATTCTTCTTTCTGACTATACTCCATTTGAAATTAAATTAGACATTTAATTCCTTTTTACAGTCCGTTTTTACTTCTATACCGTAGGCATAAGGATGGCATTAAAAGCAATAAACGTTACACAATACCAACTGTCTACTGCAGCTGCCATTTGTCATGCTACCAACGCAATAGAAGTCAAAATCGGTTGAACGGAATGTAAAAAAGGCTTATTTAAATGTCTAATCTTATTTCAAATGGAGTATAGGTATCTATATTAACAGACATCTCACATTATAAGTAGTATTTTTTATTATTTTGAAGGGCACAGACGTACCTCATATGCCTTTAAGTCCACAAGTTGGCAAAGGTATCCGTAGAATGTGTATTGTCAGATTAAAAGGAGCCTTTGGCTATTAAAATCAAATGTGTCACACAAATGAATTTAATTGCAATAATAATTGAAGTGGCATGAATAAGATATGGTATCGTTTGATTACCGTATTACCATCGTATTGAATTCCTTAAAACATGTTCATTATGATTGCAATGTGACCTGGTATAAATTTATCCTTAGTTACATGATTCATAATTGAATTTATCATGATATTCATAAGTCGTATGACCCATATAAATGAAGGACGGATAATTTGAGCGATTATCATCATAAGCTGGCACTGCTGTAAGCATAGCACGACCACCGTGGAAACGGAATCACGGAAGAAACGAAAGACAAAATGACAGATTGTAGAAAAATTTCTATAGCGTGATGTCAAAAATGAAGAAAAAAAATTATACTTTTTCTAGTACCTACGTAAGATAGAGATAGAAGTAATTCGTGCTACCCGTGTGTGCTGAAAATAGGCCTCTCAAATCATATCGTAATCGTATCCATTCAACTCGATCCTCAGCTACACTCACCCAGCGCCAATCCAGCAACTCATTATCACATTATTATTTCCAGACTACCAAGAAGTATGTGCAGCGCTCACCCGCGTGCAGAAGGCACTTGGTGCGAGCGGGGAGTCAGCGCTGGCAGCGAGGGTGGCTGGCGCGGCGGGGGCGCTGCTATGTCCTGCGCTACGGACGGCCCTGGCCACCCGGTCCGCCGTGCTGACGGCGGTCAGGCACAAACGGCCTGGCCTCGCGCCGCCGCACACACACCGCGCTACTGATCGATTGAAAGACGTAAGTGGAAACTGCTTTTTGGACCAGGCCAACATATACTTACAGTTATTTGGCTCCCGAGAGTGATGATACTAAACTAGGTCTGTAACTAGTGCAACTTGAGTCAGTCAGATCTCCTCAGCAGGAGCAGATCTCCTCAGGCTTTGATGAGCAAGGTATAACGACATAAATGGTAACGCGAGGAGGAGACAAGTAATTCACAAACATGCTATTCTTCACCAATTTGATTCTTTAAATGAAAAAAAATCTCGCTTATATTGTCTACGATATACTTGAAATGCATTGATGCGAAGATCCGGCTCGAAGGACCAATGATCTGGTCCTTCCTCCATTTTAATTCCCAAATTCTAATCCAAACCTCTCTCAACAGTGCATGGACGTACTAGGAGCGCATACGGCGACAGGCGCTGAGTCGTCAGCGTTAGCGGCTGAACTGCTGTCGATCCTGGGAGGGTTGGAGCTCGAGAGTCTGATACAAGCGCATGACCAGGCGGCTGCGCTGCTCGATCCTGCGTGCTTTACGAGGGGCAAGAGGCATAAGGTAAGAATGACCTGCCTACTTATTAAGGTTCAAAATATATTTGGCCATACTAACTACTACATAAGACAATAATGTTCAGGTTTTCCATCGCATCGTTTGCTAAGACGAGCTTTTCAAAAACACTAAGAACATAATCAAACAACTAACTACTCAGAGCTGTACAAAATAATTCTTTTCTGATGAGCAATATGAGGTGTCAATCACAAGTTGGTATAACGTGTAATGGACAGCTCAATAGTACACAATGGGGAAACTTCTACAATATGTAACGTCTAAGTCTCTCTAGATAGACTCTTTCGTTTCCCATCTGTTAGATTAGAACCAGTCTTTGTAAACCAGGCACAAACTATTCAAGTTTAGTATTTGCAGGTTTGATAACCTTGCATCAGTCTTTTGGCCAACATCAAATATTTGGAACCATACTGACTTATTTATTTATTTCTATCCGAACACCATTTCATTCCTCCCAGATAAAAGTAATTTTAGTATGTTCAGGTGGTTTAATGCTTAAATCAATCTCAAGTTCTTTCCAAATTTTTATCGAAACAACTTACTGAAGAACAAAGAAAACAAACAATCTGATAAAACAAATGTATTCGGACATTCCAGACCAAGTCTGAAAAGTTCCCGTTCGTTCGAAATTGTAAAAACGTTTTGTGAGAATATTTTGTTCAAGATTATTGTTCCCAAGTTTCATTGCCGACATAGCATTGTAAACGCGATCGTTTGTGTTATCTATAGTATTTATTTTAGTAAAATTATTTCAGATTTGAAATTATTATTATGTTAAATCATTATAGAATTCTACTAGAACACTATATTGATCAGAACGTTGTTTATAAGATAGATTGTAAAAATACTCGACGCAGCATTTACAAACTTAAGAACCACGCGTTGTAGTCTGCGATAACTTTTCTCTATAAGTAATACTTTCATACTTTCAACAACGGCTAAACTTTTAAGTTTATAAAAGTACTCTTCCTTTACTGTTACGCTCCATAGCCAAACTAATCATGTTTGGCAGAGTTGCCTTAGTACTGTTAGCGTGTTAGCGCTTTCTTATCGAGTATTATTTTGATTTCGGTTGTATCTCTCTTGTATTGGTGTACAATAAACAGTTATAATTTTATTATATCTTTACTTGGCAAGTTCCACAGAATAACTGTTGATAATGTTTTAATGTTTTAATTTCCATTTCCTTTGATTTTTGTTTGGTTTGTTTAATATAAACGGCATCTGTATGTTATAAGTTGTTTGTTGTTAGTTCAATGCTAATTTGCTTTAGGCGATTAATTTTCAAAATTAATCTCAAGTTTTCACGAACTTTTATATATTGTTTCTTTTGTTTTTTCTTAGTATTAATTTTATTTTGTAGTCTATTGTGTTTGTAGCACATTTATTACGTTTATGGGCCATGCGGTGCTAACCTATATGATTTTTTTTAAACAAACCCTAGTTTTTAGTAAAGCATTATTCTATCATTTTACCAGTGTAAACAATTGTTGGTTGGCCAATAAAGAAAAAAAAAAAAAATATAATTTACTTATTCTTCATAATGTTGTTTTCCAGACTGGTAACAATTTCAATCACAAGGGCGAGAACGACAAGGCGCTGACGGCGCACTCGCCCGACGACCCCAGCGAACATATTAAAATTATCAAAATCGAGAAGACTAACGAACCACTTGGTAAGCACATTATACTATCGTAAGAACATAATGTTTTATACATAACTGAAAATAAAAGCTAATTCCAAATAATTACCAATCTAATTTACACTACCTATACTCCATAGGTTTAGGTAGTTAAAAAAGGGTAAACAAAAAAAACCACGTGTCGCAAAAGTCGCATATTAATAGGCTCTATTCTGAATCTGTTACATTAATAATAAAGCGTTCAGTGCTATCATCAATTATTTTGTCTAATTTAAACATTTTCTGTTCTTCTTTTAGCGCTGTGAACAAAGGCGTCTGATTAACCGACTTAACGTAATACCTGCCCCTTCAGTTGCCAAACTACGTCACAGTTGTACTCTTCAATTTAGCAACGCTATCTAATATGTTGGTATTTTATAAAAGGTTTGGGGAACCTGTCTTTTTGGGCTCTTTAAAATAGACAGATTACAAAATATTATGTCATTATAATAAATCTAACTAAAAAATTGTGCTGAAGCAGTTACATCTAAGAAGAGTACCTAGTTTAAGAATAAATTATAAAGTTTAACATCCTATAATAAAAGAGGAAACTATCCTGTGATCGAAAATAAATTTAATTTTGCTATAACGTATTTTTAAACAAGAAAGTGTCAACTATAAAAAAAACCTTTTTACGATTTGTTTACCTTTTTTAACTACCTAAACCTTAGAGTATAGGTACATGATTAGCGTTGAGGAGTTCAACTGAATTTGACCCAAGACGAGTCAAATAATGTAAGAAGTTTGAAGTGAAACGTCATTATAAAATTAAAATGAAAAAAAAAAATAGTTCAGATTAAAAATCCATAGAGTGTTAGTAGGTACCTACATTGAAACTTGAACGAAAAAATGAACCTAATGTGAATAGTTAAAATTAAAAATTAAAAAAATATAATGATGATTATGAATAGAATAGAATTTCACAATATATAAATACAGATATAGGTGTATAGATTAGAATAGAATATGATTTTCTGTCCACAGGTGCTACTGTAAGAAACGAGGGTGAGGCCGTGATAATCGGCAGGATAGTTAGAGGCGGCGCGGCGGAGAAGTCTGGACTATTACACGAAGGAGATGAGGTAGGTGTTACTACTATCAAAACTTGGAGGCAGACCAAGTAAAATCTATATAGACTTTTTTACATTGAAAATTAGATGATAAAATCACAAAACAGTCGGATAGTGCCTTCAGCTAATCAATGAATACGACAACGGCAAAGACAGCGTAAACGTCAGATAGGCAATCGCTCGATGTAAAATACTGGTATTCAGCTCCGTCTGGTTAGACTTGAAGATGATGATGGTCTATGCCAATAAGCCTTTTTTACCTCTACCTCTATCACCCACCAGCTCCTCGAAGTTAACGGCGTGGCAATGCGCGGCAAGTCAGTGCACGAGGTGTGCCAGGTGCTGGGCGCGCTGTCGGGCACGCTGTGCGTCGTGCTGGCGCCGCGCCGCGTGACGTCACGCGCGCCGCCCTCGCACCGCGTGCTGCACGTGCGCGCGCACTTCGACTATGATCCGGAAGATGATGTCTATATACCCTGTCGGGAGCTTGGTGAGTGGATACTTCTTCTTCTTCTGGTGGCTCAAGGTGACTGAAGGTTGGTCTACATTTCCTGATCATGACCAACCTTCAATCATTGGAGAAAGCATGAAGGATTCTTCATCCTTTGTGAGTGGGATTTACTTAGCGGCACTCGTGACTGCAATCCACTCGCAAATGTTCCTCAGTGGAAATGGGATTGTTATTTGTAGAGTTCAGTGAAATTCATGATCAGCTGAACCAAGCGTTTCTTGATATCGCTAAAGGGAGACTTTTGCAGCCTTTTGGAGTGACCCCAAGAAAAATAAAAATTCGTTAGTCAATTTTATCAGCACCCTTTAAAGTCGAGGAACGAGGTTCAAAATCCTCATCTGTTTCAAATATCAATTCATTTTTAAATCTACCTTTTATTACCATATAATTATCTTCGTATTACAGGTATAAGTTTCCAAAAAGGCGATGTCCTTCACGTGATAAGCCGCGAGGACCCGAACTGGTGGCAAGCGTTCCGTGAGGGAGAGGAAGACCAGACCCTCGCCGGACTCATACCCAGCCAGGCGTTCCAGCACCAGTGAGTATTGATACTATTAGCGTTTTTAACAACTAATATTAGAGGACCATATTTCTTTCGTTCCAATGTTATATGTACTACTCCATTTGAAATAAGATTAGACATTTGAATAAACCTTTTTTACAGTCCGTTCAAACGATTGTGACTTCTATTGCGTTGGTAGCATGAAAAATGGCAGCCGCAGTAAACAGTTGGCATTGTACCCATTTTTTTGCATATAATACCATACTTATGCCTACGGTATAGAAGTCAAAATCGGTTGAACTAACTGTAAAAAAGGTTTATTTAAATGTCTAATCTTATTTCAAATGGAGTATAGGTAAAGCAGAGGAGTTATTTTGTTACAATCATCCAAGAACCGATGTTTCAATTACCAGGTTAGGCACCGGCATACACCATAATTAAAAAAAAATGGACGACAGTGTTTTTGTAGGTATAAGAAAAACGGTACATATCCGGAGGTGCTGCTGCAGATATTCTGACGGTCATGACTTTCACAACAATAGCATAATCAGCCAATAATGTTCCCACGGCTGGGAGCCACGTAGTGGGCCATTGCAATCCACTACGCGGCCCCAGTGCGGGTTGGTAGATGTCACAGTCATGTCTTCGAATTTTTGTTTTTAAGACATACCGGTTTCCTCACCGTGTTTTCCTTTACCGGTTTGAGAGCAGTGGTGATAAAATAATTTAGGTAGGTACCTACGCAAAGTAATGCGCCTGCCAGGTTCGAACCCATAAATGACCTACAACTTGTCAGTCGAGTCGCGGCCGTTACTACTCGGTCACCATTGCAGTCTCAACACTAGCAATTTCCTTATTTACAAATATTAATTAAACTATATTTCTCCCACTCCTTCCAGGCGAGAATCAATGAAGCTAACCCTAGCTGGTGAGGTAGCAGCCAGAGACAAGCCCCGCAAGGGAGGCACCCTACTCTGTGCGAAGAAACCGCCGCGAAAGAAGAAAGGAAAGAAAGCCACGAGTGAAGCTGGGTACCCGCTGTACTCTACGTCTGGCGGGGATGGTGAGTTACTCAACATCATTATACTAAGAGGCCAGCAATATAGAGCAACATATCACGTGTTATATTTTTAGGAATCAAGAACACAATCATAAAAAAATACGCTTGATAAAAATCTATGGTTTCGAGATATTTGTGTTTTAGTGTGGACAGACTTAAATAAAATCGTTACATAATGGTAGTTTCTTGGGTGTAAGCGGTCGTATCCCACTTTTTGACGATGGGTACCAAAATATCTAAAAATTTGAGGCACCCGTAATTTAATTTTTTCATTATTTTAAAATTAAAAATGGTGGAAATTATTTCCAATTATAATAATTATTTCCAATTATATAATTATACCTTTAATTAGAGACCAAATTAGTAAATTCAACCCGCCAAATTATCCCACAAAATAGCATTATAAGTGAGATTAGTGAGATTAAACCTTCCAGAATACGAGCAAGAGGAGATCCTGACGTATGAAGAGGTTGCGCTATACTACCCTCGGGCGTCACACAAGCGGCCCATCGTCCTCATTGGTCCTCCCAACATCGGCCGTCACGAGCTGAGACAGAGATTAATGGAAGACAGCTCGAGATTCGCTGCTGCTGTGCCACGTAAGTTATAATAGACTCAATTTGTTATACCTACTCGTCTTTCATGTCTTAATTATTTCCAACAAAGGGCTTGCCCGCTCAACAGATAAAAATATTGTTCTCTATTTAACGAAAATCAAGGTACATATTGCAATTTATTTACCATCATAAATAATTTATTATAACAGTCTCGTTAATTTTACAGACACGTCACGTCCTCGCAAGGACCACGAGGTTCCCGGCCAGGACTACCACTTTATATCGCGCACGCAATTCGAGGCAGACATACTAAACAGAAAGTTTGTCGAACACGGAGAGTACGAGAAAGCTTATTACGGTAAGCATACCTATTATAAAACAACAAACAAAATGTCATTTGTGAAACCAAAATAAAAATGGATAGGTAAAGCAATTCAGAAAATAATATTTATTTTATCCACCATCCAGGTACATCGCTAGAAGCGATACGTGAAGTAGTGAACTCAGGGAAGATCTGCGTGCTGAACCTACACCCTCAGTCGCTGAAGATCCTCCGCAACTCCGACCTGAAGCCTTACACCGTGTTCGTCGCACCACCCAGCTTGGAGAAACTCAGGCAAAAGAAGATCAGAAATGGAGAGGCTTTCAAGGTAATGTGCCTTGAAAATTAGCTTGCCATGGCATTTGTAGCATCTTAGTTTTATGGCTTTTATCAAATCCTCGTTGAGTGATAATAAAAAATAAAATATTACAATACCGATTCTCTGTTAGGATCTACAACTTCAAATCAATTTATATTGGTAAAATGCGGTTCCTAATATAATGAAACGGTTACGTGTATGTGGATGATGTCATATTATATTTAGAATGAATTCAGAGTTCAGTTTTTTTTTTAATATTGAATATTTTGTAGGTACTAATTTATGACTAATATTATTTTCAGGAGGAAGAGTTAAAAGAAATAATCGCAACTGCACGAGATATGGAACTGCGATGGGGCCACTTGTTCGACATGATTATCATAAATAACGATACCCAACGTGCCTACCAGCAACTGTTGAACGAGATCAACAGCTTGGAGCGAGAGCCGCAATGGGTGCCGGCGCACTGGCTCAAGCACACCTAGCGACACACGCGCGTTGCGCGACACGCAACCGCCCGACCGACGGCCGCGCCGCGCTCCCGCGACACTCGCCAGCGAACCGTCAGCGTCATACACGTCGCCAGGGACTTCAGTATGACCAAACTGATCTTGATGTTCGATATCATCACGCAAATGGTTTTACATTTGCTTTTCTACTTCCTAAACGTTTGCGACGTCAAAAAGAAATTTAAAAAGATGGATATGAGAGTACTCGGTAGCGATAGAGAGGCATGTAGAGAGACGGATACGTTCTCAGGTCGTAACGATGTAGATGAAAATATAGAATTTAGAAATGTGTTCCCAAAATCTTGTTTAGTTGAAATTGAATATTTAAATCAAAGCGAGAATACGAGATCTTTTACGTTAGTGTAACTCGATTGTGCTTTCGAGTCGATTTTTACAGAACGAATGTACTATTATAATTGTTTCCAACATCACTTTAGTTATGGATTTATTTCAAAAATATTATAAGTGTTACAAGTGAGGTGCGATTTACTTATGAAGATGAGTGTAGAGGTGGTGTTATGAAATCAAAATGAGAGAAATAAAATAATATTTATTAATTAAAGTCGATATACCACGAAATTCATACGTTTTTATCAGTATAATTGATGGACTCTTCATTTTGAAATAAATAATATTGGCAATAAAATCACTGGAATCGTCTGGTTTTAAGTTAAGTTTTGTGCATTATTATACAATAAAAGAGTGAGTTTATCATATAAATCCATAGCGAGATTATTTTAAATTTTTAACAAAATATACTGCCTTATTCGTGGATGTTATGTCATTTTAAACTTCTAAGTAATTTGTTTGTTAAAATTAGAAACGAAGGAAGGTTAGTGTTAACTTTGTTTCTTATTTTAATAATATTTAGAAATAGTTATTATAATAAATTACCCCGAGAGTCAGTCATTAAATCCTTCGGTAGTTTAGACATTTATATATAAAAATTCGAGATAATATTTTCAACGTTTTGTCCTGACTGACTCGGCATCGCACGCCCCAAACTTTTGAACCTAAAAAATATGAGTGTATTTAAGCGCCAATAAAATATAAACTAAATACCCCTCTTTGAATAAAGGCATCTTGATTATTATATTTATTGCTTGATATTATAATTTATACGAGGCCATGGATTAATGTACATGGAATTTTTTTTTCTTGTATTTAAATAAATACCTGCATAATTGCCTCTACATTGGCAACAAAATATAATTTCCAGTTAAAAACCTTTTGGTTTCAATAATTTAATAACGTAATATAATTTTGCAAATATACTGCTGAACTAAAAAACTATATACATTCCAAAGTAATTATAGAATACATTCCTTTCGTAGTATTAATAATATTTATAAAAGAATATTATGCAATTGTGAAGACTGTCCAATGCTATAAACAACCATTATTTTTCTTTGCTGTCCTGCATTATTTTGAACTTAATTCCAATTATAAAACTACGTCGTCAAAGATGTTTGTGATTATACAATTAATAAAAATATTTCGCATGTATTGCCAGTCCGATAAATATATTAAGCATGTTAAAAATATTAAGATTGTTAAAAATTCTAAACTATTACACCAACAATAATGCAGTGGAATTTATAGTTTGCGATGAATAAAATAGATAGTTAATAAATACGATGATAAAACAATAAAATATTTCTCTAAAATGCCAAATTTATACGGTACGTAGATATAAAAAAATAGGATTTTTTGAAAAATTTCTCCTGTAGTCTTCTTGTGGATTTCTCTATAAAGAAATGACTCGGTGGTAGGACGTTAATAGTTACAATAAAACCGATTAAAATTAACACTGCTATTATAGTGAGTAGAAAAGCAATATTTTATATCCGTATAATCAATTTACCTACTGTACAACGACATATCTGTTTTTTATAGTATACCTATTTCAATTAATATTTTCGGCCAATAAATTATTCTTTTTGGCAAATTTACCCATTTATCGTATAACTACCTATAGAAAATAATATAAGAATGAATATTCGCGAACTGGGTGTGTTATACAGCTACTGCGTCTACATGGTTCCGTTAGTGTAACCAGAAAATATTAATAATTTACATCTTTATGCAAATATTTATTACAAAATTATTTTCAAATAGACTAAAGCCGCGGAACCTTATTTCATATTATGTCGGAGTAAATAAGTTACAAGTTCGATTCAAACTGTACAAGACAATAATAACATAGGATAATATTCGAGGATGAAGTGATTCTACCGGCGATACTGGAAATAACCCTATACAAAAATAAATAAAAAATTATAGATTTATTTACAGTATCCTAAATTCGCAGCTGATATTATACTAGGAACAAAGTTTGAAAGACATGATTTAGAGTTATTAGTATTAATATTATCTGGTTACGAATAAACACTGCGATATAGTTCATTGCAATACAAATTAACGTACGCCAACAATATTCTAAATGTCCTGATTAAATAATTCCGTTAATATTTGTATATCTATGTAGATAGACATGTGCATCCAAATAATTTAGTGCCAAATATATAAGGCCACGATGAACTGTGGATTTAATATTCATTTTTAACGTAATCACAATTTTTAAATATGTTATTTTATGTGTATGTTGTAGGTATTCATCATTACCACTAATGTCATGTTATGTGTATTGATTTTGAGACATTTTGTCATATATTTTTTTTCAAATCAATTGAGAAATTGCATTAGTTGTGTAAGTTATTTCGTATTTGAATAAAATATAAATCAGTTGTAACCTGTGGAGGTGCTAAAACTTGTAAACTATAATTTGTTTTTCTTTTTTCATAATTCTGTGTGTTTTAAGTTATTATTAAACTATTATGAGCAAGAATAATGTTTGGAGTGTACTTAGGTATTTCAATTTTCATCAAAGAACAATTTTCTATATATTTTTCATGCTCATAATATGAAATTGTGGATTTGTCGAACTTCACAGTATTGATATTATCTTATTTATAAATAGCCATGTATATAATTTATTAACAATCGAGGAAATGATAAAGATATAAATAAATAACATGTTAATAGTGATCAATTTATTGTAAATAATAGAATACCTATTAAATTTAATATCAGATAAAAATGTTTGTTTTATTTTGCCATTATGTTACATAATAACAAAATGTATGAAACAGTGCACAATTTAGTGACACTGACTCTAGCAGGACCACCATCAGGGATTTTAATTTTTGATTACACAAAAAAATATTCGCTAATTAGTCGAAATTTGTCGCCAAATATCAGAATTTGTCGGTCACTGGTTCAAAAGATATAAGGGTTTATAGGTGGCTGATCTGGAGAGTCTCCCCAGCAGGGCCACATTTAAATCGCAAAAACTAGGGCACCTAGCGAAGATCTGTTTTCTCCCAAATTTAGTCGCTAATTAGTCGGAATCAGTCGCCAAGTCACAGATTTATTCGGGTCTAGAAGTCTAGAAGATAATTATAATGAATTCAATACGATATCATAGTCCAAGAGCTAGATCGCAGAGTTTACGCGTAAACTCTTCGATCTAGCTCTTGGACTAAACCTTAAAAATTGAACTCATTATATCTCATCTGTTTTTTAAAATAATGACCCGAGCGTGACGGTTCAGAAAGTGCGCAAAGTGTGCCTAAAGAAATTCCACTTTAAAGTTCAAGTCCAGCATTGTTATTCTGTAACCATCTCACCGTGAAAACTTAGGTGAAGTGAGCTTGCAGTAAACTGTCACTGCCTTAGCATCACTGTTGAGTGAAAAATTATCGCCATGCATGGTTTGAATCAACAACCACGGCAATAATAATAAAATAATTGAATTTTATCGACTATTAGCAATAGCACTGTTCTATTCTATTCTATTTTTATCTATGGCAATGGTGCCGATGTCGACAATTCTGCCAATGTCAGATGTGCAATGAGAAAAAGTGCGAAGGAGGGAAAAACACAAAAAAATGATATTAATTTAAAAAGAAAATAAGAAAAAAAAAAAAAAAAAAATTAAGAATTGTTCGGTACTACTACTTGAATGTACTGTGAAACTTGTTGCCACGTATTAGTACACTGAAACAAACAGATAAAATATATATTGTTAATAATATTAAATAATTATATATTTAAATGTTCACAAACTACACAAGACATCATAATTTGATGTCGTTGCTACGGATAAAAAACATCAAAGCCTGAAAGAGCTTTCGGGAAGAATGTGTTAGTAGGGATGGAAAGTTAGTTGGGACAGGGATCTTTAATTTGGGGAGATGGTTATACAAGTCATGGGCTGGGTTGTTATTGGAGCAATTAAAAAAGATGTGTTCCAAAGTACCTTCATCCAACCCACATTCACAGAGCGATGTATCTCTGACCCGGATTTTGTGAAGGAAAACCGGAGAACAACAATGGCCTATACGAAGACGGCAGAGAATGGATATTATTTTCTTGGATGTTTTTTTAAATGGATAGAACCAAGGCTTAGGAGTAACTTTAGGCTGAATAGCGTGATAAAAGGCCCCTTTCCGTTTACTTGTATTTTGCCACTGTACCTGCCATGAGGTTAGCAAGCTTTTTTTGGGAAGGCTCAGCAAGTCGTAGCCCTGACATTGGAAGTGTTTAAGTTCGACGTCCTGGGAAATAGCACTGTTGTACTGTCGCCAGCACAGCTGTCAAATTTCTTTAGTAGATTTTAAACTTTATCGTTAAAGCATTAGGTTTTAGGTTGATTGGGAAAGTTTGACAGTTTCGGGTAGCTTGATGTGCTGGCGTCTGTACCGCACATCAGTGATGTGATAAAACTTACGAAAATAACTCTTACCTCTACGACATTGAGCCACTATCAGAGTCAAATTGTTGCCACTGCACTGATGTGATGTGGAGTTGACTATACCAATGTTTTGAAAATAAAATACTCCACTTTATGTATCATCATTCTCCTGCCCTAATTCTAATTTATTTGGGGTCGGCTCCAATACTCCACATACGTATATTTGAATCCGCCCCCCTAAATCGACCCATGCAATCTTAAAATTATAGTGGTTACATTTTAGTAATTTATGTCATCTCTACGCTGGCAACCCAAAATTTGACGTTGATACATTTGGACTTTCTGACAATAATATTAGCTTTGACAAGTGACAACTGACGTTCCACTTTCTAAAGGGAGCGAAAATCAACAAACTGTAAATTATTCCTCTCAACAGTTTAAAACTTCACCAAATCATTGGATCTCAGCTAAAATGCCGTCCATGAAAGTGGAGGGTGACAGTGATGGGGATGGGGAGATGTCTGGGGGTGATACCGAGCGTTCCAATGGGTCCTCGAGAGGGCCAGATAGGGATTCGAGTGCTGAAGAAGCTGATGAGCCAGATTCTGATGACTCCTCGGAGATGGACGAGAGCGAGTGCGAGAGGCGACGGAACGAGTGCCTCGATAACTTAGGTTAGTACCTCTAGAGTCCCCTTGTTTTCTTTTGAGGTTATGTTTACAAAACATAAATGTTTTTGGCGGAATTGTTCATAATTGTTTATTTTTATTCGCTATCTGGTTTAAAAGGAATTTTGTTGAATGTTATAGCTGCTTATATGCTAAGAATTACAGTATTAATTAATATTTTTTGACTTGAGGTGATGGGTTGGCATTCTGGCCAGTTAGAGCTTGAGGTGATGGGTTGGCATTCTGGCCAGTTAGAGCTTTTTTGTCTTTTGACCCAGACTTTTGTTAGCACTAAAAGAAGTATTCCTAAAATATCTCTTAGAATGTATTGTCTTTGCATATCATTGTAGAACTGCCAATCGCCAATATTCATGATACTTAAACCAATATTGTTTGTTTTTGTTATTTTCAAAGAAGATTAAAAGTTTTAAACATTTTGTCACTTTTTTCTCCTTCAAAATAATCTTGATACTGTTCAGAACTAGTGTACTAGCACCCGTATTGTATTATTGTAGGTACATTGTTTAATTTCATAACGCTAATATACACCTATATTTCAGACAACTTTATTGCATTTTTTATTCACTTTGTAATAGGGGCGGAGTTGTTATTGCTCATCTTAGTCATTGCTGCTTACTACACATTCAGAAAGAGTCTTCTCAATAATGCATCCTTTTTTTGCACTTACCTTCTTCATTGCATGTCACTCTCTGTCTTCTTGGTTGATGGGTACAAACCATATCCCATAATCTAATTATCTATTTGTCAAAATGGCACTGTGTGGGATATCAGTTGAGATATCTCTCAAATGATATCCCACACAGTGCCATTTGACATCAGTTATTATAGAACACTTCTCTCTTCAGTCCTTATAATAACAACCATAGCCACAACCATTATCAATATTACTGCTCTAATAAATGTCTTACTATCAATTCAATGAAATAATCATAATTAATTTATTATAAGTAACAAAAACTTAATCTATGAAGTACAAATTTATTGAGGTGTTTGATGGTTGTACACTAGCACATTGTGTAACGGATGATAAACCAGCTCCCAAACTAAGGCCCGTAAGACAGAACCTCACTCAAAACTCAAGCATTACTTAAAAACACACATACATTAATAACAACATAATTTAATAATAATGAAAATACTTCTACTTAATAATTTCATAATAATTACCTAGATTATTCTTATTCAATACATCAAATAAAATTAACTAATATACTGTACCTATTTACAATAATCTAATAATATATTACTTACCTACATAATGAAACATCAAATCTATATCTATACTAATATTATAAAGCTGAAGAGATTGTTTGTTTGTTTGTTTGAACGCGCTAATCTCAGGAACTACTGGTTGGAATTGAAAAATTCTTTTTGTGTTGGATAGTCCATTTATCGAGGAAGGCTATAGGCTATATAACATCACGCTACGACTAATAGGAACGGAGCATAAATGAAAAATGTTGCAAAATCGGGAAAAATTATTCCTTTTTGAGAGCTTCTGTTGCGTGTGCTGCGTAACCGGTTTAAGTTACGCAAATATCATGTATGATGGAATTGTTCCTCTTTAAAAGTTAAAAAAAAAAGTCCGCGACAGCATATGTCTATCTTTTAAGATTGACTCATTATAACCATTTTTATAGTAATCAAATTTGTTCGAAACTAATGCATTATTTGCGAAGGAGTTTTATCAACATAATATCAATTCTTATTCAAATAAATAGTTTTAACATCAAGGGTATTTATGTAGCAGCAAAATACTTTTTAATTCATTCGAATCGGACATTTAATTTCGAAGTAATCATGAATATAAAAATGCAATTCGCGAGGATGGGCACACGGGTAGACCATGAACTGGAATAGGACATAGGATACGTTCTATCCCTATCGACGGGATCGAGACCTACGCGGGTAAAACCGCGAGGCACAGCTAGTTTATAATAATATTACATTTCAGTTTAGCCCTCTTCCTCTCTCCTAACTTTGCTGTGCCCAACAGGGTCCATATGATCTTTTACTTATTATATCATCTATGTAACATATGGAATGCAATAAAAAATTGAGTATTGAGTATTGAAAACTCATTTAAAGCTCTTTGGTTGAAACTAATTTTAAGTAATGCTTGAGTCTTGAGTGAGGTTCTGTAATAGGGCCTAAGCCAAGCTCGTATTTTGGGAGGGAGTCGTTCTTAAGATGCGGGATTTACATAGACACAACCTTGTAGTCTAGGAAGTTACTTCCAACACTTAACAGTAAATAAATTAAAATTTTGAAACATACATTGAGAAATAAATGATATTACATATCTACATTATCTAGAACTAGAAAAAAAAACGCCAAATAAATATTTCTACTACTATCTAAGAATTCAGGCTTATTGATTTGCCTTTATTACAGTAAAGTCTTATAGCATAATCTTAATATTTTAGTACAATTAAATAATTTTTTACTGAAAACTTTGCAAATATTTCCAGCTAACCTGGAGCGTCAGTTCTCGGTCCTACGTGAACAGCTGTACTGCGAGAGAGTGAAGCAGGTGGACCACCAGCTAGCTGAAGTACGCGGAGGACGCTCCCAGGAGTACCTTGGACCTCTGCGGAGATTGCAGGAGAATATGAGGATTCGGTAAACAATGAGAATAAGTTACACAGTCACAAGCGTAAATAACTTACCTTAGCGATTTTCTCATAATTAAAAATAATTGCAACTTTGAGAAAAGATCTATTTCATAATAGAATAGTTTCGAAAATACTATGTTCATAACATCAAGAGAAAATTGCTTTGAAATCTTGTGTGTAAGTGTAACATATAAAATGCTTGTGACTGTACTTTTGCAGCACTATATCAATTTGTCCGCACAGTGATAAGTTATCACTATTCTGACAAATTATATCAATAACAAAAGGTATCATCAATGCCTTGTTTTTTGGAATTGCTATTTGTTTTGCTCTTGAAAATGATAGCTGTTTATAATTGAAAAAATAAATGCTTGGATCCTACAATGCTAAAATGAATAGTGTGTGGAGTGACAACTGAATCCAACTAGAAAATATTTGCAGTAAAATTATCTGAAAGTACAAGCTTTATTTTTATTTATCATCAAAATATGTAAGAAGTAAGGCAAAATATTACTAACCCAACAGTTTGTCAAAAAATACTTACAAGTTATACCAACTAGACAATATTATTGTCAAAGACGTATCTTCATCCTAAAAGATAGATCGCAATTTAATTAGTTAACTGTTAAAGAAACTATTCAGTCAGAAAGAGAGAAAACTATTTTGACTACACTTTTCACTTTTTCTATTTGGGAGTTATTACTAATATATTTTTTCTTGTACCAGGATCGAGGTAGCGGGCATACTGAAGCAGATGCGTATCGAGAACATAAAGCACAAGTACGAGGCAGAGGAGCAAGCAGCACACCAGCATTTTAAGGTAAGATTAGCTTAGTTAAAACAATAAAATCGTCTTTGCTACGAAAATAGACAAAAAACTTTATGGAAATTGAGTGATTTTCCGGTTTTCGAGCTTTAAAGACCCTGTAAAAGCAATAATGGGCCCTTTAAGTTGATGAATAAGTAGAAAATAAGTTAATTCAACAAGAAATATTTTAAGAAAAGCTTTTAGTGTCATGTTCTTCTAAAGTTGTATCAAAATCATACTAGATGGCGCTGTTCTCAATAAGCAGCACACATCTGTTTGCATGTGTTATCAAATTGTACCACTAGATGGCGTTAGCAGTTCTGAATTTCAGCAGCGGCGACGTGAAATGCATTCGTATAACTTTTTACGACATGGAGGGGTTGTTAAATTCCTCGTCTTCCTTTACATATTTTTAACAACTTGAAGTTAAAATCGTGTTTCTTTAAAACTCATTTCGTTATCAATTAACTTTTTAGTTACAATGAGTTTAATCGATAATTTTAATGTGACATTATGTCACACTTTACAGACTTGTTTGTTATTGTTCTAATTAGACTATCAATACGAATATTCTTCATTCAGATAGCAAATGCGATTATATTTGATAAAATAGCAGTATGACTAGCATAGTATGGCAACTCTATGGATGACGTAGGTCCCCCGTAAAAGACTTCAACGCAACACGCGCGCTGTTCAGCCATTGTTTTTCTACTTTTATCGAATTTTTATATTTATGTTGAACAAAGAAAATGAAATGTATTTAGTACCTAGCTAAGTAGGTAAGCAGGATCATGAGTTTTTGGTCGCCAACAATATTGATTTTTAATGTCGCTCTAAAAAAACGATTAAGGTAGGTACTTCAGATAATATTTAAAATACATTCTAAAATCATGTTTGCTACACCCACTGGTTACCTACCTACTGTAGGAAAATAAGCTTTAGTAGGAGGAAAACATTCAAAACACATGTTTTTACGTAGTGAGTCGTGTATTAAACGAACCGAAAACCGTCGAAATATTTTGATAACTATCTTAAAATGGATAGTTTTATCATTTTGTATAATATGTAACAATTTTAAACATTATTTGAGTAGATAATAAGTAATATAATATTCCTTTTGCTTCATTCCGATGGCATTTTAAGTACTCAATTTCAGCATTTCCAGAAAAAATAAACTGCATTTTCAGCATATTTTACAATAATTTCGGAAAACTTTTTAACATGAGTGTTCGTCCATAATATGATTATTATTTCTTATAAGGCTGTAATACAAAAATACGTATTAAGATTACAATATAACATCGAAATTGGTCACACGGTTACTGATTTGCCTATTTTACGGCACTTTCTAAGATAATGCATGACACATATCAGCACGACGGAAGAATAGACAAAATGACAGATGAACAATCACAAGCTGTCATTTTGTCTATTCTTCCGTCGACGAAACCCTTTTCTGCGGCGGTCATGCTACGCGTGCTGGTACCCACTTTATCCAAGAACAAAAAATGCAATCTTGCTCAAACTCACCGGTATAAAAGGTCCTATGGGGTGTGAAATAATACGCCTATTCATTCGAAATGTCCACGTCCAGGGACCAGACATGTAGGCGTAAAATACTAAAGAATCGACGTGACGCCGTAGCATTACGTAGCACTTAGCTCGGACATAATAGAAGGCCAGATAAGAATAGGCAAATCCTCATACAATGCTACGTTGTCAGGCCAGAGGTCACAACGCATTTGTATAATATATTAAAGTCGCTAGATAGTTTCAGTGAAATTCTGTTTGATAAAATCGTGTATACTTAATAAACAGGATGCAACATTTGCATAATGCATAATCAGCCTATAATGTTCCCACTGCTGGGACACAGGCCTCCACTCTGTGAGAGGGAGTCGGCCGTAATCCACCACGCGGGTCCAGTGCGGGTTGGTAGATGTCACATGTCTTCGATTTTTTGGTTCTAGGACATGCCGGTTTCCTCACGATGTTTTCCTTCACCGTTTTGAGAGCAATGGTGATGAAAACAATTGAAAAGAGGGAAAATCCAGCCCATTCGCTTATTCTCAACAAACTGCGACCGAAATTCAGACAGACGTTTTCTGTTTAACTAATGGCTAGATTACACAGTGCGAGCTAGCGTGCGAGTCGGCCTACGGAATAAGCACAGCTCGCACTGTGTGGACGTATCATACGAGTTACTCGCATTTGCGAGTTGGACATAAGCTCGCAGCCGAGTAACTTCAACATTTTTTATTTCACTCGCTTGCTCGCTTTCACCATAACTCACATGGCAGCGATTTTTCTTAAATTAAATCTCGTTACGATCCCAGCACACAACTCACAAGAGACTAGGCAGTTACTGTCATAATTAAAACAGCCAAGGCAAGCTACTGACATGCGAGTACACAGTGCGAACAGCTGTCTACTGTCTAGCCAGCAGCTCGCACTGTGTAAACCAGCCATAAGTCGGAGTTTATCTGCTAAGCAATTTTCAGGATTTGCTTCTTCTACCACCAAGGACGAAGTTTCGGACTTGTAAAATTAAACTTATCCTTATCCTAACTAATATTATAAATGCGAAAGTGAGTTTCTTTGTTACGCTTTCACACTAAGAAGGCTGAACGGATTTAGATGAAATTTGGCACATGGGTAGACCATGACCTGGAATAGGACATAGAATAATTTTTATTTCTGTAGTAAGTTGCATGCTTATAAGACGGTATTCTGTGCAAAAACTTTGTCCACAATTTATGAGCAGTACCTAACCTACCAAAAAGTACTAGGCTGGCATGAATTCGGGATAGTATTTCAATTATAAGTAAGTAGTAGGTACCTATGCTTCTAATCTCTTCAACTTTTTATCCCGATTTCCCACTGGATCGAGACTTACGTGGGTGAGCTAGAGTATCACTAAAACCTTTGCTACTAGGAATATCATTCTTCTATAACATGGATGCTTTGTCAAACACAAAAGCGAAAATTCTGTATTTTTGTACCTTCCTACATTTCTACCCACACCTTCAGGTACAGTCAGGCTAAGTGAATCATGACCCACTTTGACGATAAATCGTTTGAAACCTTCAAAACAACAAAGATGGCAGATGACAAATTCGTTACTAAGGAAATGTATATTTACGCGAATGTCGACCTAATTGTATTTGAATGTCTGTAAGAAAATAAGCTTATGGTGGGTCAGAATTCAATTTTTTCGACTGTACCTTATATTATCACATTTTCTCGGTACATATAATAAGCCTCACAGGAGAACTTACATATGTTCTATTGTTAGCGAGACTATAGAAAGAAGCCTTACAGTGCTTACAGTAATAAAATCAATAACACGACCTACTCTTGTTCCACGAAATGCGAAGGTTTTATTTTGTGTAACCTTTTTATATGCCCTACTTAAACAAGAAAGATGTAGTATGGAATATAGTATTTATTCTATACTAGCCGAGGCCCGCGGCTTCGCCCGCGTTGATGTCGGTTATTATACAAGGTGGAGACGACAATGCAACAAAAATTAAAACTCCGTATATCTAATGACGATCTTGGTTTACCTACAAAAAATTAATCAAATATATCCAATAGTTTAGTTACGATAGCTAGTCAAAGATCGGCAAACCCCATAGTCGGTCCATCACTACTATTTAGTTTGTTTGAAAAAATGACTTTTTTAATTTCGATGTTAGGATTTATTTGATAATTCCTAAATTCTCTTATGCATTAGCATTGCCAGTGTTTTCATTTATTGTTGTATTGTCGTCTCCACATTGTATACTAAAACCTTCTTCGAGAACCACTCCATCCATTGGTGAAAACAGCGTGAAAATCGGTGCAGTAGTTTTTGAGTTTATTGCGAACAGGGAGCCAAGTCTACTAATTTACAAACGTGTCAGTGGTCTCGCAATGATGAGTTTTTGACAGATTTTGTATGGCATATCTGTCAAAAACTGATCATTGTGAGACCACTGACACGTTTGTAAATTAGTAGACGTGGCCCCCTGGACGACAGACAGACGCGGCGGAGGACTGTGTTTTATAATATGTAAGGATGGTTAATAACTTGAGAGAGGTGAGCTCGTGGTTGTGGCTAAGTAATATCACGGGTCGGCACGAGTCGATCCATCAGGCTAACCTACGCTTGCCGTTGGTCCGTGGATGGGCGACCATCTTTACATACCGAGACTCACCCGTGACTCGAAAAGCACATTAAGCCGTTGGTCCGAAGTGATCAGGTGCCATTCGGACAATTGCTAAAAGTGGAATACCTCGTAATAATTATATAGGACTGCGATCATTATTGCTTTTGCCAAGTATGTCGTTGCTGTCTACGAGATTCTAAAATACGGCAGTGATCTTTGATTTAAAATACTTTTTGAACCCAACACATAACACCTTTAACATAAATCAATAAATTACGTATAATATTTTCAAGTATAAAGTTGTTGTTAAGAATGATTTATTCATCGTCTTTACTTTGAAGCTTGTTTGTTTGAATCGTATCTAACATTTTCCATTTGGTAAATGAGACTAAAGTCCAGTGAGTACTGAATTGTAGCCGTGTTTTCTGATTCAGCACAGTAAGGTAGATACATAGTAGTGATGCCGAAGACAGTTTCATGTGGTATCAATATAGGTATATATTTTATTTATATTGTATCCTAGTTCTTTAGAAAAGCTAACCTATTTTTTATCTACTAGCTGTTGCTCGCGACTTTGTCTGTGATCCATGATAAAAACCTATGTCCTTCTCCAGGTCATGGTCTACCGATGTTCCAAATTTAATCCATATCCGTTCAGCCGTTTTAGCGTAAAAGCGTTATAAACAAACAAAGTCACTTTTGCATTGCTAATACTTACATAAGTTAGGACTCTATATTTTCAGTTCTACCTACGATAGCTTTCTTCACCCTATCATGCATTTATTGAAACCCACATCCACTCTCGGGAGAAATAAAGTTACTGAGTTACGAAAACGTCAGTCGATAACAAGTGATTAAGATGTCGGAAAGAACACTCGCAGTCTCGCCCTCTAAGGCCGGGAATCCACCAAAGCAGAGATGTGTGCGGTGTGCTGTGTGCTGTGCGAGAAGAGATGTTTTTCAGCTCGGGGGACTCCACCAAAGCGGAGATGTGTGCGGTGTGCTGTGTGCTGTGCGAGAAGAGATGTTTTTCAGCTCTGGTGCGAGGCGTTGAGTGCTCAGTACGCATTCAAGATGGCCGGCCGGCACGCGCGCGGGGCTCTGCGGGTTGCTGGCGGGCGAGAGGGGGAAGGGTGACATCATCGCTCACTGCACGCCGCTCACATCTCTCGTCTCCACTGCGCGTCGTCCGCGCACAGCTCACATCTCCGCTTCCATCGCGCCATACAAATATTACACATCTCCGCACAGCGATCTCCAATGAAGCTGAGCGGAGAGATGTGTCAATAACACAATTCTATTGGTTGTTTAAAAAACATCTCTCCGCTCGTCTCGTCTTCGCTTTGGTGGATTCCCGGCCTAAGGCGGTATATGGGCATTATAAAAGTAGCTACATACGTTTATTGATCTGCTTTGACTACTATTTCTTGGTTTTACTTACGAATGTTGAATAAACGGTTTTTTGTATCTTTATTTCATACGTTTATTGATCTGCTTCTTTTGAGGAGCTCGTGGCTAAGTAATAACAGCCGCACGGGTCGATCAATCAGGTTAAGCTACGCTTGCCGGGGTTGGTATGTGGATGGGTGACCATGACCATCTTTACATAGCGAGACTCATCCATGTCTCGGAAAGCACGTTAAGCCGTTGGCTGTCATTTGTAGATCTTTGACAGTCGTTACGGGTCGTCAGAAGCCCGAAAGTCTGAGAACCATTCTACCAAGGGTATCTGTTATCCAGGAACTGGGTTGTGGAGGTCAGATAGGCAGTCGCTCCATGTAAAATACTGGTATTCATTCGGTTAGACTGGAAGCCGACCCTTCTTTACCTGTGTTAACAAATAAAAGTGATTTGATTTGATTTGATTTTATTTGACCCCAACATTGTTGGCAACAGGCTAGGCAGATGATGATGATATTGATCTGCTTTGACTACCAGTTCTTGTTTTTACTAACAAATGTTGAATAAAAGGTTTTTTGTAGCTTTATGCTGACAATAGACGAGTTTGAAAATTAGTCAGAGGGCCTAGACAAGTGACAATTGCCTCGAAAGCGTTTCGTATTTCTACAGCGACTTTCAACAAGATTGACATAAGCTTTTCGATAGCTTATGTCAGTCCCATACATTTTTGCCTTTTCCATCATCGTTATCGCTGATAGAATGTCACTTTGTCTAGGGCCTCTGGTCTGTTTCATCCTTTGGTCATCAAAGCACAAGTGCGGCAAAGTCGTATTTGGTTTTCTATTAGAGTTTTCTCTCCAGCAGCCCGTAGACTGAATGTGTGCTCGGTTGATTGGAAATGAAAACAAAACTGATGAGATATGCTTGTGCGAAAATCGTCTAGAATAAGCATAATGAGCCTATAATGGAACATGGACATATGGAATGCAATAAAAAATTGAGTATTGAGTAATATTCCCACTGCTAGGACACAGGTCTCCTGTCTCCGAGACCCAGTGTAGGTCGGTGGATGTCACATGTCTTCGAAGTTTTGGTTCAAGGACATGCCGGTTTCCTCACGATGTTTTCCTTCACCGTTTTGAAAGCAGTGATGATGAAATTATTTACACAAAGTAAAGCGCCTGGCTGGGTTCGAACCCACGACCTACAACTCGTTAGTCGGGGCAACCTCAGCTCTCAAAAACCTCTGCCTATGCGTAAAGAGCGTTCGGACTTTACGTAATGTTTAAAAACTTTCACGCTCGGCATATACCTACCCGTCTTCTATACATACATATTATAAACTAGCTTCCGCCCGCGGCTTCGCACGCGTGGTATGTCGATAAAAAGTAGCCTATGTCCTTCCCCGGGATGCCATCTATCTCCTTGCCAAATTTTATCGAAATCCGTTCAGTGGTTTAGGTGTGAAAAGGTAACATACAGACAGACAGACAGAGTTACTTTCGAATTTATAATATTAGTATGGATTAAAGTCGCTATTCTTGTTGGTCTGTATGTCCACTTTGTACTTCTCATCGTTTAGAGAATTTATTCCGGAAGGTTTATGAGTAAAATACGTTCATCATTAAAGTTACATACAGTGTGTTAGGGTAAACACCGTTATCCTTGCAACCAGTGGTTTGGTTTCATTTATAGAACGTAAAATCAATGGATTTTTTTTTGACTACATTTTACCACAAGAGATGCAAGTTCGTTGCCCTATGCGCTAGGGCAACGAACTTGCGTCACAACACGGGGGTGCTGGATGTGACCTGACCGGCCGCGAGCGCGTCACCTCCCTCAGTCAGTCAGCTGTTTCGCTAGCGAGCACGGTGTCGGATAGAAACTTTTTAAAATCTTTTAATGAAAATAACTTTTTATTGTTGTTGTGTTCGGTTATTTATTTTTATATTTAAGTCAACTACCCATGGTTTGAATGACAAGAGTATTTACCCTTACAGCCTGTATAACTAAGAAATCTCGGTGTTTTATCAAGTCGTAAAAGTCGTGCGAAGCAGATGCGGGTCGCTGTAGGAGTATAAAATAGTATTACAGGCTTTTTACTTTACTGACATAGAAACGACAAGGATAGATCGTGTTTACATTATAATATACTGTGACAAGTTTCATGGAAGGGTACGACGTATGAGGATGTAGGTCAATGCAATTTAAATAATGACTCTTATGATGTAAGACACAAGACTTGAAATCACGAGTGGTGACGTTGAAAATTGATGGAAATTGAACTGCAAGTTTAAATAATGCCTTGGATGCCCACAAACATTAGGTAGCCCGAAGCAGAAAACCAGCTCAGATGGAGTTTTATACAGGATAGCTTTTTTTTTTTGAGGGTGTGAAATCGTCAGCTGTCTTCTCCCGCTCTGGGCAGAGCTACTCAATACTCAATACTTTATTGCATTCCACATGTAGGTATTCTTAGGTGGTAAACATATAATTAGATCATATGGACCCTGTCGGGCACAGCAAAATAAGTGAGTTTGGAGAGAGGAAGCATTTTTTGTTAATTATATAACATTACTTATCAAACTAATTATAATAAAGATGTAGATGTCTTTTTAGATAAGACTAATCGCTTTAATACAAAATATAAACAGGTGAGATGAGGTGAGGTGAGGTCATTGAGTGATGTAATAATAATTATAAGTAATAATTCTAATAGAATTTAAAGTCTCGAGTGCTTAAGTTATGACTTTATAAGCCTATCATTTAGATACTTTCTGAGTAGTAGCTTTTATTTAGCAAGAATTGTCTAAGTTTTTTTAAAAATATGTATGTGTGCTAAGGGCGTGTCAGACTTTTACTGACTAAAACTCACCCGTGTTCCTTCAGTTGCCTGTTGTCTAGGGTCCCGGTATCCCTTTCGGGCTTTCCCGCAACCCTGGCAGGTCATACAGGATATCTAGAGTTCAAATATGGTACTTAGTTACTATTTCTCAAACGAGCCACCGACCACAATCACCGGTGGCTGTCCCCTCTAGCTGCGGTGTTAAGTACTGCTGTAGTTGGTGGCCGCCACTGGCTACACATGTGTGACGTATCCATACAAAACGTATGAAAAAGCATGTGAACTGCTAGTCGCTGGGCTGCCGGTGGCTATGGCCAGTGGCTCGTTTGCGCATAGCCTTCTGCTGTCATTCGTAGATGTTTGACAGTCTAGGTAAGCGACAAGTCTTGCCAAGAAGTATCCTGTTACCCAGTAACTGGGTTGTGGAGGTCAGATAGAAGTCGCTCTAGCTTAAACAATGGTGTTCAGCTGCATTCAGTTAGACTGGAATTCAATCCTAACACATGCAGGTTGGAAAAGGCTCGGTAGTTGATGTGTGTCCTAATAATCGTTGAAGGACTTTATCACTACGCGTCCTTCTTGATAATAATGAGGTACACTATCTACAACTATTATCTTTATGTCCCTCGGCAAACTCGACAATCGTTGGATTTCTATCAGTTGCCCTTTGCACTTGGTGCCTCCGGTCTGCACCAAGTAAAAATAACCAACCTAGCATAAATAAACGCAAGTTTAAATCCAACGCAGACGAAACACGAAGTTTGTTGAGGGACATTAAGAAAATAGTTTTACTGTACCTTTACTATATGTATACCTAGAGTATACCTAGGTATATTCTCTCTCTTTAAAAATAATTATTTATTTGCTTTTGAAAACAAAGAAGATTAGTTTTATTACTTTTCAGATCTCCAGAATCTGCAAATTATTTCAGATGTTTTCAGAGACTGAAATGGCAATCAGCATTCTCATTTAACTGTCTGAAAAATTCTTATAAACTTTTCTGAACTTCTGAAGTCCGTCTGAAATAAAAGCGACCGAATCTTTCTGTCGCAGGTACGTACAAGTACCTGCTTATTGGTCTACGCATCTTGTCAAAAGAAATATTTTACACGCAATAGTTGTAACTTATAGGTATCCTTTAATAATTAATTAGTAAAGTGTTACACAATAGAAATAGGTAGGCTTTTTTGGAACGAAGTTCCTTATCGCACGTTACACTCTGCCCGCTTGACGAATGAGAGCTAGACTGAAAAAGTGTAACACTTTGACCGACACGACACTTTTGTGTTTTTCCATTTAGTTACTCTCAAACGTTGTTGATTCATTTCATTGTGCCTGTTATTTAATACATAATATTCAGTGTAGACCAGTGGTGGCCCAGTGGTAACGACCCCGACTTACGAGTTGTGTAGGTCGTGGGTTCGAACTTAGACAGGCGCTTTACTTTGTGTTAATATATTTGCATCTCCTCTGGGGCCTAGAACGGCCACATTAGCAATTCCTCAAATTTGACACAAAAAAAATTCATAATGTGTGGACCATTTTACGAATCTCGATATAAATTACTTTGTGTTAATATATTTGCATCTCCTCTGGGGCCTAGAACGGCCACATTAGCAATTCCTCAAATTTGACACAAAAAAAATTCATAATGTGTGGACCATTTTACGAATCTTGATATAAAACTGTTAAACAGGTGAATTATTTCGTAATATGAATCGCGCGCAGATCATATTATGAATATAGTGAAGGAAGATAATGTGAGGAAACCGGCACGTCCTAGAACCAAAAATTCGAACACATGTGACATCTACCAACCCGCACTGGGCCCGCGTGGTGGATTCAAGCCCACTCCCTCTTACAAAGAGGAGGCCTGTGTCCCAGCAGTGGGAACATTATGCTTATGCTATACAGCGAAAGGAACTTCGTTCCAACCGGGTATCCCACGATACCCCCCGACTTTTTTTTTTTTTGCGACTCACATCCATAAACTGAATCACACACTATTTTTTTAAACCCTCTACTGCATGTAAAAAAGTGAATAAATAACTATGTCCAAGTAACCATAGCTAGTTTTTTTTCTGGGAAAGTTAACAGTAACTAGCTGTTTATGGTATGCGGCAGTTCGTAGAACCTATTTATTGCGCAGCTTACCTGGAAGTTGTGGGTTCATGTCTTCCCTTTACAGAAACTAGTCTTTATTATCAATTATGTAATTTATTATGCGGTTACTACTCTTGATAAAAACAGTTTTATAATTAACTAGCTGACTCGACAGACGTTGTCCTGTCTTAATTTTTCTAATTTTCCGCGCAATTTTCTTAATTTTTTCTTTCTAAAGAACCTTCTCCTGACAATAACAAACACAACAGAAAAAGAATTACCGAAATCGGTCTAGCCATTCACGCGTGATGGCGTGACCAAGGGAAATAGGGATTTATTTTTATATTGATTCAGCGTATGTAAAGTATTTTGAGAGGTGGTGATGATACGAACCCGAAATAAGTAAAGCAAAATGGGTAATGGGTATGGGAATGGGTAATGGGTTCAATATAATAAATAATGCACTGAGAGTGCTGCTGCGGCTGCCGTGGCGTAGTAGTGCGTCGGGGATATTTGCAGATAATAATATTGATGGTTTTGCCGCCATTTTTAAGAACAGATGTGCATCCCTACACATATACTACAAGGTATTAATGCCACCATTTTTCCAGTGTTAGTGAGAGACGGAGCTATACCAGGCCGCTAGCACTATCCTTTTTTCGCTGTGGAATAATGATGGAATTAATACTTCATAGTCAGCCCCCTGATGACTCGTGTTCGCGGCAGCACCAACAGTGTTCTCAGTGTATTCGCAGATCGGTAGGATTCCCCGATCTTGCGGAGGTGGATGCGGCTCCACGCTGAACTCCAATTGTAATTGTACTAGCTGCGCCCCGCGGTTTCACCCGCGTTAGTCTCGATTCCGTGGGAATATCGGGATAAAAAGTATCCTATGTGTTAATCCATGTTTATTGACGTGTAAAAGTGTTTGTACAAACCTACTTACAGAAATAAATCATTTATCATTTAGGTTATAAACTATCTGTTTGCCAAATTTCATCCAAATCCATTGAGTAGTTTTTACGTGAAAGAGTAACAAACATCCATCCATTCATCCATACTTACAAACTTTCGCGTTTATAATATTAGTTAGATTAGATGTAACCTACTAACCCTAGAAGTTAAGTAAAATTGTTACAAACCCTATGGACTTCGGTCTGAAATAAAATATTTCTATTCTATTCTAAAGAAGAATCTAGTTTCGTAATTAGCATACTTATATTTTTCACAGTTCCTATTCGATGCAGATCTATTGAATCGGGGAACAGAAAGTGTAAGATTAGAGTCGTTTTGACCGAATTCCCATTCCTACATAACACCACCGCGGCATGCTCGGAGTTCTTGTCCTTAGGTTCTTGGCTTTGAGCAGTTATTGTTTTCGTGTTTAAACGCAGGTGTAAGACTGGCAACTAGAGTCCAGTATAAAGATAAGATAAAACGAATGAATAATTAAGACTTACTAATACTAACTTAATATATGTAGTTAAAATATTGGCTTCAAATAATTATTATTACCTAAAAATATTAGAAATTAGACATACCTAAAAGAAAAAGTAGAAATTAAATAATAATACCACAATGCATACCACAATACATACCTAAATATTATAAACAACAAAGCTCTCGTCCTCCGCTCTCCTACTATGCTGTGCCCGACAGGGTCCATAATTGTGCCATTAATTTTAAGCCTACCAACTGCATTATGGAATGCAATAAAGAATTGAGAAAGAAAAGCTTAGCTTATAAAATTACTCAAATTCAGACTTGCTTGCAAAAAAGGTTTATAAACCTTTTACAGTACTTACCTACCTACTACATCAATAAACTAAGTTAAAAATACAATAAATTCTCCTCTCGCAGAACTTTGCTTACAATTTATAAAAGTTCAACAAACAACAAATTGTCCTACAGAGCTACCTACATACGTTGATACAGAGATAAACCGCCACATATGTACGAACAATGCGGCGTGTCATCGACACTAGGGCCATTCATGAAGCGATGACGTCACGTCCGGTGCGCGCGCGCATTGTGCACAGCTCCTGTGATACTTGTGTAGATGGCAGTCGTACTGCTATATGTTTTTTGATGTTGGATTTATCCTCCTAAAATAGAAAGATAAATACATAATAGTTTGATATATATTTAATTTTCTATTTTACGAGGAAGATTTAAACAGTAAAGAAAGTGTTAGTTTCGTTAAGAACTCTAGACAAGAGTTAGTTCATTAAATCACAAAGACTTCTCTGTGAACTAGCGGGGACCGGTGACCTCGCCTGCAATTTCAAAATTCTATAGATTATAATGCTTGTTTTTCTATTTTCAGTTATGTGTTTTTACAGTCGGGTTTTTTATGTTTTAAAATTAAAACTTCGTTCCATAAATAATTGGCATCTTTTAAGATGGTGACGGGGGCTCGCACCTTCCCTAAGGTTTTACTCGCACCTTAAGTCGTTTTCCCTAAGGTCGAAAACATGGATTTTTACTAGGCATCCATAATGAAGCAACATAATGTCAATATCGTTCCTACTTCACCTTTTGTAGAGCAAAAATACCTACAGACTGTTCTAAAAACGATCACCTACATCTTAGTACCTACAGTTTTGACAAACGAATACCACCAATTCGTCCACATCTCGCCCCAGCGGATGTGGGCTAAAATTAATCACTCTTTTTATTTTCTCTGGCTCGGCTTTTGTTTCTTTTACCTCATATATACGTACTAGCTGCGCCCCGCGGTTTCACCCGCGTAAGTCTCGATCCCGTGGCAATATCGGGATAAAATGTATCCTATGTGTTAATCCAGGTTATAAACTCTCTGTTTGCCAAATGTCATCCAAATCCATTCAGTAGTTTTACGTGAAAGAGTAACAAACATCCATCCATCCATACTTACAAACTTTCGCGTTTATAATATTATGATGGTAATTAGTGGAAACTACCGAGATACAAAAACTATTACGGCAAACGAACGGATGCTTATTTAATACCTACTCTAATTAATGATATTCCAACAAAAATTCAATCGGAAATAACAAATAATAATTATAAAAATAAATACAAAAAAATCTTTGAATCTCTTTGAAATTGCATCATCCTGTTTAAATTTCATTCTAATAGTAATTAGCATGGACGGGCTGCGGCTGTGTGACCTACGCCGTCATCGTTTTTGTACTGGTTTTGGTTAGTATGTTTACAAACTACCTCACAATGTTTCTTTTTTTATTTTATTATAATATTTCGTTAGTATTAAAATAGCTTAAGTGTTTCAACATCCGGACAAACCTATTGAGGTTTTTGTGATGTTTCTGTTTAAATTTTGTATTGTTCACTAATTAATAAAAAAAAAAAAAATATATATACTTTGTGTCGTCTAATTATGTTTCGGAGAGAATAGGAACGCGAAAGTCCCTGTATAAAATTATATGAGCAATATTTGTAATCACGTTCTCATAAACGGCTCTAACGATTTCGCTGAAAGTTGTAATATAGGGGTTTACAGGGGTGAAAAATCGATCTAGCTAGGTCTCATATCTGGGAAAATTCGTTTTCTCCGTATTTTCACTCGTAGCAGAGCTCGGTCGCCCAGGCACTGTTTGATTATGGTACGAGTGCTTTTAAGCTTTATGCGAGCCGTTATGTGTTTCTCAACTGCCTCGTTGGTCTAGTGGTCGCAAGCGCTATGGCTGAGCATGAGATCCTTGGTCTGATTCCCAAGTCGGGCAAAGTGATATTGGGTTTTTCCGTCAGGGATTTATCAGCAGCATCCCGAAGTGGATTTGTGCCCGGTTGATGGCAACAGGTCCCTATTACATGGTACTTAAACATAATAGGCGAAGTGTGGGTGTACTAGGTAACCCTGCCTAACCCTTCGGGGATTACAGGCATGATGTTATGTTTTTCTTCTTCAATTTACCTTGTAGGAACTGTCGTGTATTACTGACTACGGATTCTTAAAACTAAATCTGGGTATCGTCATCTGCATTTCTTCTGAACGAGATCATTCATCAAAAAACTATCACTGTCGTCTGTCGTATCTTCGCTAATATTGACGCGTAGCATTCTTTAGAAGAGTTTCTTACTTATACGGATTCTTTGAAAAACCGCTGAAAACTTACAAGTATTGTTTTTCAAAGGATTTGTTAATGTTTTACTAAGTCTACGATTGGTTTGCAAAACGATTAGGCGCCATCTTCAACAGCGAGAAAATCGCGGCGGTAGTAGTAGCCATCAGATTCAATAGAAACTCTACGAATCAATCTCCACACGGAGATATAATCGCGGCGATAATTTCAAGGCACAGCGTGACTATTGCTGCAATTTTCTCGTTAAGAAGATGGCGCCTAACCGTTTTGCAAACCAATCGTAGACTTAGTAAAACATTAACAAATCCTTTGAAAAACTATACTTACTTGTAAGTTAAATAAAACTATACAGTGCTGGACTCTTCGCGATTTTACCGAATTATTAACTTAATTATGTGTCCTTTGCAAGATCTGACAATCGATCATAAAGCCTCAAATCCTACTGTCATATTGTCAACAAGACACGTTCCATCATGATTTATTCATTTCAGCCGAAAGACGTCCACTGCTGGACATAGGCCTCCCCCAAGCACCGCCACTTCGACCGGTTCTGTGCTTCCCGCATCCAGCGTATTCCTGCGGCCTTCACAAGGTCCAACGTTTTTTTTTACGGTGGGAAATCATCAAATGACTTCTCCCGCTCTGGGCGGAGCGGAAGGGCGTGTCAGACTTTTACTGACTAAAACCCACCCGTGTTCCTTCAGTTGTCTGTTACCAAGGTCCCGGTATCCCTTTCGGACTCTCCCGCAACCCTGGAAGGTTATCGTCCACCTGGAAGGCCTTTCATACGTTCCATACATAAGTTATATTCCATAAATCATTCGTTACCAAAGTTATAATTTACCTTTCCTTGCCTGACTAAGTCTGTGTGTAAGTTGGGAACTTGTTAAAAGAGAAGTTAATCCCAAAGTTGTGCTCGAACTGGGGCAGAGTCGACTTCTTCTTAGTTAAATAAAAGTTACGCGGACGCTGTAATCTTTGAGAGACACTGAGTATTTTGTTTTCAGTTAAATGGGTCTTAGTTTTCAAGATGGGAGTTAAAAACCGGCCAAGTGCGAGTCGGACTAACACATGAACCGTACCGTACCTACCGTATTAAAATCGAGCAAACAACGGCGAAAAAAACACGTTTCTTTATTTATTAACTTTATTTAAGTCAACGTTCAATAACGCTATAACGATAGATAATATCGTTATAGCGGCAGTAGAAATTCAGAATCCGTGAACAACTGTCTACGTATTACGGTTCATGAGATACAGCCTGCTGACAGACGGTCGGACAGCGGAGGCCTATTAATCGGGTTCCGTTTGGCACCCTTCCGGTACGGAAACCTAAAAATATGCACTTTGTGGAGTGTAGGCTAGTTAAGAAGAAAGAAAGAAAAATAGGTTTATTTGTCACAGAAACACGTTAGTAGATACCTAGTATGGTAGTTTAACATGCCTTGACATTTTAAAGTAAAAAAAAATATGTTTATCAGTCTAGCCTTTTGGTACTTAAGGCTTAGGCTACCAAACATGGAGAGAGCAATCTAAACAGACGAACCACACGTGTACACTGCACATAGTGCACATACACTCGTTTCGCTCCGGCCCGTAGGTGCGTAGATCTTGAGGCCGTTACAGTTACACTCGATACGGTTTAAATGAGGTCAAACGGATCTGTAAGTAGAACCTGACCATGTATGCCTTTGTAGATTTCATAATCCTAAGTGGCCTTTTATTTTTGACTAGCTGCGCCCCGCGTTTTCACACGCGTAAGTCTCGATCCCGCGGGGACATCGGGATGAAAAGTATCCTATGTCCTATTCCAGTTCATGGTCTACCCCTGTGCCAAATTTCATCCAAATCCTCTCAGCCGTTTTAGCGTAAAAGCGTACCAAACAAATAAACAAACAAACTCACTTTCGCATATATAATATTAGTTACGATTACATAATCAGCCTATAATGTTCCCACTGCTGGGACACAGGCCTCCTCTCGGTGAGAAGGAGTGGGACGTAATCCACCACGTGGGCCCAGAGCGGGTTGGGAGATGTCACATCACTTGTCTTCAAATTTTTTTTTGGTTTTAAGACATACCGGGTTCCTCACGATGATTTCCTTCACCATTTTTAAGAACAGTGGTGATAAAATAATTTATACAAAGTAAAGCGCCTGGCTGGGTTCGAACCTACGATCTACAACTCGTAAGTCGCGGCCGTTACCACTGAGCCACCACAGCTCTCGCTTTATGTTTGATTGGTGAGATGGACAGGAGTTTACATTTGTGAATAAAATTACAAATATCGGTTACCTTATAGAAAACAATCATTTCAATTGAAAAGGACATCATTCTTAACAGGAATTGTCAGTGATTTGGAAATAATTCCTAACTTCAGTAAAATCTTATGTCAAGAGTTTGCTTTCGAAACAGTTGGCTAATTAGACGAAGATAATTAGTGATTTAGACGTTCTCAGTGATCGGCCTCGCAAATACTAGTTCAGAAATGTACTTTTTACTGTATTGATTAGGTCCGTTTTCAGACAGTATGACAAAGGAATGTAAGGAGCCATTATCGTTTGTGTAGTTATCCGAAAAGACGACGAGGTTCATCTTATGTCTGTAATCTTTTACTTCATCCCATTAATAGAGAGGATGCTCTTTAACGCCGCTGATAGTACCTACAAATTTCAAGGAGAAAACATAGTGATACTTTTTGTTTCTGCAAGCAGGTTTGTACAAACACTTTTACACGTCAATCATATATACTAGCTTCCGCTAGCGGCATCGCCCGCGTGATATCTTTATAAATTATAGCCTATGCTACTCAGCGATAATATAGCATTCTACCTGGTGAAAGTTTTTTTTTAAATCGACCGTTTTAAAAAAAGCTTTCACCAGGTAGAAAAACTACTGAACCCAGTAGTTTTTGAGTTTATTAATTACAAATACAAATCATATCTCTTTATGATATTAGTGTAGATTAGATATATTATAATGCAATTTGCAGAGTGAGTTTTCCAAGACGTCCATTGCTAAGCAATGCCTCCTCCATAGATTTCCATCTGATCTGGGCGTCTTGTATTTAATGGGGACTCGTAACCCGTACGCAATTGTCCATCCATCTAGTGGGAGCCCATTCAGCATCTGCTTCCTTGTTTTTGGTCATAGAATAGTTCGGTAGGGCTGAACAACGCTACGATTTCCAGTCTTTCGTCATCATCTCATAAACTGCCTTGTGACGCTTTGTGAGTCAATTACGTAGGTACTATTGTAGAAATCCTACTGTCCCTTTTAGGGTATTTTTCTATCCTGTGCCCCCACACCTTCCACTATCATAGAAAGAAAGAAAGAAAGAAAAATGCGTTTATTGGCATTGTATCAGAAAAATACACCTTAAAACTATAATTACAGAAAACAATCATTAGAATGCCAAAAGGGCCTCAGCTTAATATAGTGTCAGATGGCAACACAAAATGTACCACCTGAGGCTGATCATCCTTAGGGAGCTACTCCAAGCACCCGAATAAAAATTATCTATGTGTTAAACCAGATCATGGTCTTACTGATGATAGCAGATAGGTTGGACGCGGCTGTGTTCAATCGATTCGTCAATCTGCATGTGAGGTGCGGGTTGATGAATCGACATTGTCTTCACTTTTATTTCTGTACCTACTAACATAGTTTTAAGCTTTTTACTAACCTTGGCTGTCTGATACTAGTATTTTTTTATTTACTGTATAGCCATGCAAATCCTATGCGTGTTTGAGTAACAAACATCTTCTCAAACTTTCACATCCTTGTATAGTATCAAATATAATCTACTCTAAATAAACTCAGGTATCGATTACAAATCGATTTAGCAACAATATTGTTTGTGCAGGCGTCGCGGATGTGACGTGTATACATAGATAATTGCGCTACTATTGTTTGAAGATGTGGGTCATACGTATAGCTGAAGGATTTCTGTTGATGAAAGTTGTTGTTGTTGTTGAGCTGCAAAACGTGTTGCTAGTTACCTAATGTAGTAAGTTGTTGAGGCTTTTTATTTTTCTGAGGTTAGTAAATCATCAAATGACTTCTGCTCTGGGCGCAGCGGAAGGGCGTGTCAGACTTTTACTGACTAAAACCCACCCGTGTTCCTTTAGTTGCCTATTGCCAAGGTCCCGGTATCCCTTTCGGACTTTCCCACATTGTTGTTGAGGCTGACATAAGAATTATACATATACGAGTTTGTTCTATTAACCACAATAGAGTTTATAGCATAACATCACAGGTTTTTCTGTTTTTCAATCAGGAATTTGTCAAAAGCATCCCGGAGATTAGATTTGTAACTTGTGGATAGCAACAGACTCGCCCCTATTACATGGGACTTAAACATAACTGACGAAATGTGGATGTACTAAAGGTACAAGTCTGCCTAACCCTTCGAGGAAAATCAGCCTGATTTTATAATGATATACAATCACACCTTGATTTTTTTAATTATTTGTTTAGGACCCAGCATTTTCTATGTTATATGTTACATTAGGAACACGAAATCTATCCTAAATCTTAAAATCTTTTATTTCGGACCTTATAGTCCATTTGGGTAGTATACACACGACTTAGAAACTAGTGTTAGTACTTACATCTACCAGAAAAACAAAACAAACTATTAATTATTACGCCACAGTGGCATGTAGGCGTATCCAATGTCCCAGTATGGGGCTGTCCCACCTATCAGCTATCGTTTTCAGCATGCTGTTGGGGCTGGCGCGTACCCAGCGCATAATGGAAGCGCAACGCTTGCGAAAGCGTGGAAACCATCTATCCTCGCCTCTGCGAACATCCCAGAAGCACACACACATAAAAATATACCTACCAGTTTTATATACAAATTGACATTATTGAATATTATATACAAAATGACATGATGATTACTTGTAAAGTATTGTTTTATTGTGAATGTGAGGACTATGTGGATATTTATTTTTCAATTTGAGAACCTTATGCGACCTACCCAAATGTCCTTTCTTTGGTATTGTTCGTCGAGTCGTTGAGCTCCTTAAGTTCTGAGTTGAGCTCCACTATTACTGACAAATGCTTGCTGGACAGGTCCACTCAAATCTGTGTGGTTCTTTCCTCAAAAGACCATTTCAGACTCTTATCTACATGGTCCTCATATGGCCTGACCAAGATTATGTCTGGACTTTAAAGGAGATGGTGACCTCTGAGTTTGTTTCGGCCTTTCTTCTCAGAGTAGTCAGATAGGAAACGCCGACCTCATCTAGCTTATTTTTTTACAACTTTTTAATATGACGTGTAAAAGTGATTCCAATATCCTATTTACAGAATAAACAATTTCATTTCACTGCAGTAGCGCGGCAACCCCATCAACACCCTGAAAGCATTATTGTATTGAACTAACTCTCATAAGAAAGTTTAATGCAAAACTTTTTACAAAAAAAAAACAACCCCCTTTTATTTTTCACTTTTTAGTTGTGGTACCTACCTCACACAAATTTGTATACCGTTATCTGCAATGTAAATAACATTGACGGAGTGAAATAATTATATCGTCTACATACGCAAAGTGGGAGAAATACGTAATTATTGAAGCTAACTCAAAAACTACGCAAGTAAAATTAATAAAATATGGGACCACCTCTGAAGCATGACCTACCAAACAAAAAAAGAATCATCAAAATCGATTCATAATTGCCGGAGTACCTAATCGAGTAACATAAATTAAAAAAATTAAAAAAACATACAGACAAATTGAGAATCTCCTCCTTTTTGAAGAAGTCGGTTATAAATCACATTATGCCTAACATTGAAAAATGATCGCTATTGCCCTCTTTTCAAGAATACAGTAACAGTTCAATGATAAAGCTAAACGGATACAGTGGACTGTGGCCACAAAGCCAAAACTGCGGTCACCATAGATGTATGGTTGTTACAAAAATAAAATGGCCACGCTAGCCGTAACTGCGGTCGCAAGTAATGGCCGCAATGGTGACTATTTAGTAAACAACATTTAACAGAAAATTAAAAGTACATTTGGGTCAAGTAGGTTTTGAAATTTTCTTTAGGGTTCCGTACCCAAAGGGTAAAACGAGACCCTATTACTAAGACTCCGCTGTTTGTCCGTCTGTCGCCAGGCTGTATCTCATGAACCGCGATAGTTAGACAGTTGAAATTTTCATAGATGATGTATTTCTGTTGCCGCTATAACAACAAATACTAAAAAACAGAATACAATAAATATTTCAGGGGGCTCCTATACAACAAACGTGGTACGGAACCCTTCGTGCGCGAATCCGACTCGCACTTAGCCGGTTTTTATTTCGTAATTGCGATGTTGGTCCCATGGAGAAAGTTCTACAGTTTGATGGTCTTTAGCACACCCTTAATTTTGACCACACATTTTTGAAACACGCTGTATAAGCGAATAAAATGACAGCAAGGTTTGCGGTGTCAGCTAAAACGTTGATGTTCAGAGTATGTGCCTGTAGTTTTTATTGAATTTTCCGGAAATTTCGTAAAATGACGCAGTAGTAGGTACACACGGCTATACACATCAAGCTATACATTTCCAGTTTGTGCTGATCTCGCATTGTGTAGGATTTCCATACAATGCGAGGTCAGCTTATACTGGAAATGTATAGCTTCATGTGTAGCCGTGTGTACCTAGGGTTCACAAGACTGTAAAAATATTACGATTTCGTTCTGAAAACTTCTACACATCTAAACTTCTAAGCTTCTGTAAAGTCACTCACAATCGGCTGAAAAACAAAGAAGTCTGACTTTTACTTAGGTGATTTTTACTTTTGTCGTGAAATAGTATAGTGCCAATGTTACATTATGTCTGTGTTTCCGGGTTCATAAACAATAAAATCTGTAGTAATGAACTGAATCTAGTTTTCTTCAGACTATTTTTAGAATTTGTGGGGGAAGATAATTGTTGTGTTCTGCCTTGGTTTATCCAAATTAGCTTCGACCTAATTGACAGACATCTAAAGATATAGGTACAAAATTCACATTACACTCGTTAGTACCTACTAACCTTTAGCTATGCACTAGAGACCCCACACGATATTTCTGTGCCATATCTAAGTTTAATATTAATGTTTTTTCATTTTTCGGAATAAATTCTCTAAATGATGGTGAAGACCGCATCAAGATCCGTTGTGGAGTTTAGTAAAACTTAACGATCACAAAGATGGACACGAGGAACGACTTTGTTTTATATTATTTATAGATATTTTATTGAAACAAAGAAAGCAATTATGTTTATTTGCGGTAAACATGACGCGAAGAAAGAAAAAAGCACAAAAAATAAAAGAATAAGTTGCGGGAAAATATGCGTCAGATTCATGCAGAACGGCCTTCGCTCAGCATAATGCTACGACCAGAGTTGAAAGAATTTCGGAAGGCTGTTCGCGCCACGCAAGCACTAAAGAGTCAACAGTAACAAGTTGCATTGCCCCCGGTATCAGCTAAGGTCTAAAAAGTCAAAAGTTACAAGTTGCCTTGCTCCCGGTATCAGCTAAAGTCTAAAAAGTCTACAGTAACAAGTTGCATTGCTCCCGGTATCAGCTAAGGTCTAAAAAATCTACAGTAACAAGTTGCATTGCTCCCGGTATCAGCTAAAGTCTAAAAAGTCTACAGTAACAAGTTGCATTGCTCCCGGTATCAGCTAAGATCTTAAAAGTCAACAGTTACAAGTTGCATTGCTCCCGGTATCATCTAAAGTCTTAAAAGTCAACAGTAACAAGTTGCATTGCTCCAGGTATCAGCTAACGTCTAAAAAGTCAACAGTAACAAGTTGCATTGCTCCCGGTATCAGATAAGGTCTAAAAAGTCTACAGTAACAAGTTGCATTGCTCCCGGTATCAGCTAACGTCTAAAAAGTCAACAGTTACAAGTTGCATTGCTCCCGGTATCAGCTAAAGTCTTAAAAGTCAACAGTAACAAGTTGCATTGCTCCCTGTATCAGCTAACGTCTAAAAAGTCAACAGTAACAAGTTGCATTGCTCCCTGTATCAGCTAACGTCTAAAAAGTCAACAGTTACGAGTTGCGTTGCTACCGGTATCAGCTAAGGTCTAAAAAGTCAACAGTTACAAGTTGCGAAGAAAGAAAAAAGCACAAAAAATAAAAGAATAAGTTGCGGGAAAATATGCGTCAGATTCATGCAGAACGGCCTTCGCTCAGCATAATGCTACGACCAGAGTTAAAAGAATTTCGGAAGGCTGTTCGCGCCACGCAAGCACTAAAGAGTCAACAGTAACAAGTTGCATTGCCCCCGGTATCAGCTAAGGTCTAAAAAGTCAAAAGTTACAAGTTGCCTTGCTCCCGGTATCAGCTAAAGTCTAAAAAGTCTACAGTAACAAGTTGCATTGCTCCCGGTATCAGCTAACGTCTAAAAAGTCAACAGTTACAAGTTGCGTTGCTCCCGGTATCAGCTAAGGTCTAAAAAGTCAACAGTAACAAGTTCCATTGCTCCCGGTATCAGCTAAGGTCTAAAAAGTCAACAGTTACAAGTTGCATTGCTCCCGGTATCAGCTAAAGCCTAAAAAGTCTACAGTAACAAGTTGCATTGCTCCCGGTATCAGCTAAAGTCTAAAAAGTCTACAGTAACAAGTTGCATTGCTCCCGGTATCAGCTAAGGTCTAAAAAGTCAACAGTAACAAGTTGCATTGCTCCCTGTATCAGCTAACGTCTAAAAAGTCAACAGTAACAAGTTGCATTGCTCCCTGTATCAGCTAACGTCTAAAAAGTCTACAGTAACAAGTTGCATTGCTCCCGGTATCAGCTAAAGTCTAAAAAGTCTACAGTAACAAGTTGCATTGCTCCCGGTATCAGCTAAGGTCTAAAAAGTCTACAGTAACAAGTTGCATTGCTCCCGGTATCAGCTAAGGTCTAAAAAGTCAACAGTAACAAGTTCCATTGCTCCCGGTATCAGCTAAGGTCTAAAAAGTCAACAGTTACAAGTTGCATTGCTCCCGGTATCAGCTAAAGCCTAAAAAGTCTACAGTAACAAGTTGCATTGCTCCCGGTATCAGCTAAAGTCTAAAAAGTCTACAGTAACAAGTTGCATTGCTCCCGGTATCAGCTAAGGTCTAAAAAGTCAACAGTTACAAGTTGCACTGCTCCCGGTATCAGCTAAAGTCTTAAAAGTCAACAGTAACAAGTTGCATTGCTCCAGGTATCAGCTAACGTCTAAAAAGTCAACAGTAACAAGTTGCATTGCTCCCGGTATCAGCTAACGTCTAAAAAGTCAACAGTTACGAGTTGCGTTGCTCCCGGTATCAGCTAAGGTCTAAAAAGTCAACAGTAACAAGTTCCATTGCTCCCGGTATCAGCTAAGGTCTAAAAAGTCAACAGTTACAAGTTGCATTGCTCCCGGTATCAGCTAAAGTCTTAAAAGTCAACAGTAACAAGTTGCAGTGCTCCCTGTATCAGCTAACGTCTAAAAAGTCAACAGTAACAAGTTGCATTGCTCCCTGTATCAGCTAACGTCTAAAAAGTCAACAGTTACAAGTTGCATTGCTCCCGATATCAGCTAAAGTCTTAAAAGTCAACAGTAACAAGTTGCATTGCTCCAGGTATCAGCTAAGGTCTAAAAAGTCAACAGTTACAAGTTGCATTGCTCCCGGTATCAGCTAAAGTCTTAAAAGTCAACAGTAACAAGTTGCATTGCTCCAGGTATCAGCTAACGTCTAAAAAGTCAACAGTAACAAGTTGCATTGCTCCCGGTATCAGCTAACGTCTATAAAGTCAACAGTTACGAGTTGCGTTGCTCCCGGTATCAGCTAAGGTCTAAAAAGTCAACAGTAACAAGTTCCATTGCTCCCGGTATCAGCTAAGGTCTAAAAAGTCAACAGTAACAAGTTGCATTGCTCCCGGTATCAGCTAACGTCTAAAAAGTCAACAGTTACAAGTTGCATTGCTCCCGGTATCAGCTAAAGTCTTAAAAGTCAACAGTAACAAGTTGCATTGCTCCCTGTATCAGCTAACGTCTAAAAAGTCAACAGTAACAAGTTGCATTGCTCCCTGTATCAGCTAACGTCTAAAAAGTCAACAGTAACAAGTTGCATTGCTCCCTGTATCAGCTAACGTCTAAAAAGTCAACAGTAACAAGTTGCATTGCTCCCGGTATCAGCTAAAGTGTTAAAAGTCAACAGTAACAAGTTTCATTGCTCCCTGTATCAGCTAACGTCTAAAAAGTCAACAGTTACAAGTTGCATTGCTCCCTGTATCAGCTAACGTCTAAAAAGTCAACAGTAACAAGTTGCATTGCTCCCTGTATCAGCTAACGTCTAAAAAGTCAACAGTTACAAGTTGCATTGCTCCCGGTATCAGCTAACGTCTAAAAAGTCAACAGTAACAAGTTGCATTGCTCCCTGTATCAGCTAACGTCTAAAAAGTCAACAGTAACAAGTTGCATTGCTCCCTGTATCAGCTAACGTCTAAAAAGTCAACAGTTACAAGTTGCATTGCTCCCGGTATCAGCTAAGGTCTAAAATCCACGTTATGTGAAGTTTATGTATATTACGTGTAAATTGTTTGATTATTGTATTGATTAACTCGGAAGTCTCGGCAAATGCAAGTGTAAATTGTTTGATTATTGTATTGAATAAGTCGGAAGTCTCGGCAAATGCAATTGATTTACGTTACGGCGACCATCCGAATCGAATCGACCCTATATTTCAATATCGATTCGTTCTCATCATAATCAAATAAGCTACTTATCTGTATTTATTTAGAAGTGATCGATGGAAGAAGTGATTATAAGATTGTCTATTTACTTACCTGTACTTGAGGTTTAAGAAATGAAGTCTTAAATACTTGAGTTACTTGAAGTATGAAGCTCAATCCTTGACTATTTACTTCCATAATAACGATTTTATCAACTAGATTATGAATAATGAAATCATTCTGAAACTAGATATCTAGAGAGATGAGAGTGGCCGAGGATGGACCTCAATGGCATCCAATGGGAAAGGCTCGGCTATGAAAAATATGACAAAGAATCTAGCTACGATTCCCGAAGGCACGTGACTTGGTGTTTTCCAACTTTCACATTTACCTTTCTTTCCTAGCAACACCATGAAAACGATCTCAAAAACACTAACGCACATAATCGCCCTGCGGCAATTAATGGCCTTGTGTAACAAAATGACCCCAAATTAGTCTGAACAGTACCGTGCCCCGAAATAGGTTCATCGGCCTGCGGGGTCAACGGACGCTCGTATACGTTTTCAGACGCCACCGCTACGGTGAGAAGGGCTTGGAATAAAATATTGAGAATGAGGATTTTATTTTTTGTACATGTAGCGCTTTACTTTGGACACTCAAATTATTTCATCATCATTTTCAAAATATTGACAGTCGTTACGGGTCGTCAGAAGCCCGAAAGTCTGAGAACCAGTCTTAGCAAGGGTATCGTATTACCCAGTTACTGGGTTGCGGAGATCAGATAGGCAGTCGCTCCATGGAGAATACTGGTATTCAGCTGCATCCGGTTAGACTGGAAGCCGACCAAAATGGTTGGGAAAATATTTAAGGAAAACATAGAAGGTCATTCAACATAGGTCTTAGAACCAAAAATTCGAAGATATATGACATCTTCCAACGCGAACTGGGCCCGCGTGGTGGATTACGGCCCACCCATTCTCACAGAAGAGGTGTGTCTCCCAGTTATATTATGCTAAGTTGGCATACTAAAATAGAACGATGGTCAATCATCAATCTCCATTTTAAACTGTCCGTTTTTATCCCAAGTGGATGTTTCACAATGTCCAGAATTCCGGATAACTTACCAGTGCCTACTATATGTACTTATTTACCAGAAAAATAAAAAAAGAACGGAATTTCCACGAAATTATCAGCCAGATAAGTTAGCTGAACGTTCTGACTGATCCTGACCATTAATCTAGTTTAATTAGAGATTCATGACTAAGCTTCTTTGGACTGGCCTTTGATAAAATAGTTTTTACGGACAAGTAATGCTTTAGAACTTTTGAATACAATACAACGACAGTCTTCCGAACAAGCTGGATTCCGTAAAGGCTTCACCGTACATACGCAGCGGCAGGTTATACAGAAGAACGAAGAGTATAACCTGCCAATAATGTTTGTTATACCTAGTATCAGACTGTATAATGAAAACGCTCGGGAAATTCTCATCTTAGCCTCGATAAAACTTCACTTTGATATAAAAATACAAACATCTGTTTAGTCTACAATAAAAACATGAGAAAACAGATTGATGCTTGTTACTTGTTTTCTTAATTTTTTTAAAATACGTAGCTATCAACTATGCATGTGTAGCAGTGATACCTATTTCTAGTTAGTATGAAATGTTTTAATGGTTTTACTCAAGCAAGAAACTAGTATTATAACGGATGATTGAACAAACATTTGTTGACCGTCGTTTTGTGTTGATAAATCTTGATCTAAGGGAAGTTCTGTGTGTTTTTTTAGTACCTACTGTCATGAGAATGAACAACTGCCGGACTGTTGCACTTGGCAGTGTTGGTAAAGATCGAAGGTTGGATAGTGGATTGGGAAAAAGTAACTAACTTTTAATATTTTATTTTTTAAAAACGTTGCCCCACACTAAGAATTTCTTCCTGTATCGTGGGTGCGTTTACAAACATAGAAACTCACATACACTAACACCCAGACCCGGAACAACTACTTGCAGATCATACAAATATTTTTTCCGTGCGGGGATCGAACCCACGACACGTTGCGCAGCAGTCCATCGCTCAGCCACTGCGCCAACAGTGTCGTCTATATATATATATATAATATAGCTCTTTGAGCTCTCTCTAAATTAAAAAAAAATAAAATAAAATAAATAAACTGTCTTAATAACTGATGTATCAGATATATGTCGTATTTTTTTTTTAATGTAGATTAATTTTCGAATTCTTTTAACCAGGGATTCAATGTGTTGTTGGAAACTGAGTCGATTTTCTATGATTATACCAAGATATTTGATAGAATTCGTTTGAACTAATGCAGGACAAGAACAATGGTTGATGAGTGAGTTGGAGAGTTGAGTACATGAGTGGACCTTAAAGTTGAAGTTTGTTTGATCCTGGGGTCTAAAGGAATATGTCATGAATTTTGTCTTATCCACATTGAGGGTAAGCAAATTGGAATATAACCAGAGATAGACCTTATCAAGACCTTGTTGAGCATACATTTTAACCTCATCCCACGTGTTAGCATCGAAAATCAAGGCAGTATCATCGGCGAAAGTGATTATTTTACCGTTATGCAGCTTGATGACACATAAATCGTTTATATAAACTAAGAATAACGTTGGACCAAGAATGCTACCTTGTGGAACGCCGTACTGAATAGGAAGTTCGTCACTAATCCAATTATCTACTTTAGTAGTTTGAGTTCTGTCAGACAAATAGTCTATGAACAGTTGAAGTGGTAGACTTCTTACACCCATATTCTCAATTTTTTTAACCAAAATAGGAAAGATAAGATAAGATCATTTATAAATTGTCAGTTTGTGACATTTTCCGATAATTCATAATATTTTCCTATTATGATTCTGCCAAAGGGACTGACGTGAGTGAGGTTTTTAAGCCCCCAGTTTACGGGACGTCTTTCCAGACTTTCCACTTACATTCTCATAGAAATGGTAGTTAAAAAAAACAAAGAGGTCTTCTTCTTGTCGTGTGGTTAGTAACCTGGTGTCAGAGTTTTAAAGCCGCTCAAGGGCCTCAGACTTGGCTTCACATGCCGTCGAGAAATGTCTCTCATGCATTCCGGTTTAACAAAGAGTTAGCTGACCCGTACAAAAATGTTGTGAGGATTTTACTTAATTTGTAAAATATTTTTAACAATTCGTCTTCCTTAGTCCAAGTCCTTCCTTCCATTCAAGTATTATACAATATTAGCCACATCTACACACACTAATAAGTGTTGGCAATCCCGTTATATGCCCACTTTATATTCCGAATGTAGATTTGGACAATATTTACTGTTACAGCATTTATATTGATCGTGATACGTCATGAATAAGTTCATGGTCATTTTGGACATTAAGAAAACAGAAATGTGTGATAAATTATAGAAATCGTGTACCTAAGCAAGGGGTTTCTCAACTTGAGTACCTATGCTGTGAAAGCCGTCATCGTGTTGATGATCACCTTATGGGGACTACTTTTTATGAACTCAACATTAGCTAGTCACACTACGTATTTAATTGTTCTGTGACAACACCAGAAGGGAACTGCAATACTCAGAAAAGCTGGGGTAGGACCCTAAGTCTTTAAAGAGCTGGTAAGCGAGCGAGAAATCCATCGGTAGTCTGCTTTTAACTTACATACTTTCTATCTCTAACTGAAAATAAGCAGTAAATATTATAAAACAAAGTCCTCCCCCGCCTCTGTTTGTCTGTTCGCGATAAACTCAAAAACTACTGCACCTATTTTCACCAATGGATAGAGTGGTACTCAAGGAAGGTTTTAGTATAAAATAACCAACATCCTCGCCGGCGAAGCCGCGGCTAGTGTAAAATAAATATCTTAAAACTTGCAAATAGATTTTGCAACGGTGATGGAAACTACGTTTGAAGTCCTGAAAGTTTCAGCATTTAATTAGTCTACGATGCATTTTAGTTTGTGTAGGTTCTTCAACTACCTTTTCATTTTGAAATGTTCATTTTTAACAGGAATGAGTAGGTTATTTTAAGAGTATGCAATAGGTATTTATGTCTACCGATATAGAACCATAATTTCGGGAATACTTGAGTTCGTAACAGCATACAAAAAGATGTGTTATAGTTATACAGTAATGTTAGTTATACAAGTGTACCTACCTAAAATATAATATCTTAGTCATGGAAAGTGGGTTCTTGTTATTTATATTTTTTTAAAAATGCATGGTAAATGATAACAATTTGCATGCATTTAAACTTTTGAACTGAAAATTCTCAAACCGCTGATAAAGCAATTTGCATGCGAAACGCCTCTCGTGTACCTCGTTGTATGAAGTGGACTGACGACAACAGTCCGCTTGCAGTTACCGGCTGCAAGCGATGCATACCAAACAGTATTTAATCAAGGATGAGAGGTTGAATGTGTGTGAGAAAGTTGTAAGGACAAAGTTCAACGAAAAGTTTGATATTTAATCTATTTACTAATTTGACAGGTGCAAATGTCAAACTCCAAATTGAGAAAACAAACAACAATCACTTGAAATGTCAATTAAGTCTACGAGATCAAAAAACAGAATAATGAAGTCGTGTTTTAAAAAAAAAACCTTGCTATCTAAAGTACTGCGCCGTAGCAAAAACGTGTGTGACAACAAGCTTCCATAGTTATCCATACAACATTGACGATCTACCCTACACACGGCGTATAAGTAAATCGTAGTTTTTCACAGCAAGAAAAATGTGTGTGCAAAGTTAAGGCTCTTACATACTGGCGCGATTCGCTGCGCGACGCGACGCCGCCGCATTGTTCGCCGTGAAGTTTTCTCAGAAATTGTTTTGTTAAAATTCGCGTCGCGCGGCGAATCGCGCCAGTATGTAAGAGCCCTTATGGTGGTAGCCAAGAGAAATATTTTTCTAACGACATTGCTCTTACAAGCTTTCTTGTTGTTGAAAGTATTTTTAAAACGTTTCGTTTTAACCTTAGGTACTATAAAATTAATCGTCAATCAACTATTTTTTGGTCGGCTTCCAGTCTAACCAGATGGATTATCAGTATTTACACAGAGCGACTGCCTATCTGACCTCCACAACCCAGAGACTGGATAACACGATACCCCTTGGTGAGACTGGTTGTCAGACTTTCGGGCTTCTGACGACTCGTAATGACTGACAAAGATCTGCGAATGATAGCCGGGCACAACAGCTAAACGTTCTTTCCGAGGCAGACTATCTCGGTTAATAGTAATGTATCTTTCAGTGATTGGGCTACCATTGGTATTCATAAAAGTAGAACACGGCTTTATGAGCTGTACAGTGAAAGGACCTATGTAAACACTGTTGAATTTAATTTATATGTTAAAAATTATTCAAAATTATTTAAAAAAGTTTGTTGTATGGCCAAGTCACGTTATTTGAGTTCGAAGATTAAAAACAGTAGTAATGTAATTAAAACGACTTGGAATATTATTAATAGTGAAACGGGAAGGTCTAGTAAGCGAAATACTGACTACAGCCTGTCTATTAATGACAACATAATAAAATCAGACTCACAAGTCGCCGAGGCCTTTGAGAATTTCTTTTCAGATATTCCCGTTTCTACTACTAAATCCCTAAACTCATCACCTTCTGTTGCTGAGTCTTTGCTTAAGGAAAATGTTAATGTTTGCGAATCGGAATTTCTTTTTGAACATATTACCTGTAGAGACATAATTAAAACCTTTCACACTTTAAATGTAAAAAAGACTGCAGATCTGTGGGGTAATTCTGTAGAAGTTGCTAAGTCTATTATTGACATTGTAGCACCTACTTTAGCTCTTATCTTTAATAATTGTATCGACTGTGGGGAGTTTCCTGACCTTATGAAAAATAGTAAAATAATACCTTTGTTTAAATCAGGTAGTACATCAGACCCCACAAATTATAGACCTATTTCAGTACTACCTACCTTTAGTAAAATATTTGAGAAGCTAATTTTAGAGCAATTGCAAAGATTTTTTAATAGACATAAATTGTTACATAACAAGCAGTTCGGTTTCACAAGGGGTCGTTCAACAACTGATGCCGGTGTTGAACTTTTAGGACATATTTATAATGCATGGGAAGATAAATGCGATGCCTTGGGCATCTTTTGTGATTTGTCTAAGGCATTCGATTGCGTTCTTCATTAAACATTAATCAGGAAACTCCGCCGCTACGGAATCCGGAACACCGCTCTGGATCTTCTTACTTCATACTTGAGTAATAGGATTCAGAGCGTTGACGTTAATGGAAAAAGATCTCCCAGATCTATAGTAACAATGGGAGTCCCACAGGGCTCAATTCTTGGTCCTTTCTTGTTTCTTATTTATATTAATGACTTGCCTTACCTCATAAAGGATAATCATGAGATAGTGTTGTTTGCTGATGACACTTCGCTTTTGTTTAAACTTAAACGTCAGCAGCTGGTTACTGACGATGTAAATAGCGCGATCGCAAAAGTAGTTCACTGGTTTAATGTTAACAATTTACTTCTTAATGAAAAAAAAACCAAATGCATTAAGTCAACACATTAGTTTTCACCTGCCTAACGTGAGGTACGTTAGGCAGGTGAAAACTAATGTGTTGATAAAGGGCGAAGAATTGAATCCCGAAGATAGCACAGTATTCTTGGGCTTAACTTTGGATGCTAAGCTTCAGTGGGGCCCACATATAGATAAATTGTCAAAAAAACTAAGCTCCGCAGCATATGCTGTTAGAAAAATTCGTAATTTAACTGACATAGAGACAGCCCGTTTAGTGTACTTTAGTTATTTTCATAGTGTAATGTCGTACGGTATTCTGTTGTGGGGAAATGCCCCTGACATTCAGACTATCTTTGTTTTGCAGAAAAGAGCTGTTCGATCAATTTATAAACTAAGTCCGAGACACTCTCTCAGAGAGAAATTTAAGGAGATAAATGTAATGACTGTGCCTTCACAGTATATTTTTGAAAATCTTTTATATGCACATAAAAATATAAAATTGTTTAAAAAATACAGTGATATCCATAATATAAATACTAGGAACAAACACAAATTTGTTGTACCTATAACAAGGCTCAAGAAAATAGGTGGCTCGTTCAGATGTCAATGTATACGCTTTTACAATAAGCTTCCAAGCCACGTACAAGATCTAAGCCTTAATAAATTCAAAACATTCATTAAACGTAAGTTGTGCCAAAAAGCGTTTTATACCATTAAAGATTACATTGAGGACAAAAAGGCTTGGGATTGAGCTGCTCCAATTTCTACATTTTTTATTTTTTTATTGGTTTTAAATTACTTACGCGGTTTGTTATTTTTGGTAACTTTTTATTTTATTATATACCTACACAGTGACATGAATATTTACTTTGTGAAGTATAATATTATTATTATTTTAATTATTGTGAATTTGAGGACTATGTGGATCATATTTTTTATTTATCTGGCAGTTTGAGTACTATAGGCGGCCTACCCAAATGTCCTTTCTTTGGTATTGTTCGTCGAGTCGTTGAGCTCCTTAAGTTCTGAGTTGAGTTACACGATTACTGACAAATGCGTGCACTGACTGGACAGGTCCACTCAAATCTGTATGGTTCTTTCCTCAAAAGACCATTTCAGACACAAATCTACATGGTCCTCAAATGATCTGACCAAGATTATTTCCGGATTTTTATATTTATATTTACATTGACATTTTATTCAAACATTGACATGAATATTTACTTTGTAAAGTATTATATTATTTTTAATTATTGTGAATGTGAAGATTATGTGGATCTTTCTTTTCTTTTTTATTATTTATTTTTTCTTAATTTTAATTAATCATAGTCTGGCAGTTTGAGTAATTTATGCGGCCTAACCAAATGTCCTTTCTTTGGTATTGTTCGTCAAATCGTTGAGCTCCTTAAATTCGGAGTTGAGCTGCACGATTACTGACAAATGCGTGCACTGACTGGACAGGTCTACTCAATCTGTGTTGTTCTTTCCTCAAAAGACCATTTCAGACACCAATCTACATGGTCTTCTCATAATCTGACCAAGATTATGTCTGGACTTTAAAAGAGACTGTGACCTCTGAGTTTGTTTCGGCCTTTCTTCTCAGAGTAGTCAGATAGGAAACGCCGACCTCATCTCGTTTTAAAAATGTGATTGACGTGTAAAAGTGTTTGTACAAACCTACTTACAGAAATAAATCATTTATCATTTATCACGGAGGAGTCTCGGTAGGCAAAGATGGTCACCATCCACGGACCAACTCGGCGTAGCTTAACCTGATCGATCGATCCGTGCGGCTGTTATTATTTAACCGCACGAGCGCCTCTTTAACCACGATCATGAATCGTCGATCATGAACTATAAAAGCGTAAACAGCTGCAATTTGCTTACATACGTCATCAATTTCATTGTTCTCTTGTTTATGGTCTTAACAAAAGAAGGACTTACATTATCAACATAACCGACTCAACTCCTGATTCTGCATTCATCATCATCAGATACGCCTTTTATCGAAGACCTAGCAACCCACCCCTGCTCCGCACGGTTCTTACGACTTGACTAAACCTCGAGATTTCTAATATTATACATAGGTGGTGTCGATAAAAAGTACCCTTTGTCCTTCCCCAGGATGCCATCTATCTCCTTGCCAAATTTTCCTTTTAGAAATCCGTTCTGTGGTTTAGACGTGAAAAACTGAAAACGTACCAGGGTTGCGGGAAAGTCAGAAAGGGATACGGTGCACTGATAACTGACCGTCGTCGGCCAACTAGTCGTAAAGCAGGTTAATTGTGAAATGCCCAGTAACGAGAGCGTTTAGGTTATACGCCCTTAGTTGACTTTATCACCACGGGTTTACGGCCTTGTGAAAGCTTTTACACTGTTTCTCGACACATTACCTTTAATCTTTTCAGTTTAACGATACGGAATAAATCGTCTGGTATTAGGGCTTGGCTACACTACCAGTTTCACTGGTTTACCTGAATTTGTGGCTCGTTTTCGCAGAGAGAACGTAGATTTAGTTGTTATTGCCAAAGTTGCAAATAAAAAACTCAGGCCTGCCCCGAAATGCCTGGCAGGGTTGCGGGTTAGTCCGAAAGGGATACCGGGCCCTTGGCAACAGGCAACTGAAGGAACATGGGTTGGTTTGAGTCAGTAAAAGTCTGACACATCCTCCCGCTCCGCCCAGAGCGGGAGAATTTAATTGATGATTTCCAACACACAAAAAAAAAAAGGCGTAAAACTTTCGAATTTATAATATTAAGTATATGTATTCGCACATGGCGACGATCTACATACTTCAAAATCTACCTAATATTAGCACTGTGACTGCTCTGAGCGCTTTATTTAATTAGGACTATTTTAAAATAGTAGATTATTCTTATGTGATTATGTTGCCGGGCGATGGCCAAGTCATTCTATTCATTAAAAAATAAAGATGACAAATAGATAGGTACTGAATAAATTAAAAGAAAAGACTTTGTTTTACATTAAATCTAACATCCTTTTGCGGTAGAAGAACTGCGTTGCAAGACTTGCATTTTCAAGACTTGCATTTTTTATATGTTTTTGATGGGATTAATATATTATACCAAGACATAAGCCATCCGGGACTAAATTCTTTAAATGAAGGTGAAAACCGCATCAAAATCCGTTGCTTCGTTTAGAAGAACAACACAGGGGACACGAATAACGACTTCAATTTATTATATACAACGTGCCGCTACCATGACGACATTAATTTAACACACGTATCCGATTTCGCGTATTCGTTTTAGGAAAATATTTTAATTTCATTAAATGTTATTAATTATTTATTGATTTATTTACAATTTTCTAAATTACCATCCTGGAGCAACCTGTACTTAAAGAACTGTAGCGAAGAGTTCATTTGCCGGGGTCACGGATCATATGTAGGCGAATAAAAGGAAAGCCGCGCAATTTCCTAGAAATTATGCCGACAAAGGATCTTGACCGATGGAACGTAAGCCAGCTGGTAGGTACTACATGAATGAATCTTTTACAAAGAGTGATCTCAATTTTGTTTATGTTTTTATTATTTAGTTTGTTTGAAAATTATTTTTTTTCAATTTACGAATTATTTAATTTAATTATATTTTTTATGGTTACTGGCCACTAGCCCTACCCGTGTGTTAAATTAATGTCGCCATTGTAGCGGCACGTTGTATACAGAGGGTTTTACGTGTTTCTTGAGGGTCCTGACTTATTAAAAACAGTTATACACCTTAGACTTGACCATAGCAAGTTTGGCGTAACTTCGTAGATCGACCGATATATGCCATTAGGCCATGATTTGCAAATACCCACGTCTAACGTGATTGGTTTTACATATACATAATATAGACAACGAAAACGAAACGCCGAAAACGCCGGAAGAGGACGCCCTAGGAAGACATATAGTGACCTTATTAAAAATCTTTATTAACATAAAATATACATGGCTGTAGTAATTAAAAAAATAAAGTAACAGTTACACTAATATTAATAACAACACTTTTACAGGCTAGAAGTACCTTTATAAGTATATAATAAAACTGGTTATTTACAAGCTTATTACAACACGATGCATTTATTATTATAAATTATTGTAATAATTTCAATTATGAAAACCTTAAGTACCTTATTATTAGTGATGTTCTTCAGAAAGGTCATGTGCGTAGTACTCGCAACCGGCGTGCGTGTACGACCAGAGGCCTTTTTTTTTTTTTTTTTGGTGGGTGGGAAATCATCCAATGAATTCTCCCGCTCTGGGTGGAGCGGAAGGGCGTGTCAGACTTTTACTGACTAAAACCCACCCGTGTTCCTTCAGTTGCCTGTTGCCAAGGTCCCGGTATCCCTTTCGGACTAACCCGCAACCCTGGCAGGCATCGGTCCTAGCGGACCCCGCCAATTGTGCTGACATCTCTTTGAGGCGCGCGTGGAACACGACGCGCCATCGACCCGGGCCTGGTCCTGATCGGACGGCGAGCTACCCATTGCTCGCCGTCCGCAAGCCCGCGCCTATGGTGGCCGGGAATCCGCCTGGGATTCCCGACGCCCAGGGCGTCTCCAGCGGCGGCGGCGGTTAGGGGCGTGAGGGCGCAAACTTTGCCTCTCCCTCACGCGTTCCGCCTCCTCCTTCGCGAGCATTACTGCTTCGCAGAAGGAGGTGACTGCTTCCCATGCCCTCTCGCTCCGTACCATGGCCTGGACCAGAGCCGGACGCGAGAGGTCACCGCCTCCAAGAGGAACGACCAGAGGCCTTAGTGCGAGTTTCTTTTAACTATCTTCACTTTACCAATCGGAGCACCGAACGCGGTCGATGCGTAAAGTGAAGATAGTTAAAAGAAACTCGCACTAAGGCCTCTGATGTATGAACGTAAACGAGGCAAAAGGAGTATATAAGGATCGTTCTGTATTAGTTACTGCCTACCCCCATGGGAAGAAGGTGTGAGTTTAAGTATGTACTGTACAACTAAAAGGCTTTTGTAATCAATTCTTGGTAAGTATTCCTTCTTTACGAAGAATTCATGTGCTAATTAAAAAGATACGGGAAACTAACGGCATAGGGGATGGCGAGACGAACTCGACTTTTTTTGATTGGCAACAAACAGCAATAGTTTGGGATAAGTGAAAGGAGGGAAGGGAGGACTTTGCCCCACAGTGGGACATAAACGACCGATAATACTGAATAATAAAAAAAAGGAAGTCTGTTCCTCTGACTCCAATATTTTTACCACTAATTCAAACTCAAACTCAAAGCTATTATTTCAATTAAACCATTTACAGGCACTTTTGAATTGTCAAGGAGTCGCTCAGTTAGAAATATGAAGCTACTTGCCCATTCCAAAGCGTAGTAGGTACCTATAGAGAAGAATGGGCAAGAAACTCCACGGACACTCTTTTAAATAAAAAAAAATGATACAAAACTAATGCAGCTGCAACAGTATCAAATGATTTCTAGAATTTTAATTCTGTGTTGGTCGAGAAGTTGTCAAATGCCAAGGTACATTCTGAACGTTTTCTTTATTAGGTTCACACGGTCTCATGTCAACGTCGTGGCCTTGTTTAAAAGTTCTAGCAAATACAAAATTTAACGACAGCAGTGTTTAATTTTTTTTAGCGAAACTTCTCATGCATGTTGCTACGAATGTTGTTGTACTTTGGTACGTTGCGTCGCATAAGCATAATTAGCCTATAATTTTCCTACTGCTGGGACACATGCGTCCTCTTGGTGCCCTCTCACCAAGAGGACGCATGTGTCTGGGCCATAATCCACCACACAGGCCCAGTGCAGGTTGGTAGATTCCATGTCTTCGATTTTTTAGGTTCTAGGGCGGTTTCCTCATGATGTTTTCCTTCTCAGTCTTGGCAGCAGTGGTGATGAAATAAGTTACACAAAGTAAAGCGCCTGTCTAGGTTGGAACCTACGACCCACAACTTATAAGTCGTAGCGTTACCACTGGACCACCACTGCTCTGTATGTCATGTGATTGTGCTAAATCGTACGTATCTATGCATTTTTCAGCATTGTCCTGAGTGTACTGACGTTGTCGACTGAAATCCAAGGATATAGCGCCTTTCTCGGTTTGTTTGTACCTTTCATGACATTTTTGTGACTACCAACAATATATTATAGATAACAATAGATGTAGGTTTCTAAATCATGTTTGGTTTATGGTTCGTTAACCACAAACACATAAGCATAATGGTGTTGTAAAAGTTTTCCTCAATATGGAACGCTCATAAAGTTCTATAAACAATATCTGATAAACTCATTACGCTTCACGATGTATTTCAACACGTCGTCTCGTGACGTCAACTCGAACAATCTATGGAAAATCAAAGACAAATCCTCCACGTAGCCACGCGTAGCAAACCAAAACAATACAGTTTAATTTCCCCAATTTTCCTTATTAACACATAAAGAATTAATGGCGTTGTAAAAGATATCATAAACACGTGTCACAACCTGAGTGTTTGTATAAATAGCCGCAGCCCGTGGGCTTACAGCCTAACCTTGTAAAGATCACGCCAGACTGCCAAGTTGACCGATAGATGGCTCTGCGCGTACCGAAAAGTTTTACACTCGCGACAGTTTTCAGGTTACGTCAGTAATCACGTTTTGACACTTTTTTCGCTTATATAAAGTATTTTTAACACACTTTATTTGCGAAATAGTAGTTTTAGAGACTTAAAATGTTTATTTTGCTACGAAAATTAACATAGAATCGATTTTAAAGTTGATTGCATAGTAATGTAAATGTTCACGTTATCTTATCTGTAATATAGACACATGTACCTATTATATATTCAATTATTCTGTATTGAAATGCGCAATTTCTTGTAATGTCACGTTACGTACTGTGGTCTAAACTATATTTATCATTACCGACTAATGCGTTTTACACAATGGGACATACGTCACCGGTAATTAGATTATTGTCTAATTATATTCGATCTCAATAAATGCTTTAATCGTAATTCTGTAAAAGAGTTTTATATGACGTCAGCCTTTCTTTATGTTCTAAGAAACAGTATAACTCTACGGAAAAAATGGTGGAACATGAATAAGTAAGACTATAAGAAGTATACGAAGTACGCGAGGTCGTTGGAATCGTTATTCCGGGTCAAGACAGATTAGATTAACACGCTAAATTGAGAAATATTCAGTTTTACTGTTTGTTACAACAGCTACAACATCTAAAAATACATTAAAACGCATATTGCATTCTCCATCGATCAACAAACACAAATATAAACCGTAACATGATGACCATTTAAAAATAATGCATCATAAATAAGGTCCTCAAATTAATATCTGTCGACAAAAGGAACATACAAAATGGCGGCCACGAACAAGTCGCGTAGCGTTTCTGAAAGCGTCTGTCTACGGATGTCTGTATCTCTCTCTCCCTCTACCTCTACGTATTCGTGCGAGAGGGATGGCGATAGTACCCCGTGGGGCCTCGTGTCAAGGTGATGTACCCTTGCGCACACGTTTGCAAACTTGCGCAGGCGCGACGAGGTTGTTCCAATTAGCGAATTTTGTTTAATAGCTGACGAACAACGGTTTTTTTTTGATAATTGCCGTTTGTATTCAGCTTGCATGATCACTGAAATTGTTTTTTTTATGGAGTTGTTTTGATATTAGCTGATGAGATCCTTGATATGATCCTATCCTTATATTAGCTGTAACGTGTTGCTATTTAATTGATATTCCTGATTGGAAGGATATTTGTACCTATTGGTATATTGATTAAACTTCTGTCTATGTATTGGTAAAGTCTACGACTGTTCTACGATCAATGATAACAGAACAGAATATTTAGTTCGACCTACATCATCGCTTCGCCTTTGTGTATTGTTTAGTTGTTGTCATTTAAACAATATTATACATCTCTATCGATTGTCATCGGTCATTGGGTCATTAGATATCTATCCATGACATTATGTACTCATAAACATTGAAAAATATCATTAATTAATATCGATTATTCATCAGTGATTTATAGTCTTCAATTATGCAAATCTTAAACTGGCAAAGAATGCTTAACGACTATACAAATTGAGCGATATCTTTTTTTAATTTATCTTCATCAGGCCATAGGGCTTTACTGCCAGACAAAAACAGGAATGAGTGTATTTGATATTCAATCCGACGTCCCAACGTCCAATATTTATTTACAAGATTCAATAGTATACATTATTTTACATCTAACACTACAATATTTCCTCCCCCTATTTACATACTTGTACATATTATTTGTATTGTAGTGTTAGAAGTCCAATATTGTTTTTTTTTTGTCATTTTAGTCTTGCAACCAGCTGGTTGACCATCAGCAGATGTGATGAAGACATTGTGGCTTTCAGAGCAAAATTCCCTTTGCGAAAATCTCTTTCGTGCATTTTGTACAGCTGTTCATTTCCAAAATATGCGGTGTTTTCGTTTCGTATTGGGTCCAAATGTCCAAAATAGTTAAGGCAAAAGCTTCAGGGTAGCCCGCGAAATTCAAATTTTCTTACGTTTTTTGCAATTTGCAGGTCAGTATCAGGTTGTATGTTGATTAAAATATGATTCGCCGTAACAAATATGGATTTACAGAATTATAAATCAGCAATGCAACTCTACAAGTTCACATAATCCTATTGAATGACTATTTCATGAAATCATGACATTTGAATTTGAAGCATTGGTCTGATACAGACAAGGGCCATAGGTAGTACCTAAATATTGATTACCATTAAGGTTTTAAGAAGTTACATAGAATCTATTTAACTAGTTTCCAAGTAAGAATCATAAGGAATGTTCTAAGAACTAGTTAGTACTTATTCATGAGTATCTAATCTAACTAATATTATACACGCGAAAGTTTGTAAGTATGGATGGATGGATGGATGGATGGATGGATGGATGGATGGATGGATGGATGGATGGATGGATGTTTGTTACTCTTTCACGTAAAAACTACTGAATGGATTTGGATGAAATTTGGCAAACGGATAGTTTATAACGTGGATTAACACATAGGATACTTTTTATCCCGATATTCCCACGGGATCGAGGCTTACGCGGGTGAAACCGCGGGGCGCAGCTAGTATAAAGATAAATCTCGTACACGGTAAACTAAGCTAACATGATTATGTCAGCAAAGAACTTGTATGTTAGTAAATGGCATTTAAAATGTGCTGGTATTCATCCCACGATGTAGTTAAACGGGCGGATCAAAACGCGTTAACTTGCACCTAAGTATAAAGAAAAATAGAAGTGTTCATATAAAGCTGATGCAAAATTCCATCATTGTAGTATACAATAGAATAGAATAGATCATGTATTTGTCTGAAACATGAGTATGCACACACAAAGCTTGCAAGATTTTAACTACATTGCAAGAAGGATGACAGTCATGTTTTACCTTAACGGCGACCAAATATGTATTATAATAACGTTTGATCAGTTATTTAATAAATTATAACTATAGATTATTATAAGTACACTAGCTGCGCCCCGCGGTTTCACCCGCGTAAGTCTCGATCCCGTGGGAATATCGGCATAAAAAGTCCTATGTGTAATCCAAGTTATAAACTATCTGTTTGCAAAATTTCATCCAAATCCATTCAGCCGTTTTTGCGTGATTGAGTAACAAACATCCAAACACACAAAGTTTCATATTTATAATATTACTAGCTGCGCCCCGCGGTTTCACCCGCGTAAGTCTCGATCCCGTGGGAATATCGGGATAAAAAGTATCCTATGTGTTAATCCAGGTTATAAGCTATCTGTTTGCTAAATTTCATCCAAATCCTTTCAGCCGTTTTTGCCTGATTGAGTAACAAACATCCAAACACACAAACTTTCACATTTATAATATTAGTAGGATAGTAGGATTTAAAAAAATACAATAAACTGAAATAACTAAACTTCGTGAAAAAGAAGAAGTATTGTCACGATTAGTTAATGCTAACAATACACATGAGTCGAGAAAATCTCAGAGAATGCGAAAGAAAAACGTACATTGTATCTTAAATTCCCATTATCCATCCAATTCTCCATACACTGGAAATGTTCTAATGGAATTCCTAGATCATATTGCGAGCTGGGAGAGTATACCAGTTTTGTAAAATGTTTGCCGTGCTACACAAACTGGGCGAGGCTTTACTAAAAGAGTTCTCTTTTATGTTTTTGTAAACCGATGTTCGTTTGTTGTTGATCATTTCGTACATAATGTGTGTTTAGTTAATGGAGTACTTTATATAGCCTGAATCTTTATGTAATTCAATACTGTATACATACTCTAATTCAATGGATATTTTGGTAACTGGGAGGACGTTCTTCAGAAAGGTCAGAAGGCCTAGACAAGTGACAATCGCTTCGAAAGCGTTTCGTATTTCTACAACAACTTTCAACAGGATTGACATAAGAGCAGTAGCACGCGGCGTATTTTAAACGCGCAGACGACGCGCGTCTTAGGGGTCTAAGCTTTTTGATAGTTTATGTCAGTCCTATACATTTTTGCCTTTTCCATCATCGTTATCGCTGATAGAATGTCACTTTGTCTAGGGCCTCTGGTGCGCAACCGGCGTGCGTGTATAACCAGATATGAACGTTAACGAAGGAGTGTGTAGGAGCGTAGCAGGTGGCGTTCTATAGCTTCTGCCTACCCCCATGGGAAGAAGTAAGAGTAAGTCTATCTATGTATGTACTATGTAAGTACCAAAATATATTGAGAAAACTTAAAAAAAATACTACAACACTGTATTCACTAATTCGGATAATAATTTGAGACTCCTTCAACTTTATCTTGTGATGTTTCGTCTTATTCCCATGATACAGACCCATTCTGATTCTTTTGTATAGACCTCGAAGAGTCCGACAAGAACGTAAGATACATTCGTACCTACTTTACCGAAACTTATTATTGAAAGAATTCTCTATTTAATCTAGGTACTGATATAAAGAAATAGTGCACTTAAAACCTTACCTTTGTTTTATTCTTTACTTATTTAGGGGTATGAGGAACAGGGTGTAAAAATATAAAGTTCACTCATCCCCCATAGAAAAGGGAGGATCCTCCGACCAGACAGGTGTTGTGTCTGGCAGGCAACTGCTCAACGATTGATGTCGGGTACTTGTATATTATGTCCATTGCACGGTAAAATTTAATTGCGCGATGCAGGACTTAGTTCGCATGTGGCGATGTAGATACCGCGACAATTACTTACCTACTGAAAAACGTTAGGTTTCTTGAAAGAGTACTATCTTGAAAGCTTCAAGAATTTACTCCCACTGCTTTCAAAAATACCCATTCACGGCATTAACTCTAGAAATAACGCAATTTCCTATAAACTTTCTGCTTCCTACACGATTCACCCACGAGGTACAATCTCGTGTACTTACATCACCTACGCTTTACATCTAAATTTTGTTTGTTTTTTATGAAATGTATTTAAATTTTCAGAAACTTTAGTAAATACTTAAGGGCGCACCCAATCACAAATTGCTTAGCATGTTCCTCTGTTATGCCGAAAATACTGCAGCATTCATTTTGAAATAAACATATGTTGAGGATTGGTGCTAGGTCTTATGTGAGGCGAAAACACCATTACATAAAATTTTCTCGATAGGCGAAAATTCCAAAGTTACCTCTGCACAGAATTATAAACCGCTGGTATTCAAAAAATACTTCAAATTAGATCATGAAACTTTTCATCATAACTGAACTAACTATAAAGCAGGTCTTATGTGTGTCATTTTTTATTAATTACCATTATTTTCAACGTAAAAAGCAATTACCTAAACTTTTCGACGCTTTAGAGCCGCTAGCGCCCCACTCCGTCTCGTTCTCACTCAGGTCGCGAGTAGTATGGTGCGAGCGGGATAAAATCTGAAGTAGGGTGCGCCCTTAAAAGCATTTTACAGACAGGTTGGATACAATTCATCTCGTAGCACTAGTTGGAAAAACTTATGAATGTTTTCTGGAAGATTTAAATAGTTTCCAGAGAATTTAGAAGAGTATTAATTTAAATATCGCTTTAAGCATAAGCAGTGATAGCCTAGTAGTGTGATCGTGGTGAGTTCGAAGCCGAGCCTCACACTTTTGACTTTTCGGATACATGTGCGCACTGTATAATTCATCATCTGCCTAGCCTTTTCCCAACTATGTTGGGGTCGGCTTCCAGTCTAACCGGATGCAGCTGAATACCAGTATTTTACATAAACACTGCGCACTGTATAATTATTTTTGTTTAAAAAACGGTGATGGGAAACATCGTACCAGCATGCCTGAGAGATATTTCTCGACGGCATGTGAAGCCAAGTCAACGGCCCATGGGCGTTATAAAAACTCTGACACCAGGTTAGCCACTAACCACACGAAAAAGAAGAAGAAGCATAAGCATTATGATGCGATGATTCAATCTATAATGTTTCAAATGCTGGGACACAGACCTCTCTGTGAGAGGGAGTGGGCCGCAATCTACCACGCGGGCCCAGTGCGGGTCGGTAGATGTTGCATGTCTTAGAATTTTCGGTTCTAGGACATGCCGGTTGCCTCACGACGTTTTCCTTGACCGTTTTAGAGCATTGGTGACGGCTGCAACTTTTGAGTTGTAGGTTCGAACCCAGTCAGGTACTTGTGTTGCTTTGCTAAACAAAAATAATCGAAGGTGGGTCCACTCCACCGGCCATTAGTCCTTCGATAAATATGACCAGCCCACTGCCACTTCAGCTTATTTACTCTATAAGCTATACAGTTTGGTTTAGTCTCAATGCCATGTTGAATTGGTTAGTTCTTTTTAACTTTTTCCTCATAATTGTTACATACTAAGGACCGTTGGTCCTGGCTGTTATTCGTAGATCTTTGGCAGTCGTTACGGGTAATCAGAAGCCTGAAAGTCTATCAACCAGTCTTACCGACGGGTATCGTATTGGTAGTCGGTCCTTGTAAAATACTCGTATTCAGTTTACAGCATCTGAGGGACTAGACAAGTGACAATCGCTTCGAAAGCGTTTCGTATTTCTGCAACGACTTTCAACAGGATTGACGTAACCTTTTCGATAGCTTATGCCAGTCCTATACATTTCTGCCTTTTCTATCATCGTTATCGCTGATAGAATGTCACTTTGTCTAGGGTCTCTGGCTAGACTGGACGACCCCAACTAGTTGGGAAAACGACGAAAAGACACATGATGAGGTTTACCTATTATAAGTTAGTGATCGCCAAACCTGCCTTTATGATACAAAGAAAATTACGTACAAGACTTGTCTTTTAATTTTGCTAGCTTTATGCAATGCTGATGATGTTCCAAGTTCCAACTGAACGTAGGTATTAAAAACGATTTTCATTTGAATGTTGCTGTAATCATATTTCAACAGGAAAACGGTTTAGTTTAGTCTCAATGCCATGTTGAATTGGTTCGTTCTTTTTAACTTTTTCCTCGTAATTGTTAGGAAGTAACGTCAGTTGAATACCAATATAAATGAAGGCCAATGTGCTGATTTTCAGAGGTTTAAAGCAATAAAAACTTTAAAAAAAAAACAACCGACCGAAAAAACCGACTTCCGAAATTAAAGGTATCACTTTTTAGTTGTGGTACCTACCCGACACAAATTCGTATACCACTACCTGCTATGTAAGTAAATAACAGTGACGGAGCCAACTAAGATATGGTCTACATACGCAAAGTGGGAAAAATACGTAATTATTGAAGCTAACTTAAAAACTATGCAAGTAAAATTTATAAAATTTATATGGGACCACCTCTGAAGCATGACCTACCAAACAAAAAAAGAATCATCAAAATCGATTCATAATTGGCGGAGTAATCGCGTAACAAACAAACAAAAAAAAAACATACAGACGAATTGAGAACCTCCTCCTTTTTTAAGAAGTCGGTTAAAAATCATTGTAAAAGGTTTGTGTAAGTATCTAAGTTGATAGCCTTATGTTGATAACCATAGAGCTCAAATATGTTAACACCATTAAGTAAATACCTATGTTTAACAAATAAAGATTCTGATTCTGATTCTTTATCGTCACAATTCCTTCCCATTTTTAGATAAAACTGACACCCCTATGATAAAATATTTTGATTTAAAAGAGTGTCCACGGAGTTTCTTGCCCGTTCTTCTCCATAAGAACCTACTACACTCTGGAATGGGCAACTAGCTTCATCTACCTTAGTGCCTCTAATTGTTTAAATTGAAATAATGCTTTAAGTTAGAGTTTGAAATTATTTCAAAACATCGTCTTAGCTTGTAGTTTTCACTCTGTAATTTGAACTATAATTTCACTTTTTCATTTTCTGTGAGAGAGCAAACAGTCCGAAACCATTTTAGATAAAATACCTACTTAAACGTTGAAATATATTAGGTAACATGAGGAGTAGAATGACAAACGTTAGCTGATTCTAGATATAGGTTACTCACTATGAACCTACATTCTAGTCCAGGAAAATTACAGTTTCACCTCGGAATGAGAGATAGTCAGCTATAAACTTGAATAAACCTTTGTTTTGACACTCTAAAACTTATGTAAAAACCTACGTATCGTAGGGTGTCCGCGACTACAGATATTCCAAGGTCTAAATAATTAAACATTGCGTGCGCTCTGCCCTCTATCTCGAAAATGGTTCAAGATATTAAAAAAATATATCGACAAAAGTTTTAAAGAATTTAATCCTCAACAATATTTATAAATGTACAAATAGCATAAAACCCATAGGAAACGAGATATTTGCAATAAATTAGTAAAAAATCGATTTTTTGACCTTTGACCTTGGAATATCTGTAGTCGCGGACACCCTACGATAAGTAGGTTTTGACACAAGTTTTAGGCTGTCAAAATAAAGGTTTATACAAGTTTATAGCTGACTATTCACTGTAACCAGAGTACGGTATATCCTAGAATCCTGAAAGACTCTTCCTAATGTTTTATTCAACCCGTTTCAGGTTACCACTTAGCCACCCGTATTACTGCTTAATCCATTATCCTTACACGCCGTAATACGGTTCAGACTGGGAATTTAAAATTAAGTTACTTTAGTCGGGCGGAGCGCTGAACGTAGGAAATGTGGAGGAATAGTGTGTAGCGCGAATGCTAAATAACTACTGTTGTGTCTAGTTAAGAGATAGACTATTGGTGTAAATAAAATGAAGTTTTTGCTTATTTGTAATTTAGCCATACGTAATTTCAAAACGGTGAAGGAAAACGCGGAAACCGGCATGTCCTAGAACAAAAATATCGAATACATGTGTCATCTACCAACGCACTGCATTGCTATTCTGTAACCAACTCACTGTGAAAACTAACTTAGGTGAAGTGAGCGTGGAGTGAGCTGTCATTGTCATCGATACCTACTGATGCTAAGGCAGTGACAGTTCACTTCACCTAAGTTTTCATAGTGAGATTTTTACAGAATAGCACAACTGGGCCCGCGTGGTAGATTACAGCCCAATCCCTCTCGAAGAGAGGAGGCCTACTGTGTCCCAGCAATGGAACATTATAGGCTAATTATGTGATACGTATTTTTTATTAAAAGTAGAAGTCCATATTTATATTGTGGTAGAAATCTGTGTGTGGATGATGATTTACTTACTTTCAGAAAATGCTTCGCCACTTTTCTTGAGTCATTTATTATTCTATAGTCTGTTTTTTAATCTCTTACTAATTTGACAGGTACAAATGTCAAACTCCAAATTGAAAAAACAAACAACAATCACTTAAATTGTCAAATTAGTCTACGAGCTTAAAAAACAGACTTTAGTCCTGGCATTATTGTTGTTTGATATTAGGTATCCTAACTAATATTGTAAATGCGAAACTGAGTTTTTTTGTTAGGCTTTCACGCTAAAACGGCTGAACGAATTTGGATGACACTTGGCACATGGGTAGACCATGACCTGCACCCTAATTGCGTAACTCAATCGCAATCTGTTTCATTTTGACAGTTCAACAATATTCATTGCGTTATTTAGGTTGTTGAGCAGAGACATTTTTCGAATTTATGAAGCAATGGATTAGCAATATCCTTCAAAATGATTCAGATAGTGATTGATCGCAATTAGGGTGCTGGCGTCATTCGTTTTTGGATAATATGCTAATAAAACTGGCGAAATGCTGAACGACATAGGCTACTTTTTATCCTGTATCGCAGACGAATTCAAAATCAAAATATTTTATTTCACATAAGCCTACATGGGTACTTATGAAACGTCAGAAGCTAGGTGCACGGTTCCAATTGGTCGTTTCCTATGGAGAAGAGCCGGCAAGAAACTCCACGGTTACTCTTTTAAAAGATAATTGGTTTTTACCATATTTTTGAATTACAGTGTTAATAGTGTAGTGACCTACACACTTAAATCTAATTATTAAATTAACAAACTAAAAGTAAACAAAATAAAATATAAATTATATATTTCTTAAATAAAATTAATTATAATTTATATACAAATATTTACAAAAGAACTTAAAAACTAAACTTAATTACATTTACAATGTATAATATAAATTAATAATAATTGAGTAACATTATAATATTCAACTAACAAACAGACAAGTACAAATATTATATTAGTAGCTAATTGCTTATCAGCTGGCCGGCGTACCTATGACGCGTCCATTGTTCTAGCGGGCGCGCGCGCTACGTCATGCGAACCGTGTGCGTGAACGGGACAGCATCATCGTGTGTTGTCACTCATGCACCCGCGCCGTACAGGCGACGCGCGCGCGCCGTGACTTGCAAAATCAGTATGCCCACTGCGCGCATAGCCTTACGATATCTCGTGATCCTAGCTTCGCCGCGCTAACCTATAATCTAGTGCTTACGCTTAACTGCCTATACGTGCTGTTCTCTGCTATCTTTATTTCTACCACTCCTTCTTATCTAAGTGGAACTCTTGTGTGTGTGAACTGAAACCTGTGTCTGTGTACCTAATAAACTTTCATTCTTCTTCTTGTGTACTTGGGACTTATTTCTTCGCTACCTGTTTATATATATCACATACACCACTACTCCTACATTGGTGACCCCTTCCAAGAACACTAAAATGCCCGAGGACAAAGCGTGCACGAGCCAAGATGCGTCGACGGCGGAAACATTTCGTGTGGGTGTGCGCATACCGCCATTCTACCCGGAGAGGCCAAGTCTCTGGTTTAACCAGATGGAGGCGCAGTTCACCCTAGCGAGCATAAAGTCGGACGACACAAAATTCTACTATGTGATCGGCAACCTAGATCCGCAGTATGCCGCCGAGGTTGAAGATATAGTCGGCAACCCTCCACCCACCGGAAAATATGACAAGCTTAAACAAGAGCTCATTAAGCGGCTATCGGCATCGCGTGAGAAGAAGGTGAAACAACTTCTCATGCACGAGGAACTGGGCGACCGGAAGCCGTCGCAATTTTATCGCCACCTCCTCAACCTCGCTGGCCCAGGTGTACCGGAGGAGTTCCTGCGGAGCATATGGACGAGCCGCCTACCCGCAAACACACAAGCCATCGTAGTTTCGCAGTTGAGGATGGACCTGGCTGAACTGGCAGAACTGGCGGACCGGATCCACGACGTCGTCGGTACACAACTGGCATCAACAGCTGCTGTATCTACTACTGCATCGACGAGTACTGCGAGGCCCAGTGTATGTTCGGAGGTCGCCGCTCTGACCAAGCAGATGGAGAAGCTGGCGGATAAGGTGGACCGACTGTCTCGCTCCCGAGAGCGGTCCCGTAGTCGCACCCGACACCGGTCAGGCTCATCTCGCTCAGCGTCCAGCTACAGGAAGTTCCCGCAGTGCTGGTACCACCAGAATTTCGGAGACCGAGCTAAAAAGTGTGTCAAGCCGTGCGACTACCCTTCATCGGGAAATGCGCGGGGCAATCAGTAATGGCGGCCGATGATTGTCCGAGTGCTGGTCGCTTATTCGTCACCGATGAAAGGTCGAAGATGCAGTTTTTGGTCGACACCGGCAGCGACCTCTGTGTCTACCCCCGATCGGCATTATCAAATCGACGAGAGAAGACCAACTACCAATTGTGCGCGGCTAACGGGACACCGATAAATACGTATGGATTCATTAACGTCACTCTGAACCTACGATTGCGCCGTGACTTTGCTTGGCGATTTATCATAGCCGATGTTACAAGGGCGATAATAGGCGTGGATTTTCTATCTTTTTATAATTTGGTTGTTGATTGCAGGAATCAACGCCTCATCGATAACCATACAACACTCTCCACCCCGGCGTCGCCTGTCCGCCGCTCTGATGATGTCTCCTCGGTGAGGGTAAGTTTGGGTGATTCCGCGTATACACACAGACTACGGGAATTTCCCGACATCACTCGCCCTCATGGTATACACCGCACTCCCAAACACAATACAGTACACCACATCCGTACTACACCAGGGCCAGCAGTATCCTGTACACCACGCAGATTGGCCCCGGACAAACTGCAAATTGCCAAGGCCGAATTCGAGGCCATGTTGCAATGTGGAACCTGTCGCCAGTCCGAGTCACCGTGGTCGTCGCCTCTCCACCTAGCGCCAAAGAAAAACGAGGGATGGCGCCCTTGCGGCGACTACAGGATGCTGAATGCACGTACCATTCCGGACCAGTATCCCATTCGACACATTCAGGACTTTGCTCACAGCCTGTCTGGCTGTACCGTCTTCTCCCAGATCGACCTGGTGAAAGCGTACAACCAGATTCCTTTGAATCCAGATGACATCCCGAAGACCGCGATCACGACGCCGTTCGGTCTTTTCGAATTCCCGTTCATGACGTTCGGTCTTCGAAATGCCGGACAGACGTTTCAGCGCTTCGTGGATGAAATGCTCAGGGGTCTGGATTTCACGTACGCTTATTTAGATGACTTTTTGGTCTACTCGAAAGACCAGAAGACCCACGAGCACCACCTGCGCCAACTTTTCACCAGACTCCGAGAATACGGTATGGTCATCAACAGTTCTAAGTGCGTCTTCGGAGTCTCGGAGGTGAACTTCTTGGGCTACCACATTTCAGCCAAGGGCACAAGACCATTACCATCCAAGGTCGAGGCCGTTCAAAATTTTCCCGCTCCCAAAACCGTAAGAGAGCTACGGAGATTTCTTGGGATGCTCAATTTTTACCGCAGGTTCATCCCAGGCGCAGCAAACTTCCAGGCACCCCTAAACGCACTGCTTACCGGCTCAGTGAAGGGTTCACACCCTGTTAATTTTTCACACGAGGAGCACCAGGCATTCCAGAACTGCAAGGACAGCCTTTGTCAAGCAGCACTGTTGGCGCATCCTGACTGCAGCGCTAAGTTGGCGTTGGTTACAGATGCTTCCGACAAGGCCATTGGCGCAGTCTTGCAACAGCTGAATGCAGGTGCATGGGAGCCGCTTGCTTTCTTTTCGCGCAAGTTGAGTCCAGCACAGGTTAAGTACTCTCCATACGACCGCGAATTACTTGCCATTTACGAGAGTATAAAATATTTCAGGCACATGCTGGAGGCTCGTGACTTTGTGATTTACACAGACCACAAGCCTCTGACGTTTGCTTTTCACTCTCGTAAGGAGAATTGTTCCCCACGGCAGTTCCGTCACCTGGATCTAATAGCCCAGTTTACAACGGACATCCGGCATATTTCTGGCAAGAACAATGTCGTGGCAGACACCCTTTCGCGCGTCGAGGAGATTACACAACCAGTGTCCGTCGAAAAAATTGCTGCAGCTCAACTTGACGACCTCGAGTTGAAACAACTTCTAGATGGAGTTACCGCATTACGCCTGCAACAGGTCAAGGTACCAGGCTCACAGCAGCAACTATATTGCGACGTTAGCACCCCTACACCAAGACCATTCGTGCCCAAGGAATTACGCAGACCAATTTTCACAAGTCTGCACTCCTTGAGTCACCCGGGTACCAAGGCCTCCGCTAAGTTGGTCGCTGACCGATATGTTTGGCCTGGCATTAGAAAAGACTGCCGTGATTGGGTTCGTTCCTGTCTGGCTTGCCAGCGGTCAAAAACCACACGGCACGTCTTTGCTCCAGTAGGCACTTACAAATTACCGCAATCAAGATTCGCATTCATTCACATTGACCTCGTGGGACCTTTGCCACTGTGTGATGGGTTCCGTTATTGTCTCACCGCAATCGATCGTTTTACGCGATGGCCTGAGGCAATACCGCTCACAAACATAACTGCAGAAACAGTGGCAAGGGCCTTACTGAGTGGCTGGATTGCTCGTTTCGGCTGCCCATTCGATATAGTCACAGATAGAGGTGTGCAGTTCGAATCGGCGCTCTTCAAATGCCTGTCTGCAATCGCTGGGTTCCGACGTCGCAGAACAACGGCATACCATCCGGCCTGCAACGGTTTGGTGGAAAGATTCCACCGTCAACTTAAAGCAGCTATCACTTGCCACGCTAATGACAGTTGGGTGGAATCTCTTCCACTAGTTCTGTTAGGCGTACGCAGCGCTTACAAAGAAGACGCCCAGGCTACTGCTGCCGAACTAGTTTACGGTCAACCAATACGTCTACCTGGCGAATTCTTTGACCCACAGGCTGATGAAACGGTTGACATGACCGACTACTTGTCAAGGCTCCGGAGTATTGTCAGGAGACTGCAACCATCACCAGCAGCCAGACACAACAGCCAGTTTAAAACATTTATTTACAAGGAATTAGCTTCCTCTACACACGTTTTCCTTAGGGACTGCACTGCTGGTGGTGGTCTGAAACCAGCATATTCTGGTCCCCATAAGGTCATCCAACGAGGTGACAAAGTTTTTAAAATAATGGTAAATGGAAAACAGGTTACCGTATCGATTGACCGCATTAAGCCGGCCTTCATACTGCGTGACCCTCACACATCATCCCCACCACTAACCATTAACATTCATCACAACACACCACAGTCACCACTCAACACTAACACTCATCACTATACACCCGACGCGGATAACCCGAACTTACCTTCCGCTGACGAGAGCGTCGTTAGAACGACACGGTCAGGACGCCACGTTAGGTTTCCCGACTATTATCGCCCTTGACGGTCTCTGGAAGGGGGTGATGTAGTGACCTACACACTTAAATCTAATTATTAAATTAACAAACTAAAAGTAAACAAAATAAAATATAAATTATATATTTCTTAAATAAAATTAATTATAATTTATATACAAATATTTACAAAAGAACTTAAAAACTAAACTTAATTACATTTACAATGTATAATATAAATTAATAATAATTGAGTAACATTATAATATTCAACTAACAAACAGACAAGTACAAATATTATATTAGTAGCTAATTGCTTATCAGCTGGCCGGCGTACCTATGACGCGTCCATTGTTCTAGCGGGCGCGCGCGCTACGTCATGCGAACCGTGTGCGTGAACGGGACAGCATCATCGTGTGTTGTCACTCATGCACCCGCGCCGTACAGGCGACGCGCGCGCGCCGTGACTTGCAAAATCAGTATGCCCACTGCGCGCATAGCCTTACGATATCTCGCGATCCTAGCTTCGCCGCGCTAACCTATAATCTAGTGCTTACGCTTAACTGCCTATACGTGCTGTTCTCTGCTATCTTTATTTCTACCACTCCTTCTTATCTAAGTGGAACTCTTGTGTGTGTGAACTGAAACCTGTGTCTGTGTACCTAATAAACTTTCATTCTTCTTCTTGTGTACTTGGGACTTATTTCTTCGCTACCTGTTTATATATATCACATACACCACTACTCCTACAATAGTTATTGGAGGACAGTGTAGGCCTTTCAAAAAGTTTCAGGAAGGCAGTTAAAAAAAAAAAAAAAAAAAATATAAAAAAAAAAGTCTACAGTCCACTAAGCCTAAAAGGCACTAAGCCTAAAGCACTAAATTCGCGGGTAACAGCTAGTATTTCTATACAAAACGCATAGAAAACAAATTGGTAATCGTAGATACGAGTACTTAGCTTTTTTTTATTATGGGTAGAAATACCTTGTTCACCATCCTCATAATAGTTTTCCTAAGTTCACAAGCATTCCTTTAGTAAAAATATATATTCAGCCCTTTAACCCTTTATCTACTTAACATAACCCTTAATAATTACAACTTTGTCATTAGACTACTAAACCAACATTAACCCAAGTCATAACATAACGAGTTTCCAGCGCTTTGTTAAGGGACTACCCTACCTCAAATTGTTTAGTATGATCCTCCGTTATGCCGAAAATACTGCAGCATTATTTTGAAATAAATATATGTTGTCCTATGTTTGACGAAAACACGATTACATAAAATGTTCTCTATAGAAAAAAAAATACAAAGTTACCTCTAAACCGAACTATAAACCGCTGCGCTGCCATTAAAAAAATACTTCGAATTAGATCATGAAACTTTACATAATAACTGAACTAACTATTAAGCAGGTCTTACGTTTTTTTTTTTTAATTTCTATTATTTTCACCGTAAAAAACAATAATTTAAACTATTCAAGGCTTGGAGCCGCCAGCACCCCACTCCGTCTCGCTCTCACTCAGGCCGCGAGTATGGTGCGAGCGAGATAAAATTTGAGGTTGGGTAGGCCCCTAAGCAACAGTTAACCATAATAGGGGTTAATCCAATTAATAGAGACGGTCTAGGCTGAGATCTGTCCGGTGGCCGGTTTGTATGCGAACTGGGGCGGCTGTAATTAATTAACGTAATTAAAGACCAACCTACGTCCGGGGATTTGTATTGTAGGATGGAAGATCGATTGTAGGATACCTATATTTGATGACATTGACGTATGGACGTATGGTGGATTCCAAAAGTAATAGATAAAAATGTTAACAAATGGATCAGAAAACCTGTGCTTGCCAATTTGTAGTGCCACTTACAAATTGAGTGATTGAATTTGATTATTTGAATAATTAACTCCAAAATTAATAAATTAAATCACCTTAAAAATTATTTTATATTGACATTTGAGGTTAAATTTTTATCCTCAATTTTCGTCGATGATTTTTCAATTACCTGCAATTAAATAATGTTATTCAAACAATATTTTATTGTAAAAGTGGTGAGATATAAACTTTAAACCTTCATACAAATTCCATTTAGTAAGTGATTGCGTAAATTTTTTACCTGAACAGAGTTTGTTTACACTTTCATTAGATACTTTTGGAATAGACCGTATACCAGATTATTTCGATTAATTGAAGTTTTCGTTTAAATAATGTATTGTACGGTATTATCAGAATTGTCTGGGACCGTCATTGGTTATAGTTTTTCCGAATTCGTACTAATTTTATGGTGCAGAAACCGGCCACGCTATAAAAAAAAACAGGCAAATCCTGCGTGCTCTTGATATTTTCCTGAGTTTAATAACTTCTCATAAAGATCAACAGACATCGTCACTGTTCATATTATAAGCTTATTATACCCTCATACTAGTACTTACAAAGCCGACCCCAACATAGTTGGGAAAAGGCTAGGCAGATTGATTGACTAGTACTTACAAAGTTACAAGTGCATTACAGAGACGTACTTTTCATATTTAATCTTCAATCGATATCACTGAATTATTGACGCGTTTTACGTACAGGTAAAAGATTGGAACGTGTAACTAGGTACCTACTTACCCATTTCTCTGAAACCGGTCAAAATTATAAAACATTGAATTATCATTAACTGTTAATTTATATTGATAATAGATTAAAATTACCCTCATGGATTTTAACTTTTCGTAATTGCAAAAACAGTTAAAAATCCATTGTGTCTCGCGTAGTTAAGTTCAGCGTTCAAAAATACTGAGGGTTAAACTCAAATGCTTAAGTATTTCATTCAACAAGTTAAAAGTTAAGCTGCATAATAGAATCATTGAATGCAACATCAAACCGCATTTGTGATCACTCCTCCCTGCCAACTTGACCCAGCATCTAAAATATATTCATAAAACATCGTCAACAAAGCATTTCCCGAAGAAACAATGTACGTAAGTAAGCGTTAAGCAGCGTTTGGGAAAAATAAGGAAAAATTTCAGACGACTAAGGACCCCTGCCTTGTCGAACAACATTGAAGGAACTGAATCCATCGATTCATTTGCATAAAATCTTTTCAACAAAGAAATTACCAAAGACGCAATGCACAGAACCCTAATTCGTAACTATCGGGTAGAATTACAAACGCATTCACCAGTTGGTTGGAACCTTGGAATCCCTGCAAAGTCGAGCCAGCATTGAAAGAACTCCATCCATCGATGCTTTTGTATGCAAAATTTTTTTCAAAGCACTTGCTAACGAAGCAATGTGAACAGAACTCTTGTTTTTAAAGGGGGAAATTACAAAAGATTTAGGAACCTTGCCAAGTTGGCCCAGCATTGAAATACCTACATCCATCGATCCACAAACAGCCTAAGAAAATATGAAGTAATGGATGCAACTACATAAAGAGGCATGAGGAACAGGGTGTTCAGTTCACTCGTCCTCCATAAAAAAGGGAGGATCCTACGAACAGACGGATGTTGTCTACTGCCCGACGATTGATATCGGGACGTTGTATATATCGTCACACGGTAAACTGTACTTGCGCGGTGCAGGATATTGCGTGACGTCAGTGTGATAGTATGCATGTGGCGTTGTAGATGCCGCCACATAACTCTCGTTTGCATAGGGAGAAAAATGTACGTTAAACATCCACTCAGGTCTAATTAGCACACCCTCATAATATGATCCCCCATAAGTGGCCAGTGTTGCCCACTTGAGTCGATTACCGACGAATAAATGTTTAAATGGAGGTTGAAAACATTTTGGGGGACGCGAGTGGAATTGTTATATTGTAAGGAGATTATTATCAAGTTCTTTTGATCATTATTTTTGATAAGTTGATTTTTTACCCGACTGCCAAGGAAGGAAGGGTTATGTTTTTCGCGCGTATCTTGTGTGTATGTTTGTTATTAAGGTATATTCGTCTTAAAAACCCAAGTGTCCTAAGATAGGACTGGTGCTTGAAAAAAACAAAACCCTTGAGCGGCGGACCATTTTCCATGTCTAAAAGATACTTAAAGGATTCAACAAAAAATCTATCTGTTTCCAAATGTCTGAGTAATAAATGCTGCGATTAATTTCCTGAATTGTAAACACTTTCGCGGAAACTGAATGAGACACAATTGAAGTTTTATTGTTATTACGTCTATGGGCGTTTACTGTCTGCGAAAGTGTTAAGGGTTGCATGTTATTTGAAATCATAGTAAAAAGGATGCTTCTTATGACGAAATTCCTTACAAGCAATTTTTTTAAATGTCTTATTGATCCTTAATGCTACGTGACTCGGAAAGCACGTTAAACTGATGGTCCCGGCTGTCATTCTTCGATCTTTGTCAGTCGTACCGGGAGAAACCCGAAAGTCTGACAACCAGGCTCACCAAGGGGTACCTATCGTATAACCCAGTAACTGGGTTGTGGAGGTCAGCTAGGCAGTTGCTCAATGTAAAATACTGGTATTCAGCTGCATCCAGTTAGACTGGAAGCCGAACCCCACCATACGTTGGGAAAAAGCTAGGCAGATGATGATGATGATTGATCCCTAATATCTAAAGATACCATCCGCATCGTCACCAATATTCCACCTTTATATTTATTTATAAAACAGTTGCTTACTCTACTTACAGTTGCACAACACGAACAGAAAGCTTAGACTCTCGACAATCTAAGAAGTCCGTTTTGACAGCTATAAAAATGCTTTGTGCAGCGATGAAAAAAAAATTGGTTTCTTATAAACTGATTCTTAAGATGATATCGATTGATCATACTTAGAGAGTTTGTAATCGACGACTTATCTACATTGCTTAAAACTGATTCTCAAGGCGTAACGTTTTATTACATGTACGAGAACGAAACGTCAAAACGGTCTTCTTAAATTGTCGCGAGTGTAAATATGACATATACAAATACACTTACATAATACAAGTACATTTAGTTCTAACCTAATCTTAAAATTAAGAAATTCTGCGAAATTCCAAACAGTTCCAATTCATGTGTTTCATTCATTGGTTAGCATAGAGGAAATGCTTATCTTTTGTAATACAGGACATCGCTTCGTAAGCCATTCTAAAAGTTACATCTAAAGCATCCATTTTTAACCCCCGACGGAAAATGTTTGTTATAAGTTGTTTGTATTGTTGTTTTTGTTTGTGTTATAAGTTTAACGTGTGTATCTGGGTGTCTGTCTGTGCCAAAAAATCAAAATCGGTTCAGCCGCTTGGCAGCTCCGTAGGTACCTAGCTGCGAAACGGCTGAACCGATTTTGTTTTTTTTTTAAAGTTGACCTGATCGAGAGTGTTCTTAGCCATAAAAAAAAACGTATATTAGATGCTTTGCTTTTGTCGGGAGTTTTTTAAATTTTAAATTTAATTTAACCTGCTTTATTCATTAATTATTCATAGTCGCCTTTTACAATACCCATGAGAAAAATAGGGGCCGAATTGTTTACCGGAAGTCTGTGGCTTTAATTTTAAATATTTACCACAGCACCCTCTCTGTCTAACGCCAATTAAGATAGTCGTGATAATATGTAAAAAGCTCAAGGATTTATGACACTGTCGAGTGAAGTGCATGACACTCCAGCTAATCTGTGTCAATGTGACACCTGATAAGTGCATGTCAATGCGTTTTATTGGTCCTCGTAATTATAATGTAGTAGAAATTTTTGCGTAATGTAAATGATTTTGCATACTTTTGTATAGAATCAATTTTTTCTAACTGAACAGACAGCTGTGCTGCTGGGGAGTTTGTTGCGCCACTTCTTCTTCCCAGCTAAAGCACTAGGAAGTAGTGAAGGGTGGGCGTTTTGGGGGACTGTCTTATGTAATTTTGACGTTCAAAAAGTGCTGATTCTCAGCCTAGTTTGAATTTTATTTATTTATTTGTTCATAAACATACATACATTTAGATAATATGATGACACACTATAAAGCCCTTAAATCTATGATCAGATATTGGAACATCTGTGTCTGAAGTAGATATAAAATACCTGTATTTCAAACATCAGCGCTCTTCCCCTGTTGAGAGAATAAATGACTTTTGATTTTGATTTTGAATGCCAGTGTTTCTGTTCATTAAGCTGAAAAGAAAGAAAGAAAGAAAGAAAAGAAGAAAGAAAATACGTTTATTTGCGGTAAATATGACGCAAAAAAACAATGTAACAAATTAAAAATAAAAAAGGTTGGGGGAAACATGCGTCACATCCACGCAAAACGGCTATCGCTCAGCATTATGCTGCGACCCTATGCAAAACAGAGCCCCAGCGCTGGTTTTCAGCGACAGCCGGCGCTGACGTAATGACGTCGATCGGTGCGGCAAACCATTATCAGAACGCTGTACCGGTACAGCGCACTGTAATAAAAAATAAAATATATTATATTAATATCTAATAGTATAAAAAAAAAAAAAAAAAAAAATATATAAAAATAAATAAAAGAAATGGGTAAACGAGAATATCATCCTCCGTGATGAAAAGGAACATTAACGTAACATTTATCCCCGAAGGTTAGGCTGGGGTGTACTTCCTAAATTTCTTCAGTTATGTTTAAGTCCCATGTAATCGGGAGCGCTCCTATTGCCATCCTCCTATTACTGGGCACAAATCCAGACTCCGAACTGCTATTGAGAAAACCTAATGGAAAAACCCAAAAATAGTTGCGCAAACTGGGAATGGAACCCAGGACCTCATGCTTAGCAGTAGCGCTGGCTACCACAAGACCAACGACGCTGACCTAAAAAGAAATAGCCATCAAATCAATGGTATCTGTTTGTAATGTCAAAACTAACATCATTTGCCTAGCCTTTTCCCAAGTATGTTGGGGTCGGCTTCCAGTCTAACCGGATGCAGCTGAATACCACTATTTTACATGGAGCGACTGCCTATCTGACCTCCACAACCCAGTAACTGGGTAATACGATACCCCTTGGTTAGACTGGTTGTCAGACTTTCGTGCTTCTGACGACTCGTAATGACTGTCAAAGATCCACAAATGACAGCCGGGACCAACGGCTTAACGTGCTTTCCGAGGCACGGAGGAGTCTCGATATGTGAAAATGGTCACCCATCCACGGACCAACCCCGGCAAGCGTAGCTTAACCTGATGGATCGACCCGAGCGGCTGTTATTACTTAGCCCCGAGCTCCTCAATGTCAAAACTAACAGCTTTTATTAAATGCATATTAAAGTATATAGGTACTTACTTAGTATGTCTAGTTGTTCCGGCTTATCTCCGAAACGGCTGGACCGACTTTCACTGGCAGATAGCTGATGTTATAAGGAGTAACTTAGGCTACTTTTATTATAGGAAAAGAATTAGGTACCACGCGGGCGAATCTGCGAGCAGCAGTTATTTAGACCTAGAATTCTATGTATTCGGCTACTCTAAACTCATAACATAGTCGGAAGTTTAGCTTGAACAATGTTCGAACTAATATCAAGAATTGTTCCGGTGTACGGTGCATAATTCTACGAAACTTCACGGCTGGTTCTCACGGGGCTGCATCATTAACTAGGCCGTTTGAGCACGTCTGAGATCGCTATTGTTTTATACAGTTAAAGTTTAACTAATAACACATATATAAACAACATAACATCACGCCTAGAATCTCTGAAGGGTTGGGCAGAGGTGTACCTATAGTTACACCCACATTTTACCAGTTATACAGGGTGTAAGGGACAGCCCTCCGCAAATTAACAGGGGGGCATTCACCTCCTTATTTTGAATCATATTCCACTGGAAATTTTCTCAGGAAAGTTTTCATTTTTTTAATCGTTTTTTCAGTTACTATTCCTTTATTTCAATATAAACGCACACTCACGCAGCACTCCATTTCTGTAAATAAAACAGCTAAAATAAAAAACCAGCAATGGATGTTAAACTCAAACCATTTATTTCAATTGAACCATTTACAGACACTTTTGAACTGTCAAGGAGTCGGTCAGTCAGAAATATGAAACTAGTTGCCCATTCCAAAGTAGGTACCTATGGAAAAGAACGGGCAAGAAACTCCACAGACACTCTTTTAAATCAAAATATTGTTACTAAATATTGGTGACATCATTCATGTTGAAATTATACATGTGAGAACAATGTAGAAAGCACGTTAAAAGCGTCCGCAATTATAAAATAAAAACATAACAAAAATTAAAATAAGCCATGGCAGCTAAGAGATGACTAGTCACAACTGACGGCGCCCGTTCACGAACATGACGCATGGATCAGCACCATTCAGCTCAACCATTTTGAAGGGAGCTAAATGATCCAACACACGCTCGCACAACATTAAAATACTCGAGCGCGCCCCCCCGACACAGGGAGTTCGGCTACGCGGGTTTTGCCACGGTAACGATACATTGCGCGTGAGGTAATAATACAAATCAGGTTTATTGCATTCCCATAACGTTCCTGAAATAATTTCATGTTCCGATCGTCTTAGTATGATATGCTGAATTCATTCCAACAGTCTGCGGAGGGCTTTCCCTTACACCCTGTATTTAAAAGTCCCATGAAATGAAATGAAATTGTTTATTCTGTAAATAGGATATCGCAATCACTTTTACACGTCATATTATTAAAAAAATAAAATAAGCTAGATGAGGTCGGCGTTTCCTATCTGACTACTCTGAGAAGAAAGGCCGAAACAAACTCAGAGGTCGCAGTCTCTTTTAAGGTCCAGACATAATCTTGGTCAAGCCATATGAGGACCATGTAGATTAATGTCTGAAATGGTCTTTTGAGGAAAGAACCACACAGATTTGAGTGGACCTGTCCAGTCAGTGCAAGCATTTGTCAGTAACCGAGGAGCTCAACTCAGAGCTGAAGGAGCTCAACGACTCGACGAACAATACCAAAAAAAGGACATTTGGGTAGGCCGCAGAAAGTACTCAAAACTGCCAGACCATCATTAAAACAGGGAAAGAGGAGCAAAAAATAAAAAATGATCCACATAGTCCTCACATTCACAATAATCAAAACAAAATAATACTTTACAAAGTAATAATGTCATGTTGTATAAAGAATAATCAACAATGTCAATTTGTAGGTATATAAAACTGGTATAATTTAATGATTTTAGATACTAATTAAAGTTAAAATGTCAAGTTCTAGGGTTTTTTCAAGGCTTAGCAGAGCGAGCAGCTCAATCCCATGCATTTCTGTCTTCTAAATAATCCGAAATTTTATAGTACCCTTTTTTACATAGTTTGGTTTTAATACTGCTTTTAAATCGTTTAATGGGTAAGTTTCTAATATCAATGGGAAGTTTGTTGTAAAAGCGTATACATTGACCCATGAACGAGTTGCCTACTCTGTGGAGACGAGTGCGATGTACAGCAAGATTGTGTTTATTCCTAGTATTTATACTATGAATATCGGACATTTTCTTAAAATTTGATATATCCTTGTGTACATACAACAGGTTTTCAAATATATATTGTGAGGCTACAGTCAGAATATCTATTTCTTTGAATTTTTCTCTAAGGGAATCTCTTGGACCTAGGTTGTAAATGGCTCGAACAGCCCTTTTTTGTAAAACAAAGATATTATTGATGTCCGCACAGGTTCCCCAGAGAAGAATCCCATAGGACATAAGACTATGAAAATAGCTAAAATAAACAATTCTGGCTGTATCTACGTCGGTTATCTGTCTAATTTTTTTAACAGCATAGGCGGCCGAACTAAGCTTTCCTGACAATTTTTCTATGTGTGGGCCCCATTGTAATTTGCCGTCAATAGTTATTCCAAGAAAAACCGTTGACTCAACAGGGTCCAACTCTATTCCATTGACTTGAACGTTGGTAGTTAGCTGCCTGACATTTGGCGTTGAAAATTTAATCAGTTTAGTCTTTTTCTCATTCAGGAGTAGATTATTTACATTAAACCAATGCACAACTTTAGAGAGTGCATCGTTGACTTGTTCAAAGTTGACTAACTGACGTTTGATTTTAAAAATGAGCGAAGTGTCATCTGCGAATAATACGATCTTGTTATTATCCCTTATATGGTAAGGTAAGTCATTTATATAAATTAGAATCGGGAGCGAGCCTATTGCCGTGAACTGGGCATAAATCCAGACAAATATCTTATGATGCCCGGATACTTATATCATTATGATAGATACGATATTATTGAGGACATGACGAAGATAAAATTATTAAAATGTTTGGCAAGCGTTACAGCTGAGCATGAGGTCCTGGGCTCGATTCCCAGGTCGGCCAAGTGTTTTTGGCTTCCCATCAGAAATTTCTCAGTAGCAGCCCGGAGTCTGGATTTGTGCCCGGCTGCTGGCAATAGGCTCGCCCCTTATTACATGGGACTTTTAAATATAACTTTTTACCCGACTACGGCGAAGAAAAAAGGAGGGTTATGATTTTGACCGGTATGTATGTATGTATGTTCATCTGTTCCCTCCTATCTTCCAAACCACTTATCACAATTTGACAAATGAGGTATCGTTAGAAGCGTCGTGATTGTCGCGTCGCTGGTTATAGGCTATGTTAAGTCACATTAAATTAAAAATGGCGCCTTCTAGAGGACATAAAGTGAGGAACTTAAAAAAAAAAATGGTTTAATCGTACCATGTTGGGTATCAAATGAAAGGGCTTAATGAGCACATTTCAAAAATATATATATTATAACACCAAAAGAATTTAAAAAAAAATCAAGTAATAAAAACTAAAACCCAACTACGACTTAAAAGGTATTTGATGGGTGATTTGATTTTTTTAGAACTTAAACATAACTGGCCAAATGTGGGTGCACAGATACACTTCTATCTAACCCTTCGGAGATTGCAGGCGTGATGTTATGTTATGTTATGTTATGGATGGGACGTTCAGATGCTCACAATGGGTTCTTACGAGTTCTTTATATTTCTAATTCAATCTCGCAAATATTGTCGCCTCTTTCTTAGTTGACCGACACAATAAACGTGACACATTCTTCGTGTGATCGCTTAGCATGGTTAAAGAGAAAGTAATCTGTTAATAAATCGTGAAATCGTCTCTCACGATTCGCGAACGCATAATTTCCATTTATAATAACTCGAGCCGGCGCTATAAAAGTCAAATAAACGTTTGCATTGCTGTAATAAAGCTTGCATATCTTAAGTGTCACTTAAGCGTGTCCTAGGAACGGCTTCTTCGTTTATTGTATGTTTATAAAGTATTGCTAAGTGTTTCTAAGCTCTCGTGCTATTGTGGCGGCATCTACATCACCACATACGAACTGCGCATCAAAGACCTTTTTTTTTTTTGAGGGTGGGAAATCTTCCAATGACTTCTCCCGCTCTGGGTGGATCGGAAGGATGTGTCAGACTTTTACTGACTAAAACCCACCCGTGTTCCTTCAGTTGCCTGTTGCCAAGGTCCCGGTATCCCTTTCGGACTAACCCGCAACCCTGGCAGACGCATCTAAGACATGACGACACACAAAATCCTGCATCGCGCAATTAGAGTTTACCACGCGATGGACATATACGAGATCCCGACATTAATCGTTGGGCAGTTGCCCGCCAGACACAACAACCGTCTGGTCGGAGGATCCTCCCTTTTCTATAGAGGATGAGCGAATTCTACACCCTGTTCCTCATACCTCTAAACTGTTATTCCGAAGTTAATTGATAGGTTTTTATATCATCGAGGCACTAAGTTAAGCTGGAGCTTACTAGCTATACCGACATCATCACTCTCATGGTCTTATCTCGATTTATTTGGGGTCATCGCTGCATGTATTCTTCATCCATTCATCCTTATAATACAATAATCCTTACATATTATAAAACAAAGTCCTCCACCGCGTCTGTCTGTCGTCCTGTTCGCGATAAACTCAAAAACCACTATCCATTGCTGAAAACAGCATGAAAATCGGTGCAGTAGACCGATTTTCATGCTGTTTTCAGCAATGGATAGTGGTTCTCGAGGAAGGTTTTAGTATATATTAACCGACATCCACGCGGGCGAAGCCGCGGGAATCAGCTAGTATAAATATAAAACCATTTATTGCAGGTGACACACGCCCATAGAAACATACCTTAACCTAAACATACATATTCTATAAAGAAAACTTGTGTTAATAAAGAAGGCTTAGATTATGTTAGTAGCACTTCACTTAAAGGTTCTTATATATTGCCCGATTCACCGCGCGACGCGAATTTTAACTAAACAATTTCAGAGAAAACTTCACGGCGAACAATGTGGCAGCGTCGCGTCGAATAGCGCCGGTATGTAAGATCCTTAACACTTATAAGACGATATCTCGGTAGTGACCCCCTTTCTAGCCATATCATCTTTCTCTCAGTCCTGCCATAGTTTCTTTGACTTACCCCTACTCTTTAAGCAATCCACATTAAAACTTTAAAATATTTGAAGCAAAGAGAATTGTCCAAAGGAATTATTTAAATCACCTTACAAATAAGCTTTGAATAATACTGAACCTTGTTTGTTAAAAGTTATCGTTAGTTAATCCTTGTTGTGTCAGTAAATAAACTAAAAGGACACAGGTAACATGGTCCTAACTTTACTTCAGTCCCTAGATATAGACAAATACTCGTATACTCACTAGATTAACTTACGGTACTGAAAGTTGTATACGATTGCGCTTACGAAGTTAAAATAAATAAACTCGCTTCGTGACGTTTTCAATGCATATTTACTATGTATTTTTTACAGGTTAAACTATCATTACAGGGTTTACCCTAATGCGACAGCTAAGAACTTAAACTAATAAACTAAACTATATACATACAACACAACCACCGGAGTAGCTTGACGCGAATGCTTCAGGTTAGACCGCGAAATTCAAATTTTCTTACGTTTTTTGCAATTTGCAGGTTTTTTTATTAAAATATGATTCGCGACCATAAAAAATATGGCTTTACTGAATTATAATCATTAGAATCAGCAATACAACTCTCTAAGTTCATATAATCCTACTGAGTGCTACTATTTCATGATATCATGACATTTGAAGATTATTCTAACATGAACACAACATAATTTTGACATTTCTTTACTACAGGGTGTTAGGGTAAACACCGTTATCCTTGCAACCAGTGGTTTGGTTTTAATTATAGAACGTAAAATCAATGGAAAATTACAACTTTTTTTTTAATTTTTTTAACTCTACATTTTACCACAAGAGACGCAAGTTCGTTGCCCTATGCGCTAGGGCAACGAACTTGCGTCTCAACACGGGCGGGGGGTGCGGCATATGATCTGACCGGCGGCGAGCGCCATCCCTCCCTCAGTCAGTCCGCTGTTTCGCTAGCGAGCACGGTGTTGGCTAGAAACTTTTTAAAATCTTTTAATGAAAATAACGTTTTTTTTTTTGTTGTGTTCGGTCATTTATTTATATATTTAGTCAACTACCCATGGTTTGAATTACAAGAGTGTTTACCCTTACATCCTGTATACGTAAGTTTAAGATGAATGTATACCTCATAAATCTTCTAGAATAAATTCTCTAAATGCGTTGCCTAGTTAAGAAGAACAATGTGGTCACACAGACAGAATGAAAAGCGACTTTCATTTATAATAATTATGTACTATTTGAAGATATGACAAAAATTCGAAAGCATGTGGCATCTACCAACCCGCACTGGGCCCGCGTGATGGATTACGGCCCACTCTCTCTCACAGAGAGGATGCCTGTGTCCCAGCACTGGGAACGTTATAGGCTGATCATCAGTGATAGGAATAGGTAGTGCCTATTTGCCTAAACTTCGAAGAACAGAGACAAGAAACGGAGACTTCCTTAGGACTAAATTTTTTCCAGGACATCTGTCCCAAAATTCGGGACAACACTTTTAAATACATTAAAAAATATGTTATTTGGAATAAGTAATTCGTCTATATTTACCTAAAGTTTGCGACTAGACATAACATAATATATACGCGCCTTTAACCTCAGTTGAAAACGACCTTTCAACATCGACATGTTGAAAGGTCGTTTTCAACTTATAAATGGATTCTTAACATAAAACGAAATCGCCTGACAGTTGAAAATATAGAAAAAAAATATGATTTTGTATTTTAACTTAGATAACTCATCTGACAAAGAAAATTTCGGTTCTGATACTGGACTTGACGAATCGAATCAAGATGATTAAATTAAAATCGTTCTTTATATTTTATGGTATTTGTAACACAAATAAAGATTTTCAAATTTTTTGCAATTTTTAATGCATCAAGATCTGTATCAAAACCGAACAGTTAGTAGTTCACTATTAAAACTGATAGTCTTAAATGTTATACTTAAAAGTTTAATTTGTACTTTGATTTGAGTTAAAATTGCATCACTCAACGTCAGTAAAATAAATATGACATAAATAGATAAACAGAAATTTGTAACTTAAGTTTTTTCCGTCTGTATATTTTGTTTCATGCTTTCTAATTACGTCATATTTAAAAAATAATATAAATATACATATATTTGTTACAACAATATTCTATGTGTTTTATTTTTCTTTTAGAGCCCATAGAGGATAAGTAATTATTATGGAGTTATAAATTATAAATGTTATGTCTAGTCGCAAACTTTAAGTAAATATAGACGAATTACTTATTCCAAAAAACATATTTTTTTTAATGTATTTAAAAGTGTTGTCCCGGAAAAAATTTAGTCCTGAGGAAGTCTCGTCTCTGTTCTTCGAAGTTTAGGCAAATAGGCACTACCTATTCCTATCACTGCTGATCATGCATTATGCATGTACTATATGGTCAGCCAATACTGGTGTAAGTAATTTAAATCATTCCCTTAAACGCAAGTAACCTAATAAATCTCGTTAGGAATCAAATTCGTAATAATATGATGAATCACATCGATACACATCTATTCATAATGTCTTAGAAACGCATACTTACGACCCGCCCGCGAGATGATATTACCGATGCCTTATCATTTTCTCTTTGAAGGTTTTGCTGATCAATTTCTGTATTAATTTAGGTAAGTAACAAATACATACAGAAGGCCAATTCTCGTGCTTAAAAAACGTTCACACATTCAAGTCACAATCTGTCAAACTTGTTAAAAATGTTAGTAAATTGTATTTTTGACAGATTGCGAATGAGATGCGAATGCTAACGTTCTTAAAAATTACGGGAATTGCCCCTTTGGATGTACACACGGCTACACATCAAGCTATACATTTCCAGCATAAGCTGACCTCGCATTGTAAGGAAATTCTATACAATGCGAGATCAGCATAAACTGAAAATGTATAGCTTGATGTGTAGCCGTGTGTACTTGAATATTTTGCGGCATTCTTTGGTAATAATCCAATTAATCAATCAACTCACTCTATCGCAGTCCACTGCTAGACATAGGCCTCTCCCAGCAGACGTAGCATGGTGCTTTCTATCTCTACGAAGAATAGACATAGCTTTTTCTATACAAAGTGACAGTTCGTTTCTTCATTTTTGACATCCACCCTAGAAATGTTTCTACAATCTGTCATTTTGTCTTTCATTTCTAACGATCTTTGTCTACGTCTTTTTGTAGGTAGACTATTTCGGAAGAAAGTTTTCTATCCTTACTGTCAAAATCACACTGACAACCGATAAATCCTATGACAAAACAAAGAATTCTGAGTCAAATTATAAATAAGAGTGAATTTCGTAAAAAGTGCAGTTGACTCTTTCTGCTTTGCTGCCGTCTCGTACTGTCTACTGTCTACAGGAAACGTCATTTTTGTCTACTCTTCCGTCGACAAAACGATGCTCATGCTACGCCTGCTGGCTGCGCCACAACACCCTGTCGTCTGCCTTCGGCATCCAGTCTATCCTAGCCACCGTTTTAAGGTCGACGGTCTATCTATCCCCCACAACGCTTGCCGATACTCGGTCTCCACTCCGGGACTCCTCTGCCTCTGGTAATGATTAGGTCTTACAAATGTCAGAATTTGGTCTTAAGGGTTGCCTTGAAGAGCATGTGCAGCAGCGACTTCCTACTTTTGGTTTGCCATCGCTGTTCCGTAGTAATTAAGGCAATTCTATGTTAACAGCTATGCAGTCAATGAGAGGCCCATTTTTACCAAGAATAGAATATAATACTAGACAAGCTCGTGGCTAATTAATAACTGCCGCACGGGTCGATCCATCTGGTTAAGCTACGCTTGCCGGGGTTTGTCCGTGGATGGGTGACCATCTTTACATACCGAGACACCTCCGTGTATCGGAAAGCACGTTAAGCCGTTGGCCCCAGCCGTCATTCGTAGATCTTTGACAGTCGTTACGGGTCGTCAGAAGCCGGAAAGTCTGACAACCAGTCTTACCAAGGGGTATCGTATTACCCAGTTACTGGGTTGTAGAGGTCAGATAGGCAGTCGGTCCATGTAAAATACTGGTATTCAGCTTCATCCGGTTAGACTGGAAGCCGACCCCAATAGAGTTGGGAAAAGGCTAGGCAGATTTAATAATAGGTCTTTACCTATGAAATTGCCGTTCTGCAGTACTGGCCATTTCAAATCAAAATAATTTTTGTTTGGCTAAGAATTCCAATTTCAAATTAATTTTATTTTAAAAACATAGAATTCTTTTTTCAAAAGAAGTCATTTGTTTTATGATTAGTGTTACATTTTCATCGCATTTCAATCTTTTTCGTCATCATGGATACGTTAAAAATTCGAGTAATTATGGAATATGAGTACCGTCGTGGCAGCAACGCGGCACAAACGGCACGCAACATCAACGACGTTTACGGAGCTAACACTACAAACCAACGCACCACCTGTTATTGGTTTGCTCGCTTCCGTTCTGGAAATTTCGACCTGAAAAATGAACCTCGCGGTCGTCCGAAGACTGGTCGACAATGACGAATTAAAGGCGATTGTGGAAGCTGATGATACACAATCTACGGCTGAATTAGCAGCAGCTTTTTCGACGTTAGCGTCAAAACAATATTGGTCCATTTGCGTCAAATTGGCAAGGTAAAAAAGCTTGACAAATGGGTGCCCCACGAACTCAATAATCGCCAGCGCGAAGTACGCGTCGAGGCGTGCCTTGCACTGCTCAACCGACACACAAATGAACGAATTTTGAACCGCATTGTTACCTGCGATGAAAAATGGATTCTGTTTGATAACCGCAAGCGCTCAGCAAGTTGGTTGGATCCTGGTTCAGTACCTAAACAATTGCTCTAAACGAAAACTTACCCCTAGAAGAGTGATGGTCACTGTTTGGTGGTCTATCGCCGGTGTGATTCATCACAGCTTCTTACCAAACGGGGTGAGCATTACTGCAGATGTGTACTGTGAAGAACTGAACACAATGATGGAGAAGCTGGTACATCTCCAACCAGCATTGGTCAATCGCTCGTCTCCGCTGCTCCTGCACGACAACGCGCGACCTCATACTGCACAGCAGACGGTCTCCAAGTTGCAAGAACTGGGGTTGGAAGCTCTCCGTCATCCGCCCTACTCACCAGACCTTGAACCTACAGACTACTACTTTTCCAGAATTTGGATAACTTCTTGGCGGGAAAAAAATTCAATACCCGAGAGGCTGCCACAGATTAAAGTAAAGTAAAACTTGTTAGACAACAAGAAGATAAATCAAATCCTCTCACATCATTTTACTCGATTACCAAAATGCCTTTGAAGAATTTGTTGCCTCCCGTCCAGCTGATTTCTTTAAGAAGGGCCCATCAATAAACTGCCACTGCGTTGGCAAAGATGCATTGATTGCATGGGTGATTACTTCGATTAATACAAATAAAAAATACATGAAAAAAATTCGTTTAAATTTTTTCATACAAAACGGCAATTTCAAAGGTAAAGACCTAATATAATAGAATACCTACTCTTTGTTATGTACACCATAAAAATTACAGACATAAATGTAAAAAAATTACATAGGCTGACACAATAGGCGGTCTTATAAGCGATCTTTTACAGACAACCTTTGGATGGATTAAAGTAAGAAAAATAGACAATACTGCAGGTAGCAAGGACGGTCATGAAATGAAATAAAGTTTTTTTTTTTTTTTTAATTATTTAAATAAATATTTATTATATTTTATACAGTACTTTTCAATCGTTCTATTTTAAAGGGTGTCAAAGGGAGAAATGGACACATCGTTGTATAAACGTAAACAATGCATCCAATTTAGTTTGGCACCAAAGCTTATCATATTCTATGATTATCATGACCTATTATTTAGTACCCGTAACACTATAATGTAAAATAATAATGTCGATACGAGTATATTTTATCATAAACAACTCTTAACGTTGTAAATTCATACATTTTATATCGCTCGTAAAATACAAGTGAGCATTTAAAGGGTTTGACGTTGATACTATTTATAGACTATTTTACTATGGCCATCATTATAAAAATAACCGAAGAGAGATCTTCTTTTGTTTAAAATGCTTCTGAAATTACGTCATCGCTTATGTTACCTGTGATAAATCAATAATCACGTTCAGAAACAATGCTATCTACGTAATAAAATACATGACCGTCATTGACGACCAAATAGTGGCCTCTCGAACGAAGTTATCAGTACAATTAGGAAGTATTTAGAGTAACAACCACGCCCCGCCGGAACGTATTTATCATCGCAAACACGAAAAAACATATAAGTGGCTATAGCACAAACTGTTGCTAAGGATCCGAGACACTCAGATCGAAAGGAGCGTGGAATCCGCATACGTAGAAAATATACGAATAACATGGACGACACGTGTCTAGAAGCAACAATGCACATCGATTTCTAAGCGAGTAGCGAGAGAAAGCGTACTTTCCACCCCTGTCTCGAAATAAACATGCGCACGCGCAGCTAACCGATTGAAATCCACAAAAAACCAACAAAATTGATTTTCTCTTACTTCTAAACCATTTTTGACCAGTTTTCACATTGCGAACATTTTACGTTTTATCATTTCGCGACGTCACAGCAATCAACAAAGGCACGGGTAGTGATCGCGGCTGCGATTGCGACGTTGCCGTGCGGCTGCAGGAATGCGGCCGCAGCGTTGCCAAGTCGCCACTCGATATGTCGGGCGATAAACGCGAGTGCATTGGGCGGCGCGGACAACCGAACCCACCATTTTGTTTTATGTACAACGCTTACATAGAATTCTCTTTTTGAATGTTTGAAAATTTGAATGTTCTGGAACGTATTGGGATGTAACGGTTGAATTATTCTGTTTTGGTTGACAGATGCAATGTTTTTGTTAAGGTTTGTGCATCACATAGACGCTTGTTCTATTTATAGCTGTTAAGGTAGCATGAACCGTTTGGTAGACTGACTCACGATTTGCATCGGCGCGTGCAAATTCTTCGAAACGTAGCTTTGTATGTTACAACTATAATTTTAGGGGAAAATCGCTGATATTTAGAAGGAAATCGGTATTATGTTGTGACTTTTTCCTTACCTTATATTATAAATTATGATATTTAGTTTCCCGAATGGGTTTTTTTGTTCATGTTTGATAATTATGGTTATTTAAAGTGGAAACCTTGCTATCGCTGGATACATAATGAAAGTTGGGTTCATGTTTCGTCAATGTTATTTGAATTATTCATAATACCTACATTGTACGGTCGTGAAACACTCGTGTAAATTAATGGTACTTATATAAAGCTGGAGTCTGCAAACAATGTTTTTCTATTATAATAGATAGTTAAAAAATTCTAACTAATATTATAAATGCGAAAGTGAGTTTGTTTGTTACGCTTTCACACTAAAACGGCTGAACGGATTTGGATGAAATTCGGCACATGGGTAGACCATGACCTGGAATGTCCTATTCCAGGTTAGGTTAGTATAGGATACTTTTTATCCCGATATTCCCACGGGATCAAGACTTACGTGTTATTATACTGAATGAACATCAAAATTGTATTCTATTGTTGTTTTACTCGACATTTCCGTTTACGTTTATATTGTAAATAGATTTATTTAATTATTTTTTTTAAATACTGTGTTTATCATTAAAAAAAAACACTATTCTTTAAGTTTTATAATTCTACTTATTCTTTAATTTTACGATCGGTTGAAACAATTAGGTATTCTGAAATAGGTCCCTGCTTATCAAAAACTAGCACAGTCTCAAAACTATTCTAAAAATAGCGTTGCTATCTGATATCCTAAAAGCAGAACTATGTACATAATTACATAAACGGTCCTCTTAACGTCGCATGCGCAGCCTAAAGACGACAGATGGCAGCACGCGGCCCGTTCTACGATCGATCGCGATCATTTGTCATTTGAAACGTAAACCCGAGGGTGGGGCACTTCGCTATGAAAATTTTATCACGCCGACTTAGAAACAGGTCAACATAAAAATGCTATGTTTTTCAGGTTATTTTAAAGCCGTAAAGTTATTTGGTTGTTGTTTTAGGATAGATAACCAAATAATACCATGTTTTACTTTTCTATTTTTCGTATTAATGTAATTAAACTATCACTAAACTTATTTTTACTAAGACGAGCACTGCGAATAAACTATCAACCTTAAAAATTAAGTAAAAATCGATAGTCCCAGTATACGATAAAAGCTAATTACGAATCTATTTAATGTAATCTATCAAATAAGCTTCAAACTCGTCTTTACTTTTAGGGTGTACTGAATCCCAGGCATTAAAATTTAAACCAAACTTAGCAATCTAAGTAAATTAAACCAAAGTAATTATAATTAAAGTAACTTAGATTCTTGCACGTGTTTATTGTCACGCTCTTTCCCGTTGCGAGGTGAATGAACACCAGCCGTGGTACCGTTGGAGGCACTTGTGGCAGCTTCAAGTTAGAACCAAGTTTATAAGTACATAAGCTGTGTGTTTAAGCTTTTTTTGGACCAATTGTAATGCTCGCTATAACAGGGCACCAATATAATATACACTCCTTTGCAAAAAAAACGGGCACCTTACAGTAATTGGCTTTTCTATGGATAATATTAATATTTTTATTATGTCATTAGCATAAATGATAGTAATTTCTTATTATCAATGAGAATAATAGTTTTTAACACTTGAATCCTGGAATCGGTGTTTTAGTCAATGTAAACAGACAGCCGTGTTAAAATGGAATTTTTTATCGGTATAATGAAATTAAGACTTCGAGTACTTTTATGGTATTTTAATAAAAAAAGACATTAAAAAATAAATGACCTCGGTTGCAGTGATTACGGTATGTAATCGTCCTGGCATGCCTTTTAATGGTGTCCTGTGGAATGTGTTCCCACTCAGCCGAGATCACATGTTTAAGCTCCCTGATGTTTTGTGGAAGTGGTTGGACAGATCGTACTCGCCTTTTTAGCACGTCCCAGACGTGCTCGATGGGGTTAAGGTCGGGGCTCCGCGCTGGCCAATCCAAACGACGAATACCGACCTCTTGCATATAAGCATCTACGTCGCCAGAACGGTGGGACCGAGCATTGTCGTCCATGTAAATGGCTTCTTCGCCAATCGCAGTCAGTGCGTGCGTTGTGCATGTTGACAAAGGATTTCTGTTATGTACCTTTGCGCATTTAGTGAGCCATTTTCAATGAATACTATCTCGGTACGATAGCTGGAAGTTACGCCCGCCCAAAACATAACGGACCCTCCACCATAAGGGGTGATTTCTTCAAAACAAACGTCGGCATAGCATTCCCCTGGTTTTCGTAACACTCGCCGACGTCGGTCCTCACCATTCAGACAAATTCGAGCCTCATCGGAGAAGAGTACGCTACTCCAGTTACCTAGTGTCCAAGATAGGCAATTTCTAGCGAACCTCAATCGAGCAATCCAGTGCTGCGTAGAATTGGATAGAATAAAATTATTCTACTCAAAATAACGAGAAGTGAGTTTTAGTTGCCTGATAACCTTTTAACCGTAAACCCGCGTAAAGTAAGTAAAACTGAAAAAGGGATTATTCTTTTATTTTTTTAAAGTTTCGAATTTGGAATTAACTTTTTTTCATACCCAGACTCTTTATTAAGTGCCAGTAACATAGTTTGACAATTAAAACCTCTTTACAACTAAATGATTACCAATAATGCAGAAAAATCAAAACCGCCCGTTTTTTTTGCAAAGGAGTGTATTACTGGCGAAATGTGGGTGTATTATAGGTACATCTCTGCCTAACTCTTCGGGAATACAGGCGTTATGTTATGATGTAATGTAATGGCAGGCAAATTTTGCGCAGATTTGCCTGGTAAGCCAGCCAGTTCTGATAATTGAAGCTTGATGTTATTGGAGTAAGTTTTCCTCAAAATTTCCGTCTTCTTCGTTAGACATTGTATCTTTCGTAAAGTGTTTCTTCCTTATAATTACTATGTTCTATAAATAGGGAATTAATTATGTGTTATATTAACGTGGAAGGATACCTAATAACATTTGTTTTTATTTTTTTTTCAGGTAATTAGCAGTTACAGATTTATTAAGAGTAAGTTATTATGTACTTTATACATTTTTATTTCTTACAGTATTTTATCTAAGTATATAATTGTTTTTTTAGATTAAAATTCTTTCTTTAAATGAGCTATATGATAATACCTCAATAATCGTGATGAACAGATTAGGATTAGCTCAACGTGCCTACTTAATTAAGCATCGTCAGTTATGAATGTTTTAGGTTTTTTTTTATTTCCGCATCGTCTTAATATAATCTCGTAACTAAAACAAAGAGCTTATTACCGTCTACGGAATAAAAATAAATAATAATAACGCATTATTTATTTCGTATCCAGCTTCCAGAATTGTTTGTTGTCCATGTAGCCCGAAGCTACCCCTTGTGACACAGAGTACCAAGATATAATACAATGTTTCTTAAGTTTTCCTCCAATTTAGCGGAAAATAGAGTCTGCGGTTCTATCCTGTCGTAGCTTTCAATGTCACAATGTTACTAACTTTCAATGTCATAATGTTATTAACTTTCAATGTCACAATGCTACTAAATGAAAAAGTTGTAAGGAAACGAAGAATGTAATCAACAACATGCTTTTACTACAATTGGGGTGATCTTTTTCATCTCTATGGAAGTAAGTATATGAAATGCTTTATTCCCTTCAACTTAAACAATAAAAATCTGTTATGAGGTACCGGTACAAATGCCTGAAGTCTTCACATACATGCATAATGGCTTTTTGGTCCTTAGATTTATAACATGCCCATGGGGGTAGGCAGAAACTACAGAAAACTCAAACTCAAACTCAAAGCATTTATTTCAAATAAACCAATTACAGGCACTTTTGAATTGTCAAAGGGTCGGTCAGTCAGAAAATATGAAGCTAGTTGCCCATTCCAAAGCGTAGTAGGTTCCTATGGAGAAGAACGGGCAAGAAACTCCACGGACACTCTTTTAAATCAGAATATTGTTACAATATGTTGTTTACATCATTCATGTTGGAATCATACATGTGAGTACAATGTAGAAAAACGTGCAGGTTAAAAGAGTCCGTAAATAAAAGATAAAACGATACAAAACAATTCAAAAATTAAAATAAATCAAAATAAGCCGTGGCAGCTAAGAGATGACCAGTCCCTACTGATGGCGCCCGTTCACGAACATGACGCATGGATCAGCACCATTCAGCTCAACCATTTTGAAGGGAACTTAATGATCCAACACACACGCCACCACCAGCAACAGAAGGCCACCTGCTACGATCCTTACATACTTTTTGCTTAGTTTACGTTCATACATCTGGTCGTACACGCAAGCCGGTTGCGGGTACTACGCACATGACTTTTCTGAATAACAGCACCAATAAGTTCACTATATATCCTCCCGGCGTCTCCACTCACATCTGCTTTCTAAATACCTTTTGTTAGTCACCTTTCATTCATCCTCTCAACATGACCAAACCTTCCTTGTTTACTAAATTATTATTTGTTATGTTACTCACTGAAATATAAGTCTATGCCAAAGTTTACATAACTTTTTGAGATAGAGTCTGGCAAACGAAAGTTGATCCTGAAAATACGCGCGAAATTTAAAAAAAACAACACTGTTTATCCCTGTACATAGTGCGATATGACGTGTTGATACTTGAATTTTTATTTTATTTAAATGAAATTTAGTTTCAATTATCAACACGTGTTCTCGCACTATTTGTAGGGATAAACAGTCTTGTTTTTTTAAATTTCGCGCGTGTTTTCAGGTTCAACTTTCGTTTGCCAGACTCTATTACTTATTATTCTCATCCTCTGCCTTGCCTCTTCCCAACTATGTTGGGTTCGGCTTCCAGTCTAACTTATTATAAGTTATTCTGGTATTCAGTATTCACCTGTATTCGGTTTTAAACTAATCGAAATTCAAAATCCATGTGTCAAATAAATTGGTTCCATTTAAAAAGAAATATTATTTATTTCTAAACAACGTTATTTCTAACTAGCTACAATTACTTAGTTTAGAAACAATGTTTACCGGAAGCATTGGTTTTAGAACCATGGTGAGCCAACTCAGGGGGTCCTTTATTGAGATTTAGGAAGTTTTATTTAGTTTAGGAAGAAGAACTAATATGCAACTTGTTATACCTAACCTACAATCGAGTACACGTACAAGCAGTGCTTAGTTTGTGGCTCGCTGAGTGATATTATGTCACACTAGCAGCGCCCCGCGGTTTCACCCGGTTTCAGTCTCGATCCAGTGAGAATATCGAGATTAAAAGTAGGCTTTGTCCTTCTCCAGGTCATGATCTACCCATGTGCCAAATTTCATACAAATCCGTTCAGCCGTTTCAGCGTGAAAGCGTAAAAACAAACTCACTTTCGCATTTATAATATTAGTTAGGGTTATTACTTTTGTCTTTAAACTTTCCTTACCTACTTTACTTTACTTACAAAATCGAATTTAAAACCGAGAAAATACATTGCGTGTGATGCTTCTTACTTCAGCTCCGTTTTACTAATTGTGTCCCTCGAATTCATCGACAAATCGTGACGCATTCTCCATAAACGATATGCTGACGAATTCGGACTCTCCCAATCCCGAATAAAAGCATGAATGGTGCAATATGACGCCACTCTGTCGCTGTGATTCACTTGTAAGATGATTCTTTGATAAATTCATTTGATATTTCTCGCAATCATGTGTCGCAATGTTAATGCAATGAGACGAGATGATTTTAATTACGGTTGCTAAGAAATAATGTTGTCTCTACGAGTAGCGATACCTACTTACTTTGAAATACAGGGTGTAAAAAGACCCATCACATAGCCGTCAACTACGCACTCCTTTGTTGAGGAAAAGTGTTTTTGGTATCGTACCTGCCATCTTAACCATATTCCTAATTCCGTAAAAGAGGAACCAGTAACAACTTTCAAGAAGAAGCTAACTTTATTGTTATTAAATAAATGTTATTATTCCGTATCGGATTTTCTAGCTGATAAATTTTAGTTGTGTATCAATGTTTGTAAGTTTGATGATGAACTGCACCAATGTTTGCATGCCAAAATGCTAGAATGTACAAGGATTCTTTAATATATTGTAACCGCCTTATTGTAAATACCTACATTCTGAGAAAAAAATATTCTATTCTATTCTGTTCATCAAATTAAGTAACGTTGCACACAAATAATTGCTACGACTTTTATTTTTGGTGTGAAAAATTTCTGTTTACGGCAGTGCGCAAAGTAACGCAAGCAAAACATTGTGTTTATGGGTGCAAGTATCGGTTCAGGGTTTGTGGGGTTACTTAGCCGAGTAAGTAATTAAAAAAAAGGATAAACCTGCATCGTGATCCTATAAAATTGATATAAAATCCGCGTGAATTATAATTTTGAAACTTACTGAGCCTAAAATTTAGAAAAAATACAGAAACAAACGCTCGTACAAGCTTACATTTGCAGAGAACATGTTTTCAACGAAAATATTAAGTAAGAAAAATTCTTTCTCCTCGTGTCGGCGTGAATGTTTGCATGAATGTTTGTGTTTCAAGGTTTTTTTTATACGCCTTGTTAAGAATAACCTGTCAGGGTTGACTGTTAAGGGTGCGCTGGTCATACATACTATTTAAATACACCCAATTCGAGAGTATATGCATGGTATATATAATATAGTCTTTGAAAAAAGGATCATAAAGTTAAAAGTCATGTATTCAAATTAGGCTGAGAATCAGCGTTTTTTAAACGTCAAAATTACATGGCAGTCCCACAAAACGCCCGCCCTTCATCACTTCCTAATGCTTTAGCTGGGAAGAAGAAGTGGCAACAAACTCCCCAGCAGCACAGCTGTCCGTTAGGTCGGAATAACTTGATTCTATACAAAGTAATTAACACTAGGTACCTACATAAAGAAGGATCATTCGTTATCCACTTCACATAAACCCACTGTAAACCCATTCATCGTGAAATGGAGCCTTCCTTGCATTTCCGTGTTGAAATATAAAAGCATAGACGTCAAGCTACAATACGGGGCGACCGTAATACTATGAATTGATCAGGAAATGCTCCAGTTATTCAAGTAAGCTATTGTGTCGCAATACTCAGGGACTTGAATATTATTTCAAGTTAAAGTTTAGGTAAGTTATTGATCCTTTTGGATGAATAGATAGAATAGTAGAAAAAAGGTACACGTTTTGATTAGAAAAGGAATGCGAATTAATAATGGGCTTATCAATTACTATGTAACTTAAAAACGATCAGACGGTGCGATGTCTGAACGTATACAAAGCGTAAACGGTGTGTTTGGAAGCTGGGCCCAGAGCCATAAAGGGGTGATAGTTGAAAGCATTTTGAGCCATACGAGTAAGACGAAGTATGCTTTTTATTATTGAACAACAAAGATTTTATTAATAACCAAATACTCTGTTTTTTTAATCAAGCATTTTCAAATTTTAAAAGTTTTCTGCGACCTCAAAAGTGTCCAGCTTTGTATTTCAATAACATAGTTGCATGGAACTTCGTTTATTAAATTAGGTACACGTCAGAAAAAAAATACCAACTAAAATTGTGACAAATTGGGTTATTAAAAAAATAAAAAATAAAAGACCTACTTCGTCTCAAGACATGTATGGCCAAAAACCTCTAAACGTTGGCACCTTAAAGCTTTGCACCCAGTTTCCAAACACCCTGTATAAGGCCGCTAAGTGTAATAGTGTTACAAACTAAAATCACCAATGAGTAGCCAGAACATCACAGCACTAGTATTTATTAACTAGTTTGTGATTGGTTGCGTCGTTTGTAACACGTTACCTTTGAGTACGACGTGGACGATCGGTCTACTTGTCAAATAGATAATAGACCTTAGGCCCTAGACAAAGTGACATTCTATCAGCGATATCGATGATGGAAAAGGAAAAATGTAGGTATAGGACTGACATATGCTATCGAAAAGCTTATGTCAATCCTGTTGAATGTCGTTGTAGAAATACGAAACGCTTTCGAAGCGATTGTCATTTGTCCTCTGGTCGTTTTTTGACGCGCAATTGACATTCAAGTAAAGAAATTACGTGACTATACGTACAGAGCCGAAAGCTCTCTGTTTTGGCTTATACTGTTCTGTAAACCAATGCAACGAATGATCGGAAAACTGTGATCTGATACTTGAATAAAAAATAATACAATTGTCCTTTAAGCTCTAGGGTACTTTTGTAACTTACACGAATCTTAAAGGTGACTGACTATACACGAGAGCATTGAAATGAAATTGTTCATTCTGTAAATAGGATATTGGAATAACTTTTACACGTCATATTAAAAAGTGGTAAAAATAAGCTAGATGAGGTCGGCGTTTCCTATTTGGCTACTCTGAAAATAAAGGCCGAAACAAACTCAGAGGTCACAGTCTCTTTTAAAGTCCAGACATAATCTTGGTCAGGCCATATGAGAACCATGTAGATTAGAGTCTGAAATGGTCTTTTGGGGAAAGAACCACACAGATTTGAGTGGACCTGTCCAGTCAGTGCAAGCATTTGTCAGTAATAGTGGAGCTCAACTCAGAACTTAACATTTTCCCAAAGACGATACACTGACCTAGCATTTTTATGTAATGTAAAGTTCTTACGAATGGAATACATACAAGCAAAAGCTCAATTTAAGGTACTATAGACTAGAGCATTTACTTGTAATAAATCATCGAGCCGCTCTAATGTGTCACCCTTTCACGAACCAGTAAATGAGCACAACACTCGACGCTTTGTTACAACTTGATTTTGCAAACAGACGAGCGAATGTATGTAACATTTTTGACTATCCAACGACGAGTTAACGCAAAATAGAAAGGAATGTTACAGGTAAAGTTCCGTCGCTGTGAGCATCACTTCGAACTCCGTGTCGAGCATTCGCAGGAACGTTACATTACATTGAAATGCTCGATCAGGACGTCAATAATCCACAACAATAACGACAGTGGCAGCTCTTGAACGCGGTCCAAATGTGCTGAGGCCCTAGACAAAGTGACATTCTATCAGCGATAACGATGATGGAAAAGGCAAAAATGTATAGGACTGACATAAGCTATCGAAAAGCTTATGTCAGTTCTGTTGAAAGTCGTAGAAAAACGAAACGCTTTCGAAGCGATTGTCACTTGTCTAGGCCCCCTGCTTGCGTTCAGTTTTATTAGTGAAAGTCGACCTATATTATTTAATAGAAAACAATGTAGTAGTTAGTAGTTAAAGGCTTCTGTGGCATTTCTTCCCATCATTATTATTATTACAATCTTTCTATTCTTCTTTTTTGTGCGGTTAGTGACTAACTTGGTGTCAGAGTAGTTATACCGCCCATGGGCCTCTGACTTGGCTTCACATGCCGTCGAGAAATATCTCTCAGGCATAGCGGTTGCCTCAATGTTTTCCTTCACCGTTTTTGAAGCAAGTGATAATTATACAATACGTATTGCGTCAGAGGTGCGTGGCTTGGGTTCGAAGTCAAGACCTATGACTTACCAGTCTGACGGTCACACCGCTTGGCTATCACTGTTCAAAGATTAGTACAATAGGGATGTTACTAAACTTAATTATAAAGCTTCGCAGGCGTATAAGTTTCCTTAAAGTTATTTATTCACTGGAAGCTGCTATTCAATCAACTCCTTATAATATTTTTAATGACGGTCGTTTTCACGACACATGTTACATGTTGAGCCGACCCCAAATAAATTGGGATAAGGGCAGGAGAATGATGTTTTCTAAGAACTTATCTATTGAAGATTAGCATCTCTTGACCTACTAACTGAACATAACAGCATAATATATTTTTGTGATGTATAATAAAGTATAAAGAAATAAATAATAGGGGGCGAGGCTTTTTCCATCAACCGGGTACAAATCCAGACTCCGAGATGCTACTGAGAAATTCCAGATGGAAAAACACTTTGCCCGACTCAGGTATCGAACCCAGTACCGCATGCGATCACTGGACCAACGAAGCAGTCTAGGATCTATAAATAATTTGCTAAAATCTTCCCTAATTTACAGACTATTTTACAACCCTTTGCTTGTCTAGCTACTTACTTATTTATAAATGCACTAGCTGCCCCGCCCTGGCTTCGCGTAGGTAGCACTAAGTACCTACCCTACCTACCCTACCAACTACCTACTAATAACGAACACAACAAAAAAAATATTTTCCAAATCGGTCCAGCCGTTCTCGAGTTTTTACGAGACTAACGAACAGTAATTAATTTTTATATACAAGAGAAGATTTCTTTTTATAAATGAAGGCCCAAAATCAAATTAAGCCAGGATATTAAATAATATTTATTCCGCTGCGTCCCAATGTAAAGCTTGAGGAAAATCCAGAATATAATATTGGTATGAAGATAATCTTAGACAAATTGAAAATATCCGCGCACGAAACACTGAAGTAGCCCGGGCGGAGGAAATTCAAATGTCTATCTTGTTTATACTGTTTAATACCTTTTATTAATTATATAAACTGTTTAGTGGTAGACGGGAAGCCAGTAGATTTGATTCAATTATTAGGCCCGAAAACAAAGGAAATTACTTTACCTTTTAATGGTTGGCATTAACTGAAAACTCTGCCATCTCCATTACGAGGAGGTTGTATATAGAGATGAGATGACTTTGTCAATCCGTCTAACCAATACCCAACTATGTTGGGAAACTTGGTTGTTAGGTTGACTGCCTATCTGACCTCCACAACCCAGTAACTGGGTAATACGAAACCCCTTGGTAAGACTGGCTGTCAGATTTTCAGCCTCTGACGACCCGTAATTACTGTCAAAGATCCACGATTTACAGCCGGGATCAACGGCCAAATGTTAGCTTGTCTTAAATAAATATTGCCAAATCTAAATAATTTGCGTTATGTTAATCTTGACCATATTTCTCAGAACTTGGTTCTTATTAACTTACGTTTTGAAAAAAAAATCTCCATACAAATTAACGGTAAACTAACCTTTTACCTTGAGTTCCAATCCAAAATATATGTATTAAATATCAACGTACTTTGGTGATATAAAACGAACCCAAAATATATGTATTAAATATCAACGTACTTTGGTGATATAAAACGAACATCTTATTTGAATGCAGAACTTGTTTTTTTTTAATTTTCGATTACTTATCTCATTTTTGAGTAAATAGATTATTGCTTCATGTTTTGCAATAAATTACAAGCCTTGTGTCATCTCGCTTCTCTTTCTTTTTTAGGCAGTCCGACAGTGAACGCGCTTATGTTTTGTCAGCGTCTTGTTAATCATTGTCAATAAGGTATTCTACACGATAGTAACGTGGGACGAGTTGCAGAATGAAAATATAATTTATTTAGATTTTCTTCAAGTCGTCCTATATGGGTCGTAGGCATGTAGAATGAGTTTACGAATTACTCTTCTACACTTACAGTACAGTTTTATTAGGTACTTACCTACGTATATGAATAGAGGAGCTCGTGGCTACGTAATAACACCCGCACGGGTCGATCCATCAGGTTAAGCTACGCTTGCCGGGGTTGGTCCGTGGATGGGTGACCATCTTTACATATCGAGACTCCTCCGTGCCTCGGAAAGCACGTTAAGCCGTTGGTCCCGGCTGTCATTTGTGGATTTTTGACAGTTGTAACGGGTCGTCAGAAGCCCGAAAGTCTGACAACCAGTCTTACCAAGGGGTATCGTATTACCCAGTTACTGGGTTGTGGAGGTCAGATAGGCAGTCGCTCCATGTAAAATACTGGTATTCAGCTGCATCCGGTTGGACTGGAAGCCGACCCCAACATGGTTGAGAAAAGGCTAGGCAGATGATGACCTACGTATATGAATAAAGGCTTCGTGTGTTTTATCGAGAACTACGCTCATGTTATTCACTTATAACAGTCTGCCGTCGACGAAGCGCTGGCAATCCATTTAACACCAGCTAAACAGGATTGACACGGAAACATAATTTTATCAGTGTGCTTCATGGGGGAAATAGAAAACTGAGCGATTAAAAATGTGAGCAACGTTTTAAGGGCGGGTAGTAAGCAAAATTGCCTGTCTTCAATTTGATTTTTCATGCAATTGATAAGACTTAGGTGTAAAATAAAAATAGTATGAGTAACTACATGATATTTCCAAACTTTTTGTGGAACAGAAACACAAAGTATTAAAATTTTCTCGATAAAAAAATATCACGAAGTTACCTCTAATTTTCACGTATTTTCGATTTGTACTTAAAATGCTAATGCCTATTATGATAAAAATTAGATGATTATATGTATTAAAACAAGGCAAAAAAAATTGTGTAGGCTTTTTTTTTTATTCCTTTTATTTTTGGTTTTATTACGAATCAAAGCTTGTAGGACTTACGACGTTCTTAGTTCGTGGAAGAAGCCATCTTCCGTCGCACATTACGGGAACTTCAAGCATATTTTTGTTTCACAAATCAGTCGGCGTTGCTCTGTTGAGACGAGAGGACTACGCTCAAATTTTTAGCTGCGCTGAGATATTATTTATTTTCGTAAATAATATTTTCGTAATTTATCACATTCCACAAAAGAAACTGAGACATAGAAAACATGAAAAAAACACTAAAACCACTTCCAAAACGAATATTACAAGTGTTATTGATTGATAAATAAATAAATACCGAGTCTAAATAAACATATAAAATTCAATGTTGATATTTGAAAACTCAAGATGACATACATTTTATTTGACAGATTTTTGACTGGTATAGTAGCACGGAGTATAGAAAGAAGTAGGTAAAACTAGCGCCATTGCTCTGTATTGCGGTGAATTTTCTTGCGGAGAAAATTTACAACATAGCCAACGAGCCCATTCTACGTTCATTTGAAAGTTCGCACTGGAGATTAAATCTTATTGCGATTTACTCAGGATCCAAATTCGTTTACTCCCACTTTTTTTGACAAACTTCTTGTAAGGTGACCCTTAGACGAACAATTGGAGCGACTGACCGCCCCTAAATAAAACTTGTTTAGAATAATACCTTTATTCTTCGGTTATTGGTATAACGAACGAATTCGAACAGATTCCGTATGACTCCGGATTTTTAATTTGTCTGTCCGTGATGTCTTGTTTATATCTCTTTAGTTGACTTTTTTGTCGTAGTTGGGTTTTAGTTTTTACCTGACTACGGCGAAGCAAAAAGGAGGGTTATAATTTTGACCGATTTCTATGTATTTATCTATGTCTGTTCCCACATATTATCTTCTAAAAGACTCATCAAAATTTGACAAATGAGGTATCGTTGGAAGCTTCTTGATCGTCCGCTGGTCAAAGGCTATATGAAGACACATTAAATTGAAAATTGCGCCCTCTAGGTGACATATCATGAACAACAAAAAATATTTTTTAATCATACCATGTTGGGTATCAAATGAAAGGTTTTAATTAGCACATTTCAAAAATATATATTATAACCCCAAAAAAAAAGCAGCGACAATCAAGACGTATATTGCCATATGTTTATGTTAACGCGTGGGATGATAACTGCCGCTACACGCGCCGCCGCACCGTAAACAGAAAAAACGTCAGACACGCCGCGTGACGCCACACTGCACGCGACGTGTCACGCCCCGCGTCTCCGTAAATGAGGCCTAAAGCAACTTGGCATGTTTTCAAAGCTACAATTTCAACAGTTACAAAGAGGGACCATACTAAACTTTCTACTAAGGGACTAGTTATAACAAGCGACCGAGACGCGTATTTTGTACGCTGCGTTTCGGGCGCTCAATAAAATTGTATGAATTCCTATGTAACGAATTATATCAAGCGCTGCAGTCTAAGCGAGCGCCCATGCCGGGCGCCGTTAGGCCTGCACATGTCGCAACTTGCCACTCTCAACTTGCATCTCCGTTGTGCGATTTACAAATAAGACTGGGAGAAGGTATGCCGCGGGCATTGCTGCTACGTGTGCCGCCGTGATGAAACGCCGCGTGTGACGCGGCTATGCCATTCGCGGGGTCCGCCGCAAAAAACGCTCCATTTCAAACAAACGCGTGTAAAATCTCGTCTCCGTAAACGCACTCATACAACGCCTTATGTTTGAATTCAGTGCGAGCCGCGCCGCCCAAAGCCACGCGCGACTCCTCGCGTCTCCGTAAATGAAGCCTAACCGTGCCCTTGACGCTTGGACGCGAGTTCCTTTTTCACTATTTTTCCTTGTCATTTTCTCCGCATTAGTAATAAACTTAAAAGAAACACGGTTCAAAAGTTACAACAAAATATGGAAATCTTGTTGCGTTTGACGAGCGTCCAAAACGCGCCGGGCGCGCGCCCTAAACACAGCGCAGGTACTGAGCGCGTACCTCGGGCCCTTGTTATAATTAGTCCCTTTGGTACTTTGGCTCCCATTTACATAGATGAATAGATGTCAATTCTTTTAGTGGTGAATCCGACAATCCTACATTTATTTCTTTTGTACAGAACCCGGCCTCTTTTTCACATGTTTCAAATATTTTCGAAGGGGATTGTTCGCGTTTGGCGCAGGAAAGGTTTTCATGACACATGCCATATTCGTTGCACAATACAGTGCAAAATTCATTATACGAATATTATTTTTTACTTGGGTATCACTTTGCACGATCCTCCAAAGAGAGAAATCCACGATATAGCATTATATTTATTACTTGGTAACACAGTTTTCCACAAAGACGTCATTAGGTACAAATTGTACAAGGTCCTAAATAAAATTTGGTAACATTTAAATTTGAACTTTTTCACGTCAACATTGAGTTTCTAGTTCCAAAACATGAACATGATCTATAGTTCTGAATTCAAGCTTAGCGTATCGTATAAGCAAAATAAACTACAGAAGATTGAAATTCGAATTCTATAAACGCCAGACGAAAAGTTTCTGCTGGCGGGAAGGCATTGTGTTTTGTTTTCGTCGTGTTTAATGAGAGGGGTAGGTAAGGGTTGCGCGGGTGAAATATGATTTTTTGCTGTCAAACTACTCCCCCTTAAGAAACAACATTTACATATGGAAAGCAAAGTTAAAGTAATTGAAGTGAAATCTGTTATTTCCAGACTAGCGATCCGCTCCTTCTTCGCGCGGTTTTTACGACTTGACAAAACATCGAGAGTTCTTAGTTATATATAACTTTAATATTAACGTAATATACCGAAATCCCACGACCCGCGATTTTGCGGACGGACACCGGAGGTCCTCGGTGCGCGGTGCGTGGCGGTCTGTGGTCATCTGTCGTGTGTGTCCGTCCGCAATATTGCTGATCGTCGGATTCCACCACTATACACATAAACCTTCCTTCATAAATTCTCTAAACGATGGTGAAAACCTAATAAAAATCTGTTGCGTGGCTCAGAAGAACAACGTAGACATACAGATAAACACGAAAAACGACTTACAAAACAACTTTTACTATGGGAACAAATAGGAAATCGCGAAAAAGAAAACAGCTGTTCCGTACAGTTTGACGAGTTATGCGAACATAAATGTACGGAACAGCTGCTTGTTTTCGCGATATCATATTTGTTTCCATAGTAAACGTTGTTCATAATGATGAGTACAATGGCTCCTTAAGAGGTTGTTGGTGTTTTACCAATAACCTTGTATAAATAGATCCAACATGAAATAAATAGGTACATACAATAACACAAACCCTGTCCTATTAGACTTAAACATAACTGGCGCAATGTGGGTGTAGGTACTATGGGTACACTTCTGCCTAACTGCGATTATATGCGTAATGTTATGTTATGTTAATAATAAAAAAATATAAGTAAAAATCTTTTTGAAAACAAGCTTTTATTAACTAAAAAGTAATAAATAAAACTGTCGTAAACATAGAACTTTAATATTTTCTTAAAACCTTGAGGCTTATCTTCAAGTTAAGTGTAAGAAGGACATTTACGCCTCAAGCTTTTAAGAAAATATTAAAGTTCTATGTTTACGACAGTTTTATTTATTACTTTTTAGTTAATAAAAGCTTGTTTTTAAAAAGATTTTTACTTATATTTTATTTTCTACTTTTTAGCATTACGATTTGTTTAAATATCTGTTCTATCTTCACAAATTCAAACAATTAGGTTTTCTCATGGCCACCTTCCGGCTCCATCATTAGGCCCTGAACACCACTCGTCAATACATAACCAACGCGTCCAAACACGATGGTGCTATCTTGTTTGATTGAGGAGTTCCCATGTCCACGTTCCGGCTCCATCATCAGACCCTGAACACTACCTAGTGTCAAAGCACTTGTTAAAACATAACCAACGAGTCCAAACACTATGGTGCTTTCTGGTTTGATTGATGAGTTCCCATGTCCACCTTCCGGCTCCATGATCAGACCTTGAACACTAGCTAGTGTCAAAGCACTTGTTAATACATAACCAACGAGTCCAAACACGATGGTGCTATCTTGTTTGATTGAGGAGTTCCCATGGCCATCTTCCGGCTCCATCAACAGACCCTGAACACTACTTAGAGTCAAAGTACTTGTTAATACATGACTAATGAGTCCAAACGCGATGGTGCTATCTTGTTTGATTGAGGAGTTCCCATGCCCAACTTCCAACTCTTTAATCAGACCAGCTCTATGGTATATTTTTTTCAAAATGTCTCGGTAGTTGTATACGTAAGCCAAGTTTCAGCTCAATCGGATTCCTGGAAGTGCTTGAAAAATTGATGACAAAAGGAGTAACCGGAACGACATACGAACAGAGCAAGCTAATATAAAGCTTGTAAAAATAACATTAAACTATTGGCATATACATTGATAGACATATAGAGAGGATGAGTGAACATTACACCCTTTTTTTTTGAGGGTGGGAAATCATCGAATGACTTCTCCCGCTCTGGGCGGAGCGGGATGGCGTGTCAGAATTTTACTGAATAAAACCCACCCGTGTTCCTTCAGTTGCCTGTTGCCAAGGGCCCCGGTATCCCTTTCGGACTTTCCCGCAAGAACCTTACACCCTGGAGTTCATGTTAGTTAGTAGGAAGTGTCAAAGGGGAAGCTTCGGATGACCACTGATGTGTAACATTGGAGATACCCGACTGTCTCTGCGTCGTCACTGTCTCCAGGAGAACATTAAAATCCCTGAAAAAAAAATCTTTAAAATACTCAGATTTTACTTCGCTCCTATCTTCTGAAATTTCTAAGAAAATTTCTATTAAGTGCGCTAAAGTAACCCGCGAAATTCAAATATTCTTTAGAATCAACAATATGTTTCTGTTTCTAATGTTTATAATTCTGTAAACCCATATTTGTTACGGCCGCAAATAATATTTAGATCAACATACAACCTGACACTGACTTGCAAATTGCAAAAAACGTAAGAAAAATTTAATTTCGCGGGCTACTTTGGCGCATCCACCTTAAAATACTTAGCTTTTAATTTTCTAAACCTTTCAAAATCCCTCTTTTATAATTTTTCTTTTGGTTTTCAGTAGAACTTACACTTATAGGAATTTGTGTAACGTTTCGCTGAACACAATTATACAGTCACCTTCTATCTAAACGGTTATGTAAATTCAGTACCCGTACTCCCAAAATCCGAGACACTTTGGCTTCCTGCTATTCGACCAAGTTATAATCTAATTCAAATCAGCCATTACCTCAGTTTATAACTAGACAAGCTAGCCTAACTCGATTATACAGTTTATGCAACACTCCTATAAGCAAATAGAAAGTTTTACTTGCATAATATGAACTTTATTGCCTTGTGCTTTGTTTAAAACCTTGTGTAATGTGGTGATGATTTTATATGCGGATGTATTGGATGCATTAAAAGATGTCACTGTAATAAAGAGTTATTTTTTGTACTCGGTTCCTATTAACAAAAACGAATTTTTTGCTTACCAACAGTTGCATTTTTTATTGCCAAACTGCAGGCGTAGCGTGGCGCTTTCTATCTCTACGAAGAATAGACATAGCTTTTTCTATACAAAGTGACAGTTCGTTTCTTCATTTTTGACATCCACCGTAGAAATCTTTCTACAATCTGCCATTTTGTCTTTCATTTCTAACGATCTTTGTCTAGGTCTTTTTATATGTAGACTATTTCGGAAGAAAGTTTTCTATCCTTACTGTCAAAATCAAACTGACAACCGATAAATCCTATGATAAAACAAAGAATTCTGAGTCGAATTATGTAAAAGAGTGAATTTCGTAAAAAGTGCAGTTGACTCTTTCTATTTTGCTGCCGTCTCGTTCTGTCTACTGTCTATAGGCAACGTCATTTTTGTCTACTCTTCCGTCGACAAAACGGTGCTCATACTACGCCTGCTGGGCATATAAATAGATTCGTAAGCTAATTATCAGGTTAAGCCACGCTTGCCGGTCCTCCGTACCTCGGAAAGCACATAGTTGGCAAAAGGCAGCTTGATTTTATCTTTCTATCTTTAAGTTTTACCAAGTATTTGCTGTCAGTTAGTCTGACAATAGTTTCAAATAAATTAGACTATACTATGCTCGGAAAAAAGTAAACTTACGTATTGCAAAAGAAACCTTTACCACACCTTGATCTTACAAAAGCAATGCAGGAATAAGCGTGTGAAGCGTGTCATCGTAAGGTGTTTATTATACTGAAAATATTGAAAACAGATACTCGATATCACTTACCTCAAATAACACCATTTAATACTTGAGAAAAAAAACGAAAATGGAGAACATTTTCATAAAAGTGCAGAATTGAAATAAGATTTTCCACGTCTCGCACCTCAACTGTGACTTAGCGGGAGATGGCTGAATGTCAGGAAATTACTAAATCTACCGACACTTCTCTTCCATCTTGTTAGCTTAGTTTATTTCGATACCTGTGCTGTTTTCCGGTAGAATGGAGTTGGTATTATTGTAAACTAGGTTTTCTTTGTGATAGGAAAATTGATAAAAGTTCAATGGAATAACCTATTGTGTACTTTTAGAACTTATCTTTATTTCAAAATAATAAAACACACACAGTACAGAGTACAGTAGGTACCCACATTTCGCCAGTTTTGCACACACACACACTCACGCCTTTTTCCCATGGGGGTAGGCAGAAACTTCAGAACCTGCTACGATCCTTACATACTCCTTTTGCCTCGTTTTTTACAATTCCAAAATAATCCTATATTTATAAAGTTTAACTCAATACTCAATATCTTTATTGCTTTACCATAATGTGTACTTAGGTGGTAAATATAAAATTTAGGACCCTGTAGGGCATAGCAAAAGGGTAGGAGAGAGGAAGCCCTGTTTTAGGAGATCATTAAGTTGTTATTGTAGGAAAAAGTTTTAACTTACATATAAACAAAATCAGGAGATACTAAAATTTCGCTTATCTATTATTATTTAAGTATTATTTTATCTGCAAAAATGAGGTATGAAAAGGTCTTCTATGCTTAACTGAATAGACTACGCATCTATATTAGCTTAGTCAGTCAATTTTAACCAATAACGGTTAGTAAAACATAGGCATCTGGCATAATCAACTCCACTTAGTGACACCGTATTTATAAGCGGATAGTTTTACACAAGACCTTGGGAGTTTCATTATCTATCGGTAGACATCGCTGGCATTACAAATAGCTCTTTATTTCTATACGTAGTTCTATTGGAGTAATTAAATATTGACGCTGTAGGGGGTGGGCAGAGGTTGAAGTCATTTTGATAAAAGACAGCTCTTGCATTTATAAGATTTTTGTTAGAATTGTTATGGTTGTACGTAGTGATAAAGTTAGAACCTATATTCATAAACATCGTCTTAATAGATTTTTTATGACATCTCACTTTAATGACATTAAATTGAGTAGTTCAAAAGTTAGTACCTACATATTATAAAAGTCATTATTTTATGAATCCCTCGCTGGCCTGCATTTATCGATAACGAAATCAGAGGTGCATTTAGACAGACATACTAATTTTGGAATGAAAAGTGCAGTATTCAAAAAAAAAAAAAATCGAATTGATTTGCTCTGTAGCATATACCTGAAGAACTTGAACCGCCAACGGGCGTGTGTAACGTTCAAGTGTAGGTACAGTGCATACGAACTACATACATACATGAAGAACTCCATACGTGCATAATCTATAGCATACTTGTCAAAGACAGTCATGTCTATGTCTGTCCATAGAGTAAATGCCGCGCCGAGAGGGGGCGCCCTAGAGGGACATATAGTATATACCTTATTGGTGATGTTCTTCACAAGGTCAGGTGCGTAGTACTCGCAACCGGCATGCGTGTATGACCAGAGGGCCAATTCTCTTACTTAAAAAATACGTAATTATTGAAGCTAACTCAGAAACTACGCAAGCTAAGTTAATAAAAATTTTATGGGACCACCTCTGAAGCATGACCTACCAAACAAAAAGAATCGTCAAAATCGATTCATAATTGGAGGAGTATAATGTAGGAGTATAATAAAAATGGAAAAAAGAAAAGAAATGAGTACATAAGAGGAAGTCTGAAAGTGGCACCGGTGACTGAAAAATTGTGCGGAAATCGGTTGTCATGGTATGGGCACGTGATGCGAAGGAATGAGGAAAATGTTGTGAGGAAAGTTTTGGGTATGAATATCAATGGCTATAAGAGTAGGGGAAGACCAAAGAAACGATGGATGGACTGTGTGAAAGATGATATGGCTAGAAAGGGGGTGACTATCGAGATGACGGCTAATAGAGAAGTATGGAAGAAAGGGACATGTTGCGACGACCCCAAATAAATTGGGATAAGGGCAGGAGAATGATGAATTGGAGGAGTATAATCGCGTAAAAAACGCACAGAAAAAAAAAGACACAGACGAATTAAGAACCTCCTCCTTTTTGAAGAAGTACGTTAAAAACGTTCACATTCAAATCGCAATCTGTCAAACTTGTCAAAAATGTTGGTAAATGTATAGTTTTTTATGGTTCTTAAAAATAAGGGAATTGCCCTGCAGATGTATGGACGTAAACGAAGGAAAAGGAGTATCTAAGGATCGTAGCAGGTGGTGTTATTTAGTTTCTGCCTACCCCCATGGGAAGAAGTCGTGGGTTTATGAACTGTCTATGTAAATGAAAAATATCAAAAAAAAAAAAAACAATAGGTACAGTCGAATAAATTGAATTCTGACCCACCATAAGCTTATTTTCTTACAGACATTCAAATACAATTTGGTCGACATTCGCGTAAACATACATTTCCTTGGTACTTTGTCATCTGCCATCTTTGTTATTTTGATGGTTTCAAACGATTTATCGTCAAAATGGGTCATGATTCACTTAGCCTGACTGTACCTACTTCTATGACGGTCAGGCTAGCAGGTATCTCTATATTAACGAGGTTACTTACCTAAATAAGCTACACTATCCACACCTAGCATGATAAAGCGCTTTGTCTATCTTACTCAAGCCCTGATTTATAACTTGCAAGAAGGTGCTAAGTTGTTCACCCATCGCATAAACTTAGTGAGCCAAATAATCAAGCTTCGTGGCCTGTAACAGGATTTACATATTTATATTGATAAAGTTTTATTTTCTAACTTTTAATAACTCAACCTGACCGTTCTATACGAATAACTTTAGTGATGCAACGAATACTACTTTTACGAATACCCATTGTACTATTCTCCTAATACGAATACCTGATTCTACTATAGCTGCACGCAGTATTAGTCAAAGGAGGTGGAAATTAAACACGCTAACCAATATAAATATTGACATGTAAAATCGTTAAAATTAACTATAGGTAAATTGTTATTTTAAAAACATACTAGTTGCAAGTTTTTTCGTTTCAAACGATTCCTTTTTCTGTCTGTATATTTCCTGCTATTGAAAATAGCCTGAGGCCACTGTGAAAGTCGATAAAACATCGAGAAATATTTTCGCAATATCTCACAATGCAATATCTTTAAGGGATTTCTGCAACGAATACGAATATTCGTATTCGTTGCATCACTAAATAACTTAGAAGCCAATGATATTATATTAACAGATATGTTATAAGCGCGCAATCGTGAAGACTCGAAAACATTCCAATTGTAACGTTTTTATTTGTAATGAAATGTAAAATGAATGAAACGTGGGTATGTGTGCCGCTGCTGCGCGAAACACTTTTTTCGGTTGTTTTGTGAGTGTATAACAACATATCTGTTAATATATTATAATATCATTGTTAAAAGCAATAAAAAGTGGTAGATGCAACTTAGAACCTACATAATTATATCCTATGGCGTACGCAGACGAAGTTTTTGATATCAGCAGACAACGCGTTTGTCTTGTATACTGAAAATGAATGGAGTTTTATTCATCGCGTGATGTTACCATCATCGTACATTTAAAAGGGTCACAAAACCTATACATATATCAAAGAAATTAGGTGATAACTGTGTTAAAAATGGGTATTTCCTAAGTAACTATACTGTTAATCCGCCATTTTTTTTTGAGGGTGGGAAATCGTCCAATGACTTCTCCCGCTCTGAGCGGAGCGGAATGGCGTGTCAGACTTTTACTGACTAAAACCCACCCGTGTTCCTTCAGTTGCCTGTTGCCAAGGTCCCTGGTATCCCTTTCGGACACTTTTACTGACTAAAACCCACCCGTGTTCCTTCAGTTGCCTGTTGCCAAGGTCCCTGGTATCCCTTTCGGACTTTCCCGCAACCCTGGCAGGACTTTTAATCCGCCTTCAACGTGTAGTATATCCTAGCGACTTTCTCTTCGACGCATAACAAGCTACGATTTTCTCATCTACAAATAAACTAGCCTTTATTAATTATCATTGTCACTATCCTTTATCCCCGAACCGGACCATTATTGCAGTGTTCCCATTAATTGTCACACGAGATTACGTAACTTTCAGTTTCAGGCAATACCGAACCTTCCACAAGTCACGTCTCATGACAAAGTTTCAGTTTTATGATTGTTACTAGCTGCGCCCCGCGGTTTCACCCGAGTAAGTCTCGATCCCGTGGGAATATCGGGATAAAAGTATCCTATGTGTAAATCCAGGTTATAAACTATCTGTCTGCCAAATTTCATACAAATCCATTCAGTAGTTTTTACGTAAAGAGTAACAAACATCCATCCATCCATTCATGCATACTTACTAACTTTCGCGTTTATAATATTAGTTAGATAGTCTCCTAAATAGTGATAACTTGTTAACTTGCGTTACTTGGTTTAATTAAGCCTTTATATGAGTAGCGCTAACCCTTGGTTAGACAGATAGCTGAAAATTACTGAAAAGTGATCTTACGTGAAATTAAGTTTTTAATTTTCCTGGTTTAGGTTTTTAAGAAATCGTAGCATATCTACAAATTTTGACATTGGGCCTTGTTAGTTAGATAACGACCTTTATGAAATCGTTAGTTAATATTAGGTAGGTACTTATCGTATTTTTCAGAATGAAGAAAGTGTAATTTCGTAGTAAGGCCATCTGTTCTTAATAGCTAAGAATATACATCGTTGCAAAAATATACATGTAACTTTGTGAATGGTGGTGGCTTAACCAGCTATCTAAATGCGTAACTTATTTTCGTATCCGATTAAGACTCATTTGTTCTCATTTTAACAGTTCAACAACATTCATTGCCTAATTTACGTTGTTTAGCATATTTTTTTTCGAACTTATGAGTCAATGGATTATACATTTGTTTCGAACCGATTCCAATTCTGATTGATCGTGTATTACGCAATTAGGGTGCTGGGTCAATTAAATTTTCTATCTTTTTGCTTTCTTTAACTGGTTAACTATTGGGCAGTCTTAAAACTTGAGAAAACTGCAATTTTCACAAATAAGTTTTGATTTTGTTCTTCTCTGCTTTAACCCTGCAGTCATTCTAAGCGTAGATAATTTATATACGAAAACTTAAAGTATGTTTTAATGTTCTAAACATTATAGTACTTGTGAAATTTTCACCTAAACGTATTATAAGAATGAGAGCTCCAATACATGTAGCAAATGAGAAAGGAAACACTCCAATGGCTCGGAAATAATGAAATACTCTGAAGGAAACAACCATAAATGATGTTATTATGGTTATTGCTTAACGTGCTTATGGAATAGAATATAATAATATTTATTTCTTAAAAACATGGTATAAGAAGATGGTAAAATAAAAAAAAATAACAAGAGCATACATGTTTTTGCTTAACAGTGATAAGCGTACAAATTTTACACGAAACAATTATTTTAAAATTTATTTTCAAAGAAGTGAACACCTTATTAATTTAGAATAAGAATAAGAATAATTTATTTCTAAGTATATGGTGCATTGAGATCTAAAATTAAACATTGATTCACATATACTACCATTGCTGGTGTAGAAAAATTAAATAAGCTAAGTGCATGCAAATCGTAGACATTACAATAAAAGTTATATTAAATTATCAAAATTGGTTTGAATTTATATTTTATACAATAATATTGATTCAGATTAATTGAATAGTATTATTTGTAATGTCAAAATATTAATTATTATGTCAAAAAGCATAGAATATTAATTACTATGTCAAAAAGTATGATTTAAAAATTCATTAACAGAATAGAAACACATGTCTAAGAGCCAAGTAAACATTTTACATTTGAATTTATTAATTGGTAACATTCTCAAGCCAGGTGGTAATTTATTATACATTTTTACTGTCATACAACTGGCATTTCTACTGTATAGTTGCAATCTCTGAGGAGGTACTAGCAATTCCCCGGCATGTTTTTTCTTCAGTCTTTGGGAGACTTGTTTTAATGGAGAATGTAATATTTCACTGATTTTCTGATAATTATCTTAGATAGATGATAATAATGAGTATCTAGGGGAAGCAGCTTAAGTTCGAATAAACCCTTTCGTGAAAATACTAAAAACGTAGAGCTACTAGTAATATAAGTTGCGCTTTACCATATTTCTGGTAAAGCTCATTTCAGACTACGCTATAATATAATAGCATATAGCATAAATAGTTCATGTAAAATACTGGTATTCAGCTGCATCCGGTTAGACTGGAAGCCGACCTCAACATAGTTGGGAAAAGGCTAGGCAGATGATGATAGCATAAATAGTTCAAATCGCTCGCCATACATTTATTTAATATATAGTATAGCAAAGTGTAAACGTGTTCTAAATACATGTATGGCGAGCGATATTGTTGTGCTATGAACTATATGCTAATATCTATGGCATAGTCTGAAATGAGCTTATGGTTACTATGTTGACACTGGTTGTTCTAATGTTGGCAATTAGCTAACTGTTTCAGGAACTTTTATAGAGGATTTATAGCATGGGTGTAGATAAAGGTGTAAAACAAAGCCGAATTTGCTCATAATAGGAGTGAAATCCTGCCATTAGTGCAACGGATAAATGCTAACCACCGGCTAATTTCACACGATTGTAACTTTACAATCGCCTGAAACTAATTATGTTTAATCAAATTACAAATTATGTTACAATCGTTTGCAACTACTTATAGTGTTGATACTTTATCCGTTAACCAACCTTATCATCCCAACCAACATTATCTGTGTCTTCAAACCCTCATAGGCACAAAATCTTCAAAAACACAACTGCATCAATAAATCCTTACAAAAGATTTCCATCCATTGATTATGATAAGAATAGGAAAGACATGGGAAAGTAACTGGAGACTAAAGGAAATTATGAAGAACACAGAAGACCCTAGAATTTTCCCACTGTTGGGACACAAGCCTCCTCTCTACGAGGCTTTAATGTGTCTTAATTAAAAGAGACTAAATAAGTGGATTAATTTTGTCAGTCACATAAAATAGACAACCAGTCTTACCAAGGGGTGTCATGTTACCCAGCAACTGGGTTGTGGCGCTCAGTAGGCAGTCGCTCCATGTAAAATACTGGTATTCAGATGCATCCGGTTAGACTGGTAGCTGACCCCAACTAGTTGGGAAAAGGCTAGGCAGATTTATTTTGACATAAAATACTAAAGCGGCTCAATATTAAACCAATTTAACAATAATTAAATCCAATTCGTGCCATAAATATTGACATAACGTGTTCCATAATTTAAAAGCTATTCTACATTCCGGGCGTCGGCTTGCGGCGACCGAATGTGTCGGCACGTAGACTGATAACAACTGATAACGATGTACCTAAAGCGATACTTTGTCACTGATACCGTAGACCAATATTTTGATAGTATTTTTATGTTTGGTGAAGCTCGTGGCTAAGTAATAACAGCCGCACGGGTCGTCAGAAGCCCGAAAGTCTGACAACAAGTCTTACAAAAGGTATCGTATTACCCAGTTTCTGGGTTGTGGAGGTCAGATAGGCAGTCGCTCCATGTAAAATACTGGTATTCAGCTGCATCCGGTTAAACTGGAAACCGACCTCAACACATTCGGGAAAAGGCTAGGCAGATTGATTTAATTTAGGTGAAGAAAACTTGGCATTTTCGGGCTTGATCGTTAAAATGCATTTTAATATGCGGTGTGACTACCCAACAAACATTTTTGTCATATAATCAAACTTTTATATGACCTTAAGTCTTTTTAAAGTTATTTTATAGTCATTATTTTAACTCTTCGTCATGTACTGGTGTATTATATGTCCGAATAGTCATAAACATTTTTTGTCGTATAATAATGTCATATGACGTTATTTCGACATTTATAAAACTTACTTATACAACTTTTCGTCCTCTAAACGTTTTCGTAGTATAAACGTCATAAAACTGTACATTTTGTCTTATAATTAGTTTTTAAACATCTGCTAAACGGATAATAATTGTATACACGTAGTATTTGTTACCATTATATATAAGTCGAATAAGTATTACGAATGCGACCTGTATACATCCTTAAGTATCACAAACATGATAATACGACCGCTACTTAATTAATACTCATATTAAAGGTTTATAATTACCTTGTATACAATTTTCGCGTACTTTAATACAAAGTAATAGAGCTCAAGCTGAGAGTGAGCAAAATAAGAAAGGTTCCGTATCACATTTAAATGCAAATTTAACTAATCAATTTAACCAAAATACTACAAGTGTGCCCCGCAGTTCATTTTCCAAAGTTCAGGACAGGATTTTTCGAAGTTGAAGTCATCCGAAAATGAAGATAATGTTGATAAAGAAGACACTTCAACCAACAATGATGACTTCAGAGACGATTAAAAAAGTGGGCTATTGATTTTAATATTCCACAAGTTGCATTAAAGCCAAATAAATCTATATGAAGGAGGTAATAAAAAAAGGCGGTCAAGTCAGGTCAAGTCAGGTCAAGCCAGGTCAAGTCAGGTCAAGTCAGGTCAAGTCAGGTCAAGTCAGGTCAAGTCAGGTCAAGTCAGGTCAAGTCAGGCCAAGTCAGGTCAAGTCAGGTCAAGTCAGGTCACGTCAGGTCAAGTCAAGGCATTTTAAACGGTTTTTATCCATTTGTATTAACCAGTCAGGTCAAGTCAGGTCTGTCAGTGATTAATGATAACATTACCACAGACATTATAATACTACACAGATAACATTACTATGTAGTTGAAAGAAAAAATTGTTTCATTTTTTTAATTATCCCAGGAACGTAATTAACATTTCAAGTTTTCCATTTCAAATGTGCGCATATCATTTCAATGAGGTCCATCTTTGATAAAAACTTATCAACATCGGTATAATTAGAGATCACTGTGGGGTTTACCTAAAACAAAAATATTATTTAGACTTAACCGCTTGAGTCCTAATGATGCACGCGATGCATCAATCGGAAATATCCTTCAAGCCCCACTGATGAATAAAATGCATCAGTCGATGCCACGCAACTTAGGTCTCTATTTCTACTGAAATACGGGTTAATAGTGTCTATGGGCAGTAGCACTCTAGAGTTGGATGATATTCATGTCAAATTAATCTACTAAATGCTTAATCTGTGCATGGAACGTTTGACAGTGTCATCTGTCAGAGCGCCTGCGCGGGTGTGCGCGGACGGTCTCCGTGCATATTTTAATAATTATTTCGTGTTTTTACTGCCGTAATCATCGTGAAGTGATATTAAATCAAATTAATAATAGTTTATACATCGTGTGTGATAATAATATTACCAAAATACATAAGTTGAGTGTGCAAAATTAGCGTATCAAAAAAATGCCGTGAAAGTACTGAGTGTGGTGGTGATTAAGTGAATAGTGTTTGTTTTATGATGTTTACAGCGTGGGAAGCTACTATAAAATATTAATTAGTGTAATTGAATCAATTTGTAAGTGATTTTCACTACTATAACGTCATAATAACAACATTTTGTCGTCAAAACACGGTCCTTGAAATCAAGGTCAAGATGACCTCTAGTTACGTAATAATTTTGTTTTTTATTTTCTGTTATTATCTCAAACTGTTATTTTTTTTAGATTCGTTATCTATTCATAATACTGCCTGTAAAATTTTATAACAATAGAAACAGTATTTTTAACAGAAATCGTCAAAACATAAGAACAAATAAACTACCACGCACTTTACGATAATATTGTAAATCCTATTGTATTCATCCGTTCACCGTATATAGATAAGTATGTGGTCTGTTTATTCAAGAATCCAAATTACTTTACGTTATCGAGCTACGATAAGTATAACTCAAGATATTGAGGTTTTACCCGGAGCCGCTGACACGCGGCGGGCCTCCGGGGCGCGATGTCGGGCGAGCAGCTAACTAAGTTATAAGTCACGCAAACAAATATTCTATTTTTTTAATATACATTCTTTGAACTAAGTTAGCTAAGCGTTTTTAATTTTATCACTGATCCCTAAATCAACTGTAATGGCGTAAACATTTACAATGAACACGCAGTTTATAGGTCGGAAGTTATGTAGTTGTCATATAACGCAGTCACTTAATAAAATTATTAATAAAATATGTGAAAACGTTAGAGTTTTAAAAGCGCATAAAAAAATTGTTCCAAACCTACCTCACATTAATCAGTAAACTTGATTGCACAATGGTTTACGACTGATGAAATGGTTTTATCACCTCAAATAACAAAGAAAAAATGCAATATTAACTCAGCTGTCAAAAACACCGCCATATTAAATTAACGTGATATAATCTGTTACAATATAATTTCGTTCAATATGAGCATCATCTTTAAATGACAATAACACAACGATTACATTATATAAAAGTCGTATTGTGTACCATAAGTCGACCCGAAGTCGAATACACGCCGCGACAGCTATCATTACATGATATTTAGTCAAATCGCCGACGTGTATATGACTACTATGCGATTAAGTAGGTATTTATATGACTGTTACACGAAACTCTTAGCAACTTTAGTTGAATAAAATGGGCCCTAACGCCGTAGAGTAAACGTCCTTATGACATTTATACGATTATAATGAATAACATTAAGTTGCCACCAAAACGTCTACTCAACGTCGTAAATGTTTGTTGGGTAATACTCCACCTTTCCTATACATGAGAAGAGATCCTCTCCCTTTAGGCTACCAGTTACAGGCAGATATTATAGTTACCTATTACTTGTTTAGTTTTATAAGAACTCTTGTTTTGTTAGTCGATTGATTCAGGTGTGACTTTGGCGGAAATCCAATGTAAAATACAATAGACTTAGATATGTTTAGTAACCCATTCCGCTTAACTATTCCTCAAGAGTCATATAAAACCCTGCAAGAATTCGACACGTGTTTCACCTCTCAACGAGGCATCCTCAAATTGACGTGTCGATTTCTTACAGGGTTTTTGATAACTCTTGAGGAATAGTTAAGCGGAATAGTTTACTAAATATATCTATATTCGTGTATTGTATTTTCTTATTTTGTTATTCAGTAAAATGCAGTTTCTCGAGGCTAAATAAACTAATCGGATTCGTAATAGCTAGGCTAATCGTCACTCTTGTACTAAATGCAGTTTGTCAATTTGCCAAGAAAAACTTGATGACAAGCAGGTTTTCCTCTTCATCCTTTTGTTATTTATGCGCTATTTTTATCTTACAATGAAAATTAACTATTCAAAAAGTGTTTTATATATTACTAGCTTATGCCCGCGGCTTCGCCCGCGTAGATGTCGGTTATTATATACTAACACCTTCCTCGAGAACTACTCTATCCATTGGTGAAAACAGCATGAAAATCGGAGCAGTAGTTTTTGAGTTTATCGCGAACAGGACGACAGACAGACGCGGCGGAGGACTTTGTTTTATAATATGTAATGTAAATAAGTAAACATAGGAAATGGATGAAACTGACTATTTAGTGGATTTTACTGATAAATCTTTAGATTTACCGTAGTTCACGTTATTACAGTAAAAAAATCATTTCATATTATGCACTATCTGTGAAAAGTTTTAACCCTAGATACTTCTAGTGCCATTTATGAAATACGAAATTAATAGTTTTATCAAATTGAGGTTGCGTCAATTTGCCAAGAATTACAGTTGTAGTTTGAATATATCTACCGGCAATTTAAGGTGGTAATCAATTTGGTAAACAATAGATTTCTCTGACTTTACCAACAATATTGTAAAGTCAGGGAAATGAATCGTTTACCAAATTGCGTACGAATGTCGATGCTGCACTAAACTTCATTCGTGTACAAATATGTTATGGCGTACCATCCTGCCTGTATTTTACAGTAATTGAGACGAGTGGTGCCGACATCGCATGAAATGGTGAACGTGTGGGGTTCGAGTGACGTGTGTTCTGCAACAGGTGGCTCTGCGTATTCACAGCCATGGGGTTTCTGCTTTTCATGTACTTGTATCTCTGATGGTGAAATCCGAGTGGCAGGCGACCACAGACCGCCACGCACCGCGCACAGAGGAACTTCCGATGTCTGCGATACCCCGCACGTACACCTTCCCACGGTCCGTCATCCGGGCGCGTCGGCGCAAAATCGCGGATCGTGGGATTTCGGTATGATGTTAAACTCTGTGAAATGTGTAAAAGCTTTAGTATAACATAACCCTAAAGGGAAAACAAGCTAAACGATTCCTTTTAGCTACCTAAGGAACTTCCATTGCAGAGATTGATCTTAATCAGTCGCTTTTGTTATTGGCTTAGTAGGTACAGTGATGAGACACATAAAATCGTAATACAATAAAGGTGAACGAATACCTGAACATTAAAGAACCTACAAGTAGTATACACAGCCTATAATGTTCCCACTGCTGGGACACAGGCCTCCCCTCTTCGATAGGGAGTGGGAATTGTAATCTACCACGCCGGCCCAGGTTGGTAGATGTCACAAGTCTTCGAATTTTTGGGTTCTGGACGGATTCCTCACGGTATTTTCCTTCATCGTTTTGAGAATAGTGGGGATGAAATTCAAAGTAAATCCCCTGGCTGGGTTCGAACCCACGCAGCACAACTCGTAAGTCATAGCGTGTACAAAGTTATCGTTACTTAGTGATTGCATAATTATCTTACACCTGTTCTTCTAACCCAGAAAACCGTCTTCTTTACAGAAAGAAAGCTATATTTCATATAAAAGCTGAGCTTTTTACCCGACTGCCCCAGAAGGAGGAACAAACAAAAGTTACACCATATTTCAGGTTATTGGTTTGTCCCCGCCGGCAATTCCTTACAAAAAACAAAGTTCAATGCTTGTTTTTCTCTTTTCAATTATAGGTTGTTGCAGTCGGGTTTTTGTTTTTTAAATAATTTATTTTTTTTATGGTACACTAACAATCTGGCTGATAAACTTCTGGCTATACTTAATTAGGGGTTATAAGCTCTGTAACCTCAATTAGTCGTAGTAAAACACCACACACGCAATCATTACACATTTTGCTCTGCGATGTGTAGCCAAGAATTACAGTGATTTATTTATATGCAGAAAAACATCAACGTTATAAACGCGACTAATTAATTTGTCACGATTATTTTTAAATCAGACACATGTAAACGAACTCGATGTATTTGTAATGCATTCGAGAGTGTGTACTTTATTTCAGTTGCAATGTTTGTACAATTGGTGGCCCAGTGGTAACAGCCGCGTCTTACGAGTTTGTAGGTCGTAGGTTCGAACCCTGACAGACGCTTTACTTTGTGTAAATAATTTCATCACCACTGCTCTCAAAACGGTGAAGGAAAACATCGTTAGGAAATCTTAGAACCCAAAATTCGAAGACATGTGACATCTACCAACCTGCGGCTGGGCCCGCGTGGTGGATTGCGGCCCACTCCCTCTCATATAGAGGAGGCCTGCGTCCCAACAGTGGGAACATTATAGGCTGATTATGTGTTATGTACCTATGTATGTGTGTGCAATTAACTTCTAGGGGGAAATGCAAAAGCCTTTCACCTTTTAACTTAGAACTAAATATAAAAGTGAAAAGTTTCGCAAAGTTTTTCTTCTGATTAAGATTGCAGAGAAATTCTCAACATTATTCTTCACACATTATTGGTAGAACTCTGACTGTCTCGTTGATCTAGCGCTTCTGTCTCAGCAGTCTCAGAGGGCCTAGACAAGTGACAATCGCTTCCAAACCGTTTCGTATTTCTACAACGACTTTCAACAGGATTGACATAAGCTTTTCGATAGCTTATGTCAGTCCTATACATTTTTGCCTTTTCCATCATCGTTATCGCTGATAGAATGCCACTTTGTCTAGGACTTAAGGTCTGGCTAAGTGTTATTGGGGTTTTCCATCAGGAATTTCTCAGTAGCAGCCTGCAGTCTGAATTTGTGCCCGGTTGCTTGCAATCGGCTCGCCCCCTAATACATTGGACTTAAACTTAACTGGCGAAATGTGGGTGCACTTCTGCCTATCCCTTCGGGGATTAGAGGCGTGATTTTATGTTATGCATTGGTCGAGGTTATAATAAATGCTTACGCGTGACGCAAGTCTGCACCATTGTCTATGAGGAGATTGATATGCATTTACCTGATTTGAGGGTGTTAATCTTCTTTGCACACCTACTTGAGGAAGCCATCTACAGGTATTATCTCTGATGCTTACTGTTACCTGTTTTACAACATAATTTAAATTCAATAAATTATACCAAACTAAAAATTCGTGGTGGTGCACAAAGCTTAGCATTGATTCGTTATTTGAAAGGATCGATTTCTGATATGCCTTTCCAATAACTACACTTGAACACTTATTATATAGTATTCTATTCTATTCTTAGCTCTAAAATCATGTGCCACAGCAACCGAAAGAAAATGAACAGAATATAGTTCCACAAACAAACCTCAAATGAAACATATAACGTTACAAATCTAGTATATTTTCATTGTAACACAAAGACTAGCTCGCACTACGTAATTACGGCTGAGCTGCGTCGCAGTAAATCCAATTTACGTAATAACACGAAGTAATAATGTTAGACTCGCCATCATATAAATAGAAAGCTGCTGTATCTCTTATGTGGATAAATATTATTATTTACTTTGAAAAGAGCAAGCTATTTCATTTAACTTATTTGTTCAGAGGACTGCGGTGTTTTTCGTGTTTGCTGTTTTCTCATGCATCTATACATATTATAAACTAGCTGATCCCCGCGGATTTGCCTGCGTGGATGTCGGTTATTATATACTAAAACCTTACTCAATGCAAAGTGTTATCGAGTTTTCAGCATGCGTTTTTTGCAATTTGCAGGTCAGTATCATGTTGATCTTAATATGATTCGCGACCGTATCAAATATTTATTTATAGAATTATAATCATAAAAATCATCAATACAAATCTTTTTTTTTTTTTGAGGGTGTGAAATCATCCAATGACTTCTCCCGCTCTGGGCGGAGTGGAAGGGCGTGTCAGACTTTTACTGACTAAAACCCACCCGTGTACCTTTAGTTGCCTGTTGCCAAGGTCCCGGTATCCCTTTAATACAACTCTAAGTTCTAAAAGTAGACTATGTCCTTCCCCAGGATGCTATCTATCTCCTTGCCAAATTTTGTCGAAATCCGTTCAGTGGTTTAGGCCTGAAACGTAACATACAGACAGACAGACTATCATGAAGTTTTCTTACCTGAAAACTACGGTAAAAACGCTTTGTTTAAAACAATACATAAACTACGTAGGTAGCTGAATATCGTGCGCACACGTGTAGCACCGAGATGTCGTTAAAAGTTACGTCTAACTTGGTACTTACTCACAGAAAGGTATTGCCACATCGCTAAACTCACGACACGTGTGGTCGAGTACATAAGTTAGTATAAGTAGTCGTTTGTCGTTATGATATGCGACCAGCAATGGCGAAAGGTCTACCTAAAGGATGTAATTAAATAAAAAAATAATAGTTTATTTCCTCTGACCTTCCTAATACAGTAAGTAAGTAAGCTTATTTATTTGTATAAACATGGTGTACATATATTGCATGCAAGATATTAAACACAGACATGTTCTATCATGTTCAGCCGCGTATCGTGGCGTGGCGTACAAATTGGTAGGATTAACAAGTAAGTAATAACGTTTAATTTTGTCTTGTGGTTGTAAACCATTCTTTATCAATTATCAGCTATCAAGCTGCCTTGCGCCATAGGCCTCCTTTATTTCCGTCCACTTATTCCTGTCCAAACCTTTTCTTCGCCAACATTTTGGCACATCGTCCTCCCACCTTTCTTTCACCTGTCTTCATCTACGTGTTTTTCCCATCCTCGGGTAGCAACCTTTTATATATTTTTTATCCATTTTGCCGTTTTTGCTCTCATCATTTGCCTAGCCTTTCTCCAACTATGTTGGGGTCGGCTTCCGGTCTAACCGGATGCAGCTGAATACCAGTTATTTACATGGAGCGACTGCCTATCTGACCTCCACAACCCTGTTACTGGGTAACACGATACACCTTGGCAAGACTGGGTATCAGACTTTCAGGCTTCTGACTATCCGTAACGACTGTCAAAGATCTAAAAATGGCAGCTGGGATCAACGGCTTAACGCGCTTTCCGCGACACGAAATACGTATTCGTATATCAATAGGCTCGCCCCCATGGGACTTAAATATAACTGGCGAAATGTGAGTGTACTAGGTACCATCTCTGCCAAACCCTTCGGGGAAACAAGGCGTGATGTTATGTTATAAATACTTTATATCCCCAAAAGCAGCCCAAAGGCTTACCGCTAAGTTGCCACCAACCGCTCAGTTGATTGATGGAATCCATCCATCTTAAAGCTCCTATTTCCCCATTGCTAAGTACATATTTAAGCCTCAGTTCTTGTCCTGTCTACGTGCCTGTGTTTCATTGTCTCCTGTGAATTCATGATTAAATTACCAAGGCAGACAGGTAATCTGAAACCTGTACTAGAATTTTCCATGCTAGCGGAAAAATTATAAGATATTTCTTACAAATAGTGACTTTCCTGAAAGGCCGTTTCTTCAGACTTGTCAGACTACTCACCATCACCTTTAGATAGTAAACAAATAGGTACAGTTTCCCCTGTAACATGACACTTTTAACCAGGTTAAAAAGGAACAAAAATGTCAGCGAAACACCTTTCGTAAAGTCGCAAATATCGCTAATTTGAAACGAGTTGAATAATCCTAATTTATACGTAGAGACTTTCGTTACACAGTTGGATTAAAGGCTTGATACCGAAGTGGTAATCCCAGACTCAACGCGTATATTTAGGAGTCTTCTCAATTCAATCCAGAGATTGTCTTTATAAGATCGCTTTTAGCGATAAGACTGCGCATTGTCACATCCTTTGCAGGTATACTTAACTCTCAAAAGTTTTGTATTTGTATGTTATACAATAGAGAGTGGTATACAGGCTGTTAGTGTAAACACCGTTATCCTTGAAACCAGTGGTTTGTTTTCATTAATAGAACGTAAAATCAATGGAATTTATTTTTATATTTAAGTCAACTACCCATGGTTTGAGTGACAACGGTGTTTACCCTTGCATACTGTATTTATGAGGGTCCTCTCTGTAAAAGCTTTACCACCTTTGCTATCTTTGATGATGTTCCTGATATTAGGAAGCTACGATAAAGAAAAAGATATTTCATACATATACAGGTTGTTTGGTAGAAGAACCGACACAATTTTCTTAAGGATAAGTCATAAACTATAAGTTTTGACCCATAGAAACTATGTTTTAAGTGTCACGGTAATTGAGATATGTTATCTTCATGTCGTCATATCTTTTTGTTTGTGGTTGTAATAAAACGTAATAACTTTGGGTGATATTATTTGCAATGCACATTTAATATACCTATAATTGGTTCTAGAAAATGACTTAATTGCCTTGTCTTAAAGTGGTGTTTAAGTACGAATATTTTAATATTTATTATTAAAACAAATATATATAAAAAATTGTGCTACCAAATAGCACTCCCTATCCCTCAAAAAATTGCGTCGGTCCTTCTACCAAAGACCCTGTATTTAGGGATGTAAATCATATGTAGGTATGTAAAGGAACATGTGGCGGCAGTCAAATAACGTGTAAAGCCCTTATTATATAAACCATGATCGTCGTATTACGACCTACTCTTATTTAGCAACTGTTGAGCCAATACAGACAGGTGCGAACATTCTCGCGGATATGCGCCCGAGTGTGGGAACACGGTTACCACGACGTTCAGATCTATAACAGATCGTAATTATTAATTTTCAACAGCCTGTACATGATATAAACATTGAAGTTTGCAGTACATGATATAAACATTGAAGTTTGCAGGCGGAATAAGTTAGTTTTTTGAATCCAATCTTCGAATCATCTTCCCTCTTTCTTGAATCAATCAAATCATCAGTTGTTTGTTGTCATCGGTTCGAGAAGTATGTATTTCTATTAATCATCCGACAATATTTTTATTATTCATCAAAGTTACTCACTAGGTTTGAAAGATCAAGAAACTTTCAATAACTTCCAAGTTGAACTGGTCCTAAATATGATAAATCTAACAAAATTACCGGATTCTTCTACTGACTATTATCAGATTCTCATTAACCGCTTTAAGATCAAACATACACTAACAACTTCGCAAATATTAAAGCGTAGAGGACTACGCTTTGATTTTAAACAGAGGATCAGACTTTATTGATTAAAATAGATTAGATTTTGATTCAGAAACATTATAAAGCATAATTGCCTTCAGTAGTTTCAAAGGACCAGTTATACAATACCAAATACTATTACGATTTCGAAACGAACCATCCTTTGTCCAGACTCGGGTCGTGAATCATTGTCTCATTTTTCATGGCTTCGAACCCGAATAAATAGAACGCTATCTGCGTCCCATTTATACTCCCAGAGAAAATACGAAATGCTGTATTGATATTACTAGCTTCCGCCCGCGGCTTCGCCCGCGTGGTATGTCGATAAAAAGTAGCATATGTCCTTCGCCGGGATGCCATCTATCTCCTTGCCAAATTTTGTCGAAATCCGTTCAGTGGTTTAGGCGTGAAAAGGGAACATACAGACAGACAAACAGAGTTACTTTCGAATTTATAATATTAGTATGGATTATGGTCTGGCTCTTGTGGTACAGGAACTCCTAGTACAAGAGCCAGGCCTACACAGATGTTTGTGTCTCTGAAGTGAAAATAAATAAATAAATATTTGCTCAATGGAGCAAAGCAGAAGCATTTTAACTTTATAGCATTGTCGCTTGTATCGTAAACTTGATAAATACCCACGACAGCTAATTAATATACTATTTACCGGGCAAAGGTCTCTATCACACGATATTGAAATAGCTGTCACGTGTTTACGTAACAAAGAGCCGGCGCTTGGGCAACCTAACCACGCTTCTCGAGCGATTACTAAACAATTAGAGGGCCCATCATTAAATCTAATTAAAACCTACAATATTAAGTAGAAAGTTTGTAATTAACAATACAAATACGCAACTCAGATGGCAGTCCGCCCATAAACTGCGTCCAATAATGTTAAAAACCGAAGGCTCGCCTTGATGTGATGCCAAGGAGCGTTTATTTTTGTAGCGAAAGTCTGCGCTGGCGCACGCTGGGGAAAAGAGCCGTTAACCGAACGACGGCGGAAACTGCCGAGCGCACCCGAGCGATACTGAGTGCGCGGTGAATACAGCGAATGTATTTCGACTTATTGTTTTTAAGTTTTTGTTGAATTCTGCACTTGTAAACTTGTATTCTGAGGCATTTAATACAAGTTAGTATAGATATACAGTTAAATCAATAGCTAAGTCGGGGTTTTCTGTCGAATTTAGACGAGAAATCGCAGTTAAAACTGTGCGCGTTAACCGTCACATGGTGTTTTTTGTCCGTCTCTGTCTATTTACACTATCTCACGGAAGACGGCTAACCCCTCGGCTGGCGGGAGCGTGTTTTTTCTCTCTTTATTATTATTAACTTGGTCGAGACATAAAGTCGTACGTTGTTCTGATGTAGTTGTCTTCGCTTGGCTTAAATTACGGCCACTTGGAACTGACGTGGTGCGAATAGAAATGCCCGATTATATATCGAGGCTTTACAAGATTTTGCGTTAAGTACTTGTATTTACGAATACGAAACGATAGCCATTTGTTACTGATTAGTATCGAATGAGAAGCCTTGAATGATAATACTATTTATCTTGACTAAATTATCTAGTTTATCAGATTGTTGGAATTCATTCAAGTTTGTTTTGAATTATGTAGCTAAGATGTTTCTGGATATCAAACGATTTAAACATAGGTATTGATGTTGCAGTAGGTGGGTATCTAGAATACATTTTTCTCTGTATACAGCGAATTTACATTTGAACTCTTGTCTGTATTTTGAATTGCATAAAATGTAAATAAAGTTCGTCGTTCGGTGCGATTCTCAACCATGAATAAACCACTTCTACTTCAGCCGTGTTTGGTGACTACGGGGTCATATTCAGTGGATAGAGAATAGAATCTACTGGCACTTGATTGTATTGTATATCGGGCTAGCGCGTATTTTGCGTATATAATTAACAGCCAAATCTGTAGATGCAGGGAGTGTTAAAAAGCCAAAATGCGTGATAATTAACAGCCAAATCTGTAGATGCAGGGAGTGTTAAAAAGCCAATTTCACTGTCTCCCAATAAGTTCCGGTTTACGTTTCAAGCGCATAATTTCATAAGTTCTAAGTTATTTTTAACTAGAGGCGGGTCTCTAGTTATGCCAATGGTGAATGAAACACTACATAAAAATCCATTGAGTAGACAGAAACGAAGAATGGCTTTGTATTTTACTATTTAGTTATTAATTTGGTAGGGCTTAATCATAGGCTGTATAACAGGTCCTTACAATTCAAATTCAAAATCATATATTTTCAAAATAATATTATTGATAGTTATTCGTTTTGCCTTCAAGCACATTAAACAGAGTAGTCTCTTATTCGATTATTCGACACGAAATCACACTGAAAATACATTAATTACAATATGAAAGGACGTGCCCCATGGCCATTTTATCCGTTGTAATTACTGTTGGACATGTCACATGTGCATTGATCTCATTTGGTGGCAGATTAATACGTATACTGCATTACAATTCTTCGTCGTTCGGTATTCCTTTCATCATGGGACCTAAATGAGTTTGTTCACAGACGTATGAAAGCAATTACTCTGAATAGTCTTCCTGAAAAGATAGGTAAATAAATACACTTAAAAGTTTAATCAATCTTTCTCACATGTTTCAGTCAGTTCTGAGTCTTCATAAATTCTTTCTGTAGGTATTGAATTATGAAATATTAGGATAAACCCTTGGGGATAGAGGACTAAATCTCATTGGGTAGGCAGTAAGGCACTGCATTCTTGCAGTTTGAATACAGTTTAGTACGACTGCAATACTCGTAATGTATTGGTAACTGCATTCAAACTACAAAGCAGTTGAAACAGTTGAAATGCAGTCCGTCTGATGGCAGCCTTATGGTGGAATGCGACGATCGGCAATATGCAGACGACCACAGACCACCACGCACCGCGCACCGAGGACTCAACTTCCGAGTGATTCGTAAACTCGTCCTACATGCCTACGGCCCATTTAGCACGACTAAGAAAATCAAAATAAATAATATTTTCATTCTGCAACTCGTCCCACGTTACTATCAAAATGAGAAAGGTACAATCAGCAGCAAAAGTGTTATTGTGGGAATAATAAAAAAAAAGAATTTGTTTTAAAATATTTATTTTCGGGGTATTCCTCGAAGCGCACCAACTTTGAAACATAGAGAAGAGCATGAAGGATTCGTAATATATGATATCGATAGACGTTTTAAAATTCAATTGTCCTAATTTTTTTATTAATTAAAACTACAAGGAAAGCAGAAATGAACGGAACTAGGTAAATAATTACCACTTAGACTTACTTACTACTTAGCTAAGTAATGGTAAAAATCCAGGTTTTGAAATTTAATTATTTGTTGTTTTGAAACGTACCAGGATGACAGAAATGAACAGCAAGAGCCGTTTATTCCCCGTGGTCCCTTCGTGAAGTATAATGCTGCCAAATTACAATAGGTACTAACGATTTTAATACCATCTTGAATTCATGCAAGCCTAGTACTTTTTGATAGTTATAAACTATTTATGTGCCTTTCATCCAAATCTTATAAGTGGGATAATAGTAATAATGATTATAATACTGTGCCCGACCCAGTTCTCGAAAATGGTCACGCCACATTGTACTGAGATCGATCTATCATCACTGACAGGACTATTGTAGCCAATAAGCCTGATATTGTGGTGATAGATCGACGAGAGCGCCGTGCAATGATTGTTGATATCTCTGTCCCTCCCTCATGACGGGAATCTCGTGAAAGCTGAGAAAGATAAAAAAATCAAGTATCTTGATTTAGCACACGAGGTTGTCGACATGTGGGACGTGGACTCTGCAATCATTGTACCGATAATCGTTACGGTCAATGGCCTTCTGGACACGGCACGCATAGTGAGGAGGTTCCTCTCCCTAGAGCCCTGACCACCGGCAGCCTGGATCCTGAACCTGATGCCGATGGGCTACTAGTTTTTATATGTTTAAATGTTTTTTTTTTGTTTTTTTATAAAAATGTAAAGATTATGTATTTAAAATGAAATAAAAGATTATAATACTATCTTGAAATCATGCATGCCTATAACTATCAGGAAAACAGAAATTAACTGAAAGTATTGCTAGTAAAATATTATTTGACTTTTTGGGGTATTTTCTCCATAGACTGGCATACAAACGAAAGTAAAACTAAAAATTCTTTAAAAAGTATTGTTATTATCTTGTCTTACTGACTGTACCAAACGTTGATAAAGTTTAAAGTTCTACACAAAAAGAAACGTGGGACGACTTGCAGAATGAAAATATTATTTATTTAGATTTTCTTCAAGTCGTCCTAAAAGGGCCGTAGGCATGGAGGACGAGTTGACGAATCACTCGAACTTCCGATGTCTGCGATACCCCACACGTACACCTTCCCACGGTCCGTTGTCCGGGCTTGTCGGTGTCCGTCCGCAAAATCGCGTATCGTGGGATTTCGGTATTAGACTTTATAGACACTATTGCTTTGTGTATTTCTCTCTTTTCCTGCAGCTACAGGGTTAGGCACTATTTATACAGTTTTCGTTTCCCTTCCAGTTATCTATAGTAGGTAGGTATTGTTTATATCATTCTGAAATAATTCTTTAAATGCATCCCTTTGCAAATATCTATGTGGGTACCATCTGCATTGCATCTCAATACTGACTCATGAACTTTGGGTCATTCTATACATTTACTGTAAAAGTCCTGAAAACATAAAAGGTACTTTTTTGTTCACTCATAGTTAAGTTACAGAGGTAACTTTGTTTCGTACGTAACGGCATAACGTTTCGTTAGGTGCTACGTGGACGGAATCGCAAATCTGATTGGTTGGACATGCTGTTCGTTTTTGTTGTATGGGTAACATACATACCTACGAAAAGATGGAACCTCGGGAGTTCAGGAGCATATTTTGGTTCTTATCGATCTGAAAAAGATATTTCTCTATGGCATGTGAAGCCAAGTCAGAGCTTTAAAACTCTGATGCCAGGTTAGTCACTAACCACACGAATAGAAGAAGAAGATCGATCTGAAGGCTGATATTATGGCAATGAATAAAGGCTCGTGGCTAAGTAATAACAGCCGCACGGGTCAATCCATCAGGTTAAGCTACGCTTGCCTGGGTTGGTCTGAAGATGGGTGACCATCTTTACATACCGAGACTCCTCCGTGCCTCGGAAAGCAAGTTAAGCCGTTGGTCCCGGCTGTCATTTGTAGATCTTTGACAGTCGTTACGGGTCGTCAGAAACTCGAAAGTCTGACAACCAGTCTTACCAAGGGGTATCGTGATACCCAGTAACTGGGTTGTGGAGGTCAGATAGGCAGTCGCTCCATGCAAAATAATGGTATTCAGCTGCATCCGGTTAGACTAGAAACCGACCCCAACATTGTTGGGAAAAGGCTAGGCAAATGATGAATAAAAACCATAGAACATGAAGCTTGCATTTCTCGAAGGGCATACAGAGGTGTATCTACCATAGCTAAAAACTAATATATAAACATTAATTCCCTATGTAGTTGCAAGTGATATTTATAATACATGTATTACAACACATTGAAATGACAAAGTTGACATTATAAAATCAATGTTTTCGAAAGTTTCTCACGTAAAACACATCGTGTGAACTAATTAGTTAAACATTAACATCTGACGTCATATAATTTTGTTTGTATGTTGCCAACCGTATGACTTGCGTACTAATAAACCAAGCAATACTAAGAAAACACTGCTAGGTACTAGAAATCATTTACAAGAATCAAAAGTTCCATTTTCGTCATTTATTATTAGCATATATTTCTTTAGAAATTACGAAACTTGGTGTTTTGTCGAGTCATTCCGTTTAGATCACCGACTTGAAGATCACCCATACGAATATCACTTACAGTTTTCCAAATTCCGAACCCACGCCCACGGTTGTAGTTTAGAGGGCCATTCACTTTTGAAAAAAATAGGTAAAAATAAAAAATATACATTATTTGTCACACAATTCTTTTGACAAATGTAGGAACGCTTTTATTTCTACTGTGCCCCGTGGTTTCACCCACGTAAGTCGCGATCCCGTAGGAATATTCGGATAAAAAGTATGCCTATGTCTTATTCCAGGCCATGGTCTACCCATGTGCCAAATTTCATATAAATCCTTTCAGCTGTTTTAGCGTCAAAGCGTAACAAACAAACAAACTCACTTTCGCATTTATAATATTTATTAGGATTTTTGAAACAGTTATTTGATTCCTGCACACTATTATATTGCATCTGCTTAGACTTCACTGTGATCGCTTATATACGGTTAGAGGTTTTCGTTACTCCATGGGCGCAAAGCTGCCTTTTTCATGATAAATCCGAACCGAACTTGACCCTAGTAGCTGGATTATTCTTTTTCGATTTACAAAATTTTTGAACTAGTATTTTCAGTTCAATTCTTGTCCTTCATGGATTTACATCTTTCATTACAAAGTCCGCTGGTGCATCATATGTATGACAAATGATGTAAAACACATCTTATTACGAGTATTCTTTTTATAATGATGCGAGACCGAAAGACAACCTTCCAATACAACTCGTATTTCAACCAACCCCGTAAAACCATTAAAGAACCCACACATACACACAAAATACCTCTACGTAACAAACAGCCACACGATCCATGTAGCAAGATATGTTACTAAAATTAACATTCTTCATCGCGAGAGCGACACGATTTCATATTATGAAAACATAGTATAACATCATTATGTACCGACTACGTCTGTAGTATAGTATATCAGAATCTGTGTTCCATCTGTGTGGGTTCAAACTGTTCCTTGGTACGGATAGATGGCGCTGTGTGCACAGGGGTCGAATTGCAACACAGTGTAAATCCTATTTGTTTTTAGGGTGTTAAATTATAGGGAGTTTTGGATCGTTTCATGCGTGCAAGGGGAGTTTTGTGCTGCGTTGCAGTAGTCGAGGGTTAAAGTTTTCATAAGGGGTGCGCAGTTTCAAAATGTGGACAAAAATCCGTTAAGACTTGTCTTTTTATAAAGCGACGCTGAAAGGAATATCCATTAAATATTCCAATGCCTCATTGCTTGCACTTTGATTCTTTTGATTATTTTTGAAACGTTTTACTCTAATAGGTAGAGATAGGTACTTACTTTAGATATATTTTACTTATATTTAAACTGAGATTAAAATAAGATTAATTTCGTTTCTGCACTTGGTGTGGCTTGAACGTGGGCTTGAATTTGAAATAAAGAACGTATCAATGGGGAAAACTATCAGAACCGCGATTTTTTGTGTCTTGAAAACTAGCTAACAACAAAAATCAAGTTTGATTAATCGCCCCATTTAAAACAACATCCTTTATATATCTACGAGTAATTATTAATCTACAAAATCCACAAATATCTATTTTCCTTTTAAATTATACCAAATAGGTACGATCTCAGATAAATCTGAGTGTACAAAACCTGCATCTCAGCCTACCCCTTTTCAGAGCATCTTCACGTCTTAGCACATAAACAATAAAACCTTCAATAGCTCACAGATTCATCAATCCAACACCATTACATTCGTTAGTGAGTCTGACGTCATCGAATGACGTCACCGTCTGTCTGCCCACACAACTCCACTTCTGTACATTTATATTTATAACAAACTGCTTTAGTATATTTTACTATATAGGTTATTCAGAACTGTTATGTGCCTTGTTTTATGTATAGTGTTCTTAGCTTATTTTCATGATGTAATGTTTTTCAGGACATATTAAGGTACGGCCCACCCAGTTCAGTTATTTTGTAAAGTTTCATGATCTAAATTAAAGTATTTTTTTAATACTAGCGGTTTATTGTTCGGTTTGGAGATGACTGGAATTCTGTTCTGTCGAAAAATTGTATTTGTTTCAAAATTAATGCTGCAGTGTTTTCGATATATTGGCGGATCATGCCAAGCAATTAGTGGAACAATAATATGCTGCTAGCGAAATAGGACGAATCCTAACTAATATTATAAATGCGAAAGTGAGTTTGTGTGAAACGGCTGAACGGATTTAGATGAAATGTGGCACATGGGTAGACCTTGACCTGGAGAAGGGAATAGCCTACATTTCATCCTGGATCGCAGATGAAGACGCGGGCAACAGGTAGAATTATATAAAATCTGAAGAAAAAAAAAACTGCTTTCGTCGGTTTTTTTTTTTCAATAGTTAAAGTTTATTTTTAGTTCGTGGCTAAGTAATAACAGCCGCTCGGGTCGATCCATCAGGTTAAGCCACGCTTGCCGGGGTTGGTCCGTGGATGGGTGACCATCTTAACATACCGAGACTCCTCCGTGCCTCGGAAAGCACGTTAAGCCGTTGCTCCCGGCTGTCATTTGTGGATCTTTGACAGTCGTTACGAGATGTCAGAAGCCCGAAAGTCCGACGACCAGTCTTGCCTAGGGGTATCATATTACCTAGATAATGGGTTGCGGAGGTTAGATAGACAGTCGCTTCATGTAAAATACTGATATTCAGCTGCATCCGGTTAGACTGGAAGCCGAACCCAACGTAGTTGGGAAAAGGCTAGGCAGATGATGAGTTAAAGTTTATTTACATAATATACAAACTCTAGGAACTTACATAATTACCTATACTTGGAAAAAAATATGTATAGTATGTATAATTATATAACATTTTTTATTTGAAAAGGGGAAGGGCTAGTTGGGCATCAAAAACTTCGTCCGCATCGCTGACAATGGGAAAAGTGCCCAAAAGTCTGGCAGCATTGCCAGGTTGAATGGCAATGCTAATTCTTTGGTCTAGAACCAAATAAAAACATTACTAAATGTTTTGCTGGCAAGGTAAAAAGTTGAATATTTCTACTTCTAAGTTAGATATTTTGCTGAACGTTGATTTGGTAAACACGGTAAATTAAGATTGACGCGGCCGATTCAGAAATTAATGGTATGAAATAAGTTTGACAGCTTTTCTGCTTATTTCCCGTTATTAGTTTTCCATTTGATTACTTTTGCTTATTTGATCATTGACTAAGCGGATTCCGAATTACCAAGAAATATGTTTTAATCTAAATATAATTTTACGGTCCTGCTTCTACGGAACCAGACTTAGAAAGTAACGATAATTTAGGTTACTTTGAATAAAAACTTATTGGGAACTTTATCTTGATCATCCAATGACTTCTCCCGGTCTGGACGGAGCGGAAGGGCTTGTCAGACTTTTACTGACTAAAACCCACCCGTGTTCCTGCAGTTGCCTATAGCCAAGGTCCCGGTATCCCTTTCCGACTTTCCCGCAACCCTGACAGGCATCGGTCCTAGCGGACCCCACCAATTATCTTGATGGTCTAAAATAGCAATTTTAGACCAAAATACAGTAATGCGGAATTACTGTGTGTTGGTCTAAAATCGCTAATTTAGGTCGAAGCTTGTTCGGATCTGAGGCCCTAGACAAAGTGACATTCTATGAGCGATAACGATGATGGAAAAGGCAAAAATGTATAGGACTGACATAAGCTGTCGAAAAGCTTATGTCAATCCTGTTGAAAGTCGATGTAGAAATACGAAACGCTTTGTAGGCGATTGTTACTTGGCCTCTAGGTTGGTATATTTTTCATGAAGAAAAGAATGCTGTTTTTTTTTCATAGTAGTTTAAAGTCATCATAACATTATTATATTTATTTCTACACGAAAAAAAAACAATAAGCAATATTGGTAAAAAATAAAAGGTGAAAACACACGCAGATGGACAGACAGACAGACACAAACAGGACAGACAGACAGATAGAAACATTACTTTAATGGTATTTCCGCCATTTTGAATCGTTATAGTCTCGCGGTCAACCGAAAACCTTATCTGAAAACTTATGATAATAATTATTTCGTAGATTTACCATTTATATGTAGAACCTGTTTTAACGGTTCATAAAAGAAACTTTATCCTGTTTTTCTTTACTTCCATACTGTAAACAAACAACCAATGTATAATTTATGATCTTAAAACAAAATGGATTCTGACCACGACTTCACCCACTGCTGGACATAGGCCTCTTTGCCCACGCTCTTTTACATAAATAAATGCTAATTTAGCCTTAAGCGTCCAAACATAGGACATACCCTCTACCCTAAAGTAGACCTACGTGTCCGGAACTCCGGTCTCTCGTGGACGTTTGCATGTTACGTGTCTAGCTTAAATGTTGATTCTCAGTTGAGCAGCCCAGCTTAAATTATGACCCTATACTTTAATTAGAAAAGGCCACAGCACAGCCGATGAAACACAGCCTACGTAAATATTTTCAAGTAACTGGAACTTCTATACGAAATATATAAATAAACTTGCAAACTTTCGCATTTATAGGTAAGTTGTAGGTATTAGTGAGAAAACCTCTCCTATTCAGGTACTTACGTGGTTGTGTTCGTGCGCTAACCTAGTTCTTACAAACAAAATTAAACTTTGCGCAAGTTATAATAATCGGCTCTCGACATCTTGAATACATGTATACGGTTTTCTTCGTATTCAGTAAACTAAACTTTTGCAAGCTCTGAAAATCTAGGCGGCGGACGAAGCTAAAATATTCATGAAAATGTTATTGAAACGAATCAAAAGAAAAACAACATTTGTTAAATTACGAATTTCTTCAAATTTATTAAAAGTTTATCACGAGTTACAACGATGATCCCTAACTTCTTTTGATTTGATTTGATTTATAATTAAGGATAATATGTATTGTAATTGTAACTTCTATTAAAAATACTTGAAATCAGCCATTTTCTGACATCTTTTATCGGTTAGGAATTAGATATGCTTCAAATTCTTAGAAAGTTTACAGTTTAGCCAGGATGCATTGCCTGCACTTTCAATTATATTTATTTACTAGCTTATGCTCGCGACTACGCCCGCTTAGATGTCGGTTATTATATACTAAAACCTTACAGTGGTTCTCGAGTAAGGCTGTCCATTGGTGAAAACAGCATGAAAATCGGTGCAGTAGTTTATCGCGTACCTACAGCACCTATACCACGACGTATTAATGCCACCATTTTTCCAGTGTTAGTGAGAGACGGAGCTATACAAGGCCGCTAGCACCATCCTTTTTACGCAGTGGAATAATGATGGCATTAATACTTCATAGTCAGCCCCCTGGACGACAATAGACAGACAGACGCGGCGGAGGACTTTGTTTTATAATATGTAAGAAAGTATCTATGCACATACATATATAAAGACGAGAATAAAGAAAAATACGAACAAAGGTGATGATTATTTCGAAAGAAATCTCTTCGAGTATACCTGCGATAGGAGAATGGATGACAAAAGATGACAATGTGTGTAAGAGTAGAAGAGAAATTAAAATACATAAAACCAAAAAAACGATTCACTTATTTAAATAAACCATACAATTTTTTTACTTACTTCTAAATAAATAAAATATCACTAACACATATAATGTTATACAATAAATACGTATGCCTTCATTAATTTATACACGTGGGTATATATTCAACTATAACAAGGTGAAAAGATAGTGTGCTCTTTCACTCTTCTTTTAAAAACTTCAACAGTTTGGCTTTCATACCCATTTCTGGTTAAGTTTCATTTCAATTTACCTACTCACAAAAAACAGGATTTAGACATCTAGGTATTTGTGACAACAAGCCAAAACGGCAGTTCATGTTCACGACAACAATTATCAGTCATTCAGTCAGGCTGTAAGTTTTGAGTTTGAATGTGGATGGCTATAAGAGTAGGGGAAGACCAAAGAAACGATGGATGGACTGTGTGAAAGATGATATGGCTAGAAAGGGGGACTACCGAGATGACGACTCATAGAGAATTATGGAAGAAAGGGACATGTTGCGCCGACCACAAATAAATTGTTACAAGGGCAGGAGAATGATAATTTGTGACAAGAAGCCAAGATAGTAGTTCATGTTCACGATACAATTTATCAATCATTCCCTCTGGCTATACCTAGGTGGCGGGGTCCGCTAGGACCGATGCCTGTCAGGGTTGCGGGAAAGTCCGAAAGGGATACCGGAACCTTGGCAACAGGCAACTAAAGGAACACGGGTGGGTTTTAGTCAGTAAAAGTCTGACACGCCCTTCCGCTCCGCCCAGAGCGGGAGAAGTCATTCAATGATTTCCCACCATCAAAAAGATGGCTATACCTAAGTCTTTCTTTACTAGTACATTCAAAAGCAAAATTACAATGGTTAGTAAGTCTTTAGCGCCTTTTTGAATGTCAGGTCTAATAAAAGGCATGTTTTTGGTGACAAGGTCATTTTCCAATCGATCCAGTGTTGAACGCGATATGAACACTAAAAAATACTGTTATAACAAATGGATATCATACTAATTATTTAAAACTTGACTCGCAGCTCCTACTTCACACGGTTATTACGACTTCACAAAACATCGAGGTTTCTTAGTTTCAATTAATTTAATATACCTACACATAAACCTTCCGGAATAAATTCTCTAAACGATAGTGACAACCAGTCTTACCAAGGGGTATCGTATTGCCCAGTTACTGGGTTGTGGAGGTCAGATAGGCAGTCGCTCCATGTAAAATACTGGTATTCAGCTGCATCCGGTTAGACTGGAAGCCGACTCCAACATAGTTGGGAAAAGGCTAGGCAGATGATGATGATGGTGAAAACCTCATCAAAATCTGTTGCGTGGTTTAGAAGAACAACGCGGACATACAGACAAACACGAAAAGCGATTTTAATTTATAATTTTACTAGCTGATGCCTGCGGCTTCGCCCGCCTGGATGTCGGTTATTATATACTTAAACCTTCCTTGAGAACCACTCTATCCCATTGGTGAAAACAGCATGAAAATCGGTGCTGCAGTTTCTGAGTTTATCGCAATCAGACAGACAGACGCGGCAGAAGTCTTTGTTTTATAATATGTAGTGATTTTATACTTGATATTTGTCACATTATCAAAAGGCTAACTAACGTTACGTTCTGCGTTCAGTTGCGATCGGTTACCTACATTCTTATGAGCCAATCAAAGTGGAAAACGCAAAGCAATCAAAAAGCGTTTAATGCCTTGAATGGGCACTCAAATAATTCCCGAAAATATGATTACATGAATGTAGATTCTGCTAAAACTTTACTCGAAAAATTCCCTCTTATTAAACGAGTTCTAACTTGAGTCCAAAACGAAACCTTTGAGCTCCTTAGTGTATTATGAACTTTATACATAACACGGTAAAGTTCTTAATACAAAATTGACAACTTAGACTTGCGGAATAGTCCGAAAGGGATACCGGGACCCTGGCAAAAGGCAATTGAAGGAACACGGGTGGGTTTTAGTCAGTAAGAGTCTGACACGCCCTTCCGCACCACCCAGAGCGGGAGAAGTCATTTGATGAGTTCCCACCCAAAAAAAAATAGACCCTGGATTGACTTCAGTTTATGCAATTAGAATTTAAACTACACCCTTTTGCAAAAAAAACGGGCACCTTAACAGTCATTGGCTTTTGTATGGACAATATTAATATTTTTACTATGTCATTAGCATAAATGACTAGTAATTTGTTATAATCAATAAGAATATAGTTTTTTGGCTACACCCCTCTTCGAGCAGCTCTACAATTTTTCTAGTTCTTATTGCTTTTTCTGCCATTACAATCGACACAAAGATATCACTTTTAAGTCACAATAAGGCTGGATTATGCGACAAACATAAATTATTCGACTAAAAATAACGAGAAGTTAGTTTTAGTTGCCAGGATAACCTTCTAACCTCAAACCTGCAAAATGTTAGTAAAAGTCACAAACGGAAAACGGGATTATTATTGTTTTTAAACAAAAGTTTCGAATTTGGAATTAACTTTTTTTTCTTACCCAGACTCTTTATTAAGTGCCAGTAACATAATTTGGCTATTAAAACCTCTTTACAACTAAATGATTACCAATAATGTACAAAAATCAAAACCGGCCGTTTGTCGGAATAGAGTTTAAAAAAAATGGCTCGATGCTTTATACCAGGGTCTAAAAAGCTAAACCTGGTTTTGCAATAAAGCCGTAGTTGTTCTACGTTTCGAGGTCAAATTACTTGTTATATATTCAATGACACGGTTTTCGATATACAGTAATAAGTCCTGAAATGCTTTGTTAAAGTAAGGTCTGATTATAGTATGACTTTGCGAGCTTGATGACGCTAAATGTTAGTAACAGAACAGTATTGAAGCATCTATCATCTACGACTCCCCGCAACTGATACAGTCATGTTACCTTGATATTGTAAACGTATTTTTTTTATATTGCCGCTTTATCGTTATTAAAATGACAAAGACAGGTTAGGTATTGTGAAGACGTTATTTTTTAAATTGATAATTAATCTGGAGAGCAAAAATGTTCCCCAAAATTCGCCATAATACCTAGATCAGCACATAAAGGTGAAGAATAAAATAAAATAATGTGTAATATGTTTAGAATCAATTGTCGGTCGTCTCAGCTCGGCGAGTGGAGCGAACAGTTACAATCGTCGGTTTTGTAGGTTGCACCGTTGTTGCATTCGATACACGACACTTTGCCCAGTTTCTACCAACTGCCAACGGTGGATAAGTATCACGATGTGGATTTTATTGTAAGGTGCTTTGTATGTTATAGTTTGTATCACTTAGGTCTTCCAGTGCGACTTGCTGTGAGAGGGTTCCTCTTACTTGCCTAAAAGCAAAGAGCGAAGAGTCTTTTAAAATAAGTTGTTAAAATGTAAACGTCACGTAAGAGACAAAATGGAGTTCTTTAATAAAAAGCGAATGATCACCTTAACAGGATGTACGTTATTGTACGTTATTGTGTATTGTTATTCTATGCTACCTACGACGCATCGGCTATGACGTCTGGCTCAGAAACATCCCAACACCTACCTTCTCTGAAACAATATTCTAAAGAGATCATAGACAGACATCGTTTCCACAACTGCTTAGAACAACACTCTGCCTAGCGAAAAAAAAACTTATTTAATTAAGAAATATCGCTGACTTTCGCGGTTATCTAGATTCTATAGTATTCTGGACCTAGAGGACACGGCCCAAGTCATGATCCACGCGCAAATGTATTTTTTATTGGTTCACCAACAATTGTTCACACTGGCAACATGCAAAATGAAACAGCGCAACAATCACTTACAAGCAAACTCCGCAAGCATTATAGAAGTTGAACAAAAAAAAAAACTAATCTAGTTTTAAATTACATAGAATACTTGGCTTTCAATTTTGCCCAAACTGTCAAAGCGCAAGCCGATTTGGGCATTTGAATATAGAAGCAGCAAAATATATTCATTTTGACTGTACACACGATCTCGCATTGTATAGGATTTTCGTACAATGCGAGGTCAGCGTAAACTGGAAATGTATAGCTTGATGTGTAGCCGTGTGTACTGACGTTGACACCTTATTTTGAAATGTCCTTTGCAGGAAGCGATTTGCCAAAGGGAATCTAGGCCCAGTAAGCTAGCTCAAAGTCAGTTGTCCCTCATTGGTTGCCAACAAGTGAACACAAGTAGACATAGCACCGTTCACCTTGCAGGATCACCCGACACGCTGGCCTAGTTACTCAAGGCTGTTTTGTTACCTTTACTACTGAAGTGTACGCTAAAAAACTAGACCACTTATTGTTTAGAATTAAATTACGAACGATTTTATTTGGGTTACTAGGTAATTCTTTGGCATTTCGCTTTTTTACCAAAATGTTTTCATAACTTATTCAATTCGGATTTAGAAATGTTTACAAGTTTAAAAATATATTGATGACCTGTGTGTGAGAATTCTACTATCATTAATTCGAAAGTAAGAGCTCTGTCGCAAATATTAGATTTTTGTTAATTTCAAACAAACAAAGGATAAGTCAGATAACGATGGAATTTTAAATTAGGGTAGGGAACGCACAACTGCAACATGATACCTAAAGTCTGTTTTTTAATCTCATAGACTAATCTGACAGGTGCAAATGTCAATCTCCAAATTGAAAAACAAACAACAATCACTTCAAATGTCAAATTAGCCTACGAGATTAAAAAACAGACTTTAGTAAGCTATCATTCTCGTCGGCCTGTAGCAGTCTACTGCCTGCTTGACATAGTAACGAAAAGCATTCATCCATTCAATCATTGTGAGTCGATACAGTATAGAAAACTCGTGTATTTATTATTCCAATATCTTACATACAACAGGGTTTTTGTGTAGATTAGTCGAAACTCGAAACTCAAAGCATTTATTTCAATTAAAACTTTTACAGGCACTTTTGAATTGACATGGAGTTCCGTCGGTCAGAAATATGAAGCTACACTCGCGACAATCTAAAAAGTCCGTTTTGACGTTTCGTTCTCGCACATGTAGTAAAACGTTATGCCTTGAGAATCAGTTTTAAGCAATGTAGATAAGTCCTAGATTACAAAATCTCTAAGTATGTTCAATCGCTATGTCTCGAGAATCAGTTTATAAGAAATCATTTTTTTTTTCATCGCTACACAAAGCATTTTTGTACCTGTTAAAACGAACTTCTTAGATTGCCGCGAGTCTAGTTGCCCATTCCAAAGCGTAGTAGGTAGTTCAGGATTATTATAAGTTTGGCTACCTAACTGTTTATCTCATCTGTTTCAATACTGTAGGCTAGAGGGCTTCCATTTGAGTGCTTCTATCTAAGATTACGACTAAAGGATTGCTTAACCCCATAAAGTAAGGTGAGGTTAAACAATTTGAACATTTTCGAGGTTTTCCCCCGAGTACCTATGTCACATGTGAACGACCAACCAATTAACTGATTAACTCGGACAGAGTCGACAAAAACCTTAACACCTAATAAAATATGTATAATTATATGTGTAATGTCAAAATAGTGTTCATATACAAAAGGTTTATGGTTGATAAATTAGGAGGAGCTCGTGGCTAAGTAATAACAGCCGCTCGGGTCGATCCATCAGGTTAAGCTACGCTTGCCGTGGATGGTCCGTGGATGGGTGACCATTTTCACATATCGAGACTCCTCCGTGCCTCGGAAAGCACGTTAAGCCGTTGGTCCCGGCTGTCATTTGTGGATCTTTGACAGTCGTTAGTCGTGAGTCGTCAGAAGCACGAAAGTCTGACAACCAGTCTAACCAAGGGGTATAGGGGTACCCAGTTACTGGGTTGTGGAGGTCAGATAGGCAGTCGCTCCATGTAAAATACTGGTATTCAGCTGCATCCGGTTAGAGTGGAAGCCGACCCCAACATAATTGGAAAAAAGGCTAGGCAGATTGATTTTTATGGTTGAGAAATTAATTGAAATTGTTAACAATGAAAATGCTAAAATAGAGTAGAAAAGAGTTCAACGAGTCTTTTGGAATGTTACAACATACATTTTTGGATAACATTACACGGTTGATATTACAGGGTGTAAGGGACAGCCCTCCGCAAATTAACAGGGGGCATTCAGCTCCTTATTTTCAATCATATTCCACCGGAAATTTTCTCAGGAAAATTTTCGTTTTTTTAACGTTTATTTAGTTACTATTCCTTTATTTCGATGTAAAATTACATTCTCTGTACGCAGCACTTCATCTATGTAAATAAAACAGGTAAAATAAAAAAATCGAGAGATGTTATAATACTATAGCGAACGACACGTGAAACTCAGATTTTATATTGATAAATCATGTGCCGTGAGCGCGTCCCTCCCGCATCGAGAGTGCAGCTACGGGCGTTGTGCCACGGTAATGATACATTGCGTGTGAGGGAATAAAATAAATCAGGCTTATTGGATTCCATAACGTTCCAGAAATAATTTCATTTAGGTACCGATCGTCTTAGTTTATGCTGAATTCATCCCCTCAGTCTGTGGAAGGCTGTCCCTCACACCCTGTATACCCGAAACGCTTTAGCGACACAATAGCGGTCATTGCCCTTTGTCTAATATCTCTACGTAGGAACCCAAACCATAAACTATGTATAGTTTTTTCACAATTGATATTGATTCAGGACGTTACCGGACCGTAATTCAGTTTTTGAAATAAAGTATGCTGGAAAATGTTAATGGGTCAATACTGTCGCCACGCTAAAGGGATTCGGGGATAGTTTATTTGATAATTATCAATATAACCTTGAACAAATTATAGTCTGACCCAAAGTATCTGATTAAAATGTAAACAAATGCATTAGAAAATGCACCTGTCGATGCCAATTTATAAACCTCCAACTGTCACTAACGAGTTTTAATTGTTATCGCCTTCTAAAGGCCAATCGACAGTTGAGCGGCTAATGCCACTTATGCACAAATGGCACAAATACGTACCTTTCCTTGGACATCAGCTTAAACACATGAGCATAACAAAAAAATGTTATGACGATGATTTATTTTTGTAGCTGATAATGAAAATCAATCAATCTGCTAAAAAACATCAAATATCATACTATACCGTTAGTCTAGACCGTGTAAAATAATATCATGCCATGGGATATTTAATAATCTCGAAGAACGATAAAAAAGCAACAGTTTTCCCGCAGAAAAGAAAAGTGCCTCTTTATACAAGATCAGTTGTTTCCATCTTTCCATTTCATATCTCCACAAAGAGTCTTCAATGAAAAATAAAAGATAGATAAAACAAACTATCTTTAAAGTAGACTTAGTAAAGCAAAGAGCTCCTGAAAGTTTCATTTCGCTGGACTAGACCGGTGTGTTTATCCAATTTGTTTCAGTGTAATGGACGGCCCGATTGCAGCTGCCTGAGAGATGCAATCAAAATCAAGGAAAATATAAATTTTATACTGTTTAGACTGCGTAGATTTGTTGAACTTCTTCTATTTTGTTTAGTACCTGGTACTTGTTGAGAGGCCTACATTGTCCTCCCATGTCTACTAACACTCCAGGGTTGCGGGACAGTCCGAAAGGGATACCGGGACCTTAGCAATAGCCAACTGAAGGAACACGGGCGGGTTTTAGTCAATAAAAGTCTAACACGCCCTCCCGCTCCGCCCAGAGCGGGAGAAGTCATTTAATGATTTCCAAGATTTAAAAAAAAAAAATGTCTCACTGTAATTCAATGTTTCACTGTAATTTGAAAATATTGTAAAAGCCAATTATTTTTAAAAGAGTAACCGTAGAGTTTCGGGCCGGCTCTTCTCCATAGGAAACGACCAATTGGAACCGTGCACCTAGCTTCTGACGTTTCATAAGGGGCCATGTAGGTTTATATGAAATAAAATATTTTGATTTGGTTTCTTTTTACCTAGGGGATCAAGATTTACAGCATTTGCTTTTCCTGTAAATGAATAGATTAGCTTTACTTAGAAAACTCAATTACATGAATAAGAGCTCGTGACTGCCTCGGTGGTCTAGTGGCCGCAAGTACTACTGCTGAGCATGAGATCCTTGGTTCGATTGCCAGGTCGGGCGAAGTGTTATTGGGTTTTTCCACTAGGAATTTCTCGGTAGCAGTCCGGAGTCTAGATCTGTTCCCGGTTGATGGCAATAGGCTCGCCCCCTATTACATGGTACTGAAACATAACTGGTGAAATGTGGGTGAATAAGTCCACCTCTGCCTAACCCTTGGGGGATTATGTCATGTTTTTAAACAATATTGGCGTTTTAAATAAGGAATGAAATTTTGTCGTAAACTTTATACCAACAAAACTTGCTGATTGTCAACCTAAATTATTATTTTCGAATTTCCATACTAATATTATTAAAGCGAAAGTAACATAATCTGTCTGTCTGTTACGTTCCACGTCTTAAAACGGACATAAGTAACATTTAACCCGGTAGTACGTTACCGTGGGATAATTTCCGACCTGCACGCACGCGAAGCCGCGGGCAAAACCTAGCTATTTATTAATATAAAAGAAATTGTGGTTTGATGGAAATAAATCTAGACAAGTTCTTGAGCTTTTATGAAATAAAATAACTTGTTTATGACCTGCTTTACGAACTCGTTAAAACTTTAGCGAAATTAGTTTTCTTATTCGTAATATTAAGTAGTTTAGTAAGATTAAATTAGTTTTAATCCTTATTTACGTCATCTCAGACCAAATAAACGAACCAAAACAGAGCGCTGCGAACAATACAGTGAAGACTCTGTTGTCCATTTTCGGTACCTTTTATGATACCCGTGGGTGGGTAGGGAAGGGAAGACTCCTGTCTCCATCTTAGTCACCTTTTACGATACCCAGGGGCTAAGACGGGTGGCTTACTCATTTCCGGAACCCAAACAGAACTTTAACTAAGTGTTCATTTAATGTCCCATTACATTTTAAATTAAAATGCTTTAAATGATCTCTACGTGCTGAGACTTTGTTTAAGCCCTTATAAATACTGACCTGGTTTCTGCTGGGGAGAAAAAACGTTTCAAATCTTCCACGGGGTCGTGTTCATCCAAACGGGTGTTATAATATTGTACTGAATTTCATAATGCAACTCATTTCAAAAAAAGAACATTGACATTCACGAGCGTTTCACTAAAAAGCACCGTAATTTAAAAACAAAACATTCGAATTCGATAAATTCGAATTCACGTCGTACCGCGCCATTTTTGTTCGTTATTGGTGTTGCAAAGAAACTTTTATAGAAGATTCATATCATGGGTGTAGAAGTCTTGTATGCAACTGTAAATAATTACGTATTAAAACACTCATGTCATACATATAAACCCACATTCGTGTTTTAATACCCTTTATTATATAACAGTTGCATAAATAACTATAAAAAAAACATTTTAATGTATAGAAAAATAAGTAGCCCGCCGGTACTGGGAACAAGCTCCAAGCTACCGGCGGTCAGGGCTCCAGAGAGAGGAACCTCCTAACAATGCGAGCCGTGTCCAGGAGTACCGCTTTCTGAATCAAGCCCTTGATCCAGCTGCCTAACGAATGCCTCCACAGGTGTTACTCGAGACGGTGGAGGTATGCTCTGCTTGGGCGGAGCACCGCCGTGTCCTCGTGGAGGCGATCGGCGGCAATGACCTCTCGCGTCCGTTCCTGGTCGAGGCCATGGTACGGAGCGAAAGGGCATGGAAAGCAGTCACCTCCTTCTGCGAAGCAGTAATGCTCGCGATGGAGGAGGCAGAGGCAAAGTTTACGCCCTCACGCCCGGGAATCCCAGGTGGATTCCCGGCCACCATAGGCGCGGGCTTGCGGACGGCAAGCAATGGGTAGCTCGCCGTCCGATAAGGACCAGGCCCGGGTCGATGGCGCGTCGTGTTCCACGCGCCCTTCAAAGAGATGTCAGCACAATTGGCGGGGCCCGCTAGAGCCGATGCTTGCCAGGGTTGCGGGAAAGTCCGAAAGGGATACCGGGACCTTGGACCGCTCCGCCCAGAGCGGGAGAAGTCATTGAATGACTTCACACACACAAAAAAAAAGGTGTTACTCGAGGCCCTTGGTTATTAAGCCATTGGCTGATTAATTATATTATTAAAGCATGTAAGAATTTCTGCATTTCTTCAATACCTAATTCGTAATTCGCTTCATACAATATTTTTAACACATGCCTGCAAGGTTGGTGGAGTTCATTCTATTATTAGCTGGCCATATTATTGGCTGTGTTGCAAAAACACTGCATATTTATATTTCCTGCTCGCTCACCAGGAATACAAACAATACTACAAAGTAGCACTTCGCGTCGTATTAATGATGAATGAGTATGAACCATATATTGTGGAAAGTGGTTGCAGTCTCGTATTTTTTCATTTCCCTCTTTATATAAATGTTGGAAATAAAAAAAGTGTTTTTTTTATAAATTAACAGTAGGAAGATAATGGCGGAGGGAAAGTAGGATAGTACTTGCCCTGCAGTGGGACATTCAGGCTTGTAACAAAAATCGGCCAAGTGCCAGTCGGACTCGTGCACGAAGGGTTCCGTACCATTATCTATAAAAACGGCAAAAAAATCACGTTTGTTATATGGGAGCCCTCTTAAATATTTATTTTATTTTATTTTTTAGTATTTGTTGTTATACCAGCAACAGAAATACATCATCTGTGAAAATTTGAACTGTCCAACTATCACGGTTCATGAGATACAGCTTAGTGACACGGACGGACAGCGGAGTCTTAGTAATAGGGTCCCGTTTTACCCTTTGGATACGGAACCCTAAAAATGAGGAAGAGATCTAGATACTATTTCATTCTTCTTTGTCGATGGTACGACAATGTTTTATTTTCTACTTCACCTAATATCTCTCTGATCAAAATAAATGTGGATAATGTTTTAGCCTGAAAACCTCTTATAGAGTTATTGTACCCATATTATAACTTTTGCTTAATGACCAACCCTGGAATCGCGAAAACTAAAAACGATGAGTACAATAACTCCAAAGAGGTTTTCAGTTATTTAAATGACACCTTGTACAAGTCTCACAACCAGTATTTCCAAGTCAAAGTTGGTCTATAATATATGGAAGGAAATGCAAATATCTATTGGTAAAAGCAAGTACTACACCTAGGTTATTTCAATAATGCTTCAATATTATGTTAATCTCAAAAACAACAACACGGCTTGTGCCAGTTGCCTGGCTACCTGAGATCCCCGCAGGCCGTAAATAAAATAATATCGACTGCCAAAGGGTTGCTGTTGCTACGAAACCTCCTTTTAGATATGCGATCAACTGGAAACAATCTATACGTAAACAAAGTGAAGCTTAATATTTAACTGATGTAAACAAAATATTGCAAAACATTTAAAAGAGTAACGGTGGAGTTTCTTGTCCATTCTTCTCAAATCAGTTCTATCATTAGGGGCAACTAGAATCAGTTCTACTTCTTTGTTTTTGACGTTCAAAAGTGCCTTTTATGTGCCTAATTAAAATAAAGACGTAAAAAAAGACGTAACGTAACATTACGCCTGTTTTTCCTTAAGTAAGGACCAGGCAGAGGTGTAAGTTAAAACCCTCATTTCGCTCGTAATAAGTCCTAATATTTAATAGAGGGCGAGCCCATTGCATTGAACCAAGTACATAATCATTTATCCAGACTCAAGACTATAACTGCTTTAGGGTTGTGGGAAAGTCCGAAAGGGATACCGGGACCCTTGGCAACAGGCAACTGAAGGAACACGGGTGGGTTCCCGCTCCGCCCAGAGCGGGAGAAGTCATTGGATGAACTATAACTGCTAGTTTCCATCTCCTAATGGTAAACAAAACCCAATAACACTTTGCCCAGCCCAGGAATATAACCCTGAAACCTTCCAACCTCCCGCTCAGAGCTCAGCAGACGTGTTTGCAACCACCAGAACTAGACCAACGCTGCAGTCCTATAAGGGGATACATTACAATAAAGATTTACGAGAATATTCCACGGTAACTCATCAGTTTTCCAAAAAAGGATGGATATAATCATGGCCTCATCATATGCCCAGCCTTTTCTCAACTATGTTGGGGTCGACTTCCAGTCTAACCGGATGCAGCTGAATACCATTATTTAACATGAAGCGATTGCTCTCTGACCTCCACAACCCAGTAACTGGGTAATACGATACCCCTTGGTAAAACTGGTTGTCAGACTTTCGGGCTTCTGACGACCCGTAGCAACTGTCAAAGATCTACAAATGACAGCGGGACCAACGGCTTTCCGAGGCACGGATATAATGATAGCCTATTCGAGAGAATATCAAAGCAATTCCGCGAAGTAATACATACGGAATGATGATTGAATGTTTGTGAGAGCGACTCGGAACGCGGACCCGTTTCTAGTCCAATATTAAAGGTAACCAAGGCTTTCCTTCGATAAAGTCACGTTATTCTATATAAGGTGTTTCTATTCATACACAAAATATTTTAAAAGATCCTTGTACTCATCATTATGAATAACTTTTACTACAAAACATGAAATCGCGAAAAAAAACAGCTGTTCCATGGCTGTTCCCTACATTTATGTTCGCATAACTCGTCAAAATATAGGGAAAAGCTGAATAAACGATGCGATCAAAAAAAAATACTGTAAATACTGTTATATTAACGATCGAGCACAAGAACCAGTAATTAAATCTAAACGATGTACGCGTATAAATTATAAAGCATTGAATTACATTTAATCCATATCTCTACTTATTTTCTACCCTTTTGCCCAAACGAAGTCCTAAAAACACTTAAACTTCTTAAAACCAATAGCACGAAGCCTACCAACTCCTTTATCCTATAAAAACAAAGTCTCTCAAAAAAAAAAACAAATCACCAATTTCAAGAATCGATCGAAAAAAAAAACAGATTTTCCAATACATAACCAACAATAGGCCAAACCCTCAATGATTACTAAATAAAGTCTTGAAATAGAATTATATTAGTGTACAGTAAGGTCGAATCGATCGCTGTAGTGCGCATGACGACGACGCGATGCGGCCGTGACGTGCGGAAACAGTACATAAGGATTATGTACTAAATAACTCCAACGGAAGGCGCTCGATAGTTCTTCAGGAGGTATTTTTTGTACCTGGTGAAGATTTTTTTGTATTGATCTTGATTATTTACAAGTAAATAATAATTAATAAGTAATTGGCTCGACCCCTATTATATGCGACTTAAACATAACTGGCAAAATGTAGGGATTACAGACGTGATTTTATCTCGTTATGTTATGTATAAATAATTTATTTTCCTTATCTAATTTTGTACTACATATCCTAGCGATTCAAATGTCTATTTGAGAAAACAAGAATGTACCAGTAGGTATTTGAAAATTTCGCTCTATGGAAACTTTGATTCACCTATCTAATGTACCAGAGTGAAACTAAGTAACATATAAGTGAAGAAACATATTTGTCATCTTTATAATATTAGTTTAGAACTTTAGATAGATTAGATTTGAGACTTAAAATATTATTTATTAATTTTGAATGAACCATTCAGATGTTGACAGTGATGGATTGATTCGATCGATTCAAACTTTGCCCTGACTAAGTTAAGATACTGAATTTATAATCAGTAGTCAAAAAAAGCTTATAAAAGGCGATTAAATTATGATGCATGATAATATTGATCTTGATAACCCGAACTTCCCAAGTTTGATCAGAGTTTGATATCATAAATCCCCTTTCTTGAATTTAAAAAATGTTTTATTACCAATTGGAGCTTTTAAAATGAATAACTTAAAATAACATAACATCACGTCTGTTCCCTGAACGGTTAGGCAGAGATGTACCTATAGCACACCCACATTTCGCCAGTTAGCCATCTTTGAGACCCATGTAACGGGGGGCGAGCCTATGTATTTTGAATCTATAAACTGCAGTGGCAGACTGACCAAAATTAATCATTCACCTTTTTTAATCCCCTCTATATTTTATAAATCTCTTTTATCAATTTGGATATTGTCAGTGACGCGCATTGCGGATCGTGACGTCAACACAGTTACATATGGCTGTATGTACTTAATACTGTCAAAGTAAACTTCTATAAGTACTAATAATAACTTAGAGTTAGCTAGAATTCAGTTTTTTATGTTCTTTTCTTTTACCTTTCTAAACGTTAAACTAATTTAATAAACTAAATTAATTGTAAAATCATATCGTTATCTTACCTCACTTTTAGGAGCTATATTGAAACTTGATTCGCCAGTTCTAAGTCTAAATTCTGAACAGAACTAAGACGTTTTATCTCCTAAAGTTCAAAATCAAAAATCAAAATAAAAAAAATTTTTATTTCACATAAGCCTACATGGGTACTTATGAAACGTCAGAAGCTAGGTGCACGATTTGTTCCCTGCACGTCGAGTCCCGCCACGTCGAGTCGCCGCCACGTCTACTTCGAAAACTCCCGCTTTTATTCCCGCCACGTCGAATCGTTGAAAATGTCTCTTTTATTACCGCCACGTCTACTTAACAATTTTTATTTGTACAGTTGTAAAGAAAATACTTAGTTGGTTGTTTGGAATAAATAGATATATACATATAATGTATCAACTACTAAGATGTCGCTGTGTTAACACCGGTCAAATTCGATACCTGGCTGAGTATACCAGAGATGGTATAATCAGCCAGGTATCGTATTGCCTCGAATTCAATTCAGGTGCCTATTTCACGTTGCGAGATAGAGATATCTCGCGACGTGAAATAGGCATGACGCGTGAAAGGGACAGCGTAAAGCCAAGTGTTATGTTAATTCGACCGGGTTTACTTTATAGTTGCCTTTGTTTTTCTCAAAGCGTTAATTTTTATCTCTCTCACGTTTTCTTTGCAAAAAAACCGTTATTCAGATGCTGTGAAAGTTTCAACTAAACAAAAGGCAAGGTAACTCATTTGATAATTTTATAACAAAATATTATTTTAGAAAAATAGTAGCTTGTTTTGCACTTGAAACCATATTCAAAATCTTAAAATGCAATCAATGTATTGGTATTCTGCTTTACATAACCACATGTTTTTAGTCTATTTATTCTTTTGGCCTATGTACTTGAAATCGCACGACACACAATACTTACTTTTATATATATTTTAACATCTTTACCTCTGAAAAGCATACTTTTAGTTATAGTTATACTTGACTGTTTTAATATTCCAAACTTAATTTTAGACTATTAAATTTTATATTCTGACATTTTCATAATATGCTGTCCCCTGACCGAATTTAATTTTCTAAACCATTAATTATACCTACAACAGACCTGCTATGACAAGTGCCTGTTTATCAAAATTTACAAGCCTTGTAAAAAAATGTCAAATGTCCTTATTTAGTTCACAAGTACTTATGTTTTGACACTTTTATTATTGATTTTGTTTATCAAAAAAATATTTGTAAGTTACAACTTGTAGAAAATCATAACAAATCCGGGGAGTGTCCGGCGTCTCTCTATTCCGTCTTACAAGGTTACTAGTGTCGTGCTTAATACCGCAATAAATGTTTAAATTCGATTTTCTTTTTTAAAATGATTTCAAAAGAGAGAGATGACCTGATGCCCGTGTCCTGATTATGAATATGGAGATGGGATATGAATTTAACGAAAATTAACATTCTAGGTAACTTGTGAACGTGTAGACTTGTAACTTTTGATAAACAGGGCCCAGATATGTCATGAACGTCTTTTAAAGCTGGTGAATACAGAGTGCTTCCTTATTTAGGGCAAGTGCAGCATTTTTTACTGTAAACTCTTTTGATTAGTTCTGGCCGTCATTCCTTTAAAAACTAATTTGAAATATATTTACACAGTAGAGAGGTTATAAGATAAAAGTGCAAAATACTTGTAAACACCATTTATCTATCTACCTATCTCTATTAGATAGTTATAAGTTAGGTAGGTAAGGCAGGGTAGGTAGGTAGGTAGGTAGGGTAGGTAGATAGGGTCGGTGAAAGAAGAAAGAAAAACTGCTTAATCTGCACAAACTGAAGAGACTAAGCTGCGCCGTAGATAAGTACGTAAGTAGTGCTACCCGTGCGAAGCCGAGGCAGCTAGTAATAAATAAAAATATTATGATTTGAACAATTTTTTTCTAATAAATTAAGATATTATAATGATTTGAACAATTTGTTTCATTGACTGTACTTTTCGTCACATTTGACGTGACGGCACCGGGCAGAATTTTTCCAACATCGTACAAAAGAACAAGTAGACGTGGCGGCGACTCGACGTGGCGGGAATCGACGTCAAGGCTACTCGACGTGCAGGGAACAAATCGGTGCACGGTTCCAATTGGTCGTTTCCTATGGAGAAGAGCCGGCAAGAAACTCCATGGTTACTCTTTTAAAAGATAATTGGCTTTTACAATATTACGACAGTTATTACGACTTCTTTTATGAAAGGTCAACAACTATTTATAGGTAAATATTGGGTTTATCTCTGTTGCATAAACCTCTCTGACTTTTATTTCCCGTGGGAAAACACGTTTTGGGACCTTGTAGTTGGATCTTAATTCTGACAGTTTTTAATCGCTGGATGGCATTTACAGGACGGGTTTTACCTAATTCATAAAATGTCAAGATTGAATACAAAGCGTTAAGGAAAGATGCATCAAAAACAACAAATATGTTTACAAGAGCTTTTAAATTCAAAAATCATTTATTTCGATCCATTTAAGATCATAAAAATTTAAAATTAAGAATATAAAATTTAAATTTAATTGAAATCATAAAATTAATGGATGCGTTAAGGCAGCCCGCGAAATTCAAATTTTCTTACGTTTTTTGCTATTTGCAGGCTATTGCAGTGTCAGGTTATAATTATGTTGATTTATGTCTGTAACAAACATTTGTTTACACAATCATAATCACTCGAATCACCAATACCTGTTAGAAATGGCCTCAAATGACACAATTTCATGAAATATTCATTCAATAGGATTTATAAGATAGTAGAATTTGAACTAACAGAGTTGTATAGATGACTTTAATGATTATAATTCTATACAAACATACTTGTTACGGTCGTGAATCATATTTTGATCAACATACAACCTGATACTGACCTGCAAATTGCAATAAATGTAAGAAAATTTGAATTTCGCGCTGACGCTTTAATCTTCAAATAAGTCGTGGTTCTCTCGTTTTTTTAAAAACTAACATTTGGTCAAATGGACGATAAGTAGGTAGTATTATTTCAAATAATCTTGCATCGTGTCACAATATCTACAAAACGTGCAGGTATCTAAAATAATCACTGATAAACGTAATCTTTATCCTATATAATCTTTCGATTCGTTTTTATGTAATATTGCTACGGTTATAAATTCGTACGATATATTCGTGCTGTTTGAACCTGAGCAAAGGATAAATCTACATCATGTTAATACTTTTCATACTGTTGCTCCAAGATAACTCCTTTCAAGATCTTGGCTTGGCACCTATCCGACCCAAAATGTAAGCTTGGTGCTATCCAGAACATGATCTACATGCTGGAATATGCCAAGTGCCCATACACCTGCACTTTTGAGGCACTAATGAACGCCACTGACGCTGATATTAATGTGGCCTCAATATTATAAGAATAAAAAATAAAAAATAAATTTTGTTCTATAAAATCACATAAACACAGGTTTTTATAACTTATCTAAGTACTCATTCTTCGGATGCATTTATGATCTAAGCCTTACTTTGAAATGATATTGTTTCGAAATAAAAATCAACCCTGAGTCACCAAGCCAGTTATGAACAGTGTTTTCCAAGAACGACCGACATGAATGATCAAAATTCGTTAGCAATAGACCACTTAGACTTAGGACTCCTTTTCATGATAGCAACATAATCGTTATTATGTAATAACATAACATCACGCCCTGTTTCCCCGAAGGGTTGGGCAGAGGTGTACCTGTAGCTCACCCACATTTCGCCAGTTATGTTTAAGTCCCATGTAATAGGGGGCGAGCCTATTGCCATCAACCGGGCACAAATCCAGATTCCGGGCTGCTACTGAGCAATTCCAGATGGAAAAACCCTATCACACCTTTTCTTTTGTATTTATTTTCGTTATTATGTTATACTTAAAATAGCGTTATGTTATACCCGTGCACCTACCACTGATATACAGTTATAGTAACAAATTCAGTAAAATTTGAATCATCGAACCAAAGATATTACTAGAATGTGTAGTTTAACTTATAATGGACGATAACTATTACAAGAACATCATCAACTAGGTTTTTAATTATTTCGATTGTGAGTCAAGGCTTAAGAAAAATGTCGTGAGGAAAGTTTTGAGTGTGAATGTTGATGGCTATAAGAGTAGGGGAAGACCAAAGAAACGATGGATGGACTGTGTGAAAGATGATATGGCTATAAAGGGGGTGACTACTGAGTTGACGGCTAGTAGAAAAATATGGAAGAAAGGGACATATTGCGCCGACCACAAATATATTGAGATAAGGGCAGGAGAATGATGATGTCACTTATAAGGCTTCACTGCGACTACATTGGCGCATAATGTGAACTACACTTCGCGCGCTCACTCTCGCACACCGCTCGATGTCTCACTGTATAACAGAGAGCGCGAAGTGCAATTTGCTTTGTCGCGACAATGTAGCCGTAGCATTATAAAATGAGTTCGGTCAAAATGAAATATTCTCATTTAATGAGGACAAATTTTATTGCCTCTGGGAAGACCGTAATGAAAGATACCTTTCATATTCTAAAGGATAAGCAAAAAATTGCTCGGTAAAAAAATTGGTTTCACTATACAGTACATGATTTTGAATCTTATAGCATCGTCTTAAGGTTCTAAATAAAGTAATATTACTAAAGTAAAGGAAAGCAGGTTTTCGTACGTAAAAAAATGGAGTCTGGACTTCGTTGTCTGTTTTCCGATCGATCAGTGACCTCGTAGCGCGTAGCAAATTCGTAGCACCAGACGTGCTACGAAATGGAATATGAACTACTTATACATACGTAAACTTGTATATTATATATATTTATATTATATTTCTGATTAATTTCATATTAAAGAAGTGGATAATTGAGTTAATAAGTTTATATTACATTTTATTTTAAAAATATAATTTAAAACTTGGGTTTTTTCTTTCGATTATTTTGAATACATAGGTGTATGGAAACTCAATATAATAATAATATGACAATAGTTAATAGTTTAAGTACAAGATTCGTAACACTTTCGTAGCGGGGTTGGTGCTACGAAATTTATAATTCGAAATTAAATATTTCTTAATATGAAATTAAATATTTCCTAATATGAAATACGAAATTTTAATATTGGATTAGCAAAAACATAACTCCTCTAACCAATACCTAATGATTAATAACTTATTTTAATTAAGCAATTTTTCAGTACCTACTTTTAGTAGATGATAAAATACAACCTCCACAATTTTGCATTAAACGACATTTGAAGTAAAAAATAACTCTTTACAACTATCAATATTTATTTCAAAGGCGAATAAAAGTTAGCCCATCCTAACGTTATGCCAATATTTAAATTCACGACTAATTTGAGGAGACATGTAGTGTTTATTTAATAATTAGAGGCTCTTTTCCAGTTCCATTAAAGTCCTAAAAAAAAATACATACCTACCTATGCATCGCTTGTAATCCAAATATTTTGAAAGATGGCAATAACAGCTCCAATAACGATAAAGTTAATTTATTATGATAATTTTGAACCTTGACATCTTCTATTTGGGTCGCGAGGGCAGATGGTCTACTGATAACCAATTTTGAAAAGAAACCCATCGGATGCCACGATAGCTGTCAACTGTCATCAGTTTATTTTATCTATCAGGGGGCCTATAACGGCAATTTTAGCAATTCCTCTAAAAGCAATTCATATCCTGAATTTCCAGCTGTCATTAGCAATTCCTCTAATTTGACACAAAAGCAATTCATATTGTGTGGACCATTTTACGAATCTCCATAGAAAACTGTCAAACAGATGCATTATTTCGTAATTATGAATCGCACGCAGATGGAAAAAGAGGGGTGTGATAAGTTTAACGTGTGTATCTGTGTGTCTGTCTGCGCCATAGTAGCTGCCAAACGGCTGAATCGATTTTGATTTTTTTGGTTTTGTTTGAAAGGTGACTTGATCGAGTGCTTTTATTAGCTATAAAAAATTAAAATCGTTTATAAGATGCTTTGTTTTGGTCGGGGGATATTATAAATTTTAATTTAAATAGCTTGTTATTTTAATAACTTTATACCTACAATTACAATTTTACAAATCCATCTGATTCAGTGCGACATCTCACAAACACTTCCATACATTACAATGTACGTGGTACAGCCATATGTTACGACGCCATTATTCATAAGATAAGTCAGTGGCGTCACGTGTAGCTTCCGATAAGTGACTGATAAGCAACAAGATCACACTGTCCCTCGTGTTATTGAAATTGTTATAAACAATAGACGTTTATGATTGTTTATGAAGGGTTTTCTCGTGATTCTTCCCGACTTGTTTAGGTTAGGATTTAAAATAACAATACCCTCCACAAGAAGCGATACTACAGGGTGTTAGTGTAAACACCGTTATCCTTGAAACCAGCGGTTTGGTTTCATTTATAGAACGTAAAATCAATGGAAAAATACAACTTTTTTTTTTTAAAGAAATTCTACATTTTTCCACAAGAATATTTCACCCTACACGCAAGGGCAACGAACTTGCGTCTCAATACGGCGGCCGGCGGATGGCGGGGGTGGGCGGGGCGCGCGTGACGTTACATGACCGGCCGTCAGCTGTTAAGCAACTCTCTCGAACGCGTATCCATGAGTATCGGGACAGTGACGGATATTTAATCTTTAAAATCTTTTAATGAAAATAAGGTTTTTTTTTTGTTGTTACTGGGTCATTTATTTTTATATTTAAGTCAACCACCCATGGTTTGAGTGACAACGGTGTTAACTAGCATACTGTATAGTAAATGTATAACATAATATCACGCCTGTACTCTCCGAAGGGTTAAGCATAAGTGTACCTAATTGTACACACACATTTGGCCAGTTATGTTTAAGTCCCATGTAATAGGGGGCGAGCCGATTGGGCGGACCATCGACTGGGCACAAATCCAGACTCCGGGCTGCTACTGAGAAAATCCTTAATGGAAAACACTTTTCCCGACCTAGGCATCGAACCCAGGATGGTTCATCAAATAACGTCTCCCGCTCTGGGCGGAGCGGGAGCGCGTGTCAGACTGAAAACCCACCCGGATTCCTTAATTTGCCTGTTGCCAAGAGCCCCGGTATCCCTTTCGGACTTCATTGTATGCTGCCCCGGTCGACGTCATCACGTCAACGCCGGCTGTCGCTGAAAACAAGGGCTGCGGCTCTGTCCACGGTTTAGTCCACGTTCAACCGCTACAATCTCTACCCCCGACCATGTTGAACCCCTAAATGTGTTTCAACGCCACAAAGAAAAGATGACAAATGTATTGAAACATGGTTTCAATACATTTGTCATCTTTTCTTTGTCCATATTCAACCCAGTGTTGCTAGGTAACTAATAATGACATTAAAGTAATACTGTGAGCAGAAGTGTATTTATTTTCTTTAGGGTCCAAGCATTATGCTGAGCGATTTTTCTTTTTTTTGTTCTTTGCGTCATGTTTACCGCAAATAAACGTTTTGTTTCACCTTGCTGACTTACAAATATTGTTACCAAGGAATAAACTATTATTTTATAGTTCGTGTCGATACGAGAGAACAAATTGATAATCTCCTCACGCAGCGAGGTCGCGAGAACTGTAAACTATCATAAAACGTAAATGTCTCTGACGTAAGCAATAACATAAATACAATGCTCGTTATTTCCATATATTGTATTTCCATAAACATGGTACATTTCCGAAAGTTATAGAATAAAAAACATTTCACAAAATAAAAACGACCGTCTTCCAAAAAAACGTGTAAATAACAGTGACAGGAACTAATCATAACATCATTCAGATAGCCTAAGTGGAAAAAATACGTATCAAACTAACTCAAAAACTATGCAAGCAAAGTTAATAAAATGTATATGGGACTACCTCTGATGCATGACCTACCAAACAAAATAAGAATCATCAAAATCATTTCATAATTCGCGGAGTCATCGCGTAACAAACACACAAAAAGCATACGGTCGAATTGAGAAACTCCTCTTTTTTGAAGTCGGTTAAAAAGTTTGCTGTAAGAGGTTATCAGTATTTTATAACCCTCCTTTTTGCTTCGCCCTAGTCGGGTACAAAATAACCATGGAGATATACCAGTATACCCCATCGGCAGCAAACGCCTGTAACGTCCACTACCTTTAAAGGATATTATTTCAGGAATTCTGTTTCATTTTGGCTATTCTTCCGTCTACAAAAGGTGGTCATGCTACGCGTGCTGGTGTAAAATAAACCATATACAAGTAATAACATAATATCACGCCTGTTTTTTCAATAGGGTTAGGCAGACGTGTATCTATAGTACACCCACATTTCGCCAGTTATGTTTAAGTCAAGTCAAGTCATCAGAAACCGACTTACACGGAGTATCTCTTAACAAGTTTAGAAGATCAGTCTCCTAGGTACGGGATTGCATAAAATAACCTATAAATAATATTAGTTATCTCTCACTCTCTCTCCTTCTACCTTTTCTGGCAAAGTTTTATATATATTTTTTTTAATACATAGGTAATCTATTTATTTTGTATTTTGTTTACTTATTGTATTGTATTTGATGTTTCTTTCAAGTTTTATTTTTATTTTATTACTATGTTGTCTTGTGGCAAATGCTGTGTATACCTATAATAGGCATTCATACCAGTATATTTTTATCTTACTGTTCCCATTTAATTGTTTTTGTATGTACTGCTGTTGGTGTACCAAATAAATAAAGTCAATAGGGTGTGAGTCTATTGACATCAACCGGGCACAATCATGAACTACTTACAGCTTTATCTTACGATTGAAACAATATTCGGACCATTTTCTCAATCCTATTCGATGACATCACAAAACAACGCGATTGGCCGCAAAAATCCCATGAGTCATCTTTCGTCGTAAGGCTTCAGTTCAGATGTTTGGCGAAAATATGCTAGTGATTCAGATTCCTGATATTATGCATCATGCATCGTTCCCGGAAAACGTACGCTTTGTCGGTGACGTCAAGGTACAGATTAGAATAGAAAAGCATTGTTTGAAAGAAAGAGAAAACCGAGACTATGGATGTATGTTTCATCACTACATAATTTATAAAACAAAGTCCTCCGCCGCGTCTGTCTGTCTCAAAAACTACTGCACCGATTTTCATGCTGTTTTCACCAATGGATGGAGTGGTTCTCGAGGAAGGTTTTAGTATATAATAACCGACATCCTCGCGGGCATCAGCTAGTAACACATAAAATCTGTCTATAAAACGAATACCTAACTAAAGTTCTGAAAGTAGTTTGTTCGCAACCGATAACTGAATCGATTTCGGTCATTTTTTATGTGTGTCAATCAGCACTATGACTTACCTGTTGTTACCTACTTCAGAAATAAAATCGTACCTAGATACAAAATTATTACTACACTTCCTTCTGTCTGTATGTTTGGCTTTGTTTCGAAGTCAAAGTCAAATAATTTATTTCAAATAGGCACATAAAAGGCACTTTTGAACGTCAAAAATTTCGGTACTATCATATTCATATTTGTTGTTTTATTAACTTTAGACGTAATCTTCCAAGCCGTTTAAAGTTAATCTTACAGAGCGCTATTAATACGTAAACCCATTTATTCGAATGTTATACCAGAGTTCCATTAGTGGGATTACTACAATTTATAGACAAGAAGCCGTTAATTTAAGCTTAGACGTCTCCATAAACTAACTTAATTCGGTAAGACGTCTGGTAAGCTATATTAGCCTTCAATATCAAACTCTTGTAACTATCATTCAGTATTTACCATATACTTAAACTGTATTTACTTTGCCCATCGTAATTACTTAAATCATAATGTAATGAAGTGAAATGTATAATGAAGTCTTTAGACTTCATTACATACGTTATTAATATCATCTTCTTCTGCTCGTGGCTAAGTAATAACAGCCGCACGGGTCAATCCATCAGGTCAAGCTACGCTTGCCCGTTGATCCGTGGATGGGTAACCATCTTTACATACCGAGATTCTCCGTGCCTCGGAAAGCACGTTAAGCCGTTGGTCCCGGCTGTTATTCGTGGATCTTTGACAGTCGTTACGGGTCGTCAGAAGCCCGAAAGTCTGACAACCAGTCTTACCAAGGAGTATCGTATTACCCAGTTACTGGGTTGTGGAGGTCAGATAGGCAGTCGCTCCATGTAAAATACTGGTATCCAGCTGCAACCGGATAGACTAGAAGCCGACCCAAAGTTAAGTAGAAAGATTAAAACGTGACACTACTTACATTTTTTTCAAATTTGGGAAAAGGCTAGGCAGATTGATTAAAATCATCTTCTTCTTAGCGTATCGATGACAATAGATTCGGCCCAGAATTCGGCCACGTGTTTGGCGCCATCACTAGCGTCCACCAGTTCCTGTAACGTGTAGCTGACAGGACACGCAGGACACGACATTAAGTGTCCCATCGTTTGTGGAACAGCACCACAATATTAATTATGAAACTTAGAAAACTGAGCACATTTCTTGGACTTAGTTAAGTACTAGATGGATAATTGCCCCAAAATGCGTTTGTAACTTTACAAAGGTTGAAAGACTTAATATTATTGTGACAGTAATATCTGAAGAACCTGCGATTGTACTTTTAATGGTGCTTGGAGAAAAACATAACATAACACCAGCCTTGAATCTGGAAGGGTTGTGCAGAGAAAGGATACTGCAGTAATATTGCCCTGGATGCACTATTTCAGTGTCTTTTAAATCTAAAACTGGTTTAGATTTTGATACTCATTTGTTCAAGTGTACTAGGGGCCGAGTCTAGTACTAATTTACAAACATGTCAGTGGTCTCACAATGATCAGTTTTTGACAGATTTTGTATCGCTTATCTGTCAAAAACTGATCATTGTGAGACCACTGACACGTTTGTAAATTAGTAGACTTGGCCCCCAGGACTGCTCGTTCGATGAAGGTAACCTATTGTCCTATTCTCCCGATACGATGGTAGGTACGCCTCGCCAAGTCTGTCTTATTCTTCAGATTAAAGATACTAGCTAACAAAATTAAACTTATTTCCGGTAAGCTTCAGCGCAGCCCGAATCAAATCTGCTGACCTTGCCAAGTGTTGTCTAACAAATAATGTAGCTATGCAAACAATGGCCGTACTTGCTACGATGTTAATACATCGCAATGTCGTCTGTGTTTGTATGTGACGTCATGTGTATTGTGTACTCTGGCGCGACGCTTACTTTGCTCAGATTTACTTGTAGCAATAATCTTACGTTATAAAGCATGTATTAGAAAGGTATGGTCAAATTTAAGGGTCGATCAAACCAGACGATCGAACACCGTAATCGCAAGAATGTTATCAGCCGACCCACACATTTGGGTCGAGTAAGTATTGAAGTTTTGTATGGACAGTTGATAATTTTTTCGCGATTAGGATGTTGGTCCCATAGTGAAAGTTCTTCATTTCAAAGGCAGAAACTACTGAACATCACCTGCTAGATCCTTACATACTCCTTTTGCTTCGTTTACGTTCATACATCTGGTCATACATGCACACCGGTTGTTAGGACTACGCACATGACCATTCTGAAGAACATCAGCAAAAGTAATAAATAATTTAAAACCCAAACCCATAATCAAATATCTTTGTTTCCATATCATGCAATAGTCCTACGCCAATCGGGGGTTGTCCTTGGCTGCACTTGCATAGTGCATACAGGGAAAATCGTCGGTTGGTATCTCAACACTTAAAAATGTCTAAGGGGCCTCTGCGAATTGGCTTCGGCCCCTCGTACGCCTTCCAAAGTCAAAGTCAAATAATTTATTTCAAATAGGCACATTAAAGGCACTTTCGAACGTTAAAAACAAAGAAATAGAACTGATTCTAGTTGCCCCTTCCAAAAGGTAGTTTTCGTATAGAGAAGAATGGGCAAGAAACTCCACCGTTACTCTTTTAAAAATAATGTTTTACAATATTAAAGGTCCCCAGGGTCCCGGGATATGTCAAAGACATTTAAATAATTTAATGAATACTTTAATAATGATTGTTGTACCCAATACCATTAGTCAGCAATCTGTTAAAAAGTTTGACGAGATAATTAGCAGTTTACACTCTCGATTTTTATGTCCAAAAACTAATTTCATGGTTACCAATACCTAAAAGGCATTTTTACGTATTATTCATGACTCAAGAATTCCCCCTGTGCTATTTAAATCAAGCATTACGTGGTGCTTTCTATATTCCTGATTACTTGTATAATAGGATGGCCCTCTTTTAGCAGTTAAAACTTGAAAGCTTTTTATAACGATAACGACTATTCTGGATTGGGCTATTATGACTATTGAAATTACGATCCACCATGCAACTAGTATCTACTCACGACACGTATTTACTTGATTGCATCATTCAATAGTAAATAGACTTTCTCTATTTATTTATGCATCATTCATTAATATTATTATATGAAGCTAATCGTGTTGCAATGCCAAGTTAATAGGCAATTATAACTATTAAACATTAACTAGGCTAAGTCAATTCATCTTTAACGGTGATCGACCAAGTTTAATAATTCGTATCCATTCCTGAAATTAACTGTAAATAGTAAGTACCTAAATTATCGAATACTACAACGTTACAATACAATAATTGAACCAAAACAAAAAATAATCCCACGAATCAAAATTCCAGAACCTCATTTCTATACACTCACATAAATTACCGCGCAACCAAACAAGATGGCGGTCGCGTCGGTTGGCGCGCGTTGCGTTTCCCGGAAACGGCGTCTGCGCAGCGCGGCCGCCATGTTGTGAGCGCGCACGGGACGCTCAACGTGACGCACACATGCGCATGCGCTGTAATCAAGCGATAGGGGAACGAACGTGGCAAGAGAACATTTTAGTGAGTTGGATCGTCAATATGAAATTATGATGGCGTGTAATTTTGGTTTTAGTTGACTGTTAGTAAAGATTTTGTTGGTGGTTATGATACGAATACACATATCGACGAAATCATATAGGCCTTATACTGTAAGTAACATATAACATATCCCACCAGTATTCTTTAAAGGGTTAGGCAGAGGTGTACGTAGGTATAGTACACTCACATTTCGCCAGTTATGATTAACGAGCTACGCCCCGCGGTTTCACCCGTATAAGTCTCGACCCCGTGGGAATATCGGGATAAAAAGTATCCTATGTCCTATTCCAGGTCAAGGTCTACCCCTGTGCCAAATTTCTTCGAATTCTGTTCAGCCGTTTTAGCGTGAAAGCGTAACAAACAAAATCACTTTCGCATCCATACCTACTAATATTATAAATTCGAAAGTAACTGTCTGTCTGTCTGTCTGTATGTTACCTTTTCACGCCTAAACCACTGAACGGATTTCTATAAAATTTGGCTATGAGATACATGGCAACCCGGGGACGGATATAGGCTACTTTGTATCGACATACCACGCGAGCGAAGCCGCGGTCGGAAGCTAGTTTATAATATTAGTTAGGATAACAACATAACATCACGCCTGTATTCCCTAAAGGGTTAGGCAGAGGCGTAACTATAAACAAAGCGCCAGCGTTAGTAAGTTTTCTTTGATTATTTAGTCGATAGTTATTGTGTAGTACTTTGAATTATACGTGCAGCAGGCGCAGCATGGCGCTTTCTATCTCTGCGAAGAATAGACATAGCTTTTTCTATACAAAGTGACAGTTCGTTTCTTCATTTTTGACATCCACCGTAGAAATCTTTCTACAATCTGTCATTTTGTCTTTCATTTCTAACGATCTTTGTCTACGTCTTTTTATATGTAGACTATTTCGGAAGAAAGTTTTCTATCCTTACTGTCAAAATCACACTGACAACCGATAAATCTTATGACAAAACAAAGAATTCTGAGTCGAATTATGTAATAGAGTGAATTTCGTAAAAAGTGCAGTTGACTCTTTCTACTTTGCTGCCGTCTCGTACTGTCTACTGTCTACAGGAAACGTCATTTTTGTCTACTCTTCCGTCGACAAAACGGTGCTCATGGTACGCCTGCAGGCAGCGTCCGATCTCTTATAAATAAGTACCACAACAACAAACCGAGAAAAATAAATCCAACGTAACTAAAAATCTTTCGAACAATGCATATTATGTGAGTGTCCGAACACGATTTATGATAAAACAATAGTGGGCCGGTCATTAGCTTATGAAGTAATGACCTTATTTGTTTTTATATTCACATTGAATTCAAATGCAGATAAGTTTGACGTACGTACGTAGATAGGTACGCAGGTAACGTTTAGACATGTGATGCTGAAAATGCAAAATACGTACAAAATTGGTACTGGTAGCGAGAAAAACGTTAACCAATAACCCTTCCTTTTGGCTTTGCCGTAATCGCGTAAAATGGGTAAAGCCTCTCCCCCACAGTCGCGTTTTTATCGCGCGGTAGTAACGCAAGCAAAGATCAAAGATTTCAAAGTTGTGACTTTAAACTTTGAAATCTTTATGTAGGTAGGTAAGGGACCGTTCCTTACATAAAAAATGGCAATGTGACTTCAGTGACTTGTAAAATAAATAACAATAGAAATTAATTCGAAAGAAAATTAAAGTTTTTATCTTTTGTTCTCTTCTTTTACTTTGTAATGTTTCTTAAAATTTTGATACAATTCAAAAAACTTTTTTATTGTCATCGAAAAAATGCCTTAAAATTAAGTAGGTAGTATGAACTTTGTCTGTTTTTTATTTCGAAATAGACGAGACGTTCTAAGAAATACTTTCTTTTAGAGAGCCCTTAATGATTATTTAATGACTTTAGTTATCAGTTCCATAAAATGTGCCTACACAGGCGTCAAGTAGATTGTAAGATGTAATGGTTACTACTTTATCTATAAGACTACTACTAGATACCTATACCTATTAGGTTCACATAAAATAACATCGCGCCTTATTTCTCCGAAGGGTTGCTCAGAGATGTACCTGTAGTTCACACAGATGTTGCCAGTCATTTTTAAAATCCCATGTAATAGGGACCCTTACCTATCATCTTCATGACAAGGAGTAAAAAAAACCGGCCAAGTGCGAGTCGGACTCGCGTACGAAGGGTTCCGTACCATTATCTATAAAAATGGCAAAAAAATCACGTTTGTTGAATGGGAGCAACCTTAAATATTTATTATATTTTGTTTTTTAGTTTTTGTTGCTTTTCTGTCTAACTATCACGGTTCATGAGATACAGCCTGGTGACAGACGGACAGACAGACAGACAGCGGAGTCTTAGTAATAAGGTCCCGTTTTGGGTACGGAACCATAAAATACAGTTTCAACGAAATAGAGATATTTCGTTTTTTTAATTTCGTTTTGCTCAATTTACTCCTATCTTCAAGGCCTAGGAATCTGTGACAAGAAGGACTTTTTTGAGGGCTATCTGTAATTCATTCGTGTACCTACTGGTTTTTAGAGATTTACTTTGAATGAGTCTCCATGGAGGTTCTTGCCCGTTAGGAACCTACTACGCTCTGGAATGGGCAACTAGCTTCATCTTTCAAGCTAACCGACACCATTGACAATTCATAAGTGCCTGTATTTACCTTAAATACTTTGTTTAATTGAAATACAAGCTATGAGTTTGTTTCATTTTGAAAAAATAGTACCTAAGTAGTGTCATGTTTTAATCTGTCTGCTTAGCCTTTTCCAACTATGTTGGGGTCGGCTTGCAGTCTAACTGAATACAGCTGAATACCTGTATTTTACATGGAGCGACTCCACAACCCAGTAACTCGGTAATACCATATCCCTTGGTAAGACTAGTTGTGTCAGACTTTCGGGCTTCTGACGACCCGTAACGACTGTCAAAGATCCACGAATTACAGCCGGGACCAACGTCTTAACGTGCTTTCTGAGGCACGGAGGAGTCTCAGTATGTAAAGATGGTAACCCATCAACGGACCTTTCCCCGGCAAGCGTAGCTTAACCTGATGGATCGACCCGTGCGGCTGTCATTACTTAGCTACGAGCATGCATGCATGTCATGTTTTAATACAGCAAACTGGCTACCGATTAAGTTTCGCGTTGCTTACGTAGTTTATCAACAAATGATCATGTTTTCTGTCCTCAAATTCTTCAGTAACTACTCAATTAACTTAACTACTTGCGAACAGTGACCTTTGTAAGTACAACCTACCCTTTCGAACACCGTGCACAGACATAATTTTTTTATCAACAAGGGTAGGATATCTTACAAAACAAATAAAACATCTCAATACGTGTAAGAGAACATGCGCCTGCGTCCTTCACGGGCAGATGTGCGGATATTATTATTAGCAGGCCATTGATCGCGATCTACCTGAGTGCCCCAACGAGCCCACGGCTCACTATTGTCGGGTACTCACGGTTTTTTTTTATTATGTTTGTAGGTACATTATGTTACTGTGGGGTGGAAGTTACTGATGTCATTTTATTACAATTGCTAGCTTGTGCCCGCTACTTCGTTCGCGTGGAAATCGTAAGACACCAAAATGTACTAAAATATGTTATTTTAGTACATTACGATTGAAACTTTCCTGTGTACTACGTTTGTATTAGCCGTAGAACCGATGACTGTTGGGGTAGACGTGTTCTTGAGTGGAGACCGCGACTCGGCAAACGTAAGGTAGCGGCGATATTCGCAAGGGTGGCTGGTAGCAACTGGATGAGAGTTGCCGAGAATCGAGCTGAATGGCGAGCAATTGGAGAGGCCTATGTCCAGCAGTCGACTGCTTTTTTTTTTCTTTGTTTTTGACGTTCAAAAGTGCCTTATAAGCGCCTACTTTAACCCCTCTAGCTACTCTATTGATGTCAAAGAATCACACAAAAGTTAACAATTGAACATTTATAGAACTATCAGTAAATGTTAAAATGACCTCTACAAAAACACTATTGTGTTTACGTTATTTCTGCTGCAGTTTCCCTCCCACGTATTTACGTAATATATACCACTAAACATTATACTTGAACACAACACTTACACCTACATAGCAAATGAAACTACATTATTATATCAAAACCACACTTAGGTAGATATCCGGCTTCAGCTCAAATACGCGTAGGTATGATTAAACTTTGAACAAATGCATGATACTATTCATTTCAGTAGTAATTTATACTGGAATAATTCAGTTTCAGTTGAAACGCGAGTGCCTAAACTAATTCTGTTGAGTTACTTAGGTTTTATTCTATAATAAAACCTAATTAACTCTTACAACCAGGCTTACCAAGAGTATCATTATGTTACTGGGTTGTGGTGGTCAGATAATCAGCTGCTCCATTTAAAATACTGGTATTCAGCTGCATCCAGTTGGACTGGAAGCCGACGTCAACATAGTTGGGAATAGGCTTGGCAGATTGATTGAAAACGAAAATGTAGGGAAATACACGTTATCGTGGCCGGAAATATAAAAGCGTCTTCATATATTTTCATACGTTTTAATTCCGTGTTATCTTGATGCCGTGACGTGGACGTGAACGTCAACCTACGATAATATCGTCACGTCGTGTATGTTAGAAATTGCAAAAGCGTACATTCAGAGTACAGAATTTAATAAAACTATATTATGTATCTAAGTATTGTCAATTTAGTTGCATCTCATGCTAGTTTCCTAAGAAACTGTAAATACTTTATTTATTTGCTTTTAAACTTACACCTAGTACCTACCAAACTAGGTATAAGTATTACGTTATGCCGCAACCATTAATAACTTACTATTATTCGTAATAGGCATGAATAAGTATCTACCTTTACGATATTGAATAAACTACAAACAGATCGAAAAGTACTTTTTAATCATCTAATATCATACAGTATACAGACATATCCGTTCCACATTCATTCAAACGCTTTCAATCATTGAAATTTGCAATAAAACCCAAAAATTACTGGCCCGTCACACAGACTGGTGTTTTTTTCAATAAAGTGTCAGGTAAATTCATCATGGCGAGGACGGAAACCGGTTTGGTTGAAAATTACCCGGCGTGCGCGCCGCTCAGCCCACGTTATGACGTTAAACGAGGCGAGGTTGAACGGTGATCCGAATAATATAGCTTGAAAGTTAATGAATTGAATGAAGGAATGGAAAATTGAATGTATTTTTGATGTGTTTCATAATTTGTAAGGTTAGCTTTACACAACACAGATGATTAACTTCAATTGAATGAATTTCTGTAATTTGGAAAGATTCCTATGAAAGTCTCTCGATTCCTAACAAAACCGAAAACTAATCCTTATTCGAAACAGTCTCATCAAAGTATTAAGTCCAAAAAACCCCAAGCCTCCCAAACCAGGTACGTTTGGGAGGCTTGGGGGTTTTTAGACTTACCTTAAAACAACACCCCAAACTTTAAAACAAAGCCCTATCAGAATACCAGCGCTGCGTTATTTTTTTTTTATGTCGCAGCATTGTGCTGAGCTAGGAGCCTTTTTGGCCTCGCACAGGTCGTCATTTTAGTATTTTGTTAGTTTGAATTTTTATTTTGATTAAGTACTTACTGTATATTATTACTGCTTGTTTTTCCTGTGCGTGTCCCAAATAAAATATTTTTCTTTCTTTCAAAGGTCTTAAACCAAAGAGCAAGGTATTTAACCAATTTTTTTCTCTTGTCAACAGAGCGAAAAATGGCTGGCCTACGAGAATCTGAAAGAGGAAACCTTAGAGAAGATCAGGAAACTTGAAGAGGAGCGTCATACGGTGGACCTCTGGTCAACCGGACCGGAATGGGGACGAAAGAGGCGCCGAAGACAAGTGACAGTCGCCCCTCCATACGTGGTCTACATGCTGCCTGATGCAGACATCATGGAAGACTGGAGACTCGTAAGGAAACTTCTAGAACGAACTGATTAGGTCCAAGGAGAATTTTCTAGATATTTTTGTAATGTAAGGTTAAAATCGTGAGGAAGTTTTGATTGTGAAGAGCAGTCACGTGGGTACTACGGCCTGGGTATGTTTAATGTCATCATTGTATAAACCGTGATTTTTTAACTGAGGCATGTTAAGTAAATAAGGAAAAAAATAACGAAAACAACAGACTGCAGACTGCTAGTAGTTTTAAGCAGTTATTTTAACACGGAGTCTCATTCATAACATGAGAGGATTTCCTATTTTCCTTAATAATAATTAAAAAACTAAGTGATGTATATAGCGAACAAAATCCCTGAGATGAATACCAAACCCATATTTGATTTGATTGCATGTATGTCATTGGACTCCATACGAGCTAAATGAGGCATTATTTTTAACGCGTTAATCTGTCGTTAACGTAGCCAAGGTATGGCCGTAGTATAAGATAGATATTAAAATAGACATCAGTGATATGTGTTCACTGAAAGGATGATCCCTAGGCCAAGGACTAGACAGACGCAAATTACGAGATATATCGAGAAATAAGACAAGATGCGTGAGTGTCCTGCTAGACTTACTGGTAAGATTTTATTACCCCTAATGCGATTGTAATTTATTTTTATAGGGTTTCAAAACGCCCCATGTATACGCTACCGAATTATGTCACGGAGATAAAAATGTTTCTAAAAATGTTCGACTTTACCGACTTCTATGACTCGTCATTGAGGTACTATGTTAATGATTGTTGACAAGACAAACTGATATGTGAAGTAATTTTAAGTAAATCAACTTGCAGTAATAATAAACGTTGAACTGAATTAACTTTTTAGTTTAATTTTGGCACGGATGACCGTTGGTCCTTTGATACCAGCTTCATGGCAGTGTTATATTTATAGTAACTCTTAGGAATCTATTAGTGGATCTTAAGAAAGCTGTTTTTTTTTTTCATCATCAGGAAATCATCAAATTACTTCTCAGACTTTTACTGAGTAAAACCCACCCGTGTTCCTTCAGTTGCCTATTGCCAAAGTCCCGGTATACCTTTCGGACTTTCCCGCAACCCTGACAGGATCTTTAGATCCTGTCAGGGTTTAGGTTCCTGTCAGGTTAGGTTAGGGTTTAGGTTAGGGTTTAGGTTAGGGTTAGGGTTTAGGTTTTAGGTTAGGGTTTATTAGGTTAGGGTTTAGGTTCCTGTCAGGGTTTAGGATCCTGTCAGGGTTTAGGTCAGGGTTTAGTGTGTTATTTTTTTTATTTGTGCTTCCAGCTTTATTTATAAAGCTGGAAGCACAAATAAAAAAAATAACACACTAAAGATGGAGAGTATCTTACACAAAAACATACACAAATCAAATAAAACTTGCATGTTTTGTGCAATTAAACATACAATGTCAGCTGCTTATCATTGAGTTCAAATTACACTAGTAAACAAAGGGGCGAAACGACTGCACAACTACAAACATTTCAATTTAAGTGATAATTTATAACAATTCCTTTTCAAAACAATAAATCAATCTGCCATACAAGGTATTTACTATACCTTGTATGGCAGATTGATTGTGCGACAAGAGCTGCTGAAAACTTTAAAAAACTAAGAAGAATTAATACAAAACATCTCTTTAGTGTTAAATTAAATTACATGTCTGTTCCAAATGTAGCTGATGTAATTGTTAACATACCCTGGGAGCCTACCACCACCGCTTACAGCAGTATTATTTTAATCTTACTTCGTGGGAGAAAGAGATGTAGCTATACGTCCTATAGAGCTTCTTCTCTTTCCTACACTGAATTAATATTAATATAATACTGCTGTAAGTGGTGGTAGTAGGCCCCCTGTTTAGAGTAACTGCTTACGCAATAATTAGTAACACACTAGCTGCGCCCCGCGGTTTCACCGGCGTAAGTCTCGATCCCGTGGGAATATCGGGATAAAAAGTATTCTATGTGTTAATCCAGGTTATAAACTATCTGTTTGCCAAATTTCATCCAAATCCTTTCAGCCATTTTTGCGTGATTGAGTAACAAACATCCAAACAGAAGTTTGTTTGACGACCAATATTAAATTGTATTTTATATTTATATAGTCAAAGAAAATTCAGATTTTAAATTCAAACCTTTTTAACATAATTCAAAATTTGAATTTCGGGTTAAAGTATTCAAAAATCAAATCAAAGCACTCAATTTGAAAGTGGCACTACAAATTGGCATCCACGAAATTCCAGATCCATGTAAAACACGCTTTCTGATCCATGAAATTCAAGTTAAAACTTAAATCGGTGGATAGACCTTGATGTGGCTACACTCTGTAGTTAAAGTCTCTATTAATTAGCCTAATTGGACTCTAGACATCTGTGAATGCGAAGCAATCGGTAAATACTGGTTGAGAACGATAATTATTAGGCTCATTTGAAAGTTTCTAGGTAGTAATTAGTAAGTTTATAAATAAAGCTTACATCTATATTTACCTTTTTACGAAAATTACGCGGACGAAGTAGTATGAAATTTCGCACAGTTAAAGTTTAAAAGGAGAAGGACGCTGAAGGACGGGATGTAGGAAGCAAAGAACCAGTTGCTATGGCGCAACACGAACGAGACCTAAGTCCTGGAATGGACCGCATTGTGGCCGAGTAAGTATTTATGGGGTAACTAACGAACACGGATTCAGGTGGATGCGCTAAGGTAGCCCGCCAAATTCAAATTTTCTAAAGTTTTTTGCAATTTGCAGGTCAGTATCAGGTTGTATGTTGATCTAAATATGATTTGCGGCCGTAACAAATATGGATTTACAGAATTATAAACATCAGAATCAGCAATACAACTCTTCTAAGTCCATGTAAAGTTTACTTTGCTAGCGTAGTTTTTGAGTTAGCTTCAATATTACGTATTTTTTCCCCATTTAGTGTATGTAGACGACATTCTTTTGACTCCGTCACTGTTATTTATATAGCAGGTAGTGGTATTCGAATTTGTGTGGGGTAGTACCACAACTAAAAAGTGAAAAATAAAAACTTTTTACAAAAAGAAAAAAAACGACTTCCAAAAAAAACACAAAAATAACTTTAATTTCTGTTAAGTTGTGTGTGTTCATTTTTTATTTTCTGCTCAACAACGTAAATAACGCAATTTTTGTTGTTGAACTGTCAAAATGAAAGCCATTGCTACTGTTAGTGTGTTACGCAATTACCCTGCATGAATCACTATTATTTGAAATCATTCATCACAAAAATTCTTGTATGACGTACCTGCTTATTATAACCTTATTTCGAGTAACTACTCATAGTTATAAATACACTCTCTTATTAATACATTTCCCTGAAAGTGCGACAATAGCATTGTATAAATAAGTTATTGTACGATTACGATTATAGCTTGGCGTAGCCCCAAGTGGCCGGCAATGGAAAACAGTGGTAAACTCAGGGGATAATATTATACTGCGTTGTTATTTATGCGTAACATCAACACGTTTGTATTACCCGAATGAATAAACAGAGGTGTAACCTATTAGTCCAGGGCCAAACCGATTTTGAAAACCCAAATTTGAAGAAAAATTCTTAACAGTATGTGGTTGGTCGGAAAATTTAGTATCCTTACATATTATAATAGTAGGGGAGGCAATGATGCTAAATGGGGATTTACTCGAGCGTCGTGGGGACCTATTGGATTGTGAAGATTAGATGCTAAAAAGAAAAAAGGTTATGTGAAGTATACCCTTTCACTGGTGGGGGGAGCGTCTATGGTAGCCAGCCCTAGCGGGGATTTCGGGAGTTACTCGAACGCGGAAGAATAACATACGGGGGGCAACCTTGTACCTTGTGAAGTACTCCCACCATACCTGAGCCCTGTACATAGGGGCAAATGCCTTGGGCAGCCTATAAAACAAAGTCCTACGCCGCGTCTGTCTGTCGTCCTGTTCGCGATGAACTTAAAAACTACTGCACCGATTTTCATGCTGTTTTCACCAATGGATAGAGTGGTTCTCGAGGAAGGTTTTAGTATATAATAACCGACATCCACGCGGGCGAAGCCGCAGGAATCAGCTACTAAATTATAAGTAACTGAAAAAAAAAAGAAGAGAATTTGGTGAAAGTCCCGGAAGAGAGGTAGGGAAATAATCGTTTTGGGGGTAAACAAAGATTTGCGCAAAGCTACACCTCCTAGTCTCCAGTCTAGTCTTCCAGTCTGGAAAGGCTTTTGATACTGGGCCGAGTGGAAGGCGCGCTCAAGGCTGAGCACCGACAAGATGGTCAGACGCGATTAAGAAGGTTGCTGGAGGCAGCATTATCAAGCGGTCCATACTGCAGAAGACCGCATAGCTTGAAGACGCGTCATATGTGGTCGCGATCCTCAGCGTTGAGGGAACGACGAAGAAGAAGAAGAACCCTCCTATCGGAAAAACTTAAATGTAAAAGTTGATAATCAAAATATCTATAACTTTTGTATTTACCAATTTCCAACAAACCTCAACCTCATACTTTTATTCTCTCATTATATTTTTTTTCTCCAATATTTTTGGCCCTGGACTACATATTACTTATCCCTGTGTAATAAAGGGCAATCCTATTCCCATTAACCGGGAAAAATCCCATTTTTCCACATTTACTTCATGTTGCATCAGTAGTCATTATGGGTTCCAAAATCAATAGTTGTATAGTCGATCTGGTAATTTCTTTATCACCTTAAGGTTGAATGCAGCCTTCACATAAAACGATAAGTTCTATTTACCTACTTATGTGATAAGTTTCAACCTTAGGGAAGTTTCTATTTACAGAATTGTTTAAAAAAGTGGTAAAGCAATTACGAGTGCGACATTATGTCAATAAAACTGCCTAGCCTTGTCCCAACTATGTTGGGGTCGGCTCCCAGTATAACCGGATGCAGCTGAATACCAGAAGGTCGACTATACCGACCGTTAATTTAATAAAGCAATGAATGAATGAATGAAATGCACTGACCCCAGCGTGGCTTAACCAGACTCGATAAATCGAATGAACCCCAGGATTTGCACTAGCCCCTGAAGCCTCATGGTTCATGGAGCTGCAGAAGCCATTGCATATCGAAGAGTAGACCGGGGGGCGCGGGTAATAGTAGGGATAGACTGTGCCCTTAGGGATAGGGAGGGACTTGCGAGCCTACTGGATATGCATCCTTGAGTAAGCAATGGACTAGTGGAGAGACGGGTAATATTTATCTAGGGATGGATCTTTTTACGACGTCGCCGCCAGTTGACTTCGTTCGATCTTCACCGTTGAATCCATTGGCGGAGATATTATGCTTCGTGCTCGGCTCTTTTCTAACACCTTGCTATACTATGCTCCAATTTGCTGTTTTCTGTATCTTCCTCTGAGCTCTCGCTGCTGTCCGTTTCAGGTTTCTTGTATATCTCGCTAGCTGCTTTCCTGATCTTGTTTCGGTCTTCCGCCGCGTCCATCCAGAAGTCGATTTCCTTGTCGAAGCCCGCCATGTCCTGTTTTAGGTTGTCGTTCCATGTGTAAATCGGTCGGCCTACTTTCTTGGATTTGGCCCTGTAATTTATTGCTGCATGTAATAGGTGTGGTTTGCTGCGTCTGTGAACATGTGCGAGATAGCACATCCTGTGGTTCTTGATGTGTTTGGTTACTGTCTTTTTGTCTAAGATTTCATGCATTTTCTTTAGTCTTGGTTTGTTCCTAGCGTGACTAATCAAGTCCCTCATGATGACTCTCTCATATTTCCTCAGTCTTGATCTGTTAGCTTTGGTGATTGTCGATACTGCAATGCTAAAATATTCGGATACTTAATAATTTATTACGTAAAAATGCTATGAACACACAAATGCCATGAAGGGGTATAGATAATATCAAAGTAGGCCTGTATAGACACCGTAATATTGACGTGCCGTTACAATGATACTCAATCGCGTTGTTATCCAAGCAAATTACCCGGAAAATTGAATTTATAGTGTATGGTTCTATGCCGCTTGGATTAATCCAAACAAACTTTGATATGTTTAGTGGTTAAATAAGTAGATGGTTGGAGGAAATAACTGGAATATCTAGGTTTAGGTAGGTATGCTCGGTTCCGAAACTATCTAATGAAAATGAAAACAAAAGAATTAGAAAATGTACGTGTGGATGTCAATTTGTATCGCCATTTACAAATTGAGTGCTTTGATTTGATTATTTAAATAGGTGAAATCCTAATTTTAAATCACCTTATAGATGTTTTTATTCGAAAATTCATTAAGGTTAATTTTATAACCCTAGTTTTCATCGATGAATTTTCAATTACAATTTAATAATAATAATATATTCAAACAATAATTTTTGTAAAAAGTGGCGAGATATTAAGTTGGAACCTTCAAAAACAGATGAATGTGTTAACACCCTTTTTAAATACTTATGTGATTGCGTAATAATCTAACTTGAACAAGGTTTGTTTACACTTTCATCAGATACTTTTGGAACGAACATTAAATAATCTTAATACAAACAGTAATTACTTTCCCGCGTGGGCCACTATCACGTTACATACGCATTTTTAAGTGTCAGATGACGAGGTGCGACCGGAGTAGGTAGGTAATCCAACGAGAAAAACTTACCAACGCACAATGATAGGTAAGGTAAGTGCATCAGTACAAAATGACTTTGATTTTGAAGCAAGGGCTCAGTTCGGGTGTATAAACAGAGTATACTCTGTGGCGCGACGTTTGTTCGCGACGAATTAGCATTCGGATACACGAAAAGTATCGAAGCGCATACCTTTTCAGGTTTAACTTTAATTACTTGTAGGGTTCGCGTTTAATAAGGTAAATAGAAAATAGAACTCACTTATTATGTATATTTTTGACAAAAAAGAAATATAGGGACTGAAAATTCATCCTGTCATAGCAAGCAATTTAGTGAAAAGTTTATGAAACTACTGTAGTTAAGTAGAAATAAAACACATAAAGCGTGTTAATGTGTGAGCCAATAAAGGTCCTTTAAAAGCGATAAAGCAGTGTTTATAGTCTATCGCATACGAGGCATAAAATTTGCATATCCTTCTAAAGCGCGGTCAAACTTGAGGGTGGGGAGGGACATACAAGTTTCATGACTTGACGAGTCTTCAGAGACGATCATGTTGTTCAAACTTAAGACGAGAGACTTAGATAAACCTATGGGAATAAAGATTCTTACATATTGGCGCGATACGTCGCGTGACGCGACGCCGCCGCATTCGCCGTGAAGTTTTCTCAGAAATTGTTTTGTTAAAATTCGCGTCGCGCGACGAATCGCGCCAGTATGTAAGAGCCTTTAAGCAATTTTATTAGTAGCACACAATAAATTGCAGCTATTTGTCAATAGCCTCGCCCGCTATTACATGGGACTTAAAAGTAACTGGAGAAATGTGGGTGTTACTTTAAAGGCACACCTCTGCCTAACCCTTCGGGAATCACAGGCGTGATATTATGTTATTTTCAACCCAATACTCAATACTCAATATCTTTATTGCTTTACCATAATGTGTACTTAGGTGGTAACTATATAATTTAGATCATTATGGACCCTGTAGGGCACAGCAAAAGGGTAGAAGAGAGGAAGCCCTGTTTTATGAGATCATTAAGTTGTTATTGTGGGAAAAAGTTTTTATTTACATAATCAAAATCAGGAGATACTTACTAAAATTTCGCATCTAATATTTAAGTATTATTTTATCCGCAAAAATGCCCCATCAAATTAAACCCATCTGCAAACTGTCGACTAGGTTCTACAAATGTTCCTACCTAAGCTGTGTAAACGATATCATAATGTAAAGATGTTTTTTTTAATTCAGGATACAAGGTAATTTGATACTAATTCCGAAAAAAATATATTATTTTCCGAGTAGTTATAGTTTTATCCGTAAAAACTTAATGAAATTACATTTCTGCTAAACAACGAAATTGACTTGAAAGTTGAAACGTGAAAACTTACCAAACAAAATAAGTAAGTTGTACAGAAAAACTGGAAGCCTGAAAAAAGCCTCTGGTTAGAAAGTAATATGGTTGTCAAGTAGCATTATTTTTCTAACGGTGAAAAGGTAAATACAAGCATAAAAATCTAACAGCTAATTAAAGAATTTAACTTTGTTCATTACCAAATATTAGCAACAATGGATTTTCTTAGAATTAAAATCAAAATCAAAAGTCATTTATTCAAACTAGGCTGAGAATCAGCACTTTTCGAACGTCAAAAATTACATAAGACAGTCCCCCGTAAAACGCCCACCCTTCACCACTTCCTAGTTGCGCCACTTCTTCTTCCGCAGCTTTAGCTGGGAAGAAGAAGTGGCGCAACAAACTCCCCAGCAGCACAGCTGTCTGTTCAGTTAGAAAAAACGATTCTATACAAAATTAATGACATCCGTCGGGCTCTTGTCACCATGGTGTTAGCTGTTTTAGAACCCAAAGACTTGGCACGAGACGATGGGAAGAGGCCAGACGGAACGACCACAATGCCTTGGAAGTTGGCTAGGCCTTTGGTGCGGGATGCAACCTGTGTCGACACCCTCGCGCCCTCCCATCTTCCTAGCACGGCTGGGCTGTGCTGGGGCGGCTACTGTAGGTGCAGAAAACCTCAAACGGCGCCGATATAACAACCGGGAGTTATATGTTTGAGCCGTTTGGAGTTGAAACACTAGGGCCGTGGGGTCCGAATGCTCATCGAGTATTTCGGGACATCGCTAAGCGGTTAGTAGTTCACGTGACTAGAGGGCTGGCCAATTTTTACCGACTTCAAAAAAGGAGGAGGTACTACGTTCGGAAGTTTTTTTTTTTTTTTTTTATGTATGTTCACCGATTACTCCGCCGTTTGTGAACCGATTTAAAAAAATCTTTTTTTGTTTGGTGGGTCATGCTTCAGAGGTGGTCCCATATAAATTTTATTAATTTTGCTTGCGTAGTTTTTGAGTTAGCTTCAATAATTACGTATTTTTCCCACTTTGCGTATGTAGACGATATCTTAATTTTCCTTCACTGTTATTTACATAGCAGGTAGTGGTATTCGAATTTGTGTGGGGTAGGTACCATAACTAAAAAGTGAAAAATAAAAACTTTTTACAAAAAAAAAAACCGACTTCCAACAAAATTTTTTGTAAAAAGTTTTTATTAGGCCCAAGGAATCAGTTTTGCCATCCAACGTGGCAACGTGGCAGCCTTTTGGGCACTTTTCCCACTGACAGCGATACGGACGAATTTTTTGATGCCCTATGAGACAGAATATACTTCCACATAACATAAATATTTTAGTGTCAGATTTTATATTGTATTTAAATATAAGTAAATAAGAAGAGAGAAACAAATACCTACACGAACATAGAACATAAAGTAAATGAATTTTCCAAGAAAATCCGATAAAACATTATCTCTTGTAATATTTTTCATAGAATCTCTTTTTCACTTAATTAGATCATTTAAAAGCTATCAATCTCAACCCTTTTTTATCTCAGCTTTCATCAATTAAAAAATGATCAAGGAAAATCTGTAATAAAAGAGGTCCTATGTAGGTTTTATCTATTTACGTTTCAATGTAAACTATTTTTAAGGGTTCCGTAGTCCGTAGTTCCGTTCCTTATAATTTCGTCGTGTCCTTAACTTTAGTCTTTAATAATGAAACTTAGTAAACGATAATGAATTTTAATCATTATCGATTAAATAATTTGACTATCGTTTGTAAGAGCAAAAAATATAGGTTTGAACATGACTGGCATTGCATGTGGAAAAGCACGTTCATTAATTTGGCATTAATATTGTATGGTTTGAAATATTGATTATGAAATGAATAAATAATATCGGATTTGGAAACTTTCCAAATGCCTTTTTTACATCTAAAACCGGTTAAAACTTAAATTCAGTGTTATAATTGCAATTCATAATCAATATTTTAGACAGTTGTGTAGCCATATTTCATATTTCTAGACAGTATTGCCAAATCAATCAAACCAGGTAAATATTTGACAGTTATTTGCGACGTTGCCAACTTACAGCGTAAATGCTCTTAAACAGATTTCAATTTCAACGATAAGCACCCCTACTGCGTAACACACTTTCAATCATGATACTCAGAAAAAAAAATCACAATCCATTGCTTAATGTTTAAAAATTCGTCTACTCAACAATGTAAATAAACCCATGAATATTATTAAATTGTCTAAATACTTTTCTAACACGATCACTAAAGCATAGAAACAGATTCTTTTGCTTGCTAATTATTGTTATGTTATTGCTTTGTTTTTGTTATTTTTTAAAGTGTGTCATAGACAATAATTGTCATCACTGTGTCTAGTTTTCCTTTATGGTTTTTTTTTTTTTTTTTTTTGTATATTGGCACCTTGTAGCTATTTATTAATGTAATTAGTTATTATTTAAACGTGTTTTTGTATGTTGTGCTGTCTTTTGTGTGCACCAAATAAACGTTTTATCTATCTATTAATCTAATCTAAACTTATAGAAATAGCTAACAACGAGTAGCTCTTTGAAAAGATTCCAGAGGAAATTCAAGCTTATAATGCTTCTAAAGGATGAAAGGCATGCCATTAAAACTTCAGAGTATTAATTAACCTAGAAGAGTCTGTAAGATATAAGGAATCGGGAATGAGGGCACTCGCTACGAAAACAAGGTAGTAAATCGCTTGACCAATTCGAGTGTAACGAAGCAGGAATTTTGCCGAATAAAATTCTTGAATACTTTTAACACAACGGTATATTATGCACTGGGTGAGTTCACAAGGGCCACGTACGCATGTAAGGTATAGATATAAGTATATTTTAATTTAAGTTACTTTATCGCATTAGGTTATAATTATACGGAACTTGTATATAATACTGAATTAACTATTTATACAAATCAATCTGCCTAGCCTTTTCCCAACTATGTTGGGGTCGGCTTCCAGTCTAACCGGTTGCAGCTCAATACCAGTATTTTACATGGAGCGACTGCCTATCTGACCTCTACAACCCAGTAACTGGGTAATACGATACTCCGGGCTCTGACGACCCGTAACGACTGTCTAAGATCCACGAATGACAGCCGGAACCAAGCACGGAGGAGTAGGAGTCTTGGTATGTAAAGATACCCATCCGCAGACGAACCCCGGCAAGCGTAGCTAAACCTGATGGATCGACCCATGTGGCTGTTATTACTTAGCCACGAGCTCCTCAACTGAATTACCTAAATCCATACTAATATTATAAATTCGAAAGTAACTGTCTATCTGTCCGTCTGTTACCTTTTCACGTCTAAAACACTGAACGGATTTCGATAAAATTTGGCATGGAGATAGATGGCATCCTGGGGAAGGACATAAGGTACTTTTCATCGACATACCTAGCGGGCGAAGCCGCGGGCGGAAGCTAGTGTAAAATAATTGAATCAACTATAGAGTATTTCTTATTATAAACTGTAATGTAATACATCACTAAATGATACGTCATAGACGACGGATGCCTACTTGGTGTTGCCAGCAGTCACAGTTAACGATAGAGTCTGACCAACGAAAGTTGTCCAAGAAAAAAGGCGGCAATTTAAAAAATCAAGAGCTTGTTATACACTGCATAAACGGAGTCGATACTATTTATTATTCAAGACATATTATGCGATAATTACATCAGTATTTCATTATTTATATAATAATTAGACATGTTACAATGTTACTTAGAAGCGAAGTAAAATATTCCACAGATAATAATTCGTGGACAGCTTTCGTTGGTCAGACTCTAGGTACGACACTACGTTGCTTCCTGTTTTTACCCGACTACAGCGAAGAAAAAAGGAGGGTTATGATTTTGACCGGTATGTATGTATGTATGTATTTCTTGTAATGGATAAAAAACTAATAAGACAGTAATAGTGTCTCTTCTAAAAAATCATTAAGCTTTTGTGGGTTCGCTGATTACGATAGACTTAAAATGGTTAGTTACTTACCTAGATGTAAAATGTAATGTGTCACCCGAATCTAGAGTGTAAGTACAGTCACGAGCACTAATATGTATACACTTAGCAAATTTTAAGAGTGATTTTCTCCTACTGTATTGATTGTAACTTTATGATATCACGAATATAGTATTTTGGAACCCCTATTATTATGAAAAAAATATCATCTCAAAGTTACAATTTTAATTCCACGAGAAAATCGTTATTGAATTTTGCTGAGTGTATACATATTTTTGCTCGTGACTGTACTACAGTTTTATAAGGTACAAAGATTACGCTAGTAGGTATTATATTATCGGCTCATTGGTTCATTCATTCGTACGAATTGACTCGCCCGAAACGGGCGTATCGACACTTTTTTTGTTCCTAAGGTAAATTCAGTTGGTACTTTTCTGCCCATTCTGTCCAAAATGTCAGTCCATAGTAAGCTCACAAGTACACACATGAAACCTTTGTTTAAACCTTATGATAAACAATGAAAAACATACCAATATTACAAACCATACTAATCCATACTTCCATACTAATATTATAAATTCGTTAGTAACTCTGTCTGTCTGTCTGTATGTTACCTTTTCACACCACTGAACGGATTTCGATAAAATTTGGCAAGGAGATAGATGGCATCTAGCCTATGCTAGCGGAAATGCAAAAAGGGTACGATCCTATGAATCCCGACTATCTCATTTTAAGCCGGTCTCACTTGAGAAACGTAGAACAATCATTGACTCGTCATTTGTTTATAAGCAGCTCCGATGCAAAATTGATTGTCCCATACTACTATCAAAGTTTCAGTTTCGTGCTCCTGCTAGAATCCCTCGTGCTCCTATAACTCCGTTGCACCCCCCACTCCGCAGAACCATACTTGGTGCAAACTCTGTCGTTCCTCGGCTTTGCAAGTTTCTAAATAGCTGCAGTGATCTTACTGACGTGCACTTTGACTCATATGCTTTGACTCATAAGTTTCATAGAACAATTGTTTAATTTTAATTTGTTTTTTAATTTAATTTTAATTTAAGTTACATTTTTCGTTCATATTAATTTTAATTTTAGTTAAGTACTCAAATATTAACCTTTAATTATAGTTCAGTGCTTGTGGCACATCTTATTTGTTTATGGGGCATGCGGTGCTAACCTGTAATTAATTGTTACACTAACCTTAGATGTTATGTACTTACTGTAAATGTTATGAGTGTAAACAATTGTTGGTTGGCCAATAAAGGAAAATAAATAAATGCCATCCCGGGGAAAGACATAGGCTAGTTTTCATCGACATACCACGTGGGAGAAGCCGCGGGTGGAAGCTAGTAAAAAATAAAAACTAAACACCTTTCTTCTACATTAAACTTACCCGATTGATTTTCTGCTTTTTTTTTGTATTTTCTTCGGGTGCTCTGAGATAAGTGGCCATATGGAAACCGGCCGTAACATTTTGAGTCACTAAGCCAACTTACTGCGAACTGATTATTTATTTTATAAGTACTTAGTATTCGAATTGTTGAGTCAATCACTTAATAAATACTAAACAAAAACATTAAAGTTGCATAATACATTAAAAACTAAGATTGATTTATTTTTACTCACTAAAATAAAAACGAAACAAAAACATTAAGAATTAACTCTTTATAACAAGCTGTCAAATGAAACTATTTTTCTTTTCTTTATGGTATCGCTTTTTTACTACATTAACAAAAAGTTTGAATTACTACTTAATATTTTTCAGTTTTAATTTTAAATAATTTAGCACTGTTAATTAAGATTATTAAGAAATTGTTATTTACTCAGTTGAGATACTCAATAGTGTTTGTTCAAAAATTATTATTTACTCAATAGTGCTGTGCTGGCCGAATCACGTCAAGAAAATAAGACAATAAAGCCAATAAAACCATTTAAAAGAAGTTTTATTTATTCTTTTTTAGAATTGTAAAGGCGACCAACTTTTTTTTCAATATAATCGGCTAGCAAGAGGTCCTAATGAAACCTTCAAAAAGGAGGATTTACAGAATAAGTTTTATTCACTACGTAAAGTGTGGCCACAGTGTGGCCATCATTGGCCATTGTGTAAATATATTAAACTCATTTTATTTGTAGTTGAAACGTTATTTATTTTATATTCGTGTGTTCGTGATGTGTTACGGTTTTAGCAGTAAAGAGGTCAATGACTCTTTAGCAACATGGCGGACGAAAGTCAAGTTGCGAATGTTCGACTTAATGGATTTTTTTATTTCATTTAAAACTTAGTTTATACATCTAAACGTGTTTGAGTATTTTTATTTTAGGTATTTTGCATTTTGGTCATAATTAATCAACAAAGCATACACTTCTTTTATAATTGATCTAAGCTAAGAAACTTATGGATTCCAAGTTGTGGACCACCACCTACCCAGATAGAATATTCACCTAGTTTACGCAGCTTAACTTTTTACATTCAATGAATAACTACAGATAATAATCATTGGCTCGATTAATAAAAAAAGAAATATTGGGCAACGCTTGGCCATATTCGTAGATTTAACGTGAGCGTGGCCATATTTTAACGTAGCTATAACGTGAGAACGTGAAGATGATGTCAACAACGAATTCCTGTATGCTATAACAACAATCTACAAGGCTTGACTAATATCTGCACGTGACTTCGTTCGCGTGGAGATCGTAACAGCCACATTTTAAAACTCATTTGCCCCCCGATCCACCGCGTCGCATCGCATCGCCAGCCCGTTCATTTCTGCTTAGCGTTCTTTCTGCCTTTTTTTTCTTTTTGCTAGACTTTTAAGAGTCGTAGCGTGATGTTAAAATTTGTTTATAAACTTTTTAGAATTTTTTAAATCCGTCTGGTAGTTCCAGGTATTAGCGCGGTCAAACAAACTCTTCAGATTTATTATTAGTATAAATTATCCAATGTTACTTTTTTTTTACTAGATAAAGTGCAGAATCTGGGTCAAGTAAATTTATTTTCTTATTTACTTTAGATTCTATGTTGCTACGCGCTACGACGACAGCGTAGGGGGATACCTAGACAAGTATGTATATTGGTACGCGGTACGAAGTCAGCGTAGGGAGATTCCTAGACAAGTATGTATGCTGCTGCGTGCTACGAAGTTAGCGTAGGGAGATTCCCAGACATGGTATGCATATAGCTACGCGCTACGACGACAGCGTAGAGGGAGTCCTAGACAAGTATGTATGTTGCTTCGTGCTACGGAGTCAGCGTAGGGGGATTCCTAGACAAGTATGTATGTTGCTTCGTCCTACGAAGTTAGCGTAGGGGGATTCCTAGACAAGTATGTATGTTGCTTCGTGCTACGAAGTCAGCGTAGGGGGATTCCTAGACAAGTATGTATGTTGCTTCGTCCTACGAAGTTAGCGTAGGGGGATTCCTAGACAAGTATGTATGCTGCTGCGTGCTACGAAGTTAGCGTAGGGAGATTCCCAGACATGGTATGCATATAGCTACGCGCTACGACGACAGCGTAGAGGGAGTCCTAGACAAGTATGTATGTTGCTTCGTGCTACGGAGTCAGCGTAGGGGGATTCCTAGACAAGTATGTATGTTGCTTCGTCCTACGAAGTTAGCGTAGGGGGATTCCTAGACAAGTATGTATGTTGCTTCGTGCTACGAAGTCAGCGTAGGGGGATTCCTAGACATGGTATGCATGTAGCTACGCGCTACGACGACAGCGTAGGGGGATTCCTAGACAAGTATGTATATTGCTACGCACTACGAAGTCAGCGTAGGGGGACTCCAAGACATGGTATGCATGTAGATACGCGCTACGACGACAGCGTAGGGGGATTCCTAGACTATTATGTATATTGCTACGCGCTACGAATTCAGCGTAGGGGGACTCCCAGACATGGTATACTTGTAGCTACGCGCTACGACGACAGCGTACGGGGATTCTTAGAATATTATGGATGTTGCTACGCGCTACGAATTCAGCGTAGGGGTACTCCCAGACATGGTATACTTGTAGCTACACGCTACGACGACAGCGTAGGGGGATTCCTAGACTATTATGTATGTTGCTAAGCGCTACGACGTCAGCGTAGATGGATTTCCAGACAAATATGTATGTTGCTTCATGATAAGAAGTTAGCGTAGTGGGATTCCCAGACAAGTATGTATGCTGCTACGCGCTACGAAGTCAGCACAGGGCGATTCCCAGACAAGTATGTATGCTGCTACACGCTACGAAGTCAGCGTATTGGGATTTCCAGACAAGATATGATGTTGCTACGCGCTACGACGTCAGCGTAGGGAGATTCCTCTAGATAAGGTATGTATGTGGCTACGCGCTACGAAAATCAGTTTACGGAGATTCCCCGACAAGAGATATCTAGACTTGTGTCTAGGATGTTAGGAGAATTCCTAAATTCCTAGACAAGTCTAGATATTGCTACGAGCTTTTACGATAGCATACGAGGACTCCTTGATAGAAATATGAATATTACTACGCGCTTTGATAGACAGAAGAATAAATTTTGTTACGCGCTACGAAATTAGCGTAGGAGAATACCTAAACAAATCTACACACTCCGACATTAGCGTAGTATGTAGTAATATGACTAAATATGAATAATAATGTATGTATTCTTTATACTTGAAAAATCAATCTGCCTAGCCATTTCCCAACTATTTTGGGGTCAGATTCCAGTCTTACCGGATGCAGCTGAATACCTACCATTATTTTACATGGCGAGATTGCCTATCTGACATCCACAAACGAGTAACTGGGTAATATGATACCCCTTGGTAAGACTGGTTGTCAGACTTTCGGGCTTCTGAAGACCCGTAACGACTGAAAAATAATAGATTACCATTCTATTAAATTAGATATAATAGATCATTAATTCATCATCATAGTCATTTGAATTAATAATGGTAATTTCATGATTATTTCACATTTTCATCTGTTATAAGTTATAACCGAGTATTCTTGAATACTGTAAAACATACTAGAAAATATTCAGCAATGGAAGTTTACAGGCTGAAATATACAGTCGTCATATTAACAAATTGTAACTACAGACGAGAGCTGTAACTGAAAACCGGCGGCATGTACACAAAAGGACGCAATGGCCTACATTGAATGCAGGTCGCAAATATCTGCCTATTCGTTAGCCAATGTTTTGAGAAAACGATACAACACAACACAATACGACTCATAATATTTGTTTTCGGTTTCTAACGTTTCGATTTGTGACAGTATATTTTCAATCCATACAAATAATCACAGGACATCAAAAAAATATTTCTTCTTGATTCTTTCCCTCCTTTTACCCGACTACGGAAAAAGGAGGGTTAGATTTAAAAGAAAAGAAAAATCCGGAGTCACACGTAATCTATTCGATGTAAGTATGGCCTGTCACGTGTGACTCCGGATTTTTAATTTGTCTGTCTGTGATGATCTTGTTTATACTTTTTTAGTTGATTGACTTTTTTGGTCGTAGTTGGGTTTAATTTTATAACTTTTATTTTTTTATATACATATTATAATTTTAAGCTTTTAATATGTAAATATTATCTTTATTGTTTGTTATTAACATTTATATTAAATCTATACATAAAGGTATACCTAGTAGCGCCCCGCTCCCGCTTCACGCGGTTTTTACGACTTAACAAAACATTGATATTTCTTAGATAAAAGTATATAACTTTAATATTAACGTGTTATTACACATAAACCTTCCGAAATACATTCTCTAAGCGATGGTGAAAACCTCATCACAAACTGTTGCGTGGTTTAAAAGAACAACGCAGACAAACACGAAAAGCGACTTTAATTTTATAATATGTATATATAGATGTACATACTTATAGCGAATGTAAGCACAAAGAATTTTTGGAAAGGGGTTAAATAGGGGCGAAAGTTTATATGGACGTACGTCATTTTGCCTGATGGGAAATAGCATCGGGCAAGTTAAATATAATAGAATTTGATATTGACTGTTATATCTCATCATCATCATCACCATTTCAGCTGAAAGACGTCCACTGCTGGATATAGGCCAACCCCCCAAGCACCGCCACTTCGACCGGTTCTGCATTGGGCTTCTCGCATCCCCGCGGGATCCTCATAAAATATCTACGTAAACTTATTCCAAAACCAAATTCTATCTACAAAAGTGTGATTATTTATCTTACACAGCTCCATATACCTGAGTAAATAAGCCCCCAGTTAGGTTACACCCGGTATCGAGGTTAGACCGAGGGGCGGGGGTGACCTCGTCCGCAGGACAAAATTAGGACAACTCATTAATAGACCAACACCACGCTAAAATGCTGTTACTTTACATTTAGTGGCATTTTTATTGGACTTTATACTATTTTACTAATAACTTAGGAGTTTATTTAGTTACGAGGTACTTAAATGTGTGTATTAGCGTGGTTATAAAGGATGATTTCCACCGAACGGCTCGCATCGCATCGGATTTTATAATCTATCTAAAGTCTATGTAACCAAGCCGCGTACAGCAGATTGACCACGGGCGTCTTCCGCGACACGCGATCGTAGCCGAAAGTATGCTGCGACGAGCGATGGGCTCCGTTCACCTGTCGTCGTATCCGATCGGATCCTACGTCAACTTCTACCATTTTGAAAAATTAGAAAACTTATACTTAATTAGCTGATGCCCGCGGCCTCGCCCGCGTGGATGTCGATTATTATATACCAAAACTTTCGTCGAGAACCACTCTATCCATTGCTGAAAACAGCATCGGTGCAGTAGTTTTTGAGTTTATCGCGAACAGGACGACAGACAGACGCGGCGGAGGACTTAGTTTTATAATAGTAAGGATACGGTAGGAATTAAACTTTTTGACTAGGCGTAGAAACGGATACGTTCGCAGGAGACGGTACGGAGCCGATCGTATGCGTTGATCCTCCCAGACGCGTGCCATCCTGCCGGACGCGATCGGCCGTCGCCGCATCTGTTCGTATCCTTTCCGATCCGATGCGATGCGAGCCGTTTGGTGGAAATGATCCTTAAGATTATTTAAATGTGTTTTATTGATGTTGTAAAGCCGATTACTTAATTTCATAATTTCAACATATACAACTTTGGTTTACTATTAAGTACTATTGATGTATATTATATAATATATACCCATGAAGGTTCTTAACACTTGCATACTGCATAATAAAACATAAAAAATATATAATAAGTACATCTTCACAAAATATTAACATAAATTCATTATTTCAGCCGAACCGCCATTTCGACCGGTTCTGTGCGTCTAGCATCCAGCGAATTCCTGCGGCCTTCACCAGGTCATCGGTCCACCTCGTCTTCCGGTACGCGGTCGCCACTCCAGAACCTTTCGGCTATCTGTTCTGCGAGCAATGTGCCCTGCCCACTGCCACTTAAGTTTGGTAATACTTCGGGCTATGTCGGTTACCTTGGTTCTCCTACGAATCTCTTCATTCGATCACGTAGGGAAACTCCAAGCATAGCCCTCTCCATTGCCCATTGGATGACTTTCAGCCTTCTAATGAGGTCCATTATGAGCGACAACGTTCAGTGCCATAGGTCATTACTGGCAACACACACTGGTCAAAAACTTTTATCTTGAGACACTGTGGTATATCAAAATAATTATCAAAATCGTACTAGTATTAAAATGTTAATCATTCCAACATAAGGATGAGTAGTATTGTAACCATTGTTGCATAATGATATTCTGTGATCGTGACGATTTCGCGAACCTTCAATAGGATGCCTGAAACTACAACACATCACCTGAAAAAACTAAGAATCTGAAACATTGAATTGAATAGATAGGTACTACCTTCGAGAAAAAGTTATGTTACATCTCTTAGCGACAAATATATTCGTTTTTAATTTAAATTGTAATAGACAGGAATAAATTACTGCGCAAGGTAAACAAAAATACTGATTAAAATATCAACAACTAATCGTTGTCAGTAAAACCTTAAACTTTAGGTTCCTTGGCCTTGAGTGACTCACGTGCTACCGGAAGTTATATTGAGAGCCGGATGTGCGCCAGCGCATTTTAATTTCCGCTACCGAATAAGTGTGTAGGATTTGTCAGTGACTTTTAGTAATGGCATGTATTTAATCAAACGTCAAATAATTTCTATTTTGCTTTCCTAAAACTTTTATTGTATAGTATAATTATTGCGCCTCTTTTTGTGAACCTCTAAAAATCGACATTTTTACTGATGGGAAACCCATAGTTCATACAACTTATCATTTATACAGGGTGGCGATTTAGGTATCTGCATCCATAAAGGGGGTGATTCTACCCGTCATACTAAACAACTTTCACCATGAAACTCATAACATAAGATTTGTGAAAAAAAATAAAATTACTATGCAACTGTAGATGACAGATTAATTCGATACACGTATGATTTTTTTTTACGAGTCGAGTCTTTGTATGTGTTTCATAGCGAAAGTTGTTTAGTATGACAGGTAGAATCGGGTCGGTCACTAAATCGCCACCCTGTATATTTTTAGTGTTCCGTACCTCAAAAAGATAAAATGGAACCCTTATACGATCACTCGTGTGTCTGTCTGTCACAGCGAATTTGCTACGAATCCCGGTCAGTTTTGGGGGGAAATTAGAAAATGTTAAAAAAAAGCTTCAAATGAAAAGGCTTGTGTTGCGAGGACCTTTTTTTTTTTTAAGGGTTGCAAGTCAGCGAGGACCTGAAATACAATTTTTATAATTTTAAAATAAATACTTTTAAAGATATTTATTTGTCTAAAATTTTGAAAAAATACAGAAATTAATTTTATACGTATAGATTACAGGAAAACCTATAAGAAGTCTAGGGTCTTAAAAAAAAAAGGTAAATCTCCCAATATTGTGCGTCCAAACTTACATTTGCAGTTGGATCGTATGAGAGAACATGTTTTTCAACTACAATGTTAAGTTTGTTCTTGGGATAAATTCATCCCAACTACGGAACCCCTTCATTGTGGGTGGTCCGACACGCACTTGGCCGGTTTTTTCTATTCACGTTTTGTTCCACGTGCAAGTTTATATATCAGTCAGGAAGTAGAGCTAATAAGGTTATCAGTGTTGTCCATGACTGAGTACATTGAATATTGGCGCAGTAACTGTTACTAATTGATTTGTTGTAGGTAGTTTCTTATATACATTTGTATGATTAATAATTATGATTTATATATAAATTAGCTGACATAAGGCCTACGCAGACCAGGACGGCATGGCAAAGAATTTAATTTTTTACCAATGGACATTCAAACGCATCGATATAGACATACGACATCCGTTGCTATGCTTTAAAATGATGCCACGGCATCGAAAGGGATTTCATTGCACGGCATTGAAATACGCGCCACGGGCTCCCGCGGCGGGATGCCGTGGCGTTCTGCGGTAGGCAGCGGCATGCCGAAGACGCCGGCGCTGGTTGTGACATACCGCGGGGCGTGCGCGCCGTGGCAAGGCGCTGGAATGCCGCGGTATCTAAGCGGCTAGTGTGCGCTGACTGACGGCAAAATCCCTCCATCCCGTCCCGGTCTGCGTTGGCCTTTAGAGGAGCTCGTGGCTAAATATTAACAGCCGCACGGGTCGATCCATCAGGTTAAGCTACGCTTGCCGGGGTTGGTCCGTGGATAGGTGACTATCTTTACATACCAAGACTCCTCCGTGCCTCGGAAAGCACGAGCCGTTGGTCCCGGCTGTCATTCGAGGATCTTTGACAGTGGTTACGGGTCGTCAGAAGCCCGAAAGTCTGACAACCAGTCTTACCAAGGTGTATCGTATTAACCAGTTACTGGGTTGTGGAGGTCAGATAGGCAGTCGCTCCATGTAAAATACTGGTATTCAGCTGCATCCGGTTAGACTGGAAGCCGACCCCAACATAGTTGGGAAAAGGCTAGGCAGATTGATATATAAACTAGCTGCGCCCCGCGGTTTCACCCGCCTAAATATCGATCCCGTGGGAATATCGGGATAAAAAGTATCCTATGTCCTAACCCAGCACCCTAATTGCGTAATACACAATCAATCAGAATTGGAATCGGTTCGAAACAAATGTCTAATCCATTGCTTCATAAGTCCGGAAGTTACGTTGTTGAGCAGATTTTTTTTCGATCTTATGAAGCAATGAATTAGACATTTGTTTCGAACCGATTCCAATTCTGACCGATCGCGCATTACATAATTAGGATGCAGGTCATGGTCTACCTATGTGCCAAATTTCATCCAAATCCGTTCAGCCGATTTAGCGTGAATGCGCAACAAACAAACAAACTCACATTCGCATTTATAATATTAGTTAGGACTGTTTGCTTCTGCCTCTTTGGGACTTTACTCGTTTCGCTAGAATATGAGGGGCAAGGGGTATCGTATTGCCCAGTTACTGGGTTGTGGAGGTCAGATAGGCAGTCGCTCCATGTAACATACTGGTATTCAGCTGCATGTGGTTAGACTGGAAGCCGACCCCAACATAGTTGGAAAAAGGCTAGGCCGATTGATTGATAACATCATAAACTACACGCTTATAATTCCCGAAGGGGTAAGTAGAGGTGGTCACCCTTTAGAGAGTTTTGCTTACAAAACTTATTATGTCAGATTAAATTATTTCATTTCGTTTCTGTCTATAGATACAACTCACACGCACAAACAAAGCAACACATTACGTAAACAAGTGTCGTTATAGCTTTCATTTTTGCATTCCAAATTTTTATTACACCATTATGCTTTTAAACCTTATTACAAAACATTGCAATTTCAAAATTAAGGCCAATAATTATTTTTTCAATGTAAAACATGAAAAAATATGTACTGAAAACTTAGACCACTTGATTGGGCTAAGACTAAATGACTACTCTAAGTTCTAAGCGTGCAGAGATTTAAGTTATTATAAGCACGCGACTATGGGAAGAGACCATACGAATTGACCATATGCCTTGGAAGGTAGGTAAGCCTTTGGTGTGGGATGCAACGTGTGTCGAACCCTTTCGCTATCCCATCTTCCTAGCACGGCGGGCTGTGCTGGGGCTGCTGCTGCAGGTGCAGAAAACCTCAAACGGCGCAAATACTCCAATCTCATACTTATATGTTCGAGCCGTTTGGGGTTGAAACTAGGGCCATGGCGTCCGAGTGCTCACTTAGTCTATCAAGACATCACCAAGTGGTTGGTCAACTCTTCACGGGACCAGAGGGCTGGCCTATTTTTCGACCAAAGAATTATCATTGCGATACAACGTGGCAATGATGCCAGCGTTTTGGGCACTTTTCCTACTGACAGCGATGTAGACAAATTTTTTGATGCACTATAATGATTATTTCACCCCCTATTTTATATACTTGTACATAACATAGGTAGGTATACATCCTGAATTGAGGGCGCTACATCACATCACTCGCTAAAACAACACCAAGCCTTCGGCGCGGGAGATGTTATAGTCCAAAAGTGTGTGCGCAGACACAGGTGCACTCTCTCTTCTCTCACCCTCATAATCCGATGGGAAGGCAATCCAACACGACCGGAGAGAGATCAGAGGGCCCAGACAAGTGACAATCGTTTCGAAAGCGTTTCGTATTTCTACAACGACTTTCAACAGGATTGACATAAGGTTTTCAATAGCTTATGTCAGTCCTATACATTTTTGGCTTTTCCATCATCGTTATCGCTGATAGAATGTCACTTTGTCTAGGGCCTCAGGCGCAGGGCCACCGAGACACAGAGGTGTTCCCCGCCAACTTCCAAACTCCGGGCTGTTATTAAGAAATTCCTAATGGAAAAACCCAATAACACTGCCCGACCCGGGAATCGAACCCAGGACCCCACGCGACCACGAGACCAATTTATCCCTAATAGTAAGTAAGTAAGTAAGAAGGTCTTAAAACTACCTACTTCTAAGGTCCATTTTCCCAGTGGGCCTTTTCGCCTTCTAAGGTATATACACACACAGGACACACACACACTATAGATATTAAGAATATACCTAGCTTCTGACGTTTCATAAGTGCTCGCATGTAGGCTTATGTGAAATAAAATATTTTGATTTTGATGATTTTGATTTTGTCACTCTCTGTATTTTCTATTTTTCTGTGTACTTCGTAATTGGCGTAATGTTTTGATTATTATTAATGTTGTACTTACTGTCAGCTGTGAAGCCTCCTCAAGTCCTTATCAAAAAAGCATATTATAAGATTAAAGACTACGTTGAAGACAAGGGAGTTTGGCAATAATTCCTTCTGCACATGTGGCTTCCCTGGTACCCCATTAACGGCATATTTATGTAAGTCTATTAACTGCTCCCAAATTACCATGTTTATTTTCTTTACATTCATCCTTGACATATAATCATTGTATTTTACATTATATACCTGCAATTAATTTCAACTCTTAGTGGCTTTTGTGGACAGGATTATAATTATTCAATTTGTTACAGTTGTAATAGCAATAACGTCAATTGGTTTAAATAGGTTTTTATTTCTATATGAATTCTAATTTTATTATCATTAGTCTTTTAGATAGATTATTTTCTATTTTGTGCATGTGAGAACATTGTAGGCTTATTGGCCTGTAGATTTATTGAACATCTTCTATTTTTGTTAAGTACCTGGTACTTACTTGTTGAAAGGCCTACATTGTCCCCCCATGCCTACCAACACTGTAATTTGAAAGTATTGTAAAAGCCAATTATTTTTTAAAAGAGTAACCGTGGTGTTTCTTGCCGGCTCTTCTCCATAGGAAACGACCAATTGGAACCGTGCAGGAGCTTCTGACGTTTCATAAGTGCCCATGTAGGTTTATGTGAAATAAAATATTTTGATTTTGATTTTTGATTTTGAAAAGCTACCTTATATTAAATAAATAAATAAATATACAGTACTACCTGATGCCCGCGGCTTCGCCTGCGTGGATGTCGGTTATTATATACTAAAACCTTCCTCGAGAACCACTCTATCCATTGGTGAAAACAGCATGAAAATCGATGCAGTCGTTTTTAAGTTTATCGCGAACAGGACGACAGACAGACGCGGTGGAGGACTTTGTTTTATAATATTTAAGGATATGTAAGGTTGTTAGTTATGTAAGGGCGTCCCCGTTAACCTGCAATAGTATAGCGTCTATACATGGTAAAAAAATATTATTATAATAAAAAACTTCGAATAGGAGATGACATTTTGTATGGATATTCGCCATTTTTTCCGATGGAAAATCCCTCGGGCACACGGTTTTTTTATCAAGAACTCTTGTAAAGCCTCCTATCACACATATAGATCTCAGCAACTTCCTGTTTATTTTTACTTTTAATGCCGTCAAATTCCACTGCGAGAAGAAATATGTAGGTAGTTTTTATTGAGGAAAACTTTGAGAGCTCAGGGGATTTACCAAAGTAGGTATTTATCAATTCGAGTATATTTCTGTATTTCTAAGAAGCGATACGTATATAAAAAATAGGAAGAGCTCATTGGGCATCAAAAAATTCGTCCGGGTCTCTGTCAGTGCAAAAGCCCAAAAGGCTGGCAGCATTGCCACGTTGGATGGCAAAACTCATTTTCAGGCGCGACGTGACAACAGTAGAACAATTTTCGTGAAGTTTTTATAGAAATTGTTCCACCAGAGTCGCATCGCTCTCCAGTACCTGAAATTCCGATTTGTTATCGAGCCATCGACAAATCTACCTACTCTATGTCTGTTATCTGAGGGCTTAAAACAGCCACTTTGGCAGAATCTTAATAAGAAAATATTATGAATCATCGTAAGATGTCACAAACTGATAATTCATAATTATGATCTGCGTGCGATTCATATTACAAAATAATTCATCAGTGGGCCTAAAACGGCAATTCCTCTAAAAGCATTTCATTTCCTGAATTTCCAGCTGTCATTAGCAATTCCTCTAATTTGAACAAAAGCAATTCATAATTTGTGGATCATTTTACGAATCTCCTTAAAAAACAGATAAATTGTTTCGTGTCAAACTAGAGGAATTGCTAATGACAGCTGGAAATTCAGGATAAGAATGGCTCATGTGGCCGTTTAAGGCCCCCTGTTTGTTCTATCAAGTAAAAAAACTTTTTAATACACTATTGTAAATATAAAACCGTTACCAAATCTATAAATATTTGGCATTGTCTCTCGTATGCTAATCACACACTAATCACATGCTCGAGTGATTAATTAAGGTTACGTATCACATATTAATAGATCTTGTCTCTTGCGCTCCGAAGTCTTATTTATTTATTGTCACCCCATAATAATACCACAAATCTATCCACACAGTGTATCTACTAGGTACTATAAGGGCTCTGCGCCCTTGTGTAACTGGGATTAATTAAATGAAAAGAGTACTTATATTTTTATTCGTCTATATTGTGTCCCACTGCCGGGCAAAGGACTCCCCTTTCTCCTTTCAAATCTCTATGATGTGATGCGTGCGATTTCTGGTCACGTTGACTTCGCAAATATGATTAGATCGTAACACCACTTTCGCCGCGGTCTACCTCGACGGCAATGTTCAGGCGTGGACGCCCGGAGCGATGGGCAAAGATCGTCACTCACTGGAGTGGAGTATTTACTTAGTAGCTAAGAGTTGCCAGTGGACATATTTCTAACCTAACCATTTCAGACAAAAAAATAAAGAAAATTATCGCGGTAACTATGATTTAGAACTGCATAATCTAGGAAGGTAGGTACATAATATGTTGTGCCTATTGCTGGCGTTAGATAAATGCTGCTCTTGGCAGAATCCTTCGTTGTTATTATAAATATGGGTAAATTAACGCAACTAGTTATGTAAATAGGGCTTTTATTTATTAGTTTTTAGCTAGTTATGTGTTTTATAAAAAATATGCTGTGTAATAATAATAGCTAAGTAGGTATATCAGCGCTATATATTTTTCTATTTGTAATCAAGTAGATAAAGGCTGTGACAGAATAGTACACGAGAGATGGTAAAAGGAACATAGGAAGACAATATAAAAGATGGGAAGACGAATTACAATTCACAGCGGGTCCAAATTGGAGAAAAGTTGCCAGAGATAGGAAACAGTGGAGAGAGAAATTATTAGAGGATGCACATACTAAAAATACCGTAAACATTCAGAATTAAATGGCTTAATTACTAGGTAAGAGCTAACACCTAGGTATAATTTAAAAAGTATCCAAAAAATAAATAAAAAGTTTTAAATAATTCATAGCATTGAATTAGTCAAATTCTGCGTTATAAATCATTTAAAATGAAATAAACAAAACAAGTTTTCTTATACAATTTATCAACATTGTGAAATTGCATGATCGACTGTTATTATATTAATGTAACTTGTTGCATAAACTGATCCAACGGACGGTGGATGTGCGAAATTGGCTCGTTTAGATTGAGGAGGAAACGATACTTCCGTGCAGCCTGTACTTACGAGTACCGTGCACACTGCATGTGTGACCACGTGATTGGTTCGTGCACAACTACAATGCTACAAGGATCTTTTGGCGCTCTAATGACGTAGACAGGGGGCGCTGTTGGTAAACATTTTGTGAAATTGTTTGGAAAAACAAGATGGAGGCGTTCGTTCCGATTTTACGCGCCAAAAGATCCTTGTCTATCTATTTATATAACTTCTACGTGCTTTGTTCAATCCTGTCAAATTATATTTGTTCTAATTTTTGTTTTCGGATGTAGAGAACACTTAGGGAATTAAACAATGCTTCATTGGTTACCTACCTTGAAAGAGATTCGAGTGTTTTATTTTATTAGATGAGTAATAACGGCTTAGGATCGGCTTTTAATTAAACGTGTTTAAGCTGAACTACCTTGCTGATCTGTCTACTAACCAACTAATAAAATAAATAAACCGTATACGTCGTCATTTTCAGCCTGTGAAGCCCTAGTAACCGCTACAATAAGTGCTACGCGGGGAAATATGCTGCTGCAAATCATCGGCATTTCGTCCGACTAACCTTTTGTCCAAACTAATATGGGGCGTCCTAGACCGAACACCGGCCATAACAGGGGGCCGACAGAAAAGTTGCCTTTCGTAAATTTTATTTTTCAAGTTTTTTTAAATTATTTATTAAACAATTATGACACGAAAATATACATTAAATATTGAATTGATAAGACTTAAGTAGGTATAAAATAAAAATAATATGATTAAAAACTTTTTGTGGAACAAAAAAATAGTAGCTCGACCGAAAATCATGCTGAAACCTCTTATTCAAGCATTTTCGATTTGTATATAAAGTGCTAATGACTAATAGGATATTTTTTTTAAGGTTAAGTATTTGTATTCATACAAAGTTAGTTTCAGCTGGCGGGAAGGGATTGTCGTTTATTTCGTCGTGTTTGATGAGAGTGCGTGCGGGAGTTTTTTTTTTTCTTTCTGGGTTGTTATACGCACCCTTAACATAAGGTGACTGCCATCTGACCATTAAAACCTGGGCAATACAGCTGTCTCTTCTGGTCAAGTTTTTACGGCATCCTAGGAAAGGATGGTAGTTGATCTATAGCTATACATTTCAACTCTTTGTTACTGGCTTTTGTGGGCATGATAATTATTCAATTTGTTACAGTCGTTATTTTAAAAAGACTAACCGTGAAGTTTCTTGCATAAGGCTCTTCTCCATAAGAAACGACCAATTGGAACCGTGCACCTAGCTTCTGACGTTTCATAAGTTCCCATGCAGGTTTATGTGAAATAAAATATTTTGATTTAAGTATAGCCATTTATTCAGGATAACGGCTATGCAGTCTCTAAGGCTAGAGCATACCGAGACCCCTCCTTGCCTCGATAAGCACGTTATGCAGTTGGTTTTGGCTGTAATTCGTAGATCTTTGACAGTCGTTACAGATAGTCAGAAGCCCGAAACTCTGACAACCAGTCTTACCAAGGGGTATCGTATTACCCAGTTTCTGGGTTGTGGACGTCAGACAGGCAGTTGCTCCATGTAAAATACTGGTATCCAGCTGCATCCAGTTAGACAGGAAGCCGACTCCAACATAGTTGGCAAAGGCTAGGCAGATTCATTCACTAAGGATATAAGTAACCAGACAATCACACTTATTTACATAATACAAACAAGATATAATGGATATGGAGGCATGTTTAGAGGAAAATATCCATCCGCCATCATGACTGACCTATTTATAGGTTGAAAATGTTGAAATAGAATCAGCGTTGGCTTCGTTGACAAAATAACTCCATTACAATTTTAATGAGATATTTTTAATGCCAATGTGTCTAAAATAACATGACACCAACATAAAAGGGTTGTTGCGCAATTGTACAGCTGAATATAAACATATTAGGGTCATTGGATTCGTGTCATCGGCGGGAAGGCTAGCGGCCATTTTAAAACGATAACCAACTATTGATTAATGAAGTTTCAGCCTCGTAATAATTTTTCAACAGGAAATATTATGGAGACCACGCATGAACCACGAAAAAAAATCAGCTGTTCCCTACATTTTCACGAGTTAGAGCCTTTACATACTGGCGCGCATATAATTTTAACAAAACAATTTCTGAGAAAACTACACGGAGAACAATGCGGCGGCGTCGCGTCGCGCGACAAATCGCTCCAGTAAGTAAGAGCCCTTAGGCGATCATAAATGTAGGGGAACAGCAGATTTTTTTTCGCGATTTCAGGTTTGGTGCCATAGTGAAAGTTGTTCATAATGATAAGTACAATGACCCCTTAAGAGAATGCCCATGAATTAAATTAAATTATCCTGTACATTTCAAGTGGGTGTAGCGTGTATTAAAGATTTAAGGAGCTCCAGTAAAAATAAAGATTTGAATACGTTGAGGCTCAATTCGTTCACCGTACCTAACTGAAATCTCAGGTTTTCATGTTTTTAACGTTCCAGGCGCTCCCAGTGGTGGATTAAATGTCGAGAGCGCCATAGGCAAGCAACTCATCGACGCCCTCTAGAGACCATAAAATATTTTTTTTTTTTTAATGTTCCCTGTCTCTCTACCTACATACCAAGTTTCATCACAATCATAATCTTTTACATTGTATAAGTAGGTGCATACTTACATAAATAATTAATTTTCATTTTTGTTTCTTAAAAATCTGCCTCGCGTGCCCCTTTAATCCTGGCGCCCCTAGACACGTGCCTAGTTTGCCTTAGGGTTAATACGTCACTGGGCGCTCCACTATCTGCTAGGGCTGCGGGAAAGTCCGAAAGGGATACCGGGACCCTTGGCAACAGGCAACTGAAGGAACACGGGTGGGTTTTAGTCAGTAAAAGTGTCCGAAAGGGATACCGGGACCCTTGGCAACAGGCAACTGAAGGAACACGGGTGGGTTTTAGTCAGTAAAAGTCTGGCCCTCCGCCCAGAGCGGGAGAAGTCATTTGAAGACTCCACAAGCTCAAAAAAAAAAAAGACTCTCCACTATAAGTAAATGCTAACCACATACCTACATCAAAAAGGACCATTTCATTATAATTATGAATAACCTTTTAACAATACAACGGGACGTTACATAACCTTCAGCGGCACATGACGTCAATCAACACAGTCTGCACACTTAACGCCCACGTAAACCGTGTCCTTAGGCAAGTTCAGAATACTAAACAGTGAAACTTCAACCAACTCAAAGTCTATAATTCTTTTGCATGGTCGTTTTCCATGATCAGTAAAATAAGTGACATATAAATCATCTGCCTAGCCTTTTCCAAACGAGGGTTCGACAATATTCAGCTACCAGCGAAAAAATTCAGCTGCATCCGGTTAGACTTTCCAGTCTAATCAGATGCAACTGAATATTTTAAATGGTTCAATAATGGTACAGACGAACGGCACGTAACTTGGCAAGGTTTTAGCGTAGTGAGACTGTGGGAATAAGGTAGTTTTATTGCTTGTCATTATTCTATGGTTCATTTTAAAATAAGTTTAGAAAATAAAAACGAAAACGCTTTCTACGCCTCTACGACTCTTAACAAGTTACGTGCAGTTCGTCTGTACCATTATTGAACTAAGTATAGTTACTAATATAATAATAATAATAGTCCTCCAGACCGTATTTTCGGCCACGGCGGCCAATCTCAACGGAGACTAGCCTTCGGCGCGGGAGATATTATAGTGCACAAGTGTTTGCGCAGACACAAGTGCACTCTCTCTTCCCTCACTCTCATAGTCCGATGGGACGGTAATCCGACACGACCGGAGAGAGATCAGGCGCAGGACCAACGGCTTAACGTGCTTACCGAGGCACGGGGGTATCACACCGCCAACTTCCAAACTCCGGGCTGTTACTACGAAATTCCTAATGGAAAAATCCAATAACACACTAGTTACTAGGTAGCATCGGTAAAGCTTATAAATATGTTAAAATTATTTACTAGACAAATAGTTAATGACTCTGTATCCGTTTCCTCACGATGTGTTTCAGTAAACTTGACAAACGTATTACCTACTGTATGGGGATGGGTGAAACGGTTTGGTTTGTATTTTCCGCCAAATCAGAGAGTTTCTTGCGTGGCATCCCTTATAATTGAGTGCAACTTCTATTGCGGTCCCTAGACTATCATGTGACATGACATGCAATTGTTATGTGAATTATCATGCTGTATGAAGGACCCTGTTTGACAGTCCATCATGCAGCATGATAATTCACTCAATTCTATCGAATTGTGTCCTGGGTATGGCTCCACGGATTTATAATAAAATTCCAGACGCCATGAAAGAATTAAACTTTACACAATTTAAGAAAAAAATTAAAATGTTCCTAATTGATAAATTTTATTATACTATTGACGAATACTTAAATGACGAATTAATTTAGAATTACAATTAATAAGAAGTATTGACAGTATTTGACATTTTAATTATTTTGACATAGATTTTTTGACATTTAATAATTCCTCATTTAGGTCTGACATAGTTGAAGTTTTAATAGTATGTAATCGTTGAATTTATTTTCTTATCTAATATCATAATTATGCATGATTTTTAAAAATATTTCAGTAAATTTTAATTTGTATTACCTACTCAGCTAGATTTACACACCATATTTGTACGCCTCCTGGCATAACATAGCGCTCTGTATATCAAACATAAGATCTGTTTATCTTTACCTATGTTAACAAATAAATAAATACAATACAATACAATACAATTGTCAATCAACTGCCAGCACTAACGCATGACATGCAAACTACTTGCTGTCATTCGCCTCAATCAATACAACTAAACGGTCATGCATGCCTGACAGCACGTAGGTAACGCATGTCATGCCGTATGATCGTCTACACTCGCGACAATCTAAGAAGTCCGTTTTGACGTTTCGCTCTCGTACTTGTAATAAAACGATATGCCTTGAGAATCAGTTTTAAACAATGTAGATAAGTTGTCGATTACCAACTCTCTAAGTAGGTATGTTTAATCGATATGTCTCGAGAATCAGTGTATAAGAAACTAATATTTTAATTTCATCGTTACACAAAGGATTTTTGTAGCTGTCAAAACGGACTTCTTAGATTGTCGCGAGTCTAGGGCCGCTTATTGTTGCTTTAACTTATGGTATGTAAGCCACAGGCAAAAAATTGGACCGTGAAAACCCAGCTCCATAAAAAAAAATCTTTTCTAGCTTCACAAAATTAGGCAAGAGTCAGTTTTTGTTACAATCCTTTCATAATCGAACTTTTTAGTCATTTCACAGAATACAACAGGAAAATGACATGCAATCATACCTACATAATGACATCAGACGATTCAATCCGCCTAATAGTTAAATGTAACGCTAACTGGGAAAACCAAGTGGTCCTAGGTAGTAAATTGTATGGTGGTCCTGCTCCACAGACACTTGGGCTCACTAGTTAAAATTTTATTTTTGGAAGAGGTGCTTTCATTTTTATTTTTTCTAACATTACTTATTTACTTGATTGAAAGGTACACCAACGACGTGTTCACTGGAAATAGTAACAAAACAAATAACATATGTATTGAGTTATGGTGAACTAGTACTAACATAAAGACAGCTTCATAAATATCCGTTTTAACAAAATTTTAAAATTTTATACTCGTAGTGGGGATAGAAAACTTACAAACTGTTTATTTTTTATTTATTTAACTAAGTGTTAATTGTTGAATACTTCATAATGATTTTTTTTCTTTTTGGTGGTAAATTATATTATATTAATCTCTCAAGTACATTGCAAACTATAGTTTTGTATAATTTAGAAGCATTTTTAATTTTTTTGTAAATATGAGTACCATGGAGCCGTATATCATGATGTTTCTTGACTTGAAAGAGCATGGCAGATGAGAGTATGTCATGCTCACTTAAATGTCACTAAGGTATTATATGTAGACTTTATTTCGCTTTCAAATATTATCTTGCGCGACTAACAGTCCGAAGCACAGGTAAGTAGGTTATACGTACCTACCTTTTTTTGGGACAGTCCAAATGACCAGCGCTCCTACCACCAACTTTTACAGCAGTATTATTTTAATATTACTTTAGTGAGGAACGAGATGAAGCTCTACAGGACGTATAGCTCCATCTCTTTCCCCCACTGAGTAAGATTAAAACAATACTGCTGTAAGTAAGGGGTGGTGGTAGGCCCCAGGACTTTTAGTTTAAAATACACGATCAATTACAATCTGAATCGGTTTGAAACAAATTTCTAATCCATAGCTTCATAAGTTCGTAAAAAAATCTGCTCAACAACGTACACACGGCTACACATCAAGCTATACATTTCCAGTTTATGCTGATCTCGCATTGTATAGGATTTTCGTACAATGCGAGGTCAGTTTATACTGGAAATGTATAGCTTGATGTGTAGCCGTGCGTACATAACGCAATGAATGTGGTTGAACTGTCAAAATGAAACAAATTAATCAATTAGGTAGATAGCTGGCCGGAAATTCTGTACACCTTCGAACTTAGAAAAAGTTGCAAATCCATGGAAAGCTTGGATGAGATCCCATTTAGGGTGATATCCCTTATTATAGCTATAATGTCGGACAAAAACTCTACAGAAGCTACAAAAGTGGAATGAGTATCACACAATACAGGGCATCACAACAGGACGGTGGCATTTAATTTCATATGACGTAATAGCAATTTATATAAGGCCATTAAACGGCTCTCCGGGAAAACCTAGCGTCCTTTAATTTAATTTAAGGCTTCCGCAGACAGGCGCGACGTAACGGCGCAACGCGAAACAACAATTTCCGTGCAAAGTTTTTATAGTAATTGTTCCACCAGGGTCGCGTCGTCGCGCCGCGCCGTCGCGTTGCGTCTGTCTGCAGAAGCGTTTAAGGTAAGATGACCTACAATCGACAAGTCGGAAACTAGGTGGTCACATGACTATCCAATTTAAAACTATGCTAATTTAATTATGTTGCTATGTAATAAAAAGTGATGTATATGTTTTTGATCCTAGAAAACGTGATTAATAGAATCTTCTAAAAACTATCCAATTGGAAAAACCGTAATGATAAGTACCTACACCTATGGAGGCTCTCGTTGATTCAGAAAGCGGTACTCCTGGACACGGCTCGCATTGTTAGGAGGTACCTCTCTCTGGAGCCCTGACCGCCATAGCTTCCTAGCTATGGCAGTCAGGGCTCCAGAGAGAGAACAGGGTCCTCCCTGTTCTTGATATCGGTGGGCTACTATTTTTATATTTTAAATGTTGTTATATATTTTTTTATTCTTATATTTAAAAATATAATTTATATGTATCGAAAATGAAATAATAAAAAAGTACCTACCTAAGATAAGTAGGTAAAAGTATATTTGTGTACATTTTATTTGTTTGCATAGATATCCGTTTGTTTCTTTATTTTATTTTGTTATCTGCTGTATATTGTGTGCCTTTTAGTCTGTGCTAAATAAATGTATTTTCTTTCTTTCTTTGTAATCCTAATCCTAACTATAATATTATGAATACAAAAGTGTTTGTTTGTTTGTTATATTTCCACGCTAAAACCGCTAGACTTGGATGAAATTTTGCACATCGGTAGACCATGACCTGGATTTGGGACGTAAGATACTTTTTATCTCGATATTCCTATAGGATCGAGACTTATGCGGGTAAAACCGCCGGACACAGCGAGTAAATAAATAAAAATAAAATCAAAAAAGAGGAAGTGGTTTCGGCCGGATGTGAGGATGATTGACCATTTTTTTTCATAAAAAACGAAACTACTTATGATGGGGATCATAAAAACTTACGCCTTGGTTACCTACGATAGCGGTGGCCGCTACATAACAGCCACTGTGACGAGTGTGACGACTGTCATGAAAATTATGGCAGCGGGGATTGACTTTACGGTCTCAAAAAACCTCTCTAGGAAAACACGTCAACTTACTTCCATAATTAATGTATCAGTGACGTCATTCGACGGTAAATTGCGGACAATGTGGCGCACACCACAGTCTTACGAAACCCTAGGTTTTGGAGCACTTTGGACTAACTATTTAGAGAGGCAAACTGCACCCTAATTGCACTGCACCGTAACACACGATCAATCACAATCGGTTTCATTTTGACAGTTCAACAACATTCAATTCGATACTATGTTGTTATGTAGACTTTTTCGAACATATGAAGTAATAGATTTGCAATATCCTTCAAAATGATGTAATTGAATTGTGTGTGATACGTTGTGTTCATCCCGTAATTAATTTCGTTCCTTTAGTTAATTTGTGTTCAGTTGTATTTTATTTGCCGAAAACTAGTTAAAAAAAAAATACTGCTTTTGTCCAATGTTTCCATTCCCTAAATGTTATGTACAGCTATAAGTCATTTGAGTTTACATTAGCAGTACCTAAGCTTCACGATTTTTTTTATTTAGCCGATTTTGAATTTATATGCTGTTGCTATTCTGTAGTAAATAAGTAATGATGAAAGATTATGATTAAGAAAAAAAGATATTTTTTTTATTTGGGACACGCACAGGAAATAAAAAAAATAAAAACGAACATTAAAACTAACAAAATCAATAAAACAAGTTATAAAAATTGCAATTATTGTTATTGATTGCAATTAGGGTGATGATCCTCCACCTGGGACAAAGGTACTAAAAAATACAAAATACAAGGAAAAAATAATTTGCCGACCTTTCCAAAGAATACAGGAAGTATGGAGGAAACACACCATATCAAACAATAAATTATAAGCTACAAAGGCGCTCACAATACAGCTACACGTGGCCTTCACGAGATGACGTCACCAAACAATCCGCCCACTCGATGCGCACGCGCTGATTAACGTAGCACTCGGCTTTGTAGCGCTACATCGTGGAGTTATTTTTGTTATGTTGGTAGCCAGGCTTTCAGTCTGCTGATGCATTTATACAGGGTGATTAAATCACCTGCACCCGTCATACTACACAACTTTCGTTATGAAACCAACCCTATAGGTATATGCGATTCGTGAAAAAAAAAATCAAATTAATAGCAACAGTAGACAGACTATTTCGATGCATATATAGTATAGCAACATACACAGCTTCGGGCCGACATAGCCCGAAGTATTGCCAAACTTAAGTGGCAGTGGGCAGGGCACATTGCTCGCAGAACAGGGGGCCTACCACCAGCTCTTACAGCAGTATTATTTTAATCCTACTCAGTGGGGGAAAGAGATGGAGCTATACGTCCTATAAAGCTTCATCTCTTTCCTACACTGAAGTAATATTATAATAATACTGCTGTAAGAGCTGGTGGTAGGGGCCCTGACGGCCGATGAGGCCAAATGGTTCTGGAGTGGCGACCGCGTACCGGAAGACGTAGCGTGGAAAGGCCCCCCAAAAGGTGGACCGATGACCTGGTGAAGGCCGCAGGAATCCGCTGGATGTGAAAGCACAGAACCGGTCAAAGTGGCGGTGCTTGGGGGAGGCCTATGTCCAGCAGTGGACGTGTTTCGGCTGAAATGATATTGATGATGATGGTTTAGCCTCTCCCAGTGGCAATAGGTAAAAATATAAAAAAGAAAGAAAAATTGTTTATTCTGCACAAACTAAACGCACATTAAATAAACAACACACAAAACACACACACAGGGACACAAAAAAGGTAGGGGGGGGGGGGGTTAGGTACATAAAAAATAGGTACACGTTCAGTACTCTGAGCAATCAGTGCTACACCACCTGGCAGACTGGCTAATATTTTTAGTAAGGCATGAACAGAAAAATAGTTCGTGCTACGAGAGAAGATTTGCCACTTTCCATCTTATGGTCGTAAGTTGATGCCTATAGGTATCGTTCCACAAGAGCCGCGTCGTCGCGTTGCGACTGTCGGCGGAAGCCTTTAAAGTCAGATGACCTGCAACCCCGTAATTCCTAAGGGTTGGTTGTATTGGTTGTAAGGGATATACATACCGTAATTCCCGAAGGGTAGGTAAGGCAGAGGTGTTTCTGAGTACACCCGCAAGGGATAAAGTTGAATAGAACGGCTCCGGACCACCGCGTAGCAACGTTTTCACACATTCGATGTTTATGGGATGCGCTAGGGTAGCCCGCGAAATTCAAATTTTCTTACGTTTTTTGGAATTTGCAGGTCAGTATCAGGATGTATGTTGATCTAAATATTCTTAGCGCTCGTAACAAATATGAATTTACAGAATTATAAACATTAGAATCAGCAATACAACTCTCTAAGTTCATGAAAGTGCCAAATGTCATGATTTCATGAAATAGTCATTCAATACACTTTCATGAGCTTAGAGAGTTGTATTGCTGATTTTAATGTTTATAATTCTATAAATCCATATTTGTTACGAGCGCTAATAATATTTAGATCAACATACAACCTGATACTGACCTGCAAATTGCAAAAAACGTAAGAAAATTTGAATTTCGCGGGCAACCCTAGCGCATCCCCCTTATGTTATTATTTTCAAACTTGCAGGTTGTAGGTTGATTAAAATATGATTAGCTATTAACAAATTATTTAAAAAAAAACAAATAAAAAAGAAAAAATCAGTCTGCCTAGCCTTTTCCCAACTAATATAGTTGGGGTCGGCCTCCAGTCTAACCTGATACAGCTGAATACCAGTATTTTACATGGAGCGACTGTCTATCTGACTTCCACAACCCCTAACTGGGTAATACGATACCCCTTGGTAAGACTGACTTCTGACGACCCGTAACGACTGTCAAAGATCCTCGAATGACAGCCGGTACCGACGGCTTAACGTGCTTTCCGAGACACGGAGGAGTCTCGATATGTAAAGATGGTCACCCATCTACGGACCAACCCCGGCAAGCGTAGCTTAACCTGATGGATCGACCCGTGCGTATTTTATTATTTAGCCACGAGCTCCTCAACAAACACTAAACAAATACCATCAATTTTTATTAATTAATCATGAAGTTGGGGCCGTAACCGTCTTCAATTTCGTCCGTATGGCGATAAGTAATTTAAAATAAAAATGTTGAAATGGACCCTAATTGATAGCATCATTGACCAAATTGTAGGTCCCAATTTGTGCACCTTCTGTCTTACCTATTATAATAACCTAATTTCGTAGGTTTACACTTTCAATCACAATCAGAATGATTTTGAAGGATATCCCAGTCTAGACCATTGCTTCATATTTTCGAAAAACGTGTCTGCTCAACAACGTAAATAACTCAATGAATGTACTGTCACAATTAAAGCATTATTGCTTGTGATAATGTGTTACGGAATTACCCCGCAGTTTTCGTAAAACAAAACTATAGATTATCAGCGGTTTTCCCGAACAGATAAGGAAAATAGATCGGGCAAAGGTATTTTGGGTTTTTACATTAGGAAACTCTAAGTGGCAGCTGAGTCTGCATTTTTACCGACCCGATTATTGGCTGCCCCTTTTTACGAGAACCGTACGTATAACGTTGGTAACCATAACCAATTCCTAATTCTGTAAAAGAGGAACCAGTAACAACTTTCAAGAAGAAGGTAACTTTATTGTTATTAAATAAATGTTATTATTCCGTATCGGATTTTCTAGCTGATAAATTTTAGTTGTGTATCAATGTTTGTACGTTCGATGATGAACTGCACCAATGTTTGCATGCCAAAATGGTAGAATGTACAAGGATCCTTAAATACCTATATTGTAACCGACTTATTGTAAATACCTACATTCTGAGCAAATAAATATTCTATTCTATTCTAGGTGGTTGGTGCTGTTGATGCTGTACCTATAAAGAAATTCCTATATGTTGTATTTAAGCATTGTGTAATATGTAACGTGTATTTGCAAGTAATTTTATTTTCTTTTATAATCCATGTAATTTCAGATACAATTTATTGTTAACTAGCTGCCGCCAGCGGCTTCGCCCGCGTGTAATCTTTATAAATTATAGCCTACGTTACTCAGGGTGAATGTAGCTTTCTAATTGTGAAAGAATTTTTGAAATCGGCGCAGTAGTTTTTGAGTTTATTCATTACAAACATACACACAATAATACAAATCTTTCCTCTTTATAATATTAGTGTAGATGAATAAATGCCTTAATGACTTAATAGTCGTAACTGTTGAAGTGTGGGTGGTATAACCAACCTACGTCTCTGCCTACCCCCTTCGTAGAAAACAAGCGGAATGTGGGTGTTAAGCAAAGATTGCAGAATTACCTATATCAAATTACCTATTAGTCAGTAGGTGATTATAGATTACTAGCTTCCGCCCGCGGCTTCGCTCGCGTGGTATGTCGATAAAAAGTAGCCTATGTCCTTTCTCAGGCTGTAGACTATCTGTGTACCAAATTTCATTTAAATCGGTTCAGTAGTTTTGGCGTGAAAGCGCGACAGACAGACAGAGTTACTTTCGCATTTATTATATTAGTAAGGATTATTTTAACAATTGTAGGTAGTTTTAGTACAATCAATCTGCCTGCCTTTTCCCAACTATGTTGGGGTTAGCTTCCCAGTGTACCTGAATGCAGTTGAATACCAGTATTTTATATGGAGCGACTGCCTGTCTGACCTCCACAACCCTTACTGGGTAACACGATACCCAATGGTAAGACGAGTTGTCAGAATTTTGGGGTTCTGACGACCCGTAAAGACTGTCAAAGATCTACGTTCTTAGTTCTAATTTAATACCTAACCAAAAATAGAACCGGAAGTTTCTCCCTTAACGGAAGTTCCTCTCCTACGTTCGACAAGCGCTGGTTCTCAGCCTAGTTTGAATAAATGACTTTTGATTTTGAAGAGAGACTGCAAGCTAGGGCGAGTGATTCGTCAACTCATCCTACATGCCTACGGCCCATTTAGGACGACTTGACGAAAATCAAAAAGAATAATATTTTCATTCTGCAAGTCGTCTAACGTTTCTTTTTGTGTAGAACTTTAAACTTTATCAACGTTTGGTACAGTCAGTAATAGCAATCACATCAATTGGTTTAAATAGGTTTTTATTTTTATTTGAATTCTAATTTTATTATCATTAGTCTTTTAGATAGATTATTTTCTATTTTGTGAATGTGAGAACGTTGTAGGCTTATTGGACTGTAGATTTATTGAACATCTTCTATTTTTGTTAAGTACCTGGTACTTACTTGTTGAAAGGCCTACATTGTCCCCCCATGCCTACCAACACAGTAATTTGAAAGTATTGTAAAAGCCAATTATTTTTAAAAGAGTAACCATGGAGTTTCTTGCCGGCTCTTCTCCATAGGAAACGACCAATTGGAACCGTGCACCTAGCTTCTGACGTTTCATAAGTGCCCATGTAGGTTTATGTGAAATAAAATATTTTGATTTTGAGTCAGTAAGAGGCAATAGTTTGGTAGGGATTTATTTATAAAATACATAATTAACTCATTTAGATAACACATTACATATCTACAGTGACATCGAAAGTTTGAAAGGCGATTGGTTTTTCTATATTAATAATTTACAGACGTAAACTCAATGATATTATATTAAAATATCATTGCGTAACTCAATAAATAAATATTTTAAATAAATAAATAAGGTTCACCTACACAAAATTATATACTTTTATAGAAAGGACATACGGACCTCATAATTCTCGGAAAAAATTGTTCATCAAACTCAAACTCGAAGCATTTATACATATTTATAATTTACCAATTAAAGGCACTTATGAATTTTCAAGGAGTCGGTCGAGTTCTAGTTACCCACCCCGAAGCGTAGTCGGTTCCTATGGAGGAGAACGGCACCGAAATTGCATAATTACACTATACTATACTATCGCAGGTGTGCTGGAAGAGATTTCTTTAGAAATAAGCATCACCTTTGTATGTTTTTTCTGTTATTTTCTTCTTTTCTGTTTATTATGTGTGTACATAAATAGTTAAATAAATAAATTACACAATTAATTAAAAAAATTAAAAATAATTTGTATTTTTCCTTTGATTTTACGTTCTATAAATGAAACCTAACCACTGGTTGCAAGGATAACGGTGTTTACCCTAACACCCTGTATGTGTAGGTATATTTGTTATTTTTAGTTAAGACTTCGCATATTCATGTTTTTTCTCTTCTTGTTCTCACACACTATTGCCTACATTTCTTTTTCGTTTCTCCTTTCGCAGGTCTGCTGGAAGAAATTTCTTAAGAAATAAGCAGTACCTTTGTACTCATATTTTAATTATGTCGTATCTTTTGTATTTTACTGTGTGTACATAAATAATAAAATAAATAAATAAAATAAATACACGATCAATCGTTTCGTTTCTGAATCGTTTTGAAACAGATTGCTAATCCATTGCCTCGTAAGTTCGAAAAAAAAATCTGCTCAACAACATAGATAACGCAATGAATGTTGTGGAACTGCCAAAATGAAACAGATTTGTCTTAGCGCCGATTTAACCAAATACAGTTAGTTAACTTTTAAGCGGGGAATAAAATTGACGTCTGACAGTTTTTGTATAGAAAATCAATATTTATTCGCTGAATATTAGACTTATACTGGGCATAAAAATTTGGTCAAATTCGCCCTTAATCGAAAATGTTTTACATACGCAAATAGATAGCAGATAAAAAACTGCACTTATTATTCCGTAGGTATCATTAAAGGCGATTAACGTTTAACACTAAAGGTGGGCAGGGTCCTCCTCTCTGCTAACAATAACCAACTCCAATCACCAATCCATCAGCCAGGTATGATAAGGACAATATTACATTTCACTATTTTTCTAACAGTCTTCTACGACGTATTATTGCCACCATTTTTCCAGTGTTAGTGAGAGACGGAGCTATACAAGGCCGCTAGCACCATCCCTTTTTCGCAGTGGAATAATGATGGCATTAATACTTCATAGTCAGCCCCCTGGATGTTCCAGATAAGCAGTGGATGTTTACGGGCTTAGTGGACAAATAAAGTAAGTAATACCTTCTTAGAAAGCTGGAACAGTTAAACATGGCGGGTGGGTACTATCCACCCTTGTCTTTATTATAGATTGGTACAGTCAACCGCACATCAGAAAATTACCTTTACTTCTACGACATGAAGGTATAAAAACCATGTCAATTTGTTACCACTGATGTGTGCGGTTGTCTGTACCAATGACAAAATAATGTAAATCCGCACCCTAAATGCGTAAAGGCTCCCTTAAACAGGCGCGATATCGTGGGCGCTACAAGCGTTGCACTGCCTGTCGCGCCCGCGATATCGCGCCAGTCAGAATTGGAATCGGTTTGAAACAAATGTCTAATGATCTAATCCATTGCCTCATAAGTTCGAAAAAACATTCTGCTCAACAACTTAAATAACGCAATGAATGTTGTTGAACTGTCAAAATGAAACAAATAAGTCATAATCGGTTACGAAAATAAGTTACGCGATTAGATAACTGATTAAAGACGTGAATAAAAGTGAAGAGATGTCCTCCTTCAGAATAAGACGGAAATAATCATCTCCATCATCTGGCTAGCCTATTCTCAGCTAAATTAAATTGGGGTTGCTTCCAGTCTAACTGGATGCAGAGATGGAGAAACTCTCTTTGACCACCACAACCCAGTAACTGGGTAACACAGTACCTATACCCAGAAATATAAAAAATCCTATCCTACTAATATTATAAATGTGAAAGTTTGTGTGTTTGGATGTTTGTTACTCAATCAGGCAAAAACGGCTGAATGGATTTGGATGAAATTTGGCAAACAGATGGCTTATAACCTGGATTAACACATAGGATACTTTTTATCCCGATATTCCCACGGGATCGAGAATACGCGGGTGAAACCGCGGGGCGCAGCTAGTATTCAATAAAAAACATTAAAAAATCATAAAAATTATTTCTTACTGCGCCCTGCGGTTGCACCCGCATAAGTCTCGATCCCGTGAGAATACCGGGATAAAAAGTATCCTATGTGTTATCCAGGATGTAAACTATCTGTTTGCCAAATTTCATCCAAATCCATTCAGCCGTTTTTGTGTGAAAGAGTAACATCCATCCATCCATCCATCCATACTTACAAACTTTCGCGTTTATAATATTAGTTAGGATATCTTGTTACCTACCTTAGTAAAGGAAGGACTCATACCACTTGGCGTAAACTAAATGGCTATAAGTTATTGAATTAAGACAAGTTTAATTGCACTCATCAAGTAGTTCTTCTAATTGAAGGTCGAAGAAAATATGTATCATACTGTAATGAATCTGCAGACGGATTCAGTAGGCAACGGGTCTGTATCAATGCAGCTTTCGCAATATCTATCTTGATAAAAAGACGGCTGAATTCTGAGTTGAGAGTTCCATATAGACTGAAATATCATCAGTGTCATTACAAAAGTCTCTGTCGTACTTGAATCTGCAGATGGATTCAGTAAGCAGCGTAGGTATCAATGCAGCTTTCCAAATATTTAACCTGATAAAATGAAGACTGAATTCAGACGTCTGAACTCAGCCAAGTGGCAAGTTCCCTAAAGACTGACATCACCAAGTACAAAACACATTTAAAAATTTGACATTTGTCTCATCCTGTAGACTAAATGATGTAATGCACTGAATCGAATAAATCATTAATCACCACTTTTGACGAAATAGTTGGTGATTGCGGTTTTCGTTAACCTCCTTTCATATAGGTAACTTGGCAGGTCTGAACATAGGCACTACCTACGAACTTTCGCGCATGTTATCTCACTCACTGCTCATGTCACCATTTGGTGCCTAGCAGCCCTCTGCGCGAAGTTCGAATCTGCCAAGTTATATCGGCCGTATTGTAATTACAATCTGCCGAAGTACCAAGTCAATCTGCCTAGCCTTTTCCCAACTATGTTGGGGTCGGCTTCCAGTCTAACCGGATACAGCTGAATACCATTATTTTACATGGAACGACTGCGTATCTGACCTCCACAACCCAGTAACTGGGTAACACGATACCCTTTTGGTAAGACGACTGGTTGTCAGACTTTTAGGCTTCTGATTACCCGTAAAGACGGTCAAAGATCTACGAATCTGCCTACCAAATCTGGTTAATATTCTCATAACTTTATTTGTTCAGACAAGGAGGTCTAACCTATTGCAACGAATCCTTGGAAAAGAAACTGAAAGAATCCTTGGTAGACGCCTCCTGCTTCTAAGTAATGTAATAGGTAGGAAGGTACCTACATCCAGTGTCCGATTAAACTATTTTGATTATTGTTACACGTGCTCCTTTACGTGGCTAATCCGACCTTCGGTAAATACCTACGTCGTCTAGGTAGGTACCTACGTACTTGAGTTTCCCTTGACCACCCACGGAAAAATTGGGTGTAGCTAATTTTCCCAGCTTTATTTATTTGTTTTTTTATTTTTTTATTTAAGTTCTTAACCATATATGCACAAACAAATACAGACAAGAAGAAAGGAACAGAAAAATACGTACAAATAAGTACCTACGTACTTTACAATGACTTTTAATTCTCTTTGGTACCTACTTTAGGAACAAAACAAAATACCTACCCAATCATTCTCTATTCCAATTTTTTTTTCTATGACTGAAATGTTCATAAATTATCTACCAGCCTATTTATTACTTTATAAGGCAAAGGCTGCTTTTCATACAGGATTTCTATTTTTATCAAAATACATAAGCAGTACCTACCTATTTACCGACCTATTTTGATAAAAAATATAAATTAAATAAAAACTACTAAAATACTACTTACCTACCATCCTACTCGATAGTAGGATACTTAGTAGGTTAGATAGTCGAGGATTCGATAAGTAGGTAGGTACGGGACCTACGATACGAAATCAGACATAGGTCCTATTGTCCTGGTACTCCTGGTAAGAATATTTTAGAACGCAATGGAACTTCGTGCTATGTAGGTGCTTTGAAGCCCTCTAAAACATATAAAAAGTTTTAAAATACTCAATAATCGCATTTATAACTATAAATAAAGAAAGAACAAAGCAGTTTTCGTTACGAAACTTGCAAATAACATTTATTTGAATTCAACATTGTTAAAATAATGCAAATTATTAATGAAATGCAACTTTAGCGCAGTCGATGGTCAGTAAATACCACCCCCCGACCACATTTATCATAATTTGTTGTGCAATCATAATGCCTAGACTGTACACGTGTCATTCTGAAAGCGCTTGGCCTTGAAAATCATTTTAACTATGTAACATACTTTGTACCTATCATCTTACGTAATAAAAACCGTAAATGTTCAATATCGATCCCCGATCAGCTCGTATGTTTTGAAATGCTGACTTAAATAAAGTTTCTAATGATAACAGACCCAATTACGTGAATTTAGAGACGAATTAACGTCCAACAACAAAGTTAATTGCAATAAAAGTAACCTAAAAGTTATAAAGTGTTTTGTAGCGTAGTTGACTCGCGAAAAGCGAACTGTAGCGTTTATAAACGCATATAATGTACAGAAAAGTTGTTTTTAACAAAGAAGAGTGGGTTCGTATCGAAAATATGTATCGTGGAGAGGCCCATCGGTGTCGGGCGGATGTTATATAGCTACGTAGATAAAACCTTCCGCCGTGCGCAGCGCCCCTAGCGGCGGCGAACATCATCAAACTTCATGCCGTGGTACAACCCTCCCAACAAGTTTTGACGAGGTTTCGCCGGATTATTTATTTTTATATTATTTATTTTGTTAGGAAATTATGGGGTAGGAAATATTAAAAAGTTTTTTTCTAGAACTGAGTGTTTTAGGTTTAGTTAAAGTAAACATTGCAAAATGTGACTTTTTAATAGTAGAATGGGGTGTAAAATCATAATAATAACATTTCAAATGTAATGTGGCAAAATGTTAAATAAAAACACCCAGAAGCTTGTTTATTTAAGTTTTCTGACAATGTTGTTTTAAAAAGGCTAATTAATGGCCTCTGTCTTATGGGGATTTCCCATCAAACCAAAAATCTTGTTCATGCTTGTATACCTACTCACTAATTACTTGCAGTAATGACTAACGACGTTAAGAACTACTTACTAATATTATCAATATTAAAACTTATTAGTATACATTCGAATACTTACTAATATTATCAATATTAAAACTTATTAGTAACAAGTTTTAATATTGATAAAAATAAATGTAGGTTATGTGTGTGAGATGTCATGCAAGTATATGGTGTTTACTTTATTCGTATCTGTGTTTTGTTTTTGTATGACTACGGTCATCGTAAATTATAATAGGGTAAATAAAACAATTATTATTTACTAAATCAATTTATTTCATCTATTTCAGTGTTTATATTTATTTAAAAGCCTTTGGAATGAGCCCATTCTAATAGTTGATTAACATAATCACCCTTTACTTCTATAAATCTACCAACTTCTTGAACACGAGTTTCTACATGTCTACCATTCTTTTCTTTCAAGTAACTTTTAATTTCATCGTTCATGAGCCAAATATCGCCTTCAATCCGTTTTATTTTTGTTATCTTGCGGATGCCTCTGTATGTGATATTTAAATAAATTGGCAGTTCATGATTTCTCGTTCTTAATAAGAAATACGGGAGACTTTTAGCTTCTTCTTTAGGCGGAACCCAACCAGAAGGATAGCTTTCCTTGGGAGTTACCGCAGGAATTGTGTCAAACGGTAAAAGTCTCTGCACATAGGCCCACTCCGGAGGATTCTTCACAATTTCGTAGTCATATTGTTCTTTTATTCTAGTAACGAACGGAGAATGCGAGAAGTTTGAGTATTTTCTTGATAATATCGCCTGAAACAAAAGAAAAAAAAGTTAGTACAAAAGATTTAAAAAGTCCCTTCCCTGAAATAAATTTCAAATCACACGTAAAATAATAACCTCAAATCATAAATCTTTATATAACATTCAATTGATAATAAAACTTGTAGAAAAATATTTAAACTTCCCATTACAGATCATTAATCAAAGTCATTCTGAAAATAAATTAATGTCACAAAAAATATTGAAGCCGCGAGAAACTTGTGAGGGAGGGTGTACATCCATAGTTCTGTCACATGTCGCGGTCAAAGCGACATTACGACTCGACGCGAGTGAAAAAATAATTAAATAATTACCGATTGTGATCCCGGACCAAGTTTTGTACCCAAATCAGTCGCGTTGTTCAGGATTTGTCCAGTTTTTCCAACAAAAAGTCGCGCAAACGCGGACTGTGATCGCCACACCGTCGCCATTTTGAATAGCGAATAGAGAATTGCTACAAGAGCAATAAGAACTATATTATTCGTTTCGAAGGAAACATTATGGCGGACGCCTGCAGTCATTTGGGCTTTTCAAAAATCGTTTTCTAAGTTTAATCGCGAGTTTATATTGAACTTTTTCGCATATTATGGTGCGTTGTGTATCCAATTAACTGTTTATTGTGGTTTTTGGAGGTTTCATTGGATAAATTGTGAGTATTTTGTGAGGACATTGCAGAGGTGCGCCACGGCTGGGGAAATGATTTGGTGCTTTCGTTCGCTCGACGCATACGCACTCGCTCAGCTGTAGGTGGCGTTAGGTGTCACCCGCGGCCTCGCCACCAAAACATCGGGTTTTTCATGAATTTTCCGGCGCGATTTTATATGTTTTGATAGATTTGAAAAGTTATTTTGATTCTTATTTATGTTGACTATAGTTTAATGTCCCCAAATAAATCATAAATAAGGCCGTAATAAGTGAAATAAATGTGATAATATTGCGCGAACTTGTTGATTAGCGCGCGTTGGCTTTTGTTTACCACGATCTGTAGACACGATTTATATGTGAATTGTGCCAAATTATACCACAATTGAGTACACAGTACGTTCATTTAGTGTTACAACTACTTATTTATATAAAAATTACAGTTTTAACCAACATAAGTTAGGATTTATTTCTGATGTTGTTCAACAAGTGATTTTTAATACCACGTTGCTAATTATAGGGCCGTAAGGGTAATTAACGAATGCTTATCGCTTTCCAGGTCCAGATGGCACAATATAGAGATGTATTATGGCTCAAAGTCGTCCCAACACAAAGATTAAGGAGTCACTGAAACTGAAAACTACTTGTTATTTGAACAAGGACGACAGTGGTTGTGATACTTGCCCTGAAGAGAGCTTAACTGACACCAATCTACAGGATACAGACAGTGAGAGTCAGTCTTCAGAGACCAGCAAACAAAAACAATCAGGAAAGAGTCGGGGCACCTCGTCGATCAAGCTCAGATCGACTAACAGGAGCAAAGCTGACTGCCAGCCTCTACCTGATGTCGGAAGAACGGGGACATCTCCCACCACACATTCCAACATGAAAACCAAACAAGCTAAGGAGGAACTAGACAAGAGTCTCGATGAGGACACCGTAATTGAACCTAAGACCCGTGCCCGCAAGAAGGCCTCAGACATTAATGAAGATGACAAGAAGACCACCCAAGACGAGCCTAAAACGTCCAAAGAAACTAAAAAGCCTGTAGGCAAACCTAAAGCTGTGGTCAAGAAAAGGCCTTTGGGTATCAGAAAAACTTTGAGAAGCAAAAAAGCTATTGTTGTCAAAGAAAAAGTTAAAAATGTTATAAAACAAACTGCAAAGAGAGGAAGAAAACCTGCATTGAAGGTAATAAATACTGAGGAGACCCAAGACAAAGAAACCGTCCCGTTAATACCTGCTTCCGAAATCAAGAAGGAGCCAGGTGAAGATACTACACCTAACTCAAGGTCCTCAAGTCCCAGGACTGCGGGGAGGAGGCAGAGACTCAGCTCAGACTTGGCTATGATGAAGACAATGCTTGGTGACTCTCCAGGTAACCTGGTGCTTGGCCCACGCACCAGCCCTTATTCAATGCGCTCTGAAAGAAGCAATAGTCCCTCATTGTTTGAAGGAAAAAACCTTCGCAGTGGGAAACCTAGGAAAGTCAAGAACTTACTGAGTGAGGTTGTTATCAAAGAACAGAAGAAAAGGCGTAGACTACATTCAGATTCTAAGACTTCAGACACTGCAGAGACCCCTGAAGACTGTAAGAAGTTGAAGAGGGGACGCTCATGCTCTCGTGATGGCAGTGAGATATCCAAGTGCTCAGACAACACTGAGTCTGACCTGAGCATGAGTGAGACACTCAACGACACAGACAGCAAGGAGCTCAACAAAAAACTAGATAAATCTAAGACTGACCTAGATATAGATATTGAAAATAATGTACAGATCTCGACTATTGAAAAAGTGCCTTCTCTTGTTGACTCCAAATTAGCTGAAACCAAACTGGACCCCCCGGAGCCTAGTAGTAACATACATGCAAAAGATAAGAAACTGAGCTTAAACAGAAGTACTTCATTAGACTCTGACAACAATAATAGTAATAGGATAAACTTAGATGATTTAAATTCAAATGAAATAGAAGAAAAAATGATAATGAAGACTGATAATACGCTTTTTGATGCTCGTAGTAGTATATTGACTAGTATGTCCAAGACATTCAACTCTAAGGAGATGTCGAAGAATATAAGGAAGGCGCGTCGAGGTCGCAAGGTGATGGCGGCATCGCGGCCCGTGGCCCCCTCCCCGGGCCCCGCGGCGGCCCCGGCCCCAACCCCCGCCTCCTCCGGGCCCAAGAACTGCATCACCAGCACCATCACCGCCGACGCGGCCGACGACAAGGTGGAGACCATCGACACGCTCACCAAGGAGATCAACGACCTCATCAACGACCTCGACCAGAACATTGATGGTGACCTGGAGATGGTCTCTGGGACAAACACTACAGTCACTACAGATAGCACCCCTGACCAAATGCAGACAAAGACTGCTTCTAAATTCTATGGCCTAGCCAAACCTCTCAACAATGGAGACAAGGTCCCCACTCCTGAGACGCCTGTAAAAGACAAAGATATTATATCTCCTATCAGTAATGAGAACACGCCGTCCAAGAATGACGATGGTGAGAACATACGGCTGCATTATGAGGAAGATTCGGTTGACAAACCTATAGATGGCGCCAAGCTCGAGATACCTTACAAGTGCAGCCCTGTGGCCAGTATTGACAAGCTCATGGACAGACTAAAGGAATTCGAGGAATTTGATAAGAGAAGACAAATGGAGTCCAAAGCCACTGATGGTGGCAAACCAATGATGGTGACAAATGATGTGGTGTTGATACCGAAGTCTGGCGACATAAAGCCATTAAAAGACATTCAATCTGTAAGATCACCAGAAAAAACATTTGAAAAGGAGAATGTTCTGAGTTGCTTTGAGAACAACTCAGCTATTTCAATAGTCAAGAGAGATCAAGTGAGGAAATCCACCGATATCGACATGCCTAACTCAGTCACTCTAATTAAAAGGAATAGTTTTAGTTCAAGGAAAGAGTCCACGAGTTCTAACCACTCGAAAGAATCTGATGCTATTAGTATATTCGAGAAGTCACTCGGCAAGGATGTTACTCTGACGGAAATAAGGAAGTCTGTGGACAAGTCGGCGCCTCATTCGGGTACTCAGATAGACCTGCATCAGTTCGCGACACTACATCCTAACACGCCGAGTCCGAACCTCGGCGGCGTCGTATTCGATTCAAGTCAGGTGTCGATCACGCCTCGCGTCGTCGAATCGAAGATCAACAATGACGTTCAAATCATAACCAAGAGGAAATCAAGGGAATCGATGTCGCGTAAGTCCTCGGAATCTACGATCGAGACTGAAGACAAGATGGCGATGGCGACGATCGAGAAGATCAAGTCGCCACCGCATCCGAGCGTGTCGACCGCTGTGTCGATCACGCCTGCGCCGGTCGCTATCAAGTCGCCTGAAGTGGCGCCTGTTGAGACTGAAGCACTCCCCCCGCCGATAGAAACTATAAAATCTATTGAAGATACTGCAGCTTCTGAAGTCCCTAAAGTGGCAAGCACTAAAGTTGTTGAAGCCCCTAAGGAAGAGGAACTGAAAGTTGAAACTCCTGTTGTAGAGGCTGAAACTCCGGTCCCAACGCCTCCAATTGTTCCAATTCCAGCTGAACCAGAGAAGATGGAAGTTGAAGAAACTCCTGAACAAAAGCCTGAAGAAAATAAAGATACGCCTGTAGTAGAGGAAGAAGAAAAGACTGAGACGGTTGTTGAAGTGAAGCCTGTGGAGCCTCAAGTCAAGCCAGCAAAGAGTCCGAAGCCTAAATCGGCGCGCAACTCTATAGAAAGTCAGGCAGGACCCAGCAATGCGTTGAACGAGACGCCTGAGAGTCAGAAACGCAAGGAAAATGTGCTGAGGACTCTTGGCCTACTCACTCACAAGGCTGCCAAGGAGGCGAAAATTGAGAAACTTAAAGAAAAAGAGAGGATATATGGTTCTAGTTACGGTGGTATGATGTCTAATAAGAGTAAGACGACGAAAGCTCAGGGTGACTACACGGGGACTTTGAAAACTGTGATAAAGTTGAACAGAGGTGTGGGCGACAAGAAGAAACACAGGAGTTCTTTGAAGATGACGTTCCAGAAGAGCAAGTACCGGTCGGGGAAGCCGACGCCGGAGGTGGGCGAGGCAGCCAACGAAGATGATGCCTACTACACCATTGAGCGGCGCGAGGTGAGCATGCACACTTTTTTTTACTTACATATTTGTTTTACAGAATTTTAGTGTTAGAACAGGATAGAAGCTGAAAGGGTTGTGATAATTATGGAACTCTTTAAGGGGTAATTAAGTATGTGGTTGAGACTGTGGATCCCATATAGGATCGCGTTTTACTTCTGATAAAGAGGCATTTTGCAAATGAATATACTCCCAAGATTCCAGTTAGTTGAGCCAATTGACTCCTAAAGTTTGCAAAACTTATAGTCCCATTTACAAAGTTTCTCTGAATACTTGTTATCTCGTAACTTCATAAGTTTCCTATATATACTTACTTCCGCTTCCGCCCGCGGCTACGCCCGCGTGGTATGTCGATAAAAAGTAGCCTATGTCCTTTCTCAAGCTCAAGACTATCTGTGTACCAAATTTCATTAAAATCGGTTCAGTAGTTTTAGCGTGCACGACAGACAGATTGAATTACTTTCGCATTTATAATATTAGATTATTAAGGTAAATAACAATATTTTTTAACATTAATCCCTTGGAAATGTTTTTTAAAAACTTTTGAATATCTTTTTATCCATACTATTTCAACATTTGAATCCAATCCGAGAGCTTTTAAGCTCCTAAGTTACTAAAACACTAGAAATTCATTATTCTCTAAATGTAAAAGGAAATATAATTTAATTAATCATTCAGTGATTAGCCCTCATAACATCACAAACTGGTATTAGTACTAATTGGGAAAAGATGTAAAATACTTTTCTTATAAGTGTAGATCTTATTAGATGAAAAACACTCTTCTCACTTGTTGTTCTGTTATTCATCATCATCTGCCTAGCCTTTTCCCAACTATGTTGGGGTCGGCTTCCAGTCTAACCGGATGCAGCTGAATACCAGTGTTTTACATGGAGCGACTGCCTATCTGACCTCTACAACCCAGTTTGTGGGTAATATGATACCCCTTGGTAAGACTGGTTGTCAGACTTTCGGGCTTGTTTGTTTGTTGTTGTTTCTTTTATATATTTAAATTTGTAATTTTGTTCATCTTTATCTGTTTTAGTGGAAAGCTAAAGAAAAACTTTAAAAGCTTTTGATGAATCATAATTATACTAAATGAATAACAGCCCAAAAAGTTGAATGAATACTTGGCTATAGGATATTGTAAATCTCTGTAATCAATGCCCTTATCTAATTATATCTTTTATAGTTAAATTCGTAAAGATTATTTTACTATCTTATAAATTATGCATTAGCCTTAGGTAACACTATTATTAATCCTTTATCAACTTACAATGGTTGATTGCAGTAATTTTGAATACAACTTACCCTGAGCTAAGCTATTTAGTATGCCTTGTGGCGAGACATAGTATGGGCCAATATTTTTTATATAAGTTACACATATATTTTGACCCTATATTCACAAATAAATGAATTTGAGACTTACTTATCAGACTTTCTGAAATTATGCTTCACTAGCTTCCGCCCGCGGCTTCGCCCGCGCGGTACGTCGATAAAAAGTAGCCTATGTCCTTCCCCAGGGTACCATCTATCTCCTTGCCAATTTTTGTCGAAATCCATTTGATTTATTTATTTCTTAACAATAATACATTTGTTTCGAAATATTTACACAGTAGATACAAACGCAGCAACATTTTTCTTATTTATACAAAACAAAGTCCCTGGCAAAATGCTACAAAAAATACATTATTAAATATCGAATTATTAACATTAATATCATAACATGCATGTATAAGAATGTCAAAAAAAGCAATGGGTACACATATTTAATTTAAAGTTTAATTTAACTAATACTAGTTTTAAGATTTTTGTCAGTACAAAATTCGTCAATGCTGTAATAGGCTTTATTTATTAACAAAGCCGTTCAGTGGTTTAGGCGTGAAAAGGTAACATATAGACTTTCGAATTTATAATATTAGTATGGATACTGGTAGGACTTTATATTTCCTTTGATATATAACTTTTCCCTGGCGGTTTAGTCTCCCATACTTACAAAGTTACAATTTCAGTTCCATAATTATGCATCTTTTTAAAATTATAGGGTAAACTTTGATACAACTAAGTTCAGTAGGAGCAGGAGTGATTAATGCTTGTTCCTTGTCTGGATGAGAAGGACAGAGAGAGAGAGTCTCTTAGTCCTTCCTTTGCAGTGGGATTGTTAAATACAGGCTGCTGTTTTTTGTCAACTGTTTTTGATGTTTTTTTTTTCTCTAGCTTTTATTTCTTTCTAGGTAGGTACTTAGATATATTGTAATGTTTGTTATTTTGTCTACAGGGTGCTCCAGGCGCGGCATCTGACGGTGGGCACAGAAAGTCTCATTACAGTAATCGTCTTAACAACTATGGTGTGTGGATACATTCACCCCACTACACACTGTCGTTATGTGCACACATGATATTCAAAGTCGTGCGACTTTTTCTAGCAGACACGATTTTATTGTCGCACGAAAAGTTTGTTCAAGAGAACGTAATGTTTCAGATACATTATTATTATAGTTTTTTTTGTTTGTCATTTGCTAATAGTACGAAATAGTTTTTGATTTCAAAACGTTGAACGTTTTTTTATATTCTCAGCAACAAATTCAGAAAATAAGATATTATTAATGTATAAATGGCTTAAGGACATTGTTTAAATTAAATGTATATCATGTGTGCACTAGCGAATTTTTGTCAGTTGCATCAAACTTTACATTGAAGGAACATTGCTACATTCAATATAAATGTTGATAACTGACGAAAAGTTAATTAAAATATAATAAAACTAAGTTCATTACGTTTTGCATGACTTTTCTAATCTTACTCACCCAAATTAACCAAAAAATAATATTAAATATTCAAAAGCATGGACTCTATTGAATATTTAAAAATGAAATACACGTAAGTTATAGTATTTTAATTACAAACTTAATACAAACACGCGATTGTTTTTAGGATTTTCTTAAAATGTAGATACTAGGTAGGTACTGAATATTATTCTTCAGTAGGTACACATATTTTCCGCATAACAACTACATAATATACATACATACAAACGTGTAGGGTAAAGGAAAGTACTACCATATTTGTAGTATAGTAGCTGATATAATGTATACATCACTATACTACACTAGAAGAACACTCGTGTGATCGCTGCCTGTTTTTGCAGGTGTATACAATGTGTAACTGAATTACATTATGGAAGTAGTTTGTTCAGAAAGGTTTTTTTTGTATCGATTGCTGTCATTTTTAATATACGTAATTTTTTATCCCAAAAAAAAACCGTATATTACAGTCACAGTTCCACTGTACAATTAAAACAAACCAAAATGGACGAAGTACTTACTACGCTGGACCCTTAAACGTGTGCGACTGTGTGCGTGCGCAGATTTGATATGTGACCACTATTTTCTCGTACAATTAACACTTAACTAATTTAATAAATAAACAATGATTTTGGTATACATAATAAAAAATCGGTGTATCTATTATGATTATAATATAATATTCTAATTGAGGTGCTTGGTGGAGTGCGTTAATTCCGGGAGATGGTGACTACTTACCATCAGATTTAATGTCTGAAAGAAAGAAAGGAAAATATTTTATTTGGGACACGCACAGTAAATAAAAACAAACATTAAAACTAACAAAATAAATAAAAGAAGTTAGAAAAAATAAAATAAAACAAAGTGTTAAAGGAAATGGAGATCTGTGCGAGGCCAAAAAGGCTCCTATCTCAGCATAATGCTACGATATTTGAGATAAATAACATAATGCTACGATATTTGTTTGCTTGCAACATAAAAAGTTACTCTTTCCTACTGGCATGGTTTTGTTCGTCAATTACTATGTCAGTCTTTAGTTTTCCACTCTCCATTAGGATATCTACAATTGCGGCCTCGATTCTGGGTTGTACCTTACACATCTGACTACCCCTTTGAGGGATTCAGGCGTGATGTTATGTTAGTTTTTCGTACAGTATAATGCAACATGCTTTTCCTTATAAAGTCCTCGCGAATTTCATTTAGCGACACACAGTGCTCAATTACTGAACGCATCGTGCACATCCTGTTACAGGGGACACATTATTAGCTGTGGGTCCCGGGATGTTCAAGTGCGATACTATTATTATTACTGTCAGGTGCTAGATATTCTACTATTATACCTTATAGACTTCCAATACGCCAGTGGAATTTAAAGACTGGTAGAACAAAGTTCACCCGTGCGGTATGTCGATAAAAAGTAGCCTATGTCCTTCCCCAGGGTGCCATCTATCTCCTTACCATATTTACTCGAAATCCGTTCAGTGGTTTAGTCGTGAAAAGGTAACATACAGACAGAGTTACTTTCGAATATATAATATTAGTATGGATGTTAAGACTCAGTTTGTGCACCGAAAAGTCGGCTTTTCTACAAATAGGATCGGAAATATTTCATTTTATCTAAGTTTTCGTAAATAACCAGAGTTTCGTACTAATTCCTGTTTCGGTTAGTACTTGATTAGGGTATAAAATAGGATATTTTTAGAAATACCCCATTAGGAAAGTCCCTAAGGTATAGATAGGTTTTCGGTACTTAATTTTCTTTATTGTACCTTAGTCTAGATTTCTCAAAGAAAATATAGACCATAGATCATATCCTAACATAGTTAAAATACTACAATATCAGTCTCTCTAGCCTAAATTAACCTACCTTAATCACTCGACAGTATATTTCAGTAATTGTACAATAAATAATAAATGTACTACATGTTGAGTCAAGTATCGCGTGAACATAGTCCTTCGTAAACAGACCTAACCTTGCTAACGAGTACTACAGTCAACCGCACGTCAATAGCAGCACTTGAACCACGAAAACCGCCCTTATTCCTTCCACGTAAAGGCGCTCTCAATGACAAATTGTTAGATCTACGTATGGTTGAGTGTATTAAATGTCTGTCCGCAAGAGCTTATAATCGCATGATATAGTACAGTAACGCATGTTTAACTATCGTATTATAACATGTTATGTGTATGTGAAGTCGTTTTAGAATTAGAAAGTTGGCACAGAAAAACTAAAATAAAATTACTTATCTGTTTCAAGATACAATATTTATTTATAACACAATATTTTGTCAATCTAAACTTCATGATTCACCCCTTTTTTCTTGAAACCTATGACTGTACCAGCACCTCCTATAGTATACAGGCTGTAAGGGTAAACAGTCTTGTCATTCAAACCATGGGTGGTTGACTTAACTATTAAAATAAATGACCGAACACAACAAAAAAAAAACGTCATTTTCATTAAAAGATTTTAAAAAGTTTCTATCCGACACCGTGCCCTCTAGCGAAACAGCTGACTGACTGAGGGAGGGGTCGCGCTCGCGGCCGGTCAGGTCACATCCCGTACCCCCCGCCCGTGTTGAGACGCAAGTTCGTTGCCCTAGCGCATAGGACAACGAACATGCGTCTCTTGTGGTAAAATGTAGATTTAAAAAAAAGAAAAAAAAAGTTGTAATTTTCCATTGATTTTACGTTCTATAAATGAAACCAAACCACTGGTTGCAAGGATAACGGTGTTTACCCTAACACCCTGTATAATATACTTACAGTATAAAAAAAGAGTAAAAAGTAAGTAAGTAGTGTGTAGTATAAAATTATACTGCTGAGGTGGTGGTTGGTCCTCTCATCAGTAAATCTTCTGGCAAAATCTAAGTTAGGTATTGTGATTGGTTGCACCAAAAGCAATCAATCATAAGTTGATATTGAGCTGACAATAGACGAAATTAATTTACTAGGCTTATAGACACTTTAATATCAGAGAACACCCAAACTCACTTTACTTATATTTTTGACAGTAAATTCTACACTCTTATCTTCAAAACAATTTTCTTTTGTATTACATTTTATATAGACAAAATTGTATAGAACTAATAATAAAAAAAAACGTCGTCCAAAAAAAAAAAAATAATATATATAATATTGCGTATCCCAAACACATGTTACTTGTTTATTGTTTTATGAATTTGATTAAAATCTTCAAAGGGTTTACTAAAAACATTTTCTACCCCTTGGGGGGGGAAAAAAGCGTGATATTATATTTATATCAATCTTCTAACCAATACATTCTCTCTCACACTACAATACATACCACCCAACCACAATTTCATCCACCTCCCCCACTAAAGTCCACCCATCAGCAAGATCTTCTCCACAGACACAGAAGCAGCACCCGAGCCAGTGGAGCCCAAAGAAACCCTGAACCTCGTCATCCCAGAGAAGGCATCTTCATTCAGCATCCACCCGGGGAGGCTGTGTATGGACCAGTGCTTCTACTGTGGGGGGAAGTTCGGGCTGTTTGATACGCCGTGCCATATCGCGCAGATTAAGAGCTCCGAAAGACAAAAGAAAGTCTTGGATAGTGAGTTTTCTTTTATTTTGATGAACCTCTATTATCTTTTCAGAGTTTAGGCGTGAGTTTAATGTATGCATGGGTGTATGATTTCATACTGTTTTTAGAAATAAAAGACACAAGTGAGCTTTTGTAAAGTTACAAATTCCCTGTAGTTAGAACATCTTAGATCAAATATTGCTGTAGTAAAGACTAAACCCCTCCCCGCCCGACCAGACGAGGAGAAGCTGACGATAGACAGCTGCCTGTGCGACGCGTGCTACCGTCACGTAGACCGGCGCGCCAACTGCCCGTCGTACCGCAAGCGACCGCTCGGCAAGCAGCCCATAGACCCGCCTATCACCTCGCTGCACAAGTGAGTATAGTAGTTACTGGTACCCGGTTAGACTGGAAGCTTACCCAAACATAGCCGGGAAAAGGCTAGGTAGACTATGATGATGAATAACTCCTGTCATAGTTTTCCTTGAATGTTGTCTACCAATGTTCTGAACCGGGATTGGGGTGTTTTCGACTGCAATATGTGGTCTTTCAGCTGTATAAAACTGTCTCATTTAGATTCAATTTGTGTAACATCTTGGCTTGTAAAACCACCGTGTTTATTTCAGTAACTAATAGGGTTATATTATTTATTTATTGATCAACTTACAAATTTAATAATTATTATATTAATATATAATATATTATAATTATATATTAACATTTTTTTTTAATCCTACGACAGAATGACCCCCTTTTTGGTTTCGAGGTTCTTTTCATTTTATTTACCCGATCGAACTCTTGAAAAACACGTTTCATTCGTTTAGTTTTTTGCTTTTTTGCAGTTGAATATGAACTCGTTCTATCTAGCATAAAAAAATGTTTTGTCACTTTTGTCAGTGACACTGCTTGACATATGTATGTTTACAAAAAAATATTTGGGACCGTCTTATTCGAAGAAACTTTTAATTCTTTAAGCTGTTAATATTCAAGCAAGGTTCAAAATGGGTTTGATCCTGTAAGAATATTATAAAATAAAGACTTGTAGAATCAAACCAATTTTAAACGGTGTCTTTTCTATGTAGATTTATCGCAAACCTGCCGAATGGCTCGTTTGTGTAGTCCTATGTGTACCTCCATCAACTATGCCGTAGTGTTAGTAGCAGCCCAGTTCCTGGCAATCGGCCGTCTACCACACGGAAATGCGAAATGTCAGTGTAATATATAAACACCACTGCCTAACCGTGTCCGTGGAGTTTCTTGGTCGTTCTTCTCCATAGGTACCTACTGCGCTTTGGAATGGGCAACTAGCTTCATATTTCTGACTGACCGACTCCTTGACAATTCAGAAGTGCCTGTTAATGGTTTAATTGAAATAAATGCTTTGAGTTTTTTTTTTTTGAGTTTATGAGTTTGTAACTCTTAGCATCTCATGCAAGTGTGATATCTATATGTTGCTCAAAGTCAAAGTAATTTATTTGCCAGAAACACGATACATGGGATATTCATACATTTAAGAATATGTCTACATGAACATATAATACAAGATCTACATAATTAAAATCAGAAATTCATTTATTTATTTATTTCAGAGGTTAATTACAATGGTTGTGTTACAACCAATTACAGTAACTAAAATTATAAAAATAAAAGTGACAAACATTTCATTCACTGACATACAACACACGGCGTAAAGCACTGGGTCTAGAAGTATGAAATTTTGCAAAAATATTTAATAAGGAAGGATTTTTGAAAATTCAACCTGTATAAGGGGATTAAATAAGGGACGAAAGTTTGAATAGAAAGTGCGTCATTTTAGTCAAAGGGTGTCAAATCGGCCACACGGCTTGTTTAAAAAAATTTATTCCTCTCAAACCTAAAATCCTTTTTTTCTACCAGCACTCAAACAGAGAAGCAAGCGTCTCCTCCCCTAGAGGAGGACAGTGAGGAGGAGGCCGGCGCGACAGGCGGCGCGGTGAGCACGGGTCGAGTGTCCGTGTGCCACACTGAGGGCTGTGTCGTCGTGGCCGACCACTCTATACGCCGCAAGTGGCTCATCAAGATGAGGAGTAGTGTTAATAAGTTGGTGAGTGATGAGTTATCTATTAAGGCACATGCATTTTTCGGGAATTCCCAACTAGTTTATCCACTTCAAAGGTCTAATTCCGATCCCCTCCGCACGAAGCAGTGCTGCCGCGCTACTATACTGGTCTTCATACATTTTCTATCCTAACTTAATATTATAAATGCGAAAGTGAGCGTGCTCGCCCTCCTGAAGATACTTAAACAGTTTATTACTAAATAAATCATGCTGAAAACACTAAACGAATTTGAATAAAATAAAAAACAAAATTGTCCCAGATGAACTTATAATAAACTTTTTATCCTGGCTCATACACTAATTTTTCCTAGGATGCAAGTGAAGCCACGAGCAACTGTTGTAAAATAGTACTGTAAGTTATATTGGACTAAATCTTTAATCCTATCTAAATGAAAGTCCATTTGTTTACAGTTAAAGCTAAAATGCGACTACCCCGGGCTGCACACCATCCCGCTGTGCGGCGAGCACTACCGCGCGCTCGCGCCGCTCATGGCGTGCGCGCTGTGCACGCGACGCATCACCAAGCATCACAACGTGCACTTTATAAACCACGTGAGTACACTTACAGTTTTAGGGGTATGAGGAACAGGGTGTAAAGTTACTAGTTGTACTATAGAAAAGGGAGGATCCTCCGACCAGACGGGTGTTGTGTCTGGCGGGCAACTGTCCAACGATTGATGTTGGAATCTTGTTGTCCATCGCGCGGTAAACTCTAATTGCGCGATGCAGGATATATGCGTCAGGTCTTTGATGCGTAGTTCGTATGTGGCGATGTAGATGCCGCTACACAGTCACAATCAACATTATTCAGCCGAAAGACGTTCCACTGCTGGATCCTTGGCAATGGCAAAGCGACCGATCGAATCCAGCGGATTTTCCTTCTAAAAGCTCATTATGTCATACAAGCTTCTGTAAATAACAGCCACAGTTTTATAAAACTCCCTCGGCCCCCGACCCACTGCGTCGCATCGCCCTCCAGCGCTGACTTTTTGTCTTTTTGCTCGGCTCCTAACAGTCGTAGCGTTATGTTAAATAGCCTACAACCTTCCTCATGAATCACTGCGTCCATTGGTGAAAACCGTATGAAAATCCGTTCGGTAGTTTTTGAGTTTATCGCGTTCAGACAGATAGACGCGGCGAGAGGATTATAAAAACCAAAGTCCCTCGACTTTGTTTTATTATATGTAGTGATTTACGCCCGCGTACTATATTACTGTCCACTGCTGGGTAAAGTCATAACTTATTTGGTTAACCATAATTATGACCTGACTAAGATTATAATCTGGACTTCAAAGACATTGGTGACCTTTGAGTTTGTTTTGGTGTTTCTTCTCAAAGTAGTCAGATTGGCAACACCAACCTCATCTAGATTAAAAAAAAAAAAAAATTTTGAAATGTAAAACTGTTTTGAAAACCCATTTACAGAAATAAATCATTTATGTATTTATCAAATCGGTTCAGACTCGATTTTTGATTACCCATGCGTCGAATTCGATATCTTCTCGTTTTAAAGTTGATAAATACTAATCAAATTTTTCTTCCCCAGGGCTACACGGAATTGAACCCATATCTGAAAATAGCCAGCGTGCCGGTCCAGTTCACTGAGCGACCAGTACTGTGCAAGACATGTCGGTACTACTGCACATTGCTGCAGCGGCCCGGCCATAACGACTCGTATGCCATCGCATACAGGCGCAAGTCAGTATTCCATATGTGCTATTTTAGGTTACTATTCGTCCAAGTGAAGCTCGTGGCTAAGTAATAACAGCCGCACTGGTCGATCCATCAGGTTAAGCACCGCTTGCCGGGGTTGGTCCGTGGATGGGTGACCATCTTTACATACCGAGACTCCTCCGTGCCTCGGAAAGCACGTTAAGCCGTTGGTCCCGGCTGTCATTCGTGGATCTATGACAGTCGTTACGGGTCGTCAGAAGCCCGACAGTCTGACAATCAGTCTTACAAAAGGGTCGTACGTATCGTATTACCCAGTTACTGGGTTGTGGAGGTCAGATAGGCAGTTGCTCCATGTAAAATACTGGTATTCAGCTGCATTGGGTTAGACTGGAAGCCGACCCCAATATAGTTGGGAAAAAGCTAGGCAGGAGGATTCCTCTAAGTGAAATGGAACCCTTTGTGCGAATTTCACCGATGAAGCTGAATGCGATCGGCGCATCTAAACAAGTTCAAAAGCTCCAAACGAAGTGTTGCCACACCGAGCCATGGACAACACGTCGTGTTCTGGTCTGGGGAAGCCGACCCCAACATAGTTGGGAAAAGGCTAGGCAGATTGAATAGGTTACTAAATATATCTACGTCTATTGTATTTTATAATGGATTTCTAGGGAATATGCATGTATTTTTTTTATATTTTTATTCGATAGTTTACATCGCCAAATACCAGTAAAAAAATATTCGACGCAAAAAAAGCAATTTAAAGTACTTAAAAAAAATATTAAAAATATCCAACCGACCTATCTATTTAAACGCCCTCCATTTGGCGCGCTTTGTGTGGTGACGTCACAATTTATAAAAACAAACAAAAAGTTGCACGCTGAGAACGAAAGTGACCTATCTCAAAATTTTAGTAAAATGATGAATGATGAATTATTATAGAATGAATAGAAAATGTTTTATTCTATTCCAAAAAATACATAAATTTTGACTTGAGTCACTTTCGTTCTCAGAGTGCGATGTGTCAGTCAATGTCAAACAACTACAAAACTCATTGTCATTTTGATTGTTTTAAGAACTGTTACGTCACATCCGCCCTGACCTTTTCAAGTATTTGAATTTCCCACAGTTTTTTGGCACTTTAAAAAAATTAATTTCTCGCTCAAAAAGAAATATTATTCAAAAATATTGGTGGAGGCATACTTCTGAAGTAATATAGTTTATAAAAAAAAATACTTGACCCTTATTTGAATCACATGCATATTCCCTATTGACTATCTTGCTTCAATACTAACAAAAACCTTACTCAAATTCCAGGTTACTGCAAATATACAACGTAGAAGTACCAACGACATTACAGATTGTGACAGAAGATGGTATGGCAGCTCAAGAAGACGGCAAGCTCAAGAAGAAGCAGAGAGAGAGACCCAAATCCAAGCAAAGAAAATCTACCGAACCTGATAAAATGGACAGTGAGTCTTCAGAGAGATCTGAGAGAACGAGCGAGAGTACCCCAGAGAAGGAGAAAAAAGATATAGACAGTGATAGTAATAGCAAAGAACAGCCTCTAGAAGAGGATATAGAGAGCCTCATCTCCTCAAACAAGATCCTCGTACCCAACGCGAAGTCGACAGACCCTAACCACCAAAGTGACGGCTCTGAACCTGATATGCAGGACCCCGAAGCTCCCACACTACCTCTAGACAAACAGACAGAACTACAGTATCTCCTCCAAAAACAAAACAACCCCGCACAGTTCCTTCCCAAACCTAATTTGACTACGAAACAGAGAAATATACTAAAAGTACATAATTTGTCTGGGATTCAGAAACCGGCAAGTCAACACAGGATTATGGAGAAGAATTCTAAGAGGATACATAAGTTGGGACAGATTCTATCACATAAGGAGAAACCTAGGAGCGATAATGAAGAGGAGAGAGTAAAGGATGGTATACCGATTTTGAAGAACATATCTTTGAACGAAGAATGTACCATAGAGTCCATACCTAACAAGCGACCAGCGGACATAAACACACTGAAAAACAAATGGCAAATGTCTGAAAGCTTCACACAAGTTAAGAAGAACTTGAGCGAACTATCGAAGAATAAACCGGAACATCATAAGAAAATATCTGAAGTCAAATACTCCAATCCTGTCAAAAGACTGGAAACAAATCCTTCGATTTCTGTCAGAGAATTGTTCCCAGGCGAGGAGGAAATGAACTTACAATGTAATATAGAGTTTAATAACGTAAAGGGCGTAACTCCTGAAGGATGGGAGAAATGTAACACAATGATACAATACGATGTTGAAACTAAAAAGCTCTGGAACGAGTTACAGCGACCGTACGGCAACCAGTCCTCCTTCCTACGTCATTTAATACTTCTAGAAAAGTACTTCAGAAGTGGCGATTTAGTTTTATCTCATAACGCGTCTCCGCACGCGGCGAATTACAGCGATTCGGTACAAAGCAGACTCCGAGCTTATGACAATGTTGTCAATGACACGCCAAGACGAAGCGAGCCAGCGATTAGCTTGATAGAATTCAGAAAGAAGCCTTCCTTAAACGGTAAAAGTTTGCTAAAATCGAATCTAAATGAAGCTGATAAGGAGACTAAAAAGTTCATGCCGCCTCCCCCTGGCGTATTACCCAAGCCTAAATCTAAATCAGATAAGGTGAAATCAAAGCCTTTGCCACCAGAACTCATTGCGATCAACACTCCAAACGCACAAGGGCGTAAAGCGATACAAAACGTGCTACATAACATTCAGCAGTTGGTCAAAGGTGTGTCTGCGTCGGATCCTACGGAGATCGCAGCTGCGCCGCTACCCGCGGCGACGGTGACCGCGATTCCTCCTCAAAGGTTTGACCCTCAGCCTGTGGTTCCCATTGCACCTCCTAAGGAAAAGAAGGAAGCTCCGAAGAAAGAGGACGTGCCTAAGAAGACTAAGACTACCAGCAAGCCCTGGAGGCCTACGCTTATGCCTATTACTCAGGTAAATGATACTGCTATTTTTATATTTTATTATTACGTTTGAGAAAACTTATAGCATTTGAGTATGCAGCAACAATAAGTAGAAGATGATCAATTACAAGTTTCCATTTATATAAACACTAGCTGCCCGTCCCGGCTTCGCACGGGTAGCATTAAGTACCTACCTTACCCACTCTACGTACCCTACCTACCTACCCTATCTAGGGGTATGAAAAATAGATTACGACCGATTCTCAGACCTACCGAATATCCATATAAAATTTCATAAAAATCGGTCAAGCCTTTTCGGAGGAGTATAGCAACTAACACTGTGACACGAGAATTTTATATATTAGATTAGATTTGCATAAAATTGAAAAAACAGTGTGAATCAAGCGTAGAAACTCGATCTTCAAAAAAACATAGAAAAAGTTTTACCGAAGTTTTTATTATTATTAAAAAGCATTCATAATCAATTTTTCCAAAAGCAGATATGTAGATATTCCCATATTCACTACCATTGGCAAAGTAATTGATATAAATGATAGCAGGGATTTATAATACCCTTTTATTAGTTCACACTACGGTCTATTTTATTCAGACTAGCCTAGCTTTCTTACAGTACAATGAAAATCTATCCTAAGGTTTTTTACGTTATATCTTACTAACACATAACTATAATTATAGGTGGTAAAAAGTATAGAAAATTAAGGATTATTTTAACATTATTTATATTACATTATCATACACTAATAAGTTTATGCTAATGTTAAATAAATATGTTACACATGTGTTGTATGTCAGTCCAATGTCAAATCGTGAAAGGTGTCCCTTTTGCAATGACGAAACAATATTGACATATAACTAAAGATTACTAAAGTTATCATTTTTGTAAAAAAATACTAACAATATGGTAATTTTTTTTTATAGGAGAATCTAGCGAAAATAGCCCGCGAGCCGACACAAATAGCGGTCGACGGGCGCACACTGCCCAGCCTCGTCCAAGTGATGTCTTCCGGCAAACGATACCACATCACGTTGCAAGACTACAACAAGATGTGCATCATGAGGCGGGAGAAACTACAGCAGATACAGGACGGGGAGAAGACTAAGAGACAGTCCACAGACGAGAACACTGTGGTCACGGAAATACAGCCTTCCAATGCTCAGTGCGCTATGCTCGGCAACGGAGGCTCCGTCGTACAGAACATGGCGCCCGATGAAAAGTCGCAAGACAAAAAAGAACTACCAGAAATGACGCAAATCAGCTCAAATGCTGCCACTATTCTCAAGAATGTAGGGCTAAAGAATATAACTATAGCTCCAATTCCTCAGAAAACTGCCACGGTGACGTCACAGACGGTCGCCTCACCTATCATGTCGACGTCATCTTTGTTAGTGACGTCAACGCCTATCAAGATTCCTCAGCTCGGACCTTCGGTGTCCATAATGAGCGAGACGGTGTTATCTCCGCCGGTGATGTCTCACATGACGATGCCGAAGATCCCGCGCTCGCTGACCGTGATCCCGCAGACCGTGCTACCGCCGGGAGTGGTGCTGGCCGGCAATGGGCCAGGCAGCATGGCCGCGGATGGCCAGCGTCCATAACGAACCCTGATCTTCGTGGTCGTGTAGTAGCGCCCGCGCGCCCCGGCTCACTCCTAAAATGAACTTTACGCGTCTCGCGAACATTTGCAATAAGTGAAAGCACCCGAAAAGCCTTAATAATTATACTGTGTATATATTAGTGTAGTGACGGACATTGTGCTGTGAAAATGGTGACAAGGAATGTGTTAAATATATTACTCTGAAAGGTTTTTAATTTTTCTTTTTTTTTGTGCAAATGATGCGATGGTTTGTGCTGATCCTGTTAGTTTTGAGAAAGCTTCTGGTTGTTAGGGATAGATATCATATCATTTCCGATGCTAAATGTTCACAGACCTAAATTATGTAGAAAAATGTATGACCTTATAATGTAATTATGATTTAATAATATTATGACTTCCTTTTAGATTAAATACATTATGTATGTAATTACACAATCTAAAAGTTGTTCCATCAATTTTCTTGGTCCATAACCAAGTTCTTTTCCCCCTAATAATATCTGCTAGATTGTGATTCATACAAGGAAAACTGGGTTTGTGACCTAAAAACAGCATTAAGGCTAAAGCTTCAGGGTAGCCCGCGAAATTCAAATTTTCTTGCGTTTTTTGCAATTTGCAGGTCAGTATTAGATTGTAACCCAAATGTCATGATTTCATGAAATAGTCATTCAATACACTTACATGAACTTAGATATTTGTATTGCTGATTCTAATGATTATAATTCTGTAAATTGATATTTGTTACGGCCGCGAATCATATTTAGATCAACATACAACCTGATACTGACCTACAAATTGCAAAAAACGTTAGAAAAAAGTGGGCTGCTTTAGCGCATCCCCCTTAACTTCATACTAATTTATTATAAGTTCAAAGAGGCCTCCTTACATATTAGTTACTATTTATAAATAAACCTGACTATAATAATCAACAAAAACATAGTTCCTTGCTGAGAAACATTCAAAATTCTCTAGTCAGGTGGGAATATGCATTTATAATTTATTTATTTATCCTTCCATGCCGTCTTGAAGGGACGTATACGCATAGTAGAGGCACATTGTCTTAGTGGTAACAGTCAGGTATTAATCATACCACGCGGACTTGCTTACCAAACTGCCGTATCATAGTTTAGTAAGCTTATTTAGGATTAGGGCGATCCACCGTTGTCGGCATTCAAATCTTACTGTTACCACTCATACATGTCGTTTAGGTAAATTTAGACGTGTTTCATGTCATTCGCTCGTCATTAGTAGGAATAGGACCCATCGCGACCGCCGCATCGCCTCGTATCATTCGCATGAACCTAGACAATCTATGTATAGTAATGTATAGCGTAACTTTGTAAGAGTATCACTCGGAACATATTTTTCCAACTGTTAATTATATATAAGCATTAGAAACTCATTTAGAGCTAAAAACCCGATTAAGTAGAAATAAAACTATAATTTTTGAATAAATACACATTTTACTTGTTGATTTGAATTCGTACCTACATTATTTAGTCAGAGGGACATTTACAGTTAGTAAAAGCAATAAAGTACAATCTGTCATTATTATTTATTGATAAAACACTGAACCTATCTGGTTTGCAGAAAATAAAACTACACAATTTTTCATCATTATCATGTCTAGAATATACACGCAATATTTTTGTGAATCCACTATACACATACCAACACCAATTCATTGAAAACCTATAAAGAGGGCCAAATTAAATTAGCTAGTTCAACTCCGCAAACGTGGTGGGTATCGATATCACAATATTATCAAACAAAAAAAAAATTATGGGGTTTTTTTTGGGGTCATCAACCGCAGTTAGTGTAGTCACTTGAAATATCAGTTTAATAAATAAAATTCGTTAAAGTTTTAAAATAAACATATTTTTTAAAGGTTTTCGATACAAACAAAAACATCTAAATATGATAAAACAAACGAAAACAGATTTTTTCAAATCATACAAGTAACAAAACAATAAGAGGTCGTTGACCCGATTTTTTTTTCTTGTTTATGTTTCTATACCCACAATGTATTCGGAGTTTTGCTAGCTAATTTAATTTAATCCTGTATAAGCTAATTATAAATGTCCCTACATAACAATAACATTATAAAAATAACTAAACCTTAAAAAATACAAAAGTTGGTGATTAAATTTGTGCCTGACAGATGAATATAAAAGTATGATAATCACACTGTACATATAATATCACGGGAGCCGATAAAAGGAAAGTTACTGACGACTTTTATAAAATATAAAAATTAAAGCTCATGGTTGAGTGACCTCTGCGTTTGTCAACGAAGTCTCGATATTGTTAAAAGTATATTTTTTTAACTTTAAAGTTATGGTCAGGTAGAATTACCTTAAAATCTGGAATTTAAAACACAAAAAATGAAAATATAAATCGTTAATTTATTTAATTTCATGTGACAGGCTGTATGAACCCCATAGTTGCAACCAACTACGTTGGCAAACGCAGCGGCGTATGTTAAAACATGATAATTATATATCTATATTGTTGAAAATTAGCTATTTTATTTTGGTCCAACGATATAGCTAGGTCCAATGTTAAACGTAATGTTCACGAAAATTTAACGCGAGTTAAGGCGACGTTACAAACGACAATTATGCTCACTTTGAGCTACATACAGTTTCTTAAGGCTTTAGAGAAGCTATTCTCCTTAATTGTGATTCTATAGTTTTCTGTTCGATAAATTGGTATAAATGAATCTCTTTGTAAGATTATTTTCTGTAAAAAAATCTTTCGTAGTCTTCCAATTTGTCTTGGCTATCGACTATTTTACTCTAGGTTAAGTAACTGTAATTTTCAATTATGTAGTTTTAAATTTTTAATCTTTCCATGTTTTTGCTTGAAGCCAAGTGGAAGTTTCAAGACAGTTTATGACTTAATTATGTAGCAAGACTTTGTGATATCTTTTTCTGCCAGCCCTTTACATACTTACCTCTAGATGAACCATTTGGAATTGCTGCCAAATTCTAAAGGCCATTATTTAAATTACTCGAATTTGGAAACTGTATGTGGCTTGCTTCCACAAGTCGTTGACGCCGCCCGCCGCAATGAATGTTATAATAATGAATACAGCTAGTATTTTAGTAATTTGGAAGTTCCCCCCGCTGTTGTTAATAATTATAATTTTACGTGATCCATTTTATGTTTGAACAAATTGTAGCCGCCCATAGCCCAGATGTTTTGTTTCTTCCAAAGATAGTGCGATAGTTCACAATATTATTATGTTTAGATATTATTTGTTCGGCACGCGCCCTCGCCTCGTGCCGGAGGTATGAGTTGTCTAATAAACATATCTTATCTCCTGAAATATTGTGTTTTCTTCATAATGTTAAACCTACTGTAAGTAATTATTTACTTTGGTACAAGAAGTTCAAAAAGTATTCATATTTCTATACGTACTTTCTTTAGAATTTCCTAGTCTTATGAAATTCTTATTGTTGGCATGCTACTTTATTTTTCTTTTATGTTTAATTTCTTTAGTTAGGCGGTAACAGTACCTACTGGCGTTATTCGTACCGTTTGTTTATATTAATTTAGTCATCTACAGTTATAACGTCCAACTTTCTAAATACCTATTAGTAGTAAATCTAGAATAATCTAAAATTCTAATTTGTATTAGCGATGTCCTTTTTCTTGGAATGTTTAGATCCGCCTTTCGTTCTCTTCCACTTCATTCTTCGGTTTTGGAACCAAACCTTCACCTGAAAATAAAAAGATAAAGAAATACAGAAAATCTAAGAAAGTTTTTTTTACAATTCTAAAAGTCTAAGACACACACACACACCTAGAGAATTATTACATTCTAAAGTAGGTAGCACATTGCGAAACGACACGACAGACGCGCGCAGTGGTTGAATGCTGCATTACGTATCTGCCTAGCCTTTTCCCAACTATATTGAGGTCGGCTTCCAGTCTAACCGGATGCAGCTGAATACCAGTATTTTACATGGAGCGACAGCCTATCTGACCTTCACAACCCAGTAACTGGGCAATTCCCCCAATGAACAAATATTTGTATGAAAATCAACACAAAAAAATTGTAAATTAAAAAATCAAGTAATAAAAACTAAAACCGAACTACGACTTAAAAGGTATAAACAAGACACCACAGACAGACAAATTAAAAATCCGGAGTCACACGTGTTAGGGCATAAATCGAACAGATTACGTGTGACTCCGGATTTTTAATTTGTCTGTCAGTGGTGTCTTGTTTATACCTTTTAAGTCGTAGTTGGGTTTTAGTTTTTATTACTTGATTTTTTTAAATTCTTTTGGGGTTATAATATATATATTTTTGAAATGTGCTCATTAAGCCCTTTCATTTGATACCCAACATGGTACGATTAAACCATTTTTTTTTTGAAGTTCCTCACTTTAAGTCCTCTAGAGGGCCATTTTTAATTTAATGTGACTTCACATAGCCTATAACCAGCGGACAATCACGACGCTTCTAACGATACCTCATTTGTCAAATTGTGATAAGTGGTTTGGAAGATACGAGGGAACAGATGAACATACATACATACATACATACATACCGGTCAAAATCATAACCCTCCTTTTTCTTCGCCGTAGTCGGGTAAAAACAGTCGGGAGGTGTAGTAGTGGGACACCCGGTTGGAACAAAGTTCCTTTCGGTTTTGTACACTTGGCGAATGAGAGCTAGACCGAAAAAAGTGTAACGTAACAAATGTCGTGACGGTCAAAATGATCCCCTTTTTCCGACCTAGCTCTCGCTCTCATTCGGCAAGTGTGCAGGAGTATACATATATATGTTCCTTGGTGCAGAGTACCTACATAAATAACGTGCGTTATGGAAGTTCGTTCCAATAATCAAGCGCGCGGAACCTAACGGCCCATACAAAGTGACTTTCTATCAACGATAACGATGATGGAAGAGGCAAAACTTTATAGGACTGACATAATGCTATCGAAAAGCTTGTCATTGTCAATCGTTGAAAGACGTTGTAGAAATACGAAACGCTTTGGAAGCGATTGTCACTTGTCTAAGCCCTCTGCTATGATCACTTGACTTGCGTTTAATTTTGACGCGATAATTAATCGGAAACTGTGCGTTAGACCGTTCAACAGATGTCGACGGCAGTAATTTACTTAAAGGTAAGTCAAACAATAAATACCTGTCGTTCAGTAAGATGCAACGCCACGGCTATCTCATACCGTCGCAGTCGTGTCAGATAGTTGGCTCGTGTGAACTCAGCCTCCAAGCTGCGGATCTGTGCCTTCGTGAATGCTGTTCGCTCCTTGCGACTACCGCTAGGGGACCGAGTATCTGTAGACGATGGAAAGAATTATTTATATTAGTTAAGTTTACAATCAGTAAAATAAAGGAATTCGTTCATGAGTTAGATCCCCAACCGTTGCATATTGACTGAACCCTTTTGTAGCACAAGGGGCTTGGCAAGAACCTACCTTGGAAGAAATCTATGGACATTACAAAACAAGGTTTTCTTCCGGTTTACTAAGGGCCATGGACTCAAGTTTTTAAACCATCGAGCCATTTTTTAATTTCGAACCTGAATGCGACATAACTAAAACGGAGTCTAATTTATTTTGTCAATTTTGTTTACTTTACATGAGTCAAATTAAGGTTCGACATAGGCTTACAAAAATTAGCTTGAACCAATTTAGAAACTCGATTTGTAATGAGACGCGTACTTTTTCCGCCGCGAGAATCGAACCCGTGTCTCGTAGCGGGTGTATAGCAACCAATAAATCAGTAACAGCGCCAGCAGTGCCTTCTCATTACGATCCGCGTCTGCATGAATACTTACCTCATCATCTGCCTAGCCTTTTCTCAACTACGTTGGGGTCGGCTTATACGTTACATGGAGCGACTGCCTATCTGACCTCCACACAACCTAGTGACTAGTAGTAGATAGTTTACCCGTGTGCAAAACATCCAAATTCAGTCGATTAGGTGTTGGTAACAGAGAGTTACTTTTACATTTAGCATAGATATACCGCCTTACTAATAAACGTTGTATAGCGCCTGTATAGTTACATAATGCTTTGTCTTATTCTTTCAAAAGTCAAATTACTTTTGAAAGAAGAAGACAAAGCGTTGTGTAACTATACAGGCGCTATACAACGTTTATTAGTAAGGCGGTTAGTATTGATTCTAGTATTTTAGTATCGATTATAATGTTATCAATTTATCTTTTAAAAGCATTGGAGTTTCCTGTGTACCGTCTTACTAGAAACTACAGACCCCTTACAGAATCTAATCTTACAGAACTACCGATTAATAGCCAATAGCATCCGTTGTTCTAACGACTAGCAGATGTACCACGGCGCCGGCGCCGACTGTCCATTGTTTATGATTGGTTTATAGCCGACAATTGTTTGTGTCGCGAATCCTGCTCATTTCCACTCGTAAAATATGAGCCATGAGGTGTGACAGGAAGGTGCCATGTTTATTGTTATTAGTTTATAGCTTTGATTTATGACAGGGAATTTATTGCAGCAACCATGTACCTAGTGCCTACTTGGATAAGTCCATCCTATATTGTGGTAACCGTTGAATGTCGTAGTAATAATTTGATAGGTATTGTTAGTGGCCCTGGTCTGGTGATTTCTGCGCCCCTCCAGGGTCTGCGTCCTGTGCATGCCCACCCCTGGCACTGCCCTAGTTACGGCACTGGGTAGGTAGCTATACCTACCTAAGTCATAATAATATGATACCTCTAGTCCACTTGTCAAAATCAAAGCGAATTTAGCTTTCACTTTAGATTTGTCTATGTTTCCTAACGACAGCATTAAATATTCGCTACATCAGACACGAAGTTCGACGTTGCTGCGATACCGAGCAATTTACGGCGTTAGCATCAAAATGGTGTAGAAATTGATATCATAAATAATTAGTAATACCCATGTGAGAGCACTAACAGGGGCAGAGAACTGTTAGGTCATAAATTTTACAAAAAGGTAGGTATTTCCAAAGGAGAAAATGTTTGTGATTGTTATAAATATGAAAGAAGTACGAGTACTTATGTCTCCTTATTCAAGCGAGTAAAAAGGAGTTTCAAACTCGAATGTTTTTAAAACTATTTTTGGTTTGAATTTGACTACGAACTAGGCTAGGCAGATTGAGTACCTAGGAGTAACTTACGGTTAGGAAGTTACGTATTTCTCTGGGAACAACTTTTACCTACTTTCTTTCCGCCTTTTCTAGAGCTTTCATGTGAATTAACATAGGTATAAATAACTACTGAAAATTTACTAACAAAAGAACTAGAAATATGTAGAAAACCAGACCTCTCCTGACTACACGCATCCTTAAAACTGTGGTTTTAAGGATGCGTGTAGTCATTGCCATTGCCAATGCGCCAAAAACCTACTTAAAAAAAAAAAAACTTGACTCACCTTCCTCCGCAAACCCTCGCGCCTGTTCCTCACTCTCCGCCTTCACTACAACATGGTTCTCCCACTCGCCCCACTCCCACTCACAAGCTTCCCTTTCGTCACACAACCCTCGGTCCACCGCCCGGTAATCGTAGAAGAAAGGCAGATACCCTGGATGGAAGAACTCACTGGAGGAACTGTGCACTTCCTGGTCTAAGATAGGCTGGAACTGTGAAGGTTCTATCGCCTCTGGATATTTGATCGTGTCGTCTGTTTGTGCAGGGAAGGTCGGTCTTAGGTAATCCATTGTGTTTTTAAAGGAAGTTTATCGATGGTTTTATGAGTGATGAAGGGTTTAAATTGATGGTGATTTGTTGGTCTTGGATGATTTTTTAATAATCAATGATGTTATAATGATATTCAATGAGATTTTAGGATAATAATCCGAAAGTTAAGAGAAACTGTTTCTCTTAATCGGACTGGTTTTTAACACATTTTCCGAGACGAATTTTAATTAACATGATAGATCCTGAAAGTTCGTTAGTTAGTTCTATGAACTGTTTCAAACTTCAATAACGTCCCCAAGATTATACTAATAAAAGACACAAGGTAACACGTCTGCTCACGCCCGAGTTTCAGCGGATGATTCCTGAACACTCAGCTGAAATGCGCACACGCACGTTGGGCGGGGCTTAGCTTTTGGGCGGAGACGGGGACTGCGCAGTGCGATACTTTAATTTGTCATTTCAACACCGTTTGTCACTATAGATTTTTTATGATTAACAATAAATGATCTGCAAATTGCGTTTTACATAGGTAGATGATATACAATCATTAGTTTGGTTTAGATTACATACCTAGTTTAAAATTGCTTTTAGGTAAGGCTATCGGCGGCTAGCCAGAATCATAATTTGTAACGTTAGCTTCGTTTGTCTATTCTCGGTACTACAGACCTCATTGCAGGCCCAGAAAGAAGGAAAATGAATTCTAAAGTTTACAGCTTTAGAATTCGCAGGCATAACCCTTTTAAAGTCAAGCGGATTGGAAGCCGGAGCCACTTAATTATTTCCAGCTTCCAGCAGCAGCAGCAGGTCTGGTTAGGGCGGGTTGTTTCACGTCCATTTTACACACGGTTGAACGTCAAAAATGGCGCAACTTTGATACAACACTTTGTATTTAACGAACGTTAAATTTGACGTAGGTACGTATGTTACATTAACCAACCGTTTGATACAACCGGCCCTTAGTCAGGCCTACATTGTCCTCCCATACCTACTAATACTGTAATTTGAAAATATTGTAAAAGCTTAATTAGCTTTTTTATGATTAACAATAAATGATCTGCAAATTGCGTTTTACATAGGTAGATGATATACAATCATTAGTTTGGTTTAGATTACATACCTAGTTTAAAATTGCTTTTAGGTAAGGCTATCGGCGGCTAGCCAGAATCATAATTTGTAACGTTAGCTTCGTTTGTCTATTCTCGGTACTACAGACCTCATTGCAGGCCCAGAAAGAAGGAAAATGAATTCTAAAGTTTACAGCTTTAGAATTCGCAGGCATAACCCTTTTAAAGTCAAGCGGATTGGAAGCCGGAGCCACTTAATTATTTCCAGCTTCCAGCAGCAGCAGCAGGTCTGGTTAGGGCGGGTTGTTTCACGTCCATTTTACACACGGTTGAACGTCAAAAATGGCGCAACTTTGATACAACACTTTGTATTTAACGAACGTTAAATTTGACGTAGGTACGTATGTTACATTAACCAACCGTTTGATACAACCGGCCCTTAGTCAGGCCTACATTGTCCTCCCATACCTACTAATACTGTAATTTGAAAATATTGTAAAAGCTAATTATTTTTAAAAGAGTAACCGTGTAGTTTCTTGCCAGCTCTTCTCCATAGGAAACTAGCTTCTGACGTTTCATAAGTGCCCATGTAGGTTTATGTGAAATAAAATATTTTGATTTTGATTTTGAAGCTTGAACAAGTTGACTGGCACTGTTACAAAGAACTGTCTCAAGTTTAAATAGTATTATTTCCAATAGTTGAAGACAGGATAAATATGCATCTGACCAGTGGGTAGCTAGCACATCTCTCCTGATCTCTCATCATATCCTAACGAATTAGTAAATTCAATAACTACTATCATTACTAACACTAATCGAATACTTCCTATTTACAAATCAATTAATTTAATCAAATGATTTAGGTGCGACCGCCTCAGGCCCTCAGCCTCTTGTTAACATGGGGCAGTAGTGAGCCCCCAGGGACAGCCCTCAGCCCTCTGTTTCTCACGGTGACGCGGTAATTAAAGACTGTTTCAAGTGATGAGAGGTTTATTATGTGTTTTTAAAGTTATCGTTTAATTTCTTGAAATATTATTATTTCTATTTGATGAGATTTGCAAGTAATAAATAGGTACAGTCGAACAAGCTATTTGGTATACAGGCAGATAACTTCCAACTACTTTAAACAATTTTGTGAGTGTTTTCAGTAGTCAACAATCCTTTTACGTCATTCTCCTGTGCCATAAGCTCAAAAAGTTAAATTACACACTCAATCAAAACGAATTTTGGGACTGTAGCGGAAAATGAATATATTTTACCTGTAGGTATACCAAATAGGTTGTTCGACTGTACCTAATCGAATTTCTTAATGATCTTGCAACTTTTATTACACTCTAGGGTGCTCCTCCATATTGTAAGTTGCAACTTTCCTTATATTTTATTTAAGTACCTATAGGTTTATGTATTGCTAAAGTAGAAACCTATCAAAAGCCTGCAATGCCGTTACCTTAGTAATTTCTGCTCTTTATTTAATTTTCATCATCTAATCTGCCTAACCTTTTCCTTTGTTGGAGTCGGCTTCCAGTCTAACCGGATGCAGCTGAATACCAGTATTTTACATGGAGTCGTGGAACTATTCACTTGGTTCATAATAGTATAGTACTTCTATGTATATAATAGCTGCTTGAAGTTTGTCATCTGTGTCTTCCCTGATTTAGGAACCCTTCAAATATTAGCTTCAGCGGTTTCTGTAGTACACACGGCTACATATCAAGCTATACATTTCCAGTATAAGCTGACTTCTTACTGTACGGAAATCTTATACAATGCGTGATCAGCTTATATTGGAAATGTATAGCTTGATACTTAGCCGTGAGTACCTAGTTACTTACCTATATTTTCAAGTAGGTACGTACTACGTAGGGTTATCTATGTAAGGAGTGATGTCGATAAAGCGGATGAGATATCGTTGTAATGGTTCGGCTAGTTACTACTGCAGGACGTGGCAGTGCCGGGTTGTCTGAAAACGGTCCGACGGGATGGTTACACGGGTGGCTTGCACTTCCCGCTCATTATGAGATACGACTTGTTGATTGGCAAAACTTGTCCCCCCCTCAGATAAACCAAGACAGTGCGCTGTCAACAGTGACGTGAGGCCGGTTTCGTACACATGTGTGCATTTAATGAGATGTCTGTTCGATTGCAAATGTGTGCGTTTAAGCATGTATGCACAGGCCGGAGGTGTAGTTTGCTCCAGACCCAAAACAAAATGGAAAGCTGCAGTGCTAAAGGACATGAAAGAGAGTCAGGTATCCGAAGATGATGTCGAGGATAGAGCGAAGTAGAAGAGAAAGACCAGGAAGGGTGACTCCAACATCATGTGGGATACATAGCCAGGAAGAGAGAGGTCCCTCCTATAATTTTTGTAGACTAGGTAATTTGTATCACTTTCCATCAGGAATTCAGGATGTAGGTACTTACCTATACTTACCTACTTGGGTACTTTTAACCCAAGTAGGTACTCCTCAATGGCTCCATTTTGATAATTATCTAATAGTAAGATGACAGTTCTAATCTAACTAAACCGGTATCTACTAGTTAGTTAACTGAATCTGATCAAAGAAAATCAGACACAGACCATTTTATGTATATGTCCTTAAAACAAAAGCGAGTTGACAATACCTACCTACCACATAATGACAAACAATTAACAAAATAATCATTGATTATTTTTGTTCACTGCGCGCACGCACCCTTCGCGTCATGTTTTGGCAGCTGCGCGTACGTCCACGATGAGCAACTTATGAGGACTCTTACGTTACTTTTTACTGCCCCTCTGATGGCTCACTGGGCTGAGTCACTGCCCCTCCTGTTGTTGTGTTAGCTTCGTTATAATAATACAGATCGACGAATTATTGGTTAGTGTTGATACGTTGATTTTTATTGATTCTTTCTTGGGTCTAATTGATTGATTCAATGCTGAATGTCATTCTGACAAAAAACAGTCCGCCTCAAAAAGATGTAAGTAGGTAGGTATCCGTATACTTACATATAAATAATAATTAAGGATACTTACATCGACAAGAGTTAATTTAAATTGTCTACAATTTGTTGTTCCATAATATTGTAAGTCTATGCGTAGACACTAGGTGCACTCTCCCTTTCCTCACTCTCATAGTCCGATGGGACGCCAATCGGAAAGTGATCAGGCGCAGGGTCACGTGCTTTCGGAGCCACGGGGGTATCACACCGCCATCAACTTCCAGACTCCGGGCTGTTACTAAGAAGTTCCTAATGAAAAAACCCAATACCGAACGGGAATCGAACTCAGGACCCCACGCTTAGCAGTCGCGCTTGCGACCACGACACCAACGGGACGGCAGCAGAAGAATACTTCATCAGACACATAGTACCTAGTAGTAGGTACCTACTAGGTTTCCCCCCCTATATACTTATTTTACTCTTTGCTAGGTACCTAATAGTAGGTAGGTAGGTCTAGGTACCTAGGTACACTTGTACTGTGTGTACTATGGGTACCTAAACCTATAGAAATGGTTCGTATCGTATTGTGTCGGTAATGATAATCACCGCTCTGCTTACTCTTCGGGAAATACAAGGGTGACGTAGCTTGCTTTTGTCAGCGGCAGAAATGACAGTCTTAAAATAAAAATATCTTCGTCTACTTACATCGCATGTGCAATAGATGACTTCATGATTCAGAGATTTGGTCAGAGGTGACCAAATAAGACAGCATAAGTAGCTATTATTAAAATGATTTAAAACTATTTCTTTTCGTGTCCTGTTCATGATTTTAAGGGTTGCCTCTACCATATAAAACCGATAAATTAATATGGATCGCTCCGGCTGCAAATTCTCCAAATACTATCCTGAAAATGTAGATTAATCGTCCTATTGTAGGTAGGAATTTTAAGTAGGTACCTACCAACCTATGAATGTGATTGTTGTCACAAAATTACGTTTCGTTTTCCATAGTCCAGTCGGCAATAAATTGGATTAGGTGTCGTAAGATGGAGTTTGGTCTGTACCTTACAGGTTTAAGATGTGTGATGATTTGTGCGGTTTCTTGACTTCCAGGCGAACGGAGTCACAGGAACAGCTAGTCTGTTTTTGAATCTCGTAATAATTTGACACGTCAAGTGATTGTTGCTTGTTTTTTCAATTTAGGTTTTGACATTTGCACCTGTCCAATTAGTCTACGAGGCTAAAAAATCGTCCTAACCAAAGCGATGGTCGGGCGAACACGCGATCGGTGCGTTCATTTTGTTTGGCGTACCCGAATGCGACTTTAGTGAGTGATAAACTTGGTTCGTACACCCCTACCACCGAATATGTCGGCTGTGGTACTGATGAGCTTAGCAGACGCGATTAAACACATAACACTCTTTATTTATAGTCGGCACTTCATTATATCTGTGTTGTCTTATTTCGGACACTACTTGTTGTCATTGTACCTACTGCTTTAATAAAGCTGTGAGGAAATATCTGGGTCATCATCGCTACAAATACCTATTTATTTTAAGATTTTACATGCGATATTTCAACTAAAATTTCTAATAGAAAAGGAAAGGGGATATTCCTAATGAAACCACAAAATACTTGTCAACATGTTTTTTTATTTCAAATCAATCGTCACGCCAACTGTTTGATACCAATAAAAGTATTTAAGTAAGTAGTCAATAAGTTACATAAGCCCCCTTGCAGTTGCAAGTTTATCACATAAGATTACATTACACTGAGCCGAAGCCGTTCTTATTTATAAAAATAAGGGTTACAAGTTTATGGGGAAAATTAAATTAAATGCGATTCCCCAAAATTGCTTTTTTACTCCATGATTTTGCATGGCATGGAATACAACTTCCGGTCAAAATAGATACTTTTGACTTACTTTTGTTTTGCCAATAGCTGCAAATAGGATTTCAAATTTTGTTGTTTATAATAGATAAAAATACCTAATCGTGTGTAAATAAAAGTAGCACCTCCGAATACTATAAATAATAGGCTTTTATTAAAATCCGACAGCAACATTCACAATATTGATAAAAAAAATAAGCTTCTTTATTTAAAATGCAGAGACAATAAAAGCTTTGAATAAAAATAAAGCTTAGTAGACACCTTGCTGGAAATAAAACTTACAATATTAATTAATAATACCCAATCAATACTATCATGTGGTTATTTTCTTACACACTTTTCCTCTTCGTCTTCCTGCGGGGTCATAGGTCATAGACACTTCCCGCCCTTTTCATGCTTTTTATAAAAATTATGCTTATCTTACTAAGTACAGGATCTACGAATAAAGCCACTCTAGTGATTGCAGTATTGCACATGCCGAGCCAAGGTATTAGGTACTTTTTTTTTTTTAGATAATTTTGAAACTTAGATGGTATTTTAATTTTTCCATAAATGTATTAATTAAGGACTATGGTTCTGTTTAGGTTAATAATGAGCTGGCATGCGTAGTGCCCTATTAGGTATACTGTTAGCAAGAGTGATCTGACCAACAAACCAATAGTTATTTATATATTAGAATATTAGTGTTAGTAAGTACTTTCAACCGTCCCTCAGAATCAAGTCTATAGGTAACGCAATCGGTAGATACCTTAGATTTTAATATTAAAAATAAAATTAAAACGTGGATATGTAACATGTAGGTACATTTAATTATGTAAGTAGGTACTTACTAAGCAGTTTTTTTTGTAAAAGAAAAATAAGCAACAATAAATTGAATGTGTGAAGAATATAAATTTTTAATCCTATGTGTTTAAAATTCCTTGTCATCAATCTGATATTACATTTGCCGCTCCTTTTATCTTTGTACCAAGGCGATATTATAAGATTGTTTTTTTTTGAGTAACATCAACATCTACGTACAATTTTTGTTTAAACCAGAGAGCATGGAACTCGCACCGTTTACGCAGCCATTGTTTCGACCAGGCAAAGGTCATGACTGTAATGCCAGTAGCCTGATGAAAGTAATAGTGGTGTATCTGATGATGGTCTTAGTCCTGGCGGCCGTTGTCAGCTACCGCTGCTGTGAGTGTCGCGGGCTGGCCGGGTTCGAGTTACTGAGCGCGGACAGGGAGCTTGCGCGCTTCATGCTAGGAAAGAAAGATGGCGTCAGTGTACTGTCAGTCAAATAAAATTAGACAAACGAATTATGGCAGTGATTGTTAAGTTCTAATGGAAAACAGAAAATTAGTCCTGAAATTGTAATTATAACAAAAGAAAGTTAATCATTAATTAATTGATAAATGTCTTGTTTTAAATTATATATTTGGAGAACAGAAAAAGGGTTCTGAAATAATATCAATAAATTAATCTGGATACTTTAAATAATTAAAAATGAAGAAATTAGCGACATATGCAGGCAACATGTAGACTTTTCATTACAAGTGGATTTTTTGTGCAAATGTATTGTACATTTTGTTAGATACAATACTTATTGCTCATGGATGTGTCTTGCATTTCATAGTGTTTGCATAATGATTGACACGAATAGTGCAACACATTGGAATGTGCAATAGATTTAAATAGTAATAAATTATAATTACCTGATATTAGATATTTATTTAAACCGCTTTATTTCTGCAACTTGTTGAAAAGAAATACCATACACCAGTTATAATAAAGCCGAAAATATAAGCGTAGGTAGGTATGCGACAGCAAGCAGAATTTAGCTTAGCTTGCGAAAATCTTAATTTACAACGACTTATCAAGACCAATTTCATCACAATACTGGCATAAGAAATCCATCACTGAACTCGTTTTACTTTTTTTCTTCTGCTTGTGATCAACCTACATCTCGGAGACATGGTACCTATGTTATGCGGGCACTACACTTGGCACTATAATTGTACCCAAGTACCATGAATATTTTGACAAATACGCGCCCGTAACGGGTCAGCATTATGCTGGAGTAGTCTTTTGTCATCATGCTGACTGCAATGTGGCCTGGTTACCTTTCAGGGTCGGTGAAGTCTACGTCTGTTGGCAAGTGGGCGGAGTGGCGGCCGGCGAGCCGACTGAACAGTCGCGCGGACGAGCGCCTCAGCGACTCGCGCAGTTTTGAGAAACTCGCGCTCCGAGACACCGCGCCACAATCCTGCCCCCGTGTTATGCAATTTACACTCCATTTTGTTCAAAATAATATGAAAAAGATTGTTGATGGTAAGTAAGGCCTGATTGGAAAGTCTTTAGGAATTTTGAAATTTAGATTTATGACTCGAAAAGGGATTGTTTAAAGAGTATGGAGGAGTTTCATAACTAGTAATGAAATATATACCTTTGCCAGGAACATCAGAACGGAAATGGCGGGGAATAACCAGAGATAAATAAAACTCTACAATGACAGAAGTGTAACTAAATGTGGGATAGTTGTGATTATGAAATTTACAAAACATTAATTATGTGAATGAGATGCCATCATGCATCTACTCTAACAGCGAAAGCCGTTATAAACATGTGTTCGTGTGTCTGTTGGTTTGTTTGTCATGCGTCTTGTTTGCGTCGTGGGCTATAAATTGCATAACACTGTAGACTCACCTTCTTCCGAAATAAAAATAAATAAAACCAAAAATAATGTTACATAAATTATATTTATTAACAATTTTTATAATTACCATTCGACGTAGATATCGAGACAATAAAAAAATAATTCTCATTGCTGTGACGTGGCGGTTGTTAAAGGGAGATTCTTTTAAAAAACTGTTAAAGTTATGCCGATATTGTAATCTAAAGTACATAGAAAAAAATCCACATTTCAAGCACCCCCATAGTTTAAAAGAAGTTCAGTGTATATAAAAATACTACATAATTATATTTATCACCTACTCTCACATAAAGCTTAGATCGACATACGCTAACACTGGAATGAAAGTTAAGCATAAAATTACTGATGATAATGATAAAACATGACTATTGGTAAAACAGTTAAAACAGCTATACTCAACCGTACAGCTTGTGAAAGAAAATGTTGATCACATTGACTTTCACTCACACTAGACCGATTTAAAAAGTTGCATTCACGTTCTCGTGTTTTAAAAATGATACGCGCATTACAACTTTAATTGATTAAAACTATAATATCCTAGAATTGTGTTCGAAATACACAAGTATTTTCTCTAGGTTGAGTAAAGCTTAACGTTCACAATAATAAAATTCACATCCATGCATTCTTCCTTATAAAGAACATGACATACTAACATCGATTAAAAATACAATCAGTTAATTAAAATTGATATTGTAAGCGAATAAAATCGTTGTTTATACATGCGCAAATTAATTATTAATAAAATAAAAATTATTGTAATGATAATATTTATAAATATTTCAATGATTATAAATGCAAAATTCAGCTTATAAATTCTCAAAATTTGTGTACATTTTATATAATCAACGTCTTTTAGCTGATACCTATTAGATAGATAGATACCTATTAGTTTCTTGTTAGCCAATGATTCCTAGTATTTCGTGTAAGTTTAGCACAAGACTGTGAAGAATATGCACCAATAAAAATATAATATGTAATAAAATAAAAATGATAATGATTTAATACTCTCAAATATAGAACAGAATCTAATGATATCAAAGAGTTGGTTATATAAAATGCATTTCAGCAACAAATGACTAAGTGTCACCATATAAAACAGCATACATACACCGTCTTGATACTTTATATTTATTTATAAACAAAATATTGTATACTATAGCAGGACGGCTCACTGGCATGCTCCTATCACACATTCATTTGTAATTTATATTTTTTTAATTTCTTTTTTTTTCAAAAACTTTTATTTTTACTAAAATTATATCGCATGCTAATAAATAATACTAAGCTACTACACGACCATTTTGAATTTGTTGTGATAAAAATGCTTTTCATTCGAATTAATCTTAACTAAGGCTTAAGCCATTGAAAAATTGCATTATGTTTGTTGACCAAGAAATTCAAAATGGCGGAAAATTAAGTGTGGAACGCACGTGATCCTCAATAATAGTGAGCGGACATTAGTCGAGTACGAAACATAAGCAATGGTTTTGTATTTGAACCATAATAAAAATCTTATCAGAAAATGTTTAATATTACTGCAATAATCTCAGATTAAACAGAACTAATACTGGTCATCTGAAATGACATTAGTAATCTCATTTTTAATAAGTGACGTTTCTAACTACGCATCACTAAAGCAAGCATAAACTACACTCCACAAAGCCATTGCCTACATAACGTATTAGTTTACAAGGACCATGTGCGTAAAGCAGTGACAACTTAAACCCTAGTGTACACTACGTGGCTACTGGTGAGGCGGATTGCTGCCAGTGTTGATGCCTAGCGCATTGAACAATTTTGACTTTAGGTTCATGCGTGGTTCGCTCGCTTGGTTCGCGCCCTATAACGGAAACACACAAAAAAATAAAATGTGCAAATAAAAAATAATGGGTGGTGTGTAAGAAGCTGCAGAAATGTTAGGTGTTCACCCAACAGTGTGCTTACTATGAAAGTATTTGAATATTGTGCTGTAGAATAAACTATTGGCAATTTCACCAATTTATTGAATAATACTTTATTTTCGTCACGAGTCGTTCGAAATCGCGATCATTAATTTCAGTTGAGTGTATAAAAAATGCAATATTTCCAAAGCTTCACATAATTTCCGATACTTTCAAAATAACTATAGCTTTTGTGCACCAATGGGAAACAACAGAAAATAGTACAATATACAGTATGTTAACTAACAAAGGGCGTTCCCGTGCAATAGTATAGCGTGTATACATGCTAAAAAAAATATAACCACTCAAAAAAAAAATTTTCACAAAACGATTAAATTTAAACGTAAAAGAAACACTCTGTACACGCACACTTGTGACAAGTGGGCGTGTACAGAGTTTATTTTCCGTAACAATTTAATATTTTTTGTCAATATTTTACTATACAAAAACGCAAAAAACTTTTTTTTTTATCGTAATATTTTTTTTAGCATGTATAGACGCTATACTATTGCAGGTTAACGGGAACGCCCTTTGTTAGTTAACATACTGTATAATATCATAACTGAAATAATAACAGAAATCGGTTTCATATACCACTTTCATAAAACCGACTCCTATACCCAAAAATTACATGTAAGTAATAAACAAATAAAACAAAAATACATATAAAATGAAAATAAACAAACAAGACAGCACATAAACAAATGCACGAAAGTGTGATAAAGCATCAATATGTTTGCAACGCTGCCCAATGAGGTTATACAAACACTTTTGTACCCTGAGTGAATGAAAGGTGGCTGTAAATAATGCTGAAAAACAGTATCCTAACAAGACATACACTTTTGAAATTAAGTATCAGAACCGCTGAGAAACTTCTAAAACTTATATTTATTTTAGAACCCTAATAAGCACCGGTAATTAACGTTTCATTATTATTATTATGAAAGCTCTCAAAAACAGACGCGAAATTAATTTTCCTTAAAAGTCGAAAGCTCCATCATCTAGTCAATTCAATTCAGCCAACATTAATAGGATAAATAGAACCAACATTTAGAAACATTGAAAGCACCGCAAAATAATAAAAAAGTAACTTATAATAAGAAATATGTAAAAGATAATAATAAAATCAGGAAACGAAATAAATTCAAGGGAACGATCACGCGAACAGTCATAGCCGTTATTTGAGGGAATTTTGTAGAACTGCAGCTTTGTATGTTTGTACCTTGCATACAGGACTATGCAGCAATGCTCAACCTTTTTTAAATAATATACCAGTGGGATGCTGTAATTTTAATGATAGTGACTGCACAAATTCGATGTTTTTGAAAGCCTTGCTCCACCCATATGTTGAGAATACGAAACAATTAAATACTGCAATAAATAATCGAATTTTGTGGTGATACCATTATTGAAATGGGTCAACATGCCCCAACCGTACTCATCCTGGTTCTATGAAACCTCCGTGCAGGCCACAGGTTATGTATCGCGTCCTGTGCCTAAATACCGGTGCATACTACGTGACAATCTGCCGGACATGCAGTGTTAAGCTCCATAACAATGTGGTTTAATTTGATGTGCGGGACGAATCACGACATTAACAACCCAGTGCTTTGATAACCCAACCAATTTAGGTGTGAGGTGGCTTGATTTCCTAAAGTTCTTACATGCTCTATTTTATATTCCCCAAATAATGATTTTGTACGTGAAATTTCAATTGCAATAGTTACTGAGGTACACCCAACCATAGTTTCGGAAAGTTTAATCAAGGTTCTGATCACTAAATCTGCTGTGAAATCACATGTTGTGATTGGTTAACCAACATTTCACGTAATATTTATAATTTATTGATGTAATTCTGAATGCTAATAAATCATTTGGCATTAATCAATTTTAATGGTGATGCCTAAGGACGTTGCGGCATGCCTAAGGATACCGCTGCATCGTTGTCGTTGAAATTTCAATTTTATTGTCATACAATTAAGGTACATTTCAATTCGTCGCATAAAAATCCCTTGCCGTGCCGTGCCGCCAATGTGCGACGGGCCTTAGACGTTCATCGAACTTGCCGCCCGCAGCGCGAATGAAAAAAATTCTATCGCAGCATCAACGTACACACTGAACGAACACTCAATATGAAGGAAGGCACTAAACTCCCAGAAACCAGTGGCAACTCACAACAAAAATAATGAAATGACGATCACAAATCACAGAACAATGATTCTTATTTCAAAGTGCAACCCCCCCCCCCCCCCCCCCTCTCCTCCTATCCCCCAATGAAAGCAAGCCACCGCGTTCCTATCAAGCCTGCAACAGACACAGCTCAGGCGCTGACCTCTTCAACGTGATGGTCTTGATGCGGCTCCATGGTCTCGCGGCTGCCGTGCCGCCCGCTACGAGCGCGCGACTGCTTGACGATGTCCAAAGCCTATACGTGACCAGTTTATTAGCTAGGTTTATACTTGCAATTTCTGCGTATTTTAGAAGTTTTCTATGGATCGAAAATGGACAAAACAATATTTTTTCTGACAGACCTGATGTTATCTGACTTAAACTATCCCGAAAGAGGCAAGTTTCTTCATCTTGTCTATTAAACATAGCGGTAGCGAAAGTTTTCTCAAAATAAACAGTAAGGTAAGTGCAATGATTTTAGTCAGAGAAAATACATAACATTGCTTGAGCAATTTTCGTTTAATATCTTCATCTAATTGTCTGCTAAAAAACTTAATAATTCAAAGAGACAACGGAATTCCTAAATTCATAAGTAAATAATAACAATTTGGAAAACAAAATCAACGCCAATTATCAGTCACCTGTAAAATCGTAACATTTTAAGCAATAAATGTTAATTAGCTTCTTGTTTGTGACTTACTTGCTGTACGTGCTAGGCAGCGTGCAAAATGAATTATTTGTACGTTAAAATGTGCTAGAGTATGTTGGAAATATATATTTTTTATATTTCGGACAAGACTGCATTGCGTGGATAAAGCCTCATTATACGAAACGAGTTTCTTGCCCGTGGCTTACAATAAAATTGAAGCAACGAATAACTTGCATCATCAACTTTTATCGTTGGTTCAACTTATAGTATGCCAAAAGCAATAAAATCGCCCTGTGTAAATCAGGCTTTAATGACAATGTCCGCTACATGTAAACCTTGATCGGACAATGTCAGCATTTCCCTGATATTATCAGTATTTCCCGGATATATAGTAATAGTATGTGTGCGTGTCGTTGTTAAGCATATTAAAACCGTGAAAAAGAAGAGTTATAAGTATAATATAATAAATTAGATACGATATAATATTAAAAGTAAGTTAGCATTTTTCAAATATAAGTGTTGCTAATTCAAAAACCAGCTACAAGATTATAAGTGCAACAATTCTCACTGCAGTGCACAAAACTATTAGAATGACTAAAACAACATTGTGATAAACTTCATAAATAGTTTTACCCTTCCATATTATTGAAATTCAAATGCATTAACTCTCACACGGTGTATATTATTTAATAAAACAATTGATTTAATTTAATCTTATAAAAAGTACCCATTTCAATGTAGAAAGATGTCGCCTACTCAACACTTTACAAAAATATAAACTTTTATTCAACATAGAAAAAAACACTGGTAACGACGACTTTTAAAACATGACCATTAAGTTGAGTTTATACTGTCAAACTAACCCATCAATTTTTTTACATGCAATTCATTCTGCGTAATAGAATTAAGGTTCATTTTTTTACCGATGCGAGTTATAGGATCTTCACTTGTTAGCCTACCATAATATGCTTATTTAATAACGTCAGCAAGAAAAATCACGATACTCTTGTAAAATGAGTTATACAAATTAATATTTACAATATAAATAAAAAAAAAATTAAGTGTCTATTTGTAATGTCAAAATAACTGCTTTTTACTAAATACTTATGAAAGTATATATGGTACTTATAACAAAAAAAAAAAACAATTTAAACAAATGTTGTCCGTCTGTTTGTTTGTTCCGGCTAATCTCCGAAACCGCTGGACCGATTTTGACGGGACTTTCACTGGCAGATAGCTGATGTTATAAGGCTTACTTATTTTACAAAAAGAATTAGGGTACATGCGGGCGAAGCCGCTGGCAACAGCTAAGTAGCAATATTATAAAATTGAGATAGATCTTTTATTCGAGGGTGTAAGTTATATCTTATCAAGTGAAGCAGGCGACATCTTTCAACCTGTATCCTATCATTCATTTGTCTATAACTTTAGTTGGAGTAGTGGTTACCTCCTTTCGGCTGCGGAGGGCGCAGTCTTCGAGCGTCTCGGCGGCTTCGTACTTGCCCTGGCGCCGGTAGAGAGCTCCCAGGTTCTTCAATGTCGTTGTTACTGTAGGGGAATCAACCTGGGGAAACGAAATTATGTTAATTATGACTTATTATTGGGTCCCCACCTAAGAAATTGGCGTTTTTTTCTTACTAATAGAGAACCTCGTCACTTCTATGATTTACAATATTCATCAATTGCTTGGTATTATATCGAATTATGACCATCATAGACAACTACCAATAGTAAAACAACCTTATTACTTATAGTTTTCTTAACAAAAAAAGTACCTTAAAAATGACTCCTCATTTTGTTAGCAGAAATGACCACTATTTTTTTTTAACTTAGCCAAAACTTATTTTGTCGCTTAATCTAAGTGGCATACGTTATCTTAGTTTTAAAACAGTAGTGTTCATGGTTGTTATATAAATTAAAGTACGTACGAAACGTTAGTATGAAAAATGCAACTTCTTTAAAATTCCCCATACAAAACACCAATTTCATAGATGGGGACCTAATATTATTCCAAATTAGTGACCTTATTGGGGAGGTTCTGCAGAAAGGTCAGCTGCGTAGTACTCGCAACCGGCGTGCGTGTATGACCAGAGGCTATAGACAAAATCCCTTTTCTGTAAGCGTTAACGATAACGGAAAGATCAAACTGTATGGAGTTGACATTAGCTTTAGAGATGTCACGTGACTGCTGCTGTCAACTCCATATACTTTGATATTTCCGTTGGCGTTAACGCTTACAGAAAAAGGATTTTGTCTAGGCCCCCAGAGGGCCTAGACAAGTGACAATCGCTTCGAAAGCGTTTCGTATTTCTACAACGTCTTTCAACAGGTTTTACGATAGCTTATGTCAGGCTTATACATGCCTTTTCCATCATCGCTATCGCTGATAGAATGACACTTTGTGTGGGACCTCCGGTGTATGAACGTAAACGAGGCAAAAAGAGAGTATGTATGGATCGTAGCAGGTGACGTTCTGTTGTTTCTGCCTACCCCCATGGGAAGAAGAGCGTGAGTTTATGAGTATTATTCCCAAAATCTTTTCATCATCATTTTCTTGCCTTTATTCCAATTTATTTGGGATCGCCGTAGCATGTCTTCTATTAAACCTTTTCAATAATTATGTGATTGTGGCTTAGAAACAATTTTCGGCGGTTGAAGCGTCGCTCTTAACAGCTACTGTATGTATTAATGTATTCGTTTGTATCCATATTCATTTGCATAAATACTGTTCGCGTCAAATAACTTTGCCGCTCTGAAGTAGGCTACAACTGACTGCGCAGTAGTCAATCTTACTTATAAAACAGTAGCGGCGCACATGCCACCAGCGCGTATACGCAGCCTAGCTTTAGAACGGCGGAGTTATTTAACGCGTAGTGTAAGACATGATATACAATGACATCGACTGGCGTCAAAGCGATGCGCCTATTTAGAATATAATCGCCTGTTTAGAACTCAAATTAGATACCTACCTAGGTATCTAATTAAAGTTCTTATAGACTAGTAAATAAAGTCTCGTATACCTTGGCAGCCTTATGCCACCCGCCGTACTCGCCATAAGGAGCGTTCTCCTTCTGCAAGTGTTTGTTCTCCTCACGCTCCTCGGCCACCTGCCAGATGGGCTTGTTGTCGCCTGTAAATATATGTATTAACCTTTATATAACATCGTTAACAGAAAGTGTTGAAATAAATCAGGCGAAGAGATTTAAACGACAATACATTGATATTCATCTCGATTTTTGTGGATAGGTAAAACTTATGTTGTCTGTTTGCTGACTAACTTAATTTGACCTAGTATATTGTACCAATATCTAAAGGTAAAGGTTTATTTTCCTATTAAATTAGCTTACCCATCATGTCTCTGTCGTTTTGACAGGTAATTTTATTTAACTTTGTAGTGGCCAACCGATCTTTTTTGTAAAAATCTCATTGTCAAATCTTCGGTGAAGTGAGAACTCACTTTAAGCTCAATTCACCTGAGTTTTCACAGTGACATTTCCCAGAAGTGGAACAACAGGCTCATATATAAAAGCATGTTTGCTTCAACGTCTTCCTATCCACAAAAATTGGCTGTTAGACAACACAATAGATTCTCCATGTTCCCCGCTATCCCAAAACCATTCATGCTCAATATTATAAAAAAGATAAAATAGTATAATAAATTAAAAAGCCATGATTATAATAAAAAGCCATAGCCAACTTATTTCTATATAAAATGTGACACAAGTCGGGAAGGTGTGACACACGGCAAAAGACGTTTACAAATAATAATAAAAACATACAAAAATAAAATAAAATGTAAAAAAAAGACTGTTCTTTGCCTTTCCTACCTGTGCCACACAGTATCCGGACTTGTGTCACTCACCTAAGGTTTAGTTTCGTATAAACATCCATCTGTTGCACCGATTGAGGGATAGTACCATGCAATCACAATTTTTAGCTATTGCTAGTTGTATTATGCTGTAGTATGATGGTACAGGGATGGGAAAAATAAAGGAACAATAAGTAATAATATTCAGGTCGCTATTTTTGACATTATGAGGTTTTATTTAACTTTTTAAAACCTTTCTTTCAAACGAAGTTTTTCTTTTAATTGATTCTTAAAAACCCGGGTTTCAGAATATCGACTGTCCTTTATCAGTTACTTACAATAACAAAATGTAATAATACTTATTGTTTCTTTACCACAAGTAACTCAAGAGATAAATAAACAAAACATTTTACGATTTCCATTTAATATAAATAAATATAATTTATATAAAATTATTGCACACTACATAAAATTCAGCGGTTAGCTACATTTGGTATATCATTTAGGAAATAATTTGGCATCTTTGATTTTTGAATAAAATTGCTTTTCCTATTCTCTTTAAAAAGTCAATAGTTAATAATATTTTCGTTCTAACAATTACAACTTAATTATTATTTTTGATAAGCTCTAAAATATTCTAATGAAATGAATGCTTTGATATTCCTATTAAACCGTTTAATTTTCCTCTGATGAAAACGAATGTGCGATTAAATTAAATCAGTTTTATTGTGCGTAAACAATATAATAAATACTGGTATTCAGCTGCAGCCGGTTAGACTGGAAGCCGACCCCAACATAGTTGGGAAAAGGCTAGGCAGATAAAGATGTGCGTAAACAATATCAAGAGTTGAATTGGTGATGTACTTATTTTAATAGCAATTTCTTGAATAATAAATTATGGAAGTTGAAATTATATTTTCTATTTAGAATTTATAAATAGGCAATGTAAAAATATCAGATAAAATAAAACATATTGAAATTAGCACGTCGCTTTTGCAAAAGTGCAAGAAATTGATAAACAAAATCGTCACAAAGAGTGGGTACTTATTATGATTGTAAGAATGAAGAAAAATTATATTGCAAGGTTATAGTTTAACTTCGGCCTAGTTTTATTTTTTATTTATATTATTCTCGAGACTATCTAGTATTCCATTATTATACTCGAGGCAAATCACAATAATCATTGGCTCTTTATTGCACGGAAAAGCAACCTGTATTTGATTAACTAAACAAAAATAATAAGGTAACGCAAGGCAATTCAAAAATAATTATGAAAATAGTATCTCCAATCGTCCAAATTCCCTTAGTACTCAGCAAAGGCAACTGAGATTGTCAAATTGGATGAATAAACCTCTTGATACTATGAATATGCAATCACAGTCAAGATAAAGACTTTCCGGTTAGACTGGAAGCTAACCCCAACATAATTGGGAAAATACTAGGCAGATGATGATGAATCAAGACAAAAACTATTTTAAATTCTATCACGCATAAGCTTTCAGCTATTACAAACTAATAGTAACCATATTTTTTTTTAAATTTTACTTAATGGCAAGACGTAAAAATATGAAGCCTCTACATTCTAACAACCTACGATTCATATCTAAATCAAATGCATAAAGAGATCTATACAAGAAAGAAAACATTGTCAGAAAATAATTATCTTAAAAAAATATTCTTTTTACTGGACGCAAAGACTTATAAAAAACGGGAGACAAAATGAATGTAAAAATAATATTCGTATTCTATATTTTTTGCGTCGAGTAAAAAATGAATATGTCAACTTATTGCATGCCTCGTCTACTACCTACAACTAAAAATTTAATAAATCAATATTTCACTAAATTGGATAACATTTCACTCAAATTTTTATTTACGCCTACAAATAAATTAATTACACATAAGAAATTAGCAAAAAATAAACTCACTTAAACAAATTAACATGCAATATTTTTGTATTTTTTGTTTACTATTTACAAATTCGAGCTAAGTCGACACTATATACCTATTCCTTAGAAAAAATTTAGAATAGAAAAATAAACAATAACTTTACAAAATACATTGTTACTCAGCCAACCTTTGTGCTTTGGTCAAAATGTTATTTATTTAGACAGCCTTCACCAGATAGTCCAAAGGAATGACAAAAATATATATTTACAACTATTGTTTTATTATTCGTATTTATTAATAATTGTACAGTCCTACCAACTTATCTGTGAACTAAAAGAGGACGCCATCGTCGATTCAGTGTTGCTAATTGATTGATTATACAAATTAATTCTAACATTCTAACATCAGAATGAATGAATTCATCTACATTCTAATAATGATAATAATTTTATTGTGCACTGAATGTCCCACTGACAATCACACACTGATAATCCTATGACTTTCAACATGACGGCCGTAGTTCCAATTTTCGCCATTTCACATATAAGTTGGTAGGAGTGTAAGTGCTTTGGTTCTGACTTCTAACTCATAACACTGTCTTTGTATTGTTCAAAATAACGTCCATCATATTTTTGCCATTCCTTTGGAATTATAATTGATTAGAGTTTTAGCCGCCATTTCATCATTCTATTATGCTATAGGAATGTTGTACATCTTCTGTCAACTTTGTTAATTTGTCTTAAAATTTGTCATATACTATGTGCAGCTGATTGTTATTTTTTTAGAGGCTTTTTTGCATTTAATGATGCTATATACTCTGAAATGGTAAACAAAATATAACGTCAATTTATATGCAAGTATAATACATAAAATAACGAAAATCAAACTATAAAAATCTTAAAAGAAATATCTTTATAAACAATGCTTCCTCTAAGTCGCTGTAATTTATTGAAATTAAACGAAATCCTTGAAGTGTTTAGTTTAATTTCAATGTTCATAACGTAGTTTTAAAGTTGTAAATAACCATTATCTGATTCATAAATAATAATACAGGCTGTAAGGGTTAACAGTCTTGTCATTCAAACCATGGGTAGTTGACTTAAATATAAAAATATATGACCGAAAACAACAAAAAAAAAACGTTATTTTCATTAAAGATTTTAAAAAGTTTCTATCCGACACCGTTCTCGCTAGCGAAACAGCTGACTAACTGACGGAGGGGTCGCGCTCGCGGCCGGTCAGGTCGCGTCCCGCACCGGCCAGTGCTGAGACGCAAGTTCGTTGCCCTAGCGCATAGGGCAACGAAAGTTCGTTGCCCTATGCGCTAGGGCAACGAACTTTTTTTTTCTTTTTTTTTAAACTACATTTTTCCACAAATGACGCAAGTGCGTCATTTGTGGAAAAACGTAGTTTAAAAAAAAAGAAAAAAAAAGTTTTAATTTTCCATTGATTTTACGTTCTATAAATAAAACCAAACCACTGGTTGCAAGGATAACGGTGTTTACCCAAACACCCTGTATTTTCTTTCTGTCATTGTTAAGATAATAACATACGTTACGAAAGCCCAACATTCAAGCACGTAGGGTACAATACCCGGCCGTGATTATAACACGAGTTTTAAATGATAAATGATTTTATTTCTGTAAGTAGGTCAGTACAAACACTTACACGTCGATTACGTTTAAAAAACAAGACCCGCGAAATTCAAATTTTCTTACGTTTTTTGCAATTTGCAGGTCAAAATCAAAAGTCATTTCTTCAAACTAGGCTGAGAATCAGCACTTTTCGAACGTCGAACGTTCGACTGTCAGGTTGTATCTTGATCAAAATATGATCCGCAACCATAACAAAAATGTATTTACAGCATTATAATAATAAGAATCATTAATACTTCTCTCTAGGTTAGATTTATTTCATTGAATGACTTTTTCATGAAATCATGACATTTGCGATGATTACTTGCATGTGATTTGGATTGATGAATTAAAAAATCAAAACTGCGAAATATTTGCGAAGTTGCCAGCTTTCAAAACAGCCTTGCACTCGACCTGTCATATTTACGGCCAGGTACTGTATAGTATATGTAAGGTTTGGAGATGATTTCCGCCATGTTTATAAGCTAAGACTTACCGTCGATAGTTCCGAACTCCCTCTCGTGCGCCCTGGTAAGCACCTGCTTGTATAACGTCTCGGCTTCCTTGTACTTGCCCTGGGAAAGATAAACAGGGTGTTAGTGTAAACACCGTTATCCTTGAAACCAGTGGTTTGGTTTCATTTATAGAACGTGAAATCAATGGAAAAATACACTTTTTAAAAAAAAAGAAAATCTACATTTTTCCACAAGAATATTTCACCCTACACGCAAGGGCAACGACCGGCCGCGGCCGGCGGTTTGCGGGGACGGGCGGGGCGCGCGGGACGTTACATAACCCGCCGTCAGCTGTTTCGCAGCTCTCTCGAACGCGTTTCCATGAGTATCGGGACAGTGACGGATATTTACTTTTTAAAATCTTTTAATGAAAATAAGGTTTTTTTTTTGTTGTTACTGGGTCATTTATTTTTATATTTAAGTCAACTACCCATGGTTTGAGTGACAATGGTGTTTACCCTTGCATACTGAATTAAGCCCAAAACACACACAGAGCGGGTGCGGGGCGGGAGCGGGTCGGGCGCGGGAGTACGGTGGGTATAATAATTTGTAATTCAAGGAATTATATGGATGTCAACACACAGAACGCGGGCACGGGTCGGGCGCGGAGCGGGAGCCGCGCCCGCTGACACAACAGCGCGGGACGGGAGCGGGTCGGGAGCGGTTGTGCTATTCTCTAAAAATATCTCCGTGAAAACTAAGTGTAGTAAAATATCAAAGTGAGCTTGGAGTGAACTGTCACTGCCTTAGCATCAGTAGGTAGGTATCGATAACAATGACTCACTCCACTCTCACTTCACCTAAGTTTTCAAGGTAAGATGGTTACAGAATAGCAATGCGGGTGTAGCGGCGTTACATTCGTTGCAATACACGTATCGATGATATTCTCCATATTCATGTTTTTTTTTATTAATGTCATGAACCTACAACTTTTTCCATTTTCGCGTTCTTCTCTTTAAAATAAGTTTAAAAAAAAAATTCTTCGTCCGTGTCAGAATCACCCAACATTTTCACACTGCAACCGCTGCCGCCTGTCAAAGTACAACCGCGCCCGACCCGCTGCCGTCCCGCGCCCGACCCGCTGCCGCCCCGCGCCCGCGCTCTGTGTGAACACGATGAACCGCGCGACTCACGCGATGAAAACGACCCGACCCGCTCCCGCCCCGCACCCGCTTTGTGTGTGTTTTGGGCTTAATGTTATAATATAAGATGAACTACATAATACGTGTATTTGTTCAGACGGGCGCTCATGAAATTGTTTGCAATTTCACTGAATTATGTTCATCTATAACTTGGTGAGATTAGGGAATAGCATCGACGGTGACTAAAATATTAGTTTTGTTTCTTTGCCATATGAATGCAAGACGCCTTGTCATCATCATCTGCCTAGCCTTTTCCCAACTATGTTGGGGTCGGCTTCCAGTCTAACCGGATGCAGCTGAATACCAGTATTTTACATGGAGCGACTGCCTATCTGACCTCCACAACCCAGTAACTGGGTAATACGATACCCCTTGGTAAGACTGGTTTGTCAGACTTTCGGGCTTCTGACGACCCGTAACGACTGTCAAAGATCCACAAATGACAGCCGGGACCAACGGCTTAACGTGTTTTCCGAGACACGGAGGAGTCTTCGGTATGTAAAAATGGTTACCCATCCACGGACCAACCCTGGCAAGCGTAGCTTAACCTGATGGATCGACCCGTGCGGCTGTTATTACTTAGCCACGAGCTCCTCGAATGCAAGACGCCTCGTGTGAAAGAGAAAAAATAATCAGCCGTTCCCTACATTTATATGTTCGCATAGCTCGTCAAAATGTAGGGAACAGCAGATTTTTTTTCGCGATTTCTGCTTTGATTCCATAGTGAAAGTTGTCCATAATGATGAGTACAATGACCCCTTAAGAGGATTTAAACGACTAAAATTTAACCCTGTATTTACTAAGTGTACCTTATTTTTGTTACAGATTACCAATTGGCCCGGTAATGCTGCGTTCGGAAAACATACATAATTTCAGGTCTTATTATATGCACCATAAGAGTTATAATAAAATTATTCACCTGTTTGAGATAGCAAGAGGCGAGGTTGTTCTTGGTCTTAGCGACGTTGGGGTCGTCGGGTCCCAGCTTGCTCTCGTAGATCTCCAGAGCTCGCTGGTAGTACTGCTCCACCTCCTCGTATTTGTTCTGTGGATAATAAGGATACGGTTTAGAAATAATAGCCGGGTAAGATTGTGCAAAAAATTAAATTACGACGCGCCTTGAGAGATAGCTTGGTCGGTGTAGACGCGCCTCGAGAGGTAGCTTGGTCGGTGTAGACGCGTCTCGAGAGGTAGCTTGGTTGATGTAGACGCGTCTCGAGAGGTAGCTTGGTCGGTGTAGACGCGTCTCGAGAGGTAGCTTGGTTGATGTAGACGCGTCTCGAGAGGTAGCTTGGTCGGTGTAGACGCGTCTCGAGAGGTAGCTTGGTTGATGTAGACGCGTCTCGAGAGATAGCTTGGTCGGTGTAAACGCGTCTCGAGAGGTAGCTTGGTCGGTGTAGACTCGTCTTGAGGGGTAGCTTGGGCGGTGTAGATGCGTCTCGAGAGGTAGCTTGGTCGGTGTAGACGCGTCTCGAGAGGTAGCTTGGTCGGTGTAAACGCGTCTCGAGAGGTATCTTGGTCGGTGTAGACGCGTCTCGAGAGGTAGCTTGGTTGATGTAGACGCGTCTCGAGAGATAGCTTGGTCGGTGTAAACGCGTCTCGAGAGGTAGCTTGGTCGGTGTAGACTCGTCTCGAGGGGTAGCTTGGGCGGTGTAGATGCGTCTCGAGAGGTAGCTTGGTCGGTGTAGACGCGTCTTGAGAAGTAGTTTGGTCGGAAAAGACGCGTGTCGAGAGGTAGCTTGGTCGGTGAAGACGCGTCTCGACATGTAGCTTGGTCGGTTTAGACCCGGATACAACCACGTCGCGCGTGCTTGCACGGCAGAAGTCATGAATGTAACGTCTTTGGCTGGTCATATTAAAATCAGGCTTTTATATGTACCTGGTTCTGGCACAGCAGCGCGAGGTTGTTGAGCTGCTTGGCGACGTCGGGATGGTCGCGGCCGAGCACGGCCTCGCGGATACACAGCGCGCGCTTGCACAGCGGCTCCGCCTCGCGGTACTTGCCTAAAAACATACGAAGAGTTAACTTAAATTTCGCGTTATCGTTTATTTTATTGGGAATTTATAATATTATGTTTAATATCTAGAAAATATGTAAACTTATATGAGTACTTAACTATCGCATTAGGGCAACCTGTAAAGACAGCAAGTGTTACATAAATGTCCCTGTTTACACTAAAAGAATTTGGTAGTGAGGATAGAATGTGCATTCGCTCGTTTGGTCTAAATCGTCTCGTAGGCAAACTCGGTGAGTCGCACAGATCCACTACACATTTTTTGGAAGAAATGTACGTCCAGTTTAAGACCTCTACAACTTAAAAATAAACGTTATCTCACCTCGCTTTCCATAAAGTACAGCAAGATTGTTGAGCGTGGCGGCGACAGCGGGGTGGTTCTCTCCGAGAGTCTTCTCACGGATGGACAGCGCGTCGTTCAGAAGGTTGGCCGCTTCCTTGTATTTGTTCTGGTCTCTGTGGACAATGTCACATAATATATTAGATAATTGCTTTATAATTTTTGACAGCCAGGATACTACGCGAATGCATCAAAGAAATAGGCAGCCACAGGTACTGCCGACAGAAGTGAAAACTTAAAACTGGTATTAGCGCCATCTATGTTCTATAGTACAGCACTACGGCGCGAGCATGCCGGTGACGCGAAACCATAAGTTTATACCCTACTAAAAATCGCTCAACGCGCCTAAAGAAGTTTTAACTACAAAAAAACATTTAATTTTGTTGAAAATCGTGGGCTTGGGTTTCCTAAGACAGCAGTGCCGTAATATAACGACCGCCAATTTGCAGTAGTTACATTACGGCACAGTCAAACACTCAGTTATTTTCAAGATGGTCCGTAATTTTTCGTTATATGACGGAATTGAAAACCCAAGTTTACCATGTTATGAAAAGACAATTTTTGGATTTGTATGCACTGTCAGCAAAATTTACTGCATTCACACACCTGTACACCAAGGCCAGTATGTTGAGCATGGTGGCGACGTCCGGGTGGTCGTGTCCCGAGGTCTTCTCCAGATCCTCGAGGGCTTGCTTGCAGAGTGGCACTGCCACCTCGTAGCGACCCTGCGACGCGTATTGAATGACCAGGTTGTGGAGGGTACGCAGGCGGGCCGGGATCTCGTAGCCTGCGTTCACTTGCTGTGCGAAGTGTAGTGGTGGAGTTGGCGACATGGCTGAAAGAAGAAAAGGGTGTTTTAGTTCGTTGAGTGAATATTCCCGTCGAATAAGGAGCTTCACATTCTGAGGTCATTTATACAAAACAAACCCCTAACAAAAAAAAAATTGCTCGAGATAAAACATCAGGCTGAGATGAAAGTGCCTTAAAATAGTAGACCAGTTAAAGTGATACGTCGTTATACTTACAAAGTTTTGTAAACTATTGAAAATTTCTTACAAATGTTCACTGAGCTTGGCTAGCTCAATGAACACTATATTTTTACATTTGCATGTTTGCAGAACGACATCGGAATGCCGTTATCTTTTCTTTAGAAGAATCCATTCCGTCAACAAAACATGACTGCATTTTGTTTCAAAACATTTTAGTTTATAAAAAATTTACATAAAATGTCGACTGTTCAAATATTCAGATGTACGGAGTAGCAGCTGTGTGTACTATGAAATGAATGTAATATTCACGACACGTGATGTTATGAGTTTATGAGCTAACGTCAGCACGTAGGTTCTTTACTATTTTCATTTGGGAGTATTTTGGTTAGTACTTAGTAGAAATAATGTAGCTATTTTACGTCTATTTCATAAAGGAATATGAGCGAGTTTCTCCCTTTGGTATCTTTGTTTTCGATTAAACCTTGTGCCGATTTCCATAAAAAATGGCACAAAGTTAGTGTTGGAAAAAGATGAAAGGGTTACTTGAAATTCTTTCAAGAGGATGGTGCAGCGGGCGACTTCATTGTTAATTAATCTATACTAATATTATAAAGAGGTATTTGTTTGTTTGTTTTTTTTGTAGGGGGTTATCTTCGGAACTACCAGTCTGATTCGAAAAAATATTTTTGTATTGGATAGCCAAATTTTTGAGGAAGGTATCATCACGTTACGACCCTAAGGAGTCGAGCAAAAAGAAAAGAAGGAACGCTAAGCGAAAACGAAGTAACAGCGAGGGCGGGCGATGTGACGCGACGCGGTGGGTCACGCGGAGGAAGTCGCGGTGAAGCTAGTAGGCAATAAAGTTATATCGAGTCTTTAATGATCTAAAAAAATTAAAGTAATAAAAACTAAAACCCAACTACGACTAAAAAGGTATAAACAAGACACTACAGACAGACAAATTAAAAATCCGGAGTCACACGTAATCTGTTCGATTTATGCCCAAACACGTGTGACTCCGGATTTTAGTTTTTACTAGCTGTGCCCGCGACTTCGTTCGCATGGATGTCGGAAAACAATAATTATGTCGCTTAGAAAATTTGTACCTTCATTTAAAAAGGGGGAATCTTTCGACCAGGCCTGGTGATTTTTCCTAGTAAGAAACTGCCAAAAAACTTGTGTTTTTATTTAGGAAAATGCTTCTCTATATACAATATTAGCGGTGGAACCACCTGGAGCGTACACAAAAAAGTTGCTAGGGTTGCTCACACGCGAAAGAGCTACATAAAGTTGGCCGTGGGAAAAGCAACCAATACTAAGATTCACCCTCGCAACGGATAATGTCTGGCCCTGAGCTTTGATAATGGTCATGGCGTAACATAGGCTGACGGGGAATTGCACACGCTTAAAACTAAACGGGAAATTATTGGGAATGAGAGAAATTCTTCGAATAAAAACAACATCACCGGCGCCGCAACCTGTTAAGATTTCGGCTTCGATGACGTTTTGTTGGAGATTGGTGACTATGAGCCGAGTGCCGTTGCAAAGTTTGGGAGGACTTAAATTTCTGAGAAGAATTATTGGCACTCCGACTTTTAAACAAATTTTGTGTGCTGAAAGACCGGGTGTGTTAAGGGATTCTAGGAACTCCTGGATAGTGTGTGGCATCTAGGAGTGAGGCGTATTTATCGTCACAGATAGAAATCACAGATATTAAAAAATAGCAGATAGCAATTGCTCCTAATGATAAAAATATCTGTTACTTAAAATCATAGATCATCAATGACTGTTACTGTTAAAACTTCGGATACGATTTTCGACTTTAACGAAAAGAAATAAAGAAGATATTCAATTGAGTTAATACGTATTTATCGTCTGTACAAAAATCACAGGCTGTGATTTTTATAACAGATAGATACGATTTTCGACTTTAAATCAAAAGAAATAAAGATGATATTCGATTGAGATACGTATTTATCGTCCGTACAAAAATCACAGGCTGTGATTTAATAACAGATATTTGGATCTGTTATTTTTTTGTCACAGTCACAGTGATCACAGATATCGTGTTTCACCTGTTACAACCCATCTCTAGGGCATCGTCTTCTTCGGTAACCGTCGGTTAAATTGTCGGTTAAATTGTTTCGGCTACTAACCGAAACAATTTATTATTTATTATTATTATCGACATTATAGAAGTCAAAAACAAAGATACCTGCTCTAAAAATTATTTGGAATATCTGGGTGAAGGTGATTCTTCGACGGAGACTCTTAACACCGCGATTCAGAAAATGAACAACGCCATCTATCGAGCACGAAGTGATACTGTCAAAATATATGGGAAAACGTTCGAACACTCTGTAAGCTAAATAAGCTATGTATGTAGAAAAGTGTAAAATTAAAGATTAAATACCTATATTTTTTAAGAAATTAACATTTGTCACTATTCTTTCATGATTATCATGATTTGAAAGATAGGTACGCCACCTATCGCACTAATACTAAACTAATAAATAAACAACGCATCTGGAAAATTTTAATTAACCTAACTTTAGAGTTATATTCTATACACAATGTATCGCGTTAAGTTTCCGCGCAAAGAAAATGACGATCATATATTATTATATCACACGATTTCACAAACCTAGTAATTAAGTAGTAAGTATCATTTCGCGTCAATAGATGTCGTTACGTGTATGTACATTAAGTAATGAAAATTCCTTCTTGAACACTTTAAATTCATATATCTTTTGATATTTTGAAGCGATTGCGATGAAACAAAAACTAAATGAAACATCGAGTTACACACAATATTTGAGTGTAAAAGTTAACCATATTGATTTCGTACTTTTTACGTGATAGTGGAACAATCAAACTAAAGAACATACAAACAGACAGACAAACAGACAAAAATTCCAAAAATGATAGAAATGGAATCTGTTGGTTATTCTTGGACACCCCACCAACTTTTTTTTTTTTTTTTTTTCATTGTACAGAAACGCCTCGTCTACAGATTTATTATATGTATAGATTACTTTAATTTTTTTTTAATTCTTTTGGGGTATATATGTAATATATATATTTTTGAAATGTGCTCATTAAGCCCTTTTATTTGATACCCAACATGGTACGATTAAACGATATTTTTTTTTTAGTTCCTTTCTTTATTTCCTCTAGAGGGCGCCATTTTTAATTTAATTTGACGTCACATAGCCTATAACCAGCGGACAATCAAGACGCTTCCAACGATATCTCATTTGTCAAATTGTGATGAGTGGCTTAGAAGATAGGAGGGAACAGATGAACATTCATACATACATACATACCGGTCAAAATCATAACCCTCCTTTTTTTTCGCCGTAGTCGGGTAATTACTTCATCCTCTAGTCATCCATGTTAAAGTGAACATTGAAATGTCTCAAATAAACGTTGCTTTCACATTATTATAACAAAGCTGCTTACATTTGTTGTTCCTGTTATCATCATGGTCGTCATCCGGGAACAGGTCCACCATGGGATCGTCGCGCTTCTTCTCGCTCTGTCCGCTGCGGTTATTGTCCGACTCCTCTGTTATGTCGCTGTCGTACTTGCTGGAATACAATAACGTTATCATAAGTAAAAAGAAAATCACAATACTCTCTCTGTTTGGAATCGAATCGGGTGTAGGTAATGAGCGAGAGAGACGAGAGTATACTCGCAGGTATGGATGAATTAAAAACCTGCACAATGAGGTTTATCTGAGCTCGTGGCTAAGTAATAACAGCCGCATGGGTCAATCCATAATTTTAAGCTACGCTTGCCGGGGTTGGTCTGTGGATGGGTGACCATCTTTACATACCGAGACTCCACCGCGCCGTGCCTCGGAAAGCACGTTAAGCCATTGGTCCCGGCTGTCATACGTGGATCTTTGACAGTCGTTACGGGTCGTCAGAAGCCCGAAAGTCTGACAACCAGTCTTACCAAGGGGTATCGTATGGCCCAGTTACTGGGTTGTGGAGGACAGATAGGCAGTCGCTCCATGTAAAATACCGGTATTCAGCTGTATCCGGTTAGACTGGAAACCGACCCCAACATAGTTGGCAAAAGGCTAGGCAAATGATGAATGAGGGTTTTCTGAAATGACCTTCACTCGGTGTCAGCACTGAGACGTCAAATCCTGGCACCTGTCAAGTGTTCAAGCGCCTATATTTTCTTTAGTTGTGACTGAATTATGAACGTCATCATATATTTTATTTTCATTGTCGAAATGGAAGACCTCTTGCCAAAGTGGCACCAAAATGTGACATGAATTTTCATAAAAACTCTCATTTAATGAATAAATGATCTTTTTATTTGTTAGAATATAGATTATTAAATGGTGGTGGGGATTTATTTGTTTATAAGACTTAGTTACAATATCCAGGCGTAAATATTGCACATTGAGCTTTATACCTCGCGCCGTGACGAGAGATAGAATAAAAAATTTTTTTACAAAAAAGTTAACTGAAAAGCGAAAAAAAAAAAAAAAAAAAACCTTTTAGTGTAACTAAGCTCATAAACTAATTTAAGTTACAAATTTTGAGGCGGCGCCGAACAAACAAACAAATTAATTAGGTAGTTACTTAATTATAGCGTATCACAGCTTGATGAATCTTCGTTGAATGTGTGTTCGGCGCCGCCTCAAAATTTGTAACTTAAATTAGTCTTAACTAGACTAGAGACCTCCGTTTTTGTTCGTCGCTTAAAAATAAAAATATGAAAAGTTAAAACAAAAACCCTACGTTCTATTTATAAATTTCATTAGCTTCGGCATGAAAAAGCACGCGAAATCATTCTCTTTTTAAATGAAACCAGTTTATGAGACCGCGAAATGACGTAGTTTATTTTTTTTTCATTTGCCAGCCTAAATGGAAAAACGGTTTTTCAGTTTGGCCCTCAGCCAAACCTAAACTGTTCCTCTGCAATATTAACAACATTCACAGTATGAAACCCATTTAATCGAACAGCTTGTTCATTGTCATCGCAGGTCAATGATCCGGGCAAAAATAAGCTCTCGTCTATACAACAGGCAAATTACCATAAACTAAGTAGGATGCTTAAGTTTTTTTTTCAAGCCTAGCATTGCACAGACATACCATTTGGATAAACACGGCAATCCTACAACACCACACAAACAGAGCGTTACGACGACCCTTATCAGATGTGTTCTGCAGCCACTAAGTACTAATGTGTAAGAGATAACTCAAACTTTTTGCTCATATAGTATTAGATAATTCTACTAATATTATAAATGTGAATGTTTGTGTGTTTGGATGTTTGTTACTCAATCACGCAAAAACGGCTGAATGGATTTGGATGAAATTTGGCAAACAGAAAGTTTATAACCTGGATTATTAACACATACTTTTTATCCCGATATTCCCACGGGATCGAGACTTACCCGGGTGAAACCGCGGGGCGCAGCTAGTTAAACAAAATAAACTGGTGAAAGCAGTAGTGGCCCAGTGGTAACGGCCCCGACTTACGGAGTTGTAGGTCGTGGGTTCGAACCACAGGCACTTTATGTAAATAATTTCATCAAATTTAATTTCAGCTCTCAAAACGGTGAAGGAAAACATCGTGAGGAAATGTCCTTAAACCAAAAATTCGAAGACATGTGACATCTACCAACCCGCACTGGGGTGGCGTGGTAAATAACAGCCCACTACCTCTCGAAGAGAGGAGGGTTTTGTCCCAGCAATGGGAACATTATAGGCTGATTAGGAACTGGCGAAACGTAGGTAGGCACACCACTGCCTAACCCTTCGGGGAGGTTTTCCCCGTGATGTTATCTAAGATTGTGTATTTTCAATTATATAAGCTTACCGTATGGAAGCCATGAAGTCCAAGTGCTTGTTCTCCTCCTCCAGCTGAGCCACACGCTGCTCCGAAGCCTGCAGATGCTGCTGAGCGGCCGCCAACTCGTCCCTGAGCCAGGCATTCTCCTGGCACAGCCTCCGGACCTGGGTGCGGAGCTTCTGCTTCTCAGCCTCCACTGATTGTAAGTGGGAGGCTAGGGCCATCATCACCTGGAATGGAGAGGGGGAAATTTAATTCTTGTACTTACTCGATGTGTATCTAAACTATACAGGGTGTAAGGGACGCGTAAACTGTACCATGAATTCAGTACATGATTATAGACCTAACAGGGTTGAAACATTTCGTTGGTTATGAAAATAAAAATCAACCGTATATACATAGCAGTTTACGCAAGGAATACACCGTGTTTACTACATAGCATTATGTATTTCTGGTTTTGAAATGTTTTTGTATGCACAAAACATTTTTTCTTTCTAATAGTTGTGAACCATACTTTAAAAGTTATAAGATTTTAACATTACCTTGTCTATATATACTAGAAGTAGCTGTGTTTGTGAAGGCAAACCCGAGTCGTTTCAGACGTATAGCTGACGTGTTTCCCCGCAATAGACGCGACAATAGCTTGCTTTGTCAGGAGCCAGCTAAGACAGCATTCATGCGCAAAAGTGTCTACTGCATGGCTCCAGTTATTTATAATCACTTGCCTAAGAGTTGGAAAGGGCTTCCAGTCCAATTATTTAAAAAAAGACTTCGTAGCTTTTTAGTGGTGAAAGCTTATTATAATTTAAGTGAATACCTTACTGAGAAAGATTGTTTAAGTTAGAATAATGTTTATTTTGTGTACCTACTTTTTCGTGTAATGTTTTTTAATTCCACCTACTCTCTAGTTATAAGTTGATGTTCTATATCTTTTGCATGCCTACGTGGTAAAATATGGCTGAACTTTCAATATGTTTTTTTTTTGTCACCATTTTATGTTACCCATGTCTGCAAAAAAAAAAAAAAATCTAATCATGTAAAGAACTTAAATGCACGAGTCGCCAAATTGTCTAAACGATTCCTTGGATCAATAAAAAAAGAATCATCAAAATCGATTCATAATTCCTACAGGCGAATTGAGAACCTTCTCCTTTTTGAAGAAGTCGGTTTAAAATAGTCAACAAATTGTTTTATTTTATTTTTATGTGACCCCAAAAGTTAATAAAAATTGGCCTAGTCATAAAAAAAAACAGTTATGTTACACGAAATACTGTACTGCCTTAAATCATATTTGGCACAATATGACGGGATCAACCGTTCAAAAGTGCAATATGCGGTGGCAGCTTGCCAGTTTATTGACTACTCACTACAAAAGCAATAATCCTTGCATCAGTAGGTTGCCTAGTTCGTACAACTTCCTTAATATACATAGTAACCGTGAATTGCATTGTTCATTAGATACATCTAAACCCCATGTTAGGGTTAGTAAATTTATGTACTAATTACTGTTAGGCAAGTACCTATAATGCGTTCGCAATTTATTTGCCAAACGTCAACAAACACGAGTTTTGGGAAAATCAACCGTATTGCCTTTTTTTTTTTTTTTTTTTTTTTTTTTTTTTTTTTTTTTTTTTTTTTTTTTTTTTTTTTTTTTTTGAGGGTGGGAAATCATCCAATGACTTCTCCCGCTCTGGGTGGAGCGGAAGGACGTGTCAGACTTTTACTGACTAAAACCCACCCGTGTTCCTTCAGTTGCCTGTTGCCAAGGTCCCGGTATCCCTTTCGGACTAACCCGCAACCCTGGCAGGCAACCGTATTGCCTACACATACGGTTCAGTTTGTGCTACAACTTCATATTTTTTTTATGACTTTTCAACAGTACTAGTTAGTCTAAAATCAACATTATTTACACTATAAAGTTGATTTTTGTTTAAGTGTTAATAACATCAATTGGAAACAAGGATTTAAATAGACCTTACACATGTAACCCCAACATTACAATTAACATAGAATCACTCTCCACCCTCAAAGGAGAAAAAATCTTGCTCCAACTTTCACAACGTTAATCGCTTTCATTCCATCTGACAAGCTTTATTTATACACATTTTTTCTCTTAAAGAGTGACGAGACGAGTTTTTCATTACTAAGTGGTACGAGCAGAGGGATGAGGGTAGGGAATGCAATATCGATCCCGAATCTCGCGAGATCTCGAGCCCTTTTTCGAGATTCAATCTTGGGGGAATATGTATAATTTCGAACGAGATTTCGAGACTGAGAGCGTCTGTCTTGGCACACTATGCTTCTTGAGAAGCCATTTTCATATAATAATAAATAGATTTATAGTGTGCGTGATGTGTGTGTGCCGATTTGTTGTTACAGGCGCAGCTTAAACACATTAATCGAATCTCGAAGCAAAAAATCAAACGTAATTTTTTGATCCGAGATTGGATTGTTTTTGTTATTACAAAATATACGTCAAATAACGTATGCGAAATCCCGATCTCAAAAATCTCGAAAATTACCAAACCCGACATCTCTAAGCACGCGAGATCTCGAGTTGCCAATCTCGGCTCGAGATTGCATTCCCTAGCAGTATGGGGTAATTTCTAGGGTGCGTGAGGGTTGGTAAAGTAGATACGAAAATAAATAAACTTTGTTTGATTAATGAGACGTCGTTAGTCGTGCCGTCTAGTACCGTTGTCGTGATTTTAAATGATGGGTCGGTTTAAATTTTAATGTGTCGGTATTATTGTGGAAGGCGAAACCAAATTGTCTTTCATAATGAAGGCTTATGTGTAACGAAACTAGGTAACATTGTGAACTTTTAATAATATAGCGTAAAGAGTAATAAAGTAATTTATTTCAGCCCAGCGTTTAAAATTTTATGTTGATACAAATAATATTATATCTAGTGGTTACAAAAATAAGTAAATGATTTATCTGTTGCAGTGTTTAGTTATTTTATTTTTAAATTATGTACCTTGATGTTGATTGATCTAGTGGAAGTCGTTTACATTCAAAAGTGTAAGAACTCAACAATTCTCTTAACTACTACCAACAACTCTACGACTTCTCAATATATAAACCAATCATAACATCGTAAAAATACGTTATACTCTTTCACCTGTCCATTCTTCATATTCTGTTGCCCATTAATTAACCCAAGACATGGTTTACATAATCCACTGAAAATAAACACAAAACAGAAGCATATGGCCACCCCAAGGCCGACTGCGCGGGCGCCACGTCAGCATCCCTTTGTATTAAAAAATAAACATTCAGGTTAAAGACATTTATTTTTTCTCAAAAGATTACATTAATCACTTAGAAAATACAATAATAAGTAAATCAAAATAACCGATTAGCGTTTTAGTAGGGTAGTTGTTAAAAATGTTAGTGCTGCGGTGCGAACAAAGCTTGTTTGTTAAGGCCCATGGCACAGTGCGTTCCCACACCACACATACACACTACATTCCCACGTCTATCCGTAGACTCCGTTAGTAGGTTTTGTCCAGTCATGAGCAAAAATACCTTACAATTACATTGAGTTAAATGTACTCGCGTTTTTCCCCAAAAATAATAATTTGTTCCTAATAAAAAAGTTACGAAGTCAAAACTGTACATTGAACATTTTTGAAAAAAATCTGAGTCTGATGCTGAAAATATTATTATAGTTTTTTGAATTTGTGCCTTTTAAAAATAATAAGCTTTTACAATATTTCTAAATAACAATGTTAATAGGGAATTAGGGACCTATGGGAGGACAGTATGGGCCTTTCAACAAGTGAGAGAAAAGCGGAGATAGTTGTAGGAACACACAACAGGATATAAAATCTTAAGGAAGAAATCTACACTGATGCTGGAAAAATACAGAGTAAACACAAAACAGAGGCACACAAGGGAACCTCAAGGCCGAAGGCGCGGCGTCTGCATCCCTTTGTGTTTAAAAAACAAACATTCTCACGTCTATCTGTCAGTTTTGTCGAGTCAGGTACGTATGACGTGTCCTTGTTGTGACGATGGTGCAAGGGTGTGGGGAAAAGCGGAGATGGATAAAGAACAGATCCCAGTTTTAAACAACATTAGAAATTTTTTCTAATGTTGTTTAAAACTGGGATCTGTTGTCTGTCTATGCTGGAAAATTGTCAGTCTCATGACCCAAATCCGAGAGATCTGTGTTTCTAGACCGTCTCTCTTCTGCTTTGATGGAAACTGCAAGCCTAATGGTGAGTACTCACATACAGTTTTACTCGATCGAGCAAATATGTCGAGTAAAAACCACGGCTCGGGCTTTCGTCCACACATTCCTCATTACTCTATCGAGTGGCGCGCGGCGTTCAGTATTCGAGTAGGTGCGAAGGAAATTACTTTTATTTAATTCCATCGAGCCTTCGAGTTGTGAGTTTTGAGGTACACACGTTGATTTTTACTCGTTTTGGAGTAAAACTATCGAGTAAAACCGTATGTGAGTACAGAACATTATATTTAAAAAAAAACTTGTTTGTAAACATCTTTATTGAGACCCTCTCTGTTAGGAAGACTAGGCTTAATGGACCTTGGTATGAAGGCAGTGTTCCGATGATCAGATTTCACGGCAATACATTATTTACCTTCTTTGTAAAGTTCACGCAAACATGTCGAAGTAAAAATCTTCGCATTGATCACGGAAGTTCCCAAGTAGGTCAAAGTTGTTAGTAACTTTGTCTCGTTCTCGTTATGTTAGCGTGACGCAATCGTATATAAACATTAAGCTTATTTTTAGCAATAATTTGGTACTTTTCGTATGAGGAAAGGGAAATCCTTTGAATATTTGCATACTTCCATGATCTTCTAAACGATAGCTTATATCTGTCTTCTTTTAAAAAGTTACCACTACTGACTCTCTCACCAAACAGTACTTTCAAAACTGCAACCATTTCAGCAAACCTGTAAGCCCTTTTTCGTACATTGGTTAAAAGTACAAAGCTGAATGGTAAAACGCTTACAAAAGTACCATACAACTTCTAATGCACAGCAAACTTGAATAATCTCGCATCTGTATCCCTCTGTATATAAGTACATTATATCCAATAATATTATGAAACCGCTGTCAACTTCAGACTTGTCTACCCATCCTTAACTTACAACCTCAACGTCGTCAACCTCACAAGAGGGTGTCGCGTGCCTTTGTAGGAGGCTGAATGGAGTACCGCCCCGTGATTCACTCACGCAACTTAATTTTACTCTGTGACATTTTATGAAAAATGGCGCTGGAAATATGGCGGCAATTTAGCCAATATGGCGGCTCAAAGTTAGAAGTTAATGGTGATAAGTGTATGTAATGTTAAATGGAAATATTGCGGCGAATGAGATGCGGAACTTTGGTATTTTCTGTTCTATTGAATATGTGACTGGAATCACCGGGAGGGGACGTCTTATAAGGACATAATTATACTCAAATATAGTGACCATATTGGTGATGTTGTTCAAAAAGGTCAGGTGCGCAGTGCGTGTGTGACCCGATATATGAACGTAAACGAAGCAAAAGGAGTATTTAAGAATCGTAGCTGGTGGGGTTCTGTAGGTTCTGCCTACCCCCATGGAAAAAAAGTAATTATATATTCTAAGGGAAAACGGCTTGAGTTTATGTACGTATGTATTGTATGTATTGAAGGCTATTTTGAATAAAAAGCATACAAAAGACAGCAAAATAGAATATTGTTGGTTAAAGTTTGATTGAAAGAGATTGCTGGAACCGATAAAGCTGCCTATTGTGAAGTCTATTTTGTGTATTCTATTCATCTGGTATCCAATAACGAAGTATTGTCTGGTGGACGAGAGGTGGATCCTTATCGGGTTTATTTTAAACCAGCTGCGCCCCGCGGTTTCACCCGCGTAAGTCTCGATCCCGTGGAAATATCGGGATAAAAAGTATCCTATATGTTAATCCAGGTTATAAACTATCTGCTTGCCAAATTTCATCCAAATCCATTCAGCCGTTTTTACGTGCAAGAGTAACAAACATCCATCCATCCATCCATCCATAATTACAAACTTTCGCGTTTATAATATTAGTTAGATTAGACTAGCTGAGCAGTAAAAATATCTTTTCAAAGAACTATTAACTAGATATGAAATAAAATAATATGTCTTAAACAAATCTCACTGAAGTTAGAAACCGCAAAACTAATAGCAAGTCTGAGACCCTTATTGAATTAGTATTTGAAGTAGACGCTCAAATGCTTTGAAATGTTTATTCAGAATTGTATTAATGTATTACAATCAAAGTTAACTCAAATATTTGTAATTAAGCGACCTCTGAAACAAAGCTCATAGAATTTGGGAATTAAATTAGAAAATGGCAGTGAACTTAATACAATGTATTTTGTGGTCAAGAAATGTTGAAATTCATTAATGATTTTATTCCGTGGTTTTATTCTTAAGTACCAATCTTCTAATATGTAAAATTCTCGTGTCAGTGTTAGTTGCCATACTCCTCCGAAAAGGCTTGATCGATTTGTATGAAATTTAATATGTATATTCGGTAGGTCTGAGAATCGGTCGTAATCTATTTTTCATACTCCTAAGTGATAGGTAGGGTAGGTAGAGTAGGTACTTAGTGCTACACGTGCGAAGCCAGGACGGGCAGCAAGTTACAATGCATAAAGTGCTCGAGAAATGTTGAAATTCATTCATGATTTTATTTCCAACTACTAATAGATGTATAAAATCGTTCAGTAAAGCCTCTGATGCGTGAACCCCGCTCACGAATGGAAACTAATTTTCAATGTCGAGTACCCACATAAATACATCAACACATTGTTTTCCAAACTCTACTCCCATTCCTCCCAAACGAAACACTGCAATCTTTCACAAAAATTGGAATTGAACATGTTAAAAGGAAAGTTCTGAAAGCGTTCTACGACATTTTGTTTCAAAAATAGAGTTTCCTTTCACACGGTGGAAACTCGCGTTTATACGCGCGAGCCCTCGAGGCTTGGTAGGTGTGACCTAAATGATGCTTTAACGGGTAGTCCTTAAAGGCATTCAGCGAATCTAGGCTACCTTGAGGCTGTTTGTCTTCAGCCGCTGAGAAGCCAGGCTTTTCATTTATATGGGTTTTTCTAAGCAGAGCTGTTCAATGACTAAATTCTTGACCTCTTTTTCCGTTAGAGGCTTATATTTAAGGAATTCGTGTAAATGGAAACTGTAAGGGTAAATTCCAGAAAATATGCTACTTGTTATAAGGAAATCTTTAAAAGAAAAACATACCGAGAAACTTCTAAAAATAATCCATTCTTTGTTTGGGTTACTTCAAAGAAAATGTACGAAGAATTTCCCTTTTGTTACTAAGCCTTAACGTTTGATCAATAAGTTCTTCACCTCACCTTAAGTTTCGCGTGTAAGCTTAGGTACATGAAAACGTGTAGCTTATCTAGATAAAATGTTAGCAATTTTCATGGAGACGTAATTAGGAGTGGCTTTTCATTTGGAAATTAATTTTAGGATGTTGACTGGGGATTAAAAGTTCATGAGATCATCTTACCTCTTTAGAATTCACGTCTCGCAATTGGAATTGCGAAAATAGTTTATTATTATTATAATTGACAGCTTCTCAGACGCGACAGAGCCAGCCAAAGACAGTCGGATCTGTAACTCCATACTCGGGACAGATGTTACTAACCGCAGGCCGCAGACCTCAGGCATGTCATCTTCAGAACATGTGCTTTGGAATCTGAAGCCTGTATACGATCACGTTTGTTTACATCGTACCCACGTGGTGTTAATGTAAAGTAAATGTGTGATCACGAGTTCTTTGTCGTGTTTTTAGCGAAAATGGTAAGTACAAAAAAGGACAAAGCATTTAAACAGGTTCAATCTGTACACGCAAAATGCCATAAAAGCCTTGCCTGCGTGTGTGGTTTCAGTTAATGAATTGCAAATATTGAAACAGTTAACGTGAAGACATATCGATGTCAATGTATAAAGGAAGGTTTGTAACGAAAACTGATAAAATAATATGTACTTAGGGGTGACACTGCACAATCTTTTGTCGTTAAAGTAAGACCTCGACAGAAAAGTGCTTTAATGGACTTAATTTTGTTTCTTAGTTTTTAAATCTTTTCTGCCATTCCCAATGTTGTGAATAAATACAGAGTAGACAGCACTGAAGCTTACTGTCATTTCTTGAAAAGGAATTAAGTCAGCTCCTAAAAGTTGATGTAAAAGTAGAGCTTATCTGAAACTGCTGTAAAATGTAAACGCGAAATAGGGAAATGAATTACAGGATCCTAAGATTTGGACTAAACACACCACCTTGAGGTGATTTTAGAAACTGGACCACACACTATTTCTATAGACCGTCTTTATAATTAGGAGCTTTCGGCCCACCTAACCTAAATAAGAGCATCAAGTATCACGTCTTAACGCAAGACCCGAGCAGAAAGGTCTACGGATTTGTAACGTCTTCAACTGACCTGTGCTTCGCCCAATCCAAGTTCAATAGCATCAATGCTCTTCCTCACAAGCGATGCCTTTTCATGTTCATGCTCGGTGTTGGCCGCCAATCCTGCCAGCAGCTGGGCGTGTTCTGCCCTCAGAGCCTCGAGCCCCGCAGCGACGGTGCGTGCACCCGCCACCATTTCCTCCTGCGTCATCGCCGTCATCCTGCCTAGGGATTCGATCTTCTTTCTGTGGACAAAGGAGAAGGAAAATTAGTACTCTAATATGCGTCCATCGTGACCAAAGAACATCTTATACGCCAAGACAATTAAGGTCATAAGTGTCTCAGTGCGAAATTCAAAGCAGTCGAAATGCTTTCGATTTGAACTGGTTGAAATTAGCAGTGGTTTCAAGAATATGACTGCTTTCCTGTTAACGATAGCGAAATATATTTATGATGCTTTGCCTGTTATGTGCCTTCGCCATATCAAGGTAAGATCTGAAATATGACAACATAATCCACTCAAGTATATTACAACTTGTTTCATGCCAACATGTCAACAGCAAATGTCAAACTGATCTCGAATGCATTTATAAACATTTATTTATAGTCGTTTGTTCTCAATTCAATAGAATTGTCATTCATTATGATTGGCGGAGTTACTCAATATACACATCGGCTTCTATAGTTATTAATGTTGAACAATGACATATTATTACGTGAAATGATTATGCAAATGAAGACTAATGTCTCAATGGGATGATGACTAATTCAATCAAAGTGTGGGTCATATTGACCTTATTCATTCGCGGGTGACATCTTGGAGTGTAATGACACGTCATAATGTGCTTGATTCTTGCTGCCTTTTTTTTTTTCAGGGTGGGAAATCATCCAGTGACTTCTCCCGCTCTAGGCGGAGCGGAAAGGCGTGTCAGACTTTTACTGACTAAAACCCACCCGTGTTCCTTCAGTTGCCTGTTGCCAAGGTCCCGGTATCCCTTTCGGACTTTCCCGCAACCCTGAGATTCTTGCTGCCTGCGCAAAGGATCTGAGGCGGACAATTGCAAAGATCCACCAATAGAAGTTGCACTTCTCTCCTATCCGTTTCAATGGGCGGAAAGCATGATGTAGCAAATAGGTATGTCGGGCACATAATGTCTTACGGATTGGGAACTGAATTAGTGTGGAACTGTGGCGGTATCTACATCGCCACATGCGAACTACGCATCAAAGACCTGACGTCACACATAAATCCTGCATCGCGTAATTAAAGTTTACCGTGCAATGGACATAATAATACAAGAACCCGACATCAATCGTCGGGCAGTTGCCCGCTAGACACAACACCCGTCTGGTCGGAGGATCCTCCCTTTTCTATCGTGGATGAGTGAACTTAACACCCTGTTTCTCATACCCCCTAAAGAACCTCATTGTAGTCAAAGGAGACTGTCCTGCCCCTAGTCTTTTCAGGGGGCCTACCACCACCGCTTACAGCGGTATTATTTTAATCTTACTTCGTGGGGGAAAGAGATGGAGCTATACGTCCTGTAGAGCTTCATCTCTTTCCTACACTGAAGTAATATTAAAATAATACTGCTGTAAGCGGTGGTGGTAGGCTCCCTAGGCTTATAGGTCGATTCTATTCTACCATGAAATAGTCAACACCACAATTCTTAATAACTCAATATTCATGGTGCATGCCATGCTTTAATCAAGGCATACCAGCACCAATCCAATTACGTTACGTGGTGATAATGGCGCCATTTTCATTAACATGCAAACGCTGCTTTTGTTCAGTCGGATAGGTATGCATGCAGTTCAATATCAAACAAACCGTTGTTTGACCTAAAAATCCATGTTCAATACCCCTATTGTTTGACGCAGATAAATACTAGAAAGTTTTTAACAAGACAATACGGAACGTGGGTTTAGTAATATCTTATAACAAACATAACATCATAATCAGCCTATAGAGTTTCCACTTTTAGGAATCAAGTTTCCTCTTTGTAATAAATGATAAATTAGTTAATTCTTTAAGTAGGTTTGTACAAAGTTACAAATATTTTACACGTCATTCATATTTTTAATAAAAAATTAGATGAGGTCGGCTTTTCCTAGCTGACTACTCTGGAGAAGAAAGGCCGAAAAAAACTAGGTCACATAAAGTCCAGACATAATCTTGGTCAGATCAAATGAAAACCATGTGAGAGAGAGTGGGCTGTATGCAATGTAACAAGTAAGACCCATTCAGTGAGCAATGTAACGCACGCAAAACATTGTGCTTATGGGTGCATGCAACGATACAGGGGTTTTGGGGGTATTTAAAGTTATAACATTTAACACTTCATCATCTGACTAGCCATTTCCCAACCAATTCGGGGTCGGCTTCCAATCTAACCGGATGCAGCTGAATACCAGTATTTTACAAGGAGCGACTGCCTACCTGACCTCCACAACCCAGTAACTTGGTAATACGATACCCCTTGGCAAGACTGGTTGTCAGACTTTCGGGCTTCTGACGACCCGTAACGACTGTCAAAGATCCAAAAATGACAGCCGGGACCAACGGCTTAACGTGCTTTCCTTCCGAGGCACGGAGCAGTCTCGATATGTATCGTATTACACAATTACTGGGTTGCGGAGGTGCGAGTTTTTTAAACAAGACAATGCGTGATGTAAGTGGAAAGAAGGGTGTATAAGTCCAATATTTCATAGGGGAGGCTCTAAATCCTTGACGTTTTTTTAATAACCTTTTCTAAAGGGAGCTTGGGTTTGTTAGGATTTTGTTATAATAATATATTTTGTTTCTTTTTTTACTTTACTCTTATCTAAGTGGAACACACGTTTTATGTTGAAGAGGTAAACAGATTGTCAGCACATGAAGGTCGGCTGATGTAACCCGTCTTGTGATAAATTACAATGATATCAATACAAGTCTTATTACTTCATTTTTTACCCGACTACGGCGAAGAATAAAGGAGGGTTATGATTTTGACCGGTATGTATGTATATGTATGAATGTATGTATGGTCATCTGTTCCCCCCTCCTATCTTCTAAATCTAATTAAAATTGTGATGCAATTTGACAAATAAGTATCGTTGGAAGCGTCTTGATCATCCGCTGGTTATAAGCTATGTGATGTCACATTAAATAAAAAAAATGGCGCCCTCTAGAGGACATAAAGTCAGGAATTAAAAAAAAAAATAAGATAGTGGACGAACTCGTTATTTACAAGTAATAACAATTAAAAGTGTATAATACCGGACCTCGGCATCCCTCGCGGTGACCTTTATATTCATTCTATTGATTTTATACTAAACTTGTTGTGTAAAACACGTGAAACTTAACTGAATTATAAACAGAGTCGTTGGTAGCTTGGTACTGCGATATGAAAACTTACGGAAAGTAATAAAAGTTCATTACCTACTTTCAGAAAGTTTTAGCCAGGGTAGCCAGCCGAGGGTTTCTAGTTATTAATATAACAGTGAATTAAAATAAATTCGTAAAGCACTAGTGCTTACAGCCATGTTAGGGCCTAAGGTACTTAATGTAGGTACTCATTTACATGTTATATTCTGGTGCATAAACATAACAACTAGTGACCTAGGTACTATTGAAAACGGCCCTCCAGTCGGAGCTAGGGTAGTTAACTGAAGAATATAAGTACCTACCACTTTAAATTCATCCATACTTAATATTATAAATTCGAAAGTAACTCTGTCTATCTGTCTGTATGTTACCTTTTCACGCCTAAACCACTGAATGGATTTCAATAAAATTTGGCAAGGAGATAGATTGCATCCAGGGGAAGGCACATAGGCTACTTTTTATCGATATACCACGCGGGCGAAGCTGCAAGCGGAAGCTAGTTACAAATAAAGATGCTACGTTACAATTTTGTACTTATAGGAAAAAAACTGCTTCTAATGATCTATTCGTCTTAGAGATTAGATTTAAACCGTTCTTCTCCATAGGAACCTTTGGAATGGGCAACTAGCTTCATCTTACTGACTGATCGACCCCGTGCCAATAATAATTCAAAAGTGCCTGTATTTGGTTTAATAAATGCTTTGACATTGAGAAATAGAAAACTTCAATTTCACTCCAAGTCTAAAGATTTAGACATTCTAGTACAGGTAGACTGTGGTACATTTATCGATTGCTGGCGAGCAGCCTAAGTTTGAAAGCCTGATTTATACGAAACCTAGTAATAAATGTGGAGGCACGAATTGAGGCTTAATTTAGAAGCGAAGCAATTTATATCGTCTCGCCTCACTCGAATTGCAATTTTGACTGGATTAGCTAGCTGTTACTGAATCCTCAACATGCATTTCAATAGAAACCACAATAAATGTGTTTGCAGATACCATATAACTTGCTATTTTTCCTGATTTCAATAGCAATCGCTGGCTTAGAAGTAAATTTGTTCAAAATTTCGCTTAGCGTATATAGATCTTGGGGATTTGACACAAACGCAAATTCATAATGTGTGGACCATTTTACGAATCTCCGTAAAAACCTGTCAAACAGATGAATTATTTCTTATATGAATCGCACGCAGATCATATTATGAATTGTCAATTCATAATATTTTCATATTATGATTCTGCCAAAGTGGCTATTTTAAACCCCCAGGTGGATTCACAGCACATGATTCTGCCCTGAAGTGTAAATGTGATGCTGATCCAAAAACAATGGGACACTTAATATGGTGTCCAGCGTGTCCAGTTGTTTGCACGTTACATGAGCTAATGGATGCCTTTGGAGATGCCAAACTCGTAGCCAAATTCTGGGCCGACTCTTTCTAGATTGCCATCGACATTTATAATATTTTCCTATTATGATTCTACCAAAGTGGCTGTTTTAAGCCACCTGCTTAGACTTTACACACATTACCCGCCAATTATCACAATATGGCCAACACAAAACCATTTGCATTCCCTAATTACGTCTTAATTTAAATACTTTAGCAATTTGGCCCTTCACTCCGCAACCGCCAACACTTTCGCGCCACCAGGGAATCATGACCGGCGAGTAACCGTCACTATCGCAACGGAAGCGTCACATTACCGCGCCCACTTGCGACACGGCTGCCAAACGCATTGGGCACGCAGCGTGGATGTGACGACACAGGGGTGGGTCACTACAATACGTGAGAAGCAGAACAGTTGGCCAGGAACAGGAATTTGGAACGATATTCGTGAATGGGATGGCAGCAATTGAAGTCAACGGGCCAAAACAGATCGATTTGGGACTGCATGATAGCTAGCCAGTTTTGTTTTGATCAAATAAAAGCGTAACAAAGGTATTTCCCAATTTGGTTGGAAGTTCGGCACCCGGTTTTGTTGAACGATACTGTCTGCTGAACCGGATTGTAAACAATTGAAGCGACCGAGTCAAAGCAGATCAATACACGGAACTCGCATATTTGAAAAATGCATGAATGTGGAAGCTAGCGGGTAACAAAAAACACAATGGTATTCCCCGTCCCTTAGGGAAAAGCATGAATTTTTATGTAGAAGCAGAAGAGTAAAACGAATTTGGTAGTAACGACATAATTTCACACTTCATCGGTGATGTAATCCATTGAAGATGCCGTAACTTATCTTCCTACGCGAGTTGTGAGATTTAGTTGTGGAAAAAAGAGGTTACGTTTACAACTTTTGACGTAGGCGATGAATTTACAAATATACTACAACTTTACTAAATATATACCAATGCAGCCATTTCTAGCACACTGCTCTATTCTGAGAAATTCAAAGTATGGATAATGTTTTTATTTCCCGAGATTGAAAACACTAAGTGACATTTGAAGGCCCATTTTCCGCAGCGGGCGGAGACGAGACGATTACGTCACGAAATATACTTTTTATAGAGCACGAGAAGATAGAGAGGAGCTTTTTATACCGTTGGTAAAAAATCTGAAGAAAAGATGGAATCAACCTATTTGACTATTTATGTAATGCACACACATATACAGTATGTTAACGCGATAAAAATATTACCAATCAAAAAAAAATATTTTATTTTTTAAATATAAGTAGTGAAATATTCACAAAAGTATAAAAATTAATACGTAAAAGAAACACTTTGTACACGCACACTTGTATTTCAACGTAGAAAGACAAGTATGACAAGTGTGCGTGTACAGAGTGTCTTTTTCGTATAAATTTAATATTTTTTGTGAATATTTTACTATAAAAAACATTTTTGTATACTTAATATTTTCTTTAGCATATATTGATGCTATTACAGGTTAACGGGAACGCCCTTCGTTAGATAACATACTGTTTAAACAGACAAGGAGAAAAGAACAGAAAAATACGTATAAAGGTTTGCTTATTTCTATTGAAATCTCCTTTAATCTTTGTTTTAAGGATTTTAACGTTGCCATATTTTTAAAAGAACACAAGAACATGGGAGCTTTTTATCGCCAGTTAGGTAGAATAACGTCGGGGATCGTGTGAATGCAGCCCATATTCTTTGGTACAGTACAGCTTTTAGTTTAACACAGGCACGTAGAGACCATAAAGTTTCCCTATTCCACGTGAGCCGCCATTTTAGCTGGGAGTAGAGCAGCGGGTTCAAAATACGGCATGAAGTTAAGTCTGCCATCAATAGACACTATGGTCTTACATTGCAAGGGTTATAGCCGAAACTAGGACGATTTCATGCCGTTCAATTTACTCAACTGACCCTTTGGCAATTGAGATTATGGATGAGATTTCCATGTCTTCCGAAAACGACAATTTTTCGATTTGGTTGGAGACATGAGTCGAATATTTTGTTGAAAGAAAAATCGGCTAAGTGCGAGTCGGACTCGTGCACGAAGGGTTCCGTACCATTCATCTATAAAAACGGAAAAATAATCACGTTTTTTGTATAAAATTAAATGTTTATTTTATTTTGCTTTTTTGGTATGTGTTGTTACAGCGGCAACAGAAATACATCATCTGTGAAAAATTGCCGCCTGGCCTGGTGGGACGGACGGACAGCAGAGCCTTAGTAATAGGGTCCCGTTTTACCCTTTGGGTACAGAAATCTAAAAAGTGGGTATATGAGCCTAATTCTGTCGTCTTTGTAGAATGTATTATGTAACTTAATTGCGATTACTTTTGCTTCAACATTGTACTTTAAAAACCCTTAGTAATACTTCGCCTCTCCAGAAATAAAACCGTTTCAAATGTTACTCAACGAACTTGCCAGTTATTTTCAAACAATGCAGACGGAAAACAAAACAGTTCATGAAAAGTTGAAATAAGGCTTCGTCGAAACCATGAAGCCCCACTTATTCTTTTGGTTTCATTGTTCACAACCAACAATTTGGAAGGGAAAATTTTAATCTCATAATAGAGGCTCAGATTTCTGTGGTTACGTAAATTAAAGAAATAAGACGCTGGAAGGCGATTAGCGACTTAATTTAATAAGGGAAATAATATGTCCTCTTTTGTTGGTGTTTCGATTTTGAGATTTGAAAAAGTTTTCGTTAGCTGGACCCACGTACACACGGCTACACATCAAGCTATACATTTCCAGTATAAGCTGACCTCGCGTTGTACGGAAATCCTATACAATGCGAGATCAGCATAAACTGGAAATGTATAGCTTGATGTGTAGCCGTGTGTACAACGACTTTCAACAGGATTGACATAAGCTTTTCGATAGCTTACGTCAGTCAGTTTCAGTCCTATACATTTTTGCCTTTTTCTATCATCGTTATCGCTGATAGAATGTCACTTTGTCTAGGGCCTCTGTTCTGTTAACATCACGCCTGTAATCCCCGAAGGGTTAGGCAGAGGTTTACCTTAGTACACCCACATTTCGCCGGTTATGAACTCCCAAGTTATAGGGGACGACTATTTGCCATCAACCGGGCACAAATCCAGATTCCGGATTAACCGGGCTCCGGGAAATCCAAATAACACTTTGTCCCACCTAGGAATCGAACCTAGGACCTCATGCTCAGCAGTAGCGCTTCCGACCACTAGACCAATGAGAGTCAAAAAGGTTTTGGTACAAGTTCTAAAGTGTCCTGGGTCCTATTGGGGACTGGCAATATTCCTTGTGTCCAAGCGAGTAAAGTTCAACCATGCGAGAAGGATATGCGAGGCGATTTACTGAAAGGATGTAATGCGTGAATGTGTGTGAAAGTTTAGTGTATTGGAAAATAGGGACACATTGACGGACACGCTGATGTCCTTCAGAGCGGTCAGCTACTTCACCAGGGTTGAAACTGAGGATAAGCCTGCGTCAGTCGTGAAAAGGGGTATAAGTCCGGGTTTTGTGAAATTGAGTTTTTACTTCCTTAGACGAAACTGTCAGAACTGACAGAACTGTGAGAGGAATTCGTGGCTAATTAATAACTGCCGCACGGGTCGATCCATCATCTACGGTTGCCGGGGTTGGTCCGTGGATGGGTGACCATCTTTACATACCGAGACTCCTCCGTGCCTCGGAAAGCACGTTAAGCCGTTGATCCCGGCTGTCATTCGTAGACCTTTGACAGTCGTTACGGGTCGTCAGAAGCCCGAAAGTCTGACAACCAGTCTTACCAAGGGGTATCGTATTACCCAGTTACTGGGTTGTGGAGGTCAGATAGGCAGTCGCTCCATGTAAAATACTGGTATTCAGCTGCATCCGGTTAGACTGGAACCCGATCCCAACAGAGTTGGGAAAAGGCTAGGCAGATTGAGACGAAACTGTCAGAAAAAGTAGATCAACAAAACAAAACTATAAATGGAGAACTGATTTCAAAGTCAAAGTCAAATAATTTATTTCAAATAGGCACATTAAAGGCACTTTTGAACGTCAAAAACAAAGAAATGTAGGTTCGAGTGTAGGCTAAATATTAAAAGTCTAGACACGCATAACTTAGATACTAATTATGTCAAATTTCAAAATTGCGAAACGAAATTCACGTGTCCCGTAAAGTTTATCTTCTACTAAGGATACTGAACAACCTTGTGCTAATACCTATGGAACCAACATAGCGTATTCCTGCTTAGAATCTACAAAATAACGACGTAGACGGGCATGTCTATATTTGATACAAAAATATTTATAGACTCTGCTATTAATATTCGCATACATAACCTCACGATTTGCACGTCACACGTTCCCATCATAATTCAGACAGATTTGTGTTAAGCAAAAGTAGGTTTGTGTTACTTCCTCTGCTGATTTTAGGGTTCCAAACACGTCCGATCTTTTTGTTTAGCTTATCGATCCGTTATTCGTTTTTGGTTGTGCGTGATTTGGGTTTTAATTTCAGTGGCTGTTAGGGTGACTTTTATCAATGTAACTGAACGCGATCAGCATCAGCACGTCCAAGCCGCGTTCAAGAGTCAGTGTCAATATTCCCAACAATGATGAGACTGACAGCTCTGAAAGCGGTTTAGGGCGAATTTCACCAATGTAACTGAACGCGATCAGTATCATAACCGTGTTCAAGAGCTGTTAGTGTCAATATTCCACACAAAATAATGGCACTGACAGCCCTAAAACCAGGGACTTGAAACGTTGCTCAGAATAGACGTACAATAACTTTACGTAATAGTGTTAAGTATAGTTCCAGTAACCATTTATGAACTAATTTCTTGGCAATATAACGAAAATCTATCGGAAAGAAATCTTCAACTATTAATTTGGTTACCATCCGGGTGGTACGGTAAAAATTATGGTTATTGGAAGTATACGTAACGTTATTTAAACGTTATTTCATAACATTTCAAGTCCCTGCCTAAATCGTTAGTTTATGTGCTGATCGCGTTCAGTTTCTTTGGTGATATTCGCCTTGAGTCAGATACCGCTGCTTCTACAGGTACTTGTGCCTTACCATGCCTTTAGGTCATGTTTCATAACTGTATTAATTAATAAATAAACTGAATAAAAATTCATTATTAATAAAAATCTGAATTCATCATCAGTGTGAACAGTTCTCGTAAACACTGTTCCTCACAAAATTAACAATTCATTTAATCCGTAGTGTTTACACTTTGTTTACAGCTTTCACGCGAGTTTATTTCCCTGTAAACGAAGCTGTAAAGACCTGTTACCTGTCGGTTTATCTCACGTACGATGCAATTTGTATAAGCCCACTGCGGAAAACAGGTCACCGTAAAAAGGTAAGCTAAGTGCAGCTGCAGTATGTTCAGGAATATTAAAACTAGTATTTTTAACCGACTCCTTCAAAAAGGAGAAGGTTCTCAATTCGTCTGTATGTTTTTTTTTGTGTTTGTTACGAGATTACTCCGCAAATTATGGATAGATTTTGATGATTCTTTAGTTTGGTAGGTCATAATTATGAAAGATTATTTCTTTCTATGGTTATGTGAAGGAATGTCCTTCCTACATCTGATTACCGCCACTTGGTTGGCATCGCGCCTCGCTATAAAGTATTCAATTATGTTGGTGCTTTGTATATACGACCTGAAGTGAAGACGACAATACAACAATAAATTTAACTACGTTTACGTAATGACGTTCTTAGTCTACATACAAAAATTCAATCAAATATATCCAGTAGTTTAGTCACAGGACATTATTTTTCATTGATAAGATTTTTTACATGATGTATCTGATAACAGGCAAGCACCGAAAGGTTAAAGACATCTGCAATAATCTGCATCACTATAAACACAACATGTTGTCAGCTCGCTACTAAGGCCCCTAGCACACGGCGTATTTTAAACGCGCAGAATACGCGCGTTTCAAGAACTATTACTTGAAACTTGACTTCGGACGGCGAAGAAAAACTTTGAACGGCGCGTCGTCTGCGCGTTTATTATACGCCGTTTGCTACCGCTCTTAAATGACCTGCCTCCTTTGTTGCTGGCAGTTTTAAAAGACAATGATTATTTTTGAAAAAACACACTTTGACATGTAGAAAAGAAAAAATGTTGTGTGAATTGAATTGTTTCAAGTGAATTGTGCGAAATTAGACGCTTAGTGCGCGCGTTTATTCAACAGACGTTGATACAGTTGAGGATTTAAGAAACAGAATAATAATATCTTTTAATAAATTAAAGGATATGGCCGCTAATGGCGACCTCTTAGCAAGAGTTAGAAATAACCTTCTAAGACGGTGTAATTTGTGCGTTCGGGTTCATGGCGGACATTTTGAAAATCTAAAAATTTAATGACTAAGTGATTGAACAGTGATTTTGATTAATAATTACTCGTGGGTGAATGTGATTATTCGGTTAATAATCAGTGATTCTATGTAATTGTTCTTATTGAGAATTATTATCATTAAATATGGCGCCAAAAGATTACGTCGGCGCGCATCGCGACACCACCTTATGTCATGACATGACATGACACCGCGCGCTGTTGCCGCTCTTTTCACAGGTTAGTGAATCAATAATTAAAAATGGTGTTCTATTTTGATTACATTTTTATGCTATTTAGTTGGTTTGAAAAAATCATTTTTGTATTTTCGGTGATAGGCTTAATTTGATATTCAAAACATTTCTATGAACTAGTATTGCCAATGTTTTAATTTATTGTTGTATCATCATCTCCACATTGTATATTATATATTATTAGGTAAAAAAAAACATTGAAATGTTGCCATTTGCATTTTTCGGAGAGACAGTAAGAAAAGGCTGTACGCCATCCTAATGCTAGATAGCAAAATTAATTCTACCCGTTGCTACATGCAATTAGCGATGTCATTGACGGTAAAAGGGCGAGGGGGGTTGAGCGTGTTTGCACACTTGGTTACCACAAGTATTTTTATTATATCAGTATTTTTATTCTTCGTGAGATAAAAATACTGTACCACAGTCAGCCGCCCATCAATGGTAACACTTGTACTACGAACCATCTCCCTTACTGCTAAGACATAGAGGCGCTATAAATGTCAAATTATTGACACAGATGTGCGATTGACAGTACATTTCCAGAAAATAGGTAGTTGTAATGTAATTAGGTGCACATTTATAACCAAAAGTCCAAAATGAAACGTAATGGTGGAATCCGACGATAGGCAGTATTATATATAGGCAGTATAGGCCGCCACGCACCGCGCACCGAGGAACTTCCGATGTCTGCGGTACCCCGCACGTACACCGTCCCACGGTCCGTCGTCCGGGCTCGTCGGTATCCGTCCGCAAAATTGCGGATCGTGGGATTTCGGTATAAGGAACCCGCCCCCCGAATTTTAGGCACGAACAGAGCTTACATCATGCCTTGATCATTAGAATTCAAGTCAGTTTTCCATTAGCCGTACTTTGGAAACGACGTCTGCTTCAAAGCTGCCAACAAATTGGTTTAAGGACGAGCACGTCTTAATGGCAAGTAGGTCAGCATCACAAAGTACCGTCTGCTACTTGTTTAAGCTACTTATGAAATTTTTATAATGGGTTTTCTCAGTAGCAGCCCCGAGTCCCGACTCTGGATTTGTACCCGGTTGATGGCAATAGGCTCGCCCCCTATTACATGGGACTTAAGCATAACTGGCGAAATGTGGGTGTACTATAGGTACACCTCTGCCTAACCCTTCGGGGAATACAGGCGTGATGTTATGTTCTGTCTGGGCAACTACCTACTCAGTATTATTATGATTCTAAAAACTAATTAGGCTGGAGTTAATTGGAATAACAATGTCTAGACGAAGATTTTCTATCATAATAATAGTTTTAGAATTAGAAACGAATTATGAAACTTGATTGCTTCTCCACAAAGTAACTAAGAGCAACTAAGTTAGTCATTTCTCATTCCCATGACGTGTCATAACTCATAACAAAAAATAACCGACTTCCAAAAAATAAAATACTTTAATTTCGGAAGTCGGTGTCTTTGCTTTTCAATTTTCGTTTTTTGCCACCGGCTTCCGAAATAACGTTGCAAGTTGTCGAGATAAAAAGCAACCATGCAGAAAATAATGTGACTGTACTGAAAACAGTAGAATGAAGTAATAAATCTTTTCAGTCTGGGAGCCAACAGCACAACACCTCGCTTTGTGTAGCCTTCTTATATTGTGTACACTGGAAAAATAAACCAAAAGAGAAATTTAATTCAGGAATTTTGTAATACGTTTATTCGGTTACATTTTCTCTACGTTCGAAAATTTTCTTTACGAGGCAGAAGACAAAAATGAAATGTCTGCTACACATTCTTAAAAGAATTTATATTAAACTAGCGACACGCTCCTGCTTCGCACGATTTTTACGACTTGACAAAACATCCGAGATTTCTTAGTTTTATGTAACTTTAATATCAACGTATTATACACATAAATAAACCTTCCCGAATAAATTCTCTAAGCAATAGTGAAAACCTCATCATAATCTGTTGCGTGGTTTAGAAAAACAAGCCGGACATACAGACAAACACGAAAAGCGACTTTAATTTATAATATAGAAGAAGGTACAGTTGCGTGTCGCCACCACAAAAGTAATAATTAATTATTGACCCATGAAGACTAAAAAAGTTCCAACAATTAATTTTCACTGGACTTTTACACTTCGAGGCTTTAACCCAAATCACCTTTGTTTAGAAGTCGGGCGTGGACTGAGCACGAATCTGTAACCCTTCGGGCGAAAAAAAAAAAAACAATAGATTTATTTCTTTTACACCCGTCCCAACCCTAACCCAAGGGGCGACAATTTGGAAAAAGTGCGCAATTTACAGGAAGCAGAGGTGCGAGATTGAACACGCAAAATGAGGGAAACAATGTTTTACATACTAAAGTAAACAAGGTACATTTACAAGACATAAAACGACTAAAATGTTGAAAACACGAACAAAGAAATCGTAGATTCTATAGCTTTTATTAAGACGGAAACCTAAAGGATTAATAAAATTGGATTTGATACAATACAAAAGTATGGAAACACGATGAATAGTTTATCATGTTACGTTTGTTGATTGAGTCAACAAGGGTCGCGTTGGTTGTGTGTACACTACACACTACTGCTACCCACACTGTATCAATTTCATTCCTCGTACGAGAACATATAAACACAAGACACGATGGATGGAATACGATACGAGACGTCGTTATAATTTTAGAGGTTTGATAACTGGAAAAGGAACTGAAGATAGTCAAAGAAGACAAAATGCTATAGTGTAATTTGAATATCAAAAATGTCAAGTTAGAATTTAACATAGAAACAGGCAAAAGGTCAAAAGGACATGTAGACAATGAACTATGAATGGGTAACAATGGCGCAATGCGGAAAGACTATTACAACGTAAACGAGCACATGCTATGCACCGCGGAAACACAGGTAAGGCTTCGGAAACAACAAGCGGATACAATGATTCCCATCTTGAACGACGAACAATTATAGAGATATCCGATACGAAGGGAAAACCGAGGAATGATGAATAAGCTGCGGGTTCTTGGTGAATTTTACAAGGAATTAGAGAGAGTCTAGCTCACGTTTATTAGATTTAATCTTTTATATCCTACAGTTAGGTTCAGGAAACTGATGCATTCTCCCCGATGTGTTTCAGCCTAATTGGACAACTAGAATAAGCGGGGCCAAAAATACACTCTTTGTTAATACTCAGCATTGCGTAACAAAAAAAGAAAACTCAATCTCATGTTCATATAACTAAAGAGTGCAGAAGAGTTTTCACGAAAGAGAGCACTCCTTTTTCCATCTGAACAAATGAATTTCCATTCATAAATTCCATGTTTACAGTTTAGCTTGTCTAAATATAAATACAGTTTAGTAAAACATTGTTATCTAGCAGTATCTAAGTGGTTCAACCTTGACAGACTGTCATGTTGACCGGTTGCGTAAATATACGTCATATGCCTAGCACATGGTTGTAAATTGAATGTGGAAACATGGAATTTGTATGCTTATTTATCAATAAAATAAGAATATTGATTTAATACCATACAAGGGCAATTGGATCTCGAAATATCTACAAATTGTGGAAGGAAACAAGGAAATGTCCAAGACGAAACTGACAACAATGTATTGTTATCAACTTTGGCGCAGATGGGTGAGTTAAAAGATTCAGATTAGCTCAAACTTCCAGAAGCGAGATATTTAGGGTTGGTCTTGACAGAACTTGCATTCTGGAACCGCCAATAGTCATTGAAACAACATGAAATTAAAATATTTAAGCTTGAACTCCCCGTACTATAAGTTCTTGACATTTCAATCTTATTAAGGCTAAATTAAGAGTAAATAAACTCGTGACTAATACGAAAAGGGCGAAATTAAAACAAATGTCTGCTAAGTTCCTTCACCAATAAATTACAAGGATAATATTGTCATCTAACTATATCTACCCTCATTCCATTAACAGCATCGTCAAACTTTATCTTTATACCCTCCATTTATCGCTTTAGTCTGGCAGTTCCAGTGTAGTCGGCTCCGTGTTGAGACGTGTCTAGGAATGCTAAATTATTGCCGTGTATTAGATTGCTAGCGTGACAAGGGGTCGCTTTATATTCATACAAGTTATTCCGCTCGGGTCTATCCGCTGAGATAATATTCCCATCTTCAATTTCACATATTTTATGTGTCTAGTTTGGGTTCTTTCCTTTGTCGGATTTGGGAACCTGTCATGTATGCATTTCAATTCAATTTTGAGTTATTTGATGTACTCTCGTTAACCTTGCACGCTAAAGAATCATTTTCAGGAATTGACAATGTCACTGAACTGATTGAGAATAATAACAATAGCAAAGATATAATAAGCAAAGAACTACACTGTTGACTACAATAATATCTTAATAGATTGGTCAATTAAGACGTGATTTTATCTTGGAGATACTAAAGAAGAAATAAATCAATATACATATAAATAAAGTAATCGATAAATCCAGTTAGAGCAAACATGTGTACATTGAGGAAGGCCGTATTACACTTACACTTGACAAACATGGTCAGATATAACCATATTACATTCAAGGAAATACTCATTTAGCGTTGTAATTTTATACTTTAGGCCAGCGCAGATGATTCATTTGTACACCTTTTTATGACAAGCAAAACAATAGACCATGGGAAGCAGTCGCTACTTCAAGGTTATTATAAAGAACTTGAAAATGTACGGGAAATGTGTCTGAACTCAGGAGCACTTAGACATATTAAAGAGGAGGGAGCGTTCATAATTATACAGTCCTTTCAAGTTTCGCAAATTGATCCCTCGGGTTAGAAGGGTAGAAATATAAAGAAAGCTGTAGGCGTCGAGAACAATAACATCTAACAGCCTGGAGACGTATTTGCTAAACGTGGGTTACGAACAAATAATAATGATCTTGTTAATAGGGTAACGACCTCTATTGATAAGGATATAATCATACAATTAAATACCCAGATAAAGTTATCAGCAGCACCAATATTAAAATGGCCTTTTCTCTAGCTAGAATGACAGTATATTTTAGTTATAACATACAACAACCGTTTGAACTGTCCCCAATTAATTCCTCAGACAACTCACCTTCGTGGATTAATTTGGGAAGTTCATATTTCAACCCTCCATTTAAATATAACACATGAAGACAGCAAAACGTATAATAATAAACATGAGACGGCTGTATCAACAGAAAACAGAATTACATACCACGTGTAAGCCACGATAAATAAGTGTATGAAACTCATTGGATTCCATACCTTCGGGCGAAGGGAGAGAGAGGGTAACCTTGCCAAATTCATGTTACCCCTGCGGAGGGCCGGGTGAAGGCAACGTGGGGAGCATAAAACGCCCGTTGCCATGACAACCAAGGGCGACAACCCTCCAAGCCTGCGAGCCACGCAATGTTTGCACGGAAAATTAGGAAATTTTGTAAGACATGAGCTAGGTGAAGTGGAGCATCGGGGTGACTTAGATACTTCTGCCTTTGTTTATTATGTTTTGACAGATATTTCCGAGTAAGGTGTGGCAGGGGAATACATTAGGAATGGGAAATCGAAGAATATAATTGCATTCGTGGAGGGTGATAATGATAGCTAATATGATAATGAATATTTTATTATTTTGTAAGTATATGCACAAACATCAAAGCAACAGTTATAAAACTGAACAAATAAATACGTAACAAGTGGTGGAGCAGAGATTAGGGAACACTTGAACCGTACAGTATATCAGCAACACAATCTATTGACCAACCAATCGTGTAGATAAAGCCATAGTAAATAATGACATTTCTACATTAGAAGAAAAACATGTTTTGGTTAAATGAAAACAATTCAGACCATCTGGCATTCATGCGATTCATTAATTTAATTAGTTGATTGTTATGAACGTAATTAATTAACCTCTAATTGTGGACTATTTCGGTGCGCCGATGTTGATTGAAGTTCAGCAAACATTGACGGCTGAGTGGAATGCAAACGTCAAAATTTAATTTGAGCGAGATTGGTTATGTAGTGAAAATGAATATCAACATAAAAGCTATATGTGGTTTAATTGTTTTTTAATGGTACCTATTAGATGAGTTAATAGCATAATAAATGCCTTCTTTCCTTCTCATCATGCACGACCACATGCAACTGCCCAGTGTCCAAGGCGCTAAAGCAGGGTCGGACAAAATTTGAGTAATTGACACAAAAAGATAAATATATCATATCGACCGTAACATCCACCAGTAAAATCTTAAAGAAGATGATACAGTTACAAACAAACACACACATATTTTATAACGTCAACCAGCTAAGAAAGAGCTACTTCTTTCTCCCGTGGGAGTCGTAAACTGTGACTAAGAGGAGGTACACGCTTCTCGAATCGCTACCGAAGCTAAGCGACATTCGCACTCTGTAAAACCAGAAAATACCTCTTTATTAGTCTTAGAAGCTGTTAGTAAATGCTAATATAAACCTAAGACCTGATCCTATTAACAAAACGGGACTTATCAACGTCTGAAATACTTCCTTATTCACATGACTGGGAAGTTCCTCGTCTCTGTATCACCAATTAAAACCTTATTCCGTCCATCAAAGAGAACCCACACGGATTTTATTATTTTTGCGGTAAAGCTATACCTACGACAAATTATAGAAATCCCGCAAGTACGTATAATTTTGAACTCGCAAGACGCAGTAAATTCTGCAAGACTTGTAGAAAATGTCGTAAAACCACGGTTCATACGGGGTGGGACTTGCAAGACTTACAAGGAGGTTTTGGAGAGGTGCCAGGCGTTAAATGTTGTAATAATATGCCTTTTCAACGCATAAATTATATGCTGAGTTTGGACGATATTTCATTTGTTTTTGCCTGTAAACGTACGGTTTTCGTTTCAGTTTTCCGGCTAGAAGGAAAATTTACTGTAATCTTTTCATTCTTATATCATATTATTTCATATTCTTATCGAATATATATGTCTCGTGAACCTCCCAGTCTGGCATTAGTCAGCGTTGAATCGAATAGTCAATTATTTCTATGAACTGGCGCTAGTCACTCGCAGAATTTCTGATTAGGCTTTGCAGTGCATGAGAATAGGCAATTTATTTACTAAATTATTAACTTGACGTCAAAGGCAAAGGACTTTCAATTCTATTTTCGTTTACTATGTATACTATAAAGACTGAAGTTCATGCACGCTCCGTTGTTCCATTCTTATATTATGCAGTTGTATGAGGACCATCAACAGTCAAACACCGGGAAAAACAAACTCACAGGACCAAACAATACCTTCCTGAAGGACCAAAAAACAAACGAGCCGTTAATGACTGAGAAAACAAAAGGTCTCCACGTGCACTTAATGCAATTAAAGCGACCACACAAAGGGCTAGCCCAGGGCAATCGATGCGTCTAGACATCGACCAGGCGCCAGCGAGGGCAGCATTAAAAATTTCTGCACATACGGATATAACGTTCAGTTTTATGTCAACCGGGTTGTACAATACAGACCACGGCTGAATAAGTGACGTAGAAGCGACAGTTCGGACGCAAATTGTAATAATATGTGAGCTCAGGATGGAACAAGGTTACAAATGGTGCCATTTCATTTGAAACATGGCCTTTTGGGATTATTCACGAGTTTCGAAATGTACTTTCAGCTAAAGTACATTTTGTATAATAATAGTGCACTATGCAACGATGATTAGTTGTTCGCATATCAAGCTGAATCATCGCGTGGAACAACGAGCGTTTGATACTCTATAATTTTCTACCATAAAAGCATGGATTGTGCATTATTATCAGACAGGAAAATTAATAAAATGACGTGTGCTAGTACAATAATTATGTATAATCTAAATATACCACTAAATTTGTGTACATTGGTTAAAAGTATTTGATGAAGAACAACGAAATGTTTAATGAAGCGAAAGCAGCCGAAATTTTTTATAATTTTACTCGAGCAACCCAAAATTACAATAGCAGAGGGTAAAATAAATCAAAGTTGGGTTTGTAATTAGTTCAAAAGCATGAATTATTACTTTCCTCTGAACAATTATCACTGAAGCAAAACTTGAAAGTGAAATACGCGTAGGAGGCTACATTAATACGGCTGAAGTAATACTAAAAGTTCAATTCGAGGGTGCTATGGTGACATTGGGCCCGGATGAGCTCGTACCTCAATGGAAAGGTCAAGGACGAACGACCTTTGTTGAAGGACGGCCGGAAGATGAAGTTGCCAATGAACCGATAGAAGGTAATCAGAAAATATTTACGGAACTCAAACATGAAGATAATGAATACGAGGATATTCGAAGTTTCTTTAAACGTACGGACGTTAAGCTAAATGTTAGCTTAACGTACATTAACGTTTTACTTGCCGCACAAGGCTTAAAAGTTGTCCTAGTAACAGCACGATCGACTTGAAGCCTAACTTGTTAAGTAAATCTAACAAGGAACAAGTTGGCTTGGCAGTTCTTGCAAAGTAACTTTACCGTGAAGGCTGTTATATCCTTCAGACTGACTGATATAAGTCCGTTCTGAAGTTGAGTAATACCTACATACTAACCTAGGCATACTGGTATTGGGCATTTTCTAATAGCCTTTTCAGCGTACTTACTATAATAAAAATGTATAAAAATCTTTCAAAACGAAAATCTAATATGATAAGGAGTCCTATATGTAGTATATTTCTTTGTTCTTATATATCAACCTAAATAAATAAAGCATTGCTTTGAGCTTTCCAGGATTTTCCTCTGGTTTGCTAACAATGTTTTACGACGACGACGTCGGAAATGGGTTCGGCTAATAAATACGGCCTAAGCTCTGCCGCACAACAAATTGTCTAGATTTCGGGGTTTAACCAAAGACACCAAGAGTGAAAATATTTTACGAAAATAGTTTCTTAGCAATAAGTTTAGAATATGCCGGAGAGACAGACAGAATCAGGCTCGTGCTTTATGAAATACAATAATTATTCTATTAGATAAACAATACATAATTATATTCAATGGGCATTTTGCTCTTCCAGAAAATTAGCTCATAAACCTATATTCCATGGAAAGTTCACGCAGTATGTACGTAATTGGATGTACAGTAAGCTTCAGAGAAAAGGACCCCCCTTCGGTAATGACATCAAACTGTTTTAGTTTTTCGTTAGTTAACGTAAATGGCGTGTTGGTCTAGTGCTTAAGGCAGCGGCTCACCAATGCTCTGGTCACGAGTTCAAATCCGCGGATGAGAAGGTCTTTTTCCTTTTTTAGTTTCTTACGTTTACGTTAATTATTATTTACTATTTAATTATTATTTAATTTTATTGTTATTTATTATTTAAGAAATCAAATGTTAAATTAGGCATGAGGTTTGTAAGAAAAGCTAGGCATGTTGCATAAAAAATATTTATTTATTTCTTTAATTACATTTCTAGGACTTCATGGAATCCACTCCTTGGTTAGGTATACAGTTTTCTATCTGTGTAAAATTAGAGTTATTTACTTAGATTATTAACTAAACATAAAATAGATACCCTGGGTGAGGTTTACAACGTTTAACATTAGATAACGGTTCGTTTATAGATATTTCTAGAAACATAACTACAATATTTATTTATTTAATGTCGTGAAAACATTATTTTTTTATGCTCGGTATGATCTTATCAAAAAAAGTCTGGTTAGAAAATTAAATGTTGTTATTTGTGCCTGTGAATTACAGAGGAAGAACCAACATGCTTAACTATAACAGTATAGCAATATACATCTTTCTCTTTTATCACATTTTCTGATAATCCTTTTAATACAACATTAGAAAAATATGTGGAGTCAGATGGTGCATCGTTAACACATTACGAGACTACTTGTAAACAGGAGTAACTGGATTGATAATAATAAAGGTTGTTTATTTCTGATTAACGACGAGATAATGATCCCACAAATATTGGGAATTATTAACACTTGCTTTTAAGTTCCAATGCAATTTTATCAGATAAGTTACACAATATCAATCTGCTGAGTAAAATGCCTATTAATAACGGAGAGGATGACCGTCACTATCTATCACTTCTTGAATTCGACTTTTCATGCCCAAAACCATATTGAAGCATGCAGCACTATTTCGCATTAATTCCCAAGTTTTGTTTACCTCTTCATCCAATTTTTTTTTGGACTTTATTTCACTGGAGTCCCAGTTCAAAACCATCTGACCCCACAAGTTTTCGATAGGATTTAGATCCGGACTTTTAGCCGGCCACTCAAACACCGTTATGTCTTCTTGGGCCTTCAGCCAGTCTTGCACGATACGGGACCGATGCACTGAAGAATTATCCTGCACCAGGTAAATTTGAACCTCTGGATATGCGACCCGCACTGACGGCAGCATTACCTCCTTCAACACTTCAAGGTATAGCTCACTGTTCATGCGGCCGCTTATTTCCACAAGCTCGCCTGGACCCATTGAAGACATCCATCCCCAGTAACCTAAAACAGTCAACCTTTTAATATCTGTTGCAATATGTAATCCAAGTAAATATCAACAAAAATAATTAGAAATAAACATAATTTCAATAACAATGTTATTTACCTAGTGTTAATCGCCCACTTGTTCTCAAGTCTAATACGTTTTTAGGGCTAAACCTCTGCCCAGGTCTTCTCCATAAAATTTTTCTTCCATCCTTATCTGACTTAAAGCACTTTTCGTCGGTAAATATAACAATTTCGTTTTCCCAGTCGAAATTTAAATAACGAGTAGCAAAATTTACTCTGTTAGTGCGGTGATCATCAGTAAGCTTAATTTTTCTGGCTGGTTTATAATTATGGATGTTCGCAGCGTGTAGATGTCGCCGAACAGTGCTAAGCGACCGTTTGTTTCAGCACTTGAACGGGTAGTTTTAAAGGGTGCCACTGAGTGAACTTCCACAATATTACGGTGTCGCTCCGATTCATCAGTATAAGCAATTGGGCGAGGGCCTTGGCGATCACATTTCACATCACCCGTCGCTTGATACCTTTGTATCCATCTACGCACTGTTTTTCTCTATAATGAAAATTATAATGTATTAGAAATAAATTAAAAAATCCAACTTGTAAGTAATAGTGCAACATGATTACAACAAATATATTATGTGTGTAACGTAAATCTTACCGTTATGCCCATATCCCGTGCTATTTTCTTTATGCTTTGTTCCTGTTCCCAGAGAACAACAATTTTAACCTTCACAAAAAGTTGTTAATCGAACCATAATATCGGTTAATAGATTAAACTGTTCAAAAACTTAATAAATTGGATAATATTACGACGAAGATATTACGCACAAGCGGATCGACATGAAAACGAAACGATTTGAAAAGTAATTATACCCTCAATCACAGTTTAGTAAATAAGGCGAAGAAGTATTCTAAATTCAACCTTAACTCGTAGTTCATACAGCAGTTAAGTTTCTGAAGTAAAATGACGGTAGTGCAACAATCGGAATCAAGCACATTCTATTCAACCAAACATAAAATCTATGCTAATTTCAACCTTATCTTTTAGTTAATTGAGGAGTTAAGTATCACACGTGATGGAAGCTGAAATATAAACCTTAATGTTTAGAAGATAAGACTTAAATCAACATTGTTCGATGAATGGAGTAATGCTATTCAAATTTTCGTTGTGATTGATAACTGAGCCTATGGCCTAGTGGTGTATGGCACGGTTTAGATTATCGGCTGGCGCCTGATGATGCGGGTTCGTGTTCTCAACCGCACGTAAAGTGTCTTTTTGTAAGTTATTCTTGGTATACGGTTCGGTCAGAAGCCGACAAAATACCATATTAATAAAAACACGCAAATAATATTTGAGTGAGATCGATGGATGCTCGGGGCCAGTCACGTGACGCGCCCGCCGTCATACGGGCGATAATCTTTAAAAGTCTTGGGGGGTTCCTTTTCTCTGACGCAGACTGTACTAGAAAACGTCTCAACCCGGACATAAAACCCAGAAAAGACGGTGATAGACTTAGGAGACCAAAACTAAAGTCCACAAGGTAGTGAATACTAATGTAGATATAAAAGCCGATATCGTTTAATCAGGTCAGTCTCTAGTCCATAAAATATGAATCCCAAGTCAAGAACTTTACATCCAAAACTAACGACGGTAATACTAATAACGCAAGTCATAACAGGGTCGCATAAATCTGCTAATCGCAAATTGTTCGTGCCGCGAGATTCATGTAGCTTTCACAGTGATTAATTAACTAGCGGTCGTTGAAAATGTACCGGCATGACTGATGATGCTTCCGATTTATTGATGGAGACATTAAATAGGTCTAATGAAGATATATAATAGAGTGAAGAACCTTGTTACACTAAGGTGATGTTCAACAGGAATGTTGAAGTCAAATTGATTATTGATGAGGTTGCTACACAAGCAGTGCCCGATTCCATTAGGGTTATTTGTGAGAAAAGATCCAGCTATTACACAATGATCCGAGATTAGATTTGTTCAGAATAAATAAAGGCAATTCCATTCCGCATCACATTATGACCTAATTCCATCATCGATGAACTGTTTATACGACAGGCCTCCAGGGAGAATTGTGTCATTTGCGTCATGAATATGAACATGGTGAATTAAAAAGGTTACAAATGGTAATTTAATTTACTACTTCAATCCATCTAATTCCAAGAGGAGCTCGTGGCTAAGTAATAACAGCCGCTCGGGTCGATCCATCAGGTTAAGCTACGCTTGCCGGGGTTGGTCCGTGGATGGGTGACCATTTTCACATATCGAGACTCCTTCGTGCCTCGGAAACCACGTTAAGCCGTTGGCCCCGGCTGTCATTTGTGGATCTTTGACAGTCGTTACGAGTCGTCAGAAGCACGAAAGTCTGACAACGTCTAACCAAGGGGTATCGTATTACCCAGTTACTGGGTTGTGGAGGTCAGATAGGCAGTCGCTCCATGTAAAATACTGGTATTCAGCTGCATCCGGTTAGACTGGAAGCCGACCCCAACATAGTTGGGAAAAGGCTAGGCAGATTGACTTCAATCCATCTAATTGAATTTGAAGTTCAGTCAGCCGATGCAATTGTCATGTATGAGTTACAAAGCTGATATTGTATGCGTTTGTAATAGCAAAACTAACAATTTTCAAACTTCTTAATCGTCTCTCTTCTTTCTCAATAACACGAAGAAAAACAACCTTAGAACGCATCACATTACTTTGAAGATGCTTATGGCAAAACAAAACGACACATTTTTAGTTAAAGGTTCACCAGATGCAACATAAACCGGTCCCACGAGTTCTGATAACGATGGTGCTCCAATAGAAAACTTACCGCATTTAAAATATACTCCAGTGAAGAAAGTTGGATTCTATGTATGAGGACGAAGTTAAACTATTGCGAGGATTGGCGAAATTGGTTTAGTATCGAGGAAATAATGTCTTACGGGAATTGGTTCTAGCTCTACGGCTCAGTAGGTACAAAGTTAAGACAAAAAAATTAGATAAGTGATGCTGACAGACTGTCAAAGAGTAACAAAATCCAATTTTAAGTAAGTAGGTATAAAAATTTGATGGACAGATTTACTAAATACGTTTTATTTTTTTACTTTTCTTTTAAAAATATATTATTCGTGACGAATCACGAACAGAACCATCTTTCTCTTTTCAGGTAGGTACTTGATATAGATCTATATCAAGTCAAGTCTCTCTCATAATCCGACAATCTGATTCGTGCTACATACACAATTCAGAATATTATTCATAGGAACACAAAGGCAAAAAGTCATACTCACATTCTGTAGGCGTTCAGAGTCTTCGACATTATACAACAGTTGAAGTTGTTGAACTAACAAATGCAATCCATTCCACTGCACTAACACGAAAAAACCATTATGACACTGTAATATGTGCACTCGATAAACGTTTAGAAAAATAAGCGGCTACGCTTCTTATAATAATACTGTCCACTGAAAGGGTATAAACGATACAATAATATACAATGGTCTTGGCCACGACATGTTTACTGACGACCTTGGAAGGACTAATACGCAAATCACGCTATACAATAAATTCTATGTTGGAATAACATGAACGTAAAACTTGTTAGTAAGAATTTAAGGTTACATGAAGCTAATCGTAATCGTACTAATTTCGAGTTAGTTAAGCCTGTAGTTGGTTTTACATTCACGAAAACAAATTCAGTGACTTCTGAGATAAGCCGACAAACAGATGGTAATAGTGCACTCCTTTTTAATACGATGGCATTTCTTTACATCGCCGGCGCTGATAGCCGTGCGCCCGTGCGGTTGACACTTTTCATGTAACATTCATCCTTAGTAAAAGCTCGGTAAAGATACAGAAATGAATATTGCATTATCAGAAAAGATTTAAATATTGCAGGGTTTAAACCAAATATGGAGGATTATTAGGACATGAATACGAAAAAGTAATGAAGCCAGGTACGCTTAACCTAACTATTGTTCACTTTATTTAAATTATAAGAGAAAATAAAACAATTAACATTTAATTACCAAATGTAAAAATAGAAATCTCGCAAATAACGAAGCAGTTAATTAAGGACAACTAAATAAATTAACAAGTTCATGAAGCTAAGCTAAACACTCATCGTATTTATAACGTAAACGTTTCGGAATCACTCCGTATGACGAAGCACCGAACCCACTTACAAAATTATATTATCAATCTGGACTCAGGTCATCCACGTGAGATTTTGGCACGCACGGCACAGAAAAAATAAATATGTTGCCAATTATTGCACAATAGATAACAGAGACAGAGCTTGAGTTTGCCTAATGCTGAAGTGAGATCGATATACAAACTGAAGTATGAAAATAGACCGACTCCTACGCAACCCGGCGGGTCGGTGTGTGTGTCGTTGATCCCTTAAGAAATCATACCGTTTCCTTTGTTTGTTTTCGTACTGCTATCAGCGTCGTCTGATGCTTCGATAATAAGAATAACAAAAATATTTGTAATGTTGCCAAGGACATCATTATCTGCGACTGTTTTCAGATCTTTGAGTTTTGTAATTATAAACGAATGAAGATCAAGAACGAATTATTTTATGTCGTTGAGTACATTGGCCGGACATTTGTTTTGATTTGACAAAGTCGTTAAAATGATAAATTGGACAAGATTATTCTAGAATGTTTGGACAACACAAACATCATTAAAACTTTTTGAGATATGAATAAACAGTATCGTTGCAGGAGCAAAACTGTTAGTAGAAGTTCGGCAAAACGACGCAATGCGCAAACGCTCTTTGAATATTCAATAAATACAACTCAAGATAGTGTTACTTTGTTGAAAAAGTTGAATGGACACTCCATTTAACTTTTGAACAATTTATAGAAGTTAATTTAGTTGAAAGCTTACTCAGCTCATATTTTTTCATTAATAATTAAAAGGAGAAATTCTGACGGAAATTACGGAATGTTTAATTTTGAGTTTAGAATATAGAACTACTCTAGAATGCATTGCTAAAAGTGACAGAAAATACTAAAATAATACTTAACACCAAAGAAGAGTTTCCACTCAACATTTTCAAAGTTCTGGAGTTTGTCACGACTATGCAAAATATTTAAGCTGTGCGTGTATTTTTAACCGACTTCTTCAAAAAGGAGGAGGTTCTCAATTCGTCTGAATGTTTTTTTTTTTTTTGTGTTTGTTACTCGATTACTCCGCCAATTATGAATCGATTTTGATGATTCTTTTTTTGTTTGGTAGGTAATGCTTCAGAGGTGGTCCCATATAAATTTTATTAATTTTGCTTGCGTAGTTTTTGAGTTAGCTTCAATAAGTACGTCCCACTTTGCGTATGTAGACGATATAATTATTTCACTCCGTCACTGTTATTTACATAGCAGATAACGGTATTTGAATTTGTGTGAGGTAGGTACCACAACTAAAAAGTGAAAAATAACTTTAATTTCGGAAGTCGGTGTCTGCTTTTCAATCTTCGTTTTTTGCCACCGACTTCCGAAATTAAAGTTATTTTTCCCTTTTTTTGTTTGTTTTTTGAAGTCGGTTGTTTTTTTTTTGTGTAGCTAAAATATTAATAAAGCCTACAACGAATACTTTGTCCTACATATTATGAAAGGGAAGGCCAAATGATATACACAAGAAAGTAAAGTAACATTATGTTGGAGCAGAGCGTTATGAGGTTCTTTTGGCACAAAGGACACAGTCTATAGAGCCAAACGACTTTCGGATGGCCAGAGTGACACAGCTTGTCCTGGTTTAAATATTGATCGTCAAAAAGAAAGGACATGGACTACATATTACGTAGATTGGAGAAAAAAATTGGAAAAGTGACATATTTCCTCTGACGGTTTTGATTGTTGAAAAAAAAATTAACACTTGTTCCAATTTTTGCTGTAAAAATATGCAGTGTAGAATAGAATATTTTGTAAAGTGCGTGTTAATTTTTTTACGTAATATAACGGTCCTCGGAAAGCCTCATCATCGGTCATTAGTTAGAGCACAAAATTATTAAGGTATCTTTTAAACTGAACGTTTAATCAACGCTTGGGTAAATGTAGCGAGGCGCTATTTGCGCATCTAACAAGCATTGCATAGCTACCGGCGTTCTGCCGACGATTCCGGTAACGCAAGTCCTCCTTAACCGTAATAAGTCTTACTTGTTAATAAATCAATTATATCAGAAACTACACAATGTTTTCACCGTTAGAATTGCGCTAATTAGCTAAATTGTGCGAGTTGAATTTTCTTGAAGAGGGTGAGTCAAGTCTTCGATATAGACGAGGTCTTGAATCTACTATTTTGTGTAGAAAAGCTTGGTTAATTATTCTGGTGAAGAGTCTTGGCTTATTAAAGGTTCTACTTCAGTCTTCAGATAATAAAGAATGGAATTATTTTATGGATCCACTAGAAAAATACACGCAGCAAAATAATTTTATTGATACATGTTGGTTGAACTTTGTTTTCTAGCTCGCGGCAATACCACTGCTTGTAGTACTGTCCACCTCAATCTTTCAATTAAGAACTATCTCATCTATGAACAGAATCTTAAGTATTTATCTATTTTTATAAATTAATATAAACTACAATATGAAAATCTATATGTTTGTATCCCTGGTCGGCTTAACATTACTCTCTACACGTAAGGAGCTTACTGAAGCCATTTACAGATAATCCAATGTAATTGCAAGTATTGCAACAACGTTAGATACGCTAGCTTTCTTTGAAAACTTCAAACTCTTTGTACTAAACTCACGAAAACCCAGCAACGGGATCTTAGTAGTCCTAAGTAACTGAACATAGAGTTCCTTCGCAGTATTATCAAGAGTGCTCAGAGAAATCCCTGAGGGAAATCTCAAGGAATGTAAAGAGCTTTGAAGAGGTGGCTGAAAAAGGATCGCTTTGACGGAATGAATTCAAATGAAGTGTCGATATCACTCCATGAATCAGTAATGAAGTTATTGTATGATAATTTCGAATTATTACATACAATATTATAGTTACTTTCAAAAGAAGTTCGAATTGAGAAGTCCGTCTAGACTAAAAATGAGCTTTTAAAAATTCAACGTCTTTGAGCTCTATAAATATAGACGCAGACTAATCTTTGAAAGAGTCTTAAAACTATTGTTAGGTAGAGGTTTTAGCGATCCTTCGAGATCAACCCTGGCAAGAGAAAACACATTAGAAGATTAAATGGTTGAAAAGAAATGAAAATACAAAGAGTAGGTACACACATTGTTGGTGTAAGAAACTACAGAGTACATGTAGGCCAGAGAAATTCCAACACTAATAAATAATTCCGATCTAACTGTCGGTAAGAATGAAACACACGGTGTGGGGACATCTGTTCAAGTCTGCAATCATATCTAAAATAGTCACTTGGATAAATGGGTCAGCGGTTGGCTAGTCGCGAATCATCTGAACTGAACTACGTCCTGAGTTTCTGACAGACGTTATCGCCACAAATGAACTCAACCAATTTGTCCAGCAACGATAATGGACAGTCGCAAATAATGGGACCGATAATGCTTTGTTGTTCAAAGTCAGAATATTATAGTCTTAGGCCCACAATAGAACTTTCTAATGAGTGGTATTACAACTCGGATTTTCAATATCAGTGATGACATTAAGCTGATTAGTGGACATTTAAGAGCATTAACGAGTATGGACATTAATAATCTTCTAAACGCAAGTTAGAAAAGGTATCTAACGATGTTCAACTCTTTGATGAACATGATAGAGTCGGTTTTAAATTTAGATTAGATGCTTTCTGACGATGGACTAAACTCGGTTAGCCACAAATGCAGTAATAACTTAGGTGATAAAACGTCCACGATAAATTCACTATATATGTTCAAAGATATTTGTGGTGCATTTATAGATATCAAAACATTTCGTTACTAGGCCATATTGATTAATGATAAACCTGTTGATTTTGATTAAAGAAAGTATGAGATAGTAAAAGGCGTCTAAGAAAGTGTCATAATTAAGATCGCATATAAAGATGAAGACAATCGAAAGGTTGATAGGAATTTTAATTACATTCAGGAGAAAACTGATTTTCTTTTACGATTAAAATAAGTGGCTGACATTTTGTTAATTGAGTCATATCTATTGTATCTTAATGTGTCAGCATTTTTATTATACGTGTTCAGATATAATCTAAAAAAGTCTGTGTATAATATTTAATTAAAATATTCCAATAAATTGTTGAAAGCAGCGGTGAAAACGTTACGTATTGCAAGCACGTAATGAATAAACATAGTAGACCTAGTTAGTAAACATGCGATTATTATTTTTTATACAAATTCATTATCTAAATGACCGATAAGCGTAAATAACTGCTGTGTAATAGGAAAAAAGGGGGGTAATACAAATATTCGATGAAAGCAGTCGGAATTCCTGGCGCATTCGTAATAAACCTTCCAAGGTGTTGAATAAACTTAAAAGCACTGACACTGATTATTACGATAGAAAACAGAGGACGGTTGCGTTGGACGCGTGAATGTTTTTGAAAAGTGCTTTATAATAATGCCGGCACGTTGTCGAGCGTCGCGACGTCCGTTCGCGTCGGTCGCTCGTTGCGTACTAAACTAAATCGACTGAGGCAGAGTATAGTGTGGCGCACGCAGCTAGGCGCCTCGATTAGCATTATCGAGTCGATAGGTGTAGAAATATAACGACAAGTGGATTACTCTATAAATGGACTGTAAAAATAATAAACACAATTTTTGTCACACGTGTTGAGGTGACGCAGCAATGTAGTTACTTGTTTATTACGCTGTGTAACATATTCATGATACAACCCTGATAATACCTGTTATTTAACAGAACTCAATTACTGATTTGACATTTATAGCTTCGATCCTAACTTGTAGTTATACGTTTTATAACTTCCAGTATCTATTTGATACGATAAAGCCTTTTTTCTGTAAAATCTAGAATATAGATTTTTTTCTTGACAAGAGTCGTAACCTAATCAACCAGTTGCAGAATCAAATTCTCATGAACTCTCTTATTCTTATTCCAATCCACAATCAAAATCGAATAAAAGCTTAGTAAAAAAAATGCTCGTTTTTCGAGCGATTGCACCGCCCTAAAGTTTTCCAATCGCGTTAGCTGGGGTGGCCACCCCTACCCACGCCCCCCTCACTACTACCGCACTTTGTGCAAGCTACGCGTATGCACTGACGCACACACTCGGAATGAGCAGGGTTACCATACTTCATGATGAATGGACAGATAAACATTTAGGGATGCTTTTAATAAGGGTGATGGCACTTTTGAGAAATTTATATCTTGTTATTTATTATTGTTCTTATTATAAAATTGTTTTAGTTTTATCAATATGCGTGAATACACGATGGACTGGTTAATACGTTGGGGATGTTAATACCCGGGCCTTATATTACACCCTTTTTTATCTATACTACAGTATGTTATCTGAGGGACGTTCCCATCATACTGCAATAGCACGTCTATGCATGCTACAAAAAATAAAATTATAGTAAAATATTCACAAAAAATATTTATTGCTACGGAAAAGAAACACTCTGTACATGCTCACTTGTCTTTCTACGTTGAAATACAAGTGTACGTGTACAGTGTTTCTTTTACGTATCAATTTAATAGTTTATTGAATATTTCACTACATACATAAATTATTTTTTTGTTTTTATGGACGCTATACGCTACATACTGTATATTACCATAATTAAAACTGCCCTGACAGCCTAGGGACCAACCATATCACATTTTTTTTTATTTCCTTCATCTACCCGATCCTATAACCGCAAACCGTCCACTAAAACTGAGCTCAATAAGAAACATGAAGACTAGGACGAGATGTGGAGACCTTCAAATGAAAAGTTACATAAGCCTGCAAGGTCAGGCGAATCAATACGCAGACGCCAAATTGTCTGGCAAGTAAACAGTCCCAACGCATAGCTAAAGAATTAAGATAAGAACAATGGATTCTCTCCTTCGGTTTATCTTGTGGGAATGGATATCATTTGGGGAATTTAACAGGAGAGCGTAACAGAGAAAAATCACGCGAAACCCAAGATGCAACTTTTCCGTTTAGAAAATGGTGCAATTGTTGCATAGTTTCCAACAACGGCACCAGTCTTACCAAGGGGTATCGTATTACCCAGTTACTGGGTTGTGGAGGTCAGACAGGCAGTCGCTCCATGTAAAATACTGGTATTAAAGCTGCATCTGGTTAGACTGGAAGCCGACCCCAACATAGTTGGGGAAAGGCTAGGCAGATTGACATACATAAACTCATGCCTTCTTCCCATGGGAATAGGCAGAAACTATAGAACGGTACCAGCTGCTACGCTCCTTACATACTCCTTTTGCTTCGGTGAAAGCTGATATATCATGGATAAGAGATGTTTAAGTATTTTTTTAATATTTTTATTCGATAGTTTACATCGGCAAATAATAGTAAAAAGAAATTCGACGGCAAAAAAGCAATTTAAAGTATGTAGTTAAAAAAATGTTTAAAAATATCCAACCGATCCGGGCTATTTAAACGCCCTCCATTTGGCGCGCTTGGTGTGGTGACGTTACAGACCGTGAAAACAGACAAGCAATTGTCAAGTCAACGTCAAACACTCCTTTTTCTATGAGCGTTTGACATTGACTTGACACTTGTTGATTGACTTGACATTGACATTTTGATTGTTATCCCAGATTGTTACGTCACATCCGCTCATAGCCTTTTCAAGTATTTGAATTACCCACAGTTTTTTGGGACTTTAAAAAAATTAATTTCTCGCTCAAAAAGAAATTTTATTCAAAAATATTGATGGAGGCATCATTCTGAAGTAACATAGTTTATAAAAAAAAAATATTTGACCCATATTTGAATCACATGCATATTCCCTATTAACGCTCCTGGCACTAAGAACTAAGGTCCTGTAACCGAGAGCACGAGAGCCGAAACTAATAGAGTGAACTTTAAATCTAGTCCTCGTTGTACAAGGATGTAACTAAAGCTTTTAACAAGGTTAAACTCTCCACCTAACGAGAAACTTCGTGACCCATTTCCTTGGATAACCACTTACTTACTTTCAATTAAATTGCAAGGGTTTTCAAACTCAATCAAAGTCAGATTATTAGAATTAATAACGCCAAGCAATGGAGTTTAATCAACAGTGGCTATAAGTTTGGTCTCATAACAGTTTGATAATCTGTTTTTGCGTGCTTCCCTATCAACCAGTACTTTCCTGCTTGTTTCAATAATAAGGACAGCGATATGAAATAATAAAAACGACAATATTACGTTTAAATTATCATTAACAAATATTGGTGAAAACACAATTGAACAGGAAACTATTCATCAAGATAACATGGTAAGCCCATTTATTTGTAAGAAACAAGAACATGACATGATCAGCCTATAACGTTCCCAATGCTGGGACACAGGCCTCCTCTCTTCGAGAGGGAGTAGGCTATAATCTACCACGCGGGCCCAGTGCGGCTTGGTATATCTCACATGTCTTCGAATTTTTGGTTCTAGGACATAGGTTCACGATGTTTTCCTTCCCTGTTTTGAGAGCAGTGGTGATCAAAATATTTACACAAAGTAAAGCTGGCTGGGTTCGAACTCATGACCTACAACTCGTAAGTCGAGGCCGTTACCACTGGGTCATCACTGCTCACTCCCCAAGAAGCAAGGAGTAAACATTATTTCAGGATTTAGCTGACTAAGCAACGGCAGTGTGGTCACCCTGTTTGGTCGGCTTGCGTGCATATATTGCCGGCTGTTGGATATTATACCTCCACCAATTTCTACATAAAGTCCACCACTTGTTTTGTTCTTCTTTTACCTAATTCTTTTACCTAATAATGCTACGTATGCCACTGTACTATTAGAATTTTGGGTTGGTTCGGAACGTTGGGGTTGTCATATCGATATCGATAGAACACAAAGTGTTATTCTACATATGAGAATTTATAGAATGAAAAACATAGTGCTCGTATTGCACATGATGACATGACAGAATAACGATAATTTTAAGATTGTGAGTGTTAATTCTAAATGATGGTTATGTTTCACCTGTTGTTGTATCCAATGAAGTTTATAAGATTACACAGTGACTGAAGCTTCATCATGTAATTTAAACAGCAGGGGTCCAAACATCTGTCCTTGAGGGACACCTTTTAAAAGTACAGTAAGTTCGCAGGTCTGCTGGAAGAAATTTCTTAAGAAATAAGCAGTACCTTTGTACTCATATTTTAATTATGTCGTATCTATTTTGTATTTTACTGTGTGTACATAAATAATAAAATAAAATAAATAATAAATAAATAAAATAAGTATCAAAACCTTTACATTTGCAATCATATGTCAGTAAAGAATTTTAGTAAGAACCGTTTATTCATACATTCACAGTACACTGACCATGTGGAGCGCAAAATATCCATAAAATTAACGGCGAAGAAAGTGTATAACATGGTAAAAAGTTAATTTCGTCTGGCAACCTAGACTTAATTCGGAAGGAATTCACAACATAGCGAGTAAACGGGAACAAAGCGAAAATACAATGAATTCTTAGCGTGACTTACAAGCAAAGAAAATATCGTTCTGAATATTAACAAAAGGAAATTAGACCTATAACCCTTGTATCCAGTATTTGCAAATACTTAGAATTCGTAGCTGGCTCGGCAACAATTTGTTTAAAATGAATTTGCTGTTCCTCTTTTTAGGTCAGGGATTTATGGTCTTACTTAATCCTGGGAAAATATTTAATTCCTTTCATAATATATTTTCAGAGGAAAGCGGATTATTGCACGCGGAGAAGAATAGTGTTTTCTTTTTGTCCTTGCGAACACGTATGCTTTCCTTCAACTGATACTAGTGCTAATAATTGTAACAATAGAAACCCAATCAACATTATCCTCATCGAACACCTTCAACAACAACTCCTAATCTCAATTGAGGCAATTGAAAATTACACAACAAACAAACAGCAAACAAAGGCACGATACAATTTTAATTAAAATCAAACAGTTGATTAAATTCCCCCGTTACGGGCCGAAAAACTTTCAGTGACGTAATAGAAGATAGAACCTACTTATGTAAGGGAGTGCAGATAATGCTTACTTTGCACAAAAGACTAGCCGTATCAGCAGAGTCGTGCAGTTAATTAAATCAAGCGTCGACTTTGATTAGGTACTCGTAAGTTTGCCCTGACTGGGACCTGTAGGGGCTTTTTAACCGACTTCTTCAAAAAGGAGGAGTTTCTCAATTCGTCTGTATGTTTTTTTTTTGTGTGTGTGTATGTTACGCGATTACTCCGCCAATTATGAACAGATTTTGATGATTCTTTTTTTGTTTGGTAGGTTATGCTTCAGAGGTGGTCCCATATAAATTCTATTAATTTTGCTTGCGTAGTTTTTGAGTTGGCTTCAATAATTACGTATTTTTCCCACTGCGTATGTAGACGATATCTTAATTTTCCTTCACTGTTATTTACATAGCAGGTAGTGGTATTCGAATTTGTGTGGGGTAGGTACCACAACAAAAAAGTGAAAAATGAAAACTTTAAAAAAAAAACGACTTCCAACAAAAACACCAAAAAACGTGAAGTCGGTTTATATTTTTTGTAAAAGGTTTTTCTTCTGCCGAGTGGATGTATTGGCTGATTCACTATCTGCTTACCAAGCATGCTTTCTGTCATTTTTTATCTTATCTACATGAAGATATTCAGTCTCACCGCGGTCATCGTTCTAAAGATTTCTTGGTTGCTAGCAACTATCTTTAAATATGCGACTATACTTCTTGTTATAAGTGGCACTACTTGTAAAACATTGAGCAATACAAGCGTTATTACTTACAATTAGAGTAGTCTTATTTTAGAAATAAGACTACTCTAATTGTAACCTAGTTTTTAAATAGTTTTTCTTGGCAGTCCGAGAATGAAAGAAAAACATACATAGAGCAAAATATTTACCTTGTGAAAGTTGTAACGAGCTGATTGAATATTACTATCTAGTGTTTATAAACAAGTAAATACTAGGTTATTTTAACAATATCTTTGGCTGTAAATGAAGTTTATTGATATTATTGAAGTTATCTATTGCATTCCTCTTTGTAAAGTTTGCTATTATCAGTTAAATATCATCTATATCATTCATATGGTCTGGCTATGAAGTAAGACCGTGCTAGAGAAGGAAATAGTTCCTAAACATTCAGATGATGTTAGATGCTAGATGTTCCGATTCATAATAATGTTTAAATATTATTCTTTAACACTTATTGTATCATTCCACATCAATGCTTCCTTCTAATGTTTGGTACGTAACACAATACATTGACGTCGTTAACAAAAGAAAATAATGAAGGTAAGTAATGCGTTTACGAATACTTTCAATAAATTACATTGACTCTGAATGACTCACTCACTCGCTTTATACTCAGACAAGCACTGTTTGAATTTCAGTAGGTAAGATCTTGTGTTTAAAAGAAGTCATTCACTCTTTGAATGATAAAAAAACTTAAACGGATTCCGAGAACAATTTTCATTTAACCTATTTTTGGTGGCTTTAGATCGCTCGTATATAATTATACTCGTTCGTTCGTTCGTCGTTCGTTATGGGGTTTGGTTTCCGCACTTAGTCCTTAAAAGGTGGACCATTGTGCGTGAGCCATGGCGGCTATCGTGGTTACTCCAACCAGCCCACCTCCCTCCAGAAGCTAATTAAAGCTCCTGGTCTGTTCAGAACATCTGTGAAGGATCTGGGTGCCCCGAGGGTTTCTGTTCTGATCTGGGTTACACCGGTGCATTCGAAGAGCACGTGCGCGACAGTTTCCTCGGCCTCCATGCATGCCCTGCACAGAGGACTGTCTGTAATGCCTATTGTGTGGAAATGTTTATTTAGCGAGCAGTGCCCCGTGATGGTCCCCGACACCAGGCGCAGGCCGTACCTGTCCAGGCGTAATAAACGCCTGGTCAGCCTGCTATCCAAAGATGGCATAGCTTCCCTGGACTGCCTGCAGCCCGGTGCCGAGGTCCACCAGCTCCCTGCCTGTGTGTGGGTGAGCTCCTGTAGCCACCTGCGTATTTGGTTGAAGGGGATGGGTACAATAGGTTCGGGTCCACAGACTGCCGTGCTAGAACCTCTTCTGGCAAGTTCGTCAGCTGCGTCGTTACCTAGGGATCCGCTGTGTCCTTTAATCCATTGTAGTGTCACCGTGTTGCGGTTAGATACTGTTACTCGCTCTAGTGCATTGTGACATTCTAGTATTAGCTTTGAGGTGATGCATTTTCTTTTTAGGGATTGGAGAACTGAGGCACTGTCAGAGAGTATACGTATTTGGCTGTCCGTGACTCTCCTGGCTTCTAGGGCGTAGACCGCTAGAATGATGCCCACACACTCCACCTGGTAGACGGTGTTGAGCCTCCCCAGCGGGCTGGATATATTTATGTTGAGGTCGTGTGAGAAGACTCCGACTCCGGTACCGGAGTCGGTCTTCGATCCGTCCGTGTATACTCTCATTTCCTTCGGTCCTGAGTAGTCACACTGTTCTTCTGTGAGTACTATACTGTAGTGCCTTTGGAAGTGGTGTGTTTTTGGGGCTTTGTCGCAGGGTGATGCCATCATTGGCCGTCGCTTAATCGCATGTTCCTTTATACTTGTGTGTTTTACTCTGGAGTCTTTACTTAGGGTACCTGATAAATGGAGCCTAAAGGCGGCCAGGGCCGCCTCCTCCCTCACGATGAGGTGTAGAGGCGGCAGTCCAAGCATTGCCTGTAGGGCAGCAGTAGGTGCGGTTCTCATGCTGCTAGTGATTGCCACGCATGCGAAGCGTTGCAGTCTTTCGAGGTCTTTTTGGGCTGTGCTCAGGTCCATCCTGGGCCACCAGACCAGTGAGCCATAAGTGATAATTGGTCGGATGACTGTAGTGTATAGCCAGTAGGTGATCTTGGGACTAATCCCCCAGTTCCTGCCAAGCAGTCGCTTACATTGCCACAGGGATATACTGGCTTTTGTAGTGATATAGTTGGTGTGTTTTGCCCAGTTCAGCTGTTTATCCAAATAGATGCCCAGGTATTTGGTTTCAGTAGATAGGCTTAGGTTTACTCCGAAGAATCGTGGTAACTGTAGTGTTGCTAACTTTCTCTTTTTTGTGAAGAGAAGCAGTTCAGTTTTTGCTGGGTTTACTGAAAGCTGGTGTCTGTCACACCATTCCTCCACTATCTTCAAGGCTTGGCGCATGAGGTTGCACAGAGTGTTTTCGTGAGTGCCATTGATTATTATGGTTATGTCGTCGGCATAGCCTACCGTGTAGTATCCTTTGTCGTTAAGTGTTTTGATGAGGCTGTCCACCACAAGGTTCCATAGTAGCGGCGAGAGGACGCCCCCTTGTGGGCAGCCCTTCGCCACGATGGCCCTTGTCGTGTCATTCACTGTGACCTGTACCGCCCTTTGTTTGAGCATGTTGGTGATCCAGCCTCTCAGAGTCGCGTCTATGTTGTGTCTGTCGAGGGCTATGTTGATGCTTTTGAACGTGGTTTTGTCAAAAGCGCCCTCGATGTCAATGAAAACGGCTAGTGCGGAGCATTTGTGATCTACTGCGCATTCGATCTTAGAGACCACGCTGTGCAGCGCGGATTCTGTTGAGCGACCTGTGGAGTACGCATGCTGTTGTCTGTGGAGAGGTTTAACTCGGAGAGGTCCATCCCGGATGTGCCTGTCGCAGAGTCTCTCGAGGGTTTTCAGTAGGAAGGATGTTAGGCTTATAGGCCTATAAGCCTTGGGTTGTGTATAATCTGGTTTGCCAGGCTTGGGTATGAAGATAACCTTCACTTCGCGCCATGCGACAGGTATATATCTGAGTGCTATGCAGATATACTATACTTTAAAAAGGTCGAATGCCGACAAGATATTTGACAAGTATATTATTTTGTGCATAGTCGGGAAGCCAAAAAGAAATAGTGTCTGAAATGAATAAGGTCGATTAAAGTCTGTTGTAGAAGGCCTAATCCAAAATCAAAACAATAAAGATTTTGTTTTTAATTCAAAAGAATTCCAGTAAAAGAAAATTGCACCAACTTTAGATTCAATATTAAACAACAGTAATCAGATGTTGATTCCAGAATCTGAATTCCCCGAAGAAACATTTAGATTGTTCACTAGAAGTAATCTCAACAAAGAAATTGCTTGCTCTCCGAAAAATACACTAAACGAATGTTAAGCCAATAATATAGAGAAGATAGAAATCCATTATCTTAGACTCCTCCGTGCCTCGGAAAGCACGTTAAGCCGTTGGTCCCGGCTGTCATTTGTGGATCTTTGACAGTCGTTAAAGGTCGTCAGAAGCTCGAAAGTCTGACAACCAGTCTTTCCAAGGGGTATCGTATTACCCAGTAAATGGGTTGTGGAGGTCAGATAGGCAGTCGCTCCATGTAAAATACAGGTATTCAGCTGCATCCGGATAGACTGGAAGCCAACATAGTTGGGAAAAGGCTAGGCAGATGATGATGAGAAATCCATTATCTTGTAGGTAATAGCTGGCCTGACTACAAAGGCAAGTCAACTTTTTGCTCAAGACGATTAGCTTTCCCTTGCCAATTACATACGGCGTGTGTTGATTATAAGAAGTAATAATGACATTGATTATTCAAAGACGAAGTGCATATTATTAGCAATCACGATAAAGGTGGAACTAATAAATACCACAAGAGAAAGGTGCGATTGAAGGTTTTCTGATTTCTCAAGCGTATGGAATCTTCAATGCTAGACATCATCTTCATCAGATAGTTAAAGTATGAACAAAGAGAATCAATATTGGAAGACTTTAAATAGACTCCAAGACCAGAGTTGGCCAAAGTAACGAAAATCTGCTCAGGGGGCCTGAAACGGCCACATTAGCAATTCCTCTAAAAGCAAATCAATTCCTGAATTTCCAGCTGTCAATAGGAATTCCTCTAATTTGACACAAAAGCAATTCCTAATGTGTGGACCATTTTACGAATCTTCATAGAAAACTGTCAAATAGATGAATTATTTCGTAATAAGAATCGCACGCAGATCATATTATGAATTGTCAGTTTGTGACATTTTACGATGATTCATAACATTTTCATATTATGATTCTGCCAAAGTGGCTATTTTAAGCCCCCAGGTGGATTCACAGATGACTCCGCCCTGGAGTGTAAAACTGATGCTGATCCATAAACAATGGGACACTTAATATGGTGTCCAGCGTGACCGGTTGTTTGCATGTTACAGGAGCTGATGGATGCCCTTGAAGATGCCAAACTCGTAACCAAATTCTGGGCCAACTCTTTCTAGACTGCCATAGACACGCTAAGAAGAATATTAGAAGAAGACAATGATAGTAAAGGAGCTCGTGGCTAAGTAATAACAGCCGCACGGGTCGATTCATCAGGTTAAGCTATAAAGCTACGCTTGCCGGGGTTGGTCCGTGGATGAGTGACCATCTTTACATACCGAGACTCCTCCGTGCCTCGGAAAGCACATTAAGCCGTTGGTCCCGGCTGTAATTTGTGCATCTTTGACAGTCAGGTTACGGGTCGTCAGAAGCTTGAAAGTCTGACAACCAGTCTACCAAGGGGTATCGTATTACCCAGTTACTGGGTTGTGGAGGTCAGATAGGCAGTCGCTCCATGTAAAATACTGGTATTCAGCTGCATCCGGTTAGACTGGAAGCCGACCCCAACATAGTTGGGAAAAGGCTAGGCAGATGATGATGACAATGATCAAGGAATCACGGTAACGAATGCTAACAAGTTGGTGAGGTTGGCTAATTCGGTAATCCCAAAACAATTAGTTCCATCTACTTCTGTCAAACTATTTTAGTTATCGTTTTGCTGTGATACGTCATTTCAATCACGTAATTCAGCCGTTCGTTCGTCATGGAACGAATCGATCGGGACCTTGCCGCTGAACTATTGAATATCTTTACGTTAACATACTTTTTTTTTGTTAGAATTATGTATAACTTGAGGTGGTTGGAATTCTTATATCGCGTGCAACATTTTATACTGCACTTATATACGTATACAGGCGTGCATATCACAGGTTGTTAGACCAGTTAGTTCCTAGTGTGGTCCTGAGCTAAAAATAGACCAACCGTCTCCCAGTGGTCGCTACAGGCTTGCTACGACACCCACATTAAGTGATTAATGCTGTGGCCAATCGCAATCACTAACGTCTTATAGTTAAATCGGCTTCAGACGTCCTATGTTCAGTTCAACCAAGATCAAAGTTAAACACAAATTGAATTAAATTTAAAAAAAATTAAACCCCCGACTAAAACAGAGAATCTAATAAACTTTTTTATTTTTAAAGCTAAGAACACTCTCGATCAAGTCACCTTTCAAATACAACCAAAAAAATCTAAATCAGTTCAGCCGTTTGGCAGCTACGATGGCGCAGACAGACACACAGATACACACGTTAAACTTATAAGTTTATAACACCCCTCTTTTTCCGCCGGGAGTTAAAAAGGTACAATTTAGCAAAGGCTTAATACTTAGTAATTGGTTTTTTAATGATGTCATAAACATCGTTCATCGTTAATAATCTTGGCCGACATTTCAGAACCTGACGATCTACCGATACAAAACTAAGTGTAAGTAGTTGATCGTAAATGCAGGGCAAAACCGATAATATCGGCAAATTGAGACTACACTAGAGCTCGCTGATTGCCGGCTGTTGCAGCTCTAACTACTCACAGGAAACTAGTGCTGAGCGAAACGAGATCAGCAGATCGAAGCAATCAGTGCTTTAGATTCCAAGGACCTGCAAATTAAGGAGCTTCGTTCATGGAAATGGAATTTCAATGAGCGTTTGACCTATTTAGCTGAGAAAGCGAACATTGCAATTAACTTTGCTACAGGTCTATTTACAATTTTACATAACAGAAGCTTAATAAGAACAAATTATAAATTAAACAGTTCACGTACTTGTTTACTTCAATTTTATGAAAGCACGAGCGAAAATTATGCATTTCACTGGACTGAAACGTGGTACATCACTACAAATAAACTTGTTTCCATGCAGCGGTCATAAAGTGAACGTTTATGAGGCTTTAATTTGTGCTGGTACCGCGTTTATTAGATTTTAAACCGCGTAAAGAGGTAAAAGTAAATGATGGTGTTACCGATTGTGTAAGCTACACAATTTTATTTCAAAGGTGACCTTAAATAGGAGTTCAAGATACTTTTTAAAGGTCTCAGGCCTCAGTTAACAACGATGAAAGGAAAATGTCTTCTAAACAAACAATAGAACTCATTATCAACTTGCATCACGCAATAAGACATAACAATAAACCATTTACGTGTTATAATATTTAATAACAGTGTTCTTTAATTAACGGACATTAAAATGATTTAACAAGCTACAATTCAACTTCCACGTCGTGAAAACGGAAATTAATTGTCGTTAAAAATGTTACTTTAGCTTTCAAGCGTCGCATCATGTGGAACGAATTCTGGACGATTAATTGTGTTGTACGTGATTTAGGGTCATCATCAACAACTATCGACGGTCTAAATCTTTTAGAAGGTCTAATAAATAAATCAAGTCGTAGGTAAAGTTGATTCTTTCATGCTGAAATGCTTAATAGTCATGCCCATGGTAAGGTAGTGGAGGGTCAAATATTTTGTCTGTCAATACAGAGAGTATTATTGACTGACAAAATGTTGAGACGACCTCTAGAAGGATTTATAACGCTCATTAGTCATTTTAAGCATATTTATTTAGTTTTATAGGCTGAACCGAGTCGTACACAACGACAATAAACAGAAATTACCCCTCTGACACTAGTCATTACCATATAAGCTGTGAAATCTTTTACAGCACAAAGTGTAAAGACGCCGTGTGTAAATCTAGCAACCCTAGGCAATGAGTCATAGCAGCCCGAGCGCTGCGTGATCTGAAGCGGTCATGGACATTGTCTGCTGAATACGTTCGACTTGGTATTTATAAACAGCTGCTCGATTGTTCGTATTATTGTTTAGAAAGCTATTCCAAATATTAACCTAACCTTAGATTACTTATTGTTAAACTTTAATCCGTGGCTTGGATTTTGAAAATTTATTGCAGAAATTAGAAATTTAATAACGGTAAAGAAGCAGCATTTTAAATCTTGAACAAAGGCAAAACGCAATTAAGTGCCAATAGTTGTTAAGAATACTTGGCAAAGGAAGTAGGAACTGCCATAGCACTTGTAAGTCATGTCGAAGCCATTCCAAGTAGGGCAGATGAAGCGATTAATGATACAAGAACTTTAAAAGAGATACTTAACGGAATTAAAACTTACGATTAAAATTCATCTTTAAAACAACGTAAATACGCACATAGATACAAAGATAGAATAACCAAAGCATGAACGAAGCGAGTAATGAAAAGACAAAAATTCGTAATAAGTCGACAATAATACAGTCATAACTTTCCTTCTTCCAAACGTGATTCACAGAATACAACCTAATGCAAAACAAATATATTCTCCCTGCATTCTGCAGGCAATCAGACTGAACTCCGATGAGTCAGACTGGATGAAACCATTACACTTTATTGATACGCGCAAGTCGACACCGAAAGTCATAAAGAAAGTATTTTAACAGCATAATAAAAATAATCTTACCAAGAACAATATAGAAATTCTGATGGATACTCAAGTAATCGTTAAGTTAATACTACCGCCGCGCGCCGCCGTGTCAGATTTAAAGATCACGGGAAATTGCAGGAGATAATACAATGAACAATAATGATATAGCTATCGGTGCCAATCTCCACGTCGATTTTAATAACTCTATTAGATATACAATTCTTTTATTCTAAGATCTTGATAACATGAAAGTAATGAACGCCACACTAAATGCCACAGATAATTTTAGTGAAGATCTAATAAGCTTAGAAACGAAAAAGGTAGAGAGCAATTCGGTTTCTCATTAAAATAATTTAAAAGTAATATTCAAAATAGAAGTAACTTTCAAGTAAGTACCATCTGTTTTAAGATCAAGACAGATACAAATTTACATTAAAATACCTTCAAATGAAGTCTGTATCTTCTTAAAACTTTAACAGCAAGAATGATTACATCTTACTTTTAAATTACCTGTCTAGATCAACTCGACTATAACAGATTCAGTCTAGACGTCCTTTATAACAGAAAAAACTGATAAAAAAGACGTTCAAGTGAATCATCACTTACAAAAAGCCCGATAAGCAATAACGGCTGTGATTCACAAAACGGCAGGTGGCCCAAATGAACGAAATAATTGAATTAGAAGCTTACGGAGAAAATTGGGCCAAACCTTGAGCCTTTCTATTCCATCTACACTTTCCCTTTTTAATAAGCTTTTAGAATTTCGTTGTTCCTTAGATAAAGCGTGCACTTAGAAAGCACTAGAATTCAATGATAGGTTACTCAGAAGACTATTAGCTCTATATCTCTCAGTTTATCTAAGAAAAGTTAAGCACTTAAAAGAGAAAAAATACAAAGTTGAGTATGGAGCTCAATAAACTGAGGTCAGAGAATAGTTATCTGAGAACCATAAAAATAGAGCACCTGAAAGCATCAAACAACAATGCGCGGAAGAATTCCAGAACAAAAGGTAACCAACCATAAAAAGGTCAGATATGTCATCCATTCTTCAGATACCGTCGTCGGATTCTTTACAGAAGGCCAAGGACAAAACCTGGAACTAAAAGAATGGAACTACATTCCATTACCAACAGTCGGGGACCGAATTAACGCAAATAGCCTGGGAATGTCGCATGCGGCAAAAACATGCTTCATGTAGTTAACATAAAATATGTATTTAATCATCTGCCTAGCCTTTTCCCAACTATGTTGGGGTCGGCTTCCCGTCTAACCGGATGCAGCTGAATACCAGTATTTTACATGGAGCGACTGCCTATCTGACCTCCACAACTACAACCCAGTAACTGGGTAATACGATACCCCCCCTTGGACTGGTTGTCAGACTTTCGAGCTTCTGACGACCCGTAACGACTGTCAAAGATCCACAAATGACAGCCGGGACCAACGGCTTAATGTGCTTTCCGAGGCACGGAGGAATCTCGGTATGTAAAGATGGTCACCCATCCACGGACCAACCCCGGCAAGCGTAGCTTAACCTGATGGATCGACTCGTGCGGCTGTTATTACTTAGCTACGAGCTCCTCCTAAAATATGTATTTAATGTTCATGGTATATTTGCTTGAGCAAAAAAAAAACGACTTCGCAGTTAGTAAAATGAGATTGGTAGATTTGCGATTATTAGATCGTTTATATTTCGATACAGAAATTCACTGAAAAATTCTCTCTGCGCAAGGCAAAGCAATTTTGCAAATCATATTGGTTAGCTGCAAATGTAACGACTTGAACGGCTTCAATAAAAATATTCAATCGAATGGAATAGAAATTCCTACTTTAAATACTGTTCTGCTAACTGTAGCTTGATTAACCACTCGATTGTAAAATGAGAAGACTTGATTTATGATTGACCACCAACAGTTTCTCCGTAATTGCAGGATATATGGTGAAGAACTTCAAGAGCTCAAGAATTGCTAACCGTACTGACTAGCGGAGTCAATTACCTTTACAAACCAGACATCCTTCGTTACTGATACACCCAAGGCCGGTACTCCAGACCGTAATACAATTGCGAATTTAAATGGATTCAATAGGCTGAAACCGGCCCATCCTTCGACGGCGTAGACAGACAGGACGGGAAAAAGAAGGAATGTTTTGTGCATTCGCAAATAGCCGTGCATCGTTGCAATGTATTAGCACCGTAAATTACGCGACAGCAATTTTATAGCTGTTAGTTATAGATGCATTGTCGTCTTCACTACATAATCAAGTCCATCAAGCTGTGTCCAACGGACAAATCGTTTCATTCCAAGTAATATTATTATGATTGAGTGCAGTCTATTTTAAACCTTGCATGTTTTTTAATGGGAGAGCTTGATCAGATAGAATAAGTTCTCTTATAAGGAGGTCTCCTAGTTTGATGGGTATTTAAATTATGCTGATTCATTAGTATCTCTGTAATGATAGGTTTGTAAGTACTGAAAGTTTTATTACAAAATACTGAACTAGTATGTCTCTGATCAAATAAAATAGCCATATATTGTTTTAGCCACCAACCAGTGACGCTCGTGAGCCTGAGAACCTAAATCCTAGGAAATAATGGAGTTAAATGTAACTGTAAGTATTGAGATTGGAAATTGATGCCGGTCGATAGAGACGTAGGAATCCGCTGGATGCGGGAAACACAGAACCGATCGAAGCGGCGGTGCCTGGGGGAGGCCTATGTCCAGCAGTGGACATCTTTCGGCTGAAATGATGATGATAGAGGTGTTTAAAAGAAGAAGACGTGCTGCACAAACAATTGTGATGATGACAGTAGTATGATGATAACTTCAAATACGTAGAAATTTAGAGCGGTAGCACAAAAAAAAAAATACGCCGTGGCTCTTCGTTCTTCGCCGTTTCTTCCTTCTCTCGTTTCTTCGCCATCCGAAGTCAAGTTTCAAGTCAAGATCTTGAAACGCGTCGTCTGCGCGTTTAAAATACGCCGTGTACTACGCCTTATGATAATTTCTTTAACTTCCTTGATTTTAATTAGTTCACGAATTCACGATTAACGTTTAAAAAGAGCCCTAACCTTTGTAGCGAACATTCGCCCACTTGTCGCGGGGACAGGTCTGTGTCTGTCAGTGTCGCCGGGCGTTGCGCACGCGACCGTGAACTCTGCGCGAGGGCAGCGCAGCCCTGCGCGGGCGAAGCGTACCTTATATGCATTGTTCCGTCTTACGGATCAATGGACATCGGATACGGAGTTGATACAAGTGTCTTTTGAAAGGAATGAGATGGTCTGTTCAGATTGTTAATGCAACTAATTGCATGTTTAGGGTTCCGTACCCAAAAGGTAAAACGGGACCCTATTACTAAGACGCCGTTGTCCGTCCGGCCGACTGTCACCAGGCTGTATCTAATGAACCGTCATAGTTAGACAGTTGAAATTTTCACCGATGATGTATTTCTGTTGCCGCTATAACAACAAATACTAAAAAACAGAATAAAATAAATATTTAAGGAGGCTCCCATACAACAAACGTGACTTTTTAGCCGTTTTTATAGATAATGGTACGCACGAAGGGTTCCGTACCACTGGTAAGGAACCCTTCGTGCGCGAGTCCGACTCGCACTTGGCCGGTTTTTTTTTTAAGCCGATCCGAACTATATTGGGGACTTACCGGGGATGTACTTGTACCTATTTATTGCCATCACCGGTGATGCCACCCGGTCCCTAGGAGGTAAAGAAAAGGCTAGACAGATGATAATTATGATAAATCAGTTTTCCAACTCGTTACATCACTTTTATTTCTTACAACCAAGTTAATTATACCTCTATCTTCAAAGGCACCTTCTGAGTCACCGAATTATTCAATTGAACTGACCATTGTTATTGAAGGGTACTTCTACTAGATAAATTAATAAACAAGATCTACTCAACTCTATTGACACTTGTTAGTCTGTCTTATTTTTATCTAGTCTTTATATGCGATTAGCTGCGCCCCGCGGTTTCACCCGTGTAAGTCTCGATTCCGTGGGAATATCGGGATAAAAAGTATCCTATGTCCTATTCCCGGTCATGGTCTACCCCTATGACAAATTTCATCCAAATCGGTTCAGCCGTTTTAGCGTGAAAGTGTAACAAACAAACTCACTTTCGCATTTATAATATTATGTTAGGATGTGTAGGGTCGGGAACAAAAAAAAATGGAATTGACGTTTAGCCAGGAGTGGAATAGATTAAAGATGGGGTTAGAGCAAACGAGCATACTCCGTTGTCCGTCCGTCCGTCTGTCACCAGGCTGTATATCATGAACCGTAATAGTTAGACAGTTTTAATTTTTTTACAGACGATGTATTTCTGTTGCCGCTATAACAACAAATACTAAAAAACAGAATAAAATAATTATTTCAGGGGGCTCCCATACAACAGACATGATTTTTTTGCCGTTTTTATAGATAATGGTACGGAACCCTACGTGCGCGAGTCCGACTCGCAATTGGCCGGTTTTTTGATATTCTTTAGCTATGTTATGATTTGATCTAAAAGGAATAGAATTCGCAATTGCTCGTTTCGTGTAAACCGACGCTTACACAGACACAGCCCCTCAAAACCGAATGATACAACTGCACCCCCCGGTGTTCTGTCACAAAAAGCAATCACATCTTGTAAACTCAGTCTGTAGATATTGATCCTACCGGAATTTCTGAGTCACAGTTCCGTCTGACTATGTCTGGTGTTCCCGAGACGAATTCACAATCAATTGCAATATGGGCGTTTTTTGCCTGTCTTATCTCTTCACGATATATTTCATGGTCATCTACAACCATGGCAGATCAAGTCGTAATAATTCAGACACTATTATATATTTTAGTTTACAGAGCATTAACCTATTTTGTGATCGCGTCCCCAATATTAATATTAAACAATGCTGCGACTACCTCGTTGGTCTAGTGGTCGCAAGCGCTACTGCATGAGGTCCTGGGTTCGATCCCAGGTCGGGCAGAGTCCTGCCAGGGTTGCGGGAAAGTCCGAAAGGGATACCGCGACCTTGGCAACAAGCAACTGAAGGAACACGGGTGGGTTTTAGTCAGTAAAAGTCTGACACGCCCTTCCGCTCCACCCAGAGCGGGAGAAGTCATTGGATGATTTGCCACCATCAAAAAAAAAAAGGTTGAGCAGAGTGTCATTGGGTTTTTCCATCAGAATTCTCAAAAGCAGCCCTGACTCTTGGATTTGTGCCCGGTTGTGGGCAATAGGCTCGCCCCTTTGGCCCCTTATTACATGTGACTTAAACAATAACTGGCGAATGTGGGTGTACACCTCTGACTTACCCCTGGGAATTATAGGCGTGATGTTATGTATGTAATTCAGGCACTATATATTATATATAGAGCACTAGCTGATGCCCGCGTGGATGTCGGTTATTTTATACTAAAACCCACTCTATCCATTGGTGAGGACTGCATGAAAATAGGTGCAGTCGTTTTTGAGTTTATCGCGAACAGACAGACAGACAGACGCGGCGGAGGACTTTGTTTTATAATATGTAGTGATTAACCTATTTCGTGTAAGTCAAGACGCGATGTAACACATAATTTTAAAATTCTAATTAGTTTTACATTAACATTAGTGCTTCAGTATTTTAGACTTTTAGTTAGGTAATACACTGGGGTATGACTCAAACACAACTGTGCTAGTAAAAACATTGGCACAGGTCCAAGCAGGTAGTTTTTATTATAGCGAAACCGCTCCGATGTCAGATTCTAGTTTATTTCTTCAATGTGGACATTTTGGCAATTTTTTCAAAGGTTTATTCACATTACTGACCAGAGGGCCTAGACAAGTGACAATCGCTTCGCAAGTGTTTCGTATTTCTACAACGACTTTCAACAGGATTGACATAAGCTTTTCGATAGCTTATGTCAGTCCCATACATTTTTGAGCTTATGTCAGTCCCATACATTTTTGCTTTTTCCATCATCGTTATCGCTGATAGAATTTCACTTTGTCTAGGGCCTCTGGTCATTTTAGCTGTGCGAGAATTTTTTTCTATCTCAAAGGGCTCATTATCACAAAGTGTTTGTTTTCAAATCCACTAAAGCCCAAAACACACACAGAGCGGGTGCGGGGCGGGAACGGGTCGGGTCGTTTTCATCGCGTGAGTCGCGCGGTTCATCGTGTTCACACAGAGCGCGGGCGCGGGGCGGCAGCGGGTCGGGCGCGGGACGGCAGCGGGTCGGGCGCGGTTGTACTTTGACAGAAGGCAGCGGTTGCAGTGTGAAAATGTTGGGTGATTCTGACACGGACGAAGAATTATTATTTTTTACTTATTTTAAAGAGAAGAACGCGAAAATGGAAAATTTGTAGGTTCTTGACATTAATAAAAAAAAACATCAATATGGAGAATATCATCGATACATGTATTGCAACGAATGTAACGCCGCTACACCCACATTGCTATTCTGTAACCATCTTACCTTGAAAACTTAGGTGAAGTGAGAGTGGAGTGAGTCATTGTCATCGATACCTACTGATGCTAAGGCAGTGACAGTTCACTCCAAGCTCACTTTGATATTTTACTACACTTAGTTTTCACGGAGATATTTTTACAGAATAGCACAACCGCTCCCGACCCGCTCCCGGCCCGCGCTGTTGTGTCAGCGGGCGCGGCTCCCGCTCCGCGCCCGACCCGCGCCCGCGTTCTTTGTGTTGACATCCATATAATTCCTTGAATTACAATTTATGACACCCGCCGTAACCCCGCGCCTGACCCGCTCCCGCCCCGCACCCGCTCTGTGTGTGTTTTGGGCTTAATCATTGAAAATGAGATGCAGCAACCAGCAATAAATGAAAAACACATACAAATTATGATTAGAAGGTTGCCCTTGTGTCAATACTGCATAGGTAATTATCGAATTCAGTTATATTGGCGTATTTTTAATCATATAAAAAGTTTATAGCCTAGTCAAAATAGACATTGAGCCGTGCATAAATTCACAACAAGCTAAAAATTTACAGGCACGTAAGGGATACCACTCGGATGAAATCCTGAAAAGTCCCCATTGATCCAGGAGTGCAAAAATTTTTATTCAAGGTCAAAGGTCGCAAAAATGGGATTTTTGGATAAATTGAATATTAAGATCCAAGAGCCGACCTTAATGTAATCCACAAAAGTAAACCAAGAATCTGTCATCTAAATAACTGTTTACAAACCACACTACTTTTCTTAATAAAAGAAACTGGGTCAGTGCAATGTATTTTCATTTAATACTCATTGCATTGTGCTGTGGTCTGTCGGCAATAATATACATGGACTATAAAGAAGTAATGTTGTGTATGTTCACATCTCCTGCTGCAGGGGGACTAGTAGTTTCATTTATGAAAGTTTTCATTAGCCCTGTAGAACAAATTTATAGAGTTTTGTAATACAAATGGATCTTTTATTTTTGTTTGTGCATTAAATTAACAAAGAAAGAGAGCAGAGGGCATTGACAAGTGTCAATCGCTTCGAAAGCGTTTCGTTTTTCTACAATGACTTTCAACAGGATTGACATAAGCTTTTCAATAGCTTATGACAGTCCTATACATTTTTGCCTTTTCCATCATTGTTATCGCTGATAGAATGTCACTTTGTCTAGGGCCTCAGAGAAATAATTAATTATAATAATAATAATCATTTATTTGCCAGAATATGGTACATTATATTTATGGTCATTAAGTTTATGCTTTGTTAGCACATAATGATAAGAATTGTCAGTCATTCTAAAAATTAAAGAATTATTAATTAATGCTTCTATTAATCAATTCGACTAAAGTCTGGTTCCGGAGTCATAGCTTGCAGAGTAAGCAAACTAAAGTGGCAGTGGGCTTGCCATGTTTGTTGAAGGACCAATGGCTGGTGGAGCAAACAAGTCCTGGAGTGGAGACAGCATATCGACAAGCATAGAGTGGCTCACCCCCAACTAAATGGACTGACAACCTTATGAAAGTGGCTGAGACAGACTGAATGCGGAAAGCGGAGGACAGGTCTATGACCAGCAGTGGACTGCGATAGGCTGAGTTGATTGTTGATAATCAATTGCAACAAGATCTTGTTATATATATACCTAGTACCTACATAATAATATTCAACAACCTCTGTGTAAAACAGTGATTAAGTCAACAAGGTTCTAAGCCATGTGTAGACATAAAGTGCTGGGTCAAGGTCACACTTATGTATAATTTAGTGGACACGTTTGTAGCTACTTTAAAATTTTCTGAACTTTATCTATATTCAAGAGGCCTCTATAGTTATTAAGGTCTGATTTTGCTTGAAGATTTGACTATAAGGTTTTAATAGTTAATATTTGCAGGTTTTTAGGAGTGTGCTTTCACAGGCAGCTGTTAATTTTAATGTCTTGTTTTCATAATCGCAATTCCATTATGAATGTCACAATAGTTTTTTTAATTGTTCTCAATTATCACCAGTGGCTGGCCTCAAACCAGAGAGCAGATTGATGTCTGATTGTACAGAGAATTTTGCCTAACTAGTAAGCAAAATACTCTGATTAACATAGAATAGTTATTATAGACACAGCTTTATAGACATTATTATAGACACAGCTTTATAGACATTATTATAGACACAGCTTTATAGACATTATTATAGACACAGCTTTATAGACATTATTATAGACACAGCTTTATAGACATTATTATAGACACAGCTTTATAGACATTATTATAGACACAGCTTTATAGACATTATTATAGACACAGCTTTATAGACATTATTATAGAGTCACATGCAGTGTGAGAAATACACACCTGACTCTAAATGACTATAATAATCAGTCTGGACACTTAGAGAACATTCTAATGAATCATAAATGTATTGCAGAATTAATCTTTTTTTAAATTATTTAAATACAGATGGTTTGAAAATGTTTTCGAGTAAAAATTAAGTCTAAATTAAAAATAGAAAATTAATACAAATAGAATTATAGAAATGGGGTAGATGTGTCTACAATTTTTTTTAGCAAATAAATAACACCCACAATTTTCACGAAAGGTGATATCATAATTTATGATTATTTTATCTGTGATAAACCGTCGTCGGTGATAGACAACCAGAACACCTGCATGGAAATCAAAACAAAATGTCAAGAGGTTTGAACAGGGCGTTATAGCAATTACCCTTTGCGAAAAGGCTGGACAATTAACACTAATCAATAGTAGGTCAGTAACTTCACAATGTAAACGCAGTCTGGCGTTTAGATGCCCTCGCAAAATTGGACCTTGTTAGCAAGATTAGTCATCAGAAATGAATAAGTAATCAAAATATTGCAAACCCCCGGAAACATGCCTTGTCTCACAAGATAGCAAAGAGAAAACTTTTTATAACATTGACAGAGCTAATAAAATTCAATAGCTTAGTCACGGCAAGTTATTATAAAAAATACATTAGAATAGATCTCCGAAGCGGAAAATGGCGTTACAAATTTACGGTTAGTTCGTTGTTTTGTCCACTTTTACCCACGTAAATTTATTCTGTACCTGTAGCTAAAGAATAAAGCTAGAAGAAAATACACATTTATCATGAAAATCTTGTAGAAAATCTATAAAAATCACTCACCTTTCTAATTATTGACAGCAATACACAGCACTAGAAAATTCACTTTTGCCAATGCTACCAACATAAATGTCAAAACGATTTTGAAGCTCAAGCACACAATGTTGTAATCTTGTATACGTTTAATTATTCAATACAACAAAACAGATACAATTACAAATTGCAGTTTTTCAATACAATAAAATTATGTAAAGGTACAAATAATTTATTTTTACATTCTTGAAATATTTTAATTCCTATTTTAGTGCAGTTTTTGTATTATTTTAGAAAAGTTAAACATAAAATTAAAACGGACGCATTATCAAAACGTAACGTAGTTCGCCGATAGCTTAGTCCCTTAGCTTAGAGCCTATTCACACTAGCATTTCTCCAGCGTAGGCGATCGATAAACGTATCAAAATTTCAAACGTATGTGCAAAGCAAATGGAACAATGGGGATATACTGGCTAGAGTACTACTTAGTCTGTGCTAGCTAGTAGTGGAGGTGGTGGTGCGTGGTGCGGCTGGCAGTTGTAGCGGGCAGAGGTGGAGTGCGTTCGCAGCGTTCGTGTGATAGCTGCTCTGTTGAGTGTTCCTTTATTGTCATTATTCAACTTAAATCTTCAACTTTAATTTAGTTACGATCTGGGTGGAACAGTAGAAATTATCGTTACTTGAACAGTGAACAATACGTAACGCTATTTTAATGTTATTTTATAACGTTTTTAGTTCCTGGTTTCAAGAACAACGCGGCGCGGCCACAAAGACAGACACAAATATTATATGTATGAGTATAGATTTGGTAAATCAAAATGAATTCCCGTATTTTATGCAATTAACAGCTGCGCAAAGAGTCGTGTTTAAAATTAATTATTCGTATAAGAAGACGTATCTAAGATAGGTAGCTTGTTCGATAACGCTGGGTCTGGCTGCTGCTGCAAGAAACGCAAGTGTGAACAGGCTCTTAGTTGGAGAAATAGTTACAATGATTTTACAGGGAATAAATTAATTATATTTTATTGTTAAAAATATTAATATTTCTATTGAAGTCTTAAAATTATCTGAGTTACAAATCAATCAACCAATCAATGAATTGATTTTTTCATAAGCCATCCCCATCACAATGTGTCATCGTTTCCAAACGTCATCGTCATGACTTCATTCAATTTTTGAGACAAATAAAATTATATTTAGTCTGTGAGAGTGAGACAATTTGTCAAACAGTGGCAGTGAGTGGTTGTGATCTTGTGAAAATTAAAATACTGTCCAGGTTCTTATCATTTTAATTAAACAGAAAAGCAAGTTATAACTGCTTTGAGGGGAGCTATCATAACTAATATACATGTGCCGTCTTCTATAGCTATAACAAGAGTAATTCCATTAACTTTATTGCATGATCATCAAACTATTTTTACTGATTATCGTCTATCCGCTTTGTTTATTGTAATAGAAATGAATAGTTTCGGCGTGGGGTTGTATTTATTGACGATGTTATGGTGCGTAACATTGATGTTATGCTGGGTATCGGTGCGTACAGGACATAGCATTGGGAAAATTGCTCTGATCGTAACTTCAATAGTAACATTGGTTTTGGTATGTTTGCCAAAAGGCGAGTCGTATAATTTGAGCAGTGCCAATTTTTACGACAAGCTGTACGTGCCACGGTACGTGCTCCTCGTGTTTTTGGTCATTAGTGTGGTGATCGGGGTTCTGTATAGTATAGCCCATGTTTGTCTTGTGCCTGTCCAAACTCGTAAAGTAAGGAGTTTCTAATAGTCCGTTTTGGTAAGTTCTTCGTTTGGTTGCAAGTTTGTGTTTGTTATTGTTTTTTTTATATTATATCCTACAGTTTTTTCATGTAACTTTTACAGTTGATGTATATTTTGTAAATAGTGTAGGACTAACTCAGAGAGCTTAAATTAAATGAGGATTATTGTAGCAAGGTATTAAGATTTTATATTTGGGCTATTAGAATCATAGATCCACATCAACCTTTTATTTCCCAACTAACATTCATGCATGAAACATAAAACATTCACTATATCTAGATATAATTATCTCCATTTCATCATTGTCAAGTGTATGTTAAATAATTCATTATATACTTAACACAAGTTAACATTGTTATCACTATCTACTTCACAATGCCTACCTTAACATCTGCACGTAGCTGCTATTTGCTATTATTATCTTAGCTTATACATCATGTGCAAAATGTATGTTATACATGTATAAACATCTGCTTGTGAAAGTGTCATCCATCAGTTTTTGTTTGGCAACTGTATTAGAGAGACATGTGCACAAATTTTTTGGAAACTTTTAATTATTATAGTGTGAGTAATACATGTTTACAACATAACTGTCTGAGAACTATACATAATAGTAAAAAAAACTTCACTGATCGCTGTTTCATTCATTGGGTAGAGAAGATACTAAACATTGATGATAATGCTGAAATAAATCTACCAGCTATTCAAGGTATTTTAACTATAGTCAAAATTAGCAGAAATAAATGATAAAATCAAAATATTACAATGTTAACAGCTTGCCTACACAGTTTTCAGAATTTATTTTAAGATTTCCAGAATCACCCGATTAACAAAACCATAAAGGTATGTCCAAACATTGCGCGGCAAGAGCGCGGCAGCAACGGCAGGCCACATTTCTACTGCGCTCAAGTGTGGACTAAACCGACGTATGCTTGCGCGGCAGTACCGCGCGGCATATCCCAGACACGCCGCGCACTTCAGTTGGCATGAAAGCGGTTGCGTGGGTCGTAGCTCTGTTTAAAATTTGTCCAAACACAATTATTGACGAATGTTTGCTAGAAATGTTTGTGCGCGGCAGGTAGACAGAAGCGTACGAGGCAGGCCTCGCGCGGCTGCCGCGCACGATTGCCGCTCAATGATTGGACACACCTCTACCCTTCCTGTCGGGTAAAAATAGTCCTTTATCAGATGACAGTAGCATTATGAATATAGTAAACAGTCTGTATATTCAATTTGTTACAAAGTTTATTTAAAAAGATAAAGTTGGGTTGAATGAATTGTTGATTATGATTGTTTTAACTATGTTTGGGTCACTAGGTTCACACATTTATTTATTAAAAGTTTGACATTACTAGATGAATCATTTTTTTTTCTTTATTTAGTTATCTAAGGTTAGACAAACGTATTTAATGATGTCTATTCTTGTACTTCTTGTGGTTCTCGAATGTTTCTAAATATTTTAATTATGTATACTAAATACAAGTTTGTTTTCCTAGTGAGTAGTATTAAAGAATAAAGATTTTGGTGCACATATCTTTCAACATTTATTAGAAACTTACATATTACTTTATTTAATTTTGGACGAAATATTTTTTAATAAGAAATTAATATTTATAGCCTCTGAAATACTAATGTATTAAAATACTTTCTGTTTCAGTAAAAATGTCAAATGCAATATGTCAGAGTTTGCGGTCACCTATGAGACGTCTAGCGAGCTTGAGACATTGCCCTATATCTACGTCAGTTGTGCACAATGAGACTATACTAGTTAAAAATAACGATGAGTTTGTTAATAAGGTATGTTAAAATCATTTATATTTATTTAGTTCTAACGAAAAAAGCCCAATGTGCGTTTTTATAATTTCTAACGTGACGTTATTATCATTTAGGTACGTCCACAACACGATACCACAGGGAAGTAAAATATAATTATGGAAATATAATTAAGACGCTTTTTAATTTCCGTCCTCAAAAACGTTTTAACAAATGTTAAAAAATATATTCTAATTCTGGAATGTCCTGAATTTTTTAATCTTGCTGTCGCGCCTGTGCGGCTCAGGTAGCCTAAGAGGTTTATTACTGACATGACTAATTTAACTACAACAGAACCAGAATGAATTCAAAAAAGGTTAACTTAAAATAAGTTGATGATGTCACTCGGTCATTGATGACTTCATGGCTTGTTTGATGATGTCACATATTTCTGAACTGCTTCAAGAATCGACTGGACTGACAAAATATCTCCAAGCTATATGATACACACGCATCAGCTAATTAGCTGCTAGTGTGTCTAACCAAATAATAATAATAATATTCCGATGTGAATCATTTAGAAAAATGTATTCTATTTTTCGATTTCGTTCAAACAAACCTGCCGAGAATGAAAAACTGGGTAATTTTCGGCTACTGAATTTTACAAATGGAACTTTTTTTATCTTATATTAGTAATTTGTGTGGATTAGATTCGGAGAGATAGTAAATGTAGTAAAGTTACGTGTTTGATAAGCATAAAATGTTATCTATTACAGTATTCATGATTGACATTCAATTTAGGCCATCATTTATAAATTCTGATACATTCTGAATATAGGCTACGCAATGAATTCCAAAACAATCAAAGGAGTTATTATTTTATATTATACTGATAAACTACAGTCAGTCAGATGCAATAATTCACAAAGCCTCTCCCAACTCCTTTTCTCAGGCGATGCAATAATTCACATACGTCGCCTCCCCGAACTCCTTTTCTCAGGCGATGCAATAATTCACAAACGTCGCATCCCCCAACCCCTTTTCTCAGGCAATGCAATAATTCACAAATGTCGCCTCCCCCAACCCCTTTTCTCAGGCGATGCAATAATTCACAAACGTCGCCTCCCCCAACCCCTTTTCTCAGGCGATGCAATAATTCACAAACGTCGCCTCCCCCAACTCCTTTTGTCAGGCGATGCAATAATTCACAAACGTCGCCTCCCCCAACCCCTTTTCTCAGGCGATGCAATAATTCACAAACGTCACCTCCCCCAACCCTTTTTCACAGGCGATTCTTCAATGCACACGAGGTTTTTTCACGCAACAAAAACGCTACCGCACTAACAAACGCTGCTTTTGTGGACTGCGATAGGCTGAGTTGATTGATTGACATATAAGCACTGCATCCGATCATCATCGTCTCACTCGAGGCGTTCACAATTCTTTCTATGAAACTCCATACTGCAACGCATACTTACAAACATCGTAAAGGCATCGCCTCGGTCTAAATTAGGGAAGCCGATGCGGATCCAGTGCAGTGCTCATACGTGCTCATTTAAACGGAGCGTAAATACGACAAATAATATTCTCATAAATAAAATTCTTGAATATTCAGCTAAAAAAATTAAAGCAAATCCTCCTCTTCTGTATTCAATACGACGTCGGTCGTCGGTGTATCGGTCCTAAGTGATCTTATGTATCATCAATCTACTTATTTTCCAGGTAATGAACAGTGACAAGCCAGTGATAGTGAACTTCCACGCGGACTGGTGCGAGCCGTGCAAGATTTTGACTCCAAAGCTCAAGGAGCTGATTGAGCCGCTCAGCAATCTCGACCTCGCTGTGGTGGACGTGGAGGATAATGCTGATCTGGTGCATACATTTGAGGTAAGTTATTATAAGAGACCTTTTCTCTGCCATTTTTGTAATATTAGATACAAAAGAGAGCGAGGAGCGAGTATTTATTAAATGCTTTATGAAAAAGTGCAAGTCCTCGATTCGCACCCTACTATATCGGATTTAAACATAAGTGGTGAAATGTGGAATTATTATAGGTACACCTCTGCCTAATCCCTCGGAGAAGCCAGGTGTGATGTTGTTTTTATGCACAAGTAAAAACTGCAAAAAGGCAGACTTAACGCCTTAGGCATTTTCTACCATAGAGTGAAGCAGAGATAAACAAAAAAAAATCTTTTTAGGTTGTGTTTTACTTTCCCCGTATTTATTTTTGGTTATCCTTGAATAGTTTCGACTAGGAGTGAGGCGTATTTATCGTCACAGATATTAAAAAATAGCAGATAGCAATTGCTCCTGACGATAAAAAATATCTGTTACTTTGAATAGTTTCGACTAGGAGTGAGGCGTATTTATCGTCACAGATAGAAATCACAGATATTAAAAAATAGCAGATAGCAATTGCTCCTGACGATAAAAAATATCTGTTACTTAAAATCACAGATCCTCAAGACTTACCGCGGCTGTTACTGTTACAACTTCGGATACGATTTTCGACTTTAACAAAAAGAAATAAAGAAGATATTTAATTGAGTTAATACGTATTTATCATCCGTACAAAAATAACAGGCTCTTATTTTATAACAGATAGATACGATTTTCGACTTTAAATCAAAAGAAATAAAGATGATATTCGATTGAGATACATATTTATCGTCCTTACAAAAATCACAGGCTGTGATTTAATAACAGATATTTGGATCTGTTATTTTTTTGTCACAGTCACAGTGATCACAGATATCGTGTTTCACCTGTTACAACCCATCTCTAGTTTCGACCTTCCACGTAGATCTTAGTCTTGTGCTGATCGCACTCTGTGATGGGCTTATGACTTTTTATAACTACAAACCTTATTAATTACTAGCTGCGCCCCGCGGTTTCACCCGCGTAAGTCTCAATCCCGTGGGAATATCGGGATAAAAAGTATCCTATGTCCTATTTCAGGTCATGGTCTACCCGTGTGCCAAATTTCATCCAAATCCGTTCAGCTGTTTTAGCGTGAAAGTTTAAGCTTAATACCTGCCTTAATAACATGACAATAATCTAATATTACAGGTAAAAGCAGTACCAGCAGTAATAGCAATAAAGAACGGTATCATAGTGGACAAGTTCATAGGGTTGGTGGACGCCGACATGATCACAGGCCTCATAGAACGGATGGCGGGAAAGAAAAAGGACAGCACGTAAATATAGCACAGATTATACAATTATTTTGAGATGTCAGCTTGGTAGAGAAGATGCTCAAAGAAGGTTGTTTGCTAACTTTATGAACTTCTTGTACCAGCCGCCAAACACAATAGGGCCATGTATGTGGATTATTGTTTAGATCCGTCAAATAAAGGATGACGGCATCCCTGACAGTTGTTTTATTAGCTTGGTTGAGTAGTCTATGGAATGGGTACGGATAATAAAAGGGGGTGAGGCTTATACATGCGTGAGTTTGGTTTTCATTTGATTATGTTAAGATTTGATTCGTTATTAGGTGGCAGCTGTCAATGCCATGAGGAGTGTAATTACTAGGAATAATGTTTAGACCAAGCTGGTGGATTGTAGTTAGCAAAATTGAAGTTGAGATAAAAACTAAAACAGGTTTATCGTTACATCACACCACTTAGATAATATTATTTTAGTATTTAATATTATATATAATTTGTTTATCTAATGGAATTATATCTAAAACACCAGCTGACATCTCATATTGTAAATAATTAAAAAAAAATAGCTAATATCAGTTAAAAAAATATATACATACTTAATGTGTAAATTTTCGTACAAATCTATGTTTTGAATGTACAGTCAGCATCAAATGTACATAAATGATAAGACATATAATATCACGCCTGGAATCCCTGAAGGGTTAGGCAAAGGTGTACCTTATAGTACACCCACATTTCGCCAGTCAACCAAAACAAAAGTCATTTATTTAAACTAAGCTGGGTATCAGCACTTTTCGAACGTCAAAATTACATAAGACAGTCCAAAAAAAAATCCTTCACCACTTCCTAGTGCATTAGATGGAAAGAAGAAGTGGCGCAACAAACTGTCCAGCAGCACAGTTTTTCATTTCAGTTAGAAAAACTTGATTCAAAGTGCGCAAAATAATTTACGTTATGCAGCACAAATAATTAAATTAAATTATTTGCTATATGTTCGTTAGCACACGCCAATATAACAAGAAATGATAAGAATATGATTAATGAAATAAAACTTGCCGATTAATTTTATGAGATAAATAATTGACTATGCAAATTTGTTTAGCTTTGGTTGGAGACTTCAATAATTAATAGTATTATGATAGAACAATAAATTCGTTGCTGTGATAAAAAAATAATTAAAATCGTAACTTTTGATGCTTACCGTACACTTAACTATTACTGGTGTTTGAACCAGGGCTTGAAAACGATACCAATTCACATTAAAAGTAACGTTAAGTAACGGTATTTCCGTAGAGATACTTCGATATCGGTACAATTTGGTAGCGTTACTTAGTAGCATAACATAATAATAACGTTAAAATTTTTGGTAAAAATTACCGGTATTTTTAACGTTATTGTAAAAATAGCGGTAAAAAATTATCGGTATTATTTTGTTATTTTATGCGACGTTGCCAGCCCTTCTCAAAGGCGGCCGCGGCCGGCGTGCGCGCGCGCCCCTCTCACTCTCACAGCTGTCGGCGCTGTTGCCATTTCGTTTGTCGTCTTCATATCTCTCACCGCTCACGGCAGTCGTACGCGCTTACAGAACACGGTGGACCAACCAACCAAGTTTATTCTCAAGTACAAGCACAACACAGAATAGCAATGATAAGATAATATCTATTAAACGCGCAAATAGTCGTACGGCAGTCTTAGCGTCGATGCAATCTGACATTCTTTTGCGATTGGACGAGAGCGACGGTAACAAAACTAATTATAACGATAAAATTATCGTTACCTTAGATTTTAACGTTACGTATGTTTAACGGTAAAATGTGCCAGATATAACGGTAAATAATATATCGTTATTTATTAGTTAACGATACCTGCATCAGAAGGCTGTAACGATACCATATTTTTAACGGTATTTCAAGCCCTGGTTTGAACATACTTTGAAGCAATAAATTAATTATTATTTTGTTTGATGTCTATGATTTTTAATACAATTATGACTATTATCAAGTATTTGTAGGAATGAATTATATCCGTGAGCTCAAGTGAAGCTGCTTAATAAGAGTATTATTTTCTTTAATGCACTTCCTTGAGGTCGCGAATCTCAAAATAAAAATTTGATGTTTACAAACTGAAGGACTTGTAATAGTAAAAATATTTAAGTTCTGCCATGTATATATATATATATATATTAATTTTTACGACAGCTCTGGGGGCTCTCTCAACATTACCTATTTTGCTGTCTTAGCTTCGAAAAATTACTGCTAATTGATAATAATTTTACCTGCCTCATTTAATTTTGTTGTATCTTGTGAGTTAAATGATTCTGTTTATATGTTTTATATAGATAAATAATATTTAAAATGGTACCCCCATTTTGATTGTTTAAGTGCAAAAAGGGTGTCCCATATACAAACGCCCTTAAGTTAAGAGAACATCTATACCATAGACAAACTCTTTTTGAATAAAATAATAAAAAATCTAGAAAATATAAACAATATATTTAAGGTGCAGTTTACACCTTGCCTTAGGTTATAGCCAAATGATAGAGAATATTATATTTTAAATCTTTCTATATTTATAAGGTTACATGTTATTGTTCCTATGTTAGTTAAATCTATTGTTATATTTATTCAATGTTTACTAAGGTTGGTCCACGTTATTGATGGAATGGACTATTTTGACTATTATAATTATTGTAGATGGTCAAAATATTGCTAAATATGCAAAAAACGTGGAGTTCAAGATTTCTAAAGGCAGACTTGCCTTTAGAAATCTTGAACTCCACGTTATTTTAAACTCAAAATATCAAGAAGTCGGCCATTGAAAATAATGTGCAACAACATTAAATTGTAAATAACTTTGCAAACTGTAAACATAAGTTTTTTATGTTTAAACATTTATTTGCTTATTTGTTTGTTTAAAATAATAGGCCTAGTCTTGCCTGTCTGATTTTTTTGTAAGTTTGAAAATATATTTTTTCTATGAATTTGTTTATTTTTACTATTCCGCACTTTTAATTGTTTTCAGCACTCTATTTCTATTCTACTCTTCGTTCTTCTTTTCTGGTATGTGTGTGTAAATTAGAATATAAATTATATCTAGAAAATTCTACTCGACTTGGCGGAGGCACTGCTTTGCCCCGAGATCACTATTGTAACTTGATTTCAATCTGTGTGCAACTAGACATATCTACTTGGCTTTTCAAACTGAGCCTGCCTTATCTACTTCCAGTAGTATTATTTCAGCACTCAAATCAATAAAAAGGCGAAAATATATTTACGTACTACTATAACTTTGATATTCAATCCTTTGTACATGAAATAGTACGAACCATAAGTTTTCACACATTCCTTTTATACGATTAAATTTCATAAACGAAATATCTTAAGGGGTCATAGTGAAAGTTGTTCATAATTATGAGTACAATTATCCCTTAAGAGGTTTTGTGTATGAAAAGATACACCTTATATATATATTTTACAAAGCAAAATATTCAGAGTAGTTTTAAAATACGACATTTATAATGAAAAATATCTATTTTTTATACTTCACTTTTCACAGTAGCTTAGATCTTTTCTATAATAGAAATGTTCTACACATAGGGTAGTTACCACATAAAAGCGTGTCTGAAAGATGGTGGCGCCACAGGCGACAAGGATTATCACTTTTCTTTTTTTAAGTGACTTGCAAGCAACCCAGACGCGCATTTTTCATAGAAATACAATATATAAAAATATATTTGGACTTTATACCAATCATAACTACGTAGTTATAATAATGACGATTGTCGCAAAATATTTTTCTAAATCTACATAATTTAGGAACCCAATCTTCCATTGTATTTGTAAAGTAGTTATACGCTTTTCGCCTCACATATTGCCTTTGCTATAATCTTTTACTTTGGTAGCAACATTTTAGGATTGTAACAGTTTTCGGCTGCAACTGCATAGTCTAATTCTATTAAAAACTGTAATGAACTATTACTCTTCTATAATTGGTAATTCAATTTTTAGAAATCTTGAATAATATACCTAAAACGTCCCTTTTTAAAAATAGATTCGTGAAATGTGTGTTTGTAGTTGTAGCCGGTAATCGTAGTACCTTATTCCAGGTGCTTTGTAAGTCTATCCCCGACTTACCTGTAGCGACATAGAACTTTAAATATCCCGCATATTAATGTGAGCAGTCGATAAAATTGTTTACTATTTTTATGTAGGTAGGTCATAAACCTGTCTCTTTTTTTGCTTGGAAGAAGTCTGATAAAATACTTTCCGTCATAGAATTAAGCAAAAATAATATCCATACCTATCTCCCTTAAAATATCAAATGGACTATAGGTAAGTAGGGTACGAAACGCCCTTTATTGTCTAGAAATCTACGATTTCATAAAAATCCCATTGCTACCTACTTGGAAATGGTAAATGTTCATTTTATTGTAATTAACTACACACAGAGCTTGTCAATGTATACGCGTAGTTAGCTTAAAATTGTCGAGCTTAGATAAACTAATGTCCTACAGGCCATATTTGGGTCCATTCATAGATTAGGCGACTAGAATTTGCTTAGATTTAGATATTTGGCTTGTAACGATAACTCTACAGGGACCTTTAGAAATCTTTTTCTAATTGATTCGAAGACCAAACATAAACAGGATCGTAAAATTCGTTACAGGCCGACTTTTTGCGCTAAGTTCGGGCCAAATATTTTGGTGACCGTCAATAAATGTAAAAAGACTACTGCGGTCTTGAATCGCGAATATTCAGACCAAACAGAGCTTTTTATGGCAGTGTTAGCTGCAACCGTGTGTGAAGTCTTAATCGGGCCAATGAGACGCTAGCATTTCTCTATAAATGACAACTGACCAATCAGAAGTAATGACACAAGCGGTTGTAGCGCCATCTGCACGCTTAGCATAACCACAAAAGAAACGGGTTTTGTCGACGGAAGAATAGACAAAATAAACATTCACAAACTGTAATTTTGTTTATTCTTCCGTCGACAAAACCCATTTCCAGTTTCTATGGTTGTCATGCTACGCGGGCTGCATATAGATTAGAACATTTTGCGAATGCACTTAGAGTGGCTCTACCCTTAGAAAGTTAAGCTTTTCTTAGAGATGTTCATGAATCATAAGTATTATTAGATAATACATTAAGTATTACGCGACTAGAAAACCCCAAACTCGTCCAAATTAATTAAATAATGTACTGTTAATTTATTAAACATTGTACCTTATTGTCAGCTAAACGGAATTGAAATGAATTTAATTTATACATTGTGGCACAATAATACTGAGTTGTGTTTTACAAGGAAATATATTTTCTTGGGTAATGTTTTCTGTGTTATTTTATTTATAAGCTAACTCGTCTTTAGAACCCTTTAATTTATAACTAAGTACTTACTAAGAAAGCTTCGCTTTTCATACCCATAGAAAACTATTAACATCACGCCTGGATTCCCCGAAGGGTTAGGCAGAGGTGTACATATAGTACATCCACATTTCGTCAGTTATATTTTAAGTCCCATGTAGGGGGGGCGAGCCGTTTGCCATCAACCGGGCTCAAATCCAGACTACGGACTGCTACAGAAAAAATCCAGATAGAAAACCCCAATAACACTTTGCCGGACCCGGGAATCGAACCCGGACCATCATGCTCAGCAGTAGCGCTTGCGACCACTAGACCAACGAGGCAGGAAATATCATTATCAGCATCTGCCTAGCCTTTTCCCAACCAAGTTGGGGTCGGCTTCCAGTCTAACCGGATGCAGCTGAATACCAGTATTTTACATTGAGCGACTGCCTATCTGACCTCCACAACCCAGTAACTGGTAATACGATACCCCTTGGCAAGACTGGTGGTCAGACTTTCGTGCTTCTGACGACCCGTAACGACTGTCAAAGATCCACAAATGATAGCCGGGACCAACGGCTTAAAGTGCTTTCCGAGACACGGAGGAGTCTCGATATGTAAAGATGGTCACCAATCCACGGAACAACCCCGGCAAGCGTAGCTTTACCTGATGGATCGACCCGTGCGGCTGTTATTACTTAGCCACGAGCTCCTCCAAATATCATTATCAGCAGCATATAAATCGAAATATTTTAGTAAAAGTTGGGTATCCTTGCCCTAAGTAGGCAATGAGGGACAATTTCATCAAAATTGAAGGAAATAAAACACAGTAGGTAGATGTAAGATCAGCAAAATATTGTATTATAGGTAGGCCAATGCCTGCCTCAAAGTGAACAATGTGGTAGAAAGACAAAATGCCGAGTACTTAAAAATTATAATTAAATGCAGTAAAACACTAGTGCATAGTTAAAAAAAATATTTTCAAAATCTGTCCACAATTGATGAAAATATCGAAGAACATACATGAAAAAAAATACATACATACAGACGAACATAATATAACCTCCTCCTTGTTTGAAGTCGGTTAAAAAGATACATAGTTACGCGATACGCGTGGTAACAGAGTAGGTGAGTAGGTACTGTAAGTAGTCTATCTAGACTTGCTTAGGTTTCTTCGTACACCTGTATCAACAATGAAAAGTAAGTCCAAGCTGAGCTCATTATCTGAAAAACAAATAAGAATTTTTAATGTTTCTGGAATAAATCGAATTTGGCATTTATTTATGTTAGTAGTGAGGTCGAAATCTGATTGCAGGTCGTCTTAAAATACCTTTGAAAAAGATTTGAGAGTCAATTGAGAAAATCCAAGAGCTGATAAATAACTGGGACGCTGTGTTCTAAAACAAAAGTTCAAGTTTAGTATCAAAACAAAGATCATAATATCTTATTATTAAAATCAATCAATCAAGCCTGTTACTTGCAAGAAGTATACACAATTTCACGAGCCAGTCCTACGCTAAAAATACTTGTGTAAGTAGGTAGGTATCATCATCTGCCTAGCCTTTTCCCAACTATGTTGGGGTCGGCTTCCAGTCTAACCGGATACAGCTGAATACCAGTATTTTACATGGAGCGACTGCCTATCAGACCTCCACAACTAACTGGGTAAAACGATACCTTAATTATTATTAAAATCAGTAAAAATATAGGACAGTAACCGTTATTTAATAAATGGATTTGGTACCTTATTATTATAGAAAATATGAGTTTTTTCACTTTGACATCACTCTCATACCAATAAGTTTGATAAGCTGCGTCAGCAACTTCCGAGCTCTGAAATTTTAGGTGCAGTGGTTACTAAAATAATAACAGAAATCAGCGGAATAATAAAATAAAAACAAATAGAACTTATGAAACGATGGTTGGACTGTGTGAAAGATGATAATTATGACGAGAAAGGGGGTGACTACCGAGATGACGGCTAATAGAGGAGTATGGAAGAAACGGATTTTTGTTACTTGTTAAAAGGCCTACATTGTCTTCCCATGCCTATTAACACTGTAATCTAACTCGTAACTAATATTATAAACGCGAAAGTTTGTAAGTATGGATGGATGGATGGATGTTTGTTACTCTTTCACGTAAAAACGGCTGAATGGATTTGGATGAAATATGGCAAACAGATAGTTTATAACCTGGATTAACACATACTCCGATATTTCCACGGGATCGAGACTTACGCGGGTGAAACCGCGGGGCGCAGCTAGTTTGAAAATATTCTAAAAGCCAATAATTTTAAAAGTGTAACCATGGAGTTTCTTGCCGGTACTTCTACATAGGAAACGACCAATTGGAACCGTGCACCTAGCTTCTGACGTTTCATAAGAGTCCATGTAGGTTTATGTGAAATAAAATACCTATTTTGATTTTGAGGGACATGTTGCGCTGCCCACCAATAAATTGGGATAAGGCAGGAGAATGATGACGTGATTGGTGAGTTAATCTCTGAATGATAAACGTCTCTGAAACATACCGTATCACACAAGAACTGTCCCGATAGCGCTAGCAGAAAAATAGTGAACACCGCATTCAGTACCGTCAGCAAATTGGCGATCGTTTCTGCAAGACCACCATATACCTGAAACAGAGCATTTAAAATATTCACTTCTTTATAATAAGCTTTATAATTGCTTGCGCAGTGAACCTATGCTTGGTTCCGAGATCTGGCAATGTGAAATCTTTGTAAATAAGTATTACTGACTATTGGATACTGTCAGCCTGTCTGTATCATCCTCCCTTCATCATGTTAAAAATTATGTCATGAAAATGTACCTGTGTGGACGCCAATTTGTAGTGCCACTTACAAATTGAGTGCTTTGAATTGAATATTTATATACTAAAACCTTACTAATTTTGTACTTAACCTGAATTTTCGCCAATTCAATAATGTTATTCAAACAAAAATTGTTGGAAAAAGTGGTAGATATAAAGTTGAAACCTTCTAAATACAGATTAATGTGTTACTAATTTCCTTTAGTGAGTGATTGCGTAAAAACTTAACTTGCACAGGATTTGTGAACACTTTTATGACATAAATTTGGCAAAGACTTTACCTAAGTCAGAACTAGGTATAAAAAAATGGCAACTAACCACAGTCAAGAATCCAAAGAAGCAAATCTCTAGCGCAGCGAACGCGACGTGAATGAAGATCACTAAGTTGAATATACTGTTCAGCTGATCTGCAATCCTGCGCAAAATTTAGGTCAAAATTTTAACTTATCGCTAGCGGGGTTACTGTGTACCCTAGATCCTCTCCAAGTGCGCCAACTTGGATGTAATAGCGCTCGCTCGACGCGTCTCTCGCTTGGGCACAGATCTAACCTAACCTAACCCGTTTGATCGGGGTTAGGTTAGATTATTTAAAAATAACGCGCTGAGTTAAATTAATCTCGGCTTTTAATTTGATATAGGTACCTTCCCGCCAACCACCCGTGTTAGCTACAAATTGATTGGATATGAAAAAATACTAATCAGTAGTCAGTAGGCACTTATTAAAGTTATCTAAGGCCATATCGGCACGGAGTTTCTTTGAAGGATAAAATCAGAAATAAAATTATCCGGAAAAGAAGCGGAATTACCGACATATCTTGCGGAGTAAGCAAGCTGAAGTGGCAGTGGGCTGGCCATGTTTGTCGAAGGACCGATGGCCGGTACAGCAGACGAGTCCTAGAGTGGAGACCGCGTATCGGCAAGCGTAGCGTGAGACGCCCCCAGCTAGATGGACGGACGACCTCCTCAAAAAAGTGGCTGGGACAGACTGGATGCGGAAGGCGGTGGATAGGGTGTTGTGGCTCAGCTTGGGAGAGGTCCAGCAGTGGACTGCGATAGGCTGAGTAGAAGGCCATATAAAAAAAAGAAATTATGCTTCGTAGGAACAAAAATGTGCCTAAGTGGTGTACCTACCTATCGTATGCCCCGATACATTAGGATAACAGATAAAGCAGGAGTTTGTCGTTTTTTGAAGTGAAAACTTCTTTAGGCGCGGTGAGCACTTTTTGGGTAAACAAAAATCATGGAACTAGAGTCATCGTCACCGTCACGCTTGAAGAAATGTTTTTAGCGCCATCTACCGTCTGCCATTTGAATTACGTTGAAGTTACGCATTGTTGCTTAGTTTTCTCTTCTATTGGGAGTCCCCAAAGACGGCCCCGTTTTTTTTAAAATTGTTTTCTTACCTTAGAAGTCGTTGATGTATCTTAACAATTCTCTTCACTTCCTCATAACTCTCAGGATCAGAAACGTTAATTATCTTCTTCAATGTATGATCTTCGTCATGAATTTTGACGGCATTCTTCAGATCCACTTGCAGTAATCGGAAGAGAGCGCTTACATTTGATGTCATTATCACGATTATTATGTCGAAAGGCAAGTAGAGACACATTTGGCAGGGTACCGCTAGGGGAGGGAAAGATTTATATAAAGTATCATAAAACTTGGTTAGTTAATAGTAGTGTCTAAAGGTACAGTCCAAACATGAAGCGGCAAGAGCGCGGCAGCAACACACATTTCTGTCGACCTCTAGTTTATTAAAAATGTTTATGCGCGGCAAAAAGCGTTCGCGCGCGGCAGTCGTCGAATCACAACGCGGCAGGTTACGTGCGGCTGCCGCGCACCATTGCCGCTTTATGTTTGGACACACTTTAAGAAAGTTAGTCGAAGCAAACTATGTGTATATTATGGGTAAAGAATATTTCAGGACTTGGAAGGTCTAACTAATTTTGTTGGAAGTTCAAATCTACTGATCAAAATCTCTCTTTAATGAAATTTGGTACACAGATAGTCTAGTAGAGCCTGAGAATGGACATAGGCTACTTTTTATCGACATACCACGCGGGCGAAGCCGCGGGCGGAAGCTAGTTCATTATATATATGGCGCAGGCCACGCTGGAAATGGAGCTAACTTCGTTCAGCTTGGCTCACGTCTTTTCATACTTCGGTTCATAGTTCACGGTGTGTAAGTACCAAAGTATACAAACACGTAGTAGCTGCACGAGGGACGCTCGAACTTAGATTCAGGTTCAAGTGGGGCCTGCACTTTTTAAATTCCGCGCGAATTATTTGTAAACAATAAACTGAATTGACCGGCAGAGCCTTCCTGCATGATTCCTACGAATTTATATTCCACGGGATTTCACGAAAGAAAATACATAGATACCTACTAGCGTCGTCCTGCACACTTAGCATGACCACAACAGCAGGCGTAGCATGGCGCTTTCTATCTCTACGAAGAATAGACATAGCTTTTTTTATACAAAGTGACAGTTCGTTTCTTCATTTTTGACATCCACCGTAGAAATCTTTCTACAATCTGTCATTTTGTCTTTCATTTCTAACGATCTTTGTCTAGGTCTTTTTGTAGGTAGACTATTTCGGAAGAAAGTTTTCTATCCTTACTGTCAAAATCACACTGACAACCGATAAATCCTATGACAAAACAAAGAATTCTGAGTCGAATTATGTAAAAGAGTGAATTTCGTAAAAAGTGCAGTTGACTCTTTCTACTTTGCTGCCGTCGTACTGTCTACAGCAAACGTCATTTTTGTCTACTCTTCCGTCGACAAAACGGTGCTCATACTACGCCTGCAGAAACGGGTTTTCTCGACGCAAGAATAGACAAAATGACAGATAAACCATCGCAATCATTATGTCTACTCTTCCGTCGACAAAACCCGTTTCTATGGTTGTCATACTACGCGTGCTGGAAGGCAGTAGGCCTTTCGATCTTCGATAATTAAAGAAGGGACAGCTTTTCAAAGAATACTTACTGCCGGCTATCTCCCAAAGGTAAGTAACTAGATAAGTAAACAGAGAGTTGACATCCCAGAAGTTAGTCGGTTGGAACGGAAACAAATAAACATCAACGCCCTTGCAGATGTTGAAGACTGATATAAGGAACGGTATCACTTCGAACAGACCCAGGTTTGTCATCGCGAATATGAAGAATACTGAAAAAGGACACTACAATTTATTGCTGGACTTTATGGTGTGAATATTATGATCATTGATAAAAAAAAGGTAAAATATCGTAGCTGACTGCAGGCAGCAGCAGCAGGTGACGTGTCGTCGCGACACTACTGGTTTATATGTATTTCTAAGAAATACCTTCCGTAGCTAGCGGCGCCGACGTGTCGCCGCGACACTACTGGTTTATATGTAGGTATTTCTAAGAAATACCTTCCGTAGCTAGCGGCGCCGACGTGTCGCCGCGACACTGCTGGTTTATATGTAGGTATTTCTAAGAAATACCTTCCGTAGCTAGCGGTGCCGACGTGTCGCCGCGACACTACTGGTTTATATGTAGGTATTTCTAAGAAATACCTTCCGTAGCTAGCGGCGCCGACGTGTCGCCGCGACACTGCTGGTTTATATGTAGGTATTTCTATCAAATACCTTCCGTAGCTAGCGACGACGTGTCGCCGTGACACTACTGGTTTATATGTAGGTATTTCTATCAAATACCTTCCGTAGCTAGCGACGACGTGTCGCCGTGACACTACTGGTTTATATGTAGGTATTTCTATCAAATACCTTCCGAAGCTAGCGACGACGTGTCGCCGTGACACTACTGGTTTATATGTAGGTATTTCTATCAAATACCTTCCGTAGCTAGCGACGACGTGTCGCCGTGACACTACTGGTTTATATGTAGGTATTTCTATCAAATACCTTCCGTAGCTAGCGACGACGTGTCGCCGTGACACTACTGGTTTATATGTATTTCTAGGAAATATCTTCCGTAGCTAGCGACACGTCGCCTTCACAGAAATAAATAGAAACGTCGCGATTGAACCTTTAGTTTTAACAACATATCTACCACACATCCATATGGTGTACATAATAGAGTATTCTACTCTGCTACTATTCTATTCTGTTCTACAAAGGGCATGAAAACAGAACTTATCGCTCAAGTTGCACTTCAACTCCACTTGTAAGCTTTCTATAAAATAAAATAAATAAACACCTGGTTTTCAGCCTTTCGTTTTCATTTCTCCCCCTCCGCCCTTTTTTGGGCGAAGGTTCCTACCCTGGAGACGTCAAACATCCCGCAAATAGTGTGGAATAGGCTGATTTAAAAGTTAGGTTATTTGCAACGAAACCCTTCAATACGTTCCAATTACAAGGAATTGTTCAAGGATTTTGATCGATATTTAATGCCGAATCCCACGATCCGCGATTTTGCGGACGGACACCGACGAGCCCGGACGACGGACCGTGGGAAGGTGTACGTGCGGGGTATCGCAGACATCGGAAGTTCCTCGGTACGCGGTGCGTGGCTGTCTTTGATCGTCTGCCGTGCGTGTCCGTCTGCAATATTGCCGATTGTCGGATTCCACCATAAGATGAGTAAAAGTAAATGAGTGTTGTTACAATCAAGAGGAATCTTGATCCGCCGCAGCCAAGCCTTCAGTATCACCGCCTTTGGGTTGCCAGTCTCCAGATCTTTAGGCCACAGCTCACCGACTTCGAGCATCATGTCCCTTATATCAGACCTTCTTACGACAGCAATCACCATTTTTACTATATCTGAAAGTATAAACTTATTTTATTGAAGGCCAAATATAAAATTATTTTATTTAAGGCCATAAGAAATTTTTCGGTAAAAGCCAGAGAGTGGATTGGTGCTCGCCCCCTATTTCATGGGACTTAAACATAACTGGCGTAATATGAGTGTACTAAAGTTACACCTCTGCCTAACCCTTGGAGGATTTCAGGCGTGATAGATTACATCCTATATGGTGTAATACAAGTAACTGAAACCTCATAAGAGGTAGTTATAGGAACTCATTTATAAGAACAACTTTTTCTTGCCGAAACGCCGATCACCCTAGTCATCTAGTTTTTTAAATATTATTGACGAGTAAAAGTGTCTGTACAAACCTATTTACTTACAGAAAATAAAATCATTTCATATCATCATAGATACTTAAATCATTTATTTGATGCAACACACACACAAAAGCACAATCGATTACAGAAAGAAAATAAACATAAAAACAACAATGCTTTGAAATTATGTCAAATAGTGTATTCAAATATTTGGATTAGCTAATGTTTACTATAAGCAGCGATCATCTACTTTCCTTACCTTTTTAATATATCAAATCTATGTAGAAAATGTATTTATTGTACTTACCCTGAAAAAACATAAGATCGACAGGCACTACGCGGACACTTTCTAAAAAATTATCAGCTCTGATATGAGAAATCAAAGTGAACTGCCCCAAAATGAACGGATAGAAAGCGAAACTAAACAATAATAACTTTAAATTGTTAATATTGAGATAACTTTTCGAATTGTCGAAAAAATCTATGCCAATACATTTGAACAGGAAAACGTAACGGCCGAAAGTATTTTTGTAGTCCATTGGGAGATCAGAATACAACATAGTTACTTGAATGTTTTTTTTTAAATTAGGATTTACTTATTTGAAATTAATGGTACAACATTCTTCAGATTTTCTAGACAAATAAAAATCTAGACTTGAAGTGACCTATTGTGATTGCATCATAACTAATTCAGGCATAATCATTTCTTCTGTCATTATTGTATATTAAAATCGCAATTAACGTTGACCTGGGCTTGCATTAAATTAATTACAGAACATTAGTATCGCAAATTGTGACATTACATGCAATAACTGTGAAGGAATAATCATTTGTCATTCAGATTGTGCAATTTTCTGGTGAAAACGTTTAGGGATCCTTAGAAGGCACTGCAAAACCACAATTATTTCCCGAATTCGGGTCCCGAACCGTATTTTTTTCGAAACGTTCTTGCTTGTTATTATACAGTGTGTCCGGACATGGACTAGCGATATTCTAAATACTTAAATTATAAACTTTTTTAAAGTACAATTTGTTTTTAATGATTTCCTGTTTAGGTTTCCGACAATTGCCTTGCAAAAAGCACAAATCTTGCGCATTCGCTATGTTCTAACAACAATAACTCTACAGTTGTGAATTGTATGTTGTATTGTAGCTCAAAATCTGTCGACCTATAAAAAAAATAAAAAAAAGTTGTCGGGGGTGTTTTTGTAGTAATTAATAATTATTAGTTGAATTACATAATTTTTTTCGACTTTCACATTTTTTTTTAAAGTTATGAAAATATTGTTTATATTTAACTACCTATTTAGAATATCGTTAGTCTATGTCCGGACACACTGTATATAATTAGGGTATATAAAACTAAGGCTGAGATAAATAGATGTTACTTAGCACATGCTACGACTAAGCCGCAACTTTCAAACAAAGATGAAGAATGACAGAAAGGAAACATATCCTTGCTAAAGCACATACTAATTAATGTTTATGAACCTCGGCCTAAGAATAAGGAATAAAACGCTTTAATATCCATGTACCATTTTAATTCAGTATTAATTCTGATATTGATAATGTGACACAAATCAACGGAGCGGCGGTTTACCAGTACGTGTCCTCACAAAACAACCACGTCTTGTCTGCATATGCTATCGAGAGAAAGCTACTTTATTGACATCGACAACGTGAAGAAAAGAGGTATAAACAAGGAATTAAAAACTCTTTTAGAAGCGAACGTGTTCAAAATCACGGTATTGGCCTATTTAATAATTTCAAAATTCGAATTCGAAAAGGTACAATTCTGATTGGTTGAACGGTTCAATATAGAGCCTACAGCTTTGGGTGTATGATACGCCCAGTTCTATACAAAGGTTTTTTATATGAGGCAATCAGATACATAATTATCCACCGATGCCGGCTACAATTAGTAGGCATTAGTAAAACGAGATAATTGTTAACTAGATAAGAATTCTGTGAAATGTAACACCCAGTTTCTGAAGAACTGATCAAGTCTCCAGTAAACTATACAGTTGTTAAATCAGTTGACAATAAATTAAATATTAATAATCTGTGAGATGCGGCTTTCAGAATCTGTTGAGTCGATTAAGATCGTTTACGCTGAAAGTTGGCAACGTCGCAAATAGATGAAGTTTTTACACCTAAAACTAAATATTCAGTGTTACCATATTATTTATTACATTTCATAATCAATATTTTAAACAGTTAGCAAGCCTTATTTCATATTTCCATACAGTAATATTGCCAAATTAATCAAAACAGCGAAATATTTGACATCTATTGCGACGTTGCCCACTTTCAGCGTAAACGCTATTAATATTTTTTTTATTTCTCATTGCCTTTAGGATTTTTACCGGAAATTGAAAGACAGCTCGTCCATTTAAATTGATGCAAAGTACACAACGCAGAAGCTACTATTAACCGTTCAACAAACTTGAAATATTTTTTAGGAGAGATATGTTTATTTCTTTTGTTCACCCGTCGATGTCATTAAAGAACAAAATCAATTAGATTCAAAATAAAATAGTTGCATATGCAGAAAAAATCACTTGTGGACGGATTGTGCCTTCCTACTGTACAAACATCTACTCTTTTACATTGTAATAAAGTTCAATTTAGACTAACACACAAAATACACCAAGCTTTAACGGAAAGCTACCGTTTTTTGCAAATTAATAAATATAAATTCGGATTTTTATACAGATATTTGTCGTTTGTATGTTAAGTGACGAATAAGATACCAAAATTATGAAGTCAGTATAAAAACAGAATTATTCTGACCTATGAGACATAGTATATGTAAAATATTCCGACAAAAAATGCAGACAAAAATCAACCAAGGAATGTCATTGAAAAATTTAAGTTTCTAATTAAGAATGTAATTTTGTTTCTAACGACAAATATCCATTTTTTAACATAGAAAACGTAAATGAGTAAACCGCCAAAACACATGTTCATAAGTACACTGCGATCTTAACAATTAAATGATTGAACCGAGCGCAGTTTCACCTTAACTATCTATAAATCGGCTTGACACACATCACGATTATAAAAAATCAGTCTAAAATATATTAAGGCAACTTGAGAATATAATATATACTCATAATATATTAGTTGTGGTACGTTCGCGTTTTAGATAAATGTATATTGATCAATTCTTTGCATTTTCAACTTCAATGAATTGAGAATCTTGTCCAGGTTCTCAATTCACCGGAATGTTTATAGGGGTCCATACCCAAAGGGTGCCAACGAGAACCTATTATTAACGGCCAGTTTCTTCATCAACAGTAACAGTCAACTGTTCTTTTGCACTGCGAGTGTTGTAAATCCAACAGCGCAGAAGAACAGTTGACTGTTACTTTTGATGAACAAACTGCCCGAAAGACTGTCCGTCCGTCTATCACAGGTCTGCTGAGCAGTAATAGGTAGACATTTCATTTTTTTAAATATATAATTAGTAGCTTGATTTTATTTGGATGAAATTGAAATATAATTATTTATAAGTATAATTATTTCTTCTAAGTTTTTGTCATATTCGATTTGGTATCTTGTGAGTATTTTTTTTAATTTCATTTCATCCAATAAAATAGTAATATTACTATGTTCGTATATGTATTTATGTTATAAACCTTGTATTAACTTCTAGCTTTTAAGTAGCTGAAATTATAATTCAAATCAAAATTACTGTAATCAATATAGGTTTTCTTTTAAATAAATATTAATTATTTATTATTGTAAACGTAAAACCAATATAAAACGCGAACGAATACCACAAGGGACACAGAGTGTCAAAGTGCAGAGTGCATAGAGTCACTTGTGATTTAAATATCATCTGCTAATGATTGTACAAACAATAATGTAGTTAAAATTAACTACTGTTGGATGGTACGGCTGTGCTTTTGTTTGTTTGTTTTTTCACTTGGCGGGGTCACTGCCATCATGTCATGCCCTCAGATTATGACAGATAGATACAACGCTATTGACGGGAATGCTCAATAATTTGACACAAAATACACTCAGGACTACTCCTGAGTGTATTTTGTGATAGGTGGGACAGCCCCTTGCTGGCTCACTGGATACGGCTGCACACATAGGTGTCAGTCGTTACAATAATCTATACAGTGTGGTTTTTTACTAACATTAGAACGAACGAACTTATGGATCATGTGATCTGAAATAAATATAATATTACTAAGATCTGTAATTGCTCATGCACTACAGCACAATTAAACAAATTCACAATGGATTAAATGAATGAACTAATTATTATTGATTGATTAATTAGCAGATGATAACAAATCCGTGACGATTTAAAGTGAACAATTGAATTATAATTTTAAATTATCTCAACGCTTCGGGGATTATGTGAAATTTTTGGTTTTTATTCATTAATTATTTTATTCAGAACAAATACGTTTTGTTGTGGGTGATATTTAACTTTTATATTGTGAAATAACACTAGGTAGCCGTGAATAACATTTTATAATTCAAGTTATAAATTAACTTGAATTATAGGAACATTTATTTGAGATCTTTTTTTAAATGAATTGGTGTATTTTTACAATCATTGCCTTTAATACAAAATATTAATTAAAGCATAATCCATTGAAACAGTGTTATTACCCAATATTTTTTAAAATGAAATACACAGTATTTTGGAACAGTTAAGTTGCGCGATTGGAACATCAACATTCAATAATTTCACTCCCCATTAAATTCGCAAAACACAACGTCATCATTATAATTTGTCCATTATTTTGGTAAACAATACATATACAGTGATATAGTATACATAACAACAGTGAACAAATGGAGGTACTGTGTGCAGTTAGCAAAGTCAAACACTCTGGGGATAAAGTATTTTTTTCTTAAAAGAGATATGTATGTATAATTTACTAAGAATTTGGTAACGAAAATGCACCCGATCCTCTAATTAAAAACATGAGAAAGTTTGATTTATTATAGTATATGCAAAAATTACTGATGCCCAATAAAATATTATTTATGAGTGCCAGGTTTGGTGATATTGGCATTTGGACTGCTCCAAATGAAAGCATAGAAAGTATTAAATCAAAGATTTGGTGTTCTATCCATACTTGGGATAACGAGTTCAGGTGCCATCGAAAGAATATTCCACTTTGCCTCCAACATACACACACAGTTACTTACATAAATTTATAAATAATTTAAATACACAATACACATTCATTTGGTGTCAGACTAAAAGGTATTTGGAGCGAACGGTTTTTTTTATACAAAACGAATTTTGACAAAAAGTAATAACATAATAACAAAAATAAAAAAGGTTTCTACTTATGTACTGTAATAAGATGTTTTTCTTTATATATTAAAGAGACGAATATACATTTTTTTCGTATTTTTTTTACATTATTTACAAGTATTTACATTGTAAAGCTACCCACATACAACAAAGCTTGTGTTGTGTCGCAAGTCCTGGAAGACTTTTACGTTAGCTCATACTTATTGGCTACTAACTTTATGAAATATTTCTTTGCCAGATATTTTGTCTGTTTTAACCGTTTTGAAATATCATAATTATACATTAAATGCACGCGAAGCTTGAAGTTGGTCCTACTTCTTGGTTTAAATCATTATAGATATTTTTTTAATATTAATTAATTAATAATAGTTTATATTGGAATCAATAAATCTGAAGTTTTGCTTGCCGTGTTATGATATTCAATGAATATACTTACTCTATTTTAAACGATTGGCAAGAATTGATCAGAAAATTAATTAATTAACGAATATTTTCAGTTTTTCTTCCGTTCAACCTTATTCCGAAGACGTAAAAGTCAAACTTGCGCCACAACCAATCATAATTATTTACATCACGGGACCAATTGAACGCAACTTAAATTTAATAATACGGGAATATATTACAGTTACATCTAAACGAAAGGTAGTGGCATAAGTGCGAAAAAAAAAAAAGTATTTTGTGTTCTCCAATTTAAATCTAAGTTATTTAGGCTGCTTGTCCATTTCAGCGCAGAGAACCAATAGAATGCTTTTCTCCGCTCAAGTGGACATGCACCTTTATGGTAGACAATTTAACTATAGCTTCATAATTATACGTTTAAGTCAATCATGGACGACTTTGAGTCGTTTTTTTTTAAGTAATTCCTATGTGAACAAACAGCTTCCATATTTTCAACCTTATCCACATACATTTACAGTTGAAAATCACATCAATAGCAATAGGATGGTTTGTTTTGAGGACACGGAATATCAAACCTTCTTTCAAAATTTTGACATGCGAAATTGCACTCTATCTGTAGGTGATAAGGTTCAAAACACAGCTAATTGGACCGTCTTTCTTCTCATTTTAACTTATTCATAGTTGTCATAAGATCTGTACTTGTCTTTGCTTGATATTGCTTTGTGACACGAATATGACATTTCATACAAGGTGCAGTTTTGGATCTGCAAAACATTTTAGGAGGTAATTATGTTAGTGATTCTCGACCCGAATCAACAATAAAATGGGCAGGTATTTTTTTTTCATTTTATTCTTATTTACGGAAATCGGTAAGTGTGAACTCCCCTTTTTAAAACGCGACCAATCTGTACGTGTCCTTAAACTGCGCTTTCACACACACAAACAAACGCAACCGACATTTCTTTCATAAATCCAAAGCACCGCCCGCTCCCTCTCCCCCGCCACGCCCCCGCGGCCATCGCAAACGCATAAATCGGGTCAATTTATTAGTGTATTTGATGACGCCGGTATGTGCATACGCTTGCAAATTCCGCCCCTCAAGTGCGCCTTCTCGGGATAGGTACCTACTACCTAGTTGTAAAGATGACGGACCAATACTCCAATGTAGAGTTGGTGGAGATGGTCCGCTTGTATGCCATCAGTGGAGACAATGTATCTCGAGCCATCGAAATGTTCGCGGAGTTATTCCCCAATCGGCAACGTCCCTCACACAGGGTAATGCTGGCTGCTACGCAGAGACTGCGCGATCATCGGCAGTTCGACGTTCCCCAGCATGCTGAAGGTCGCGGCAACGAAGGCCTGCCTGTCGCCTTGCAGGAAGATATCCTGGAATTCTTCCGGCGAGAGCCACGTGCAAGCACGCGGGAGGCTGGTCGACGGTTTGGAGTGCACCACTCCACAGTGTGGCGGCTACTGCACAAAGAAATGCAGCATCCTTTTCATTACCGCAAGGTACAGGATCTCCACCAAAGTGATAACGCCGCGCGAGTTACATTTTGTCGCTGGTTGTTGGAACACCAAGACGCCAACATCCTGTGGACGGACGAGTGTTTATTTACTCGAGTTGGCGTCTACAATGTTCATAACGAACACTGGTGGGCTCACCGTGAACACAACCCGCACGTGACTAAAAGGCATTCTTTTCAAGTGAGGTTCAGTTTAAATGTGTGGGCTGGCATAATAGGAGACCAATTGCTTGGACCCCATTTTATCGATGGTCACCTCACTAGTGCCACATATCTGGAGATGTTGCAATACGTCGTCGAGGAAATGTTGGAAGAAGTTCCCCTGGGAGTGGAACGCAACATGTACTACCAGCAGGACGGTGCACCTCCTCACTACGGTAGGCAAGTACGTGAGTACTTGAGTAACAGGTTTGGCACCCACTGGATTGGTCGCGGTGGTCCAGTGGCTTGGCCTCCGCGTTCTCCGGACCTCACGCCCCTGGACTTTTATCTGTGGGGAGACGTTAAAAGATTGGTGTACACAGACGAAATCACCAGTGTTACCCAACTACGTGCAAAAGTGATCAGTGCTTTCGACACAATAAAAACGAATGTGTTTGTGTTACGTAAGCTGAAGGAAAATCAGCAACGTCGTGCTAGACTGTGCCTGGAGTGTGACGGTGGAAACTTTGAACAATATCTCCAGGTAACATAAGTAGGTAATTTATTTATTTATTTGTACATAGACAATAATTTGTAAATACGATGTTAGCTAAATCAACTTGATTAATGTAAATAAGTTGATTTAAAATTTTTAACTACGCCAAAAATACCTATCAGACAAAATGAATCACCTAAAATCCCAAACACATGGGTACCTACCTACTTAACTAGCACAAATTATCTTGATGTATTTCTGTCGGTCCTCAGCCCGTTAAAAAGTAGGAAGGAAAATCTTAAATCAACCAATTTAATCTACAAATAAAAACCGTCCTTGGGGCTGAATTTACCTACAGAGCGCGCCGACTGCGCCGAGTACCTACATGCCTTATTATTATTATTAGGTGCCTACCTAAATCCCGCGCACGCGCTCGCGATCGTAGTTTCACAATTGTGCAACAGGAACTGCTTACGTGCTTTGTAAGGTTTATTTATCTCCGCCTATCATTTTATTCATCAGCTGATAGGTAACTAACGACGCCAACGTGATCTTTTTTTGGCGCAGTTGTATCTACTTCCTACTATTATTATTTATCGTAATAGCCCAGTGGTTAAGGCTTTCTCCTCTCATGCATGAGGTTGCGGGTTCGCAACTGAGCAAGTACCATTGTGTTATTTTTTTAATTCATAATGATGTAAGTACTTTTTAAATTTATCTAGGACATCATTGAAATCCCGTGTTTCGGTAAGCACTTAATTAAAGCCTTTGGTTCGAATTGATTTGTAGCTCTCGGACGGTCGTTAGGTACCACACGGGTCGGTACGGGTCAACGACCTTACAGCCCTGCCGTATGGTCGTTGGTACGGGTAGTCAAAAGCCGGAAAGTCAGACAATTAGTCTAACAAATGGGTATCGTGTTATCAAGTAACTGGTTTGTTGAGGTCTGATACGCAGTCGCCCTACGTGATTCACTGGCACTCCAATGTAGTGAGCTGCATACAGTTAAACTGAAAGCCGACCCTAACATAGTTGGGAACAGGCTCGGCAGATTGGCCACGGCATTGTAATGATGCTTAAAAATGAGTTATTATTTAGCGAAATTTAAAACAATAATGTAGGTACATTGTGATTTTCAAATTCGAACTACATCTAAGGTAAAATTATTTGCTATAAGTTGCTGTAGCTACAACAACTTGTACAGATCGCGGCACGTTGGTTGAACCTTCGATGCGCAGTAACAGATTTTCGAGTCTTAATCGAAATGCGGTATGACGAGCATCGCGGGGGCTCCCCGTAACCATAGCAACGACCTTCATTTTAGTTTAACGTACGTGCCGCGTTCGTTTCATAGAAATGTGGGCGGAGATTCGTACAGGCTGACGTCACTGGTCATCGCATTCACGCACACAGTGACATGACGCGCGATACATCGCAATGGGTGATTCTGTTTTTTTGAAGAGGGTTATTAAGAGAGTTATTCTGAAAAACGATAAAATTGAAAAATCGAAAAGAAAAAGTATTATTGATTATTGACTTGGTATCGTATTGTTATATGATTATTTACGAGTCTCATAACAACCTCCTGAAATATTTTGCAGGTTCAAAACTGCACCTTGTATAATAGTACCAATATTTCCGATGTAAATTGACTTATCGCTTACCGCCGCTGTGGCCTGGCCTATAGGCCGAAATCAAATCATAGTTATTTATGCAACTGCTATATAATAAGGAGTCGTATTAAAACACGAATGTGGTGATAATAGTATCACATGAGTGTTTTAATACCTAATTATTTATAGTTGCATACAAGACTTTATCTACACCCATGATATGAATCTTCTATAAAAGTTTCTTTGCAATACCAATATTGAACAAAAATGGCGCGGTACGACGTGAATTCGAATGTGTTTCGTTTTTAAATTACGGTGCTTTGTTAGTGAAACGCTCGTGAATGACAATGTTCTTTTTTTGAAATGAGTTGCATTTTGAAATTCAGTACCACATTATAACACCCGTTTGGATGATATAAGGATTACTATGACACTGGCTGTTTTAAGATTGGCAATAAGCTAACCGTTTCAGAAACTTTTATAGAGGATTTATAGCATGGGTGTAGATAAAATATTTTATTTCACATAACTATACTACCATACTAACTACATGGGCACTCATAAAACGTCAGAAGCTAGGTGCACGGTTCCAATTGGTCGTTTATCTATAACCGTTACTTAGGCTAAGCGTTATTCCTGTCACTGCCACAGAACTGTCAAAGTACAGAAGGAGACGAGTATATGTCTAAGTCAAAGCACAAGTTAAGTAACGTTTATAGATTTCGACCTCAGAGTGAGTATGGGTAAGAAGGTAGTTATAATATTGGTACTTTAATATGATTGTTTTCATAGCGAGCTCATACAAGTAAACTTGGCGTTATGTTAGTGAACATTCATTAGCATAATTAATGAACACGGACAGAATTGAAGTTATTTTCTTCACGATTTTAGTAATTCAAGTAAATTCTTTCGTTATTTGCTCAAACTCAGTTTCAGTAAGGGAAATTCTGGTTTCTCTATCAGTATAATTATTAAAGTTCGGTCGCGAAGCAGAAATAATGTCGTACAATGACCCCTCATTACTTATCTCTATCGCTCGCGCTCAAATGTATTGCCGTTGCGCTCACACATTAGAAGGGCCGCCCTTATCGCGAGCGCGACGGCAATACACTTGAGCGCGAGCGATAGAGATAAGTAATGAGGGATCATTGTACGAAATTCTTTCTGCTTCGCGACCGGACTTTACGCATTAATTTATGAGCCCAAAACCCAGTTATGTTAACAAGAAAGAAATAATCGTTGAGAAGTTTATTTCAAGGGATTTTAATACAATGGTTACTTCATAATTTATAAAATAATTCTCGGTAATTAATCATGCCACAAGTATTAAGAGGAACTACAGGTATCAGTTTCATTAATAAAAATAAGAATCAGTTTACACAACAGCCTTGCATAATACACCTAACATTGGTACATATAAGGTTCACAATTCAACACCGAGATCACGCATGCAACTCTCGACTTCACCGCTGTCAATTTCAAGGTTGCATGCAATTTTGCCAACTTATCTTTATAGGCATAAAGTGTTATTTTCTTTGCCATTTTTAATTCTAATCACGATTAACGTTTTTTGTCTAGATTTTGATATCGACCTTATTTTATACATATAGGGTTCAGACTTCACTGTCATAGCTCATAGATTTCCATTTTAAAAATAGAATAAAAGTTCATACTTTGCTCGCGCTGATTTCTGCCTTGTTTACCTAGAAATAAGGTTCACACTTCATCGCCGAGGTCCTGCACGCAGTTTTCTGCGATGGGCACATATTTGTCGTCTATTTGTATGAGAAGTATGCTTTTGTCGACATGAGATCGAAGTTTCGGGTCTCTGTGGTTTGGCGTCCATTTGTGTACCACCTGTGAATGGAGAACAATTGTTGAATGAATTGGTTTTAGATAAAAACTCCCAGAAGGCGTAGCATGGCGCGTTCTATCTCTACGAAGAATAGACATAGCTTTTTCTACACAAAGTGACAGTTCGTTTCTTCATTTTTGACATCCACCGTAGAAATCTTTCTACAATCTGTCATTTTGTCTTTAATTTCTAACGATCTTTGTCTAGGTCTTTATAGATGTAGACTATTTCGCAAGAAAGTTTTCTATCCTTACTGTCAAAATCACACTGACAACCGATAAATCCTATGATAAAACAAAGAATTCTGAGTCGAATTATGTAAAAGAGTGAATTTCGTTGCAGTTGTCTCTTTCTATTTTGCTGCCGTCTCGTACAGTCACGAGCAAAAATATGTATACACTCAGCAAAATTCAATATCGATTTTCTCGTGGAATAACGATTGCAACTTTGAGATGATACCTATTTCATAATAATATGGGTTCCAAAATACTATGTTTGTTATAACATAATATTACAGTCAATACAGTAGGAGAAAATTACTTTTAAAAGTTGCTAAGTGTATACATATTGGTGCTCATGACTTTACTGTCTACAGGAAACGTCATTTTTGTCTACTCTTCCGTCGACAAAACGGTGCTCATGCTACGCCTGCAGCTTGTCAAAGATTTAGTATTTTTTTTTAGTTACCCCACGGAACAGAAAAAACAGTGGAAGTGCAAAGTAGGCGTGCCACGCGTGCCACAAGTAAGCGCTGTTATGCTTACTTGGTCGTTCCGTGTGGAGATGATGAATATAACCATCAACCATTAAATTTAACTAATATTTAAAATTAACCATGATATTCAATAAATAAAATTAACATTAACGAATAAAAATATCATATCAACTTCTTCGGCGCAAAATTGGCAAGGACGAATATTTCTCTGTCTCGCTCGAACAACGCGCTGTCTCTCGCTCGCTCGGGTTGACCTTCGGAGCGGCAACGCAGTGTCGTCAGTGTCGTAGAAATATTTATTCCGTTACGTGCATTCAATTGTATGTTCTATCTTTGTTACGTTAAAACACATTTACTGTTGGGGATATTTTATTCTAAAGAAAGTTGTTGATATTTTTAACCAATATTTCGGTCGGTTAATGGTTGATTTTTGATATAAGTTTATTTTATTAGTTAGTTTTGATATTTTACTCAAATAACAAAGTCGCGTCGTTGCGTTGTTGTTGTTTTTTTTGTTTTACAAAATGCCGAGACGAAATAATGATACGTGGAACCATTTCGATAGGGTCGTGGGGGTGGAAAAAGTCGCAACTTGTAAATATTGTAAAAAAGCCTGTTAAAGTATGAAGGGAAGTTTAACTTAACAATTTCAACATGCATTAGTTAATAGAATATTCAACTTTTCAACATGTTGCAGATACTTGAATAAAAATATTAACTAATATTTTCAACCAATAAAAATATCGATATTTTTATTTAACCATTAACCAATAAACAATTTCAACCAATATTCTCATCTCTAGTTCCGTGGTCCCAGTTGCAGTCGTGTTCTAACATCGCGTCGAGTTGCTAGTCTCGCGAAAAAAATATTTTTCCGTAACTATACCATATTGTTCCATTTGTGCAAAAATGATAGTAGGAGAAAAAATCTTAAAAATGGAGGTGTTTCGTACCACCGATAAGTACGATTTTATTTGTTTTCTAATAAAATCTTAGTTAATTTCATTTTACTAATAATTTAATTAGAACGTTCACCGTTTTCGTTCTAGTACTCGTTTTCGCTTAACGCCACTAGAGTGGTTTGGGAAGATAAGTGGTTAAAATAATTTCAAATCAATTTTATTTAAAAAGATATGTATAATTGGGTTTTTCCCTTTATATGGCATCTTTACCACCTCTTAAAAGGTACATATACGTACCAGCAGTGCCTGACGGTTACCGGCTTTGGGACCGCCTGGTCAATGACTGATGTAGTTATATATTTTATTTTTAAATAATACTACGTCATTCTTCTTACAGTTTTACTGAACTCCCAACAAGACTTATTTCTTCGAATTAAACAAGAAATCGGGTATATATCGATATCGATAATGTAATTCAAAATTCAATGTGTTACTGCAAGTGTCGAGTAGCAATAGATATCGACCTATGACGCGAATGTCAATCTTATAACTAACCTAATTAAACTCATAATTGCGACCACGTATTCTCATACTGTCATCTATGGACGGGTAGCAAAATTTACTCGTTATTCGAATCTAGTTTGACTTTAGATTTCATTTTGTTACATTGCACTTCCACTGTTTTTTCTGTTCCGTGGGTTTGCCCTCATCGTACTTAGTCACTTGAACAAATCCATACTAAGAAGAGTGAGTGCGAGTGAGTGCTGTGTGAGTGTTCTATGTCAATCAAGTCAAGTCACTGCGTGATTATGTGTCAGAGGTGTCAAAACAGAAACGCTACTAACTTTTGACGCGGTAGTGCGAATCTAACGATATAAATCTTTGGTGTGCGCTATAACTGCAGCTGCGATGGCTTCAATATCAAATTACAAATATGAATCATGACATTTGCCAGAATAATTCTTACAAGTGTCTTGACATAGACAAGAGTCATTTCCTAGTAAACGTAATTATTACGTTTACTCACCATACTTATCACCTAAATAGAATCTTATTGCTTTTCAAAACTACATGATTAGATGTTTCAGACGAACATGTCTGGAGTTCTGTGAGACGAGTATATGATTTTTTTATTGTCTTGTTTTATCTTTAGCTAATGAAATTGGCAGAATTCCGTTTTTAAGTTAAAGTGAAAATAAATAACAACAAAAAACTCACCAGTCCATCCATCCCCGCCATGGGTACCCAGCTGCCCCAGAAGTTCCTCCCGCCCCTCTCCCTCTCCGCTTCCGAAGGCCACTGCACATCGATCCTCCTCCCCAAATTAATACAATCATACACTCCCAAAGGCTCTATGATCAACACCTTACTACCAACACTCACATTCACTTTCAACTCACTCCGACCAGAATCCGACCGTTTAATCTTGGTCTTTATTTCTTTCGCTTTAGAGTCTTTTTTCGATTCTTTTTTGAGGATAGATTCTTTGTTGGATAAGTCGGAGTAGTGGGTTTCTTTTAAAGGAATGGCTTCGGGTTTCTCAATGTAGCGGCCAGTTAGTTCTCGATAACTTTCGCGTTCGTGACGGATCTCTTTACTGAGTTTCGATAAGTCTTTTGGTGTAATTTCGTTGACATAGTACCTGGTTGGGGAAATAATTATTATTTTATTTGTTTTTTAAAGTTAAAAAAAATCAATTGCACACCAAAATTAAAATCATTCAAAGCCGTGATTTGTTATAAAAATACACACCTTTGCAAAAAAAAAAACGGGCGGTTTTGATTTTTGTACATTATTGGTAATCATTTAGTTGTAAAGAGGTTTTAATAGCCAAACCATGTTACTGGCACTTAATAAAGAGTCTGGGTAAGAAAAAAAGTTAATTCCAAATTCGAAACTTTTGTTTAAAAACAATAATAATCCCGTTTTCCGTTTGTGACTTTTACTAACATTTTGCAGGTTTGAGGTTAGAAGGTTATCCTGGCAACTTAAACTAACTTCTCGTTATTTTTAGTAGAATAATTAATGTTTGTCGCATTATCCAGCCTTATTGTGACTTAAAAGTGATATCTTTGTGTCGATTGCAATGGCAGAAAAAGCAATAAGAGCTAGTAAAATTGTAGCGCTGCTGGAAGAGGGGTGTAGCCAAAAAAAAATTCTCTTATTGATTATAACAAATAACTAATCATTTATGCTAATGACATAGTAAAAATATTAATATTATCCATACAAAAGCCAATTACTGTAAAGGTGCCCGTTTTTTTTGCAAAGGGGTGTAGTTACAAATGTTATAATGGTTTATGAAAATGGTGTGATTATTGCAACAAAAAGTATCATCGAAAATACGAACAAAAGCGAAGTGCGTTTTTGGTGCTCAAAACAACCAATTCAGTCGAGATTCGATCGCTATTATCATTAATTATAGGACTTTTTCCCAAAAGAGAGGTAATTTTTGTAAGACATTATTGCTTAACATTTAAATTACGAAATACTACGCCTATTTACCTAATTTTGTGTCCTGACATTGTAAGGTTTATTTATAAACGTTGCTTAAAGTGACGTTCAATGGTTAAACAGTCGCTAATCATTACTTAATTTAAGCAACGTTTATAAATAAACTCCTTAATCTATCGAAGACGAGGCTTATGAGTTTATTGTCCATTCCGATTAGAACCAAATACTTCTACCATCCCTATAATATCTCAATTGTGTTATTTTTCTAATAGAAAAACGCACTGCTTCTTCATCAAAATCATCATCTGCCTCATCTGCCTAGCCGTTTCCCAACTATGTTGGGGTCGGCTTCCAGTCTAACAGGATGCAGCTGAATACCAGTATTTTACATGGAGCGACTGCCTATCTGACCTCCACAACCCAGTAACTGGGTAATACGATACCCTTTGGTAAGACTGGTTGTCAGACTTTCGGGCTTCTGACGACCCGTAACGACTGTCAAAGATCCACATATTACAGCCGGGACCAACGGCTTAACGTGCTTTCCGAGGCACGGAGGAGTCTCGATATGTAAAGATGGTCACCCATCCACGAACCAACCCCGGCAAGCGTAGCTTAACCTGATGGATCAACCCGTGCGGCGTTATTACTTAGCCACGAGCTCCTCCTTCATCAAAATATCCTTTACATTATCATCACTGTACCTAATCACCATATTTCCTGTCAACCCGTGTGGATGTATGAATGCGTGCATAGGGATACCTTTTAAAGTCTCTGTCTTGCCTGGCGTTCCTGTTGGCGATGATCTTGCAGTCTGGCAGCGACAGGTCTAAACCTGTCGGTGTCAGGGTCAGGTCTTCTAGGGACGATTCCGCGCTTGGACCTCCGCGGCTGCTTGAGACCTGGGGGATAACAGTGGAAATTAGTTAATGCTCTTAAGGGGCCGGCGGAGCGTCGGTTGCAACTACGAATCGAGTGCTACAAATGTAGCGCTGGTGTGCCTGTCGGAGCGATACAGACAGCTACCGTGAACTGTACGACCACGCACACATTAGCATTGACATGACATTTGCTTTACACGATAGCACTACCAGCTATTATGATAAATTTGGATGTGTTCCGTAATACCAAAAATGATGAATGAAAACTTATTTATTTTACTTTTTTTTTCGATAATTTATCACTTGATAATATAGGCTATGTTTCTGCCGAAACAATATCACAATATTGTTGTTTATAATACAGAAAAAACAATATGAAAACATGTCATTTACGATGTAAAAATGTGCGAAATTCAATTCGCTACCGCTTCATTTTAGTTAGGTTTTTTGAAAAAAAAACAAAAGATGCAGGATTCAGATAAATACTGTCTCAATCCGAATAACAACACATTATGGTGGAAATATGCTCAAATTGCAAATGATTTTGGTATTACGTTTGTATGGAGAATTCATCGGTAGCCGCGGATGGGCCGACGTGAAGAGTATACCAGAATCAGTAACCTAGTAATGAAATTCTACCTAACAATAAGTGGTTATATCATAATCAGGAGATAGTTTTTACATCACACGGGCTTTGATGATGCCAAACCACAGCGATGATTCTTGCACAGTGCTAGTGGTCACTGTGAAAGAATCGTCATTCGTCAAAAGGTAATGTTCTCCTTTGAATGATTTTGGTAGTGGAAGGGAGTCTAAATCCTGAAATGGGCTTTCAGGATTTAGACTCCTACTGTCTCGTACTGAAAAAACGTTCAAATCGAAGTCGCAATCTCATCTCAGCGACAATCAAAGTCAAAAATGCAGGTAAATAAGATGTTTTTTGACAGATTGAAACTGAGATAAGAATGCGAACATTCAAAAAATACGGGCATTGCCCCTCTTTGCTGGAGAGCAAAGAGGTGCAATGCCCGTATGTTTATTTATTTAAATAAAAATTAATTACATAAATAAATAGCTACAAGGAGTTGTAGCTATTTATTTATGTAATTAGTTATTATTTAACCGTGCTTTTGTATGTTGTGCTACGTCTTTTGTGTACACCAAATAAACGTTTTATCTATCTATCTACCTTATCTATCTCTGATTCATACCTTAGCGCTGGCCGCTCTTCTCGGCTGATCGCGCCACGCACACTCCCAGTTACTGCCCGCCGCGCTCTGTCGACACAAATATTAGTTAGCCATCAGAGGGCCAATTCTTGTACTTATAAAACGTTTACATTAAAGTCACAATCCGTCAAACTTGTCAAAAACGTTGGTAAATTGATTGTATTTTTGACAAATTGCGAATGAGATGCGAATGCGAACGTTCTTAATTAAAAATACGACAATTGCCCCTCTAATGGAATACAAAACCTTATCCTTACTTTATCCTTTTCTAAACTTAAAAGAAAGAAAAGAATGCAATCGTGTTTTATGTGCATCACGAATAAATTGTAATAATAAGACCAAGATGTTATTTCAATTAGGCACTTTTGAATGTCAAAATTTACAAGATAATAGATTTGGTTCTAGTTGCCCTTTACAAAAGGTAGAAGGATGGGCAAGGCTTCGTAAGGAGAAGAATTGGCAAGAAACTCCATAGTTATTCTTTTAAGATGTTTTACAATCCTTACTAATATTATAAATGCGAAAGTAACTCTGTCTGTCTGTCTGTCGCGCTTTCACGCCAAAACTACTGAACCGATTTAAATAAAATTTGGTACACAGATAGTCTAGAGCCTGAGAAAGGACATAGGCTACTTTTTATCGACATACCACGCGGGCGAAGCCGCGGGCGGAAGCTAGTATTTAATATACATTAATTAAATAATTATATGTGAATAAGATGTACAGTCACGGACTTTAATTGATGAGCCACCTGGTACTGTTCGCATTTTAGCCGTGTAATGCAAATCGGGTTTATTCGGTTCCCGACATGCAAAGTCATATGTCTTCGTATTAGAAGAAGAAAATTATATTTCATATCTTTACCGGTTGGCTAACCTGAGAGCAGAACTACAAACTTGACAGCAGTGACTAATCAAAGTCAACCAATTGCAGGTCTAGCAACAGTAACCTAGCAACGATAAACAATTGTTGCTAGGTTACTGCTGCATAGTAACGTTAGCGTACGGAGAAATTCTCTGACATCGATATTTCAACTGTCACTGTCTTCAGTTAAGTTTTCAGAATTATTGAGTTAATGAGCTATGATTCAAAGGAGGTCAGTATCAAATAGATTGGGTAAACTTAATGCAACATTGTATTTATTTTTATCATTAAGAACTTATTAGTCAACCTCTATGGATAAGACTATTTCCGATTAAAAGCAATTTATTTGTCATCTTGATATTTCAACTATCACTGTCTTCAGTTATGTTGTCATAATTATCGAGTTAATGAGCTATGATTCAAAGGAGGTCGGTATCAAATAGATTGGATAAACTTAATGCAACATTGTATTTATTTTTATCATTGAGAACTTATTAGTCAACCTCTATGGATATTTCCGATTAAAAGTAATTTATTTGTCTATCTTGTTTACGAGCTTGCGATTTGAGTTCGTGTTTAATCGTGTAATCTCGTGAATGTATGAAAGTAAACAAGATGACAAATAAATTACTTTTAATCGGAAATATCCATAGAGGTTAACTAATAAAGTCAACCTCTATGGATATTTCCGATTAAAAGTAATTTATTTGTCATCTTGTTTACGAGCGTGCGATATGAGTTCGTGTTTAATCGTGTAATCTCGTAAATGTATGAAACTGCAAAATTGAAAAGTTTGAAGGTGGCTCATCAATTAAAGTCTGTGACTGTACCTGTAATAAAAGTACAGACGAAGATCATTTTCAAACATACCTGCGTCTCATCATTAGGGTGCGAGGAGCACGCCGCCGGCTCCAGCCGCATGCTGTCGGGCGCGCCCGGCAGGCGGAACGACGCCGGAGCCGCGCGACGCACGCGGCTGCGGGGACAGCCCTGCACGGGACATGTTCTTGTCAATATTTGTACTTAGGTTTGACAGAAATATGGAAAACCATTGAAAGTGTGTGTTACCTTCATATTTTATAGATATCTAGAGTTTCTGAAGCTTGAGTCAAATTATTTGAAAAAAAGTGTAAAGCAAGCCGACGCAGTTAAAAAATAAATAACAAATGACCGATTCATAGGGATAATTATTATCATTTTGAAATCTGAGGGCGTACTGTTGTTTTTTCTTCTTCAAAATTGCATCAGTTTTAATAATCATGGAAAATGGTGAACTCAGATTAATTTGTTAATCCAGGCAGAGAAAAAGTATCTATGCTAAAAAAAGCATTCTGTTTCGAGTTTGAGCTCCATCGAGATTATTTTTGGGCTCGTAGAACTCCATAGTCAAACTTCTATACTGAAATTGTACAATAACCTGTCGGGCCGGCTCCTTGCCCGGCGTGCGCGCGCGCGCGTCGCGCGGCCGGCGCGCGCCGGGCGCGGGCGCGCTCAGCTCGCGCACGACGCGGTGCGAGTTACCGCTCTCCATCAGCACGCCGCCGCTGGACACCGATACTGCTGCTGCTATAATATACAAAATAAATTATACATACAGTTATAATTATAATTTACGCCGCTTTTAATGATTAACTGAAAAATATATTGCATACAGTTCTTCATTCATTCAAATCTAGTCAAACAAAATTTATTTGATTAACTATAAGCAACAATAATTAAGATCGTTTGGCCTTGGCATGCAATGCCATCGAGACAAAAATAATAAATATATTAAAATCATAATCAGCCTATAATGTTCCCACTGCTGGGCCACAGACCTCTCTGTGAGAGGGAGTGGGCCGTATAATCTACCACGCGGGCCCAGTGCGGGTTGGTAGATGTCACATGTCTTCGAATTTTTTGGTTCTAGGACGTGTCGGTTTCTTCACAATGTTTTTGTTCACCGTTTTGAGAGCAGTGGTGATGAAATTAAATACGCAAAGTAATGTGCCTGTCTGGGTCCGAACTCAGGACCTGGGCCACCACTGCTCTATAGTAATTATATTGACTACTACCAAATCCATCTACAATAAAATACAATAGACGCTGATATATTTAGTAACCTATTCCGCTTGACTATTCTTCAAGAGTCATAAAAACCCTGTAAGAAATCGACACGTGTTTCACCTCTCAACGAGGCATCTTCAGGTTGACGATTGACCAATTGCAAACCAGAACGCGACGTGTTACCACACCGAACGCTGGACGCAGAGCGTCTCTGCGAGGTGAAACACGTGTCGATTTCTTACAGGGTTTTTATGACTCTTGAAGAATAGTCAAGCGGAATAGGTTACTAAATATATCAGCGTCTATTGTATTTTATAATGGATTTCCGCAAAGTCACGCCTGAATCAATTAACTATCCATCTACAATATAATACAAATACCACTCACAGTTATAAATCTTCAATATATCTAATCCTTTTGCATGAGCAGGAAGAAACAAAGTATTAATAGTTTAGCGTTGTTCAAATAACACCTTTAAAATAAAGCCAAAAGATCTATATTTCTATATAAACTTATTAGTTGTAACAATAATACATATAAACATAAACAAAATACTTTGATGATAGCTAAATAGATAGTTAAATGAGTTCGATATTTATTTAAATTCAAAGCATTTACATATTTATTAGATTTGTTTGCACTTTTTGAATCATCTAGAATTCCGTGAGTTAGGCACAAAGGCACCACTCGAAATTGTAGATACAATTCACATAATAGTTATTTATGCAACTGTTATATAATAAGGGGTATCAAGCCGAGTGTGATAATAGTATCACATGAGTGTTTTAATACCTAATTATTTACAGTTGCATACAAGACTTTATTTACACCCATGATATGAATCTTCTATAAAAGTTTCTTTGCAATACCAATATCGAACAAAAATGGCGCGGTACGACGTGAATTCGAATTTTTTGAATTCGAATGTGTTTGGTTTTTAAATAACGGTGCTTTGTTAGTGAAATGACAATGTTCTTTTTTGAAATGAGTTGCATTATAAAATTCAATGCAATATTATAACACCCGTTTGGATGATATTATGATTACTATGACACTGGCTGTTTTAATGTTAGCAATAAGTCAGAAATTTTTATAGAGGATTTATAGCATGGGTGTCATAAAAAAATATAAAATCATAACGAACCAGTTTCATCATGAGTAGTTCTTTCATGCGAGTGTTCTCGCAACAACCCCGCTAACGATGCAAGTGTCGAGGACGTGGGCTTGCCTGCACTCGCTAAACTGCCGCGCGTACCCGCTACAAAATCAAATAGAATTCGTTACGAATGATTGAATTCAAGTTTATATGACAAAGAAGTTCTTCTAATGACTAGAGGGTAGAGATGGGCAATGTGTTTCTGCCCGGCAGGAAAATATGGAAAAAATCCGGCACTTTGGGCATAAATTTATAACTGCCCAATAAATGCCCAATCGCAGGGCATAAAAATATGCAGTCGTTAAACGTGATTTAATATAGTTCTTCATGTAAAATAGTACTTATTAAAGAAATAAAAGAAGAAATGTCAATGATTGACCACATTTTTATTTTAAAATAATAACATTGTTTTACTTTTTCATGTGAAAATTAACAATATAATTTTTATATAAAAAATAGTAAGATATGTGCAGTGTGCTATGTGCGTGTGTGGGCGTGTGTGTGTGTATGTGTGCATGATTTTATGAAATAAAACTATAAGGACTAAACAAACAATAAAACATATCTTTTAGCATTAATAGGAACAGCATTGTTTTAATAATCAACATCATTAATTTTAATTATAATAAACTATAGAACCATTGATGACGCCAGGAGGGTCTAATAATCAAACGATAATTTTTATTGTATTGTAGGGCCAATTACCCTAATCACTATCAGTATCGTATCATTGTTCGCTTAGATTTATGAATTGAATATCGTTTGATTGACGTGAAGTTGAAGCTACTGGTTCAATATCTTCCCATCTATCCTCGTTATATGAAGATTGCGTATCCTCCCGCATGTGACCTTCCGTGGCAGCATCATTCCATATAATATCGTCATCTGAGTTTTCCATGTCAGAACTTTCCGGAACAGTATCTTCATTGGAAAGACGACGAACGCTTTCACCTTTATTTAATAAATTCCAATTATATGATAAAAATGTTATTTTTGCCGCTCTTTCTGATGTGAGACGGTTTCTTTTGGCACTGTGTATAAATCCCTGCGTGCTAAAAGATCGTTCGGTGGCTGCAGATGTGCAGGGTGCTGGCAATATTCTCAGTGCAACTTTACTTAACTGACTTGAGCCACAAATCCCCTTCCACCACAAAATAGGACTTACTTTCTCAACGGCCTGCCAAATGAATGGTTTACTCCAGAATCCTTCTTTAGCTTTATACTGGGCTAGATTAGCAAGACAGTCAATGTGACAGTGCTCGGCGAGATTACAGATGAATTCCATGGCTTCAGTTTCTTCCACCTGATTTAGTTCAATGCCTGCAGATTTAGGATCGAGCATGTAAGCCGCATAATGTATGGGTTTTATGCACTGTTTAATTCGTTTTTCAACTGAAGTTTTTATGTTCTCCTTGTTTTCATCGTCCAGCATTGTTATTGATGGTAACAAAAATTCTAATTTTGATTTCAGGTTTCTAAGCACCATAAATACTTCATGTATGTTGAATTCATTGCCTTCCAGTTTGAATATACTATCTGCTACAGGCTCAAGAACACTAATGCACTGATCTAACATGGACCAGAAATCTTCATCTAAAAGTGTAGATTTAATATCGGGCGTTGGTTGAAGGTTCTCATTAACAGCTAAAGTCTGTAGTGCAGCTTTATTAATTTTAAGACTTCAATGCACTGACATGACTGCCCCATCTTGTCTTGCAGGGTAATTTTAGACTCTGACTAGAGCTTTTTTCTTTTCTAATTCTACTTAATAAAGCACTTAAGACTTGACTTTTTTTAATATTTTTAATAACATCTGTTGAGAGATCTATGAAACCTTTAACTTCGGGTGGTTTTAGAAAATCAAAGCATAATAAATTCAAAGTGTGAGCAGCACAGTTCAATGGCACAATATGGGGGTATTTATTTTTTATCATTTCGAATGATTTTTGAAGATTTCTTGCGTTGTCTCCAATAAGGACCACGAATTTATTCACCCCATAAGATTTCATGACTTTTTCAGTTTCACAACTTAAATACTCGCTTGTGTGCCGATTATCAAGTGTGTTCAAACTCTTTATGAAAACAGGCTCTGGCTTGGATATTAAAAAATTTATAATGCCTTCATTGCAAACATCAGTCCAGCCGTCGCACTGCAAGTGAAGGAAATTTGATGCTTTTAAATCATCACTGATTTCTTTGTTCATCTCTTTATAAATTTTGTCTAAATATTTAGTAGAAACAGCATTTCTACTGGGCAATTTAAAATTCAATTTTTCAAAAAAAATTACCCACTGTGGGTGTTCTACCATTGCTAGAGCCTTTGCAAATTCTTCTCTTAAATCACTAATATTTTCTGTCGATGTATTCTCCAAGTTCAATGAACTAGTTGTGTTTTCTGGTGTTAAGTCGGGTTGTAACTTATTGACTTCTTTAATTTGGTTTTTTACTGCTTGTGGACATTTAAAGCATGTCAAAAGATGTTTCTGCATTTTTGTTACATGTCCCTTTTTATAATGCTTTTCGCAAAAAGAGCACTTCACAGAATGGTCTGGTAATTGATGATAGTACCGCCATATTCTCTGATTTTTTAACCTTCCCATAGCGCTAAAACAACAAATATTTTTCTTTAAAACAACAAATATTTTTAATTTAGTGCTTATTACTTAATTATGAGTAAGTTTATTTGTTGCTTATTTTACACCACTTTCACAAACACAAAAATGTATTACCTACTTTTATTTGAAATTTCTTAAAGAAACGCTTACCTTACAAGTAGCGGTAAATTAGCACAGATTTTAAAAACTAATATTTACATAAATTGGATAACCGGAGGGCGCGAATAGAATAGAATATGCGTGCGGTATCTGAAACTGACACAGGTAAAATGACTATCAACAAAATGGCGGCGCGGCGTGGTGCGTGTGCGCATCCCTCACCCCGCACCCCTCACGCCGCACTCGTCACTTGGTGCAAGTGATTTGTACCGGCGCTGCGTAATTTGTAACATTTATACCATTAATATGGTTCCTTAAGACATATTTTAAATAAAATGCAATTTAATTAATACAATTATATATGTAGATACCTAAAACAACTAACCATTACAGTGTACGCATCCCTTGCCCCGCACCCTTCTCACGATGCAAGTATTTTTATGCTGCCGCTGGGTAATTGGTAACATTTATGTTCGTAAACATGGTTTTGTAACACATAAATTTAAATAGAATGGGCAAATTCATAAAAATAAAGCTTTAAAGAATTAACTATAACTTAACTCAATAAATTAAGCCAGCTTCCAAAGCTAATATCAATTTCGTAAATTAATTTTGAAACAAAAAATATATGCCCAGATAAATGCCCAAGGGCAGAAATTTATGGGCACTTATTAGGAATTTATTCAATTTGCCCAATATGCCCGGGCATTTGCCCATCTCTACTCATCCCATCCCATCCCATCAGGTCATAACAGTTGTATTAATTTTTAAAAAAATAACAATAATTTATGAAAGTTTTTTTTTGAGTTCAGAGTAATTGCAGATGTAAAAAATATATTCATGTATAAAGAACAAACCCCTTTTTAATTTCATCTTTTATTTATTTAAATAATTCTATCCTACTGCCGTCTCTATGGACGGATGTGTCAATCGATATCTGGAATATTTTGCAGTATTTTGCATACCAATTTTTTTTTTTTCAACTTAAATACCTTGTTTCATTTTATTTGACGAATTCAAAACATTATATGTTCTCCGAGATACATTTTAATAACAAACCGAGTAATAATTTTAACCTTGTAAGTATCTTTAAGTTTGCCCTTATTATGGTAATTATTAACAGTACCTATGCTAATTATTTTATATGGTAATCTGTGGATAACGTCGTGAGTAGTGTATTTGTTAATTCTATTAGTTTAGTACTCCTATCATGTGTAATATTTAATATACTGCTGCTTGTTGTACCTATTAAATAAAAAAAAAAAAAAAAAAAAAAAATATATATAAAGTATAGATATATCCGTTACCCAGCGAGGTGCGCGACAGATGCAGCGCGTTGTGGCGCGGCGTGTGCGCGCGCGCCTGCCCCGCCTCGGCCGCGCGCGCGCCCGACGAGCAGCCCTCGCCGCAGCGGCGCCGGGCACTGCGGGAGATGTGCGTCAATATTCAGTTCGCGGCGAGTAGCGCAACCCGCCTGTTTTACCGATGGGACTTCAACGAGTCCGCCTTGTCACGATCATACGATGTACAGTCAGGCTAAGTGAATCATATAACAAAGATGGCAGATGACAAATTCGTTACCAAGGAAATGTATATTTACGCGAATGTCGACCTAATTGTATTTGAATGTCTGTAAGAAAATAAGCTTATGGTGGGTCAGAATTCAATTTTTTCGACTGTGCGTTACAGCGATGTGTTCGCACACGACGTCATGAAATATTTAAAACCTATTAACTGATGACAGATAGATCATAATAGTGGACCGGTGACCTGAAGACCAATTCTCATAACTAAAAACATTCGTTCAAAACCATGCAATCTCATCTCAATGAAAATCTATGCAAAAACTTGTCAAAAATATAAGAAAATTAAAAATATTTTTGGCAGATTGAGACTAAAATGTGAACTTTCTTTAAAAATACAGCAATTATCCCAATGAAGGTCGCGAAAATCCGTTGCATGCAAGAAATGTAGAGCCAGTCGATGTGGCCATGTTTCGAGGAGACCAATATCCAGCAGTCTAACAAAAGATGATATATTATAAACACGTTTCTCACCGTCTCCACGCAGCCACTATCCTCCCCCTGATAGCGGACACAGTGAGAGGGCCTCCCAGTAACGAACAGAGTTGTGGCGAAGTATCCGCGTAGGACGTTGTTAGCGGCGACACGTAGATAGGATAGCCTATTGGCTGGTCGCATGACGAGTTTATTATGTTGCGGAGAGCCTGCGAAAATAGGAAAAAATAAGGTTAATTTTTTCCCAGGGCGTCTCCAACGGCGGCGGTTAGGGGCGTGAGGGCGCAGGCTTTGCCTCTCCCTCACGCGTTCCGCCTCCTCCTTCGTGAGTATTACTGCTTCGCAGAAGGTGACTGCTTCCCATACCCTCTCGCTCCGTACCATGGCCTGGACCAGGGCCGGACGCGAGAGGTCACCGCCGCCAATCGCTTCCAAGAGGACACGGAAGGAGAACGATACCCTGCGTTTCTTGCCTATATTTCTTATCAAAAACTTTGAGATAAAAAAATCTATGAAGGATAATCATTAACCAGATTGGAGGTGTATTAATAGAATAGAATAGAATACTCTTTATTATGTACACCATAAAAAATACAGTTACAAATGTAGAAATTTAACATAGGGTGACACAATGGGCGGTCTTATCGCTAAGAGCGATCTTTTACAGACAACCTTTGGATGGATTAAAGCGCGAAGGAGATATAATACTACAGGTAGTCAGTGGTGTACCATTTACATATACAATAAATACATACGTACATAAAACATATACTTATCTATATAAATATATATAAATAAACAATACAATAATAAACATGAAACTCCTGTTTCATGTTTATTATTGTATTGTTTCCTCCTGGAAAGAGCTATATTTAATGACGATGTTTAAGGAGAGAGGAAGTGTTTTTTTACCAGAATTTTAAAAGTGGACAAAGTTTGAGCACGCTTTATCGACACGGGCAAGGCATTCCATAACCGTACTGCTTGAACTGTAAAAGACTTGTCATAAAAACTGGTCGAATGCATCGGCATTTCTAGTCTCAAGTTTTCCAAGATGACCTCAGATATCTATTATGTGTGTCATGAAGGAACTTGAACCGTTCTTTAAGATAAGAGGGGGTTGTAGGATTGAACAGAATACTGTAAAGCTGAAATAAGATATGAGAATTCCGGCGTAGACGCATGGGAAGCCACTTGAGCTTTGTACGAAATTCAGAAATATGATCATATTTGCGCAAGCCAAATATAAATCTTATGCAAAAGTTTTGAAGTCGCTCAAGTTTATCTAGTTGTGCCTCAGTGAGATCAAGATAACTGACATCAGCATGGTCAAGGATGGGAAGTAAAAGGGATTGTGCAAGCGCAGTTTTAGTGGCAGTTGGAAGAAAGTTCCGCAATCGCCTCAGGGACTTACCAGATGCAAAAATTTTGCGGCTTACATCCTGTAGCTGGGGACCCCAAGAAAGATGTTTGTCGACCCAAACTCCGAGGTTCTTAACCTTTTCACTAACAGGAATAGCAGTTCCGTTAAATTGAACTTGGGGAAGTTGCGACCAGTTTATTTTGGGGATCATCCTTGAGCTGCCAACAACAATAACCTAAGTCTTTGATGGATTAACCTGCAACCCATGTGCCTCACTCCACTCGCAAATTGAATCCAAATCCTTGTTTATGCAATTAATTGCATCGGCCAAATCCGAAAGGGCAGCTTGTTTATAAATTTGCAAATCATCTGCATAAAGGTGATAGGAAGAAAGAAGTTTTTTGGAAATTGAATTTGTAAAAATTGCGAAAAGTAAAGGAGATAAAACGCCACCCTGAGGTACACCAGCAGAAGTACAACACCAAGAAGAGCAAGACTCTTCTATGCATACACGTTGCCGGCGGCCATACAGGTAACTACGAAACCAGTCAATCGCCGTTGGAGATATATTAAGCGAGCGAAGCATGCCTAGCAGGATATCGAAATCCACAGTGTTAAATGCGTTACTAAAATCTAGTAGGCAAAGACCGTCAGATTTCCTCCTTCCATGCCTAACCGTATGTCATCAGTGACGTTAACTAAGGCTGTAGCGGTGCTGTGACCAGGACGAAAACCAGATTGGAAAGGATTCAGCAGACTGTTCTTACAAAGAAAAGCACTAAGCTGATTGTGGACAAGGCGTTCTAGGACTTTAGATAGGAAAGGCAAGATAGAGATAGGACGGTATTCGGAAAAGGACGTAGGATTTGATTTTTTGGGTAAAGGGGTGATTTTGGCCTCTTTCCACATCGATGGAACAACACCATAGGTAATTGAGTAGTTTAGGATATAGCACAGGATAGGAAGGATTTCGTCGAGGACAGGGAGTATCATTTTTCGACTTACGCATCATCATCATCATCAGCCTATAGCAGTCCACTGCTGGACATAGGCCTCTCCAATTGCACGCCATTCAGCTCGATTCTCGGCAGCTCTCATCCAGTTGCTACCAGCCACCCTGCGAAGATCGTCGCTCCACCTAGCCTGAGGGCGTCCTACCTTACGTTTTCCGATTCGCGGTCTCCACTCAAGAACACGTCTACCCCAGCGGTCATCGGTTCTACGGCTAATATGGCCGGCCCATTGCCACTTAAGCTTGCTTATTCTGTGAGCTATGTCGACAACTTTGGTTCTCTGCCGGATTACCTCATTCCGGATTCTATCTCTCAGAGATACTCCAAGCATAGCACGTTCCATAGCTCGCTGAGCGACCTTGAATTTATGGACCAGCCGTACCGTGAGTGTCCACGTTTCGGCTCCATAGGTCATCACAGGCAGGACGCACTGATTGATGACTTTAGTCTTTAGGCTCTGCGGGATACGCGACGAGAAGACTCGACGGAGCTTCCCAAAAGCTGCCCAGCCCAGCTGAATTCTTCTGTTAGCCTCCTTCTCAAAGTCTCCTTCTCGACTTACGCAATCACTACCAACTGCGTTAGATGTGATTGAAACTACGCTCTTCTTAACATCACAATCAGAGAATTGACTAAAAATAAATGGGGAATGGTCCGGAGTTGGAAGGTTTGAAAGATAGTTTATTGTAGCTGCCTTCATGGTCCCATTACAGTGGGGCGAAGATGAGAAATGTTGATTCAGTAGATAGAATCAAGAGATAGATCTAGGCATTCAAGAGATAGATCTAGGTTTTTAGGAATCGATTCTTGCCGCGATTTTCCAACTCCCAAGGATTTTAGAAATTTCCAGACTTTAGCTGGATCTCCGTTTTCAACTGAGGTGTGTATATGGCAGCGTTGGGCATCTCTACACACCTTATTGCAGCGATTGCGAGCAACCACAAGGTTCTGCCGGTTCGACGGCGAGGGCCAACACTTAAATTTAGTTTTGGTTACAACCTTCCTGTGCATGATACTTCTAATATCGTCTGTAAGCCATGGTGCTGGAAGATGTTTAATTTTAATAGCACGAATGGGAGCGTGGACATCATACAGCTGCACAAGGTTGTCTGTCAGCAGTTTGACTTTATCGTCAATCGACCCCACACTGACTAAAGGAGACCAGTCAATGCTGTTAGCATCTCTTCTGAGGTCATCTATATTCATGCCACTAAAGTTGCGCTGCAGGAGAATTTTTGGTTTTGCCTTAGGTGGGCGAATTTTGTAGGAGAGGAATAATAGGTCATGGTAAGAAAACATGTCAGCAGAGCATTGACCATGCTTGCTGACATGTTGAGGAGAGGAAACAATAAGAAGGTCCAAAAGTGAGGGTGTACAGTTTGGAAAATGGTGTGTGGCACTTAACGGGAGAATTGACAAGTTCGACGAGTGAGCTATTGATCGAAGATAAGAAGAGCGGGAATCGGTTTTCAATAAACAAGTATTGAAATCCCCCATGATGATTGTATGACTATAAGAGGGTGTCAGGTTTTCGAGGATCTTTTCAAAAGAGTTAAATTTTTAATTAAGGAAGAGAATTTTTTCACCTTTCTTTACAGCTACCCACAAAGCGAAAAAAAAACAGTAAAAGGATAATAAATGTTCTAGGAAGCCTCTCACCTGCTTAGCATTCTGTATAGACCCTCGCTCAGGGTTCCTGTTCCTCAGGTAGACCAGCTCCTGCTGCTGGCCGGCCCACAGCCCGCGCACACACTCGCGGTTCAACTTGATGACTCGGAAGCCCAGGTGGCGCTTGTTCAGCATTATTATCTTGTAGTCGTCGTTGCCTTCGTCCATCACGTGCCTAGAAAAAAAACAAATATATATAAAAAAAACTAATAAATATATAAATATATATAGTTATTTATGCAACTGTTATATAATTAAGTATCACATGAGTGTTTTAATACCTAATTATATACAGTTGCATACAAGATTTTATCTACACCCATGATATGAATCTTCTATATAAGCTTTTTTGCAATACCAATATTGAACAAAAATGGCGCGGTACGACGTGAATTCGAATTTTTCGAATTCGAATGTGTTTTATTTTTAAATTACGGTGCATTATTAGTGAAACGCACGTGAATGACAATGTTCTTTTTTTTAAATGAGTTGCATTATGAAATTCAGTACAACATTATAACACCCGTTTGGATGATATTATGGTTATTATGACACTGGATGTTTTAATGTTGGCTATAAGCTAACTGTTTCAGAAACTTTTAGAGAGAGAGGATTTATAGCATGGGTGTAGATAAATAATTTTATGAAGATTCAGAACCCATTCGGCAATGTATCATAAAATCCACTTTTTTGTGGTTATAGCAAAGTTTTATTTACCTCAAAGCTAACAAATGTGGGGCGCCTCGCAACACATTGTATCTCCAGGCCGGCGCCGCCTCGTGACAGATGACGAGTCGCTGCGCGTGCGACGCGATGGCGCAGTATAGCGCTGAGCTGCTGCAGTATTCTTCAGGGAACATGAAGTGGTCCTGTAACAATAAAAGAGTATGAAAAGATGTCGACGTCGCGATGGCAGTGGTAAGATGTACTACACATTAAAATCGAATGTAATGTAGTAATTGTTTCGGGTCGGCTTTTTGTTCAAAAAATACCCTGAATCGATAGTACCGAACAAGTGTGTAGCAAGTCAAATGCTGTGCATACACGGCCGAATGTTGCGTGTTTATTCCAATTCGAACGCATTTTACCTTAAAGTTGTTTATGCGTTCAAATGTATGCGTGAGCGCCTTGCCTAGCTTCAACTCAGCCTATCGCAGTCCACTGCTGGACATATGCCTCTCAGCTACGCCACAACACCCTATCCTCCGCCTTCCGCATCCAGTCTGTCCCAGCCACTTCCACGAGGTCGTCGGTCCATCTCACACATAAGAAGGACCGCCCTTATCACGAGCGCGACGGCAATACATTTGAGCGCGAGCGATAGAGATAAGTAATGAGGGGTCATTGTACGAAAATCTTTCTGCTTCGCGACCGGACGTTAGCTGAAGGCGTCTCACGCTACACTTACCGATACGCGCTGGTTTGATTCTTTGCTAATGTCAGGCCGATTTTTTGCATCATTCCGTAATTGCGCTATTTGGGACCAAGGCGAGGCAAACGTATACCCCATTATTTTTCTTGATGAATAACAGTGATAATAGTATATAATTATCTTAATAACCTGGTGCAACTTAAGCGCCATGCGTATGGCGGGCGCGAGCACTGAGTGCAAGAGCGACATGTCGGTGAACACCCACTCGTCGCGTGCGCACGTTATCCGGAAGTCGCCCTTGAATAACGAGTGTAGACCGTAGAGGAAGAACTCCACACTGGAATAGAAAACATTTATGTACTTTCATGCATAAAATAATTTAAGAAAAAATAAGTATCCCACTAGCATTGGAATCAGAGTCCAATATACTGGCGGTCAGGTTTAAGGGAATAGAATCTTGTCACAATGCGTGTTGGTTCCAGGAATACTTCATCAAGTCTTTTCATCCAGCCGCCCAAAAAGTGCTTCTTTACTGATGTAGGTCGTAGATTTCCGTAAGACTATTGCTATCGACTTGAACTCGAAATACCTAGATGAAGATTCAATATAAGCATTTGATATTACCCATTCGATGAAATAGCATTCGATTTGATAAAATTCTCTCGTTTAATCAATGTAACGTGACCTGCAAGCCTTCTGCCCAGCAAGCTGAGCGCGAAGCACAGCGTGGTGAGCGGCGAGTGCGCGTGCGCAGCGCGACGGCGCCAGTATGTATGTATGTATGTATGTACAGTGACCTGGAAGCCGACAGATGTTGTGCCGCAGCCAGCGCCCTCCTGCCCAGCAAGCTGAGCGCGAAGCACAGCGTGGTGAGCGGCGAGTGCGCGTGCGCAGCGCGACGGCGCCAGCTCGCGCCGCGTCGCGCGCCACAGTGCGCGATCCACTCGCCGTAGATCGCGCAGAAACGACTCCTGCAAGACAAACAGGTTGGAGTAAATCTACAGCATGTAAGGGTAAACACCGTTGTTACTCAAACCATGGGTAGTTGGCTTATCAACTGGCAGCTGCTGGTTGCCTCGACCCTGAGCGTGGGCCGGCACGGTGAACTGGCCGTACGTCGGTACGCATCCTTTGTGTAGCCACCAACATCGTTTCACGATTTAGCACACGTTGTTCAGGGAACAATTCAGCGTACATTCTACGAGGCTCGTTCAGGTTACCACCCGCGATAGCGTAAAGCCGTACCATTTCGGTGCACTGTTCATTCGTGTAAGACATAATCACATAACTACATTATTATTATTTACGCACGAGAAATGAGCGGCGCTACGACGCCACGACGCAGCGTGACATTACAATATGACATGCGCTCGCTAGAGGAACAGCTGACTGAATGAGGGAGGGGTCGCGCTCACGGCCTGTCAGGTCACGTCCCGCTCTCCCCGCCCGTGTTGAGACGCAAGTTCGTTGTAAAATGTAGATTTTCTTTAAAAAAAAAACGTCTAATTTTCCATTAATTTTACGTTCTATAAATTAAACCAACCCACTAGTTTCAAGGATAACGGTGTTTATCCTAAAATCCTGTATAAACAAAATAACAGCTTATTACTAAATGCATATTAAGAAAGTATATACTGGATGGTAATAATAAAAAATATTTTTTTGTCTCTGTTCCGGCTAATGTCTGAAACGGCTCTACCAATTTTGACAAGACTTTCATTGATAGATAGCTGATGTTATAAGGAGTAACGAAGGCTACTTTTATTTTAGAAAAATAATTAGAGTACACGCAGGCCAAGCCGCGGACAGCAGCTAGTATTAGAATATTTTTTGTAGTTTAATGAGTAGAATTATATTTGACTGTCTTAATTGGACACTTATTGTAATTGTACAACATTTACAAAAAAATAACATACCTAGTAATCCCTGAAGCTCTAAAATCATAATCCTCGTCTAGGTTAACATTGAAGATGGGGTCCAGGTCCACAAAGTTCCTCTCGTTCATCGGCTTCAGCGCGTCCGCTATCATGCTGGAAGCTAGCCACTCTTCTAGTTTGGGTGACTGGATCGTGTAGTAGATTATACTCTGTAGGTGGGAATACGAACAATTACACTCGCGACAATCTAAGAAGTCCGTTTTGACGTTTCGTTTTTGTACATGTAATAAAACGTTATGCCTTGAGAATCAGTTTTAAGCAATGTAGATACGTCGTCGATTACAAACTCTCTAAGTATGTTCAATCGATATGTCTTGAGAATCGATATGTCTTGAGAATCGATATGTCTTGAGAAGCGTTTTTGTAGCTGTCAAAACGGACTTCTTAGATTGTCGCGAGTCTAGGGGTAGGTTTTTAAGGGTCCTGTGGGTGAGGATAAATTCGCGAGCAATCTTATCCTCTGGCCAGAGATAGTTAAAGAAACAATGTGTGGTTTTAATCAGACCATTCTTCAATCCGCTGGTTGTTGACATCTATGAGAAGTACCACAGAAAAAAATCGCTATTATTATTATCATAATGTTATGATTAAATGTGAAAATACTTTTTAGAAAATATTATGTTTGACATTTTAAGTTTTATTAATTAAACTTAACGAAACACAGATTTGCGCCCAGTTTTTAGAACGAAAATTATCGACGCGTCAAAATTAAACGCAAGTTAAGTGTTGCGATTGACTGTTGATAATTCGTTCAACTAATCATAGCATTTTATGCGGGATTGATAATTTATTAGCTATTTTTTTTGTTGATTTTCGTTTCAGACACAAGGGGCCTTACTCCCGACAGCTTCGAGTTCTGAATCAATCGAATTCGTTTCGAATTAACTGCCGATTCATAGTCTTGAATCCGACACTAGCGCACGATCGAGCGGTGGTTCGAAGTGAAACTAATGTCGATCGAAAGATTCGTTAGGATCGAAAAGTACGTACTCCACACGCCATCTGACAGTTATGTATCGAGTTGTTGGATTGAAAACAAATGTCAAATTACACTATAGCAAAAAAAGGTACTGTAGTCAGATCGAGTGAGATTTTTTTGTGTTATTTCGTGCTATATTACTTAAAATTCTTTATCCAATTAGCTGTTAGTATGCTTTGAAATCAATTTAGAGTCTAATAAGATAGTTTTAAATGAAATTTAAATCTTGAGAAAAAGTCGTTATATTTACGTAATTTGAAAATAACCTTTTTTGTTTGTGGACGGATTTGGACGAAACTAGTACCAAACGAAAGGTCCAAGTCCATAACCATTTAAAGCGTTTAGTTTTTAGAAATCGGCCCACAGGTTTCAGAGATATGACTGAAAATGTACTCCAAGTTGTGTTGCTAGTTTATGTTCTACGAAATTTTCATCATCATTTTTAATTAGGGCTGTGACCAACAACCAGTTTTTGAATGACCCTTACAAAAATCGCTTCGTGGCATGTATTTTCTAAAACAAAAACAGTAGGATATTATTGGGCATTCTACTCCACCTTCCGTTCCATCGGCTCACTTCGTTCGCCTCGTCACTCTCGGTGGAGTAGAATGCCCAATAATATAATTGAAAAATACTGGTTCGGCACCTATTCCACCCGATGGAACGGAAGATGGAGTAGAAATCTTACATAGTGGAGTAAGATACTGGTTCGGCGCCTATTCCACCCGATGGAACGGAAGATGGAGTAGAAATCTTACATAGTAGAGTAAAATACTGGTTCGGCGCCTATTCCACCCGATGGAGTAGAAATCTTACATAGTAGAGTAAAATACTGGTTCGGCGCCTATTCCACCCGATGGAACGGAAGGTGGAGTAGAAATCTTTCATAGTGGAGTAAAATACTGGTTCGGCGCCTATTCCACTATTTTAGTTCTAAAACGCAATATAGGCTTACCTCGATCAACTGCTGCAGATTCTCGGATTGAACACTAAACCACGACTTTATATTATATAGTTCACAAGTTTTATAACAACAAGTTTCACACATAATTCGTTTGCAAATTGAACTACATACACGAACATAGTAAGCTAAAATTCAGGACAGTTTGTCTCATGTCTCTTCACAAAGCAAGAAATAGCATACACCTACAGGCATACACACATTCTATTTCTATGACCCCAGATTGGGCACCAAGGACATCTGAACTTTAGGATACCGTAAACATTAAACTAAAATTTGGGTCAGATTGACTCTTGTCTCTTCACAGAGCAAGAAATAGCATGCACCTACAGGCACAAGCTCATTCTATTTCCATGACCCCAGATTGGGCACCAAGGACAACCAAATGTTAATTTAATTTATTCATACACGTAGACAATCAACTACTGGTTTTAGTAAGCTAAAATTCAGGACAGTTTGTCTCATGTCTCTTCACAAAGCAAGAAGTAGCATGCACCTACAGGCACACGCACATTCTATTTCTATGACCCCAGATTGGGCACCAAGGACATCTGAACTTTAGGATACCGTAAACATTAAACTAAAATTTGGGTCAGATTGACTCTTGTCTCTTCACAGAGCAAGAAATAGCATGCACCTACAGGCACAAGCTCATTCTATTTCCATGACCCTAGATTGGGCACCAAGGACAACCAAATGTTAATTTAATTTATTCATACAGCTAACACTACCTTACTAGCGTGTAAGGTAGTGTTAGCTGTATCAACCAACTACTACTACAATCAACTACTGGTTGCTCTGCTGTTACTCCGCGTTGCGCTTGATTAATTAAGATGCTTACACACTCATACGTTCGCCTTCGAAACGGTTCATGCGCCGTCCCGTGGCTATTTATCTTTGTAAACCGCCTGACGACGGCGTCGGAAACGATCGTACAAATTTTTCACAGTATAGGTGTGAGTGAGTCTTTAAAACCTCGGACTGCAAAATTGCATTATGTAAATTTGCTGAATTCGAACTTTATCGTTGTTATGTGAGGTGTATGTGTGAGTGAGTAATTTCCATGTATTCAACAATTACTTTGTAAGATGATCGCCGCGCATGTTGCAGTCTTTGATTAAAATTTGATTTTTATAGGATTTCCTATTTCTCTCTCGTTTGTTTATTATTTTATATGTTTTATAATAATGTGTTAGTTCTATCAATCTAGGATTGTTTGAAAGATGATTCTTAATATCAGTACTGAAAATTTGCATGAAATGATTATAAAAATTCGTTCTAGCCGTTGGATGATTTTATAACAATTTTAAGTTTACTGCAACATACCTGTGAACTTACTTTATGACATGGGTTCGTTTACATATAATGGTCTGCACAAAAAAAAAAAAAAAAAAAAAAATGTATTCCGGATATTTTACTTTCGGCTCATCTTAACTTGCAGATTTATTTTCTTAATTTCAGTTTGATTTTTGTTGGCATGCAGAGTTTAATAATACGGTTTATCAAACAAACACACATACATTATTATAATACCTATTATAAGTAACAGCTTGGTATCGGCTTCACCTTTGTCGGTGAGCGTTAAAGCTGGTTTTCTATTTCGTTTCTCACGATAAAATTGCAATTTGACAGAAGGGTTTTCAATCAATACGGTTTAATAAGTCGTAAGTATCATCAATTAGTTATACACCTGTGAGGACATGTAGTTAAGGTTTAATTTTGATATGAGGTAAATATTGCTGAAATGATATTTTTTAGGTATATAACCAATCAATTTCGATCATATAATTACATTCGCTCCAGTGTCTTCCAGTGATCCACTTATCTTTTTCGTTACATAATTACGTCATCCTACAAATATAAAATGTAAGTAAGTACTACTAAGTTTATTGAATATTTTAATGTGTAATCGGCTACGTACCTACTCAGCTTCGGACCTGGTTTCTGCCTGCCGGCTGGTGTAACTGTCGCCATCATACCACCCATGTCATCTTCTAGCAAACTATATTCCATCTGAATATTTTAATGATTAATCGGTACTCAGCTACGGACCTGGTTTCTGCCTGCCGGCTGGTGTAACTATCACCATCATACCATCCATGTTATCTTCTAGCGAGCTATATTCCATCTGAATATTTTAATGTTTAATCGGTACCTACTCAGCTACGGACCTGGTTTCTGCCTGCCGGCTGGTAACTACCATCTTCTAGCGAGCTATATTCCATTGAAACTTTCCTCTCCATAATTATTGAGGTTGGTTATAGAATTAATCTTAGTGTGTTCTATTTCAGGTCTGACTCAGAATCGGAATATCAATCACCTGCACGGTCCACAGCTGCAGTAGTCGAGGTGAAAAAGCAAGCTAAGAAAAAGGCGGTGAAGCGCCAAACACCTGAAAGCACCGCCCACCCGTCAAACTCTAAGTCAAGGTAATTTATATTACTGCTTGTATGTTTAGGTGTTTTTTTGGTATGATAAATCAATTAAAATGTTATGTGCACTGATACATGATGGTTAGGGAACTTGGTAACGCAGACAACTGTAAAATCAATTTCCGATTATATTCAATGCAGGAATGTTAACAGTTACTTCATTAGGTATTCTTATTGAAATTATTATAACAAATATATACCACGTTTATCGCGTTTATCAGGCTTTGTATTCCCCATAAGATTCAACAGAGGTGTATAATAGATAATAAATGTAAATTATTATAAATGAAAATATGTGTAATTGTTAACAGTAAAAGACGCAGCTTGAGCTCGGACCTCTTTGGTCTGGAGGACGAACCGAAGACGACGACCTCAAGCGGGGACTTCGGTTCATCGCTCATCAGCCGTGTTGCCAACGGTAAAGTACGGCGAGCGGCAGACCTAAAGGGAGAGTTCTACGTAGAAGTAAAGGTATACGCGAAAGACGAAGTTGCCTCCACCCCCAAGGAAGAACGGTGGAAAAAAGCCCAGGTCGCTTTAAAAGCACAATTAGATCGAAATACTCCCCAGTGGGACGGGCTGCAAATGTTCATGAGGTCAACTCATGAATTGTTTAATCATTCCGAGCCCGTCTTTTACAGCGATAGCATAAATTTAAAATAATTTAGTTTTAATTGTTGGGGACACCAAATTAATTGTATTGATTATTGCAGAATCTAATAGTATGTAAATCTAAACCTATTTTAGCATACAAAATTAACTGACGTAATAATTATCTAAAATGCCTTTCTGTACCGTTTGTAACACCTCTGTTGAGCGCAGTCACTGGACAGGTCATCTACGTAGTACTAATCATAAAAACAAAAATATTTCGCATTTTTGCGAAGGTGTTGAAATAATCCATTCTGCATTTCGTAATCGTATAGCTTCTTATAGAATCGTCGATCCGTCTGAGAATTATTCTCTAGATTCATTTTTTAATAATATTGAGAACAAAATTAAAATGTTGATTGATACGTCTCTTAAAGAACACACTTGTTTAAAAGTTAACTTCGAATATTTCGCGTTGTTTTTAATGGTTAAAAATGATTCTCAGGAGATGAAATCATTTGCCACAAAAAACTTTACTTTGCATCAGAATTATGAATTGGATCCATTATTGGCTCAAGTCAAAAATACTTTAACAAAAAAGATTGAAGAATTTCAGGACCGCGATAGTGGATGGACCTTCTTAAACAATTCCCATTTGGAAATCAATGTTAACAAATATCAACCTTTGCGCGGTTCAGGTTTTGTCGAATTGCCTGTATCAATAAAATCGAAAAAAGCATGTATTAATATCCGCAATAATGATGAGTATTGTTTTTTATGGTCCGTTGTTGCTGCTTTATATCCAGCTAAAAGTCATCCTGAAAGAGTATCGTCTTACCCTGATTTTCGTAACGTATTAAATGTAAAGGATATATCATTCCCAATGAATTTCTCAGATGTTACGCGATTTGAGGGTAATAACCCTGAAATTTGTATTTATATTTATGGTTTGAAAAATAATACCATTGTAGGACCTCTTTACAAACCAAAAACCTTAAACGACAAGGTGATTCGTTTACTTTATTTCGAAAATGATGATTTATCACATTACTGTCTTATTAAAGACTTACCACGACTCGTTAAGAATCAAATAACAAAGCACCACAGTAAATTGTACTTTTGTGACGTTTGTTTACTGTTTTTTAATTCATGCGACGATCTTAGTTCACATAATTGTGGAGGTGTCGCCACGGAACTGCCTCCAAAAGGTTCTTTCATACAGTTTGAAAATTATAACAGAAAGCAGACTGTACCATTTGTTATATACGCAGATTTTGAAACAATGCTAGAACGGTATGAATCTTGTGACCCTAATCCCACTAAAGCGAGCACTGTAACGCGACAGCGACACGTGCCTATAGCTTACGCTTACCATATTACGTGTGCGCTAGACGAAAGCCACAATCGTTACGTTTCTTATCGCGGTTCGGATTGTGTATCTAATTTTGTGAAGTCTATTTATAAAGATGCACAAAAAATTTATACTATTTTAAAAAATAATGTTCCTATGATATACTCAGATGATAATGCTCACAACTTTGAAAACGCGATGAATTGTCATATTTGTGATCACTTCTTATTCGGCGACAGGGTTCGTGATCATTGCCACTTGAGTGGAAAGTATCGCGGCGCAGCTCATAGTTACTGTAACCTGCAATACAGATTACCAACATTTTTACCAGTATTCTTTCATAATTTGTCCGGATACGATTGTCACCTTTTTATAAAAGAATTAGGTGAAGCTCCTGGATCTATTAAAGTGATACCGAAAACAAAAGAAAACTATATTTCATTCACAAAGTTTATTCCGATTTCACCGGATGAAAACATTCAGGTTCGGTTTGTAGATTCTTTCAAGTTTTTAGGCACTAGTTTAGAAAAGTTGGTTAGTACCATGAAAAAACAAGACTTCAAACAATTACAATCTTATTTTCCTAATAAAACAGAATTTAACCTACTCACCCGTAAAGGAGTGTATCCTTATGATTATATGTCTCAATGGGATCGATACGAAGAAAAATGTTTGCCGTCAAAAAACAATTTTTTTAGCTCATTGACTAATGAGTCAATTACTGACGAAGACTTTGAACACGCTCGTTCCGTTTGGTCAGTATTCAATATTCGAAACATGGGTATGTACACCGATTTATATCTTAAAACAGACGTTCTGTTGCTAACAGATGTATTTGAAAATTTTCGAAAAACTTGTAAACGCCATTACAATCTCGATCCTGCGTTCTATCTTACAGCACCAAGTCTATCTTTTGATGCAATGCTTTTAAAAACAGGAGTTCAATTAGAATTAATTAGCGATGTCGAAATTTTTAGAATGATACAACAAGGTATTCGTGGAGGTGTTTGTATGTGTTCCAAAAGATATGCCAAAGCCAATCATAAATATTTAGATACCTACGATCCAAACCGCCCAAATTCATTTATCATTTATTTAGACTGTAACAATTTATACGGTTACAGCATGTGTCAATCCCTACCCTATTCTGGTTTTAGATTTATGAACAGACAAGAAATAGATTGTTTACAAACGAATTTGACAGACATCAGTGATACTGCGGAAAACGGTTACATTCTTGAAGTTGATTTAATATATCCGGAAAATTTGCACATTGAACACAATGATTTTCCATTTTGTCCAGAAAAATGCATACCACCTGGTGGTAAAAATAAAAAACTAGTACCGAATTTGTTTGACAAATATCACTATGTAATTCATTACGTTCATTTAAAAAAATGCTTACAATACGGTTTAATATTGAGAAGGATCCATCGAGTAATTATGTTTAAGCAAAGTTGTTTTTTAAAGCGATATATTGATATTAACACTCAGTTACGTCAAAAAGCAGAGTCAACGTTTGAACAAGATTTTTTCAAATTATTAAACAATAGTATTTTTGGAAAAACCTTAGAAAATAATGAAAATCGAATAGACGTTAAGTTAGTAAACAAGTGGTGTGACTCAAACAATAAAACAAAAAAGACTAATTGTGCTGAGAAATTGATAGCCAGTCCATATTTTCACAGCGCCTCTGTATTTTCTGATGATCTAGTAGCAATCCAAATGAAGCCTTTGCGTGTTATACTTAATAAACCAATATACATAGGGTTCACAGTATTAGAATTATCTAAAACGCATATGTACGATTTTCACTACTCTATCATGAAACCGTTTTATGGTAATGCAATTGAATTGTGCTATACTGACACAGATAGTCTAATCTATGATGTACAGAGTAATAACGTTTATAAAGATTTCAAGCTCAATTTTTTAAAATATTTCGATACCTCTAATTATGACTTAAACAATGAATTTCATTTGCCTATTATTAATAAGAAGATTCCAGGACTGTTTAAGGACGAAATGGGTGGCAAAGTTATCAAAGAATTTGTAGGACTGCGCTCAAAGCTTTATTGTATTAAAACCGTAAACAAAACAATTAAAAAAGCTAAAGGTACAAAAAAATGTGTAACGAAAAATTTAAGTATGTTTGATTATAAAAATGTTTTATACAATTGCAATGTCATTCGCAAAAAAAATGTATTGTTTAGGTCAATAAAACATGAAATATTCACACAGAATGTAAATAAAATAGCACTTTCAAGCAATGATGATAAACGATTGCTATCATCAGATAAAGTATCTACTTTAGCTTGGGGTAATGCAAATATATTTATGTGATGCATTACCATAATTTTATAGTTGTTAGGAACCTACAGTAGTTACATATTACATTTCTAACATGTATTTATTGATTTTAAAACCTGTGTTATTCTAATTGGAAAGTTAGATAATCTTACAACCTGCCTACTATCATACTTACAATTATAAAAAGTTTTTGAGGATGGGTAGCTGGATGTTTGTTACTCTTATAGTGTGAAATGTTGTGTACCTATGTAATTCTAAAATTTGTGTATTCTTGGTGTCCCTTGTACTAGTTAGTTGAAAATTCATTTTAGTAAAATATCTGTATTATATATTAATTTACTTAAATAAACAATATGTATTTAAAATGAAATAAAGACATAATAATCTGTTTCATTAATGTAAAATAGTTGTGTATGTAATTCTAAATTTTTTGTATTTTTGGTGGCCCTTGTACTAATTAGTTCAAAATTAATTTTAGTATAATATCTGTTAAGTAATAATAATGCTTAGTTTAATTTACTTAAATAAACAATATATATTTATGTTCATAATAATAATCTGTTTCATTTCCATTCCTGATGACAAAGCGCATTGCGCTGACTGCTTTGTGCAATATAACACCGATCAGGTGCGCGAGCATGTCTCTTCATGTCGCGCCCATCAGCTTGAACTTGTTGAAACATGAAATTGATTCATATCGCAAGGTTTTAAGTAGTTTGCATTTCATAATAATATGATATGCACATACATCACCAGGCAGTCAGCCGGACCGGTCACATCAAATCAAATAAAAACGAAACGAATTGTAAGTATTGTACAAGTACCTACTCATCTACATATAACATTATTGGTCATGTTGTTTATGTCATTTTAATTAATTATGATTTCGTTTGTTTCAGATCATTGATAATGTGTGATTCTCCAGATATTATCGACTTCTCACAATACGCTCAAGGTTTTCCGACTCCGAGTTTAAGCTGGCATATCCCAGATTTCCCTGAACAAGAAAGACCTATCAACAAGGAGCCTAGAACAAGACGAGACTGCGGACCGGCCAACAAGAAACCTAGAACAAGACGGGAGTGTCTAAAACAGAAGTCATCTCTGCCTACATGTCAATCATTCGTCATAAACAATGAGAAGAAAAAAGGTTTACGACTGATCCAGGTACAAGTGTTGGATATCAGTGAACAAGAATCTGCAAGTGACAATCAGGATGTGATAATGTTAAGTGCGCAGTATGTAGTGACTGAATCGGTGGACCATGTTATGGAGGAGACGCAATCGTTAATTAATAAAATATCAAAAAAACTTTGTGGGGACGGTTATTATTAGCTGGTGTCATTATTTTGTAAGTATCTAGTAGTAGTTATATTTAGTGATAATCAATAATAATAAATCATGTATGTAATATTATAGTTATTAGAGCATATTCTTATTAGGTATGTATAACATTTATTTTGTTTTCTTATTCTTTAGTGTTTAATCATGTTAGGTTTTTATGTTGTGTAACTTTTGAATGTATAAATTATAAGCATAAGAAGTTTGGTAAAATTAAAAAAATGTACCTACGTAAAAAAAGTTTGTAAGTTTAAATGTAGTTTGTTTTTAATCGAGTTGGGATAATGTTCATACATCACAAGTTTGTAAGTTAAGTATGTAGGTACGTTAGAAAACAGTTAACACTATTATTATTATTATTGTGTAGGTAGTTATAATTAGTTTGTAATAGTTGTAAGTAATGTAAAAAAGTAAATAAAAATATATTCATTTATTATTTAAATTATGTTTTATTTTGTATTACTTATTTATAATCGAACTCTAAATTAGCTCTAGTGTAATGAAATAATTAAAGACTATTTGCTTTCCATATTTTTTATTAGAATAATTCGTTAATCATTGTATATTTGAAATTTGTAATAAAATTGATAAGAAATGTAATTTTTGCTGCAGCTAATTTAAAGTTTGTTATGTAGGTTACTCTGATTATAAATAAAACACTCTTAAGTACAAAGACATTTTTTAATTAACTGTTTAACACAATAACAATTAAAATAAATTAAATACATTCATATTGTTATCAACATACCATTTTCTAATACACACCGCATTCGTTAAAGTACAATTCATTTTATGGTTCACACAATTAAAATCAGTTTTATTTTTGCAGAACTTTTTTTTTAATGTTGCTAAATTAGGACATCCCTTCTCACCTATATCTATCACTTCACAGTTTGCACATAAATCTTTAATCCACTTAATCTTTTCCAAACCCTTTGTAATAATTTTTTTATTTTCTAAATATGGTAAAATAACGTGTTGAAACTCTTTGTAGTCTATGTAGCCCTCACTCCAGTAAATTCCTCGATTTCTTTCTAACCACCTCACCTGCTTTTTTTCTTCTTGTGTTAGGTAGTGGAATGAAAATGGTGGTTTTACCAAGAACGTCTGTGTATGGTCTTGGTTCGCAATGGTCAATTCTTTAACAATAAAATTATTTATAGTATCTTTAAATCCTTGGAGTTCCACTATACAGGTATCTGTCTTCATGATATCTTCTTAACAATGTTACTTAATGGTTTATATTCAACAATGCAATCGTTCAGAATGAGACAGTATGCTGATGTTTGATCTGGTATCTCTGAATCACTCTCAATTTCTACTCTTACATCCACAACCGGACCTGTCTTTAGATTATCCGCTTGTCTAGAGCAATCGACTACAAACAGCGGTGCTAAATCTCTAAATTGTTTTTCGCTTAGTAAGGGTTCCGAGCGACGTCCGTAATACGACTGTTGAAATCTGGTGTATTGCTCGTATAATAAAGCGATTCTGTTATTAGCAAAACTCACATTTAAGTTTTCATATGGAAAATAGGTTGAATTGAGATACACTCTAACGTCTCGAATATGACAGTGATCGAATTGAGACATGTCAGAACTTGCATTGTTTTTTCTATTTGTCTGTAGACCAATAATAATGTATCTTGGTTTTTCTATTTGAGATGAAGTTTTGATAGACCAGGTATGTTTTGTAGTTTTAGGCAAAGCTGGATATTCGTATAGATCCCAATTTCTGTATATCATTTGAAGTGGACGATCCTTTTCTAATACTTTTAACAATCCAATTTTTTCTTTGTCTGATACTTTAACATGCGGTACGCGCCATATTATTTTATTGATCTGAACATCATCCACTACTTCGCCAGTATTAAGTTTTACAGCGTTTAAATTAGTGTTACTTCGTAACAATATCAGTTCATGTCTACTATTTATAACGACTTTTTTAAAATCTTCAGCAAAACCGAGGAGGTTACGAAGTGGTATGGAAGCAGAAAATCTTCCTCCATTTATATTTTTTATGCCATCAATATTCCAGCCCCAGGCATTAGACATTTTTGATTCACTTTCGTTCATCGAAATGAGTGATTTCATGGTTGTTGTTATACCTGCATTTTTTATTTTATCAATCTCCACTCCATTTAGCTCATACCTAATGTCTTGGAATAAGTAGAGTAGAGCATTGTTCGTGAAATTGACACTAGTAGCTTTGTCCTTCGTATCTTTTTTGCTAACGATAACAGTTCCTTCCAAATATAAGGTGCTAGCTGATGGTAATATGTACAAGTCCTGTTGGTTGATAGGTATGCGGATTTCATCGTTCCTGTTGAAACTTGTTACATAGGGCTTGTAGGAATGAAATTCGATTCCTTCTATAGTATTATCATAAGTTGGAGCGGATAAAACGTCTAAGATATTCATTTTAGCAATCCGATCGCTCTAAGGAATGCTTTATTGTCTTTAGTTAATTTTATTTTCTTCTTAGAGAGAGGTCTTATTTGATAGGTAGCTCGAGCAGAACTGATATTCTTTACTTGTTGAGACACATTTTTATTGTAGTCAATCATTTTCTTCTTCTAAGATGCAGATATACCTGCACTTCTTCACCACGTAAATTGATTAATCGTTTGTTTATATCTAACAGTCTGATGTGTATGCAGCTTATGTTGTTTTGATTGATTGAAAAGTATATTGCGTTCTTCGGGATTTCTATGATCCTGTATCCAGGTGGCACATTAAGTGCAAATTCGTGAATAATATGACTTGGTTCACCGTTTACATAAGAACCGCTTACAATATCACATTCAATCCTGACTACGGTCGTAGGTAGAATGTTGACTGGAGACTGTGACACATGCCATTTATTTGCTTTCAAGATTTGTTTGTTAAATCCTAATAGTCTTCTAAAAGAGTCTTCTTTGGTAAAATTAATATCTTTTGAACAGAATATAGTAGTTTTTAAAGTGTTATTATTACACCGCAGTTTGATCGCTGCATCTTTTATTTCGGATTTTAAATAATCACTGATATCTTGCAATTCATAAGTGCCTTCCGGTATTTCAATAACTTCATTAAAACCATAATAGAACTTATTATTACTTTTATCAATGTTTGGAATAGAATTAAATGTTGAAAAGTGTAATAAAGCACACTCATACTCTCCATCTAGTTGCAAAGTATTAGGATAGTATGTAGTTAACACTGACGAGTCTCCAGTTATAGACAAAGTGAGTGACATCTTGCAAATGATTGAAATTAAAGAAAAGCATATATTTTATATTACATTTTTATTCCAAAAAGTCCACAAATAATTTAAACATAAATGACCACAATTGACTGCGTTAAATTTTTGATATCTTGTGTAGTTATAAAACACATTACAATTTTTGAAATATTGCATCAGTTCCATCGGAGGTTTTAAATTTCCATAGCTATCAAAGTATTCACAGTGATTGTGTACTTTAGCATAAGCTACCCAATGCGTTCCATCGTTCTCAGAATCGTCTAAGTTAACGATACCACATTCAATGCGTTTCGGCTTTCGAGGTAATCGATCCTTCATGTAGACCCCACGAAAATGTGGGATGTCTCTTGAGTACTTTCGGATGTCTACATTAGTTAGAGGGCGATTGGGTAGCATATTTTTCAGTTTTTTGAAGATGTTATAAACAATCCTTTACCACTTTTATACGGCTTAATGTATAAACCCTTGCCCAACACTAAAGCCTCCATAGCTTTATTATGTCGTTCTGTTTCTTGCAAATTTTGTTTGCTTGCTTTGTAATCATTGACGGTTTTTGCAATGCCAGCTGCACCACCAGCTAAAGTTCCTAAAGCCGATAAACCAGCGAAAATTGGAATTAAAGGTAGAACTCCTCCAGTCTTTGGTATGGGTATTACTCGAGGTACTCGAATTCGATGATGAATGTTTGGATATAACTTTTTTGCTGTTAAGTAAGCTGCTTTTATTAAAGTCTTATTATCTTTGCATTTGAGTTTCTTAATTTTTGATTTTATTTTTGAAACTAAGCTTTTAAATGTTTTAATGCCGGATCCAGACTTTAGTTTTACTTTCATAACTTTGTTCACTAGCCAAGAGCTTAGTTTTTCACCTTTCCCTGCATCTTTTGATTTAAGTCTTTGTTTAGCCATGTTAAGTAGTTGTAAATCGGCTTTGTGACGATTTGCTAAGTCTGTATGGTTTGTATACGCAATGTCGTGTTGCATGCAAGCTTCGTCTAGTTTATTCACACCTCGGTCACCTCGCGCTAAGCGTTTGTGAAGTTTGGTTCCTGGTCCGCAATAATTGTATCCTGGCAAATGAAGTTCGAATGGTAGATTATTAATTATGTTGTTAACTAGTCCACCCCCTTGCATCACTCAAATTATAATGATATGATTTCAAATTAAAAATGGTTATATAATATCTTAGTCCATTATTGCAGCTTTTTCAATCCAACTGTTTTCTGCACTGTTTAGACCTAACCATTTGACATACAATTTATTTCCTTTCTTTTTCAAAACCTTTTCTATCAAATAAACATCTGGATGGTTAGATCTTTGCAGTTCTTGTTCGTAAAAAGCTCCTAATATGTTTTGCTTTCGTTGATCTTCTATGTGATACGTCACTGGTAAGGTTTTATTTACCTTTTTTATAATAAATAATTCAGTTGACCAATTAGGAGTGTAACCTTTCTCAAAATTATGTTTGTATTTACTTATACGAACACAGTCACCAACTTTGAATTTAGGCTTCCACTGAACTAAATCATGTTTTTTTATTTTTTCAATATTTTCTTTGATTACTTGTTCATTACATTTATTCACATCAACCGGTTTAAATTGAATAGTGCGATGCTTGGTGTTGTTATATCTCTTCAATGTATCTTCCAATGGTAGACCTAACCACTTATAGTTTCCATTGAGACTAAAATATTTATATAATTTATTTTTTACAGTTCTAATCAGTCTCTCTACAATTGATGCTTTTTTAGTAGAAAACGATGAGTAATGGTTAATGTTGTGCTTTTTCATAAGAGCTTGAAAAGTGATGTTATAAAATTCTGTTCCCATATCAGTTTGTAAGTTAACAGGATTTTTACGACTACTAAGCAGTATACGTTCGAATGCATGAGTAACATCAAATTTATTTTTCGATTTTAACGGTTCAGCCCAGGCATACTTTGAGAAGCAGTCAATCACCACTAAGATGAAATTGTAACCTTTATTATACTTTTTCAGGTTTTGCATGTCCATCAAGTCTGCTTGCCATAAGTCGCTGATTCCTTTCAGAATAACAGAACGTCGAAGGAAATTTCTTCGTGCGGCTTTATGTATTTCATTTACAATTTGTTGTTTAACCATTACGGAGTTTTTAGAAGTAATTTATCTACCTCTGCTTTAGTATAAAACTTATCTTGCAAATGAGTTGAAACCTCAGGTATCCCTGCTTTTAAAGTAGCTTGAACTGTACCCTTTGCATCTTTTATGATTTGAGAACGCAATGTACCAATCAGATTATTAAATTCTTTAATCATATTAGCATTCAATCGATCTACATAATCCTTGTTCACAACCAGATTATTTAATTCTTTTAACGTGTTAGCATTCAATCGATCTACATAATCCTTGTTCACAACAAGATTATTTAATTCTTTTAATGTGTTAGCATTCAATCGATCTACATAATCCTTGTTCACTGCCAGATTATTTAATTCTTTTAATGTGTTAGCATTCAATCGATCTACATAATCCTTGTTCACAGCTTCGTCTGCTTCTACTGGAGATCTAATTCCTTTCAGTCTTGATGTTTTTAAATCAAAATCTCCGTTCTCTGATTTTAACAATGCATTCTCATTAAACTCAAATAACTCTGATAAACGCATTCTTTTGTGAATGTAGTGTCCGAATTTGTCTACGTTCATGTTTAAGGTGTATTGTATCGAGAGGCTGATAGTAAAATAAAGACATTTTTAAGTATTTATTTATTTATAACTTTACTTTCACGCAATTCTTCAATGATAGATATAATTTCATTATCTAATCCTGTGTTGCCAGCATCTCTAGATGCAATTAATAATTTCAATCTTTCCACTAATTCATTAGGATTATCCCAGTACACTAAATCTACATTTTTTCTCCACTTTTTTAATAACGGTAGACCCTTTCCCTGAACTGTATTCTTCAGTTTAAAAAGAGGTTTAATAACTTGCAAATATTTTTGTCCTTTATTACTTTTTATTGGTTTAGTTGGCTCATAGTCCCGACGATGTGCATTTGTATCAAGAAGCATCGACTTATAATTTTGCATATCACTATCTGTAACTAAGCTTAAGTCTACATCTTTCTTCAGCAACAACTGTTTTAAACCAGGTGTATTTCGGTATTTACTTCCAGCTACGGTTATGTATTGATCGTTGATCGTTATGGAAGCAGAACCTAACATCAGTTTCCCGCGGTCTGCTCTAACCCCAAATGGAATATCTACCAACGCTTCTGAAGATAGTGACCAGGATGACATATCACAATCTTCATTCTTTTCAACTACTGATTCATAAGAAGAGTCACTGTTGATATCGGATTCATATTTGTCTTCATCACCATTATTATCATTACTTCCTGCGCTACCAGTTCCTTCTTTCTGTGAAGTTTTGTTAATAAACGGAACATCAGCAAAATCATCACTAGCACGCAGGAGAGGAGTTTGCTTACTAGCATTAGCAATTAGGTTGAGAGGTTCTGTTACAGGTTTGAAAACAGATTCCAGTGCTTGTTTATTGTTAATCTCTGCATCTCTCATTTTTCGCACTTTTATTTTTACAGCTTCTGCCGCATCAACAATTTGTCGTTTCAATGATTTTTCCATATTGGTAAAATAGGTCGTAATTGGTTTAGCGTTGTAAGGTGAATAATAATGTCAGACAGGTAATAGTCTTATATATGTATTCCTGTTCTTAGTCAAAGACTACAAACGTGTCAAATTTACTTCTATAACATCCTTTGTTTTTAGAACAATCTTTATTAATTACAACATAATTGAAAGGTATACTCCATATTTTTGAACACATTTCACGAAATTCAATCCATGTCATGTCAGTGTTGACGTGTTCTTCATAAACATGTCTCATATTTCTTTCATCTTGTTTGAAAAGTACGATTAGGTTTGCGTTGTCTCTTACTAACTGCTTAGGGATTTTACTATACGTCTGATTTAGATAAAAACAATCGATGAACTTGTGTCTCCCCATAGCAAAATAATCACGCATACTACTTTGATTTTCACAAGCAACATCGTCAAATATAATAACAGAATTTGGTTTTGCGGTTTGAACACTCAATACTTGCTCATTTTCATGATATTTCTGAAATGAAATGCCTGGTACTTGTTGCAAGACTTTTTCTAAAAAAACATACTTGGGTTGTTGTAAGGTTTTCGAATAAACATACACATTTTGAAATCTTAAACCATTCTCGTGTATAAGAAGACCGATTAATAAATTAGTTTTTCCACAATTTGACGGACCGCAAATGATGCATCGTACTGATTTAGGTAATAATTCTCCATGGCGAAAACCAGTCTCCTGAGAATTAACACAAAGTTTGTTTACATGTAACGATTGTGGTTGTTTTACAAATTTCATGACGACTGCTTGAAACGGTTATATTAATAATGAGTCAATTGATGTATTACATTGACATTTATAACTCATTGTCGCTAACTCGAACAAATGTACTAGCAACCGCGCCTAACTGGAATAGGCGCCGAACCAGTATCTTACTCCACTATGTAAGATTTCTACTCCATCTTCCGTTCCATCGGGTGGAATAGGCGCCGAACCAGTATCTTACTCCACTATGTAAGATTTCTACTCCATCTTCCGTTCCATCGGGTGGAATAGGCGCCGAACCAGTATTTTTCAATTATATTATTGGGCATTCTACTCCACCGAGAGTGACGAGGCGAACGAAGTGAGCCGATGGAACGGAAGGTGGAGTAGAATGCCCAATAATATCCTACTAAAAACATTAACTAATTGGTTGCGCGCGCGCTCCGGCCAGTTGTTCGGAGGAATTAAAGCTCTCACCCACCTTAACATAGTAGGTCAGCAGCACCTTCCTGAAGTCGAACACTTGCAGCATGGACACGGCGCTGTTGTCGGACACGGAGTAGCCCTCCAGCACGTAGCGCGCCGCCACCAGCTGCCACGCCAGCCAGCGCAGCGCCCACGCCGCGCCCAGCGACAGCGCGCGCCCGCCCAGCAGCCACGCGCCCGCGCACACGCCCTCTGGGGGGGACATACGACATGAGAGACTAATGTAACCAGCGCAGCGCCCACGCCGCACCCAGCGACAGCGCGCGCCCGCCCAGCAGCCACGCGCCCGCGCACACGCCCTCTGGGGGGGACATACGACATGAGAGACTAATGTAACCAGCGCAGCGCCCACGCCGCACCCAGCGACAGCGCGCGCCCGCCCAGCAGCCACGCGCCCGCGCACACGCCCTCTGGGGGGGACATACGACATGAGAGACTAATGTAACCAGCGCAGCGCCCACGCCGCGCCCAGCGACAGCGCGCGCCCGCCCAGCAGCCACGCGCCCGCGCACACGCCCTCTGGGGGGGACATACGACATGAGAGACTAATGTAACCAGCGCAGCGCCCACGCCGCGCCCAGCGACAGCGCGCGCCCGCCCAGCAGCCACGCGCCCGCGCACACGCCCTCTGGGGGGGACATACGACATGAGAGACTAATGTAACCAGCGCAGCGCCCACGCCGCACCCAGCGACAGCGCGCGCCCGCCCAGCAGCCACGCGCCCGCGCACACGCCCTCTGGGGGGGACATACGACATGAGAGTCTAATGTAACCAGCGCAGCGCCCAGTTATGAAATATGCCGAAGGCAAAATGGAAATTGCCTTGTCACTATGCAATATGCCACAACATTTAATGGACAATTCAAAAAACGTTAACAAAAAGCCGCGGCAAATACAAGTATTTATTTAGCGGTTGGTCAAAGTTGAAACCCAACGTATGTATAATGAAGAAAGATACAATCTGCCTGCAACATAAACATTAGGATCCTAGTAGAAAACGTGCAAACACAGTGACAAAACCACGCACGTAATGATGCATGCGTTTGCTATATCGAATCTGTAGTCTAAATAGATTCATAACAATAAATGAAATTCTGTAAAATGCATACACGTTAATAACAGGCTTCTAGGGAATATGCATGTGATTCAAATATGGGTCAAACATTTTTTTTTATAAACTATATTACTTCAGAATTATGCCTCCATCAATATTTTTTTAATAAAATTTCTTTTTGAGCGAGAAATTAATTTTTAAAAAGTCCCAAAAAACCGTGGATAATTCAAATACTTGAAAAGCTAAGAGCGGATGTGACGTAACAATCCGGGATAACAATCAAAATGTCAATGTCAAGTCAATCAACAAGTGTCAAGTCAATGTCAAACGCTCATACGAAAAGGAGTGTTTGACGTTGACTTGACAGTTGCTTGTTTGTTTTCAACCAAGTCCGGTCTGTGACGTCACCACACCAAGCGCGCCAAATAGAGGGCGTTTAAATAGCCCGGATCGGTTGGATATTTTTAAACTTTTTTTTAAGTACTTTAAATTGCTTTTTTGCAGTCCATTTTTTTAAAACTATTATTTGACGATGTAAACTATCGAATAAAAATATTAAAAAAATACATGCATATTCCCTATTCTATTTACATTGTAATACGCCACATGTAAACGGACGGGTTTTGCAGTAATTTCCAAAACGCGCGTTAACTTGTGCTCACGTAAACAGTTGTATGGTTGATGACGAAAGTATCTCGTGCACCGCGCTTCAAAATGTTGTCGATTAGCTCAGGCCTTACACTCTCAACAGATTATAGACAATACATAAACTCGAATTAAGCAACGAAAGGAACTCCATGCAAACTTATTCTAAAACTTCAGATTATGAACCTGTACATTGAGAAGAAATGATCCTCTTCCTTTATCTATATAAAAAGTGCTCTTTAACAAACAAAAAACCATTAGTGGTACTACGGATTAGTATTTTAATTATTTTTTACACATGAACGGGCAAACAACACCACGAACTTAAAACTATAAATGTGAACAAACCCTCACCGCTACTTTCCTCCGGGCCCTCCGAGATGGCCTCCACCTCGCGCTGCTGGCAGTACGTGCCGCGGAACTCCAGCCCTCGCAGTTGGAACGACACCAGCCCGTTACCCATCTCCACTATGTGGACTAGGCAGTTTAGGTAGTCTGAGGCTAGTACTGAAAGTCAGAATATTTCTTAAAATTTTGAGGCAATGATTATAAGATTATCTATCTATTATAACGAAAATACTAGACATTATTATATTTTCACAACAACATTATTTATTATTTCATTATTTACATATTGGTTATATTTATAAATATTAGAAAAAAAAAAATACATTTAAAAATATAAAAAATAGTAGCCCACTGGCATCGGGAACAGGGTTCAAGCTACCATTACTTATTTATTATTATTGTTAACAATTTTTACGTCACTTGACATTTCTCGGTACCCTCGGTTCCCGGACCTTTGGAAGGCGTACAAGGGGCCAAAGCCAACTCGCCGAGGCCCGTTAGACGTGGTTAATGAAATAAGGCACCAGTCGACGATTATCCCTGTTCGCAGTATGCAAGTGCACCCAAGGACAACCCCCGGTTGGTGTAGGACTATTGCCGGCTATGGAAACAATGATATTTGTATTTTTATTTTAATTATATGGCGATGTATATAAATGTGGCGAGTTCTATACTACGTATGGAGGAATAGAGTGGAAAGTTTCTCCAGAAACGCATGTAAAGTTATTGTTTTTAACCTGTAATCAAATCTCGTTTCAACATTTATAAATGGTTGAAGTTATTTAAGAGACGCAATCAAAACAGTTAACAAGGACCACAGAATAGTATGCAGAAAGCGCACTACGCATTTTTGGTATGTTACGCGATAGCAACTTCTAAATGAAATAACTGAAGGTAATTAGGGCTGTGCTAAGGTGATTTTGCGGAGTGAACTATCTGTACTAATCTGTGGTAATACAGACATTTTAAATGAAACATACTGTCTGGTTAGATTGATGTACCCTTAGGCCTTATTAACACAAGTTTTGTTTATAGAATATGTATGTTTAGGTTAAGGTATTTATGTATGGGCCTGTGTCGCCTGAAATAAATGGTTTATTATTATTATTATTATAGTCAAGTAAAATCTGCGCCAGAATATCTGCGTCTTCTTACCAAAACAATCTCCCTGTTGCACCTGACCCCAGCGTCCAAGCATGAGGTCGCCGCACAGGTAGTGTTGCAGCGACCGAGTGAGGTGCTCGTAGAATATCGAGTTCAGGTTGTTGTCGTCTGCACAATATTAAAGGTTAATAATCTAAGGCTTACCTTACAGAATAAGAACTTTTTACAACAAAAAAAAAGCAACCGACTCCCAAAAAAAATACTAAAAAAGTGAAAAATAACTTTGGGAACGTGTCTTTTTTTTTCAATTTTCGTTTATTGCGAATTGAGAACCTCCTCCTTTTTGAAGAAGCCGGTTAAAAATGAACGTACGTGAAGCGTATGTTTCAGAAAAAAAAAAAAGTTACCTGAAAAGATGTGCATTATACTTTAACCCTGATATAATAGTAAAAACTTACATTATCATAAATTAACTCAAAATTACATGAATTTGTGATAATGATAATGTATAATACTAGTAAGTTAATGGTATGTTTATTTCTAAGTATTCTTTATTTAGAATTAAAAAAGGAAGAAGTATTAATTAATTATCATTCATTCAAGCAGTGTGAATTTTAAATATTGTTATTCATAAGAATCTACCACCACTAACAAAAATAATTTCTAAACTCGGCAAGTAGCGAAGGTCTATTTAAATCCATGTTTCCAATTGATGTTATTTCTACAAACAAATATCAACCTTATACTGATGTACATTAAGTTGTGATTTCAAGCATGACTAGTACAATTGGAAAAGTCATAAAAAATGTTGAGGTTGTAGCGCAAACTGAACCTTGTGTTAAAGGTGTTAAAGTTAGTTTTCTATAAAATCGTATTTGTTTATATGTTGAATAGTTTTCTCACCAGCTCCAAGATTCCTCTCAAGCTGTGACGAGAGTCTCGTATTGCTCTGATCAACTCTCTTCGTGTTGTAGTCTCTCTCCCAGAACTTCACCGGGCGTACGTATGATGTCATGAATATAGCGCTACCTGGAAATAAATGAGAAAGTTATACAACCCGTTTTATTTATTTAATTCTCAATTCTTCTCTCTTAACTCTTTCTTCTATCTTATCTTCTTTCTTTCATTGACTATTCCCTGGTATCGGGACGACAATTAAATTTAATCAGAGGGCCAATTCTCTTACTTAAAACACGTTCACATTCAAGTCACAATATGTCAAACTTAAGATAGTTAATTGATTCAGGCGTGACTTTGCGGAAATCCATTATAAAATACAATAGACGCTGATATATTTAGTAACCTGTTCCGCTTGACTATTCTTCAAGAGTCATAAAAACACCTAGAAACTTTTACTCTTTTTTTTTTACTCTGCGTCCAGCGCTCGGTGTGGTAACGTTGCGTTCTGGTTTGCAATTAGTCAATCGTCATCCTGAAGATGCCTCGTTGAGAGGTGAAACACGTGTCGATTTCTTACAGGGTTTTTATGACTCTTGAAGAATAGTCAAGCGGAATAGGTTACTAAATATATCAGCGTCTATTGTATTTTTACTGTCAAACTTGTCAAAAATGTTGGTAAATTGATGGTTTTTTTGACAGATTGCGAATGCGATGCGAATGTGAACGTTCTTAAAAATAAAGGAATTGCCCCGCTGTTGTCATTTAATCTCGTACAACTTGACAGTGGTTACTGTTATTTTGAAGGAAAACATTAAACTCAGCTGTAGATTATGTAATGCAAGATTGTTTCGGTTCTCAGATACTGTGTGACAAGTTTTGTTGATGGTATATCTGGGTGAACTAGTTTCTGTTTATAAGACATTTGAGTAAGTAATCAAAGACACTTTGGTAGAAAAAATACATCATGCCGTAATACGTTATATACTTTACCTAAAGCCGGAGTCAAAGGCGACGACAGTAACGCGGACACGGCCGCCTGCAGGAACAACATGGCGGAGTGAGGCACGGAAAAGGGCTGCGCGAACGCATGGAACGCGCTGCCCCATGTGATCTGCCACGGGGCTATGTATGTTACCACGAACTGGACCTGGCAGGAGTACAAAAGTATTAGACAAACATGTCGGCGCTCAGAATCAAAATTATTATTCTAAAGGTTAAATATCACACTTCCAAACCACACTGTAGAAACAATGCATTAACTAGGTTACGAAGAAATGAACACTTATTTAATATGATACAATGACAGAACTTTTATTTTAACAAAGAATAAGATCATACAGTAATCGTGTAAAAATGTTTGTGCGCGGCAAGTAGAAAGAAGCGTTTGAGCGCGACAGTCGTCCAATCACAGCGCGGCAGCCGCGCACTATTACCGCTTTATGTTTGGACACACCTTTACAATAACACTCATCTGTCTGCCTTTTCCCAAATATATTGTAGAATGCAGCTGAATACCAGTTTTTTACAAGAGACTGCCTATCGACCTCCATAAACCATTTACTCGATAACACGATACCCCTTCGTAAAACTGGTTGATGGACTTTCGGGTTTCTGACTACCCGGAACAACTATCAGAGATCTACGAAGAACAGCCGAGACCAACGGCTTAACATGCTTTCCGAAACACGAAGGGGTCTTGGTATGAAATGGATGGATGGGTTCAACGGACCTTTTTCACCTTGAATGATCGACTCTTGTGACCCTTTTACTTAGCCGCGACCCCCAATTACAATAACACTATCCATATGATAAACAACATAAACTTACCTTCAAAAGAAACTCGTAGACTTTGCTAAAGATGATGGCAGTGATGAAGTAATCGACTAGGAATGTCTCGGATATCTTCTGACTGCTCAGATCTCTTTGGAACAGTAGTACTGCGAACACCAGGATTAGGTACTGGGAATCCGGTTCTGAGTAGGCATTTCGAAGACCTGCGTGCAAAAGGTTAGGGTTTTAGAAATTATTTAGGCTATTTCGAACCTTATTATTACGAGTTTAAGATTCACTGCACGTCACTGTATTTTTTTATGAACATGTGGCGGCATCTACTTCGCTACATGCGAACTACGCATCAAAGACCTGACGTCACTCAAAAATCCTGACGTCACATAAAATCCTGCATCGCGCAATTAGAGTTTTCCGCGCGATGGATATATTACATACATTTAGAGGATGAATGAACACCCTGTTCCTCATACATCTAAAAACACAAAACCATAATCGTGATGAGGTGATGACACAATTTTTGAGGATAGGTTTAAATTATAATGTTTCTTTCTTTTCTATTTTGAGGTTACCATCTTAAAGCTTTTACTAGATCAAAGACACGGTTAGGGATTTAAACTTGAGAGGTTATTATGTTATTAGCCTGGAAGGCTGAGTTAATTGATAAAAATGGTTTCTTATCAAATAAGAATATAACTTACACTTCAAAGCGCACACGCATATGATGAGCGCCCCGACGGCGTCGCCGTACTTGGCGGCGATGGCGGGCGCGTCCTGCGTCGTGGCCGCTACCACCACGCCCGGGTACAGCACGTTACGCTCCAGGAAGCACAGGTATACGAACATCTGAGGACAAAACAATATGGGGTGAGGAATGTGCTTTCAGAGATGCCGCTTATCTCTTGTTTGTATTGTAAAAATGATTAATATAACGCCCCAGTGCTAAATCTGAACAAAGTGCTCAAACATTATACCAAAAGTACAATTATTAAAGAAAATAAAAATCTCAGATTAGCCAGGAATCGAAACCTTTCAGTGTATTTATTTATTTATCTTAAATATAAAGACTGAAACCAATAATACTTTTTAACACTATTCTGTTGTTAGATTGAAGAGCGTGTACGCTGAAAGTTGGCAACGTCGTCGCAAATTGATGTCAAATATTTCGCTGTTTTGATTAATTTGGCAATATTACTGTGTGGAAATATGAAATATGGCTTGCTAACTTAGTTTAAAATATAGATTATGAAATGCAATAAATAATATCGTAGCACTGAATATTTAGGTTTAGTTGTAAAAAAAGGATTTGCAAGGTTTTCCAAATGCCTTTTTTACACCTAAAACAGTAATATTACCAAATTAATCAAAACAGCGAAATATTTGACATCTATTTGCGACATTGCCCACTTTCAGCGTAAACGCTCGTAAACCAGTATCAAAAAGACAAAATAGATCAATCCAAAATGTATTTCTTACAAAGCTGTTCAGTCTAACGTATTCTAACTAAGGAGTATCCTACCTTCTCGAAACACATAAGCCTGGCCGGCTCCGTGACCTCGAACTGCGCGTGCTCATGCTGCTTCAGCACGGGCCCGGCCAGGCACAGCCACGGCTGTTGCTTGCGCAGCTGAGGCGTCACGTAGTGCAGCGCCCAGCCCAGGATGCCCGCGATTATCCAGAGGACCTGGTGGCGGGAATATCGATCTTTGATTTTGCCTCGAATATAGGCGATAAAAAGCAATAAAATAATGAGGCAATAAATTAGAATATTTTTGAGAAAATTAACAGCACATCAAAACAACCGTTTTTGTCAGCGCACAAGATCAGAATAAGGCGGAGTGACAGCAAAAAAAACTGAATTTGGACTGCGGAAACACTTATTTTTTTCAATTGTTTTTTTTTTTTTTTTGCTCTCCCTCTTATTTTACATGCGCCTGCGCTTTAAATACTTTGAATGTAATTTTAGCGCCCAATTGATCAGAAACGACTTCCAAGGCGACTTTACATCAATATATTACAACATCAACCCAAACAAACGCCCTGCGTGGCAATGATAACTTGTTTTTTTTTCAATTCGACCTTAATTCATTTATTCAAACTTGACTAAGAATCAGCACTTTTCGAACGTCAAAATGACATGAGACAGTCTCCCAAAACGCCCACCCTTCACCACTTCCTAGTGCTTAAGCTGGGAAGAAGAAGTGGCGCAACAAACTCCCCAGCAGCAAATGCTTATTGAATTAAATTATAATTAAAGTAAAACACTCACCGTATTAAGCTGCGGTCTAAGCGTCGTGAACACCGTGGTACAATGCAGCCCAAACACGAACAACCCAAGAAACGTGCACACGATGACGTCATTCTTAAGTCGAGCATTCACCGTCGCCTGCAGCTTCTTAGGCAACGGATCCTCCATATCTTCATCAGGTTTCTCCGAATCTGATTTCACATTTGACGTATTTGTGTCCTGGGTTTTATCGTCTTCAGTAGGTGGGTCTGCTTTTAGGGATGTTGTAGAATTCATTGTGTCACAACCTCTGGGGTCCATTTTTAAAGAGCTAACACTCGATGTTTGGGAACGTTTTTGTTTAGCAATGTTCGTTTCGGAGCTAAAGTTTATTTTCGATGCAGAACTTCCAATAGAGTTCTGTTTTGATATGTTACTCTCCGAATTGTTCTTTTTGTCGTCGCTAAGAGTGTTCGGGTCTGTTTTGTCTAGTTCTGGAGAACATTCTGGATTTTGTATGACGTATAACTCGGGTGGTAGCAAATGTTTCTTTATTAGGTTCCAGATTAGGGTATAGTCGCTCGCACTGCGACTTAGATGGTAAGCTATGGGGACTAATAAGCCGCAGAATATTGAGAAAAGGATGTTGTGTTTCTGATGCTGCGATTTCTTCCCCTCAACTAAGCCGCTGTAAGCGAACCCGTACAGCACTCCAATCGCTGCTACAGAACGTACAATGCAGTACACTGCAGCGCTTAAGCTGCTTGTAGCGTTACCACCAAACACGTGCATGTCAATCTGCTCCAATAAGTACATGAGAAACGTATTGATTTGAGGAAATAACCCCAAACTGAACGCCAAAGGAAAAAACAATAAAAACTTTGATAGAATCTCTTGAATAACGTGTAAAAAATCTCTTTCATTCATCTCGAAACCGTATATCATAATAGGTTTCGTATCATCAATACTTCGTTTTCGTCTCGTATGCACTTCGTCAGTAAAAGGTGCCGTCTGTTCCAAGTAGCTATGCACCCCGCACAATAGTGCTGTGCATATGCAAAAGTATACCGGTCGAGAAAACACGACCATTTTGTTGAAACCATGAACTGGTGACGCAGAATCAGGTTGGACACTTTTCAGCAAAGAGTACTGACTGCCTGCCATGATGAAGCAAAACCAAAACGCGTATATGTCCCTGTAGAAGCCAAGGTTTAAGACCATAGAGCCCAAAACGGCCACCATCACAGCCAAAAAGATTGTGACAAAAGTCTCCCTGCAGGTCAGGTTCCTGTCAAACAACGCCATCAGTTGCAGTCTATCCATAGACACCTTCAATTCGAAACATTTAGAAAGTTTAAACTTGTAGTAACTCTTTGGTTTTGGCTGGTTTGCCTTCTCCATTTCGTCCATTAATTTTGAGAATTTGCTCCTTAGATTTATTTCTACACTTTCTTCGCCTATGGAAGGCATTAAACTTGGTACATTAGCGTATGTATTCTCAGCTTGTTGTTGCTGAGCTAACTGCTGCGCTCTTTGCTGATTCATTAAGAAGTTTATATGCATACTAGGCAGTCCCATTCGGGATTGTCTTTCAGCCTCTATTTGTTCTAGTAAACTATCAGTGACGTAGGCTACAGGTGACCGTGGTTGATCGGTATGGGACCCACCGGTTCCTCCGTCGAAAACGTAGAATCTTTTGTTGGCATTATTAGTGTTGATAGGAACGACTGCGGATACGTTATTGTTACTTGACAGTAGAGGGTTGTTGCTGCCCTGGTTTGAGGAACTTTGGTCGATGCTGTCTCCGCGTTTCTTAGGTATACTTTCGCTGTTTCCAGCTTCAGATTCTAGAGAGCCACAACTGCCTTCGCCGGCAGTTTCTTGCGCATTGTCAGGATTGTCGATAGGTTTAACCCTATTGATGCGCATGCTCTGTGGATCCTCTTTCTCCGGTAAAGGTATCGGCGTTGCCTGCGCTCGCCCTGAACTGTTCTTATCAAACGTGTACGACATCCAGTTTCCATATTCGTCCATAAAGCAATGTATCGCGCCGTCGGTCGTATCATCAAATGACGTCGCAAAATGAACGTTATTAGAATTATTCGAGTTGTCCGGAGCTGGTGGCTTCGAGATGTCCTTCTTTTCAGAGTTGTTGTGCTGTGAAGGATTGTTTCGTTGGCGAGTCGAACGCTTTATTTTCCTAACACGGTTTCTATGGTTTCTGTCCATTAGTGGTCTGAGTCTTGGCCCTTCTTCCGCGGGTTGCACGGTTTGCGTGGCCGCAGACTCTGTAGCAGTAGCGTTAGCCACATAGGAAGGTAGGCAACAAGGTCCAAAGTCTACTCTAGAGTTGAGGAATGCTGCTAATAAAGGCATGGAAGTTGGCAGGAGGGTGTTGGTAGACGTTTGTGCTACTTCTTCTATGGAGCGTTTTCTCGTTTTGTGCGAATTCTCTCTCTCACCGCGAATGCTCTGTCTGTGACTTCGAGGCCGTTCCTCCCGGTTAGTAGGCGGCATAACCACAGTGTTGGCGTTCGTCGCCGCGAACAAGCACTCCAATCCTTGTACCAAAGCAGCCTGAGCTTCCACCGCATCGAAGAGTATGACCTCCTCATTCTGATTCTCATCTTTCTCCTTCTTAGAATCTCTCTTCTTGTTCTCCTTCTGGGAGGAAGCTCGCGAACGCGCTAAGTTTTTTATCTGCTTTGGTATAGCGCCCAAGTTTTTTGGAACGTTGGAAGACGATTCGCCAAGGGCGTTGGCTAGTTTCTGACAGAGGACTTCTTCTGGGAGGGCGCAGGCTCCTGCTTCTTTACAGCAACCTGCCTTGGGTTGTTCCGACTCCTCAAAAAGCCAATCTAAACTGTACACGCTCCTCTCGTCAGCACTTTTACTATCGCACGTAAGTTGCGATTCTTCCGTTTCCGGGGCAATACTTTTCTCGTTCTTAAAGCTTTTTGATGGTCCGTCCATATAGGTATCACTACTACTGCTAGAATTACATATATCGTGGTCCCAAGGTTTCTTTTCGACGACTTTCTTTTCGTTAGATTGTTTCTCCGACTGATCTTGGTTCTCATTAGATTCTAAACTGGACTTTTCTATTAGTAAGTCTTTGGAGGTCGCGCTGGCTTTTTCAAAGTAATCAACGTTAGTGTTGATGGCGTTTTTACATTCGCAGCATGGAGTTGGTCGTTCAGGACGTTTAGCTTCATATTGTGGCTCGTGTTTTAGCTTTTTCAGTCTTACAGGTTTTCCTTTGTCGTTGGGGCAGTCTAAGTTATGTTTGTTAGTGTGTCGCTCGCAGCAGTGTTTCTTGCCGTCCGCGTGTGTTTTGCTGCGCACTACTCTTACGTCTGATGGTCTATCAAGTAACGGTGACCTGGACCCGTTGTTTTCGTACTCGGAGTCACTGGAGCGCATCGCCGGCGACTGCTCAGCATCCCAGTCGAACCCCCGGAACTGTTTCTCATCATCATAATCACTGTAACTCTCTCCACTGGAATCCAGATCGGTTTCTTTCTGTGATGTCTGCATCTCATCAGATATTTCAGCTATTGGGTACACAATTTCTGAACCGTACGTTAAGTATGGGTAGCTACATCCTTCCCCGGATTCGTTCTTTGGGTATAAGTTTAAATGTGGGCCGCGGGTTAAACTTTTGCTGGGTGGTGGAATAACTGCGTTTTTAGGGTTCTTTAGCATCTGACCACCGATTGTTTCTGCACTGTTTGGATGCGGGGACAGGTTGGACACACTTGGGGGTGGGCATCCAATTTCCAAGGCGGCGCTTTTTATTCTCCTAAACCCTGAACTTTTTCCTTTGCTTTTCTCTGCTTCCCCCACAGGGGCTTCGGCTTTCACCATCATGTATTCACCAAGCTCTACACTGGCGAAGAACCCAGTATCCGCGTTGTTCGAATGCCTCCTCATATGTGAAACAAGTTGGGCAGTTGAATTCAACAGCGGTAACTGTATGGTGGACATGGTCGAATTCGAATTCCTCCTCATATTCGAGGACTGTTGCGTTGCTAATGCCATCGCAGACTTGGTGCAGCTCTCGTCTGGATAGTTAGCGTATCGTCGTCGATGCGCTGTCCTTTTCTTAGGAGATGGAGGTCCAACACTCGGTTCGGAGTTATCCCGTGAGTCTGAGCTCAGCTGCCGCGCGAATTTGGACTGGTAAGGCTCACCACCGGCTTCAGTAGCGTCTAGATACAGCCACTCTTTGAAAAAGTCCTTGTTGCTTGAACCACGGCGATGCGGACACTCGTGGTATCGCCTACTCACTTTAGCAAAAGGACCTTCATCGACTATCATAGGAACAGGCAAATTATTTTCGGCCCTCGCACTTCTAGAAGCTTCACCTATAAGTTCATCTATTCTGGTGCCGTGGGTCCTTCTTTTCGAGGTCCTTTGTTCCCTTCTGTGGCCGGATTTTGAGCGGCTCCTATTGGTTGGACGGGTTTTGGAAGGGCCCGGCATTTCGGCGGCTTGCGCCACACACAGGTCCGATTTGGTCGCGGCTACCACCTCCGTCTGCTTGGCAGATATGGCGCTGTCTTCTATGCTTGATTCCGAACTGTTTTTCCGATGGACATCTACTTTTAAATCTGTAACAAGATGGAGAGAGAAATCTATTAGAATTTGGCTGTATAGTAAGTAATTCTTGTAAATAAAGTTGTAAAAAAATAAGTTGTTTGCTTACAACATGTTTAGAGACTGAGGCAGAAGTCTATTCCTGTCACTCTCGCACAGCTGTCAAACTACAAGTGCAAGATAAAGACGGGAACATGTCTAAGTCAAAGAACACATGCTAAGTCGTCACGTTTATAGATCTTAGCGTGAGCAATTTGGCACACACTCTTTCTATCATCGAAGTTCCATCTCATCATCATCATCTGCCTAGCCTTTTCCCAACTATGTTGGGGACGGCTTCCAGTCAAACCGGATGCAGCTGAATACCAGTATTTTACATGGAGCGACTGCCTATCTGACCTCCACAAACCAGTAACTGGGTAACTCAGTTACTGGTTACGCTACCCCTTGGTAAGACTGGTTGTCAGACTTTCGAGCTTCTGACGACCCCTAACGCCTGTCAAAGATCCACAAATGACAGCCAGGGCCAACGGCTTAACGTGCTTTCCGAGGCACGGAGGAGCCTCAGTATGTGAAGATGTTCCTCCACGGACCAACCTCAGCAAGCGTAGCTTAACCTGATGGATCGACCCGTGCGGCTGTTATTACTTAGCCACGAGCTTCTCCATGAGTTGATGATGATGATGAGTTCCATCTATTTATCAAATAAATTCAAGTAGATCAATTTCTAAACGCTCTTCATTTGTTAACTACTCAGTTTTAAATTGTTTATATGTTGCATGTCAAAAGTGCGCAGCAATCTTTGTAATTTAAATCATAAGTCAAAAACTATGTTCATGTGAAGGGTACAATACTACTCTGTTGTAACTTGGCTATAGATTTTAGCACGTCTCTCATGGTAATTTAAACCATATTACAATGCATATATGTCACAAACTAAGTTCAAGGGAGGTTACATACCTATGGTACTGTTGTTAGGCTTGTGGTACTCCAGAGAGGTGACGGACTCATTGTCGCTGCCCGTCCCCGCCGCACCGCCCAGCTTCAGCATTTGCATCTCCATACCTTCTTCAGCACTGGTGGATATGAAATTTATTATTTTACAATAAGTTTGATAACATAACTGAGTTAAAAAGTTAAAACTAATTGAACTAAATATTTAAAAAACATAATATCCGCTAAACGCCTTGTAATGAAATGACAATGAAATCGTTTATTACGAAAGGAGGATAAAATATGTGATCATATTTTATCCTCCTTTCGTAATAAACGACCTTTACGTCATTGTTTTTTCACTATGTAGGTCATCATCATCTGCCTAGCCTTTTCCCAACTATGTTGGGTTCGGCTTCCAGTCTAACCGGATGCAGCTGGATACCAGTATTTTTCACTATGTAGGTATTTTTTTTTTTTTTTTGGTGGGTAGTTATCAAATAACTTCTTCCGCTCTGGGCGGAGCGGGAGGGCGTGTCAGACTCTTACTGACTAAAACCCACCCGTGTTCCTTCCTGGCCAGTTTTTTTTACACAAAGCTGCAACCTGAATCTGATACCACTTACTGTCTGATACCACTTGTTTGCCAGCTTGTTTGTCACTCAATGGCATAAAAAAAAGAGCTACAGTAAAATATGACTCACGGAGGATTCTGAGCGGCGTTGGGATCAGTGGGGGGCTGCACGACGATGCACTCGCTGGTGTCGTACATGTGGTGCAGCGCGTGGTTCAGCAGCTTCAGGCCGGCAAACAGCAGCGCTACTAGCGCGCAGTATATTATCCAACCGAGACTCGCTGGCGGGAAGTACTGGGAACAAAAAGTTTTATCAGCGTCAGGTATATTTGCCTGACACATGCTGAGTTGGACTCCCATTTGGTGCAAAGTTGAGACGCACACCGCTCATAGACAATATTGTCATCACTGTGTCCAGTTTTCTTTTATTGTTTTCTTGATGTACGTTTTTTTTTTGTGTATATTGGCACCTTGTAGCAATTTATTAATGCCATTAGTTATTATTTAACCGTGTTTTGTTTTGTTGTCCTGTCTTTTGTGTGCACCAAATAAACGTTCTATCTATCTATTACTATTGGACATTGGTTCTTACTTAAAAACGTACATCGACTTATCTATACTTAAATAAAAATTTAATGCTGTTTGTTGGTAAGTCACTTAAGAATGGCTGGACCGATTTGTTTTTTTTTTAGGCAAAGACAAATCGAAGAATTGTCTTTTTTTTACTAACTAACAAGATTGATTAGAGCTGGTAAACACTGGTCTAAATTGGTAATGGAAATTTGTGGCCTTAAACTAATACAATTCTAAGCTGACTAAAATCTTTCTCGTTTTGTAATAAGACAGTTGGAGTATTGTACCGAAGGCTGCACAGATCTGTGCCTTGCAGGGTTGTTATTGGCCGGTTGGCTCAAAGAAAGAAATATCCTTGTAAATTTTCATTTCGTTCACATCCTACGTCAATGTCGGCGCAGGACATTTAGTAAATGTCAACAAGAAACCACGGCCCGGCCATATCTGACGCAGATAGGACCTAGACCTTCTCTTATGACTTTTCAACTACGAACATAGTTTTGCCCCACCTGAACACACTGAATCACTCAACGGAATCACTTATGGCTGATTCCTATAATTTACGGCCTGTTATTGGTTAAAATTATGACTCTTGTATCTATTTATTTTTATTTATTTATTTGCACAATGTACACTACTGTTAGAGGCTAGACTACAACTTATGAGTACATGACCCTGTTAGGGTGCAGCAAGTATTATAACATAAGTAACTTAAATCTAGGATAAATAATTATATTGCATAGGTAACTAATAGATATCAATATCACAACATTCATTATTATTGCTACTTATAATCTCTAACACATTTTATTTAATTTATATTAATTAAAGTTATTTGAAATATATAAATATGTACTTAGTAACATTAATAAAAACATTTTATACATAGAGAAATATTTTATACATATATAATTTTTTTTTGTAATTTTAATAGATTAATTAATTATGCTGTACTATGGAAGAGCGGAGTCTCCTAACACAGGCATTGTTTGCTTAAAAGGAGGCTCCTAACACTTACCCCTTTTTGTAAACTGAAGCATAAATAAAAAGTTTGTTTTTTTTTTTATTATATTTGTGCTTTATTTTAGCTTCTTATCTTCCATAAACTATTTAATACTATAATAACTTTTTTCTAACAGTAATGACTTAAGCCTAAATTTAAATATGCACAGTGTTTTTGTGGATCTTATATTCTCAGGTAACTCATTATATATTTGGATGCTTCAGTATTCTGGGCTATTTTTATACATCTTTACCAATAATGAAGCAAATACCTCATAGTTTTGCATAGTAGACCCTCCCATATGGAACTAGCTATCACAGGTAAAATTAGCTTACGAATCTATTTACATTTGGCAATAAAAATGCTACCATTGGTGAACAAAACGATTCGTTTTCGTTTAGATATAGGAGAACCAAGCATTGATTTGCTAATTTACTACTTAATTTGTTTGTTGGCTCGCATAATTAGTTTGAAGGTAAACTGATACTGATGAAACTTCATTGGTAACAAGCCAGTGGGTCAGGTTTTAGAGATATAGAATAACATCTTGTTACGTAGATGACTTAATTATGTGCTTTATGTCCTCAATTACTATACAGTGAGTGTTGCTTACGTTGCAAGAGGTCTCAGATTCTATTTATGCATTTTTTTTATAGCAGATCATCCTGTTCTCTTACTGTTTGAAAAATAATATGTTCAGTCACTGCATTCTGTATACTTACAAGTATTTTTCTTATGCAATGCAACACAGCACGGGTCGCTACGTAGATCGATCGGTCGGTTCATAGATGGGTGATCATCCATTACATATCAAGACCTCTCATGTCTCGAAATGCACTTTAAGCCGTTGGTCCTGGCTGTCATTTGTAGATTTACACTGTTGTTACGGGCAGTCAGAAGCCCAAAAGTCTGACAATCAGTCTTACCAAGGGGTATTGTGGTACACAGTAACTAAGTTGTGGAGGTCAGATATGCAGTCGCTCCATGTAAAATACTGGTATTCAGCTGCATCTGGTTAGACTGGAAGACGACCGCAACTTAGTTGGGAAAAAGCTAGGGAGATTTAAATCAAATATCTTTGTTTTGTTTTGCAATTTCTTAAATAGAGTAAAATGCATAGGACTTTGGTAACAGGTGGTTATTGTTGTACAATCTGTGTAGACAGGAACCATACACAGCATAATAATTTCCATGTTCGGGCAAATCTTTTCATTCTAATAGAGAAAATGACTGATTAGGGACTTCAGTTCAACTTTTCATAAGAGACTTTTGAGGACAAGACAAAAATTTTGTCAGGATGAAAATAATACTTACAAAACAGTTGATAAGCTACAAAATAAACTAATGTCCGTCACTTCACAACAAAATGATTGTTTCATTATTGAATCTGACATCCTCCAATAGTATAATTGATTGATGACTTTTAAAGTAGGTAAGTGTATACTGCCTCAAAGTTGATCATAAATAATTCTGTATATAGACTCACTGGTACTAAATATTATAATGTTTACAATTTATAATAACTTAAGCCTCTCATCAATCTCATCTAACTACAATCAGCCTATAATGTTCCCACTGCTGGGACACAGGCCTCCTCTCTTTGAGAGTGAGTGGGTTGTAATCCACCACATGGACCCAATGCGGGTTCTTCAGAACTATAGTTGATGCCTAAAAATGTGACCATGTTACATTTCAATATGGTATTTTTGATATTGTTTTGCAAATAAGAGGCATGAAAGATGAGTCAGTCAGGTTCTTCATTATAATGTGCAGAACAATAGAAATACCTTTGCTTATTAAATACAGTAATATTAAATTGTGAGTCATTTTGCATTGCTGCAAATAAGTTTGCAGATGAAAGATGAAACTAATTGAATGATTCTGAATGATGTTGTATTGTCTGCTGCTATATTTTTGATTTATAATATCTAAATCAAATTCTATTTTCCTAGTTCCTAATACTATCTTAAAATTTAAGTGTTTCCCAATATTGTAAACAAATATTTTAATAGATACTGAAACTTAAATTAGCTATGTATATTCCAGTATTACATACATTCAATTTACTGTATTCTACTCTATCTACATGGCTATAATTATAAAGTTTGTTATTTAACTTGAATTAACTCTAAATTAACTTCATAAAAATTGTCTTGAGAAGTACAATTTTACTACAAAACTGTACTTTATAGTGTCACTCTCTTGTTTACAATACTGGTAAATTTAAGATAAAAGTATGTAGTACTGTTTTTAAACAACATTGCAAGAACATTAGAACAAATAATTTTTAAGTTATAAAATTATCCTAATAGTAAATGACTTAGTTCTCAATAATACATACTTGATGCAATACTATGTAGTATTTTATATTTCTGTTTCCTTGTTTTATTATTAGGCACCTTTATAGTACTGAGTAATCCTCATCTCTGGCTAAAAATAAACCTCTTTTAAAACACTGGAGTGGTGTATGAGGAATCTTATTTGTATACCGTAGTTTAAGTAGTATTTTCACAATATTTGTAAGTAAATAACATTATTTCTGTGAATTCAGCTAGTTTAAGTTGTTTTTCCAGTAAAAATTGTTATTCATGTTATGGGAATTTGTGAAGTATTTAGCTAATGAGCACAAAAGTAGATTAGCAAATGATTCTGAAGATATCCAGAGATAGGACCTATTTAATCCGTAATCATCATTATAATGTACTTTTTATTAAACATAACATCCTTTTATGTTAAAACTGTTTACACAGTAAACTATAACCTAAGAACCAATTATAACTAGAATTAATTACGCCAATTAAGGCGCAATATCAATGATAGATAAACAATAAAAACTAGGCCAAGAAACACTATTCCACTTAATTCAAGAAAAGAAATCACCTTGAAGTGCAGTGTTCAACAGATTAGTGTTAACAATTGCTAAGGCTTCGTAAGGGCATTGACCATAATGACTAAGACACAATCCTGAATAACAATGATCATAACCAAACTGTCCACTGACCTGCTTTTGATTACTAGCAACCAAAAACGACATTAATAAAAACTATGAATGTAGAATCATAATATAACTCACCAGGTAGATAGAAAACGGCAAACATAGCAGGAACAACCACACATACAGGTGCACAGTGTTGCAAAACAAATTCTGATGAGGATCATAAAACCATCCCCCAGTTAACGATGCCCAAACACCTTGGCGCAATATCTCTAGTGTCTGGGAACCCATCTTACACTTTATGTCCACATTTCCGCGTTTAATTCACCATCCACCCACACCGACACTGTTTATTACTCACGAAATCATTTTTCACATCTGCAAATTGTTAATATCACTGCCATTTTGAATGATAGATTCCACGCGAAAATGGGCTTTATAGACATCGATTGTTTGTTAAATACACGCCTCTTCCTACATTAGTAGCGAGGCCTTATCTTAATAAACATTTGTAAATAACAATAAGGCTAGCCTAATTAAAATATGGACAAACAAATTAATAAGTTTGAGCTAAGATACATGGATGAAATCAGCGAAACAACACTTTCCATCGGAGACTCATTGACAGCTAACGCGACTGGGTTGCCATAAAATTGCCATAAAATCACTTTGGCTGCTTTCCGAATTAGAAAATAATCGCTCACAGCGCTCACAGCGATAACTTGCGTACCGAATTAGATATCACAATTATGACAGCTGAGGGCTGTCAACAATTCGGAACGCTCGTGAACACGCTCACAGTCCTCGTAACATAAACATAACCTCAAATCTTGCATTGTTATTATTGCTGATATTCTTATTTGGTAGTGCGTCTGTGTTAAACACATCAAATTCAAAAAACAAATCAAATTCAAGTATATTCATCATTTTTTTTTAAATACTGTTAATATGATTTAAAACAACACAGTACAACTGTCAGTTTGACAGCCACATTGACAGCGCTCACGGTGATATTATTTTAAGGCATGGTCGGCGTTATCGCAAGATGGCGCATGTCATGACGTCATCTATGACGATTCACGGGACACCGTTATCGTGCTCAGGCTAATACGGAACGGGTTTTAGCACGCTCAAATCGATTACAGCGTAACTCGGAACGCACCCTTTGAGTGCGGATCTTTGCGGTTCAAAAACCGTCTAATGTCACCAGATTTTTTTAACAGCACCACCGAACTCAGTTTACTTTCCTCAGTAGTTGTTGTGTGCCAGTTTCATTCATCTGTCATCTCACACCTGATTATTTATTTTTGTGGTTCGGCTTCGGCGAAAGCAAAAGGCCGATTTCTTGTTTTTTGATAAAATAATCATATTAGTGAGTTGTTAAAGTAGTGCGGTCTATATTGTGTTCGTCAAAATGGGTGACATGGAGCGGGTACTGAAGCAAGCTGCTATGCAGATTGGTGCTGGAGGTAGTGCAGGATTTGTGGAAGTGCTAATCATGCAGCCTCTAGACCTAGTGAAGACGAGACTGCAGCTTCAAGCAACTTCTTCCATGTTATCACGCTCTGATCCTCACTACTACACGGGGGTAGCAGATTGTATGAAGAAAATGTATGTGTATGAAGGAGTTACTTCATTTTGGAAGGGTTTATTGCCTCCTATTTTGGCTGAAACTCCTAAACGAGCTGTGAAATTTGCTACCTTTGAACAGTATAAAAAGCTTTTTATGTTTGGCGCCAGTTCACCAACACCTTTAGTGAGAAAATTTTATTTTTATTATTTTATTTAGTTGCTAGCATGTTGTGATAAAAGTCCTTAGAAAAATATTCATTCAATTTTTTGTTTTAATTTTTTTTTCTATAGGTACCATTTAATACTAAACCTAATTTATAATACCTCAATATTAATTCAAGGGCTTACCATTTAAAACAAGATGATTTCACTCAAATTAAATACATACCTACTAAAGTGTAGTTGATTAAGGTTTTATTTTTTCTAATATTTGAATGCTCGTTACTCCCATTTTCAATTATAAAATAATATTATATATAACTAATCTTCCGATGTAACACACTAAATCTTACATTTTATCAAGAAGCCAAAACAAACAACGTCAAGTGACTGATATGAAGACGCAGAGTTGAAACATTATCTAATGTTATAATGTAAACTTACATAAAATACTACATCTCCCAATAGATAAGAGAGATGAAAACACAATATTTAATAATAAGAGGCTGTAAAATTAAAAGTGTGAATTTTTATATTTATTTATTAGAGGCTTACCAACTAAATAACACAGGCTTTGTCATAATTATAGATCTAACATGTATCTAAAAAAGGAATAATAAGCATAATTACTTTTAATGATTGGAAAAAATAAATAAACAGGTGTCTAAAAAAAATTGTCCTGTGTTGTAGGCTTTTAGCTTACACCTAATTTTTATCAGTATCCTATTAAATCCGGAAATCAGGGCTACTTATAAACGCTTATGCTTGCGGCTGTTTTTGCGACATTATAATGCCATAATTAATAAAAACACATTTTATTACTTCTTTGTGCAGACATTCGCCTTAGCGGGTTTAGGTGCCGGTGTAACTGAAGCAATCCTCGTCAATCCCTTCGAAGTAGTGAAAGTCACCTTAATGTCGAACAAGTCTAAGACAAAAGAAGTACCCAGCACTTGGTCAGTTACCAGAGAAATTGTCAGAACACATGGTATGGGGAAGAGAGGTCTTAATAAGGGTCTTACGGCGACGATCGCCAGGAACGGCGTGTTCAACATGGTGTATTTTGGATTCTATCACAGTGTGAAAGGCATTGTACCGGAATATCAGGTTTGTAAAATTATGTATTTGAATTTGGGAAGATAATGTACTTTCATTAATTGTTTCCTTTTTTTTTGAGGTAAAAAAAATACAATAAGATAAAAATCACAAAACATTTTTTTGGCTGACAAGCATCAGCCATAAACCTAATTATGATATAACCCCAGCCAGTTCACCATCACAATAATATGTAATGTGCAGATTGAGACCCCAAGATCACTTGTAGCATAACAAAACCCACTGCACCAAAATCAGGCAGCAGGAAATGAAATTGATGAAGTATTTCTATTCGTTACAGGATCCAGTTCTAGAATTCATGCGAAAACTAGCCATAGGCTTCACATCAGGAGTTCTTGGCTCTTGTATCAACATACCGTTCGACGTGGCTAAGAGTCGCATCCAGGGTCCGCAGCCGCAGCAAGGCGTCATCAAGTATCGTACCACCACTGGGGCAATACAACTAGTGTATAGGGAAGAAGGGTGAGCAATCTTTTATTCGAATACTAGCTTTTTCCCGCGGCTACACCCGCGTAGGGGTCGGAAATTATCCCATTGGAACTACTACTGGGATTAAAAGTACCTATCTTATGTCCTAACTCAGGTTATGGTCTGCGTACGGCATGATGAGAGAAAACCGATAATATATTGATTAGCTTCAGATACGAGCGCCGTGGTCGGCTTAGGCCAGGCGATAGTTTAACGATTTATTTTTAGTACCTAATTGTAGCTTTATCAAACAATTGACGGGCTCCTGTGAATATTCTTTTTAATGTTGATAGCCATAAAATGAGGATGTTTTTCAAAAGATTTGATTGCTTAGTAACAAGTATTTGCTATTTCCAAACTTCTGAATACCGACAAATCTTCACAAAAGTGCCTGCTTCAAATTGAAACTTGGGTTACTCTCTTAGTCTGTTAACAAAAATACGAGCCCGTCCGAAAGTAATTGATCCGTCACAACAAGTAACAAATAAAAAAAATCGGATGGGTTAAAAACACATCGGTATCAAGCCCCCAGTACACGCTGCGCGAGCCTACTCAATACACTCAGTACACTCACTAAAAAACCCCTACCAATCCTACCATAGTATTAGAATGTATGGATTTTCTTCATCGAAATCCCTTAACTTGGATATTTTTTTACCATGGTGTTTTTTCATTAAGTCTAGTTTTCCATTCGCGGACTCACAACCTTTTTTGTTTCTATTCGCTTTGTATAGTTCCAGGACCTTAAAATAGCTTAAAATGTTAGCTAGTCATAAAAGCCTTTGCCAAGCATCAGTTTCATGTACCTACTACTGGAGTCATATGTGTATGCTTGTAAGAAGCAAACCGTGCTTATAGATTTATTCCTTCTTGACTTGCAACTAGGCATACCTAGGATAAGTTTCTGAAGTCGGCGGTTATCAAAGGCAGACGAAAACTAAAATCTTTAGAAAAAAACGTGTGCGGTGGGGGTCCCCCGTCAGAAAAGAATTTCTGCACGCACACACACGCGTACAATCATAATGGAAAGAGAGAGAAACCCGCATGGACTTGGCATACGCATAACGCTTTTTCCTTACGTGACGATTTCTACCAGTCAACTCCTACCGCAAGTCCCTTCCAAAAACGCCGGTAAAAACTAGTCGTTACTTTTTAATTACATGGGTACTTATATTTTTTCTCACTGGTGTTAAAACACCAAACTGTCCCAAACAAAATCATTCAGATTTCTGTAATTTCCCCAACATTCCGTAAATACGCCGTCTATAAATATGAATCTGCATGTACTTTGTGTATACTGTCTCTTTGCGTGAATACTGGGCAGGAAGCCAAGTAAACTTTCTCATACCAAGTGTAACAAAGAAATCCCTTACTCACTAAATGTTTCTTTGAAATTATGTATGTCACTTATACTGTCTGATGACCTAAATAGTGAGTATTTTGCTAAAAATAAACTGTACCAAATCTTCCTGTAGTCGTGAAAGGCAGAGTGCAAAGTGTAAGTAGGTACTTTAGTAATATTGAAAACCAGAAAACCCTTCAAAACTATACGGAGTACTCTTGCTGTAATAAATGCGTGACCGTTTAAACGAAGTTTGTCCCATGTCCCATATAATCTGGATGGCGCAGGGACTGGAGTAGGAACACGATGTCCCAGGCTGTAAAAGACTCACCCGGATTTGGGAAAGAAAATCAATGACTTGTCAAAATTAAAGACATTTCAAGTGATCCCATTGGCTGTTGGTAATTCGTAAAAGAAACCGGGCTTTAGTTTCGCAGATTTCTTGGTTTTATTTATATCCATACATAATGTAACATACTAAACATATTATAAATATTACTAGCAAGTACTGACTAGAGCTAAAAATCTTCTACATTCAGTCAATTACCTACTAAATTGGTTGTTATTTTCCCTACATTGCATGCCAGTAACCGTAAGTACCTAATAACAAACAATTTGTGTGATTGGAAAAACCAAATAATAAATGAATAATTTCTGTTTATATATTAAATTAAATAATTGTATTAATTATCCTGCAGTAAGGTATACTTATATTCCCTAAAGGGTTAAGTTTAGGTGTGTCTAATAGTAGACCCACATTTGGCCAGTTATTTCCCTGTAATACGGGGCCAGGCTATTACTAGCTAGGCGCAGATCCAGGGTGCTATGGAGGCATTCCTAACCGAAAAACCTAATAACACTGCCCGACCTAGGTAAAATCGACTCTGGGCGACTAGACTCTCGAATCCCTGTCCCTCAAATATATTTTTTTTAAACTTTGAACGAAGTGCACTATACAAATATATTATATTTATCAGATAAACGTGTTGATACGGCAGTAAATATGCACTCGTTGTATAGTAATCGTAAGTACTTAGTTGTAATTCGTAAGTTACAAACATTAGCGCCGTCCATGTATGTTGCGGCCATGGACTTATTATGCTACGTACGATTTGTAACATAGGTACAGTGACGGCACTAATGTTCGAAGTTTAGACTCAACAATATTTATTTTGTGTACTCATAAGCCGCATTTAACTTTAGTACCGTATGTTTATCGAGAAATCCTAATTTATATTCCACCTGGCTTAAATCCAAAATTTTGTTTTCGAGTTATGTTGGTACTGTGGGAGTTACTATTCTCATATTTGAAATGCAATTGAGAATAGTCTGTTCCATTTCAAGTATTCATTCCGTGATAGTAATATTTTTTGTGACAAACAATGATATTATATTAACAGATATGTTATACACTCACAAAACAACCGAAAAAAGTGTTCCGCGCAGCAGCTGCACAAATACCCACGTTTCATTCATTTTTACATTTCACTACAAGTAAAAACGTTACAATTGGAATGTTTTCAAGTCTTCACGATTGCGCGCTTATAACATATCTGTTAATTTATTATCATGGGTGACAAATAACTTGTGGACCTTTTTACAGTTTTTACCGATAGCATTTTTAACAATTTTTAAACCATGGTCGATTCATTTAAAATACTGCCTTCAGTACTGAAAATACTGCCTACTGGTATTCAGCTGAATGCGGTTATAATAAAAGCCGATCCCAACATATTAGGAAAAATGCTAGGCAGATGATGAGGATAAAGAAGATGATCGTTTGTGATTAGTCAAATCATTATAACATTTTAATCCTAGATTGTGCACTTACATTTATAAGTACTTACATAATACATCGTAATAATAATTGTCATACATTGTTCCCAAGAGTTCATTAGAAAACCAGCGGCAGACAGCATTTGTCTGGCATTAATGCTGAAATGAACCTTTTTGGCGCAGCCGTGAGGCACACATTGTTAAAACATTATTTTCACTTGTTTTTTTATATTGTGTTACACTAACTGTGTCCAACTATGTATATGTTATTCTTTCTTTCTTTACATTTCAATTTAATTTTAGATTATGATTATGTAGCTAATTAAGTAGAATTATAAATGATCTAGTAGCATGACAAGTGCAGGAATAAATCAGGTGTCAGGAATAAATACGTCGACTTGAAAGTATTTATATAGTATATTATCATATTGGTATACTTACCGCACTATTTTTGGGTAAACAGGGTGGACTTTTGAGACGGGGCAGTAAGAGCAGACTGGTATATAAACCTTTGTAGCTACAGGAAAACGTTCTTAGGAGACTGTCCTTAACTTTTTGATTAATTGCTAACTGCATGCACAGTTTTTGGATAAATAGTACAGACGCGTATATAATGAGGTCAATTGAGGACAAAGGATTAGTTTCTTAAAAACCTACTTATAACGTAACTTAAAAGTGTTTTTTTTTTTTTTCAGATTCCGTGCTTTGTATAAAGGATTGCTACCGAAAGTCCTACGACTGGGGCCCGGTGGTGCTATCATGTTGGTTGTATACGATTACGTATACCACTTCCTAGAGAAAAAGTTTCAGTAGATAGAACATAATTGACAAATAGGTACGCACGAATAGTAACATAATATAAGTTGTGTAGCACAAATAATCTTGTTTGAAATAACTTTGCTGATAAGATTATCTCACACACAGTTGACATAAAGAGACGAAGCATTTATTTTTTTTATCATTTAATTATTCCAAAATACTGAATACATTGTCGTTTTATATTATTTATGTTTTCAGACTGTATACTTTTTGAATTATTAACATTTTTTACAAAGTAATCTTCTCAAGAATAAAATAATTCAATTACCTACAGAATTCACCCTAGCGTACTTACCTATATAGCTAACTTTCATTCTGTAGGTAACTGAATTATTTGTAAAAATTAAACAATAAAAAATTAAGGTCATATTGTTGTGTTGCCATGCCATTGGCAAGTTATTTTTGATGGGACCTAATTACTATTAGGTACATATGATAATAATTAAAAATACATATGATACTAATTAGTATTAGGTACCTATTATTGATTATTATTTAATTCAACAAAATAAAACATGTTGGTTTCTGTAATAAAACAATTTTACGTAAGTATAGGTACAGTGCAGTCAGACACACTCATTTGTGTGCTAACGCACAACATTTTGGTTAAAACTAGTGTAGTTACAAGTTATCTGCCTGTATATGTAATACATATGCCTTTTATTACTATACCAATATAATTCTTCACTGTCTAAATGTCGATTGCAATTTGGTAAATTGTATTGTTAAGTAAGAGAGTTTTGTGATAACAGTGCCTTTAATAGAAAATAACCAAAATTATACATATACCTACATGGTATGTTAGATGCAATTACTTATAGTAAAAAATACAATAATGTATAAAATAATTTTATATTGATACTTAATTTAAACTTTTTATTTTAAGTACCTATGATGATAGGGCTGCTAAAGCATTTGTAGGTAACAAGAATAGTAAATGCTGTAGGTATTTTTGTAAATCGTTAATCTAGACCTATTTACATAATGTTGTTACATAGTTTAGTAGACTACATGAATGTTATTTTTGTTGACACTATAATATACGCTATTATGTTTATTATAATTGAGTTTTATTCGCAATACCTATTACCTGTTGGCTCGTAACGTAGCTGCTACCTGACCTGACCCAGATATTTGTTTGATAATCACTCATCCTGAAAATCTGAATATGTTTTAAGGTTTGAGGACTGAGGATTACAGTTGCTGGCAATACCTGTACCTATAATTTAATTTCTTTACAATCGATAGACTTTACTAAAAAACTCAAGAGTAGACAACTTGATCCATACCAGTCATTCAGTCATCGAGTAAAAAAATGCAGTGTAATGTCTCGTGTCTCTTTGTCTTTAGATTTGATCGAAGTTTCTTTTTTTGGTATTTCGTGTCACCACGAATAGGTTGAAAATAAGATCTGGCAAGACTTGTAGCTGTTGTTGGTTGTAGTCTGCTAATAATGGAGTGGTCTTTTAAATTCCAAAACTTAAAGTACTTATACACATATAAATAACTTTGAAATATATTAAATACTTCGGAGTCTTAGGACGATAAAGCTATAACTCGATTCGAAGAACACCGAAAAGTAAATAATATCGGTTTACTAAAACAGTTTCACAACACTAGTGACAGCTTAGTTGATAGTTCGTGTTCCATCTCCATGTTATTTTCGTGATTAATTGATAGCATTGTCAATGTTTTGTCTTTTTTGTTTTATGTTGGAGAGATAGAGAAAGAGTACTATTTGTTGACGCGAAATTGCTCGACGCTGCTTGATGTGCCGAAGTTGCATCGGGTCATTGAATTCATCCATGTTGTCTTGTTTACCTGGAAGAAGATAGAACTGTGGCATACTTACTGAAAACTTTGCAAATAGTGGAAAATCTGCGGAATTTACCTGTGTTTATTGTAAATTGGGTCTTTCACTCAAAGTAAGTTAGTGCCTGTTATCATAAATCATTCCATGATTTGATGACCTTATCATTTATCATTTAAAAACTTGATTCGCTGAATGTCGCGCTCAAGAAAACAGAGCGTGAAGTTATGAATTAACATGTAATTCTTTTTGTATTCTGCATGATTTTAAATTTAATTTCGGTTAAATTAATAAATTATCTAGGTATAACAAAACTTACAGTGGCCTTTGCAGCTATTACCTATTTTTATGTTTTAAAGATAAGTTTGGTTCAGTTTTAATAGTATAAAAACATAATAAATTATAAAAATAAAAAAATAAAAATCTTTTTAAAACTTTGTCTCGTCTTGTCTGCGCTATTTTCATTTCTTTTCTAATATTCCAGGTTTCAAACATGGAGCAATTACAACAGTCTTCCATACCGCATCTTGTTCAAGTTTACCAACCATCCATATCAAACACGAAGATACAGAGTCCTCAGATCATTCACATATCACACCCAGGGCTGCCAACATCACAAGGCAAAGTCACATACCAGCAGACAATCACATCAGAGTCAATACACTTACCGGTAACGTCACATCATGTTACGGAAATACAGAGTCAGATACAAATGTCACAGAATCAAATAGTGATGTCTTGTCAGCAAGGATTGCAGACTATCCAGCCTTTGCAGGGTCAAGTCCAGTCTCAGGTGCTGCAGAGTTCAGACATGACTCAGTCTCTGCAAATTGCATCACATATGATTGTGCCGCAGCATATGATAGCTGGGGTGCACTCGTACTATAGGCAGTATGAGTATCCGAAAGAGCAGTGTTTTATTGCTAAGCTTGAGCCTGAAGTGCAACTGAGGGATAAGGAATATAAGGACAATGAGTGAGTAGATTTGACACTATTTTTTAACACATAATTTATGCCTGTACTTTTGTATAAGTCAATGCACTTGCTATAGATGCACTTATCTCATAAATATTTTAGCATTTCATAAGTTAATGGGGCCAATTTTCAATTTCCAGATGTGAAACTGAAACAATACAAGCAGATCCAGAACCTGAAAAGAAGAGGTCCCGCAGCCAAATACCGGACCCAACCACCTGGGCCTGCAATGTTAGGAAGTTGAAACACCAACGAGGGGAGGCCTACATCAGTAGAAGAGGCAAGTTCGTTCCCGAGAGACAGATACAAAACACTAAGGATTGCATAAAAAGCTGCAAGTATAAATGCAATGAAAAAATCACTGATGATGACCGTGAACATATATTCAAAGCATTCTACTCCCTCAACGCAAATGATAAGAAGTATTTCCTACTAAGTACCACTGAAAGAACATACATCAAGCACAACAAAATATCCAATAACCATAAAAGAAAGTACACATTTAAATATTTCTTCCACCTCAAGTCTGAGAGACATACAGTTTGTAAGAACTTTTACTTGGGAACTCTAGCAATATCTCAGAAGCCAGTATATAATGTGCATATGGGAAAAACGGACTTGAATATGCCGAAACCTGATGGTAGAGGGCATTCGAAAGCTAGCACTCATTCTTTACCATCAGAATCGAAAGACAGAGTGAGAAAGCACATACTATCTTACACAACAGTTGAATCAAAGCCTGTTTTACAATACTCAAAGAAAAAACAATATTTAGATCCAAGTCTGAGCGTCAAACATATGTACAATATGTATTTTAGTGATTGCAATAAAGATAATATTGTGGCTGTAAAAGAATCAATGTATAGGAAGATATTTAGACAAGAGTTTAACTTGTACTTTAGGAAAGTGAAGACTGAACAAGCATTGTGTGGGCGATGTAAGAGTACTATTAAGAAAAAGTGAAGGATCTTGATGGAATCTCAGGGAAAGTTATTGAATGAAGGAAAAGTTGGAAAAGTAACCTCAGCTAATTTGATGTATCCTATCTGTCATGGCTGGATATAGTGCGAAGGTACTGACGGGAATTTTATAAGTCAATACCTAGTTGAGAAATGATTATGTTGAGAACACCAACTAAAGGCTGACACACATGGGCGGGCTGCATCGCTAAGATCGTCCTCCATCACTTTCTAACATTTTGTATGAACTACCGCACACTACATGTGCGGCACCGCGCTTTTTTGTATACATATAATAGGGAATATGCATGTATTTTTTTAAATATTTTTATTCGATAGTTTACATCGTCAAATAATAGTTAAAAAAAATTCGACGGCAAAAAAGCAATTTAAAGTACTAAAATTTTGTTTTTTTAAATATCCACCCGATCCGGGCTATTTAAACGGCCTCCATTTGGCGCGCTTGGTGTGGTGACGTCACAGACCGTGAAAACAGACAAGCAACTGTCAGGTCAACGTCAAACGCTCGCTATTTGTAGGAGCGTTTGACGTTGACTTGACACTTGTTGATTGACTTGACATTGACATTTTGATTGTTGTCCCGGATTGTTACGTCACATCCGCTCTTAGCTTTTCAAGTATTTGAATTACCCACAGTTTTTTGGGCCCTTAAAAAAATTAATTTCTCGCTCAATAATTTATTTTATTCAAAAATATTGATGGAGGCATAATTCTGAAGTAATATAGTTTATAAAAAAATATATTTGACCCATATTTGAATCACATGCATATTCCCTATTGCGAGTAATGTGCGCTTAGCCTAATTGGTATTTTAGGTGTACATAAGTTTGATGTAATTTAGCTTATTTCCGAAAGTCATCCTTTTACATAGATTTAGGTTTAAATATCTTTGGAAGACCATGAATTGCTACGTCATCATGCCTCTTGCGAGATTGGCACAAATATTGGAATGACAAAGAGCATCGGTTTGAGCTACCCTGGCCGAATTCGTCATCGGACATGAATGGCTTTCTAGTTTTTATCTCGGTCTGGACTTTATGCGGCCTTGTCGTTGGTCCGGAATTTTCGACCTATGTGAATTTCTTTTGGAAAATAAAAAAGGTTTGATGAATAAGAAAACAGTTTTACAAGTAAATTGTGATGATAATTGGGTATTTTTGTACCCAATATGGGTAGAAAGGAATCCAATTTGATTGTTTTAGGTTCAGCTTTGTTTCATTCCTCATTTGGTATGTTGGTATGGGTTGGTTCATGCATGTTTGCATATCTCACCCAAGATCTTCCAGCGACTCTTTTTCGTCGCCTGCCCAAAATCTGCCAAATTAAAACGAAATAAAAGCACAACGCTCAATAAATCATTTTAACGACTAATTATATTGTAATATGAAGACATAATTTGTTTTAATGAAGCACATTGTTTGAAGTTGTTGGTCAATGACTGAGGCGGTCAAAAGGGTATGGTTGTGGATTTGACACACGTCAATCGGAAAACTGGTCCTAAAGCGTTGAATGGAACTTTGACTTGATATGCGTTTGATTAGCAGCTGTGGTCGTCGACACAACATTTTTTTTATTTTTATTTGTTCTGTCTTCTGTCACCCAATGCTGTATTTTTGTATTTGAAAGAAAAATTATCATTAATAAAGTACCTAGATACCTATGTACTATACCTAGGTATCTAGGTACTTTATTATTGGCAAACAATTTTTAAATATTTTTTATGAAATTCTATAAATTGTTTATTATTTTTATGTAAAAATAATATTTATAAGAAAAATATGACTGATTTTATTAATTTATTTGTTGTACAAAATGATTTGTAATCTACGTGTATTATAAAATATTTTTGTCATGAAGATCAGGATGAAATTAACAAACTATTAATTTTACACTTTGAATAGAAACTGATGTGATATTCCTAAATGTCTTTTTTTATACTACTAATAAACCTTGCCTTCCGGGGTTGGGCTCATACTCAATACTAAGACTTGAACTACGAAAACCGCACTTACTAGGTACTGTCAAAGTGAACGCCGATAAAATGTGATTCAAAGTGAAGGGTGAAATTGTACGCGTTTGCCTACCCTATCGGGTAACTTTATATTAATTCAAGGAAATAAATAATAAAACACATGTTTTTACACAATATTATTATGTATTTATAATGTACAAAACCACAATCCTTAACCTATATTATTATTTAATGGAAAACAATTATTATAAATTAAGGAAATCTCATACACGGTGATGTGCAGATTCGAGTATAAGACCCTGTTCACACGAGCGTTAGTCAACACTTTATAAGGTCAATAAGGTCTTGAGAACAGGGTCATAAACTGATGTATGTGGAAATTAGAAGAAATAATACAATTATTAGTTTTTAGAGAGCCATAATTTCAAGCAATAAAAAAAATGGTAGGTATGTGTCGTTTTAACACAACTATACAGTTTTTGCACAATTAGTTAATATTTTAAATAAAATTAAAAAATACTCTGGTTGAGAAAAAAATATTACCACGGAAATTAACTTACTAATACAAAAAAAAAAACTGAAAGTTCTTCAGATTCGTAACTTTGCTTCAAAATAATTAAAAACTCGTTTAGCCTCTTTTACCTACATTGTCAGATACATTAAATTAAGTATTCAGAAGTTTTAATACTTATGCTCGATTCTGATTTCCTATGTCACGGTGTTTTGACACTTAACTGGTCCCGAAATATAAAACTTCTATTGGATCTCGTTCAGTGTCTCTCCAATCACTTAGGTATTAAAAAGGCACATAATTTGAAGAAATTGGCGAAGATACAAGAGTAAATTAGGTGTTAAGTATTCCATCGTAATTTTACCCACAGTTTCTGAAAGTTTGACCAACAAATCGGATGACAAACTGACAAATCAAATCGCATGACTGGTTGATCAAACTTACGATAGCCAGTAGGTACCTCTACCCTAAATGCTCCCTAAAACCATGGGGAAAAACATAGGAATCAGGCATTACAGTTCCTTATTGTATTTTGGCGGGTATCATGATGCACACGAGGTCTTCTTCGTTCTCGTCCTTGAGCTCCCATTTGACCTCGACCTTGACCTTGGGGTACGACTTGAGGATCGGCATGACTGTCTGGTACTTCGCTAACTGACCCGCCTGGAAAATAAAGGGGTTCATGTTACTAATTGTGCTCCGAATGCGATGAAAACTTTTTTTGTAATTCGAGACGATATATATGAATAAATAAATGAATTAATGATACTCGGCACAACTATTGGTTCATTAAAAATTCTTACAGAAGGGCGATTTGTCGGGGCCATATAAAGGCGCGTCCACATCAGCGCACGCGCAAAAACCGTGCACGCTCGGCGCGTCACATTCTACGTTCGCGCGCATGTTGCGAAAGGTCCGCGTGCAACGATCCACACCAGCGCAATTGAAGCTCACACGCACGAATCTTGCACACAACGTGGCTTGAAAGGTTTCGAACTGCTGAGTACATCCGAGGTAGCACCGGTACACGGCATGCACACGGTGTTCGCGAACGAGTGTTTTGACTGTCTCTTGCACGCGAACCATTCGCTAACGGCTCCCGAACATGTCCAAAGGTGCCCATAGTATATGTTCCTAAAATGCACGCAAACCGCACTTTTTGTGCGCGTGCGCAGGTGTGGATTCGATCCGCCTTAAGGTGGAAGCAACATAGGTGGTACTTCTTTATTCATGGTTAGAGTTCTCTCGTCTCCAGAGAAGGGGGTGGTCTTCATAGTTTTCGAACGTAATATACCTAAAGATAACGGAGACAGACATGATGCAGCTGCACATGTACAAGTTGCATTTCAACTGCTTTCTGTTAATTGCGTTTTAAATGGGAATGGGATTAGGGTTACCATACTTATCGAAATTAACACACGGACACTTGCAAAAAAGTCTGGACATTTTTCTTATTTCGACTTTCATTTTGTAAAAGAAATCACCATATGTCAATAAGTCCGGATAAATGACAAGGCCGAACATGTCCGGAAAGATGGTAACCCAACCCAACCGATGCAAACCGTCAATTTTTGCTCTAAGCCGGTGCCCTAACAAAGCGACGTCGAATCTTCTAGCAATAAAGTGTTTACCGGCAGGGGGCAGGTCAATCCGGTGTCCTTGCACGCATCTGGCTGAGGCAGCGGAAATGGCACCGGTAAGTTCATTATCACTCCATGGACCACCGTCTGGACTCCTTTCACTTCATTAACTGGAAACAGAAAAAGTTTGCGTTAAAAACTGTCCGAAATTCTTGTAGTTTGCAGACTCAAATTTAGACGCCCCGTAAGAGGACTTGGAGCTTTTCTGGGAGAAGCCTGCCACACAAAATCCAGCTAAGACTGGTTTTTTATTGCCTGTTCTTGACCTCAATCTCGCCTCATGGAAAGCGATGTATGAGGTCTACGAACTACGTAGGAAACCAGCGTGTCCAAAAGATGCCTGTTCACTCTTATTTTGAAGGGTGACGGGTTATAGGTACCTAAGTATGTGGAAGGTGTAGATAACTAAACCGCCTCCACGAGCGAGAGAATCGCGGTGATATTATTGTCGTGTAACGTATTTCTATACACTCGAGAGCGCGTCGAGCGCGCTGGAAATAGGGTCGGTCCCCTCTTCATACAAACGCTCTCGCCTGTTTTCGCTCTGTATTATGACCTTAGAGCAATGATTTGTTACAGTAAAATAAACATCAACTAGTTCTATGTCCCTATGTTTTCCGTTTTGAAGATACAGTATCTGTAGAAGCATTAGAACCCTCAGAAAATGCTCAAAATTGCCTGTTTAGACCGCTGTCTTCAGAGGCCTATTGTACAAATTTGACAACTATATAATGAAAAAAGAAAAAATAGGAGCACAGTAAATGTCCTTCTTATTCAATTTATAAAATATCTCTCAAATTGGTTCAATATTGGAGGAGGAAGAAGACGAGAGCCGAATCTCGAATTATGACTTTTTGAATGGAGAAAAAAAAGACCGACCCTATTTCCTCTTAACTTGGAATCGCGGCAATTCCGTTACGAGTAGTCGCGGAAAAGTTTAAAAAAAAAATTCTAATTAACAATATTTACAAGTTACGTCAATTCCAGAACTCTTGGAATTTTATTTTTGCCTTAGTGAGTTTATGGTGATTAAACAAAATTAGAGTGCTGTACCTACCTAAGTTTTATGTGCGGACTGCCGACACCAGACTTGCCTCTAGGGGCAATTTAACACCCACTCTCCTGACGATAGGTTCGTTTGTCATGTCATGAGTCATGAACCCTATTTTAGCACGCTTTTAGTTGTTTGAAAGTTGTCTGGTACAAAATAATTGTGGGAACTACTTTTAGATTGAGACGAGGAATCGTTCACAATTACCCCGCGTCCTAATTAAAAGGCGATCGTCGCGTTACCTAGCTAATTAATAACAGGAAAATGACGGCGCTGTAATGATTTTAATTATATTGTATCAACAATGGTTTGGTACCATTACCTTGTTAGTGGTTTACTTACTTAGTTGTTAATGTTTTGCGACCTGCAATATTTACCTCAAATATTCCTAGGTACAACTTCAAAAGTCGATTAACACATCAGTTTTTAGGGTTCCGTACCTCTAAAGGAAAAAATTGAACCCTTATAGGATAACTTCGTTGTCCGTCTGTCCGTCCGTTTATCTGTTTGTCAGTCTGTCAAGAACCATTTTCTCAGGAACGTGTGAAGGTATCAAGTTGAAATTAATATCAAATACGTACGATTTATGGTGCCTTGGAGAAAAATCAAGCTTCTAAGTCAACGCAATAAAAAAATACGGCCATTTACCTACGTGACATATTTTGATAATAAATCGCAAATAAATCAATATATGATAGGTATGTACTTCCCGTTGACCTAGAATCATGAAATTTGGCAGGAAGCAAGGTCTCACAGCACAAGTAAAGGAAAAAGCCGGAAAACCTTTAATTTGTAGTTTTATCACTTAAAAAAATATTTCTTTGGTATTGGTGCCGATTCTCTTGTCACAAATTATCTAAACTAAACTAAAAATCACTAAAATTTAGTTTATTCCTGTCAAACGACGATTTCCTATTCTGAAAATAGACTAAACTGACACAACTTAACTATAATTTAGTTTGACAGCACTAAGATGGCACTGAGTTTTAATTTAGTGAAAATGCTATTCTGAATTTGACGTTTTAACCAAAATTTTTGTTCAATATCTAAAATCCTCTAACTAACTCTGACTATTTTTAATCACGATTAAAAATGTGTGGAATAAAATTAGATGTCATGAACTAAAATTCAAACCGACGCCGACGTGTCGGTTTGAATTGATTTTTTCGGTACTGTATCTTTTTTTTATTTTCTTTTGCTTATATCTCGAAAACGGTGTGTCCTATCGCAAAAATAATGAAAATTTTGACCCCCTTTGCAACCTGCAAACCCGTAATACTCTACATTTTGGTGATTTAATTTTTTTGTTTTCTTCCAAAAAGTGAAAAATTCCATATAAAAATACGTCGAAACGGCCACATTGCGCGCCTCTCCGGCTCAAAAAAAATCACGTGGTAGGCAAACAAGTAGGTACCAAGTGGAGTCGCGATTGTCAAATTCGATTTTAGTTCTGTCAAAATAATTTTTCAATTTAGAGATTTTTTTTGGCAGAATAGCTCTAAGATTCTCATAGTAAAAAGTAAGGAATTTTAGTGATAGTTTAGTTAGTTTAGTTCGGTGTACAAGAGAATCGGCACCATTATAAACTTACATTTGCAGTTGGAGAATGTATGGGAGAACATTTGTTCAACTACAAAGTTAAGTATATTCTTTGTATTAATTCATCCCAACTACTGAACCACTCATTGTGCGTGGTCCGATACGCACTTGGCCGATTTTTTTAAGAGGTACACACGGCTACACCACATCAAGCTATACATTACCAGTTTATGCTGATCTCGCATCGTATACTAGGATTACCACACAATGCGAGATCAGCTTATACTGGAAATGTATAGCTGAGGAGCCGTGTGAACCTACCTTGTAAAAAAAGTTACTTACACTCGCGACAATCTAAGAAATCTGTTTTGACGTTTCGTTCTCGTACATTGTAGTAAAACGTTGTGCCTTGAGAATCAGTTTTAAGCAATGTAGATAAGTCGTCATTACAAACTCTCTAAGAATGTTCAATCGATATGTCTCGAGAATCAGTTTATAACAAACCAATTTTGTTTTTCATCGCTACACAAAGCATTTTTGTAGCTGTCAAAACGGACTTCTTAGATTGTCGCGAGTGTAGGTAGGTACTCACTAGGTGTGAAGTCGATACTGAATGTGGCGTTAGTATTCCTCTTGAGAACACACTCCTTGGCGTCCTCCGCACATCCTGACACGCTCACTTTCTGCACTGTCGCTTGTTTTGAACCTGGAAATAATAAAAATAACAATACTTATTTTAAGACAAGTAGGTACGAGTAGGAGGAGCTACGAGGAACTCGTGGCTAAGTAATAACAGCCGCTCGGGTCGATCCATCAGGTTAAGCTACGCTTGCCGGGGTTAACTGTTTTGCCCCAATTTTTATTCACAAAAACGCATTTTTTGTTTTTTTTTTACCTCGAGGCCTTCTCTGAAATCTAATTTCAAAAACACGGTTCAAGAAAAACAACGCTGTTATGTTAGGCTTTTGTGCAGGGTTCAAACCCAATTTCCCTGGCCTAGTAGAATAACACTAATTAAAACTGCAATAAATATTTATAATTATTCTTAACGTAATACCTAATTAATGTGTGTAAAACCGTTCTGTATCGCATATTATCCGATTAATTTAGCTATGTACATTGTTAGTTACTGAGCAATTATTTTTGTATCGGTAGTTAAAATATAAAAATAAAGTTTGTGGCACGTGTAGATATCGAATGAATATTAGATATGCCTAGAATTCTAGATCTTACCTACAACTAAGTGCGTCCAACAGAATTTATAGGTATGTACCTCATAATATTGCGGTGATGTTCTACAGAAAGGTCAGGTGAGTAGTAGGTCTCTCAAACAGGAGGCGTGCGTGTATTAATAGCAGATCTATTCTGTAAAAATCTCACCCTGAGTGAAGTGAACTGTGAGCTTGTAGTGAACTGTCACTGTCACTGCCTTAGCATCAGTAGGTATCGATGACAATGACAGCTCATACTCTACGCTCACTTCACCTAAGTTTTCACGGTGAGTTATTTAATGCAGCAATGCAGGTAGAATGACAGCTCGTTTCACCTAAGATTTCACCGTGAGATTTTTACAGAATACATCCGCAGATCTATGGACGTAAATGAAGCTAAATGAGTAGGTATCTAATTATCTATGTAAGGATCGTAGCAGATGGCGGTCTTTCTGTGGTATCTGCCTACCCCCATGGCAAGAAGGCATGTTTAAATATTAGTATCCATCACGTTTGTGAAGTTAACACAAAGAAAAACTGATATTTCAAGTGATTACACTACGTGCGGACGATACCCGACATGTCTGCGGGGTTTCGCTAGATAATATTATTTGATCCTGTAGATTCCAATAGTTTTTGTATTTCAATGTGTTTTATTAAGTTAACCTTTTTTATATGCACAAGGTCTGTCTGATTGAATCATGATGTTGTCTATTATGTAGAATATAATCTTTATTGTGCATAAAATATGCAACATAAAGATATTAAATACAGGGTGAAATTTTATTCGTTTTTAATCCTTTTATGCGGTAAAAAAACAGCGGTTCTCTACATTTATGTTCGCATAGCTCGTCAAAAATTTAGGGAACAGCTGATTTTTTTTCCGCGATTTCAGTCTTGGTCCCATAGTGAAAGTTGTCCATAATGATGAGTACAATGACCCCTTAAGAGGATTAAAAGGAATAAAATTTCATATTGTATAATAATTCCAAATATTTTGCAACAAAAAAAACAAAAACACTTATTAATTAAAATTAGTTAGATTATTTGATCAAAAATTACCTTTGAGTATATGCATTTATATATTATATTACACTTTAAAGATGGTAGTAGAATCCAGTTTGCTACTTAAAATATATCATAAATAGCATCAGCTTGACGTCAAGAACGTAATTGGAATTAACGAGCTTAATGAGGTTTTGTGAGCAAAACTGGGACCGAATTTATTTCGCATCTCCAGTGAGAAAATTAAGAAAGACAGCGACATTCCCACTGTTTGAGAAAGAGGCTATGAATCTTTAAAAAAATAAAACTTAAATAAGTAGAGACTGAATTATTAGCTACGCTAGATGAGCTACGACGTGGATAAGCTACGACGTAGATAAGCTACGACGTAGATAAGCTACGACGTGGATAAGCTACGACGTGGATAAGCTACGACGTAGATAAGCTACGACGTAGATAAGCTACGACGTGGATAAGCTACGACGTAGATAAGCTACGACGTATATAAGCTACGACGTAGATAAGCTACGACTTCGATAAACTACGACGTAGATAACCTACGACGTGGATAAGCTACGACGTAGATAAACTACGACGTAGATAAACTACGACGTAGATAAGCTACGACGTGGATAAGCTACGACGTAGATAAGCTACGACGTAGATAAGCTACACGTCAAGATATTTTATTAGGAAATCTTACACCTAACGAGAGCAGTGGTGGCCCAGTGGCCTTAACTTACGACTTGTAGGTCGTAGGTTCAAACCCTGACAGGCGCTTTACTTTGTGTAAACAAAAATTCGAAGACATGTGACATCTACCAACTCGCACTGGGCACGTTAACGCAGTCCCAGCAATGGGTACGTTATAGGCTGATTATGATGACACCTAATGAAGTCCGATAATAAGAATAACACAAAATAGTGACAGTTTTTAGTAGAATTAAATCTAATTGCGTAACTTATTTTCGTAACCGATTAGTTTCATTTTGACAGATCCACAACATTCATTCATTATTTACGTTGTTGAGCAGATTTTTTTTGGAACTTATGAAGCAATGGATTAGTAGATTTGATTCTGATTGATCGTGCATTACGCAATTAGAGTACTGGTTCGGTATTTCGGTTTTCATCATGCAGCATGGTGTTATCAACTAGCACCAGTCGATCTATCGTGGTCAATTCTATCACATTAGGTTAGTCAGATCGTCTCTTATTTATTATAAAAAAAATAAAAAAATAGGCATTTTGTGTACTTGGTGGGTGCTAAAATACAGTAAACCAGAGTATGATTTCTGATGTTTCTTTGGGAGTGATCCCTACTTTAAAAAAAACTTTTTAAAACAAAAAAAAAATTAAAAAACCGTCTTCAAAAAAAAAACAACTGTCTTCAAAAAAATAACACAAAAAAAGTGAAAAAATATCTTGTCTTGGTGTCTTTACTTTTCAATTTTCGTTTTTTGCCACCGACTTCCGAAATTAAAGTAATTTTTTCACTTTTCTAGTGTTATTTTTTTTAAGTCGGTTGTTTTTTTTTTGTTAAAAGTTTTTATTTTCAAATTTTTTGTTGTGGTACTACCCCTCACAAATTCGAATACCACTACCTACTATGTAAATAACAGTGAAAGAGTGAAATAATTATATCGTCTACATACGCAAAGTGGGAAAAATACGTAATTATTGAAGCTAACTCATAAACTACGCAAGCAAAATTAATAAAATTTATATGGGACCACCTCTGAAGCATGACCTACCAAACAAAAAAAGAATCATAAAAACGATGCATAATTGGTGGAGTAATCGCGTAACATACATACCAACAAAAAAAAAAAAAACATTGCCGAATTGAGAACCTCCTCCTTTTTGAAGAAGTCGGTTAAAAATTGTCGAAAACCTTGAACCATGCTAACACAAAAGCGATTCAAACTTTAAAGTATGCATGGGCGTACCCAGCTTCTGGCCTAGGGGGGGGCAAGTCAGATTTTTTAGGTCGGATCGTCCGCGGCTGTTTTGTCATACACACTACACAAACACACCTACATGAAACATTAGGTTTATGTAGTGTGTAGGGCAAACAGCCTACCGAAGACTCCCTACCGATTACCGAAGATTACCAAATGATACCGGCTGTATTTGGTAGTTTCGGTAATCTTCGTCCGCCAGTGTCTACGGCGCGGTTTATTTTAAAAGTTAGAGCATAAGGCCCCGTTTACACTTTGATTAGTAATTAGGCGAGTTCATACATGTTCTGCGAGATTTCCAGGGGGCAGCTGCCCCCCCCTGCCCCACCCTGGGTACGCCCATGTGGGTATGTAGTTAAGATAAAACATGAAAACAAAAGGACATTAGATAGCATAGCTAGCTAAAACATTCGGAACTGACGCAAATGCGGCACATTCATTAGTTGGTCACACCATTGTGTGGCGTCGCGAAATGCATCCTGCCCATACAAGGTTATCAACAGAACAACCAATGATTCGGGTATGTTGACTATAATTTTTATTTTATTTTTATTATCTTTGGGTGGCTTACAGCTATCAACACAGAGTTAAGAATGAGGTAATTGACGACAAGCCATTTACAAGCCTCCACAATTAGCAATAGATTATTGTTGTACTTTTCGAAATTGGTTATGAATTCATAAAGTATAACATTAAATTAAGTACCTGCTTAAGTACAGGTGCATGCACAACCGCTATTAGTATGCATCAGAAACAATAAAGTGTTTAGATAGAACAGTAGTAATGGACGCTAAGCTGCTTGCAAACAAATCGATTGAGGGGAGTTTATTCACAACAATTTGGTTAAATACTCTGACCGAGCGAATCATGTAAGAATTGCTACGGTAAACTGTGCGCGCGTAAGGAGCATGAAGAAGATTTCTCAGACGAGAGTGTCGAGGCGGAACATTCAGAGACAGCTTGGAAAGAAGTTCGGGACATTCAATCCTTGATTGTGCTATTTTCACTAGGAACCGTAGGTCAGATATATTTCTCCGAGTTACTAGTGGAAGTAAGTGGAAACGAGCGCATCGTTCATTGTAACTCAGATAAGGAATTTTAAATTTGTAGCCTAAGTATCTTGTGAATTTCCTTTGTATTCGTTCCAATCTGTCCGAATGCACTGCATAACTCGGATTCCAAATTTGACTGCCATATTCGAGAATTTAGATACGCCGATATAACGCGGTGAGAACTTTCCTTTAAATGTTAGAATACTTTTTTATTTTACTACGTAGTGTCCTTTAGTTTGGCCTTATCATGCAGAAGACAATGATGGCGATGTTTGATGGTATGGGCCTGTCCATAATATGTCAGTCAACCTCTAGGGGTATCAGGCCGTTGCGGGAAAGTCCGAAAGGGATACTAGGACTCTTGGCAACAGACAACTAAAGGAACAGGGGTGGGTTTTAGTCACTAAAAGTCTGACAGGCCCTCCCGCTCCGCCCAGAGCGGGAGAAGTCAATTGATGAGCTAAACCCTCCAAAAAAAATAAAGGGGTATCAGGTCAATCCTACTTTAGACTCTTTTCCCATATGGTAACTCAGGCATCCAATTTTTGGGAATAATCTGTGGGCCTAAAAAGGCCACATTAGCAATTCCTCTAAAAGCATTTCATTTTCTGAATTTCCAGCTGCCATTAGCAATTCCTCTGATTTGACAAAAAAACAATTTTTAATGTGTGGACCATTTTACGAATCTTCATAGAAATTTCATGAAATTCAATGAATCGCACGCAGATCATATTATGAATTATTAGTTTGTTACATTTTACTATGATTTATAATATTTTCCTATTATGATTCTGACAAAGTGGCTGTTTTAAGCCCCTTGGCCAACTCTCTTAATTTTATCAATTTCCAGTAAATTACATTACCTACATATAACCTAATAATCATCATCTTCCTGCCCTTGTCTCATTTGTTACTGTTGTAACAGTGTGTTACTTGGGGTCGGCGCAACGCATTTTCTCTTTCCATTCTCCGGTTCTCCTCTGTCAACCGTCGCGCTATCATTCACTCCCTTCTATTTCATATCATTCCTCACACAATCCATCCATCTTTTATTAGGCCTGCCTATTACCTACTAATGTCGTACTCGTACCTAATTAAACAATGGGTAGGTACTACCCTAGCCAGGCTTATAGTAGTATTCATAGTCATTGATAACTGAAGTCTAGTTAAGACTAGATAACTTAATTCAATCCTTACTTCCTTACTAATATTATAAATGCGAAAGTAACTCTGTCTGACTGTTTGTCGTGCTTTCACGCCAAAACTACTGAACCGATTTAAATGAAATTTGGTACACAGATAGTCTGAGAAAGGACATAGGCTACTTTTTATCGACATACCACGCGGGTAAAGCCGCGGGCGGAAGCTAGTATAGGTATATAAGGTGAGTTTCAGTACCTAAGTGGTTCTAAGTCTACTTCAATTGGGATCAGGTTAGGTTAGATAAGTTAGAGAAACTGAACGCGATTCACTAATTCACAACAATGACGACACTGACAAACTGACAAAGAGTTTTATTATTAAGTTCCGCGTTCAGTTTCATTGGTGATTCTGACCTAAGTATTTTAATTCAATAATATGCATTACGCAGTTAGTAACCTGTATCCAATACATTTTTTTTTTTTTTTTTTTTTTTATAAAACGTTGCCCCACACTAAGAATTTCTTCCTGTATCGTGGGTGCGTTTACAAACATAGAAACTCACATACACTAACACCCAGACCCGGAAAAACTACTTGCAGATCATACAAATATTTGTTCCGTGCGGGGATCGAACCCGCGACACGTTGCGCAGCAGTCCATCGCTCAGCCACTGCGCCAACCGTGTCGTCAACATTCAACATTGGGTCCTCTGATGCGATGTCACTGATTGGTCAGCAACTAGGTACCTATATCACCATGATCGTATCATTTTGCGTTATTATTATAGTTTAAGCTGGCTGCTTCCATTAAATAAACATTATGATAAGGAGTGTTATTATATTATTGTTTGTTTGTAAAAAAACTAATGGCCCTATTTGTCGTACATAATGTAGTTATTATTGTTTATCATGGTCATTATTTTTTGCTGATACTTATTATGGAAATTGCAAGAATAAATAAGAATGTTAATGGTAAATGTGTTGGTTACACTCTAAAAGTTTATTTTTTGGTGTCAAAGTGGGTCCATATAGTTTGCCCAAATACAAATTGACCTAATTTGAAATTGGCCTACTTTTAAATTCATTGATAAATGTGGTTGTTTTTGTAAACGCGAATGGCGTAAATGGCTTATTTAGAAAAAGAGATTATTTAGAAAGAGAGCAGTGGTGGCCCAGTGGTAACGGCCACGACTTACGAGTTGTAGGTTGGAACCCTGAGAGGCGCTTTACTTTGTGTAAATTATTTCATCGCCACTGCTCTCAAAACGGTGAAGGAAAACATCGTGATGAAACCGGCATGTCCTAGAACCAAAAATTCGAAGACATGTGACATTTACCAACCCGCACTGGGCCCGCGTGGTGGATTACGGCCCACTCCCTCTCACTGAGAGGAGGCCTGTGTCCCAGCAGTTGGAACATTATAGGCTGATTATGCTAGAAAAAGGGAACCATAGGGTCAGATAAGTTGGAGTAGGTAGGAATAACCATCCACGGAGGAACTATCTATGCGAGTGCGATGCTTCTGATCAGACCCATGTCCCACTTGTTCGAGTGTCCTAATTGCCCGTTCACCTGCACTTCTGACATTCTACAGAATGCCACTGATGCCGCAATCAACGTAGGCACCAACTGGGCTCATACAATTAAAAAAAAACAGCGATGAAGAGTACCATCGACACGAAAAGAAGAATTTTGTATCCAAAGCATTGCTAAATATATATTTTATCCATGGCTAAAACCTAGCTGCAGCGTAGTTCCATGAACAAAGTTAACGTGCGTTGATGCGTAGGTTTCATTCAGCGAATGAATTCTTACTTTCATTAAACAAAAGCACTACGATGCATTGTTTTACGCAGAATGGTTCATCATAATACAGCTAACTGAATACTACGTATAGATTGGTATCACCCTGTTAGTTACTAGAAGTGAATGGGCGTTGAGGCGTAGGAACGTATAATGTTATACTGTTAGCTGTATATCACACTGATGATGTGCTATAATCATGTTATTACTGGATTTTCTTCATTCAAGTACCTAGTGCTAATGAACATTTTACATCGTGAAATATCTATAGTTTCCAGTGTTCTGTCAGGTGACTGGACTACCAATGCTGTCGATTAGTGGGACTTATGTTTATTTTAAAGTTAAACTGCAACTCAAAATCTTTTTCTCTTCTTTATTGATATATACTAGTAGCACCCCGCGGTTTCACCCGCATATGTCCCGATCCCGTGGGAATATCAGGATAAAAAGTATGTTATGTGTTAATCCAGGTTATAAACTATGTGTGTGCCAAATTTGATTCAAATCGGTTCAGTAGTTTTTGCGTGAAAGAGTAAAAAACAACCATCCATCCATCCATTCATTCATACATACAAACTTTCGCGTTTATAATATTAGTTAGATTAGATTAGATTGTATACAAAATTAGGTATATAAGAAAAGTTGCATGGATTGGAGGATGATGGAGGGGGAGGAATAATTTGTAAGAAAACGGACAACACCACAAATAAAACGCGACGGTTGATAACGTGTTGCGCCGACCACAAGTAACAGGGGATAAGGGCAGGAAGGTGATTATACATATAATGACATTTAAGTATCCTATAGCGTAGTGTCTCCATTTTTAACTGACTTCCAAAAAAGAAGAGGTTCTATGTTCGACTTTATTATCATTTCTCTTTATTATCACAAAAATATTGTAAAAGCCAATTATCTTTTAAAAGAGTAACCATGGAGTTTCTTGCCGGCTCTGCTCCATAGGAAACGACCAATTGGAACCATGCACCTAGCTTCTGACGTTTCTTAAGTGCCCTATTTCACATACCTAAGCCTACATGGCTTAGGTATGTGAAATAAAATATTTTGATTTGATTTGCATTTTCACAATTTTTCTCTCAGGAAAAAATATCAAACGTTTTATTCCCTTTTTTAGCCGCCGAAAAAAAAAGGATGTCAAGTCGACGCGTAAGTATAATTTTTTTTTTTTTCCTATGACCTCGCATTTAACTTTTTACAGAGTAGGTAGTCCGATTTTAATTAACAAACTACTTTTATACCATGCCCCCTCTAAAAAGCTTATTTTATTCACTGAAAACAGTGAATAAAAAGCACTTTTAATCACTGTTTTGGTGTTTGAATTTAGAACACCAATTTGTTCGAACTCCATCTCAATGATATACAAACTCCTATTTGATTTGATTTTCGAACAGGAGTTTAGCATTAGAATAAAGACTGTTTTGTGTTCTTTGCTGTCATTAGTAAATGGGCGCTATTTTAAATATTGTAAGTTGTACGAACAAAAAGTTTAGGGTTACTTAATAATAAATCGATTGAAAATGTTTTCAAGTGATGAAGCACCTGAGTTTATGAAAGAGAGGGCGGCCGATATAGTAGAAAGCTTGCTAACCAACAAATCACGGCTGGTTTACATCAAAGCCTACGATGAGTTTGAGTGTGAGTTTGTTTGTTTGTTTGAGTAAATGGAAAAATGAAAATCAAGCTGACCACATTTTCAGAGTCTGTTTTCCTAACTTATTTTAATGAGTTGTCGAAGAAAAAGAAGTCATCGACCTTATGGAGTATGTATTCTATGCTACGGTGTAGGTACTATAAAAACAAGGCATAACATTGACATAACAACATACTCGAAGTTGCATGTTCTTTTTCTCGTAGTCATGGTATAAGTATAGTATGCAACTCTTGAATAAAACGGATTTATATCGAGGGCCATGAATCGCTCGCGTCGTTCAGGATTCTAACACTTGAATCACTCCCTACGGTCGTGATTCAATCATCATGAATCACTCCCTACGGTCGTGATTCAGTCTTTAGAATCCTTCACTGGCTCGTGATTCACCTATGGCCCTCGCTTTAAATCCGTCCTTTATTCACTAATTGCATAATATACTATTTTCAAACTTTTATTACCTAAGTACGTGTGTCAATTAGGAGACTCGTGTTCGGTAGTGGACAACAATAACGGACTAAGTATGATGATGAATGATTACAGGGCTAGAAACGCCCATACAGGAGATAGATTGACCATAATTATAGGTGAACGCCTCTAATAAAGACTTGTAGTAAGGGGCTATCAAATAATCCTTATACATATTATAAAACAAAGTCCTCCGCCGCGTCTGTCTGTCGTCCTGTTCGCGATAAACTCTAAAACGACTGCACCGATTTTCATGCTGTTTTCACGAGTGGTTCTCGAGTAAGGTTTCAGTATAATAATAACTAATCTAATCTAACTAATATTATAAACGCGAAAGTTTGTAAGTATGGATGGATGGATGTTTGTTACTCTTTCACGTAAAAACTACTGAATGGATTTGGATGAAATTTGGCAAACAGATAGTTTATAACCTGGATTAATACATAGGATACTTTTTATCCCGATATTCCCACGGGATCGAGACTTTCGCGGGTGAAACCGCGGGGCGCAGCTAGTGTACAATAAAGATCTTAGTTTTGAGCTGTGGATTCATGTACCTACTGGCACGTGCCGATGTGACTTCCGAAGTCTTTAAAACAACAATAAATATTTTTTTCTAACAGCTGTAACACTGGGGGTGTTACAGCTTAGGTCTTGAGGAAACCTGCACCCTTTGCATTGAATCGGTTTGAAATAAGGTTGCTAATCCATTGCTTCATAAGATCGACAAAAAATTCTACTCTACAACGTAAATAACGCAATGTATGTTGTTGAACTGTCAAATGTAACATTAGTCTTAATCGGTTACGAAAATAAGTTACGCAATTAAGTACTTAAATGGCTTTATACTTCGACCAGCCACTGGTCGATGACAGTGTCAACCATTGCGTGTAGGTGCATCCACACAGAAACTATTTTTATGGATCAACGTTTGTAAGAACGGATAACAAAAAGTTATTACATAGATAAAGTTACTAAAAGTTATAGAAAGTTATCTTGTTGCTCTACAAAAAGTGGGTAATTCGTCAACTCGTCCTACATGCCTACGGCCCATCTAAGCCGACTTGCAGATTATCAAAAGAACGTCCTAAAGGGGCCGTAGGCAATGTAGGACGAGTTGACGAATTACTCCAAAAATTAACTTCATTGTGGGATGTACCATAAAGAAGAAAAAAAATTTGTATCCACTCAGTGTTAATTGTCATCACCTCACTATCACTGAGCAGCGTCATGTGTAGACGTCACTTGCTAGTGACTTTGACGCTACTGCATTGGCTGTTCACTGATGGTGGGGTGGGTATTCTTAATTTATGTAACTTAATTAAAAAGCTGTTGAGTTTCCAAATAAATAAATAAACTCGAAATAAGTTCAACAAGAGCAAGAAGATGGTCATCATCATTTCAACCAGATAGGCCGACATAGCCTTCGGTTCTGCGCGGCCCTCATCCAGCGAATTCCCGCGACCTTCACCCGTTCACTTATTTTAATTTGTGTTTTACCCCTTTTATTGTAATTTGTGTTTTAGTTCCAATAAATATATTATTATTATATTATTCACCAGATCCTCGGACCTCGTTATGGAAGGGCTATTAGCAATTAAGAAGACAGATATTTGACAGGTCGGATACGCTGCAGGCAAGCGCGCTCATGTCTTCTTTAATCGAAAAGTTGTGTCGTAGGTTCAAGCAGCTAATGTTATCATGAATTAAAATTAAAATGACATATTTCTTCTTTGTTGACACACAGAACATTGACCCTTGTGTTACTGATAATAAGTACCCATATGGCTTCTATCTATCTGTTATTATTTATTAAATAAACAATTATGTGAAACAAGGCGAAAGTTCAATGAGGTTAGGTTAGGTTAGGAACTCGAGGTTGATTTTAATTTATCACCTATCATACCATGTTAGCCAAAATTCTATAGGGTGGGCTAATTTACAGCTTGATGTATAGCATTATTTAACTTATTCTGGCTGGTTTACAGTCCAAAATCGCATAGATTTTGGACCAAAATCTTTTGGGAACCGTTTATACTTAAGACTGTTTCAGTGTCCGAATGCTCTATAAACTTTAGATCTATCAGATAGAGGAACCATAAATCCACGATGAAAGACTATAAAAAGCTGAGTAGTACACCATTAGCTATGATTGGAACCCTTGATGGATTCTGTTCTAAACAACATGCGACTGTCCAAGCTCGTCTTGTAATGTGTGGGAAGTCAATTACATTTTACTAGCGCCTTGTAGGGAGGTGGTTCGCCTTGTGCACAGTGCTTTTAATTGTTTGGATGTCGTGTTGGATATTCGCCGTTTCTCCTGAGGATTCTTTTATGAGAATTGTCTGATGACGGAGAGGAGCTCGTGGCTAAGTAATAACAGCCGCATGGGTCAATCCTTCAGGTTAAGCTACGCTTGCCGGGGTTGGTGCGTGGATGGGTGACCATCTTTACATACCGAGACTCCTCCGCGCCTCGGAAAGCCCGTTATGCCGTTGGTCCCGGCTGTCATTCGTGGATCTTTGACAGTCTTTACGGGTCGTCAGAAGCCCGAAGGTCCGACAACCGGTCTTACCAAGGGGTATCGTATTACCCAGTTACTGGGTTGTGGAGGTCAGATAGGCAGTCACTCCATGTAAAATACTGGTATTCAGCTGCATCCGGACTGGAAGCCGACCCCAATATAGTAGGGAAAAGGCTAGGCAGATTGATTTTGTCTGATGACGATTGTCCTAAGAATTTAATCTTTCCAAATTAATTTTCAAACTGTTGAATGATAAAGTTTTCATGAATGTTTGTGTAATAAATAAGCTTCAATCAGAAACCAATTTTCTTTTTCAGGACGCTGTACAGATACCTACACGTGCACAGTTCTCCGAAAAAAACATATATTATCTCGAATATCGACAAAGGCCGATTCATTGAATTACAAGTTTGAGATTTTACTAATTTGTTTACGGAGAAGTTCAGGGCCTATAACCCTGCACTACTCTGTAACCTTTCAAATACCCTTAATAATAGGTAACACAATATAGGTATTGTTAAGAATAACACAGGTTTCACGTTTCGACCAGTGATTGCAATAAAACTGCAACGATCCACATTACAACACATTTCGCACACGAACATCTTAAATCAGCCACACACAATGTACGCAATTTACTAATAAAGCATAAAATGCCTGTATCAGATAACGCAGTACCTAAATCAACCGAAAATATTTAAATAAAAAAGTTAAAAAATAATAATTACCACAGTCCGTGTAGAACTTCGCGTTCGCACTTACGACGAGCACGGAAACTGTTATGAAAAACAACATTTTTGTTTTTATTAATTATTTTTTTAAATCGCGCGCTAACGTGTGTTCGACTCGCACGATCGTCGCTGACTGACGGGACTGAACGGATGAGTAGTTTGCAGCCGACCTTTGTTGCTTTATAATATGCGCGGGCGCCGGTCAAAGAGCAAGCGACGAAGGAGTGGGGACACATGAGGTCGGTAATAAGCATCGGGTGATACTGATAACATTGTTTTATTTAATTGATAGCCTAGCAAATGTTTAGGTTTCGCATTTCTCTGAAATAATTGGATGTTTTTAAATGTATTTATTTATAGAAAGAAATATAAACGCAATTGGTAGCTTTGAAACGACAAACTACAACTCATTTTTACCGGACACTTTCGCGGACAGTAAACGCCCATAGACGTACAACCCGTGCGCATTAACATGGCACCTGGCTCGGAACTCAATACTCCCCCCGCTACCCGCGTGGCGCCCCGCCGCCGTCGCCGTGCGGGGAAGCGAGGGGAGCTCCAAACATCATTGAGCCAGGTGCCATGTTAATGCGCACGGGTTGTAATAACAATAAAACTTCAATTGTGTCTCATTCAGTGTCCGCGAAAGTGTTAAAAACTCCCGCAGACAGATGCGACGCAACAGCGCGGCAACGACGCGACTCTAGTAGAACAATTTCTATGAAAACTTCATGGAATTTGCTCTTCCAGAATCGCGTCGAGCCTGTCTGCGGGAGACTTAAAAGTTTAAAGGCTCGATTATACATAAGCAAATCGAAGACTAAGTATTCCTTTTTTTATTTTTTGAGGTTGGGAAATCATCCAATGACTTCTCCCGCTCTGGGGGAGCGGAAGGGCGTGTCAGACTTTTACTGACTAAAACCCACCCGTGTTCCTTCAGTTGCCTGTTGCCAAGGTCCCGGTATCCCTTTCGGACTAACCCGCAACCCTGGCAGGCATCGGTCCTAGCGGACCCCGCCAATTGTGCTGACATCTCTTTGAGGCGTGCGTGGAACACGACGCGCCATCGACCCGGACTTGGTCCAAATCGGACGGCGAGCTACCCATTGCTCGCCGTCCGCAAGCCCGCGCCTATGATGGCCGGGAATCCGCCTGGGATTCCCGACGCCCAGAGCGTCTCCAGCGGCGGTGGTTAGGGGCGAGAGGGCGCAAACTTTGCCTCTCCCTCACGCGTTCCACCGCCTCCTTCGCGAGCATTACTGCTTCGCTGTACGAGGTGACTGCTTCCCATGCCCTCTCGCTCCGTACCATGGCCTGGACCAGGGACGGACGCGAGAGGTCACCGATATCTATAGAGATTGGAGGGCGAGGCAGATCATTGCAACCTATAGAGATCAGGTATCTACTATGTACTATCGAGGCAGCCCATATCTAAACACTTCGAAAACAAAATCCCTTGAGCACGATGACCATCTGTTTACAGCCCCTTTTTGCGTTGACCAATGAAACAAAAATACAAAGTAATATTTTGTCGTTCGTGTGCTTTGTAGGCTCTGTTACAATGATCACAGATGTCCAAACCACCCTTTTTCGACCACTAGGAATAGAACAAAAGAAACAAAGATGAGAAAGTTTTTAATTTGAATGGTTTTAAACTTTACATTTTGTTTCAATGTTTGTTTTGTTGTATTTAGCTTCGTCTTCGAAATAGTAACCTAGTATTATCTGGCAAAGTGCAACACAGCGCGGGCGTCACTGCCAAACAAATATTGCCCATGTTTTACTTGAAATAAAATTGAGAATAAATAAACTTCCATTAGCTCTAGAATAATCTAAAAGTATATAGGTGCGCATTTCAGGTTATTTATTTTATACATATTAGGCTTAAAAAAATGATATTTTAAATTTTATGATACTCATTATTTGTATATATTATGGAATGCCATATCGGGGTATTAGGGTATCCCAAAAAATGAAAGTGTAATCTGTAAATTTTGTAAAAAACAACATCCTACATAATTATGTGGTTCATGGGTAAGCTCCCAATTTATTTATCTACTCGAAACTGCTGTGTTTGAAGATCCCATTGATATTTATTGCCATTGAAAAAAAAACGCACCTGGCTGGTTTTTTACTGTCTTTTTTTCATTAACAAAAACAAGGGACTCGGCAAAAATCTGAAGCTGTGATGCTATTGGCTGATGAGATTTCTATAGCGGCCGAACGCTGCGAGCAAAAATTGTCCTTACGGTGTGTCGATATTTGTTTCTTCCATAGTACTTACCTTAACATATATTCTTTATTCTACATCTCAAATAATATCCATCTCAACTCAACTTGTAAATAAACAGTTTCTTTTCCCCCTAATTGGCTATTCTTTGCACATGACCGGAAGAGCACCGCTCTACACGCGCGCATGTTTCAGGAAAACTTGCGTATACGCGTGCTTGTGTGCGTGTGCGGATATGTGTGCGTGCGCGCACATGTGTGAGAGACCGCGTAGTAAACAAAGGCATAGTTTGAATCACTAACTTTATGTGCTCTCTGGTTTTACTGATTGCAATGAATAATTGAAATTAGTGGTCGTTTAGGTAATTTTTGTTGTTTATTAATAATTATTAGTGATTAATAGCAGTTTTTGCGATAATTTTCTTTACAATAAGTGTGATCTACATACCTAATTTTATTGTAAGGATACTTCAAATGAAAACAAAAAAAAATGCCCTATAAAATTACTTAGGTAAGTATGTCTTACTGAGGTTCAGGAAATTCTAGTCAATCCCCATACCCAGGCATAGACGCTCATAGCTATTGTTAAATATAAAGTAGATTTACATAGGTATAACATTTAGTAATTAAGTAATTTTTTTTCTAAGAAAGCTACACAAGTCTAATGTTATTAATATTTTAATATTTCCAAAGAATATTCAAACCTGATAGTCACGTATTCGTTTTACATAGATATCTTAAAATAATAACCACAAACGTGTAAGCTTTATACCTAATAAAAAAAAGTGGACCCTTTTCTACAATCGGCGAGGGTGTTAAATATTTAATTATAATGGTTTTTAAGAGATGCTTTTGTAGTAGCTAATCCTAGGTTACATGTTAACAATTCGTGATATACAGAAATTCAAGCCCGTCACAGACGTAGCTATAATATGTAGGTATTACCGTATTATATACAGTATGCAAGGGTAAACACCGTTGTCACTCAAACCATGGGTAGTTGACTTAAATATAAAAATAAATGACCCAGTAACAACAAAAAAAAAACCTTATTTTCATTATAAGATTTTAAAAAGTAAATATCCGTCACTGTCCCGATACTCATGGATACGCGTACGAGAGAGGAGAGAGCTGCGAAACAGCTGACGGCCGGTCATGTAACGTCCCGCGCGCCCCGCCCGCCCCCTCCAACCGCCGGCCGCCGTGTTGAGACGCAAGTTCGTTGCCCTTGCGTGTAGGGTGAAATATTCTTGTGGAAAAATGTAGATTTTCTATAAAAAAAAGTTGTATTTTTCCATTGATTTTACGTTCTATAAATGAAACCAAACACACACACTAACACCCTGTATTATGTTATAGCAAACCACCACACACGGTAGCTATACTATAATATATATTTTTGCACTCATTTGGTCTGCGGTTTAATAAACCATAATACTTATATCCACATGTCTAGCTATAAATATCCACATATTTTAGTGACGTAATAGAAAAATCAAAATTCTGAAGCTGCTTCAAGAAGTTGAAAATTATTAGCGTACCTATCTAACTCGAAGGGGCGGTAAATTGTGCGAGGAAATCTTCTTATCCAATCTATACCAAAAATTTCAAACATGACCCAAAGTTGGCCCAACTGCGCGAACTCCGCTCACACACGAAGATCATCAGTTATGGGCCTACCCTACCTCAATTTGCTTAGCATGATCCTCCGTTATGTCGAAAATACTGCAGCATTAATTTTTAAATAAATATATGTTAAAGTTGAGGATTGATGCTAGGTCCTATGTTTGGCGAAAACACGATATCTCGATAGAAAAAAAAACCAAAGTTACCTCTAAACCGAACTATGAATGTATTAAAAAAATAATTCAAACTTCAGCAAGAGTTTGAAGAAGTTTTTCAATTGACACCTCACTCGGTATATAGAAGACCCAGCAAATGAAACTGATAAAAAATTCCTTCATTAGACTCATGTGTTATAATTGAATTCTCGGAAGGACATGGGTGTCACGATTAAAGTTAGTGCAATTATAAAGGAAGTGAAGATGTATTAGTGCGGGAAAAAGTGAGATAAAGTCCAATTTCGTCGGAGCATGAGATAATACACGTGGGTAGACATGCGGTCGCGTGAGGCTGGTGGTCTAAGATGTGAGAACATGGGCGTACCCAGGGGGGGGCAGGGGGGGGGCTGCTTCCCCCCCTGGAAATCTCGCAGAACATGTATGAACTCGCCTAATTACTAATCAAAGTGTAAACGGGGCCTTATATGCTCTAACTTTTAAATAAACCGCGCAGTAGACACTGGCAAAATGTACGGTGCAATTGCCAAAAAACCGCGTGCGACTATGGCACACTACATATACATTGAGTATATGTAGTGACATATACTCAATGTATCATGTAGGTGTGTTTGTGTAGTGTGTATGACAAAACAGCCGCGGACGATCCGACCTAAAAAATCTGACTTGCCCACCCCTAGGCCAGAAGCTGGGTACGCCCATGTGTGAGAAATAATGGGATTACGGGATTGATGAAACATTGAATTGATTTTCTAAATATAAAAGATCAAGTTGAGAGTTCAAGATCAAGATCAAGGTTTACCTAGGTTAGGTTAGGTAGGTTTCTTAGGTTTTTTTTTAGTTTGGTAACAAAAAAGGTAAACCTTAGCCAAAGGCTACGCATTGCCATACGACATGGCAATGTCGCTAGTCTGTTGGGCACAGTCATTACCAGTGCGGAGTTTAGGTTGGATTTAGGTTAGGATAAATATTTATTGTTTTTTATTTAAAGTCTACAAAGTGTAGTTTGTATGTGTTTCTCATTTATTTGTGTTTAATTTACAATTTTAAATAAAATATAAAATCTAATTCTAACATAATTACTAGGTAATAACTATTTACATTATATAATAGATTAAATAAATTACTGATTAAAACTAACTATACAAATAAACAATTGACTAAAATATGGCGTCGAAAAATTCCTCCGCATCGCTGTCGGCTGGTAATGTACCCAAGAGACTGGCGGCATTGCCACGTTGGATGGCAATGCTTAGCCTCTGACCAAGGTAAAAGCCAGCCCTTGGGTCACGGGAAGTGTCAAACAGCCGTTTGGAGATGTATGTAGATTATATATTATATAGTGTAATTTCCAGTTTTTAACACTTATTACGTGCTTATTACATTTCTGACTCGGCTTTGACAGCGTTTTCCTCTTGGTCCACTACCCGCTTATAGCTTGCACCAACAAGGAGTGAAGGAAGCCAGCGTTTAGCGGTCATCCGGCGATGATGCGACAATTGTGTTCTTGAGAGAAACCGTCGTGCGATAGTTTGATGACGTGCCTCCACGCTGTGTCACTAGACGAGGTAAGTAGGGGTCATGCTTGACGTATGGAAACTGGTTCTTCACTAGATTGTCTAGGCTTGAGACTTGTGGCTTAATGAATTTGAATAGTGTGTCGTATTAGGGTAAACAATGATCCCATGATCTTCGGTCCAAGTGTGGGAAGGGAGACTCGGCGGGTCAACGCCGCTGTCAACAAGTAAACAACAGTTTGTAAGGTACAAACTGTTGTACCAGAAAATTGAAAAGTAAATCAATCACAATTCGGTACTAACTTTGTTTTTCTAAAACTGTATTGTTCTTAGACCATTCCTTCCTTGTAAGTCCTACACAAAATTATCTATGTAAGTAGCACCACAGTTAATATCTGTGGTAGATCGGTAATTGAAAGAAAAAGGGGAACATGTAAACACTACTGGAAATACAAGACAATCGCTTCGAAAGCATTCCGTATTTCTACAACGACTTTCAACAGGATCGACATAAGCTTTTCGATAGTCCTATACACTTTTGCCTTTTCCGTCATCGTTATCGCTGATTGACTGTCACTTTGTCTGGGGCCTCAGATCCGATGTAGATACCTACCTACTGGCCTATTTACTCATAGACTCTACGAGTAGGTTGAACCTAATCATCGACCTAATTCTACAAATACGGAAACGTAATTTCGGGATAAAAAGCCGAATATCGCAAATCCGTTCAGCCGTCAGGGCGTGAAAAGGAACCCTGCCAGGGTTGCGGGTTAGCTGCCAGGGTTGCGGGTTAGTCTGAAAGGGATACCGGGACCTTGGTAACAGGCAACTGAAGGAACACGGGTGGGTTTTAGTCAGTAAAAGTCTGACACGCCCTTCCGCTCCACCCAGAGCGGGAGAAGTCATTGGATGAATTCCGAAGCTCAAAAAAAAAAAAGGTCTTGAAAAGGAAATATAGACAGAGTCACTTACGTATTTAAAGTATTAGGTACGGATTGTACCATCTTCGTATAGTGTTCACACATATTTACTGCTTTATTTATTTATTAAAACTTTATGCACAAGTAAAAACTACTGTACAAAGGCGGACTTAATGCCTGAGGCATTTTCTACCAGTCAACCTTAGGGTGATGCAGAGACAGACATGCTTTAAGCACAGCTGTGGTTTTAAGTCACTGGTAATGAGGTGTTTTTGAAACTAAAAAATATACCTACCTCAATGATATTATATTAACAGATATGTTATAAACTCGCAAAACAACCGAAAAAAAGTGTTCCGCGCAGCAGCGGCACACGTACCCACGTTTCATTCATTTTTACATTTCACTACAAGTAAAAACGTTACAATTGGAATGTTTTCGAGTCTTCACGATTGCGCGCTTATATCATACCTATCTGTTTATTAAATATCATTGACCTACCTCCAAAGAGTTACCTACCTACAGAGTAACCGCATTATGTGCTAATTAAAAGAAACATTTATAGAACACGGAAAACAAACGCATTTAAGTTAATGCGCAGTTTTATAAAGCGAAATAACGCTTATAACGTTATGGAAAATGTGTTTTTATTTCAATTAGTTTTTGGGTGACTTTAATAGTTTTACTTATTACTTATAGACGCCTAATCCAGCTCCACTTCTCTTACCACCCTTTCTAACTAGAATAATAATTATTATAACCCATTTCCACAACATAATTTCAGGAAATAAAAAGCTTTTGCAAAAAGTTTTTATTTTTTAGTAGTAGGTAAGTATCATAGACGGTTAGACTGGAAGCCGACCCCAACATAGTTGGAAAAAGGCTAGGCAGATGATGAGAAGTAAGACCTTCTCTACACAAATTAGAACATTAAGTAAATAACAGTGACAGGAACTTATTATAACGTTCATACTAATATTATAAATTCGAAACTAACCCGGACTGTCTGTCTGTCCGTCTGTCTGTATGTTACTTTTTCACGCATAAAGCACTGAACAGATTTCGATCAAATTTGGCATGGAGATAGATGGCATCCCGGGGAAGGACATAGGCTACTTTTTATCGACATACCACGCGGGCAGAGCTGCGGATGGAAGCTTCATATTGGATGAATTGAAGAAAATATAGGTGGGGAATAAATTAAAAAAAAAAACATTCTCTACGATTCTACGAGCATAGAAGCTCATTCTTTTTGGAAGTCGGTTAAAAAAGAAGCAGAATTAGTTGTCTTACTTTTGGGGAATATCATAAAAAAATAATTTTCAACTTCTTAGTTATCTTTACCGATTGGTAAAATATAGGAACTGAACATACATCATTCGACACCCACGCGAAGCTAAGTCTATTTTTGGCCGGGTCATAGTCAAACGGGGCCAAAAATAGGGTCCACATAATAGGTACGGTATCTACAATCATAAGTCAGTTCTCCTGTTATGTCCTGTACCTGTACGATATGACACGGAGGACAATCTCAAGATGGAGGCAGTGTCCTAAGACAACAAGCACCTCCGTTTATTACCGCGTAAGCGTTATTAGGCGCAGTTTATTTCGGACTGTGGGGGTGACCATAATTTGGGGTGAGATGAGACAGGATACGACATTGCACATTTTTTAAGGTTTTTTGAGGGTACCTACTCAAATATATCTTATAAAGTCTAAAGTAACTCGGTCTGTCTGTCTGTATGTTACCTTTGCCTAAACCACTGAACAGATTTCGATAAAATTTGGCAAGGAGATAGATGACATCCTGGGGAAGGACTTTTTGTTTCAAATATAATCATATGGGGGGTGATAAATTAATAATCGCACATCATACGTATAATTTTAAAATCTTTAACAATGACTTCCATGTGAAGCCGTAGGGCGGTTTAGTGAAATTCGGCTACAAGGCTACACGAAAAATGAACAGTAAAAATATTTTAGCTATGGGTTTTGCTGTTCTGCAGACTTTTTAGGAAATTACGATTTTTATGAAATAAACTTATAAATGAAGTCGAGAATTAACAGCACACATAGAAGTAAATATATGATAGGTAATTGAAATCAAACCGTCGTCGGTCTGTTGCGTTGACGGACGCATTCTGCCTTTGACTCGGATCGAGAGGGACTAAATTGAGAAATTAGGGATCAAACGGGTTTCTTGACATGTGGGTCAGTATTTGAGGAGCATTTCTATATTTTAGTTTTTTTGTTTAGGTTTTGTCTTGGTTAAGCTTCAGTTTATGCTTTTGTACGATCGAACACACAAATACCTACAATTTAGACATGTTTAGTAGTTAGATAGCTAATTAAGAAGGTACTTTTTATTTAATTTTAGTTGACTATATTGCTGTTTAAGTAGTATATTATACATATTTCTTTGTAATATATCTTGTATAAATGTCGATGTGGAGCTCGTGGCTAAGTAATAACAGTCGCACGGGTAAATCCATCGGGTTAAGCTACGCTTGCCGGGGTTGGTCCGTGGATGGGTGACCAACTTTACATATCGAGGGTCGCACGCAAAGCACGTTAAGCCGTTGGTCCCAACTGTCATTCGTAGATCTTTGACAGTCGTTACGGTTCGTCAGAAGCCCGAATGTCTGACAACTAGCCTTACCAAGGGGTATCGTATTACCCAGTTACTGGGTTGTAGAGGTCAGATAGGCAGTAGCTCCATGAAAAATACTGGTATTCTGCTGCATCCGGTGAGACTGGAAACCGACCCCAACATAGTTGGGAAAAGGCTTATAGGTAAGTAAGAAGGTTGATTTATATCTGATATAAATATTAGGTAATAATAGTTGATAGCCACAGTATCGAATTAGATCTGTAAACTAAAGATAGTAATTATAAGAGGAAAATATTAATTAATCAATTTCTCTAGAATTTTCCGTACCGTTTTTCGTTCCTCTGGAGGCGTAGCATGAGCACCGTTTTGTCGACGGAAGAGTAGACAAAAATGACGTTTCCTGTAGACACTAGACAGTATGAGACGGCAGCAAAATAGAAAGAGTCAACTGCACTTTTTACGAAATTCACTCTTTTACATAATTCGACTCAGAATTCTTTGTTTTGTCATAGGATTTATCGGTTGTCAGTGTGATTTTGACAGTAAGAATAGATAGAAAAATTTCTTCCGAAATAGTCTACCTACAAGAAGACCTAGACAAAGATCGTTAGAAATGAAAGACAAAATGACAGATTGTAGAAAGATTTCTACGGTGGATGGCAAAAATGAAGAAACGAACTGTCACTTTGAATGAATGAATGAATGAATTCTTTATTTGCCAGAATATAGGTACATTGTATATGGTAAATTTTTATAATATGGTTTCACTATATTCGACTTTCTAGTCGTGCAAATTTTTAAATAGTCAAAGCTTTAAAAAAAAAAAAATATATCAAATTTTTGTCTTCCTACATTAATAACACAAAAAATAATATTAACATTAACAATAATATAAAATAAAAAAATAATAAAATAATCACTATGTAAATTACAGTATACAATTAAATATTTTTTGTCTTCTTACATTATTAACACAAACAAGAAAATTAACATTAACAATAATAAAAAAATAATAAAATAATTACTATGTCAAGTCATCTATGGAATAAAAACATCTGTCGCACAGCCAATTAAATAAGGCTCTGCTGAATTCTAATTCATTTAGTTTTCTCATTTTTTCCGGTAGCTTGTTGTATAGCTTAACCGCCATACTATAGCAGTTCCTGTCGCTAAGTTTTAGTCGATTTCGAGGGACTATCAGAGGCTTTTGTGCTACCTTTCTTTTTAAAGGAGCTTTTTCATCCTTTTCAAAAAGCGAAGGGTGATTTCTAACAAACTTACACATTTCTAGAATGTATAAGGATGGGAGTGTAAGCAGTTTTTTGTTAGTAAACACGGGTCGGCAGGAATCGGTCCATTTAAGGTTATAGATCGATCTGAGGCATTTCTTCTGAACTATATTTGCTCTTTGGGAGTCCGTGGAGTTTCCCCAGACGATTATCCCATATCTCAGTACAGAGCACACGTGGCTGTGGTACACAATTAGAGCTGTTTCTACATTCGTTAACTGTTTTATTTTCCGTAGCGCGTATACCGGATGACATTTTTTACCGTCTCGAGCATAATCAGGTGTGTTGTGTAAGTGGAACAGAAGCCATACCCGAGAATATTTGCTTAGTACCATTGAGATTGTACAGGTTCGGAATTTCCTTCAAAAATCATGAAAACTATCCATCCTACGGCCCGTGCGTAAAAACGAATAATAGCCAAAATAGGAGATAGTAAACGGCGTAGGCTGCGATGGCGCATGAATGATAGTTGTACGTGTGTGCGAGCGAAACGCACGCACATTTCTTTTGCGTAGAAACCTAGTAAGCGGCCGCCCCTCGCATGGTACAGTCGTGTTGAAAACGTTTCCAAAATCAACGCAATAACATTTATAGTCCACTTACTAATAAACTAAGACAAACCTGATCTACAAATAAAATGAACACAATACCCAAAAATTCTCAAACATACAATACAAATACCCAATTGACCAAATAAGCCTCACACCAAAAGAATAAGTAGTAAATAGGTAATAACTTAACACAAGTAAGAAAACTTAACCTACCTAAAATAATAAAACACAACAAATACTTACGTAAGTACAAATACCCCACCAATTTACCAATTAAAAAGATAAAATAATAAGTAAACCTATCCTTACAAATAAAACGAAAACAGTAACAAAGACTCGGAACGAACTTTTAAACAATCTAAGTAATCTTTTTTAAATAATTCGAAACAATAAATACTTGAATAAGCAAGAATACTCGACTGTACTTCATTCAAAATGAAAAGGCCGTGCATACATGCGGGAGCGAGAACATTGACAGAATGTTGTTCGGTCGACCCGTTGCTAAGTAACGTCGGCGCGCCTACGCACACACACGTACATAGAAACATGATGTGTGCGTGAGAGTTCACTTACCGGGGTTCACGTACGAGAGCCGAGCAGCTGAGCGGTACTCGCGCGCGGGCGACACGACCGACAGACGCGCACGCGCATTGCGCGCATTTTACAAAAAATTAACTTAGGTCTGTACCTACCTTTTTAGCGATATCGCAGTAGGTAATTATTGTTCGAAATGTTTCGTTCTAAACATAAACTAGCACGTCTTTGCATATTGTTCGGTAAACTTCGAGGCGTGTCTCTATCACTTTTCAAAACATTAAAAGCGTTTTAAATTATTCGCTGTCTTAAATCACTAACGCTTTGAGCTTCTTCGGTATACACTAAACGTCAGACTAAACGTTTTAGGTCGGCCCACAAATAAAAGTCAAGGGGTGTTATGTAGGTCTGGTGACCTCGGCCGCCAGTTCACAGGTGCATCGCGACCTATCCACTTATCACCAAATTGACCATCGAGATACGCGCGCACAGATCGTTTGTAGTGAGCTGGACATCCGTCATGCTGGAAGTACATGTCTTGCAGATAGGGATCAGGAACGTCTTGCAACATGGTGTCAATGACAGAACGGTTCTGCACCCAGTGACAAAACTCCATGCGGGGTCCGAGGGCAGGGGGAATTTGAGGAGAACGGATACCGTTCCTTCGCAGCGACTGAAGATTTTCTTTTTCTGCGTACATTCGCCTTGCACTGGCTGTTTTCACCAAACAAGATACTCTACGTTAGAATATTCGTACATGTTTAGATACGACAAATATGACCGGGTGCACGATGCATACGTGGAAACAAACAGCGCGACGTCACGCCGCCGTGACTAATCGCAGGTGACTGAAGCTCGGGACGCGGGCGGGCGGGGGGATGCGCGAGCGAGCAGCTCCGGCGCGGCGGCGGCGGCTCAAGCGCCTGGTGATATCAAAGAAGCCGACGGCAAGTGCGGCGAGTACCTATCGGCCGCAAAGGAACGTATCTAATTCATTGATAAATTCCGTGCATTTAGTAGGGTGCGTATGATTTGAATTTCGATATTTTTTCATGGATTTATTTAAAAAAAAAAAAATTTCTGGTTTTATTGTTTTTGTATTAAAAGTTTACTTCAAATGGGTAGTATTTTTAGATAAATCAATTAGTTTAAAGGGTATAAAAAAAAAAAAAAATTTAGTTGACTATGCCATTGGCTTCTACTCCGTTCACCTACTACACCCTATGTTTGTCGAGACGGTAAAAAAAATCATCCGGTATAAATTTATTTAATTTCTTACACACCATGTCTACATGTGATTTCCAGTTGCAGTAATTATCAAAATGTATTCCTAAGAATTTTATAGTATTTACTTTTTCAATTCTGTCATTATTATATTTTATTTGTGTGTCAAATGTGTCGGTTATTTTTTTTTTGTTATTATTATTTGTGCAAAATGTCATAAATTTAGTTTTATTTGTGTTTATTTGTAAATTATTTAGGTTTAACCAGTCATGTACATCGTTTAGAGCTTTATTTGTGACATTTATTGCTTGCTCAACAGTAGCCTCTTTAGTCAGAATAGTGGTATCGTCTGCGAACAGTATAGTGTATTGGTCTGTTGCGTTCGGTAGTTCATTAATGTATGCTAAAAATAGTATCGGCGAAATCGTAGTTCCTTGAGGTACGCCACATTTGTTAATTAGGTACTTAGATCTATACGTTACGTAGGTGTTAGTCTTACGGCACATTTTCACGATCTCCGTGCATTGCTTTCGACCCCTTAGGTAGCTATCAAACCAATTGTAGGCTGGGCCTCTTATACCGTAATTTTCTAGTTTATTTAATAGTTTGTCAAGAGATATCATGTCAAAGGCTTTACTCATGTCCAGAAATACAGCTATTGGAATCTTTTTTGTATCTATTGCACTAAGGATTTCTTTTATTAATTTAAAACTTGCCAAAGTAGTAGATTTATTTTTAATAAAACCGTTCTGTTGGTGACATATTATATCATTTTTATCAAAAAACTTTACCAGTCTTGTACTCATTACTTTCTCGAATATCTTGGAGATAATTGGAATCAATGTGATTGGCCTGTAGTTTCCTGCTTCAGTTTTCGAACCCTTTTTATGCAGTTGTTTAACTACGGAGAATTTGAGTGCTTCAGGAAAAATACCGTTTTCCATAGACAGATTTATTAAATGAGTCAATGGTTTTAATATAGAAAATATAGTTCGTTTTAATATTTTTGTTGTAATATGATCATACCCAGCTGAATTTGTATTCCGTAATTCCATTACAATTCTATATACTTCTACCGAATCTACTGGTTCCAGGTAAATAGAGCTGGCTAACGTTCTTCCAGTTATTGTTTGGTCTGCAGGGTGGTCATTAATTACCGGGTTTACAACATTTATGTAGTAATTATTGAAATATGTGGCAATTTCGTCGCCATTTAAAAGCATTTGATTCCCGTTCGAAATTTCTCTGATTTCATTCGTTCGGTTGGTTTCTTTGAGTCTTTCGTTAACTATTCTCCATGTGGCTTTACATTTGTTTTCGGCTTTTTCTATATATTTTTTATTAATACTATTTTGAGTACTTATTACACATTTTCTCAAAATTTTACCATATGTTTCGTATTTTCGTTTGATTTGACTATTTTTATTTTTATAGTATTCATATTGTAGTTTTCGTTTTGTCACAAAAGATTTTTTTAGGCCCTTTGTAATCCATTTTGGGTTATAGGAATTTTGATTCATTTTGATTTTTATTTGAGGAAAACACAAGTCAAAATAAAGGCAGACCTCGTCATGGAACAGTTTAAACGCCTTATTAACGTCTGTTTCTAGGAAAATCTCCGAGAAAGATAGGTTGCCAAGGTAGTAACAAAACTTATCAATATATTCCTTGCATAGGTCTCTTTTATATACAAACCAATGCTTTTGATAATTACTATCTGATTTTATTTTTACTGTCAATGTTTGACCAGTGTTATGGTCTGATAGTCCCAGTTCATGTACTTCTCCTTTAGCATCTTTGATGTCACTAATTATGTTGTCAATACAGGTATTTTGTCGAGTTGGTTTGTTTATATGACATTTAAAGTTGTAATTGAGTAAAATATTTATAAATTCATATTTAGCCTGTGTATTATTTAATATGTCAATATTGAAATCACCACATAAAATGTTTTTGTAATTATCTTTATGATGTAGTCTGTTTAATAATATTTGAAGCTTTCTAAAAAATATATTTATGTCCGAATTTGGCGTTCTGTACACACACAGCAAATTAATGCCGTATTTTTGTATTCGTATACCGCATATTTCGAAATGTTTTTCTAATGTCATATTTTTTAGCCATTCAATAGATTCATATTCGATCCCTTGTCTTATTAATATGCAAGCGCCACCACGTTTCTGGTCTTTCCTAGAAAAACTACTTACTAATTTAAATGCTTTTATTTTCAAATTTTCCTCGTCACCCGATTTTATAAAAGTTTCAGTTAAAGTTATAAAATCAATAAAAATGCTTTTATCTCGAAGTAGATTTATTGCTATTTCAATATCTTCAGCCTTGTTTATGGCACCAGCAATATTTTGGTGAAATATTACATGATTAACTGGTTTAGCCACGAAAAAATGCTCCGTTAGCTATTTCATTGACAGCAATATTTTCCTGGGGAGCTTTGCTTAAATTGTATTGTTCAGAATTATCATTAGTTTGCGTACTTTGGTTTTGGGTACGAGCTTCCGGTGTAAAAGTCTTATTAATGTTGCTGTTTTTATTATACGATAAGAATGTTTTGTCATAGTCTAGCTGGTCTAACACTAAATTTATTTTACGACATAACGATGACATGTTATAGTATTTTGAAATGAATGAACAATCCTTACTCTGGCTACAAATAAGATACAACATTTCGTTCAATTTAGATTCGTTTGAGCAGATGTTTTTATTCACACATAAGATGATAACGGGACATTTAACTGATTTTAGGAATAGAACTAGTTCTGTGGTCATTTTTAAAGTATTGATGTCATTTTGTCCTATAGATATAATTAATTTGTCTTCAGAGGTAATGTCGAAAAGCTGCATACTAGTCAATATATCCTCCGTGGTAGCATTTGGTTTAACAATAGACATGAAACGATAATGGCTATGCGGGTTGTAGAATCTGGATTTGTACAGCTGTGTTGCTAGTCCACTGCATTGTCTTCCTCCTATTATAAATACCCTTTTTTCACGCTTGTGGGTAGGTTTCCTTTTTTTAGTTGCCATCCCATTGTTTATCTGTGTGTTTGTCGCTGGCGCGGGGGGTAACACTACGTCATTTTGAAGTTTAGCACATATTATCTTTGGTTCTTGTTCTGACGAAGTGTTGGCCTGTAGAACATTTGTTTTTTTTTGGCACTGTCGAGTAATCGGATCATTTTTCACAAGAGGGGTTATTTCTTCTCCCTGTTTCATAGATGTAGATGTAAATGTACTTGTTATGTTTTGGCTTAAAGGAGAGATATGAAAACTGTCAGTGAGGCGGCGTCGCGCATTCTTTTTGGTGCTAACTAACAAGTTGTAACTCGAAGTTAATGGGCTTCTACATAATTGTTTTAGAACGCTCAGTTCTTGGTTAACATTTTTTATTTGTTTTTTCAAGTCTATATTTTCCAGTATAATATTTTCCATTTCGTGCTGTGTGCTTTCTAAACGGGTATTTAATTCTTTAATTTCATTTTTTAGTTCCGACACAATAGTGGAACACATATTTGTGGAAAGGTCCAAACTTCTGCCTAGTATATCATCACATGACTGTAAACTTGCGTTCAGACTGTGGTTTAGCGATTCAGTAGATCTCGATTTAGTCACAGTTTGACGTTTTCGTACAGTAACATAGTTTGTGTGATCCATAATATGTTTTGTATAGAAAAAGCTATGTCTATTCTTCGTAGAGATAGCAAGCGCCATGCTACGCCTGCAGGTCTAAACTTCTTAGGAGTGGAATACTATACAACACAAAACAAACACAACACAAAAATAACACAAAAACTCATTTATTTGTCTTTCTTATGACATTAGCTTTGCTATTGTTTCTTAAACGAAATATAATGAGTTTTTATAAATTAATTAGCAAGTAATTAGATAAGCTTAAATGGTGACTTTTGTGGCAAATTGAAGTCGCTATCAAATTAGGAGATATTTCTCTGTTAACCTCAGATTAATTGGAAGGTCCACGTTCCTAAAGGCGACTGTACTCTAACTTATCATGAACTTCTACAATTTCATTATTCTGGTTATTTCTGTGATTGACCTGTGGCAACAACAAAATAAAATTCTAACACAATGTCTTAGGTACAGTCAGGCTAAGTGAATCATGACCCACTTTGACGATAAATCGTTTGAAACCGTCAAAATAACAAAGATGGCAGGTGACAAATTCGTTACCAAGGAAATGTATATTTACGCGAATGTCGACCCAATTGTATTTGAATGTCTGTAAGAAAATGAGCTTATGGTGGGTCAGAATTCAATTTTTTCGACTGTAATATTTAACCGAATTCAGAAAAGGAAGAGCTTATGCATACGGCGAGTGTATTTTTACAAGTAAGTAGGTAAATTAGATTTAGATACGAGTAGCAATGTGCGTTGAACTTCTAACACATGAAAACAAGTCATATTTCCCTTTAATAAGTACCTATATAATAGCTAACACTACTTACGAATCTTTAAGAATTATGTAGATTTATAGTTAACTAGATGGCTGAACTTAACTTGTCATCTATAACCTTAATCATATTAGGTACCTATCCAAGCTATATCAATGGGTTTACCCTGTCAGTAAATGCACAAGAGATATTTTAATCCAACAAAGTCTTGGATTTCGGCTGCAGTGAACGATATCACCTACCTGTCTTAAGCCGCCATGTTGCATCTCAGCTGTATCTGTGCCGCCATTTTGCATTGTCGTGCGTGGTATCTCTTCAATACATTGCACGTTTGCTGCCGCTAAATGGAGCCAGTGTCTTGGCTTCTAATCCTATTTGAAACCGGTTTGCGGATGAATGGATGAAGAATAGGTAATTTTGTCATTATAAAACAAAACATATGGTTAAGATAATTACGATGTAATAATTTGCTCAGATATGTAATGGCAGTGTAAATAAAAAAATACTTTTTTTCTCATCCGAAAAGCTAGTTAATTGATTCAGGCGTGACTTTGCGGAAATCCAATATAAAATACAATAGACGTAGATATATTTAGTAACCTAATCCGCTTAACTATTCTTCAAGAGTCACGTGTTTCATCTGTCAGCGAGGCATCCTCAGGATGACGATTGACCAGTTACAAACCAGAACACGACGTGTTGCCACACCGAGCGCTCGACGCAGAGTGAATCAAAAATCGCCCGACACCCCCACTTATTGAGTGCAGTATAAGAAAAGCTTCTAATAACTAATTCCCTATCTACGTAATCTATTTTTAGCTTTATTTAATTAATTTAATTTATTTCAAATAATCAGATAACAGAGATCCGTAGTGTTAGTAAAGTACCTTATACCTAGTGTTAGTATATACATAAATTAAGAAGGAAATGAAATGAAATGAAATGAAGATGGAAGACGAACCCAGTTTCTCAGCCGGTTATCCTCTCCACAAAATGCCTCTTAAAAGGGGAAAACACATTCTCACTCACTGTTTCCAGAATGCTGTTGCCACTGGCCCGGGTTCTAGCTGCCACCGACGCAATTTTCTTCCGCACAATTGCATGGAAGCCGTCAGTACGGTTCTGCGTAAACATCTCTGACGCACTACAGAACCGGGGCAGTCTCAAGAGCATTCTAAAAACATTATTGTACTGGACGCGCAGGACATCTAGCGACCTTTTGGTGTAGTTGATCCACAGACCACCCGTGTACCTGGCAATACGCTTTGAAAAGCGTTATTTTTACCTGGTCCGTGCAGCGAGAGAATCTACGAGCCAACATATTACCACGGACCGCCAAAGCCCTGCGCTCCCTCTCAATGTCCACATTGTCCTTTAGGTCGTCGGTAAGCATATGTCCCAGATATTTGAATTGTTTAACTCTTCTTATGCTCAAGCCATTTAGGGTAAAGTTAGGTGAATAATCTGTACACCTACCGGCGACCCCAAAGACCATGTACTCACATTTCTTCACGTTATACACGAGCCCATGCCTAGCCGCGTAGTCCTCGCAAACTTTCAACATCTCTCCAATAGAACCTGCAGTCGGGCCCAGCAGCACCATGTCCGACTGCATAGCTGATGCTGTTAATATTAGCACCACCCACCCGACAGCCAACACGCATACTGCTAAGCTCGACCATAAGGTCATTCACAAATAGGTTGAAGAGCCTGGGTGAGGTCAACCCTCTCTGCCTCACCCCGCACTCCAACCCATAAGCCTCAGAGAGACTGTTGGACCACTTTACATGATTCGTTTGGTTAGCATACCAAAATTGCAGAACCTTACGAACTTCCGCCGGTACATTCCTGTCCCCCAACTTCCTCCAGAGCACATTATATGACACAAGGTCCAAAGCCCTGGAAAGATGCAGGAAACAGGCATACACCGGCGTTTTACGATCTGTATAATATTGGACAGTATTCTTGAGACTTAGGATTGCACTTTCAGTGGACAGCCTATGAAACAGTCAGAGGAATTAATTGTCAAGCAAATTGACACATAAGGTACATCAATTTGCCGTGATATACCCATTTTAAACAACTGTCAAAGGATGACAGTTGTGATTTGAATATACGAACAATTTTACACGTAGCCAATTTGTTTTCTTCGACTTTAATATGATTAATCTTCTGTCTACTGGTAATCTTACGAAATATAGACCGATACTTTTATTCAAAGTAACACATAATTGAATGTCAATGAACTTATCAACCTCTCCTGAACTGGGATCCAATATCTTACTAGCTGAGAAAGTCTCTTCTATTGCGTAGTCACCCTGTATAACAGGACACCTTTTATCATATCACATGTTATTATATTATACACACATAAATATTATATTATATGCCCTTACTGCTGGGTTAATAAACCATGTGAGCCACTACGCGAGATTAAGACTACCGCCCTCCAAATGGTGCGTAAAGAATCTTTAGTGACGGCCCACTTATACAATGTAGGTATACTGGATAGATTGGAGTAATTGAAGTAGATTTGATTATAATATGGTTCCCACCTATGAAATTGGCATTTTTTTTCTCACTAATAGAGAACCTCATCACTTCTATGATTTAAAATATTCATCAATTGCTTGGTATTCGGTATGTCGAATAATGGACAACTACCAATAGTAAAAAAACCTTATTACATAGTTTTATAAACATAAAAAATACCTTAAAAATTACTCCTCATTTTGTTTGCAGAAATGAAAACTATTTATTGTTTTAGAATAGCCTTATTTATTGTTAAAACTTATTTTTGTCGCTTAATCTAGGTGGCATTGTCTTAGTTTTTAAACATTAGTGCACATAAAAGTTTTAAAACATTCGTGTTCATGGTTGTTGTATAAATTAAGAAAATGTTAGTATGAAAAATGCAACTTCTTTAAAATTCTCCATATATTCGCAGATTTCATATAATGAAATAAAATACACATAATGGTTCAATGCATAAGTAAAGAAAATGGTGACTATAACTTACAGTTGGCTAAGAATTCTAACTTTTGACATGGCAGTTCTAACTTCAAGCAATTACTAAACTATAGAATAAAAATCATTAGTCATTACTTGAGTAATTACTTTTAGTCAAGTAATGACTAATAGGGTGTTAGTGTGCCGCCGAAAGGAACAAAGGTAAGTCTTTCTAACTAGGACATACCTATAGTGTTACTTATTTTGTGGTGTTTTAAAACCTAAACCAATGACTATGATAGGTACCTCAAACCTACTGTGTTATATTAGGTACTATTATTCACTAGCAATTGTTTAGCGTAATCAACCTATTTATTATTATGTTGTATTTTATTTTATTTGAATTTTTCAATGAATGGTAATGTAATGTAATGTAATGTATTTATTTTAATTAGTTTGTAACAATTTGTATATTGGGACTTGGTGCCTTAAAAATAAATAAATAAATAATGTTCCCACTTCTGTGGCATAGGCCTTCTCTCTTTGAGAGGGAGTGGGCCGTAATCTACCACGCGGGCCCAGTGTGGGTTGGTAGGGTAGATGTCACGTGTACCTACCTATTCAAATTTTTGGTTTTAGGACACGATTTCCTCACGATATTTTGCTTCACCGTTTTGAGAACTTTGTGTACTTAAATGATTTTATCACCCAGTGGTGATGAAATAATTTACACAAAGTAAAGCGCCTGTATGGGTTAGAAACTTTCACCTACAAAGTTCGAAGACATGTTACATCTACCAACCCGCACTGGGCCCGCGTGGTAATTACACAGCCCACTCCCTCTCGAAGAGAGCAGGACTGTGTGACCTGTGTCCCAGCAGTGGTAACATTATAGGCTTATTGTGCTGTTTATGGAAGACCACTAAAACCCAAATCACGTTCAGGTTCATCGAATAAAAGGTGATTTAAGAGCGCGACGATCGCGTAAATCACACGAAGATATCGCGTATTCGCGCGACGATCGTGTATTCACGCGACGATATCGCGTATTCGCGCTGCAATTGCTTTTTAATACGATGCCACCTTAAGGCTCTTACATACTGGCGCGATTCACCGCGCGACGCGAATTTTACCAAAACAATTTCTGAGAACGGCGAACAATGCGGCGGCGTCGCGTCGCGCGGCGAATCGCGCCAGTATGTAAGAGCCTTTAAGCTTCGATTTAATTAATGTAACAATTATCACAATTAATATGTGTGATAAGGCCAGTGACCGTGATTCAACGCATGTGTCGGTGATAACAGTAATAACAATGTATCAAGCTGAACCCAAGGGAGAAACTACCTAATGTTTACTTTTACATGTTCATAATGAATTAGTTTACACTATGGATGGGTGGATGGTTTAGAACGGCCTGTGAGTAGGTTAATTGCAAGCCCTATCTCAGCCAAATTATCAAAATTCTGTCGATCTCTTATCAACCTAGGTTTTTAGACAGACTATTTCGCGGAATCGCTTTTTAGGGTTCCGTACGTCCCAATGAAAAAACGGGTCCCTTCTATTAGGGGCCCGTTATTTTAAGTTTTCGACAGAAAGATGTCTGTCTTTCTGTCGAAAACTTAAAATAACACGAGTGATCATAGGATCACTCGTGTGATGTATGTCTTTGTGTATGTCGATCTGTCCGTCTGTCACAGCCAATTTCCTACGAATCTAACGGACCGATTAAGTTGAAATCTAGTATCTACACATATGAAGTAGTTTTTTTAGTCTAAGTTTTGCTTACTGTACCGTGTGACATATCTTACTGAGAGGATGTCAAATTAAAAAAAAATCTTTTAAAAAGTACTTACTTATATGCTTAAGTTTTATTCGTACCTAACATAATTTTATGAAGATCGTTTCTAGGATCAATGTAACGTTAGAAATATTATTCACGGGTGCAATCTTCCTTTAAGAGTCTATGTGTGTGCGTGTCAGATAGGCAGTCGCTCCATGTAAAATACTGGTATTTAGCTGCATCCGGTTAGACTGGTTGTTGACCCCAATATAGTTGGGAAAAGGCTAGGCAAATAGATTTGATTGTGTGTGTGTGTAATTTATCTTTAGGAAATATGATATAAGAATATCATATTTCCTAAAGATAAATTCATTCATGAAACTCTATTTTAAACTGACTTCGACACTAATACCACTTAGTCAACTAGATTTGATTCAAATCTAATTGACTAAGTATCTTCCTAGATTATAGGCCTAAGTCATAGATTCTCCCTGAATAGTCGTATCAGGCTACTAAGGCGACTATCGCCATTAATCCCGGCAGATGCCTGCATCTCTCTAAGTCGATTAGTTCGGCACTTTGCTAACTGCTGCGTGAAATTAACACCTTCACCCATGGTGGCTCTATTTGGTAAGGATTAGTCAAGTCAGTTTAGAAAATAGATAATTGTAGGTATTAAATAACAAGTGAACAATGAAGTTATACGGAAAAGAACCGGAGTTACCGAAATAGCTTGCAGGGTAAGCATGCTGAAGTGGCAGTGGGCTGGCCATGTTTGTCGTAGGACTGATGGCCGGTGGAGCAGACGAGTCCTGGAGTGGAGACCGCGTATTGACAAGCGTAGTGTGGGACGTCCCCCAGATAGATGAACCGACGACCTAAAAAGATGGCTGGGACAGACTGGGTGCGGAAGGCGGAGGACAGGGTGTCGTGACGCAGCCTGTCCAACAGTAGACTGCGATAGGCTGAGTTGATTGATGGATTGAATTAACAAGTTGGAAGAGTTAGCGGAGCGTTTCCAAAAAAACAGGTGATTCTTCTATTCCGTTAAAAAATGTCTGTCTCACTAGTCAATGTTACTAACAAATATGTATCCTTACCTACATCGTGTGCTGAAAATTCATAAAGATTTCAGCAGTGTTTGTTCTACATAGCTTAGGTGCAGGTTTGACTAGGTCTTTTTTTCCTTAACCTCTAAAGGGAATTATGTAAATCATTATAGGTACCTAACCCCTGTATCACCACACAGGTGTTATAATGTTTTACATAATCCTCCTAACTCTTTTTGTAACTTTTTCATAAACCCACAGGAATAAAAACAGAGTTGCCTGTTGTACCTTAAATCTACTTACTGTTACTGTTAGCCTGGATCATCCCATTGTTGGGGAAAGGCTTTCAGTGCTAATGTGGACCACTGGGCGTTTGTTTTGTCCAGCGCGTTCTGCCATCTTCTACGGGGTCTGCCGCGACGCCTTTTAGCTGTGTGGCTCCAAATAGTGTTTATTTTGCTGCCCGCAGCTGAATGGGCATGCGGCAGACATGGTCAGCCAAGTCCCACTTTAACTTTGCGGCTTTTTGGCAACCTTAGTAATCTGTATTTTGTGTACGCCGTAGAATACTTCCATCGCACATAGAATCGACTTACTTGCATTATTTTCACAAAACCGTCTTTTGTCAATACTTGTTCCTCTTCACCACAGCGTGGGTGCGCCCAGTCGTTACCACAATATAGCTAGATTAGATAATGTCCTCCCAAAAGTCGATCGCTTGTCGTTCACGGGACTATTACGATGATTGGATGACAATAAGGAAGTGTTTCTTGACTGTACGCCTCAGGAATTACCGGCAATTGGTCGCGGTTAGGAGATGCCGACTGTTTATTCTTGATAGCTGTAAATACAAGCCTCTCGTAATCTGAAGACCGATTGGTGGGCAAGAATAATGTTGAAAAATTACGCTTATGTACTGCGTGTTATACAGGGATTTTGGTCTAGTGATAAATAAGTACTATACGGAGTGTTACGTATAGTGGCTCATTTGTATGGGCAACAAAATCTATAATTATGGAATTATATGGTACCTAACTACAAAAAATAACATGAAGAAGAACCCTCCGACTAGATAATTAGACGATGGTGAAACATTTCTGCAGCAGATTGCATGGCTTGACATTTTGAACAGGGTTAGGTTAGGTTAGGCTAGAACTGTGACCAACCGCGCGCGAGCCGAGCGAGCGAAGCGAGGAGAGCCGCGGTGGAAGGTGGTGGTAGGTAGCGGCCGGCGAGCGCTAAGTACTTCGAAGTAGCTAGCAGACATTTTTTCACCATTTTCTAGTAAGTGTTAAGAATCAATGAGTATTATGGCTATCTTTATCTTTTGAGAGAAATATAATAAGATACCTCAAGCGCTTAGGGACTCTAAGCGCTTGAGGTATCTTATTATATTTCTTAGCAATTTTACACCTCTGACTAACCCTTCGGGGAACACAGGCGTGATGTTGTTATGTGTTTTGTTAACCTGCTGGATGCAATAAGACATTCAGCAATTTTTATATACAACTTACTTACTTTACATATACTATATGACACTATATCTACAAATGATTCATTCTTATTGTGCATGTTAGGTAAGTGTTAATTATTATAATTATTTCCATGATATTGCGTCATTAATTCCATCATATTGTTTCATTTGTATTCCATGCATATGGTGCATCCATTTAGGTATTGAATTTTGCGTATATTGATCAAGCAAACAAGGTATACCAAGTAGGTTTGAATCATCGTATGTTTAGAGTCAAATACTTCTTAACATTTCCATGTTCCATTTGCATTTCTATATGACTGAATCCCATCCATAGTACTGTGGTTACCGACTTCATAACATAACATCCGCCTGTATTCCCTGAAGGCTTAGGCAGAGGTGTACCTATAGTGACACCCACATTTCGCCAGTTATGTTTAAATCCCTTAAAATGGGGGGTCAGGTTATTGCCATCAATCGGGTACAATACCAGACTCAGGCGCTCCTACTGAGAAATTCCAGATGGAAAACTCAGTAACACTGCCCGAGCCGGGAATCTAATCCTGGACCTTATGCTCAGCATTAGTGCTTGCGACCACTAGACCCAACGAGGCAGGTCTTAGTAGTTGTGTAGGTATAATTTCTTTATTAAGGAATTTGGGATATATCGTAAATAAAATACATCAGCAATGTAATAGGTATATCATTAATTTCATAAACATATCGCGACAATTAAATACTTAAAAGCTAAATATTTCTATAATTTATCCATTTAACGCTAAAACGTACATTAATGCAATGAAGATAAATTGTATTTACATTAAATATTTAGTGAAACATTTATTGAGACATACATTTATAATTTATATGTAAACTAACATATAATATAGGTAATTAATTTATAATAATTAGAAATGATTCCAAAATATTGATTTAGGAACAATTGAATTGATTTGATATTTAGTACTTAAATGATAAAATTAAACTATAATAAAAATAATATCTTAATGAATAGGTATCGAGTGACAGTTTACATACCTACTTAATTGCTTAACTTTCAGTAAAATTGTATTTAAGAGTTAACTATATTAGGTAATTAATACATTACATTATTATATGTAAGTACATGTTGTTAGGTAGAGATCAAATTCAAAGGTTTTAATAACAAAGGTGTTTTATTAGTAAAATAATCAATTAGGTGGTATTGTTTATATCAAGTAAAATGTTGTTATAGAAACGAAAATGAAAATTCACAAAAAATTGGGTTGTCCTTTTCAATTTGTTTTTAAAAGCAGAAAGTCGTTAGTTGGTAAGTAAATATTTTTGACCTACATAAAGACAAACCCTGTCTTTTATGATCGTGTAAAGGGACTGCCATCAAGCATAATCCCCCTATAATGTTCTCACTGGTGGGACACAGGCCTCCTCACTTCGAGAAGGAGTGGGCCGTAATCTATCACGCGGGCCCAGTGCGGGTTGGTAGATGTCACATGTCTTCGAATTTTTTGGTTCTAGGACATGCCGGTTTCTTCACGATGTTTTCCTTCACAGAAAGAGCAGTGGTAATCAAATTATTCACACAAAGTGAAGCGCCTGTCTGGGTTCGATCCCACGACCGTAAGTCGGGAGCGTTACTACTGGACCACCACTGCTCGCATTGTTTGATTTGCAAAACATTTGAAATATAGCGGAATTATTTGGTGAAAATTACTGAAATAGATTACAAACTTTGATTTTTTTATAGAAAGGTATATTTTGTAGCAAGACTTAAGATTAGGGAAATGAAAGATGGTTAGATACAGTTATTTAATGCATTTTAATTAGATATGTATGGGTAAAATTCTAACACTAGTCCCAGGGAATATAAAGAAATCTTTGACTAAAAAAAGGTCATATGAAACTCGAAAATCCAAAGCTATGAGACTTATTTATTCTCTATAATAATAATACAATTAGACTAAACTATGCAGATATGTGAACTATTTATCTTTGAGAAGTCTGAACTATTCTCCTTGTGAACCTTTCGTGAACGTTTACAGGAATTCCTTTACCAAAATTCAATTACTTTTGGCCAATTCAAATCTTTGAGAATGCTATTGAAACCAAATACAGATTAGAAGCTTTAATATTGCTAAAACTACGAAATATTAAGGAACTAGTTCAATTAGAGTATTTCACTCCAGGATTTTCAAGTTTAACCAGACCTTCAATTGACTAGATCCGAGATTGATAACATATTAGCGTTACAATTAACGTTCACAGATAGCAGTATTCCTGCAACGCTAAAATAATTTCCGGTAACGATACACCACTTACATCTAAATAATTAGGTTTCAATTGCGAAATACGCGGCGGTTTTCGCTGAAATACGTGATTCATTTTCATACGCTGGTCAGTGTATGCGTATTGTGGGTGTGTGATGTGTGAGTATGTGTCCGCGTGTGGGTGTGTGTGAGTGTCGGGGTGTGTGTGTGTGTGCGGGTCGGGGGAGTATGCGCGTCTACCGGCCCAGTCCGGTCCACAGCAGGCCAGGGTCGTGGTGGTTGGCGCCCGGGTAGACACCGTCCGCCTCCACGAGAGATCTGCGGTTGTAAGATCTACGTACAACGATATTTTAAACTAGATTTAGTAATGCAGATTAAAGCGTAAAGTGATAAAAAAGTGATATAATTAAAAACAAAAAAAAAAAATTTACAAATTGATCATTTATGGGGGCAATGAGGAAATCAATACTGAAACTTTACATTTTCCCAAGATAATAGATCGTCATATGACATGAACATTACAGGGTTATGATTGAACAAGACTACTGAGACTGAAGCTAAGTTCTCAAAATGTACCTACGATAAAAATCTAGAGCGAGTCAGATAAAAAAGTAAAATAAAAATGAAATTGTCAAAATGCCCACCTGATGTTGCCAGTAGGTCTGAGAGGGCGGAGAGCATACAGCTTCCTGATGCCACTGCCGCCGCCACCGGTATCTGTTGAACAATACAAGTAATTTAAAAAAAATAGGTCGTAGTTATATATATCTTCCTTGCTGTACCTATTATAAACATGTTAATTAGTTTTTTTGTCAAATGCTGTTATTATAGAGCAGTGGTTGCCCAGTCGTAATAGCCCCAACTTACAAGTTGTAGGTCGTCATTACATCATTTCATCACTACTGCTCAAAAAACGGTGAAGGAAAACATCGTGAGGAAACCGGCATGTCGTAGAATCAAAAAATTCGAAGACATGTGACATCTACCAATCTGTAGGTACTGGGCCCGCGTGGCAGATTACAGCCCACGAAGAGAGGAGGGCTGTGTCCCAGCAGTGGGAACATTATAGGAACAATATGAAAAACTGCCTTTTCAATATCCATACTAATATTATAAATTCGAAAGTAACTCTGTCTGTCTTTCTGTCTGTTTGTCTGTATGTTACCTTTTCACACCTAAACCACTGAACGGATTTCGATAAAATTTGGTAAGGAGGTAGATGGCATCCCGGAGAAGGACATAGGCTAATTTTTTTTATCGACATACCACGCGGTGGAAGCCGCTTGCGGAAGCTAGTCTTCTATAAACCGACACAATAAGCAAACCCTTTATGATAAACGTATACAGCTCCACAATTTTGTAGAGTTTTCAAAGTGAAACATTTCTCAGCCTGTAGTTAGCGGACTTATGTTATTCAAATACTTTAGAGATACCAGACACCTGTAGGTGCTCTCATTACTCCCAGTAACAATAGCCCTTGTGTCTGTATGCTAGCGACTTATTACGATTGAGATAGCCAAGCTGCGTACAAGGAAACACAAATATTTTCCTCATTTTCATGTTGTTTATGGAGCTGCAGAAAAGGCTATAAAGGTGTGATTCTAACGAAGCACGTTTAATGTTTAAGGAAATAATTTGACACCAAATTGCGCTGTTATTTTAATTTATTAAACAAGCTTTGAAATCTGGACCACTTGTAGATGTTTCCGGGAGTTTTAAAGTTGGAATTTTGTTTAAAGGGAGAATAAAGCTGTCTGTGTACCCACTGACTTATTAGTACTACTTGTAACAATGTTAGGACTATTGTAATATCGTATACTTTTACAATCTTTGTAAATATGTGAGCACCATGTATCTGGTAATTAATTTCTTCATTATTGCTCCATTTATAATTATTTTTACCTTTTGTGGTACAGTAATCTTATTGTAGGTGCATCGTCTTCACATATAATTATATAATTCATGTATACAAAATATTGTAAAACATTTTTAAAAGAGTAACGGTGGAGTTTCTTGCCCATTCTTCTCCATACGAAAACTACCTTTTGGAAGGGGCAACTAGAATCAATTCTATTTCTTTGTTTTGACGTTCAAAAGTGCCATATATGTGCCTATTTGAAATAAATTATTTGACTTTGACTTTACTTGATATTGTTTTAGAACAGAATTTGGTGACTAATTATGTCAGGGGGCCTAAAGCGGCTACATTAGCAATTCCTCTAAAACCAATTCATTTCCTGAAATTCCTGATTTTTTTTGACACAAAAGCAATAAATTCATAATTTGTGGACCATTTTACGTATCTCTTTAAAAAACTGTCAAACAGATGATTTTTTTCGTAATTACACGCAGATCAATTATGAATTGTCAGTTTGTGACATTTTACGATGATTCATAATATTTTCATATTATGATTCTGCTAAAGTGACCCTTTTAAGCACCCTGATTTCCTGTTTACGAGTTTCAGGTACAAGAGGACTGAACTACTTATCTATTTCCAAAACGGTTTAGAAGGATTCAATTGCTTCAACCCACTGCCATCTCACATAAAGAGATTTTAACGACATTATCACAGAAAAGCCAAACCATACGACATTATAAATGCTTCTTGATCTGCAAAGCCGTAATGTGGGCGAGTACCAGACTCCCACTAAAACGGAAACGATCTCGTCAAGAGTCGACCATAAACAAAGCTACTTCCTGTTGCAATTTGATAGACATCGTTATTGACAGTTCCTACATTCCGACATTTTCCTGCTTCCCGCGTAGTATCGAGTATCTTGGTGGTTACGGTAAGTATCCTTAACCGATTCTAATTGAAATACCGGTGGCGTGGAGCTCAATGGTGACGGTTGAGGTCGTTGATATCGTTTCAAGAATTACGATGTGTTTCGAGAGTAGTTACCTACTTCGATAGGATAAGATTTTTATGATGGTTTCTTGACACCATTGTCACTTTTGTACGGAATTTGAATACGAAAATAATATATTGCATACAAATTGGTTCCTATAGATGTATACGTGTTGCGGATTTATCTACTTATAGAGCCACTAGCTGCGCTCCGCGGTTTCGCGCGTCATAAGTCTCCATCCCATAGGAATATCGGGATAAAAAGTATCCTCTGTCCTCTACCCCTATGCCAAATTTCATCCAAATCTGTTCAGCCGTATTAGCGTGAAAGTGTAACAAAAAAACCAACAAACAAACTCACTTTCGCATTAGTAATATTAGTTAGGAAGTTAGGATTGGTGTAATTTATTTGTTGGAATAGCAAGTTGATATCTATGTGTCCATCAATGTTTTGTAGTTATAAGTTTCTAAAAAGAGTCCCCGGAACTTTTTCTTTTTATGCATATCACGGAGCAAAAACACAAATCGTGCTAAAACTGGCTAGATCTCAAATTATATTCGCACATTAAAGATTGTTTACAATAGATACTATCTGTTCTCAAGTTCTGAAGGACAAAATGACGATTACCTACACGGTTTTAACAATATTTTAATGTTAGTAAATAAAAAATGTGTCGATTGCAAAATGATTGATGTCGCCATTTTTAAAGCTATCAAATGACAATTATGTTTTGCGTTTTGCTATTATCTACTCGTATAATTTTTTATCTAGAGCCGGATTATAAATTAAAAACCCTGACATTACAGTATCGAATACCTTTAAGAACATTTCCTGGAGGCTCTATGAACTCAATCTGCCTAGCCTTTTCCCAACTATGTTGGGGTCGGCTTCCAGACTAACCGGATGCAGCATTTTATATGGAGCGACTGCCTATCTGACCTCCACAACCCAGTAACTGGGTAATACGATACCCCTTGGTAAGAGACTGGTTGATTTATCATTATGATCTATAAGTATAGAACTATTTTCTGTATTTTATTCAAAATTGTAGGCTCAGCAGTTTCGGAGATAAGGGGAGGGTGGTCAATTTTCATCTATTTTCTTAAGTAACTTTAAAACTATTTATTTCATTATGATATTATGTTACACGGTACAGTGTGCAAAACTTATTTGTCTCCCAAAAGTGACTTCCATATTCACAATTCATTTATTTACGTAACCTGTCCGACACGACAGGCAGACACATGAGTAAAAAGGGTTCCGTTTTTTCATTCGGAGACACGGAACCCTAAAAATTATCTAGTGTAGGTCATATTCGAATTAAAACCCAGGTAGTGAGCAAGTCGGCTCTGGTCCAGGCCATGGTACGGAGCGAAAGGGCATGGGAAGCAGTCACCTCCTTCTGCGAAGCAGTAATGCTCGCGAAGGAGGAGGCGGAACGCGCCGTTAGAGACGCCCTGGGCGTCGGGAATCCCAGGCGGATTCCCGGCCACCATAGGCGCGGGCTTGCGGACGGCGAGCAATGGGTAGCTCGCCGTCCGATTAGAACCAGGCCCGGGTCGATGGCGCGTCGTGTTCCACCCACGCCTCAAAGAGATGTCAGCACAATTGGCGGGGTCCGCTAGGACCGATGCCTGCCAGGATTGCGGGTTAGTCCGAAAGGGATACCGGGACCTTGGCAACAGGCAACTGAAGGAACACGGGTGGGTTTTAGTCAGTAAAAGTCTGACACGCCCTTCCGCTCCGCCCAGAGCGGAAGAAGTCATTGGAGGATTTCCCAACCTCAAAAAAAAAAAAAAAAGGTAGTGTGCAAGTAGGAATTTTCATTTAGTGCTATCGTATTATAAAGTAGGGTGCCGTGCTAAAGGCTAGTGCTATGGTGCTGAAGGGTAGAATTACGGGAAATGTTTCATTCATTCATAAATGGAGTATTTAACAACTTGACGTGTCAGTCGAGTTGTTGAAGGGTGAAATGCGTGTCAAATGGTAATGAAGCTGATTTGTTTATGATAAGTGGGCTGTAATTAAAGGTCATGTATGTGTAGGTACGCTAGTTGTGAACCTCGGAGAAATGAGTAAGTTGGAAACAATTTACTTTTCCTACCTTATTGAATTTATTTTTGTAATTTTATTTTTGCAGTCTCGAAAAATTACCAATATGTTTTTTTTATATAATAGTTCCCAGGATACACGGGGTCACGGGGTCGTCCGTGAGGGCCCCAATCCCGGAGTTACACGTTCCGGAGGGTCACGATTTCTAATTATCTCCATAAAGTCGATTAAAAAGTCAATCTAGCTTTAAAGTAGCATCTGCAGAAAAGTCTTATACCTTAATACTTATTATACAATTGACTTGCTGTGCCTAGTCTGGGAACTAGGTATGCAAGAAGTGTAAAAAGTATGGATATATATCGTATCGATATTTAAAAAAAATATCGATATCGAATTCGATATATCGAAAAAAAAAACGATATATCGATATATCGGTGGAATTTTCAAAAAAAAATTTTTTAATGTTAAATTATAAAAATGTTCAAGTTTTATAATCATTTAAATACCAAACTAGGAAAAAAAGTACTAATAATTTTTACGGCTCTGAATTCCAACGGTTTTAGTCAGCGGCGACAACGGTGTTGCTATTGAAAATTTATATCGTTTTTGATACATTTTCGATACTTGATATTTTATATCGATACATCGATATATCGAAATAATAAATATCGCCTGAAAATATCGATATATCGAACAAAAAATATCGATATTTCGATATATCGATATTTTTTCTGCAAGCCTACTGGGAACAACGCTATTGTAGTTTTAAAATTGAAATAAATGATTTTTACTGCAGGTAGTGAAAAAATACGTAAAGGAAAACTTTCCATTTGAAGAAATTGACGAGACTCGTCTTGCTAGTATGATTATCTCGCTAAGTTAAGGATGGAAATAGTACCTCCATCAGATATGTATCAAAGTTTAATTGGTTTCTGCATCTCTATTCGCAAGAGAGTTATTTATATGAGGAAATCTAGGGCATTATTAATAGACCAATTCAATATCGTTACATATATTGGAGAACATGTCTAAACACACCCAAGTAAATAGGTTTAAGAAACCCTCAACTGCGCAGCAATGCCTAAAATAGGTATTAAGGAAAAGGTTTTGTCTAACAACTTTGAAGTAATTTTGTATTAACTCTATCACTGTGAATTTTCGGTATTGTTAACAATACGTGGAGTCATTGGAGTTGGACTAGGAAAGGGTAAATGTATCATGGATTCGACTGGAGGAATTGTTGTATGGTAAATGATCTGTGTGAATGATAGAGAAACGATTTGAGTAAAGTACCTACTTAACGATAATAATATAATATTATTTATTTATTTTAAATTCAAGACACAACAGTGTAGCCCTGGCTTTTGTACTAGTAGTTCCTGTATCGCAAGAGGCAGACCTCTCAGGGAATCTGATATAGAATCAAGTCACCTGGGCAAAGTATATTTTTACCTATTTGCAATTTAATTACACAATTTTCGCTCTAGAGCATCCATACTGCGTATGCACCACCAAAGTTTAATTAGGTGCCTATAGTTAGTCCCTCTGCAGGCTCCCGAGAGAGTTGACCACAACACATTATTGTGACAGTTTATCTCAACAACACGAGCTACCGCGAAACTTTGTCTTTTATTATGAAAGGCGCGTTTTTATATTTATACGTTGTTTACACTTTCAGATTAGATTTGCATCTGCATGTGAGACATTATGTAAAGTTAAATTAGGTTTGTTTTCAGAAAAATATTGTTACTTTTGCAATAATGACTTTATATTGCGCGCTTTGACGTTCTGCAGTTTCTAGTTACCCCTTGGGCGAATGGCGTGTGTGAGTGTATATTTCCAAGTGTTATTTCTGTAGTCTCTAAACACTAGAATTCTACCAACTTTCCTGTTTTGTGTTATGAAAAGCGTCGCCATTTTTCAGAAGTTCTATAGAGGCATGAGGAACAGGGTGGAAAGTTCATACATCCTCCATAGAAAAGCGATGGTCCTCCGACCAGACCAACCCAACTACGACAAAAAAGTCAACTACGTCAAAAAGTTACTTATAATTTAAGAACTGAAGTACACCTATTTCAGTTCTTAAATGATAAGTTGTAAATTGTAGTAGGTATTTAATGTAATTTATGAATTAATTGCCACCAAATTCAATTGATCTAATTTACTAATATCATGCATTATTCAAGTTAATTATTTAATTTCTTCAAATAATGTGTAAGCAAGTAAAATTTACACGCCGACATTAATGGCATATTATGTGATCGATGTAATTATCTTAAGAACTTTCTGTATCTTGTTTATGCAAATAAATGATTTAGATTTTTGCATTTTATGTTACTTTGATTTATGGCCCAATTTTTGTACCTATGTATGACTTTTAGTCTTACGTTTGAGTAGAATATAGAGATATACCTATATTTTTTTAACTAAAATAGAAATGCCATACATTGGGATAATGCTTCAAGAATCAAGGTGCCATATTAGTGCAGTATTACAGACTAACGGATACCTAGATCCATAGGGACTACCTGCTTAAATCAACTCAACGTATCGCAGTCCATTGTTGGACATAGGCCTCTCCCAAGCTGCGCCACAACACCCTGTCCTCCGCCTTCCGCATCCAGTCAGTCCCAGCCACCTATTAGGTCGTCGGTCCACCTAGCTGCGGGGCGCCTCACACTACGCTTGCCGATACGCGATATCCAGTATAGGACTCGTCTGCTTGTACCGGTCATCGGTCATTCGACAAACATGGCCAGCTCACTGCCACTTCAACATGCTTACTCTGTAAGCTATTTTGGTAAATTCATTGTTCACTTCTTAGGTATTAAAGTAGGTACCTAAAATTACCTGACTTGGCTAATCTTCAATATTTCTTTTCTAATTTCATTCCTGATTTATCCTTCAAAGAAACTCTGAGCATAACCTGCTCCACAACCCACAGACACAATTAAATCAAATAAAAAAATACTTCAAACTACAACTTACTAGAAGCCGGTGCTGGTACAACGGAAGGTGGATCCTGGAACAGCGTCGATCGTTCCTGAGGAGACAAGGAGACTAGCGTCTCCAGGTTATCACGTAGAGAGTCGAAGAACGAGCCCATGTCGTTTAGCACACCTGTGGAAGTAAGGTACTGTGTATATTTGGAGAATTGGTAGGAATAAGATTTTGTAGATTTGATGCAGAAGAAATTGAAGTAAACAAAGGTTTCAGATGTTTTACTTAGATTTTTTCTTTTCAAATATTGGTAACGATGATTAAAATGTACGTATGTATATATTTTTTTATTCGGACCACATCATGTTTGGCTAGACTCGCGACAATCTAAGAAGTCCGTTTTGACAGCTATAAAAATCCTTTGTGTAGCGATGAATAAAAAAAATGATTTTCTTATAAAATGATTCTCGAGACATATCGATTGAACATACTTAGGGAGTTTGTAATGGACGACTTATCTACATTGCTTAAAACTGATTCTCAAGGCATAACGTTTTATTACATGTACGAGAACGAACGTCAAAACGGAATTTTTAGATTGTCGCGAGTGTAGTGTATGTATAGTATGTTTTAGACTGTAAGATTAATTTGTTATCGTAAAAAGATTAGCAATCACAACATGGCTTAGTAAGACAAATGGACCATATTCCATTAACAAACAGATCGTTCTTATGCATTGAGTAAGTTCTCTACATTAAGAGGGTTGCACTAAAGTAGCTCGCGAATTTCTCTTATGTTTTTTGCAACTTGCAGGTCAGTGTCAGGTAGTATGTTGAATAAAATATGATTCGCGATCGTAACAAATATGGCTTTACAGAATTATAATCATTAGAATACAACTCCTTATCTATATCTCCTTAAATATATAAGTAAGTGCGAAATGTCATGATTTCATGAAATAGTCATTCAATAGTCGTTTAAAATTCTGTAAATCCATATTTGTTGCGATCGCGAATCATATTTTAATCAACATACTACCTGACACTGACCTGCAAATTGCAAAAAACGTAAGAAGCTTTGAATTTCGCAGCAATGACACCCTGTATTGCTTTCGTGAAAACTTAGGTGTGAAGTGAGCGTGGACCAGTGTTACCAGATGAAAAAAAAACTACCGTGTTGATGGATTAAAAATACCGTGTTTCAGACCCAAAATACCGTAGATATACTTAAAAAAAAAATTCCAAAAAAAACAGACTTCGAAGTCGGTGTCTTTGCTTTTCAATTTTCGTTTTTTGCCACCGGCTTATTAAATTCAAATTCAAATTTCAAAAAATTCAAAATTCAAAATTTATTTATTTTAGGACAACTAGATCCAAAGGTTAGTATACAAAAACTTAGAAACTATTGTTAGTAGGTACTTAGATACAATCACACTCTATCACTACTCTACTACATTGCACACAAATACACAAAAATACAAAAATGCAATAATGCACCCGTGCCGAGACACCCCGCCCCGTCAAGATAAACAATATGGAGATACATCCCTGAGGACCACCAGACGAACGAAGTGCCCCAACACAGGCGCACGTACATCTTCAGCTATAGTTTTCAGGATGCTGTTGTGACTCCCCCGAACCCTTCTCATAAATGACACGACTTTCTTCCGAATGACGGCATGAAAATCATCCGTATGAGCCTGCGCGAACATCTCGGAGGCACTGCAGAAACGAGGAAGTCCCAACATCATCCTGAAAATGTTATTGTATTGGACGCGCAGTGTGTCCAGGGATTTTTTGGTATAACTAACCCATAGACCACCCGTGTACAGACCCTGACAATACGCTTTAAATAGCGTAATCTTGACTTGGTCCGCACAGCGAGCGAATCTACGGGCCAGCATATTGCCACGAACTGACAGAGCCCTGCGCTCCCTCTCTAAGTCAACATCATCCTTAAGGTCGTCGGTAAGGTAATGTCCAAGGTACTTAAACTGCGACACCCTATCTAAGTTAACCCCATTCAAAGTAATTAAAGTTATTTTTCACATTTTTAGTGTTTTTGTTGGAAGTCTTTTTTTTTTTTTTGTAAAAAGTTTTTATTTTTCACTTTTTAGTTGTGGCACCCACATAAATTCGAATACCACTACCTGCTATGTCAATAACAGTGAAGGAAAATTAAGATATCGTCTACATACGCAAAGTGGGAAAAATACGTAATTATTGAAGCTAAATCAAAAACTACGCAAGCAAAATAAATAAAATTTATATGGGACCACCTCTGAAGCATGACCTACCAAACAAAAAAAGAATCATCAAAATCTATTCATAATTGGCGGAGTAATAGCGTAAAACACATACAAAAAAAAAAACAGACGAATTGTGAACCTCCTAGTTTTTGAAGAAGTCGGTTAAAATTCTGTGTAAAAAGCAAAAGAAAGAACCATGAATATTCAATATTTGTATTCAAAATTATAATTAACCACTTTCTTATTATTTTTTTTAAATATTGATTTTAATTTTGATCTTGGTTAGTCAAACGGACAAAATAGAAATCTTTTTGTATTTAGTCGTGTTAAGATTACGTGTGTACAATGATTTTGGGAATGACCACGCGGCGGCGTAGTGTAGTATGCACAGCGACAAAAACTAAAAATGCGTTTTGTTTTACGTATTGGCTTTAATTTTATTAAATTACAGTTACATAAATTACACGGTAATATTTAAAATTATCGTAGAAAATTACACGGTAGGGAATCATTACCGTAGACCGTGTATTGGTCAGAAATACCGTGCTTCTACGGTAATTACCGTGTACCTGGTAACACTGGCGTGGAGGGAGCTGTCATTGTCATCGATACCTAAAAGCTAATAGTCGGTGATCTATGTGCACATAAATGGCTTGCTATACATATCTGTGAAGGAGCTGTTCGCTCGCTCTTTGTTTTAAGTGCTAATGAACTGTAGCATTTTTATGTTTATGCTTAAGTTTTACAGTGCTTTGTGACTTGCATTAGGTTAATTAGGGGCATAAGTAGATATAGCGTTGCTTATTTGTCTTCGTAAAACGTGTGCAAGAAACTGATTTATTTTCGCGAGGAGTGGATGTTTTAAATTCTAATCAACAGCTGATTCTGAGTGGGGAATGTTATATACAATTACACATTAACATAACACCAAGTATTTTAGATATAAATACAAAAGCTTCTTACAAAGAAGGAACAACACTGACCGAAAATATAGATCGTAGGTACACGATATTATCTATGTTTGAATAAACATCAAACAAAATATAGGCATGATATTCTGATAGATACAGGAAGAACACCAAAAAAATATTTTGCACTTTTTGGACCCACAGTGCAGTCAAACAGTAGGTAGGTACAGGCGGACAGAGAGCTGAAGGAACACGGGTGGGTTTTAGTCAGTAAAAGTCTGACACTCCGCTCCGCCCAGAGCGGGAGAAGTCATTAGATGATTTCCGACACTCAAAAAAAAAAAGGCGGACAGAGAAGGAATCATATTGGTGACGGTTGTTGACCTTTAATAGGCGAAATCAGTATATAATTAATATAAACCCTTAACACGTTCCGTGACACTTGACTTTTTATTTGTAAATGTCATGATATGACACTACAAAATCCCATCCCAATCCCAATCCCGGAATGTGTTAACAAAAGTAGTCCTACTTCGTGCAGTCTAAATCAAGAAGAGTGACGTCAGCAAAAGATAAAGGAAGGATTTAGTGATTCCGCGTCCAAATGCATTTGCTGGCACTAAAATGCAGCTTTCCGGTTTAGATCCAAGTCGTTCTAAGCGGAGCGCGTTTCTAAGAATAGGCTAGAACTCAATAGGTGCCAACATGTTAAAACACATAGCAGTGCGTTCGGCTGCTTTTCCCAATTTATTTTTCGGTCGGCTTGAATTTATGGGATTAGTTCACTCTTTTATAAATAAGTTAGTGGGGCTTACTGTCTACGCTGATGTATCACCGTGGAGATATGAGAGTGTCACCTCTTACAAAAAACGATTAAAGCTTGAAGAGTGACAGAGCGAGTTAGATACAACATCGACGGAATATAGCGGTGCGACCGGCTGCTTACCGACGCCGACATACGGCGTGACTGCCTTACCGAGCGCCGGAGTCGGCTGCCGTCTCCGGCGGCCGGAGTTCAGCGCTGTCGCCACTGCCGACCGCTTTTCGGATGCGCCCCTGGAAATAAGGATAGCATACAAACAAATTAAAGTCTGTTTTTTAATCTTTAGACTAATTTGACATTTCAAGTGATTGTCATTTGTTTTTCAATTTGGAGTTTGACATTTCCAGCTGTCAAATTAGTCTACGAGATTAAAAAACAGACTATATTTTGAACATAGATGGTATTCCTAAGCGTATTCTTACGGTAGGGTACGATTTACAGCTGCCGATTACGTCCAGTAAGTAAACTGCGGTTGTTAATCTTACCCTAGAATGACTATATAGGAGTACTAAAGCTCTTTGTGAAGGACCTCGTCCGAGATGGTGCTACAACAACACCTATTTCTGCCGCCAGCTACATGAGCATACTTGGATTGGAGAGGTATATATGGGTGATAGTATGGTGTAACTAGGGGTACATGTGACACATGGGTGATATTTCACCTTTGTCTCTACAAACAACTTGATTGGAACTTGGAATTGGCAGCTCTTCCTCAATGCCTCTGCACGCGCAGCATGACCACGGTAGAAACGGGTTTTGTCGACGGAAGAATAGACAAAATGAAAGATTGTGATTGTTTATCTGTTATTTTGTCTATTCTTCCACCGACAAACCCGTGGTCATGCTACGCGTGCAGGTATAGCAAATGTTCATAGAGGTACCTAGATGACCTCTTCGTTATGGAAGGATTATTTGTCACGCAATAAAACAGAACTCACCTGAATTCATCATCAAGGTAGTTTCTATTTTCAGCCACTTGTATCGGCGGCAGCCGGGGTCCCATGCCAGTGTTTCCTAACTCCATGTCGATTCGAGGCGCCCTGTCCCAGCGGTTGTGGGGTCCCATGCCCAACCATGGTTTGTCCGCGAGGAGACGAAGGAGATCCAGGCTTTGACCCCTGTAGTCCCTGTGCTGGGCCTGAGCGGCTCCTAGGTGGAGGAGATATTCGAAGTTAGTTGACGGTTTCTATAGAACTTTTTAAGTAACGAATAAAATCCAGGAGGAATTTTCGCTAAATAATTTAATAAATCTGCCAATAATAGGAGCTCGTGGCTAATTATTAACTGCCGCACGAGTCGATCCTGCTTGCCGGGGTAGATCCGTGGATGAGTGACCATCTTTACATACCTACCGAGACTCCTCCATGCCTCGGAAATCATGTTAAGCCGTTGGTCCTGGCTGTCATTCGTGGATCTTTGACAGTCGTTACGGGTCGTCAGAAGCCCGAAAGTCTGACAACCAGTCTTACCAAGGGTTATCGTATTACCCAGTTACTGGCTTGTGGAGGTCAGATTGGCAGTCGCTTCACGTAAAATACTGGTATTCAGCTGCATCCGGTTAGACTGGAAGCCGACCCCAACAGAGTTGGGAAAAGGCTAGGCAGATTGATCGTATTAATTCTGCCATAAACAACAAATAAATCTACCACGGTCATATAAGTCATGGTTTCTGATTAGTTGCTGTTTTTATAGCTGGGCAATTTAAATAAAATCGCTTAAATCAATCTAGAGCTTAAATTAATTATTGGTCAGGCTTTCAACAATAACTGAAAATTAATTTCTGGGAGGCAATTTATGTGACATAATGAATTATTATTTTGATATTGGACAACATGTCTACATAAACATAACTTTAACATTACATTGCTTACACCTTAAATATAATAAATTAACATTTGGAAAATAATAATATTATAACGTCCTTGTCGAACACAGACGGTAAACAAAGAATGTAGTGAAGCCTTACCGATATTTAATCAAGAAAATCATAAATGTTTTCAGGAAACGATTAAGGGTTACTATATTTTATTTTATTGACTGTTCTACGAAAGGGGAATGCTGTGTGATACAAGGAAGTCAAAGAGAAGGGGAAAATAACAGACACCTAGCAAAAAAAAAACAACTGACAAAATCTTTCAAGATTTTGACAGTTGATTAGTTAGTTTTTCATAGCAGACGAAACAAATTATTGAGTAGACGTATGCAATAAAGGTGGAACCCGTGTTAAAAAACTTGAATAGGAAGATAAATAAATAGTTATTTCTAATATTGTCATTAGAACTTAAATAGTCGACATCGGATCAGTTGCCAAAAAAATAAAATATATATATTATATATCTTAAAGTCATTCCTGCTAGGCCTAGCCAGCACTAGTAGTAGGTATATTGCAGTGCAGTGCAGTTTACATATATTCAGTGTAAGGTTTTGGTTTCAGTGCGAATTTTTAAATCGCCTGTGTGTTCATAAGATAAAAACAATTGTGCGATTTTTAATCGCAGTGCGGGCCTTACAAATTTTCAACACTAAAGGTTGATCTTTTAAGAACGAGGGATGAATTTTTCTCAAGTTCACCTTTCTATAATGTAGGCCTCATTTTAAGTTTTAATTACCACCGCTAAAGTTAGCGTATCATGTTTTCTTTCTTTAATGATCAGGCCTGACTAGCGAAGGAAAATAAATGCAGGCAACCCGGCTGGGGTTGCCTGCATTAATTTTTACAAGTTATAAAGTTGAAAGTTTTAATTATGGATAGTTGATACACTTAATATAACTATGAGGTGTAAATATTTGTGGTTATAGTTTTATTAAAGTCTTTTCGTAATTCAGTTAGTTCAGAGAATTGAAACTGTGTGTTCGCGAAATAACTAAACACCTTCAAATTCCATTTAATGATTTTTAACACCTAATTAAACATTTGTTGGCATTTTTGCCTACTCCTAAGTGACGTGGTCATGTAAAATAACTTTCATGGCGGACACATTGACACCTACCCTCCCAAGAGATAGCTAAAAATGGTCAGTCATCAAGATTCCTTCTAATTTGCGCCTAAAAGCATTGCCTCCTCTGGGAAATAACCACAAACATTATATAGCAATCATTTAGAAAGGTGTGAAGTGACCTGTAATTTTCAAAGCAATTAGTAGAAATGTTTCGCTGAATGTTCCACTCTAGGTTACCTATGTACACACGGCTACACATCAAGCTATACATTTCTAGTTTATGCTGATCTCGCATTGTATAGGATTTCCGTTCAATGCGAGGTCAGCTTATACTGGAAATGTATAGCTTGATGTGTAGCCGTGTGTACGAGGGGTGTTCAATAAATAGTGATAATGCGATACATTTATTTATTTATTTATGTACACACTGTAAAATACAAAATAGATACGACATAATTAAATATGAGTACAAAGGTACTGCTACATTCTCCTTGGAAAGAAAAAAAAATACTGGCAGGCATAGCCCAGACATTAGATATGATGACAATAAAAAAAACAATCAATTCTCTTTTGTTTTTTAAAAATATAAGTATTTTTTTTGCGTCATTTCGGAACGTGTTCTGTTGTTTGTTTGTTTCACCAAGATAACGCCCCCGCGCACAAGTCCAGAGTTGTGATGGCTGCCATTCAAGAAGTTGGCTTCGAATTGATGGAACATCCTCCATATTCACCGGACCTTGCTCCTAGTGATTTTTAACTATTTCCGCAGTTAAAGGAAGATCACGACGCAGTAGTCACCGCCGTACACGATTTTTTAAGGGATCAGGAAGAAGATGTTTTTTAGAAAGAGAATTTTAGGCTTAGAAAAAAGATATACAAAGTGTATTAAACCTGAAAGGTGACTATATTGAAAAAAAAATACATATAATTGCGTCATACTCATTATCACTTTTTATTGAACACCCCTAGTATTAATAAATCATATTTGGAACACAAATAATCCTTTGTGTTTAATTTGGAACACCATTAGTATAATTAACTTCAATCTATCCATCAGAAATTAGTGTAAATCAATTAGTGAGTAATCAACTTTAGTGAGTAATCAATTCGGTGTATAATTGAATATGATAGGCAGTGAATATTTAAAACTTAATGCTTTGTTGCCTTCATCAATTATTATCATCCAACTAAGCCTTTCGTAGTTATAGAATTGTCTTCTCAAACGACTCAAAAACTACCAAGGAGCTTAGTACATACTAATTCCATGAGACGGACTGTGTGTGACCTCTGAGTTAGTTTCGGCCTTTCTTCTCAGAGTAGTCACAGTTAGGAAACGCCGAATTCATCTAAAAATATCATCTATTTACGATATGATTGACGTGTAAAAATTATCACATATCGTGAAAACGACTTATTTTTCGTAACAATTATTATTCAACCGTTAGCTGGGTTTTTCTTTTTCACATTTTAAGCAGTGTTCTAATGTACTTATATTGTTGGTTAAATTAGTTTCTACGAGGTTTTATGATTAACTAACCTTAAACAATTTCTTGACTTTCAACTTCATAGGATAAGCTGATTAAACATAAATATTTTTGCTACGAAATTTCGTAGCCGATGTGCTACGTTTCGTAGCTATTTCGTAGCACCTTTTTCTTTACCCCTATTTCCTTTCTTATGCTAGCTTAGACTTTTCAAGTTGCCTACTTCATCCATTATCTTTTCTTCCGTCAGGTAAATGCACCTGATACTGTCTATAAACAGGAGTGGATGGATTAGGATCGTGTATCCACCTCACACAAAAACGAATAAACGTATGTACTCGCCTGGGTGTTCACCACGAGTGGAATTTTTTTATTCGCAATGCCACGTGTGATGGAACTGATGGAAGATTGATGGTGTCCTCTAGTATTTTATTGTATATCTGTACTTTTGTTTACAATTGTGGATTCTGTGTTCCTGGGTGGTTGTTGATTACTGTGAAACGCCTTCGAGTTTATGCTCTGTATTATTTAAGACTTTTGTCACATATTATTACTTTCTACCAATTTGCTAAATTATATTGATAGCGTGATAGAAAATTTGCATTTAATCGTTAGCTTCACACTCGCTTGTTATCGCTCCTGTATTTATGAGTTTCTTTTTGCATTCATTTGTAGGACAATAGAAATAACGTCATCCAGGCGTCACCTACATAAACCAATAGGTAGTTCAAGTGGGTAGGACCCTACCCATAAATTGATGTTGTTTGGTACTCGTAATTTAGGTTTGCGACTTAGTGTTACTATAAGGCAATCGAATCAAATCATTTATTACTGTGATTTTTGGTGATAGATGAAATATTGATGTGCGCAAAAATCTTCGACCCATTGGGCTTACGCTATTACACATTCGCACTATATCATGACGTCATGACAAAGCCAGGAGGAAACAGGAAACTAATATAGATCTTTGATCTCAGAGACAATGAAAATCATTGCGTCAGCGTCTTTTAATATTTCGTAGGATCGTAAATGTTGGCTATACGAAAGGGTTATTATAGTATTAATAGTATGTCGTTGATGAGATGACAACCTGTCACTACAGGGCGCAATTTTATCGACCTCTAACCCTCAGCCCACACCGTGGGTTCGTTTATATTGCTCGTGAAATTGTGGGCTGTTTGAGGCAAATATTGTGCTCGAAAAGTAATGGGAACGCAGATAGAGCATGAAAATGTTTTTCATACGACATCAAGCTAAACAATGGAAGTACGATCTAAGTCGATAATACTACGGCATGCTTTCAGTATAACGTTGGGTTAACAAGAGTTGGTAACAAGAGATATCAGTAAAAAAAGCCTACTTATTCCGAGACTTATTCCATGCAAACTTTGAATAAATTGCAATGAATTTTAAATTACGATTACTTATGCTAAATTTCATACAATATGATGTATCTCTCTCTCTCTCTAGGGATAAAGAGATATGAATATCAAGTTATAAAGAAGCCAAGCTTAGATCAAGAAGTCTATCATTCATAAATTCATAATTCATAAAATATTATAAATTCGAAAGTGAGTTTGTTTGTTTATTTGTTTGTTAGGCTTTGGATGAAATTTGGCACAGGGGTAGACCATGACCGGGAATAGGACATAGGATACTTTTTATCCCGATATTCCCACAAGATCAAGACTTACGCGGGTGAAACCTCGGGGCGCAGCTAGTATTATATAATATTTATATAAAATTTCAAGTAAGTAGGTACCTATATCATATATTTGAAAAGAGCTTTTATCTACTTACTACTGTATCCCGTTATATTTAGTAGCAAACAAGCATTTCAATTTTTCGTAAAAGTAAATATTTTAAAATACACTAAGTTTAAACAGTTTAAGAATACGCCAAATATACGTACACATTTTTAAATATCGTTACTAGAAAAACACTTTTAATGAAAATATTCCAAGTAAATAATATTGTTAATTAAGATTTTCTTTTAACTGTACAAACATGAATTTTTCCAATGCAAATATTTGCCTAGTCTAAAATCAATAAGATGTATGAGTAAACTAATCAAATAATTAACGTTGTGAGTATAGAAAAACCGGCCAAGTGCGAGTCGGACTCGCACATAAAGTGTTCCGTCCCGTACTAAGTTTGAGCAAAAACCGCCGAAAAAAAAACACGGTTTTTGTAAGTTTTCCTTTAATAACTGACTTTATATTATTTTCATTATTTGTTATTATAGCCGCATTAGAAACACACAAATACGTGAAAATTACAACTTGTCTACCTATAAAGGTTCATGAGATACAGCCCGCTGACAGACAGACGGACGAACGGACGGACAGCGGAGGGTTACTAGGTAATAGGGTTTCGTTTGGCAACCTTCAAAGAACCCTTAAAAACGAATAGGTATAGAGAATTCTGAAATACAACTCTTTAGTTCTGAATTATCTGTATTACTTTCATCTTTATTCGCAAAGTATGATTACTAGTTGAATTATTTAGTTTACTAAAATCATTTTATCTAATACTAGCTGCCGCCAGCGGCTTCGCCCGCGTGTAATCTTTATAAATTATAGCCTATGTTACTCAGGGTGAATGTAGCTTTCTAATGGTGAAAGAATTTTTGAAATCGGCGCTGTAGTTTTTGTGTTTATTCATTACAAACAAACACACAAAAATACAAATCTTTCCTCTTTATAATATTAGTGTAGATAAAATATAATGTAAAATGAATATAAAATGTAGCATATTGCCTTTTATGTACGGGCATGAAACACCTTTTGTGATAGAGTAGATACCACGTTTTGTTAGAAGAAAAAAAGTATGATAGATGGAAGCCGCAACACATGGGAAAAAAATTACAAAAATCTACAGCAGAACGGAGAGGTCTGTGGAGGAAAAAGTAAGAAAAACCATGTGTGCGATTCATCTCTTTCTTAATCCGTATGCAGTTTCAAGAATGTTTACATATTCATCTCGCACTGTGTTCTTACCAGAGGGCGTAGACAAGTGACAATCGCTTCGAAAGCGTTTTGTAATTCTACAACGACTTTCAACAGGATTGACATAAGCTTTTCGATAGCTTATGTCAGTCCTATTCATTTTTGCCTTTTCCATCATCGTTATCGCTGATAGAAAGTCACTTCTAGGGCCTGAGGTTGGCTTGGAGCAAAATTTTAATGTTACAATATACAGGAGTCTTTGATTTCAGTTAATTACGGAGGCATGGGAATTACAAAGATTCCACTGTAAGCAGGAACGACAAAATTCTTTACGCGTTGGAGTCTCATTTATAAAATCAAGGAATCTCGCTCGTTTGAGCCTATAATTTAGCATGAAGAAATACGAGGAACAGAAATGCGTGCCTAATTTACAATCTCCGAGAAAAACTTTGGCAGATATCCTTATAAATTTTCAAAAAAATACGCGAATATATGAAATTGATCCCCTCATTATAAATGGAGGAGGGTAATTTTTTTAAACCCGTCTCAAACGCTAACGTTTGACAAAAGGTTGTATCGGATACATCTCAATTTAATGTTGACAAGTGATACGAGCTCCTTCGTGTGAATGATTCGATGGTATCCGGTGCCTATGCCATATGGATGTTTCGAGAAAAAAAATAGGAAACTTGGAAGGTTACATTTTTTATAAGGAGAATGGCATGGGTACAGAGTATGTAAAAGTATCTAGGATTTTTGTTACGAATGCTCGAATGTCGTTAAATAATAATAAACTTCAAAGTACGTATAAAAAGCCCAATAAATTATTACTGATATCTTATTACTAAGCCTACGCTGTCGGTCCGTCGGTCTGTCAGTCAGCGGGTTGTATCTCATGAACCATAATAGGTACCTATATAGTTGCAATTTTCACAGATTGTGTAATTCTATTGCCGCTATAACAGCAAATAATAAAAATGAAATAAAGTTAAAAATTAAAGATTGGTCGTCATACAAAAAACGTGTTTTTTTAGTGTTTTTTGCTAAATATTGTACAGTGGTACGGAAACCTTTGTGTGCGAGTCCAACTTGCACTTGGCCGGTTTTTACTACTACTTAGTTCCCCTTATAATATCGAGAAAATAAATAGGTAGGTACTCAAATTTTCATTAAATAGGTAGGTACTATTAGAGAATTAATTATACATGTACCTACCTTAAAACAAAGCCAGTTCCTTCTACCAGAACCTATTCAGTACAATATTTCAAATTGTAAATAGTTTTCCAACAGGTGTCTGCTGTTCGTACAAAGTTAGTTAATACTCAACAAGGAACTACGCCATATCAAAGGACTGGAGGTGACAATACAGTATAACTTGCGCACCGACCTGTGATGTGGCTACATCATAGCCGCTTCCAGACATTAACATCGAGATCATTGTTACTACCTAGTTATGAATATTCCTGGCTTTGAATTGTGTGGAATCAATCCGCCTAGCCCTTTCCCAACTATGTTGGGGTCGGCTTCCAGTCTAACCAGATGCAGCTGAATAACAGTATTTTACATGGAGCGACTGCCTATCGTCAGACAACCCAGTAACTGGGTAATACGATGCCCTTTTGGTAAGACTGCGGTTGTCAGACTTTCGAGCTTCTGACAACCCGTAACGACTGTCAAAGATCCTCGAATGACAGCCGGGACTAACGGCCTAACGTGCTCTCCGAGACACGGAGGAGTCTCGATATGTAAAGATGGTCACCCATCTACGGACCAACCCCGGCAAGCGTAGCTTAACCTGATGGATCGACCCATTCGGCTGTTATTACTTAGCCACGAGAATATATACAATAGCCACGAGCACCTATTTATAAGTTTATCAAGCAGCGTTTGACGAGGGAGTTTGAAATGTCGATGTTTCAGAAAAGTTGGAGGGTAACTAATTGTCGTCATATGTACAGTCACGGACTTTAATTGATGAGCCACCTTCAAACTTTTCAATTTTGCAGTTTCATACATTCACGAGATTACACGATTAAACACGAACTCAAATCGCACGCTCGTAAACAAGATGACAAATAAATTACTTTTAATCGGAAATATCCATAGAGGTTGACTTTATTAGTTAACCTCTATGGATATTTCCGATTAAAAGTAATTTATTTGTCATCTTGTTTACTTTCATATATTCACGAGATTACACGATTAAACACGAACTCAAATCGCAAGCTCGTAAACAAGATGACAAATAAATTACTTTTAATCGGAAATATCCATAGAGGTTGACTAATAAGTTCTCAATGATAAAAATAAATACAATGTTGCGTTAAGTTTATCCAATCTATTTGATACCGACCTCCTTTGAATCATAGCTCATTAACTCGATAATTATGAAAACTTAACTGAAGACAGTACCAGTTGAAATATCGATGTCAGAGAATTTTTCCGTACGCTAACGTTACTATGCAGCAGTAACCTAGCAACAATTGTTTATCGTTGCTAGTTTACTGTTGACCTGCAATTGGTTGACTTTGAGTAGTCACTGCTGTCAAGTTTGTAATTCTGCTCTCAGGTTAGCCAACCGGTAAAGATGTGAAATATAATTTTCTTCTTCTAATACGAAGACATAATGACTTTGCGTGTCGGGAACCGAATAAACCCGATTTGCATTACACGGCTAAAATGCGAACAGTACCAGGTGGCTCATCAATTAAAGTCCGTGACTGTACATGTGATACAGAGGAATCAGGAACTGGCAAGAAATGATAGACGAAAAAAGTGTGCTAAAAGATGGATGGATTTTAAAACTGTATAGAATGGAAATGGACGTTGCCATGACGGCTGATAGAACCGAAAAATACATAAACTTTTATTATATCCTGGTTAGTACAGGATTACTTGTAGTTCTAAGTATATCCGTCAGGAGCTGATAAAAAATGACATAGTTAAAAGTACTTAATTCAACAAAATAATTAAAATTATGAGCGATTTAAGAATAATATCTTAAAAATATTTAATTTTACGCTTTATGTTCAATTTTTCACAGCTTAATATAAGTGCCAGCTACGATAATATCATTTTTAATGGTACCCATTCATTATATAGTTTTTTTAATTTATTCAAATGAGTAAATATCGAAAAACCCTTAAAATTCAAATATATCGAAAACTATTGAATTTCGGCCATACATATGGGGGTTTTAATTTGTTGCATTCTGGCCGTATCAGCTCTTGACGGATATACGTCGAATTACAAGTAACACTGTATATGTATTTGTAAAAGATTTGTTTAATACAAACACATATTATTATAATTAGAAGCTTGTTTTAGTTGGTTAAACAGACGACCGTCAACAAACATCGGTTTGTTGACCGTCTCAAAGTACTCAGATAGATACTTTTTCCAATCGACCTCTATTTTAATTAAAAGTAAGAGGGGACGTTACCCGTCCCTGTAAGGTAATCAATTTGATGCACTCCAAACATAGGTGCCTATACTGCCTATGTAACTGTAGGTTGTCACAGCAATGATAAAACATTGGAATTTGAATATAGATGTCTGAACGAACGATGATGTCTGAACTGTGTATAACGGTCAATCCACCGCATTGCAAAAAAAAACACAGAATCAATTTTATAGAACAACAAGTATTAGGTTTTTCTATTTAGTTATCCAAAATCTGTGTTTAAATGTATGGAAATATCGTATATGAAAGATCAATGTAAATCAAATGACTCCTCATTTCTAAAATCAGCATCTAATGTCGGCTGCAATATCGTAGCTTAGAGCCATGATTTTGCGGGAAAGTTCGAAAGGGGTACCGAGACCTTTGCAACAAGCAACTGAAGGAACACGGGTGGGTTTTAGCCAGTAAAAGTCTGACACGCCCTTCCGCTCCGCCCAGAGCGGGATGACTTCCTCATTTGATGATTTCCCATACTAAGAAAAAAAAAAGCCATGATTTGATTTCACCGTCATTGGAAACATTATTTTTGAGCATTTTTCTTGCAATCATAATCCATATTTTCAACGTTACGTTTAAACATAAGTAAAACCATTTAAAAATACTGAAATTTTGTTACTATAGTCTTATTTTACTTATTCTAATAATCCATCTTGAGAGTACATCCTAGTTCCACGTGTACTACTTTATTATAATGCATCCACTCTAACATCATCAATTTGCATCGGCTAATAGGAGGTACCTTTGTAGTTAATAGGTTTATTCTAACGTCGTAAGCAGATCGGGTATTGATAAGTGCTCCCTGTATAACCGGTTTATCTGGTTCTAGTGCTCAGCTGTTTAAAAGCTTTTATTATGGGATAGTCAAACGCAGATCTAGGTACGCCTAATGAGGTTAGGCTTATAATGCGGTATTTCTGCTTTTCAGAATGCGTCACAGAAAAGTCCAGACTTTTTCCCTATTGGTCTTGTTAGCGATTTTTTCACGATAATTTGTTTAACCAAATGTTACCAAAGCTAGTGCTTCTAAAATTAGTCCGATTCTAAGTTCCTACACGACTTTCTCACAAGATTATAATTGTTATCAAATATTTTATTCTTTAGGGAATAAATACAGGTTTAAATGAACAAACATGACACCCCAGACAGACAAGCTGCGTAAAACGAGTATTAACATCAAGTGGCTCTTATAAAATAATCGTTCCGTTTATGAACAGATAAGGTCGGAAAGTCGAATCACTTTCAGTGGAAATTATACTGTAACGATTGTCAATGAACAGTTGATTATGTAGATGAGGCTGTAAAGCATACTTATATTGGCAATTGGGATCGTTAGACTTGCCAAGAAGACTCTTCTGGGTTTATTTCCTTACTCCGTTTTAATCATGCGTCTCGTATTACTTAGCGACTAAGTCTACGGAGCGGAAGCTACGGATTCGAGATGAAATTAATAACACAATACCTACGCCTAAGCGTTGCCTACGCGTAAGCGTTGGTACGCGTAAGCCTACAGCGTAGCACAAAAAATACTGTTAGAAATTAGCTTAGAAATATTATCATTCTTTTACAGATTCCATTCCCTCTAGTTATATTTTTCAGTTGCCAGCTTTTTACCAAAACAATAATGCTTTTATTTGATTGTATCGGCGTTGAAACAAACAGGCTCTCACAGGCGAAGTTATTTAATAGATCCATCAAGCGACGATGTTAGTCAGTATAATACCGTTCAACTTTTAATTCTGTTAGGCTTTGATAGAAAACTGATTAACTTTAAGTACAAAATCACTCGTCTGACTTTCCGTGTCATTGTTTTTCATAAAGATTTAACTTTCAAGAACGGTATAGTCAAAGTCATTTATCATTTATTTAAAATAGGCACATAAAAGGCACTTTGAACGACAAAATTTACAAGAAAATAGAACTGATTCTAGTCACCCCCCCCGCCCCCTTCCAAAAAAGTAGTTTCGTATGGAGAAGATTGGGAAACAAACTCCACTCCTCTTTCAAAATGTTTTACAATATTTTGTATACATTAATTGTAAAATTACATGTGGAGACGATGCGCCTAGAAAACAATACTATACCACAATAGGTAAGAATTAAAAATAAAGCAATGACAGATAAATTATTTAAGTGATATTTATAATTATGGTACTCACATACATACATTGTAAAAGTATAATTACGATATTCCTAAAATTTTAACAAGTAACAAGTCAGTGTGCGTTAAAGTAATCACAAAATGTAAAATCAATATAATAAAAGAATAAATTATACAATTAAATTAGCAACCAGTTTGATTTGAGATTAATCAAGAGTTGATAACAGAAACCATTTTGCTTAGCCAGAAGCCCAGGTTACATATGGCTAGTTTTTGAAGCTAGAATCGCAAAATACTGCTAGTAAGCTAGCAAGCTAATCACTCTAGCCACGTGTATTCTTACATATTATAAGTCATCCGCCACGTCTGTCTGTCGTCCTGTTCGCGATAAACTCAAAAACTACTGCACCGATTTTCATACTGTTTTCACCAATAGATAGAGTGGTTTCGAGTAAGGTTTTAGTATATAATAACCGCGGGCATCAGCTAGTACATTATAAAATAAACTATCCTGATTTTTAGGCTATTAGGTAAGCTAGCTGGTATGACGATTTAATCATGTTTGAGGGGGCCAACATGGCCAGAAATCGCACAAAACAGAGGAGATTTGGAAGGAAAAAGGGGAGGCCTTTGCGCAGCAGTGGGACACTATATAGGCGAATGAAAAATATAAAAATAGCTAGTGAGAAAGATAGTAAACTAGTGTGACAGTTTAATAGGATGGCTTCTATTTTTGAGCTAGTAGCGTCCCCCACCACTGATTTGACTATCCTAAGCTGGCTTGTGCATTGTCGAACTAGCATTATTGTCGAAGTAGGATGTCGTCGAAGTCACATCATTTCATAGTTAAGTCATGTTGACAAAACGTTTTGTCGGAGTAGAGTAGTGTCGGACTTAAGGCATGTCGAACTAAAGTATTGTCGAAGTAAAGACGTGTCGGAGTTCCGTAATGTCGAAATTTAGTATGGTAGTCCATATATTATCAAGCTATGTAAGTATTTCCAGGGTAAGCTGACCTCTCACTATTCGGAAATCCTATACAATGCGAGATCAGCTTAGACTGGTAATGTATAGCTTGATGTGTAGCCTCGTGTGGCTGGAGATACCTTAGTACCCAATTGGATCATTTTACTCTACGGACTTAGTCACCGTAATGCTATCGGCTTAAAACTTACTAGCATGGTGTAGACAGCTCTAGCATGATGCCAAGCCAGAATACTTAGCCAGGATATTCTTGCTTGCTATCGTAGCTTAGAAAATCGACCAAGTGCGTATCGGACCACGCACAAAGAAGGGTTCCGTAGTTGGGATGTATTTATCACAAGAATAATCTTAACATTGTAGTTTTTTTTACTTATTTGCCTCCCAAAATTGACCCCATAATCAAAATTAATTAATTTACGTTAAAGGTCTGTGGTTGGGTCACCGAAATTAATGTGTGTTTATATTTCAAGTTAATTGGTCCATTCGATTCGGAGAAAATTGGCGTGGCAGACGTATAGACAGAAAGACACACACGGGTGATCCTATATGGGTTCCGTTTTTTCATTCAGACGTACGGAATCCTTAAAACCAACTCGTTTAGACCGGGTAGGGCAGTTATCACACATCTATAGCACATATAATACATAATTCAAAATTCTGAATTATTTTTAAGAAGCTTGTTACGAATTCAAGTAAAATCATGCTACTAATAAAAGGTGAGTAGGTGCCTATTGGCTATCTTCATTTCCATCATAATATAAAACCACTTTCACAACCTAATCTGCTAAAAGGTAGCTTTTAGTGTAAAACAGTTACCCGATGCTTTTTCGAGCTTCATAAAGTTTAAGACAAATCTGCAACCCAGAAATAATCAACAAAATCTCGCTAAACACACGCTCAAAAAGGGTTACCAGCCTAAAAATCTCTTATAAAAATATGAGGGTATTTAAATAATTTGTGTAACTGTGTAATGTAACCTCGCCCGAGGCCAACAAGTGGCCGATTAAAATAATTGAGGGCAAATTGTATGGTCGTTAAAAAGTCAGCAAAGTATCGTAAAAGGCTGGAAAGGGCTTTTTTTTCTAATTTTAAAGAGGACACTTTATTTGCAGAACGGAGACACGGATTTTATTGTTGTTTTATAGTGATAGTGAAAATGTACGGGCTGTATTTTAAAAGATAACCGTTTATTTTAATTTTGCGTAGCTGCAGGAGAGGAAGAACTAAGGATCCATATTACGTTAGATACGATGATAACGACAACGTTATGTAACTTTTGGAGGTCGAAGGATGAGCTGGCAAAATAAGAAATCAAGAATCAAAAATCCCCGACGACCCAAATTACAAAAAAATCGTAAAACCTGTTCATCAAATTTCGTCGAGATCGGTTGTAAAATACGACCAGGAAGCCTACCACCACCGCTTACAGCAGTATTATTTCAATCTTACTCAGTGGGGGAAAGAGATGGAGCTATACGTCTTGTAGAGCATAGCACATCTCTTTCCTACACTGAAGTAATATTAAAATAATACAGCTGTAAGAGCTGGTGGTACTGGGCTGGGCCCTGTAGAGGAGTAGGTACGTACAAACTGACACGAAAGAAAATTTTGCTAGACTTGACGCAGAGACGCTTGGCCTGCTTCTCTCGCTCGGTCAATTACAGTAGGACACGTTGTCCATACTGAACTTAAATATTGATTTGAATTTAGAATTTTAATGTGCACCAATTTTTTTTTTTTATATGGACTTTGTTGTCTGCAATAAAGATTATTATTTTTTATCTTTAGAAGGACATGTTGTCCATAATGCTACGTTTATTACAAACAATTAAATTGCTTCCTTGTAAAGATTAAATAAAAGTTTTGACACCATTTCCCGCGGAAATCGCCTTCATTCACTCGTTTCTTTACATATTCCCTGAAGTTCTGACGTCATCCCTATTTATGTACTTGTAAGTTGAGCCTCTAATGATAAAGTACATCCAAGTATATATATTATATTATGTGAACTGTCAAAGGAGCTTGATTTTCTGTTGTAATTTCAAGAGTCGTTTGAACGTAGTTAATTCAGGAAATTATACTTTGTTGGTCTCAGCTGTAGATAGGTAGTCCAGGCTGGCAGGGTTGCGGGAAAGTCCGAAAGGGATACCGGGGCCCTTGGCAACAGGCAACTGAAGGAACACGGGTGGGTTTTAGTCAGTAAAAGTCTGACACGCCCTCCCGCTCCTCCCAGAGCGGGAGAAGTAATTTGAAGATTTAACACCGTCAAAAAAAAAATGATAGGTAGTTCAATTATTTTAGAGTAGGTAATATTTTTAATGTTTCTAACTGTCTAACTCTGATACTCTTAGTGATTTGCTTTTTTATTTAATTCCTCATACAATACAGAATATTATATTAAGCACAACGTCACAATATCTGTGAAGGTATTGGTAGACAATCGAATCACGCAAGTAGAAGAAAATGATAATAACTAATAAAATAAAAAATAAATATATAAAGATAATTCTTTACCAATCAATTCCACTAAAATATTCCCACTCCCACCCACAAAATAGATCCGCGTACCTATCAAAATCTCGGACGGAGTTTTCCCATATTTTTTTTCAAATAAGTTTTTTTAACTTTAGATCAGAAAGAGGCAAAAGTTTCATCAAACTATTTAATTTAGTAATTTTATCACCCAACAGCGCTACAGCAAAGACAGGGTTATGTTTTTTACATCAATACTGCTCTCTCCCGCCGTTATGTTGCGCGTTAATAAACCAACATATTGCTCTTTATTATTTTATGGCCACACTGTGCGGCTTATGAGGTTTGCTTTCATATTGACCCGATTTTTAAAAAGTAGGTACTAAAATACTAAAATTATATTTCTACGATCTTTAAATTCGATGATGACAGGAATAAAGTGGGGCAGAACCGTGGGGATTAGCTACTCCATAATCGCAAATTTTTGACATAATCCTATTGTCTTAAGAAATAAATGGAATTGAGAAGTATTATTTGCTATGAACCTCTTTTTATGTAAAAAAATAAAAATGGAAAAAAATTACAGATACTTACTTAAAATATTTAAATATTATTCATCTGTACATGAGTGTTAGATGCATTCACAGACTCGTTTGTGTGGTTAAAGTAATTATTGTGGACAAAGGTAAAGTTAAATAAAATTTTGAATCTAAAGTGTTCAAAGGACTAAGAGGAATTATATATATTTGTATCAAGTGCAGGCATGCATATAGGACATGTATTTAATTAAATTAAAGTACAGTTTTAATAACTGAAATAATTATTTAGATAATTTTTGTTTTTTTTAATAAAAATATAATTTATTTAAATGGGTTGGTTTGGATGGTTTTTTTTTATGGGTTGTGGAGGTCAGATAGGCAGTCGCTCCATGTAAAATACTGGTATTCAGCTGCATCCGGTTAGACTGGTAGCCGACTCCAATATAGTTGGGAAAAGGCTAGGCAGATGATGATGATAATTTATTTAAATGAAATAGGGGGCAGATAATAATGTTGACAAAAAATAATAAGTATTAGAATATGGACAAAAGGAACAGCCATATTTTATTTCACCAAAGTTTCCAACTTAAGAAATCAAACGTCTATTAAATCCTCTAATCTTACAAGACATCTCAAACCGGGTGTTCGTTTCTGAATTCATAATTGAAGGATTTAACACGTCACTGTAGTAATACGTACTAATAATAGTTAATTCAACATGTAACTATGATCTTGGTTCAACTTTCAGTAAGTTGGGGATGATTACTCGAAGTTTATTTGCATAGTTATTTATGCAGAAGCTTACATTATTGTGTTAAATATAATCTACGGATTCTTATCTATATCCTAACTAATATTATAAATTAATGCGACTTTTTGTTACGCTTAACCGCTAAAACGGCTAAACAGATTTGGATGAAATTCGGCACGGGGGTAGACCATGACCTGGAATAGGACAAGATACCTTTTATCCCGATATTCTCCCGGGATCGAGACTAACGCGGGTGAAACCGCAGGGCGCAGCTAGTAATAAATCAAAAATGAAATGCTGTTCGTTGGTAAGAGCATAACTTCAGAACGACCAGACCGATTTGTATTTTTTTTTGTTTTAAAATGTTGGTAATAGTCCGAATCAGGTACTAAAAAAAAATGGAAAAATTGCAAAATTCGAAAACCAAAAGTGTATTTTCTATGGGAACTTTGTAATAAATATTAATTTGGACAGGACAACGTCTGTCGGGTCAGTTAGTTAAAACATTAAGAAAAAGATGTCTAATCGTAATTATTCAATGATTTCAAAGTATTTTATGAACATGTCGTTAGCGGGATTTATACCAGAGGCTATAGACAAAATCCCTTTTCTGTAAGCGTTAACGCCAACGGAAAGATCAAATTGTATGGAGTTGACATTAGCTTTAGAGATGTCACGTGTCTGCTGCTGTCAACTCCATACAATTTGATCTTTCCGTTGGCGTTAACGCTTACAGAAAAGGGATTTTGTCTAGGTCCCCAGGGCTGACTGTTCAGTATTGGAGGACGCACTTATATCATCTGCCTAGGCGTTTCCAAACTATGTTGGGCAGGGCTTCAAGTATAACCAAATGCCTGTATTTTACCTGGAGTGGCTACCTATCTGACCTCTACAGCCCACAACCTAAGAAGATTTAAGAAGTATGTATATAAGTATCATATATTATTTGTTTTATTTTTATTAAATGACTTGTTTTCCATTTAATGTATTTTACGTTAAATCTCGAATCTTATACACGGTGTCTACATCTCTTTGTCGTTTATCTTAACGCAGGTATGCTGGAAGATTTCTTTAGAAATAAGCATCACTTTTGTATGTATTTTTCTGTTCTTTTCTATTTATTATGGGTGTACATAAATAAATAAATTACCTAGTTACTGAGGACGCACTTACAGCTTCCTCTTAATAAAATGACTGTAAATTAGGCGTTATAAATATAAACGAATCTATAGAGAATAATAACACGAACGTTAAAAGGCCATTTTACGAGCTGGAGCAGTCTATTCAGCAAGTACCAATACGTATTCCCAGTAGCAGTATATATACAGTCTTACATTATGGTGTTGATTGCGCGGTAAAATTGGACGTAAATAATTAAAGACTTCTTGCCCATCCTACTGCGGAGTTGTCTATGATCTTACGCAGTATGGACCCAACACACAAATACCCGTAACACAAGTTAAAAATTTTTCCTTGGATACCAGAGTTCATACAAATATTTGCATAATGACATTACTTGTATGTAAGTTGTATTGTTGTAAAAGCATTTTTTATTATTTGTGTTTTGTGTTTCACGAACTGTGTCCAAATAAACATTATTCTTATCTTATTCTTACCTTTCGGCAAAAGGAGAAGGACTGAAGGTGGTAAACCGCCTCCATACATTTGTGTGCTTAAAGTATTATGTAAATAAATGAAAGGTGTAGATACCAATATTTTCTTTGCATAAGGGTATGTACACGGCATATTTTTGGGGCTTTTTTGCGTGTAAACTTTTTATGCTACTTATTACAAAATATTTACGTAGAGAGCATTTATGTAGTGTCGTTTTGGTGTAGGAAAATAAACGAAGGATGGAGTGTGTGACAGATGATAAGGATAGAAAGGGGGTGACTTATAATGAGATGACGACTAAAAGAGAGGTAGGTATGGAACAAGAGTTCATGCTACGTCTACCCCAAAAAATATAGAATAAGGATAAGAGAAAGATGAGGATGTGATAAAAACCTTTACCTACAGTTCAGCAATGGTCTGATTATTTATATAAAGTATGATTTAAATAAACACGGTTATTCGTAAAACACCGACAACCTCTTAAGGAGTCATTGTACTCATCATTATGAACAACTTTTACTATGGAAAACAAATATGAGATCGCGAAAAAAAAACAGCTGTTCCGTACATTTTGGCGAGTTATGCGAACATAAATGTACTGAATAGCTGTTTTTTTTTTTCGCGATCATATTTATTCCCATAGTAAAAGTTGTTCATAATAATGAGTATAATGACTCCTTAAGAGGTTGTTGGTGTTTACCAATAACCCTGTATAGGTATTTCTAGTACAAAGGATACTTGTAGGTAGCTTTTCTTTGTTTGTTTTTTGGGAACCCTTCAAAACACGCCCGGGCTTTCGGGATAAGACCGGAACGTGTTGGATTTTTACCTCACTTCAAGTACCCCGGTATGACTACTGGGTAACGGTGCGCCTTTCATGTGCAGATGGTGACCCATCTGCACATGGAAGGGGCACCGTTACCTCTCAAAAGACCTCAAGGATACTGGTAGGTTCAATTATTATCTATTTAAAAATATTTTAGTTCTTTGTTGTAAAGTTTCTTAGGTAGGAAATTGCTTTGTTATTTTACTGACGTTCTCTATTAATAAGTAGTTTAGTTGTAGAGAGGTTTCAATGAGTCCGTTTTATAAAAATAGTGTCCTTTGGAAAATATGCAGTGAAATAGATTTATTTGTTCATGACATGCAGTATCCTCAAGTCTTTATGTAGGCCAAAAGGAATAATGGGAAAAGGATATTATTTCATTTATACATTTAAATACAGGCGTACATATATGACTTATTTAACTGTACAAGGTGGATTTTTGAGACGGGGCAGTTAGGACCAGCAGTTACTTTTGGTAGGAAAGAAACTACAACTTATTTTTTTATGATGGACAGACTACCCGAAATTGTTTTTTTTTTCTTTTTCAAAATCTGTGAATACCAATCAAAATGTCTCAAAAACATAAGGGAAGTCTCTTTTTTTTTTTAGGTAATCATCCAATGACTTCTCCCGCTCTGGGCGGAGTGGAAGGGCAGTCTCCTAAGAACGTTAATCATTGTCCACTTTTAAAATTCTTGTAAAAAAGCACTTCCTCTCTTCTTAAACATCGTCATTAAATATAGCTCTTTCCTCCTGTTTCATGTTTATTATTGTATTGTTTATATATATATATATATATTTATATAGATAAGTATATGCTTTATGTACGTATGTATTTATTGTATATGTAAATGGTACACCACTGACTACCTGCAGTATTATCTCTCCTTCGCGCTTTAATCCATCCAAAGGTTGTCTGTAAAAGATCGCTCTTAGCGATAAGACCGCCCATTGTGTCACCCTATGTTAAATTTCTACATTTGTATCTGTATTTTTTATGGTGTACATAATAAAGAGTATTCTATTCTAACGTTTTCCTGTAGCTACAACGGTTAAGGTATACCAACCCTTAGTCTCAAAAATCCACCTGTATTGTATAAGCATAAATGCAAAAGCATATTTAATTGACTTCTAAAATAATACCTACTTACAGTAATAAATATCATAGGTGTCCAAGTACCTAATGCATGTTATAGTTATGCACCTACGCTTCATTTGATCAAGAGCAAGGCATCTCAGACGCAATGCTTGAAACTGACAGCTTTTCAGCTTTTTCAACCTCGTGTTACCTAAGAATCTTTAGAAATAGAAATCATTTATTTGCATATAATGTAGATACGGTATCATTTTTATAGATGGTCCCGATACATGTTTTTAGGAATATTGTGATATCGTATACTTTTACAATGTTTGTAAATCTGTGAGCACCATGTATCTATCACATATTAATTTATTTGTCATTGCTCCATTTTTTATTCTTTTTTACCTATATTTGTGGTACAGTAATTGTATTCTCGGTGCATCGTCTTCACATGTACTTATATACAAAATATTGTAAAACATTTTTTAAAAGAGTAACGGTGGACTTTCTGGCCCATTCTTCTCCATACGAAAACTACCATTTGGAAGGGGCAACTAGAATCAGTTCTATTTCTATGTATTTGACATTCAAAAGTGCCTTTAATGTGCCTAGTTGAAATAAATTATTTTACTTTATTTGACTTTGACATGTAAAATATTCTAACATTAGAAACTCTTTTCCAAACTGGTATTTAGTAAAAACAGCGTACTTAAAAGCTTTCTAGTTTTTGCCTAGCTGTCTGTCATTTTGGATGGTAAAAGAAATAATTGCCTAGCAAGACAGGCAGATTTCTTTAATAAAATTAGGGACTTGAAAGTTAATTTCTTTTAAATGTAACGTGAGGGTTTAGTTTTATTTAAAATATCTACTGTTTCTAAAGATTTTGAACTTGAAAACCTTGCTTATCTTAACTTTCCGTCACTTGTCTGTATTATCTGTTGAAATTTTTAGTGATTGATGATCATTTTTTTGAAAAAGGTTGTAAAGAAAAGAGTTGTAAGGCCACGTCGCCGTTGGGATATAATTTGCGAAAAATAAGGTTACGTGCTCTAGCATAAAAATAAAAATGAATATAGTAAGTACCACGATAAATATCTATGTTTTATTGCCGTCTAGTATCTTCACATTAGTTCCAACAACAAAAGAAAGTGACTTCTTTACTACAGCGTCAGTAAGAATTTAGGAATATATATAAAATGGCTATTTCTTTCTCTATTCTTTAGGACAGTTAAATAGTTTTGTTGATCAATATCATAGTTATTTTGATAGTCGAAATACTAGTATGAATTTTTTTTGTACCACTTCAAAATGGATGGAAAAGCGTGTAATGTAAACGTTTCGGCATACTTTTTCAAATTCAGTAAAAAATAATAATTATCCTCGACTGCCTCGTCGGTCTAGTGGTCGCAATTGCTAAGCTGAGCATGAAGTCCTGGGTTCGATTCCCGGGTTGGGCTATTGCTATTGCATTTTCTATCTGAAGATTCTTAGTAGCAGCCCGGAGTCTGGAATCGTGCCCGATTGATGGCAATAGGCTCGCCCCCTATTGCCTTACATTCGCCCCCTATTACATGGGACTTAAACATAACTGGCGAAATGTGGGTGTACTATAGGCACACCTCTGCCTAACGAAATACAGGCGTGATATTATGTTGTGTAAAATTAATATTGTTATTTTGACATTTTGCTTTGAACATTTGGTCGAATTGTTAGCCCAACCCAACAAAGTCAAAGAACGCAGTAAGGTCGGTTTTGTTTTACAAAATCACTACTAAATGCTAATAATAATACTAATTATTTCCTGCCGGAGACATGCCTGTCAAAACCTGGACGGTTTTAAAATTAAAAGGGGGAAATGGCATCCCGACAAATCTGTTTTCTTTCATTATAAAGTGCAGGGGACAGGTTTAATACTGGGTTGTGTCACACCTGAATGGCTTCTGTTATATGAAAGTTTTTCTCGCAGCCATTATCTTTTTGTCTGAACACTTGCAATTTTACCGTGATGAAATGCAGGTCTGGGATGTAATTTAATGTAACGTAAGGTAGGACGCTCTCCGACTAGGTGTAGCGACGGTGTTCACAAGGTGGCTGATAGCAGCTGGATGAGAGTTGCCGAGAATCGAGTTGAATAGCGTGCAATTGGAGAGGCCTATGTCCAACAGTGGACTGCTATATGCTGTATGATGATGAGAAATGTAGGTGTGGTGAATCTTTTTTAGTACCTAATGACTAGAAGTCGAACTGTTTATATAAGTAAATTAAATATTATTATAATCTCGTATCTCTCCTGTATTCTCCAGCAAGGTAGGGAAACATTTATATCATACACACCCATATTTCGCCAGTCATGTTATAAGTCTCATGTAAAAGGGTGTGAGTAGCGTGAGCCTACAGCCGATTAGTAAAAGAAAAAATTGCGGGTGATTGGAATAAAATCGCTATGCAATTTGCATACCTATTATAATTTCAATATATAGGTACTACGCACAGTTGACACAGATGTTTTAAAACAAGGTCTTACAACTTTTTTTTTAGATTGATTAGGGGCAAGTGGCCGGAAAAAGAAATGACGCCATTAATTTTAAGTTACACCCGAAGCTGGCGCACGATTTTAAGAGAAAAACTTTTTCAATTGTTTGCCGTGTTCAGTGAGGATAATTAAAACCTTTTTGTTAAAATACTTAATACTTATTTATCGCAAAGAATTTATTTTTAGTTTTGGTGGATAATTTACTTCGCGGTCTATTATGAATTTGGGTACCTACATATTTATTGAAGCGGAGAGAAGCTTAAAGTCTTAAGAAATAAAAATGAGCCAATCTCTTTCTTTTCGTGTGGTTAGTGACTAACCAGGCAGACTAAGCAGGCGTAGCATGACCACCGTTTTGTCGACGGAAGAGTAGACAAAAATGACGTTTCCTGTAGACAGTACGACGGCAGCAAAGTAGAAAGAGTCAACTGCACTTTTTACGAAATTCACTCTTTGTATAAATGAAGAAACGAACTGTCACTTTGTATAGAAAAAGCTATGTCTATTCTTCGTAGAGATAGAAAGCGCCATGCTACGCCTGCAGCACGCGTAGCATGACCGCCATAGAAATGAGTGTTGTCGACGGAAGAATAGATAAAATGACAGATTGTGATTGTTTACCTGTCATTTCGTCTATTCTTCCGTAGACAAAACCCGTTTCGACTGTGGTCATGCTACGCGTGCTGGTGTCAGAGTTTTAAAGCCGCCCAAGGGTCTCTGGTATGCCGGTTTCCTCACGATGTTTTCCTTCACCGTTTTCAAAATAAGTGATAATTATACAATACGCACGTGAATCGGAAAAGTCAAAGGTGCGTGGCTTGGGCACTAAGTTAATAAGTCGATGTCCTCTCTATTTATTTCATAAGAAGAGTAGGTAATTTTACTGTCTAGCTTTTTTCTTCAGGCATCTATTTGTATGGGAACGGGATTAGTGTAGTGTACTGATTAAACTACTGACGCTAGAGTCAAGTAAATAGCCGGAAAACATATTTTTGTAATTAGTCAAAATACTTCGTCCTACGCGTCACTTTTACGTTTAGTATCTCTGATACAAAATTTTACTATATATATTTTGGCATTAGGTACAGCTAAGTAAAACGACTTGTTTTTAAATGATGGAGCAGGGAGCTGGGTACTACCGTAGCCTATCAAAAAATCAGTTTGCGGACCATTTTCATTACCATCATGTCTCATGACTACCATTGTAGAATCTTTCAGAATCTGATCTTATTGAGCTTAAGAGAAATGCTCTTATTACACATATAAATAGGTACTCCAGCAGTATTTATATAACAGTTTTAATATAAATTTGAGATGGCAGAGAGTACAAGCGTATAAGATTGCAAGAAGAGATAGAAGAGGTTTCAATAATACTTTCTGGGATTTTGTAGTCGAGGGCATTTTAATATTGTGTGCTCACGTAATATAATCTTGTCAACTATATTATATAGCTGTACATTTTAATTTAGTGAACGAAATGTACGGTCCAATCGTTTGTATGGGTCAGGTAGGAGCTTTGTGGTTAGCAATTTTTTTAGCTTATTTTTGTACTCTTATTGAAAATAGAGTAGTATATTTGTAAGATAAATTATTCTGCAGTACAATACTAGCTGTAGGTACTAGATCCATGTTCAATACATTTTTTCATATTATAGAAGTTATTTAAAAAAAAAAAACAGGCTCGAGCCTGTTTTTTTTTCTGAAGATTTCTTTATTTACTATGATACTAGCTGCGCCCCGCGGTTTCACCCGCGTAAGTCCCGATCCCGTAGGAATATCGGGATAAAAAGTATCCTTTTTCCTATTCCAGTCTACCCATGTGCCAAATTTCAGCTAAGTCCGTTCAGCCGTTTGGGCATGAAAGCGTAAGAAAAAACAAACAATCTCACTTTCGCATTTATAATGTTACTAGCTTCCGCCCACGGCTTTGCCAGCGTGGTATGTCGATAAAAAGTAGCATATGTCCTTCCCCGGGATGTCATCCATCTTCTTGCAAATTTTATAGAAATCCATTTCGTGGTTAAGGCGTGAAAAGGTAACATACTATATAATATTACTATGGATTTTTATTTGATATTGCGATGCTGGCTATTATTCCAATATTTCCCGATTCTGATCAAACGAATAAATTAATTCTGCTAAAGCATATTATGGGATCGTATTCAATAAGGGTATAAATTGTTAAAAAACATTCGTTACGTTAAAATAACATATGTGTTAAATAAAACATGAGAATGTGTTCCACCCATTATTGTGTGCCCTTTATAAAGGCTTACTTTTTTAATTAGTTCGCTGCTTAGAATCGTAAAATGACCTAGTTTTCTAAGTAACTCTCACGAATGGTGCAGAAACATCTGCACACGTACAGCTTAGGTAGGCTTTATCTATTTCAGCTTGGTATAAAATCTGTATTATGTATATTATGTCTTATGCGAGAGGGAACAACCTGCGCTGGGGCTCTGTCTCGCATAGGGTCGCAGCATTATACTGAGTGATGGCCGTTTTGCGTGAATGTGACGCATATTTACCCGCAACTTGTTTCGTATATCTGTCCTTTCTTAGCGTCATGTTTGCCGTAAATAAACGTATTTTCTTTCTTTCTTTCTTTAATAATATCGAACGAACTAGTTTAGTGGCCGTAAGCAGGGTATCTTGTGTGGGTTCGATGCCAGCAGGCGTAGCATGAGCACAGTTTTGTCGACGGAAGAGTAGACTAAAATAACGTTTCCTGTAGACAGTACCTACGACGGCTGCAAAGAAGAAAGAGTCAACTGCACTTTTTACGAAATTCACTCTTTTACATAATGCGACTCAGAATTCTTTGTTTTGTCATAGGATTTATCGGTTGTCAGTGTGATTTTGACAGTAAGGATAGAATACTTTCTTCCGAAACAGTCTATCTACAAAAAGACCTAGACAAAGATCACAGAGTACTTTTACTATATGGACAAAGATCGTTATAAATGAAAGACAAAATGACAGATTGTAGAAGGATTTCTACGGTGCGATGTCAAAAATGAAGAAACGAACTGTCACTTTGTATAGAAAAAGCTATGTCTATTCTTCGTAGAGATAGAAAGCGCCATGCTACGCCTGCTGAACTGCGAAACCATGACATTGGGTGTTTCTCGTACGAAATGTTCTGCACCTAGGGCGGAATTCAAAATCGTCCCCAAAAAATGTCTAAGTTATAATGTCACGATATTTTTAGATTATAGCCCTGAGTGATAAATATAAGTACGAAACTAACTCTTAACATCATTTGCCTAGCCTTTTCCCAACTATGTTGGGGTCGGCTTCCAGTCTAACCGGATGCAGCTGAATACCAGTGTTTTACACGGAGCGACTGCATATCTGACCTCCACAACTCAGTTTCTGGGTAACATGATACCCCTTGGCAAGACTGGTTGTCAGACTTCTGACGACCCGTAACAACTGTCAAAGATCTACAAATGACAGCCGGGACCGACGGCTTAAAGTGATTTTCGAGGCACGGAGGGGTCTAGGTATGTGAAGATAGTCACCCATCCACGGATCAACCGCGGCAAGCGTAGCTTAACCTGATTGATCGACCCCTGCGGCTGTTATTTCTTAGCCACAAGCCCCTCCGAAACTAACTCCTAACATACCTACATAATTAAAATATCATCCACATTATAAGTTCTCGTTGAATTAAGTAGGTATACTTAGGCCGCCAACAGGTGGTTCCAAACTTACACATGTGTTTTGCCTCGTTTCGATATTTAGCAGTTGTTGACTTAGCACCCACTAATTAGTTGATTGAACGTATTAATTGACACGTAATGTAATTACAGAGCGAGTGTCGATGGGAATTTTGTGTAAACATTGATCGGGTTACAAATCCAGCGTATACATTTTAACATAACATCACGTTTCTAATCCCCGTGGCGTTAGGCAGAGGTGCATCTATAAGCATATCCATAAAAAACTCCTAAAAAATAAAAATAAAGTGCTTCTCGTATTATATCATAATTTGAAATGATTTTTCATGTTGTGCAATTAAATTTATAGAAATACAGTATTTTAACTGTAAAATCATGTAAATCAGCGAAATCGGCAAAATTTCGTATACGGCCTCTTCAATACCTAATCTTGTGTGTTTTGATGGTAAATGATAAATGATTTATTTCTCTAAGTAGATTTGTACAAACACTTTTACACGTCAATCACATTTTTTAAACAAGATGAGGTCGGCGTTTCCAAGCAACGTAAGTTAGTATCTAATGCATTTATAAAGTTTAGATTAGGTAAATAAGTAAGAATGAAGGTAAGATTCATGAAATTTTATTGTACTGCTAATGAAATGAATAGAATTAAACTGCCTAGTTGTCGCTACTGCCGCATGTAGTTGAAGAGCTTCCGCCGAGCATGAGGACCTGGGTTCAATTCCCGGGTCGGGCAAAGTGTTATTGGATTTTTCCATCTGGGATTTCTCAGTAGCAGCCCGGAGTCAGGATTTGTGCCCGGTTGATGGCAATAGGCTCGCCCTCATTTTATGGGACTGAATCGTAACTGGCGAAATGTGGGTGTACTATAGGTAAACCTCTGCCCAACCCTTCGGGAAATACAGGCGTGATGTTTCATGAAATTGAATGCATTTCAAGAGTAAAGAGTGGATCTCGACATATTCATCATAACATTTTGCCCGTAATTAGGCTTTAATGTAAGGAAAGAGGTCCCCATAATGGCATAACGGACAGTCCTCTATGCAGAGCGTGCATGGAGGCTGAGGAAACCGTCGCGCACGTGCTCTTTGAATGCATGGGCGTTACCCCGATTAGAACAGAGACCCTCGGGTCACCCAGATCTTACACGGAGGTGCTGAACAGACCAGGAGACTTAGTCAACTTCTGGAGGGAGGTGGGCTGGTTGGAATAACCACCAACGGCCGCAATGGCCCACGCATAATGGTCCACCTTAGGGACTAAGTGCGGAAACCGAACACCCCTATTGAACCTGTTCTATGTTAGAACATAGAATAAGAGATTGTACACTAGACTATAAAGTTACTGAATCTTACATCAGATTATGTAATATTATATTTATAGTATAGCGTTATTCCACGGGGCAACGGTCCTGAGGAGGAGGATAATATGATCCCAATTTTGTGGGTCATCAGGATAATGTGGGCATTAATTTTGTACAAAATCACATAACAAGTAATTAACAACCAAAGTCTACCAAGAATTTTTAAATCAGCATTAATTAATGATACATTTTGGTAACTATAGGTAAGTTATGACACAATTTTTGAACTGGCGCTTTTTGTAATTAATTTGGTAAATATAAATAACAACCGGAATACGAGTAGATTTTTTGAATAAATTATTTTATTGATAACTTCCCCTAAGTGGTAAAAACACCACGCGTTTATTTGATTGAAAAGAAACTGAGTAAATACCTACAAGAAGTAAATTCGAGTAGTTTCAGTTTTGGTGAACTTCAGTTACATATAAGAAATTGGACACGGGAAAGTGTCAATAACATTTCAATATTTTAAAACTTTCATCTAAATTGGATGACACAGTCACGCGTCGTAAATAAAGTTCTATTGAATTCAACAAGTATTAGTTATAGATGCGTTTGCAACTTTGTCTGTCATGAAACTTCGTCCAGAAAACTGCTCACAAAAAGCATGATAACTTTAGTTTTTAGTCTTACTAAACTTGATCCAGCTTCAAAATAATCATTTAAATTACTTACCATTCCGCTCCAAACTGATTACCGACACACTCATTAAAATTAAGAGAAAAACGAAAGTTTTAGCACATTTATTTTGGGATTATCTTTTTAATAAAGATAATCCCAAAATAAATGTGCGGATAAAATTAACGCAACAAAGCAATGAAAACTACTTAGAACGAAAAAGAACAAGAAGTTTTTATAAAACAAATGAAAAGTAAAAACTTTTCGAAAATTATTTCCAGCCAGTTCTCGTTGCTCTAATTATAATCGATGAAATAATTTTAAATCGAATAGTATAGAATACTATTCTTATTTGGAAAATATATGAGTGATAAGATAGTTTTACTGTTTTAGTTAGATATTTTTTTTTCGTTTTAGAAAGATTACGAAAAAGTAGGTAAAGAAAACTTTTTTAAAACAACTAGGAAAAAATATTAGTTAAAAGGAGGTGGAAAATAAAATAATATTTAAAATAAGAACTTGTGAAACTAACCGGCCAGCAGCAAGGCAAGCACCGCGGTCGTGCAGGCTGCGTATGGTTTCATCGTTGCGTTCCGAATGCCGAGCGCTGTTTGCGGGCCCGCCTTATAACATTAGGGCTGTACCGCCCTCAGCCAAGTAAAACGTAACTATGCTCCGTTAACGCACGTAATCGTGACGTAGGTGTCGCAGATTAACCTTTTTTTCGGGAATTAGAGTCCATTTGAATAGGAGGTGGTGGGGTAAGCAGAAAAGGAGGTATGGATTTATCGGAAAGGCCTAATTTATGTGTTTTAACATGATAAAGAAATGGTCTTTAGTGTCTGGTAACTGTTTGTCTTCAGAAGAAATGGAAAGCTTTCCACATTAATTATTATTATTTATAGTGGTCAAAATAATATCTAAGATGAGAACTATTTTGGTGTAAGTACGGAATAAAGCAACAAAACTGTGCAGTGGATTATTTAATAGGTATTTTGAACATATCCTGTTTAAAATTAACTGTGATTTATTTTGTTTTAGCATTTATGATGAAATTTAAATTACGTGTCACTGTACCTATGTAGGTACTTATTTGAACTTACCTACCTACTGGTATTTTATTTACCTAGCTGTCAATCAGAAAGGTAAACTCCCAAATAATAGGTACCTAGTTTCTTTAATAATTGTTAAAATAATGACGTTAGATCAACCAATTTAGATATTATTACCTTTATTAGAACCAGACCAATGTCGTAGTCCATTATACTTACATATGGAAATTGATTTAGTTACAATGTTAATAATTATTCAATTTTGTTAATCGTAAAAGTCCGTACAGTTTTCCTTGTTTGTATATATTTATAACATAAATAAACGCATGTAAATTCCAGTTTCCTTATGGAGTCCTCCAAGTGTGTCGCTAAGTATTAAGTATTTGAAGAAAAACCATAAAAGGTAGATTCCCTTTTTGGTGTGAATAAACTTCAAACTGAAAAGCTTATACTTTTCAGTTGAATGTTATTGGGATAATTATCTTAAGAAATAAAGCTTTTAAAGAGGCATATATTCCGGCCTATAGTCCGAAAAAATCTTCTCGTTGTACCAAATACGCGGAAATTGAAAAAGTGGTAAGAATTCATTTTCGTTTCAGGACGAAGGCTACATAAGCAGTAGGTAAGTAGGTAATCAATTTCGTGTATAAGCAGATTACATCCGATTCTCTACCATGCAGGAGTCAAAGGATTTCAAGGAAAGATTATGGTTGCTTATAGAGGAGTCAGGCACATCAAAGTTAAAAAATAGTTTATGACAAAGAGTTACAAAGCCTACATACTGACCCATTTCGTTCATGTTTACTAATTACTCAGAAGCCTACCTCTAATTAGTTGTAAGTAAACAAGGGCCACAGGACCCATTTTTATGCTCACTACGTCGTAACATTCATATTTCGTACGAAATGTAATTCATTGAAAATTACAAAAGTTGACGCAACAATTTACGCGCAGGAAACACACCCACTATTGGCACGAAGAAAACAAAACGCAACGACCTTTATTTATGAGTAATATTGGTAATTTGTCACATCTCTAATATGATACGCGCATCGGTATCGAGTTTAATCGAATTCCAATATGTCCCCCCTCTATAATCTCGGAGAAATTGGTATTGGTTACATTTTTTTATAAAAAACCTTAGCTATCAATTATTTTTACGGAGAGTTATTAATTTGCGGTTTCATTTGCATTTGTTAAATTGATTTATTGTTTACTAAACATTCCTCGTAAACTATTTGGCCGTGGGCTATGAGAGTATTCCAATCAAAATAACATTTACGTAGCTAATTAAAATTGTAATAAAAATGCTGCCATTCAATGTTTTTTTTTTATAGACGTACGGTCAAATGCGCATTATCAATTTGACACTATGGACGATTTTCATAGTACAAGTGTTATTAATATCATTCTAGTTGACTGTACACCGCACTCATTAAATAATGGAGACATTTATTTAATTGGTATAAGATATTTTATTACAGGGTACGATCCCTCTAGATATACAGTGGGCGTAGGTAATTATTTACGTAGGAAGTTAGCGCCATATACTTACCTACCTAATATGTATAAACCAATGTAACTCAATTAGCTTTAGATCTACTAAGCACACAGGCGCAACGTGATTCCGCAAATCTATTGACTCTAGAACTTAGGAAAGAAGTTTCGGCACTAATTCACAATTAAGAAAGTCACGAGAGGGTGACGCGAGTACAATTTGGAATATCCGTTAACGCTGAACCGATTTGGATGAAATTTAGCACATGGGTAGACCATGACCTGGAGAAGGACATAGGTTACTTCTCATCACGATATTCTTACGGGATAGAGATTTATGTGGGTGAAACTGCGGGACGCAGCTAGTCCTTATACATATTATAAAACCTCCTCCACCGCGTCTGTCTGTCGTCCTGTTCGCGATAAACTCAAAAACTACTGCACCGATTTTCATGCTGTTTTCACCAATAGATAGAGTGGTTCTCGAGGAAGGTTTTAGTATTACTAACCGACTTCCACGCGGGCGAAGCTGCGGGAATCAGCTAGTCTAACTTCTAACTAATAGGTATTATAAACGCGAAAGTTTGTAAGTATGGATGGATGGATGGATGGATGGATTTTGTTACCCTTTCACGCAAAAATTACTGAACCGATTTAGATTTTTAGGACTTTTATCCTGACATTCCCACGGGATCGGGACATATGCGGGTGAAACCGCGGGGCGCTACTAGTATGTTATAAAGGCGGTCACACACGGTACGATGCACCGTCGAAGTTTGTCTGTACAGTCCGATATGTTTTGGTTTGAAACTGTCCAACTGTCTAACTAACTCTATACAAGTTCTAAACGTTTGTCTGATTCAATGCTACGTGGGTATTCACATCGGTATGTGGCAATTTATTATAGCTATGATGTACGTATTTAAAAATGAATTAAGGCCAGGTATTCCCAGTTTTACATCACTCTGATTCAATAATAAACAAATAAATAGTGATTGTTTAAAGCCAAAAAAAAAAAATATATATATTGTAAGTATTTAGCTTACTTTGTCTATTTGTGGTTCAAAACACAATATCGAAAACTTCACTCGATCAAAAAAAAATCGAAAGACGAGGCTAGATCGATGATTTTTTTATGTTTCTCTTATTTTTCTTGAAGTTTCCAAAAAAAAATATCTAAAAAAACCTACGTAGTAACCTAATAAGTAGAATAATTTGTTGACACATTTTGCAAAATAGTTTAATTCCTTTTAGTAATAAAATATGATTTAATAAAGTGGCGTTCGCGTGAAGGGTGGATGGAAGCGTTAAATGCCTACGTCGCTGGGTCTACCTGAAGGCCTAGGTAAGTGACAATCGCTTCGAAAGCGTTTCGTATTTCTACAACGACTTTCAACAGGATTGACATAAGCTTTTCGATAGCTTATGTCAGTCCTATACATTTTTCCATCATCGTTATCGCTGATAGATTGTAACTTTGTCTGGGGCCTCTGGCCTTAAGTAAAGATGGCAACTGAAGAGTAATGTCTGACCTAATTTATTTTGATTATACCTAATTGTAGAGTTATTTTGCAAACGAATGTTGAATTGCCGTCTATCATCTACATGTTTTATGGCTTACATGAAAACCGGCTCGCTCTTGGCCGGTTTTTATTTATTTCAAGGTGACCACATAAAAACTTCAATGAACCATCTTTCCGGGGAAACGAGAAATGTAACTGACCTAAATTCAAGTCCCTGAAATAAACCATGAAAAAAATGTATCACTGAAATATTGGTTGTAGCTAGGGTTGCCAACTTTTTGTACAAAAAATAAAGTATGGTCAAAGTGGGAAAATAAACAGTATTTCGAAAAAAATAAACAGTATCTCTGAAAAAAACTTCTTTACAAAAAAAACAACCGACTTCCAAAAAAAACACCACAAAGTGAAAAATATTGTAATAAAGTCGGTGTCTTTTGCCATGATCGACGGTGCGCCATATTGCGGACGGACACAAACGAGCCCGCACGACGCACCGTGGGAAGGTGTACGTGCGGGGTAACGCAGACATCGGAAGTTCCTCGGTGCGCGGTGCGTGGCGCGGCGGTCTGTGGTCGTCTGCCGTGCGTGTCCGTCCGCAAAATCGCGGATCGTCGGATCTCGGCATTAGGTTTTGTATTTTCGTTTTTTGCCACCGACTTCCTTTTTATTTACGTACAGCTTTGGATATCAGTGAAAACAGTAGGTATTCATATAGTTTATTTTTTTATATATTGAAAACAGTAGGTATTCATATAGTTTATTTTTTTATATATTGAAAACAGTAGGTATTCATATAGTTCATTTTTTATATATATTGAAAACAGTAGGTATTCATATAGTTTATTTTTTTATATATTGAAAACAGTACGTATTCATATAGTTCATTTTTTATATATACAGGCTGTAAGGGTAAACAGTCTTGTCATTCAAACCATGGGTAGTTGACTTAAATATAAAAATAAATCACCGAAAACAACAACAAAAAAAGTTATTTTCTTTAAAAGATTTTAAAAAAATAATTCCTACACCGTGCTCGCTAGCGAAACAGCTGACAAACTGAGGGAGGGTCGGCGCTCGCAGTCGGTCAGGTCACGTCCCGCACCCCCGCCCGCGTAGAGACGCAAGTTCGTTGCCCTAGCGCATAGGGCAACGAACTTGCGTCTCCTGTGGTAAAATGTTGTTTAAAAAAAAAGAAATAAAGAATCGTAATTTTCCATTGATTTTACGTTCTATAAATGACACCAAACCGCTGGTTTCAAGGATAACGGTGTTTACCCTAACACCCTGTATTGAAAACAGTACCTAGGTATTCATATAGTTTATTTTGTTGAACGGTAAACAGTATTGTTGGCAACCTTAGCTTATTTATTTATTTATTTAGTTGTAGCACTCTCAGTAGTTCTGCCAGTCAATCTAGAAAGTGGTGATGATATAATCCATTGGAGAAAAAGATGTCATAATTCCAACTGACAGCTTAGAGTGCACAACAGCATACTCTAACTAATATTATAAATGCGAAAGAGAGTTTGTCGGTTACGCTTTCGCGCTAAAACGGCTGAACGGATTTGGATGAAATTGGGCACATGGGTAGAGCATGACCTGGGGCAGTACTATGACTTGTTAAAGCCATAATTGTTCCAGTGTCAGAGAAAGATGGAGCTATATGGGACAAATAGCCCTATCCCTTTTTCACAACGGAACAATGATAGCTCTAACACGTCATGGTATAAGGCCTGGAGGAGGACATGGGCTTTTTATCTTGGATCAACAGCTATTCATAAAATAAGTGGGGGGCAGATTTATACGAAATAGGCTGAATAGAAAATAATGAGTAATCAAGTATGGTGCTGCACACAGCAAAGGTTCAAACAAAGAAAGATACAAAGTCTTTAGCTTTATTATTAAGTAGGTACAGAAAGAAAGAAAAGTATTTATTGGCTCACACAAGACACTAAAACACACTCTTAAAAATATAAATAAATAAAAAATAAATCGGCCATGTGCGAGGCGGACTCGCGCACGAAGGGTTCCGTACCTATAAAAACGGCAAAAAAATCATGTTTGTTGTATGGGAGACCCCTTAAATATTTATTTTATTGTTTTTTAGTATTTGTTGTTATAGCGGCAACAGAAATACATCATCTGGGAAAATTTCAACTGTCTAACTATCACGGTTCATGAGATACAGCCTGTTGACAGACGGACGGACGGACAGCGGAGCCTTAGTAATAGGGTCCCGTTTTACCCGTTGGGTACGGAACCCTAAAAACTAAGTAAAATTTAAATAAAAAAAGAAAGTCCTGTACGAAGCCAAACGGCTCCTATCTCAGCACGAGATATAGGTAAAATTATATGCTCCTAGATCTAGTCCCAGTGGTTTAGGTTAAGCTCTGTCAGTGAATTTAAGATTTTTATTATGTAGATTAGGTACCTATTAAGATAATTTTCTCTTTGTCCCACGCTCAAGACTTGACAGTTAAAGTATAACTAAGTAATTATATTTCACATAAGTTGTGGTACTCCTGAGGGAAATATACATTTACTGTGGAAATGGTAGGCTCGTAAAACCTGTACCTACTTCTAGGCATAGTTTGTATGTGACCTTTTATGTTGACTTGTTTGACTGATGTTAGGAGGAGGAGCTCGTGGCTAAGTAATAACAGCCGCTCGGGCCGATCCATCAGGTTAAGCTACGCTTGCCGGGGTTGGTCCGTGGATGGGTGACCATTTTCACATATCGAGACTCCTCCGTGCCTCGGAAAGCACGTTAAGCCGTTGGTCCCGGCTGTCATTTGTGGATCTTTGACAGTCGTTACGAGTCGTCAGAAGCACGAAAGTCTGACAACTAGTCTAACCAAGGGGTATCGTATTACCCAGTTACTGGGTTGTGGAGGTTAGATAGGCAGTCGCTCCATGTAAAATACTGGTATTCAGCTGCATCCGGTTAGACTGGAAGCCGACCCCAACATAGTTGGGAAAGTAAAAGTTGTTCACAATGATGAGTACAATGACTCCTTAAGAGGTTGTTGGTGTTTTACCAATAACCCTGTATATATTTTCTTTTCAATAATAATTACATTATCGTATTATACTGTAGCAGTGCATGTCCAGCAGTGGGCGACTTTCGGCTGAAATTATGATGATGACGATGATTATATCAATCACCAAGTTTGGTAATAAGATAAGTGATTGCGAGGAATTACTCAGATGCAGTCAGGGGTCTAGATTTGTGCCCGATAGGTGGTAAATGGCAATATAGGCTAGCCCTGTTTAATAGGACTTCAACGTAACAGCTAGGGGAAATGGTTATACATCTCTGTCCATCCCTTCGGTGAATACAGGCGTGATGTAGGGGAAGGCAGCGATTCAGTAAAAAAATCTGCTGTTTCTTACACAAGTGCAACACCTACGTGGTCAAAATGTATGGAGCAGCAAATCCTTATTCTTAATAATATTATAAACACGAAAGTTTGTAAGTATGGATGGATGTATAGATGTTTGTTACTCTTTCACGTAAAAACAGCTAAATGGATTTGGATGAAATTTGGCAAACATATAGTTTATAACCTGGATAAACACATAGTATACTTTTTATCCCAATATTCCCACGGAATCGAGACTTACGTGGGTGAAACCGCGGGGCGCAGCTAGTTTTTTATAAATATACCGACGAAAAATTTCAACGCAGGGGCGTTGAGTTTTTTTTTTTCCAATCATGTACTTCCAATTATGTATTTCCAATCATGTACTAATACTGTAATCCGTGGTAACAGGTTACGCGTCGATGTATGCCACCCTGTTCATTGGTTCCATTGATTGATGATCTTCATTCAGTGGATAGCTACAGAAGTATACACACCAACTTCATAGCGATTGACATTATAGCCCCTTGAGTCACCTTTTAAGACGCCCACGATAAGTGAAGAGGTAAACGTATTTCACAAATGACAGTTCAAAGTACCTACGAACCGTGTATAATTTATTACCCTAATTAAATCTAGAATCGTCAACAGACAGCCATCTTCTCCTAAGATTATGTCAGTATACAATAGTTAACGGCGTTGTATTCCTGAAATAATAATGAAATACGGAGTACTATTAATAGTGGTTATGGTGTGTGGGTGATGGTAATGTGTTATGACTTTTGATACGCGATTACGTGTTCGTGAATGTCTGTGATTGGTTGGTTATCTTATTAATGGTTACCGTATCTGCTAGTCCTCATGCAGGCGTAGCATCACCATCGTAGAAACGGGTTTTGTCGACGGAAGAATAGAAAGAAAGAAAACATGTTTATTCTGCACAAACCTCAGACCAACAAAAAAAGGAAGACGTAGCACTACGAACATCAAAAGTGAAGCCACCTTTTTATCTATGTGTGTGTAAAAAGGGTTGTCATTTGTAAAAGTTTTTCCCTAGAATTTGGGGAATAATATTGTATGGGTAGGATAATATTGTACGAGTAAGATATTGTTGAGTATGGTATTATAACTCAATTGTTAAGAAGGACTTCCATTCCGAAACAAAATGCTGGCCGCTGGTTTCAAGGATAACGGTGTTTACCCTAACACCCTGTATTGAAAACAGTACCTAGGTATTCATATAGTTTATTTTGTTGAACGGTAAACAGTATTGTTGGCAACCTTAGCTTATTTATTTATTTATTTAGTTCTAGCACTCTCAGTAGTTCTGCCAGTCAATCTAGAAAGTGGTGATGATATAATCCATTGGAGAAAAAGATGTCATAATTCCAACTGACAGCTTAGAGTGCACAACAGCATACTCTAACTAATATTATAAATGCGAAAGAGAGTTTGTCGGTTACGCTTTCGCGCTAAAACGGCTGAACGGATTTGGATGAAATTGGGCACATGGGTAGAGCATGACCTGGGGCAGTACTATGACTTGTTAAAGCCATAATTGTTCCAGTGTCAGAGAAAGATGGAGCTATATGGGACAAATAGCCCTATCCCTTTTTCACAACGGAACAATGATAGCTCTAACACGTCATGGTATAAGGCCTGGAGGAGGACATGGGCTTTTTATCTTGGATCAACAGCTATTCATAAAATAAGTGGGGGGCAGATTTATACGAAATAGGCTGAATAGAAAATAATGAGTAATCAAGTATGGTGCTGCACACAGCAAAGGTTCAAACAAAGAAAGATACAAAGTCTTTAGCTTTATTATTAAGTAGGTACAGAAAGAAAGAAAAGTATTTATTGGCTCACACAAGACACTAAAACACACTCTTAAAAATATAAATAAATAAAAAATAAATCGGCCATGTGCGAGGCGGACTCGCGCACGAAGGGTTCCGTACCTATAAAAACGGCAAAAAAATCATGTTTGTTGTATGGGAGACCCCTTAAATATTTATTTTATTGTTTTTTAGTATTTGTTGTTATAGCGGCAACAGAAATACATCATCTGGGAAAATTTCAACTGTCTAACTATCACGGTTCATGAGATACAGCCTGGTGACAAACGGACGGACGGACAGCGTAGCCTTAGTAATAGGGTCCCGTTTTACCCGTTGGGTACGGAACCCTAAAAACTAAGTAAAATTTAAATAAAACAGTAAGTCCTGTACGAAGCCAAACGGCTCCTATCTCAGCACGAGATATAGGTAAAATTATATGCTCCTAGATCTAGTCCCAGTGGTTTAGGCTAAGCTCTGTCAGTGAATTTAAGATTTTTATTATGTAGTTTAGGTACCTATTAAGATAATTTTCTCTTGTCCCACGCTCAAGACTTGACAGTTAAAGTATAACTAAGTAATTATATTTCACATAAGTTGTGGTACTCCTGAGGGAAATATACATTTACTGTGGAAATGGTAGGCTCGTAAAACCTGTACCTACTTCTAGGCATAGTTTGTATGTGACCTTTTATGTTGACTTGTTTGACTGATGTTAGGAGGAGGAGCTCGTGGCTAAGTAATAACAGCCGCTCGGGCCGATCCATCAGGTTAAGCTACGCTTGCCGGGGTTGGTCCGTGGATGGGTGACCATTTTCACATATCGAGACTCCTCCGTGCCTCGGAAAGCACGTTAAGCCGTTGGTCCCGGCTGTCATTTGTGGATCTTTGACAGTCGTTACGAGTCGTCAGAAGCACGAAAGTCTGACAACTAGTCTAACCAAGGGGTATCGTATTACCCAGTTACTGGGTTGTGGAGGTTAGATAGGCAGTCGCTCCATGTAAAATACTGGTATTCAGCTGCATCCGGTTAGACTGGAAGCCGACCCCAACATAGTTGGGAAAAGGCTAGGCAGATGATGTGTGACTGATGTTCTCACACTTCTATCTAAATCAGTGTGGAAACACGATACGAAGTGGTGTAGCCGTGTAGGCTTTGTTTCCCGTAGGTTAGATTGGTTAAAAAAAACTGTGGCAGTATTATGAAATATTATTCTATGTAAGGTGAGTCTTGCCTGAATTAAATGATTTTTATTTGATTTATTTAGGAATAGTATACAGGGTTATTGGTAAAACACCAACAATCTCTTAAGGAGTCATTGTACTCATTATTTGAACAACTTTTACTATGGGAACGGGAAAAAATATAAAATCGCGAAAAAAAAAACAGCTGTTCCGTACATTTATGTTCGCATAACTCGTCAAAATGACAATGACGGAACAGCTGTTTTTTTTTTCGCGATTTCATATTTGATCCCATAGTAAAAGTTGTTCACAATGATGAGTACAATGACTCCTTAAGAGGTTGTTGGTGTTTTACCAATAACCCTGTATATATTTTCTTTTCAATGATAATTACATTATCGTATTATACTGTAGCAGTACATGTCCAGCAGTGGGCGACTTTCGGCTGAAATTATGATGATGACGATGATTATATCAATCACCAAGTTTGGTAATAAAATAAGTGATTGCGAGGAATTACTCAGATGCAGTCAGGGGTCCAGATTTGTGCCCGATAGGTGGTAAATGGCAATATAGGCTAGCCCTGTTTAATAGGACCTCAACGTAACAGCTAGGGGAAATGGTTATACATCTCTGTCCATCCCTTCGGTGAATACAGGCGTGATGTTATAGGGGAAGGCAGCGATTCAGTAAAAAAAAAATCTGCTGTTTCTTACACAAGTGCAACACCTACGTGGTCAAAATGTATGGAGCAGCAAATCCTTATTCTTAATAATATTATAAACACGAAAGTTTGTAAGTATGGATGGATGTATAGATGTTTGTTACTCTTTCACGTAAAAACAGCTAAATGGATTTGGATGAAATTTGGCAAACATATAGTTTATAACCTGGATAAACACATAGTATACTTTTTATCCCAATATTCCCACGGAATCGAGACTTACGTGGGTGAAACCGCGGGGCGCAGCTAGTTTTTTATAAATATACCGACGAAAAATTTCAACGCAGGGGCGTTGAGTTTTTTTTTTTCCAATCATGTACTTCCAATTATGTATTTCCAATCATGTACTAATACTGTAATCCGTGGTAACAGGTTACGCGTCGATGTATGCCACCCTGTTCATTGGTTCCATTGATTGATGATCTTCATTCAGTGGATAGCTACAGAAGTATACACACCAACTTCATAGCGATTGACATTATAGCCCCTTGAGTCACCTTTTAAGACGCCCACGATAAGTGAAGAGGTAAACGTATTTCACAAATGACAGTTCAAAGTACCTACGAACCGTGTATAATTTATTACCCTAATTAAATCTAGAATCGTCAACAGACAGCCATCTTCTCCTAAGATTATGTCAGTATACAATAGTTAACGGCGTTGTATTCCTGAAATAATAATGAAATACGGAGTACTATTAATAGTGGTTATGGTGTGTGGGTGATGGTAATGTGTTATGACTTTTGACACGCGATTACGTGTTCGTGAATGTCTGTGATTGGTTGGTTATCTTATTAATGGTTACCGTATCTGCTAGTCCTCATGCCGGCGTAGCATCACCATCGTAGAAACGGGTTTTGTCGACGGAAGAATAGAAAGAAAGAAAACATGTTTATTCTGCACAAACCTCAGGCCAACAAAAAAAGGAAGACGTAGCACTACGAACATCAAAAGTGAAGCCACCTTTTTATCTATGCGTGTGTAAAAAGGGTTGTCATTTGTTAAAGTTTTTCCCTAGAATTTGGGGAATAATATTGTACGTGTAAGATATTGTTGAGTATGGTATTATAACTCAATTGTTAAGAAGGACTTCCATTCCGAAACAAAATCAAAACATTTTTACATCGCTATGTCGTATAGCTAATATCCATTTACTTTTAGATTCAGTATTACTTGGAAATCTAAAATATAAATACATATAAAAAGAAAACAGGAATATAATTACTCGAAATAAGAAATCATAATTTAAATCGGTTCAATCGAATGGGAAAATTTGAAATCCCACGTTATGTCACTGCTTTCATTCATTCATTCGTTGAGGTTTTTTGGTCGAAGTAACCTAAAATTCATAGTTAATTAAATTAAAAAGTACGTACAAGTGAAAAGTGATTCCGTAAGACTTATTATGTGATTTGTGTGCTATTGTTTTTACTAGTTTTTACTACACAGGAAGGCATAATTCTATTTTTTTATTGATGTTAACTAGACGACGACTCGTGATGTACTAGGAGCGATGAGCATGGTTTTAGTGTAGGTGTGTGCGTGAGCCTGTGTGTTTACTTGCAGGAGCATGGTTTTGTGGCTTCACTTTTGATGTACGGCCTGCTCCGTCTTCCTTTTTTTGTTGGTCTGAGGCACAAACTAAACGCACATTACAAAATAAAAGAATTCAATTCATTTAATTAAATTCATAGAATGGACAACATGACAGATAAACAACCACAATCTGTCATTTTGTCTGTTCTTCCGTCGACAAAACCTGTTTCTATGGTGGTCATGCTACGCGTGCTGAGAGTTGAAGGGGTTATAAGAAAAAAAAAATTGGTTATCTTTTTCGATTAACCCCCTTTACTATCTACAGGATTTATAGTAGGTAAAGGAGTCCCCACTGGCCATGTGTTTACATCGTAAAACCAATACGTTGTATTGTGTTAAACTATATATCGGCCTACGCCGTAGACTGCGGCTTATGACAAATAGCTTTAAGCAGTAAATTACATAATTATTGCTCGCAATGACTTCACGATTTCCCGGATACGGATTCGGATGACGTACTGCGGAAGCAGGATTGAAATTTCATCATCATCTTGCTGCTCTTGTCCCATGTAACTTTTGGTCAGAGCACTAATGGATATTTATTTTAATAAAATGTTTTTTATTTCTTAAATATCGCATTATGGATTTAATGAAATATTTTTTTGCATATGATTTTCTTAATTCATGAAATAGTTACAAGGAATGTTGTAAAAACTGTAATTATTGTATTTTGGGAATAAACGACTTTTTATTTACTTATTTATAATTATGACATTATAACACACGAACTCGCAGATTTTATTTTCCACTTGAATATTTAGGCATTGTCTCCATAATTATAATATTTATATTTACAACAAATCCTAGTTAAAAGCTAGTCAAATAAATTAATTTGTAAAATTCCCGAGGGTGGACATCACAACAATGGCTCCTCACTTTTAGTCCTGTCATGACGCCTACAGGTTTAAAAAGTTCATTAAGCCTATAATTAAAACCTGCTCGAATGTAGGAGGACCTCGTTTTTGCTTACATTTGCATTATGTTTTGATTTTGATCGTAGGCGACGAAACGTAAAAAGTTGGTAAAAAGTTTGAAAATGTTCGGCCCATCTTCCATCATAACAAAAAACTTTTGTACGAAAAAAAAACAACTGACTTCCTTTTCCTTAAAAAAGTTTTTATTTTTCAGTTTTTAGCTGTTGTACCTACCCTTGCTAGACATGTAAATAACAGTGACAGAAAGTTAATATAATATAACATCGTCAGCAAAAATACGTACTATTAGACGGTAACTCAAAAATCACTCATCGAACTTGACATATTATGTATACGAGGCCACAATCAAACAAAATAAGAATGATTAAAATAGCTTCATAAATGACGAAGTTCTCAAAAGAAAATAAAAATAAAATACAACCAATTTGAGAGCCTCTTTTTTTAAATCGGTTAAAAAATAAATAATAAATAATTTATTTGCATAAAACATGTCGGAAAAAATATAGGAAGGGGTGGAATTAAAAAATAGATCCATTTCGTTTTGAGCATAGAACTTTGTGAATTCCAAATTGACTAAAACACTAGTAGTAGGCACATATTTTATTTTATTAAAAATATTATTATATATTCATCCTTACCTTGCATTGAAAACATAAACTTTTTAATCAAACAGTTTTCGAAATTCTGTTTTAATTATCACAACTCAAATTAATATTATTTTAGCTCTTAGTCATAAGAGACGGATTCTGCTGTCTTTTTCCTTGGAAGAAAGGTCCTAGAAGATTCTGCATTTCTTTTTAAAACATAAAGTAAGGCCCTTTGTACACGGCACGATTTCTTTACGGTACCTGCAGCTTATAAATAAACCACACCGTAGAAATAACCCTCCTTTTTGCTTCGCGCTTCGCCGTCGTCAGGTAAAAAACATGTCTGTCAACAAGCTTCCATAGTGATCCATACAACACTGACCGTCGTATAACCATAGTTTTTCACAGCAAGAAAAACGTGTGTTCACTTTACATTTACGCAACATTCAAAAGCGATTTTCTTCTAAGGCATAACAACTTCAGACTATCAGTTGTTATGAGCATAATATTTTTTTTTTTTGTGAAATTAATAAATTATTTTGTTTCCTTTATTCATTTGCATACATGATATAAAATATTTAATTTACTGAATTAAAAATATAACTTATATTTAAAAAAAAAACATGAATAAAAAATATTAAACAATTATTATTATTATTTTTGAAACTATATTATGAAATATATCTTTTCTCAAAGTTGTAATCGTTATTTCGAGAGAAAATCGTTTCTGAAAGCCTAAGTGTAGGTTATTTTACGCTAGTGACTGTACCTACACGCACATATCTTGTAGGTAGGTACAACCAATAAATATAGCTTATGATTACGCCTACACTATATCAGTGCGAATAAATTATAACATTTTTCCCCCCACATTTTCCGACCAACTAGGCTAGACCCGTTTGGCACAAAAAATACATGTTTTTACCAGTTTTTTACTCCTTTATTTACTTCAATGCATTTTTACACTAGGATTTATGAAATACTATTATCGTTTTATTATAAGGCATCTTTTTTCGTAGCTGTAGTCTTTCGTAGCGGCGGCGGCGTCGGCGTAGGTCTACGAATGCTACGAAAATTATAAGTTCTGATCACACAGTTCTGAGTTAGGGCCTTTCAGACTATGGGCAGTCTGGGCTCAGTGTTTGTGTATTTTAGAGCAGGCTTTAAAAGTCTCGGACTGGTCATAGCCCGGACATTGCAAAAGTATATAAGCAATTAGGGTGCTGTACAGGCGTGATCTTCGGAGAACAGAAGGGTTAGGCAGAGGTGTACCTATAGTATACCCACATTTCAACATTTAATTTATGTTGGAACCTCATGTAATAGGGGGCGAGCCTATTGCCACCCGGGCACAAATCCAGACTCCGGGCTGAATTATTACAGAAGGGAAAACCAATAAGACTTTAGGGGTATGAGGAACAGGGTGTAAAGTTCACTTATCCACCATAGAAAAGGGAGGATCCTCCGACCAGATGGGGGTTGTGTCTGGCGGGCAACTGCCCAAAGATTGATGTTGGGTTCTTGTATATTTATGTCCATTCAGGATTTTTGTGTGACGTCAGGTATTTGCGTAGCTCGCATGTGGCGATGTAGATACTGACACATCACTTTATAAAACACTAACCACTAACCACCACTAACCACTAACACCAATCACTTTGCCCGACTCGGGAATCGAACCCAGGACCTCATGCTCGGCAGTAGCGCTTACGACTACTAGACCAACGAGGCAGACACATATAATAATACTAGCTTCCGCCCGCGGCTTCGCCCGCGTGGTATGTAGATAAAAAGTAGCCTATGTCCTTTTTCAGGCTCTAGACTATCTGTGTACCAAATTTCATTTAAATCGGTTCAGTAGTTTTGGCGTGAAAGCGCGACAGACAGACAGACAGAGTTACTTTCGCATTTATAATATTAGTAAGGATTATCTACTAAATGTAGGTAGGTATGATGAAATTATCACATTTACGTATCATTAAGTACCATGCTTAATACGTTTATTCTGCATTTTCAATGTAATAACAATAATTTCCTTCTTGAAACACAAAACCTGACTGGTTCCAAAATATAGGTGGTTGTCCCTGTTTACCTACTCGTGGAAATATTTTCCTACGCAGAAAGTTGTAGTAGGTAATATTAGCGGAAACAATAGCTACTTCACCTGTTACACGTAGTGACGGATATGCTGTCAAACAATGAGCATTTCCTTTTATTACTAAGTAGTTACTTTATGTGAAGTTAGCTGTCACTCCACCTGAAGCTAGGGATTGACAGCTCACTTCACCAAGTTTTCACGGTGAGGTGTTTACTGAATAGACCGGTTGTTATGCTTGACCCTAGTTTTATTTACCGTTAAGGACAAATCACCATGCTAAGCAGACGGAACTTGTTTCATCATTTTTATAATTTTTAATAAAATACCCGACCAAATTAAAAACTTACCGCTGCAAATATTTAAAAAACGTTACACAGAATTACTTGTAGATAAATGTTATTATTCTGTGCAGGATTTCTTAGATGATAATATTTTGTAATATTATTATATTATCCTCTACTTACTTTGTATTACATTTGCATGCTATGTTTAGGCAGAATGTAGGTACATGGATCCTATTATATATTTTAACAACTTATTTTTATGTACCTACATTCTAAGGTAATAAAGACCTATTCTATTCTGTTCTATTCTATTCTATAAAAGACAGCCTCAAAAATTCCAAGTTGAATCTCAACTAGTTTCATTCACAAAATGGGCCATATTTTTCCCAAACCGTTTCTTCGAAAACACTTAGGCAAACAAAGAAACACTTGACTAATTCGGAAACAATACTGAAACACTTGGTCATCGCCCGTCGGTTCCCCGAACCGCAGACAATCCTACGTAGATCCGCACCAGTTAAATTGTAATTTTATTATCATCAAGGGATCACTGGAATAGCAGTTTTGGTTCCTCGAATCTGGGAAGTTACGTTATTATATTGTGTTCATGTTCAATTCTGTGTAAGTAAGTTCCTCTAGATTACATAGTTTGACCGTAGTATTATAATAGTGGTTGACTTATCATCACGCAGTGGCGTAGCTAAACCTAAAGGGACCCTGTATCAAAGTATGTCGGGGACCCTTTTACTCGACTGCGGTGACACTCAAAAGGAGGGTGTTGTATTTTACAAAATAAATAAAGATAGAATTCTGAGTCGGGAGGTTAACGATAATGCATTCTGACTCAGATTCGTTAAGTTTTCTTTGATGGGCGAGGGAAGCGTGTTCGGGAGCATTCTGGACCGGATTGGTGAATGAAAACTTATTTAATTGATATTGTACAAAGAGAATGGATGCGAGCGAATCGAGCTAGAAATTGGAGCATCCTGATTTGGATAGGTTAATTATCATTGCCCTAAGTACCTAAATGCAAGAGCGAGCGAAGCGAGCTCGAAAATTGGAGCATCTTCACCCGGATAGGTTAGATTTTCTGTGTGATTTTACATAATGAATGCACGAGCTTCAGTATTCATTCATAAGGGGTCTCTTAGCCAAACTTAATAGTTTTGGATAATATTTTTCGAAATTTTGCTTACACACTATAGTTTGAGGGCTCCGTGTCATTGATACGGCTGATAGGGCGGTAGACTCCCCTGACATCACACCCATATTCCTCAAAGGTGCATGTAGGTACTTAGTATTAGTTCACCCACCATAATATCATTAATACACCATAAACCATAATACCATTTTAGATCATGAGTTTGACATTAATAATACAATTAACAAATTACTTCATTGGCTTGACATTAATCATTTAAAGATAAATTTAGATAAATCAGTTTACATTCAATTTAATCAATAGATTGATTAAATTGAATGTAAACTGAATGATAATCACAAAAATGACATAAAACTTAATATTGATAAAATCAAAGAAGTAACGCATACAAGATTTTTGGGTGTAATAATAGATAAAGATATAAATTGGAAAGAACACATAGATAATATTAGCACTAAAATAAATAAATTTGTATATGCACTTAAACAAGTCAAAAATGTAACTAACGTAAAAACTGCTGTAATATCTTACCGTGCATACGTTGAATCATTACTACGTTATGGGATTGTAATGTGGGGCAACAGCACCGACTTCCAAAGAGTATTCATCGCTCAAAAAAAGTGCATGAGATCAATTTGTGGACTAAAACCTGATGACTCATGTCAACCAATATTTAGGAAACTTGGTTTGTTACCGTTACCGTCACTTTATATTTACGAAATATGTATGTTTGTAATGAAAAATAAACAATTATTTAAGACTGCAAATGATGTCAATCCTCGGAACAGACGAGATCCGTATAAACTTGTGTTGAATGATCTGCCTCGCCTAACTAAGTATAATAAAAACTGCCTAGCAATGTGTGTGCGCATGTATAATAAAATACCGAGGCAATTTAAAAACTTACATTCAAAATTGTTTAAAGTTCAATTTTACAAATGGATGCTCGAACATAGTTTTTATAGCTTAAAGGAATTTGTTGACAAAAAATTTTGATGTTCTATTCACTATTGATGGCTCCTTGTCTACTTGCTTAATTTTAAGTATTTTGCATGCTTTGTTATAACCTAGCTAAACATGTTTGTGCTATATAGTATTATTTAACACCCCTTTATACCATGTTTTATGCAAATAAACATATTATCTTATCTTATCTTATCACATCTCGCCATATATGTAAAGTTCCTTGTAATAGAGACGACCTTGTTGGCACTAACCTAACCGGTAAATATTAGGTCTTTACCTATGAAATTGCCGTTTTGTATGAAAAAATTTAAACCAATTTTTTTCATGTATTTTTTATTTGTATTAATCGAAGAAATCACCCATGCAATCAATGCATCTTTGCCAACGCAGTGGCAGTTTATTGATGCCCTTCTTAAAGAAATCAGCTGGACGGGAGGCAACAAATTCTTCAAAGGCATTTTGTACTGCCTCTCGGGTATTGAATTGTTTCCCGCCAAGAAGTTATCCAAATTCTGGAAAAAGTAGTAGTCTGTAGGCGCAAGGTCTGGTGAGTAGGGCGGATGACGGAGAGCTTCCAACCCCAGTTCTTGCAACTTGGAGACCGTCTGCTGTGCAGTATGAGGTCGCGCGTTGTCGTGCAGGAGCAGCGGAGACGAGCGATTAACCAATGCTGGTTGGAGATGTGCCAGCTTCGCCATCATTGTGTTCAGTTCTTCACAGTACACATCTGCAGTAATGCTCAATCCGTTTGGTAAGAAGCTGTGATGAATCACACCGGCGCTAGACCACCAAACAGTGACCATCACTTTTCTAGGGGTAAGTTTTCGTTTAAAGCATTGTTTAGGTACTGAACCAGGATCCAACCAACTTGCTGAGCGCTTGCGGTTAAAGTCAAAGTCAAAGTCAAATAATTTATTTCAAATAGGCACATAATATGGCACTTTTGAACGTCAAACAAAGAAATAGAATTGATTCTAGTTGCCCCTTCCAAAAGGTAGTTTTCGTATGGAGAAGAATGGGCAAGAAACTCCACCGTTACTCTTTTAAAAATGTTTTACAATATTTTGTATACATTAATTATATAATTATATGTGAAGACGATGCATCTATAATAAGATTACTGTACCACAAAAGGTAAAAAGAATTATAAATGGAGCAATAATGAATAAATTAATTACCAGATACATGGTGCTCACATATTCACAAAGATTGTAAAAGTATACGATATTACAATAGTCCTAACATTGTTACAAGTAGTACATACAAATAATAAATAAAAAATATAAAAAAACTAAATTAGCTATCAGTTTGATTTTGTCCAGACACTAAATCGTCCTATGGAGCAAGACCAGCATGTTTCCAAGCATTCTTATCTTGGATATAATCCTCTAATTTGTAATAAGCTTGTTTACAAAGTGTACTTTTTATATGAGTTTTAAATTTTCTTTCATTTAATTGCAATATATCACAAGGTATTTTGTTATAGCATTTAACGCAGTACCCCATAAAAGATCTTTGTACTTTAGCTAATCTGAAAAATGGTTGATCTATTTTATCTTTATTTCTAGTATTAAAATTATGTCTATCACTTATTTTATTAAAAAGATTTAATTTTTTTCTTACATACATAATATTCTCATAAATGAATTGGCAAGGTACCGTCATGATATTAATCTTTTTAAATAGTTCCCTGAGAGATTCGCGGTGACATAGATTATAAATGGCTCTGACAGCTCTTTTTTGCAAAATAAAATGGATTCAATATCAGCAGCCCGACCCCACAGTAAAATGCCATACGACATAATGCTGTGGAAGTAACTGAAATAGACCAAACGCGCGGTTTCTACATCTGTTAACTGTCTTATCTTTCTAACAGCATAAGCGGCCGAGCTTAACCGCCCCGCAAGAGATTTTATATGAGGTCCCCATTGTAATTTCTCGTCTAGCGTGATTCCCAAGAAAACTGTTTGATTAATAAACTCCAGTTTTTCTCCATTCAATATGATGTCACATTCGCTACTTCTAACATTAGGTAATTTAAATCGAATACATTTGGTTTTTTTTTCATTTAGTACCAAATTATTTACCGTAAACCAATCTTGTACCTGAAGAATAGAGCTATTCACGTCGTCAAAATTTTGTGAACGTCGATTTATTTTAAAAATCAATGATGTGTCATCTGCAAATAACACCATCTTCGGTTGATTTAGAAGTAATTGGGGTAAATCATTAATATAAACTAAAAAGAGGAATGGACCTAATATCGAGCCTTGAGGAACGCCCATTGCCATTTCAGACCCCAATGAGTTTACGCCGTTTACTTGAACTTTAACTTTTCTTTCTTTCAGATATGATCTTAGTAAATCAAGAGCTGTATTCCTAACCCCATAGTGCTCTAGTTTCAGCAGAAGTGTCTCATGGTCGACGCAATCGAACGCCTTCGAGAGGTCGCAAAAGATTCCAATGGCATCTTGTGCTTCCTCCCAGGCGTTAAAAATGTTCTTTATGAGGGTGACACCGGCGTCAGTGGTACAACGCCCTTTGGTGAAACCGTACTGATGTTCATGAAAGATGGAATTTTTATTAAAGTGACGTAACATTTGATTGAGCATCAACTTTTCAAACACCTTACTGAGAACTGGCAGAATTGACACAGGCCTATAATTGTTGGGTTCCTTACTATCACCGGATTTGAACAAAGGAACTACTTTACTGTGTTTCATGAGATCCGGAAAGACTCCTTGGTCTACACTGGTGTTAAATATGAAAGCTAAATAGGGCGCAATGGTTTCGATGATAGATCTACAGACTTTTACAGACATTCCCCATAGATCTTCTGTTGATTTAATTTTAAGATCTTTAAAAGCTTTTATAACCGCTTGGGGGTTTGTATGCTGAAACCTAAACTCCAAAGGGCATGCCTTTACATTCTTTCTAAGTAAGGCAGCAGAAAGCGCGGGTGAGGAATTTAGAGCTTCAGTAGTTTTAACTGGAATATTTCCAAAAAGTTTTCAAATTCCTGAGCTATTTCTACATTTGAGTTGATTGGGCCATGTGCAGTCTCTAAATTAAATTCAGTACTACGCTGTTTTTTCCTACCTGTTTCATTATTTATTATTTGCCAGGTAGTTTTTATTTTGTCATCAGCTGATTTTATTTTATTGCTAATGTAAAGAGCTTTAGCTAATTTGCACACATTTTTAAAAGTTTTAGAATATTTTGCAACATACTGATGAAAGGTTGTATTATTCATATGTTGCTTTAGGCCATAAAGTTCAAAAAGATTTTCCCTGCTTTTACGAATACCTGGAGTAGCCCAATCACTAAATAAGAACTTTGTGTAAATAGTTTTAGTCTTTAGTGGAAAAGTTTCATTAAAGTGTTTGTTTATTAGTGAAAAGAAATCGGCGTAGAACTCATTTGGGTCACATACATTATTAAAACTCTGAACACATAATTTACTGGCCAACGAATTATTTAATTTTTCTAAGTTTTTACATGTAATTGGCCTAAAACTTATTTGAATTTTTTGTAAAGGTATGTAGGCGCAAAAAGTTATTGTTTGTCCACTGTGATCAGATGGCAATTTATTTACAATTTCTTTATGTAAGTAATCACAATTACAAAAAATATTATCTATACAAGTGGCAGAAGAAGCTGTCACTCGGGTTGGTTCAATAAAAACATTTGACAAATCAAATGACCTAAAAAGACTTAATAATCGGACAGTATTCGAGTTATTTTCTAATAAATTAATGTTAAAATCACCACATATGATTATTGACTTACTATTAGCACTAAGTTTCTTTAGCACCTCTTCCATTACAGAATCAAATATAGGTAGATTCTGGTAGCTTGGAGGTCTATATACGCATACTATAACATGCTTATCAAGCTCAACACAGGACAATTCAATGGTGTGTTCAACAGACAGTCCAATGATGTCTTTCCGTTCTTTTATGATGTCTTATGAATGAAAATGATGTCTTTCCGTTATCAAACAGAATCCATTTTTTATCGTAGGTAACAATGCGGTTCAAAATTCCTTCATTTGTGTGTCTGTTGAGCAGTGCAAGGCACGTCTCGACGCGTACTTCGCGCTGGCGATCATTGAGTTCGTGGGGCACCCATTTGTCAAGCTTTTTTACCTTGCCAATTTTGTCGCAAATGGACCTATATTGTTTTGACGCTAACGTCGAAAGCTGCTGCTAATTCAGCCGTAGATTGTGTATCATCAGCTTCCACAATCGCCTTTAATTCGTCATTGTCGACCAAAGTCTTCGGACGACCGCGAGGTTCATTTTTCAGGTCGAAATTTCCAGAACGGAAGCGAGCAAACCAATAACAGGTGGTGCGTTGGTTTGTAGTGTTAGCTCCGTAAACGTCGTTGATGTTGCGTGCAGCTTGTGCCGCGTTGCTGCCACGACGGTACTCATAGTCCTTAATTACTCGAATTTTTAACGTATCCATGATGACGAAAAAGATTGAAATGCGATGAAAATGTAACACTAATCATTAAACAAATGACTTCTTTTGAAAAAAGAATTCCATGTTTTTTAAATAAAATTAATTTGAAATTAGAATTCTTAGCCAAACAAAAATTATTTTGATTTGGAATGGCCAGTACTGCAGAACGGCAATTTCATAGGTACCTTAATAAGAAATAAAACTAGGGCTGAAACCAAGACGCGAACACTGCACTACAGTCACGCTTGCAGCCATAAGCTACTAGGCAACCAGATCCTTTATCTGGGCCCAAAGTTTACCTACGGGAACTCCCTTATTGACTCAAGCATAAGGTCCTCAAGTGCACGGGTGACAGACGGCATGCAGTGCGAGATAGAAGGTACCTGCATTTTTTTTGCCATCGATAGGCTAAAGAAGATTCATGTGGGATAACTGCTTATTCTAAATGGTATTTGAATTTTGGTTGATTAATACCCGTAATACCAATGAAAGCTTGACATGAGAATTAAGTCATATTGCCGTTAGTTCGTAAAATCTCCCGGACTTACAATAAGACCGCTTATTCTAAATAATTCTGGATCCAAGGCTTGGTTATTAATCCTATTTTGAAATTGTAATACGATACGAACCTGTCTGCGCTACAGCCGAGGACTTAACGACCGAACTAAGCTCGATAGTTTGGAATGTTTTCACTTATTTAACACTTCCCTTATAGCCTACGCTGTCCAACTCCTGGGCAAAGGCCTCCCTCCACTCCTTCCATCTTTCGCGAGCCTCGCGTCCACCTCCCAGTTTGGATGGAACTTATCCAGCTCCTCCCGCCATCTCCTACGTGTTCTGCCGTGACCCCGTCTCACCGTCTCAGGGCACCAGTTCTGTGCTATTTGGGTTCACAATTTAACACTTAACAGTAGCTACTTTTGATAATGTTGATGATACTTTTGATAACTCTGTTATTGGGTTTTTCCATCTGAAATTGCTTAGTCCGGAGTCCGGATTTGTGCCCGGTTGATGGCAATAGACTCGCCCACTATTACATGGGCCCGTATAGTATACAATTACATAACTGGCGAAATGGTGTAGGTAATATGGTTACACCCTTCCGAGAATTCAGTCGTAATGTTGTTATGTTTATTTTATGAGCACTTGGCAGGCCACTCCTAGACATGGTTTACGATAATTTATTCTCTTTTGCGTTGAGATTTTTTTCTCTGTTTCTGCCGAAACGTATTTTTAGATAAACTTAGCTTTTCGCATTGGGGATTTTCCATACCTACGTATGTACCTAAGTGTTATCCAAAACCGATTACATACAACGCCTTCTGCCGAAAATTCGCTAGTAATACTAGGTCTCATCTATTTTTATTTCAGACTCTATTTGTAGGTCTTATGTGTGGGCTGGTTGAGCATAATTGATATTTTTTGGTGAATGAAAAGGTGATTAGTGCCTAGTTTACCTGTTTACGGATTTCGGAGCATCTATGGTTGTCATGCTGGTCTAATTAAACACGCGTGCTGCCATCAGACGGACTGCACCGCAGCAACCGCGCGCAGTCGATATATTCAACTGCATACAGTTGTGACTTCAACTTTACGCGGTCGGCTACAGTCGTGTAGTGTCGACGCAGACTCACGCTGTCCATCGCTAACCGCATACAGTTAGTTTGCAGAGCATAACTGCACACTAACTGTAGGTAATTGTGTAAAGTTGAAGTCACGACTGTATGCAGTTAATATTGACTTCACACGACTGCAACCGACCGCGTGAAGTTGCTAACATGACTGAACGAAGTCGAACGTAGGTACAAATGCATGCAGTTGAATAAGTAGGTATATCGACTGCGTGCGGTTGCTGCGATGCAGTAGGTCTGATGGCAGCCTAAGCATTGAAGGACAGATATAGTTCAGTAGGTACCTAACTAAATAGCTGCCTAATTAATTAGAAGTACTACTAAGGTATACCTACTTTATATTGAATTTTCCTCGAACTGAAACGACATGGCACTAATTAGCTACACAAACCGAGTGACCAAGAATATTAGGTAGGTACATATGGTAGGTAGATCTACCATTTAAATGGTATGTATTGTGAAGTCCGGAACACTTTCCAACGTCTTGTTTATTAATAAGTAGTAGGTATCTTTGTATGTTTATGCTACCACGCAATTGCTATAAACTTTTTAGTATGACGTTTGTATTGCCGCCTTTTATACCTACCATCAACCCGGGTGTGCCCGCGAACAAAGTTAGCTGCGTTTAAATATCTTCCGGGACGAAAGGTAGGTAAGTATTTACTTTTCGTCCCGTTACCTACACTACAAAATTTTCTGTATCAACTTACTTTACTTCACTCAAATTATTCAAATGGTTTGTGTAGGTTCTTAAGTGGAGCCGTGGATTGAAACAAACGGACAAAAACATTTTGTTTGTTAGTAAGAACGTACAAAATATAGTAGGTAGTAGGATCAAAATATGGATTTATGACACGATAAATCTTATTTATGAAGCTGAACGTACGTTACTACTTTATCATGTAACAAACAACGTGTATCTTTACCAGTCATATAGGTAAGTAGGTATTTAGGCGCTTTCAGAAAATTTCACGTCCTACCTATTTCCCTTGTGGCCAGTTTAAGGCTGACTGTCCACTGAAGTGGAGAGGAGAGGAGCGGAGCTGTGCCAATATTAACCAATGGAATTGGATAAAATCTCCCCTCCGCTTCAGTGGACAGGGATTTGCGAACTAGTTTAAAAATTGATACAAATCCGGGAAGCGGAAAATATCGGCCGCCGCTCGCTGAAATTACTCGTCGCGTGAACTCAGCCTAGCTCCACACTGTCCGCAACTCCGCTCCGCACTACCTCGCTCCGCATCAATGGACAGACACAGTCCGCAACTCCGCTCCGTATTAGGTACTCCCTCGCTCCGCGTCAATGGACAGGCAGACTAAGTCGTGTACCTATAGTCCGGCCGCCGAGACAATGCGTTCTAGACACCTGTCAGTTGAGCACAAAAGAATACGTGTTTTACGAATTTACACTTTATTTCGTGTTCATCAACGCATTCCCTCGCTGGCCAGAGTTTATCTTCTTTTCCGTAGGGAAATATTATGTAAGTGAGTAGGTACCTAAGTAGTTTTTCATACGCATACCTAATGCCTATCATAAGTCTGTTTCATAAAGAAGGTGCTTGCCTATCAATCATTTTGATCTCTTCTCTCTCTCGTTGAACACTACTCGCTATTGTCGAGAGCTTGTAGGCGTTTGACTAGGTACGGTCAGTGCTCTGTATTGCCTAACCCTTCTTACAAAGAAGAGAGGAAAAGGGGTTGGGTTATGCAGGTCACTGAGAGTCAGGGACCATTAGAGTCAGTTCTAAGTATTTCTTTGTGTTTGACGTTCAACGGTGCCTTTTATGTGCCTAATTGAAATAAATTATTTGACTTTGACCGCGGAATTACTCTATGACAGGGGGCATCCTTCTTTGCTCCCAATCTTTTTTATTTTTTTATTCCAAAATAGTAGTACGTACACGCGGCTACACATCAAGCTATACATTTCCAGTATAGTATGACCTCGCATTGTACGGAAATCCTATACAATGCGAGATCAGCATAAACTGGAAGTGTATAGCTTGATGTGTAGCCGTGAGTCGTACTCCATAAGCACGCTGCCACACTGTCTTGATTGCATCTGCTTCTGCCTCAAAAAATATTATTATACTCTGCTTTCTCCGACAATTTTCTTACATACAAGCGGGTTTTCATTTGAACAAAGGTCGTTGAAGGATAGCACAGAGAAACCTATACCAGGTAGTAAAATAGGAGACGGCGCGCCCCCCCCCGGTGATTTTAGGGGGGCATTTAGCCCCCTCTGCCCCCCACTTCCTCGGTCCCTGCTGGAAGTAAGTTTTAAAGTCTTCAAAGTTTTTGAGAAAGGTTTCTTCGACTAGCTTAGGGACTTACCTGATTATTGGTATTTCTTGATTTACCTATAAATATGGTAAGTGTAAAAAGTATAGTAGAAGTGAACAATGAGGTCTCGCAACGAATGCTTAGAAATCCACAACACAAAACAAGTCCGAACTAAACGCATTACAAGAAACCCAATTCGCGCTCAATTCACGGAATTGTTCAGCAATCAAAACTTTTTCAGCAGTTACGCAGAAATCGGAAATCTACGAACCACGTAGAGGACGAAACAAAGAAAAGCATAAATTGATTGACATCTAAGGCTTTTTCAATTAGCTAGTGGACAATTTTGTGAAACGTTACTAGGGGAGTATCTAGGCGTGTAATCCCGTTCGTGCATCATCCGTCATCGTCGTCCCACTGGTGGCGGGACGAAAGTGAATGCGATTAGTTTTTCCCGATCGTCCCACTGATTTTTTTAGTGGGACGAACGGGAATAAATTATTAATTCATTTATAAAACTGATTAAGTACGAAATGTAGAAAATCCATAACTTTACCTAGGTAGGTAGGTAGGTACCTACCTACTTACTTTTAGGTTTAGGTACTGAGTTAAAAATACACATAAATTCATTCTTTTGTCTAGCTAGTTGTATTAAAAAACTTTAAAGAAATGAAATTCATGTTGAAACGAAGTTGAAGCGCAATGTGGGTTACACACAGTTAGTCTAATCCAATGACTATATAGCCTCTTGACTGCTCATGCGGGCAACTCGGGCTCACGACACATCAGTTTAATTGAACAGATACTAGATGACGATATGAGTGGCCATTTTAGTTTTGACCAGTGGTTGGAACTTTGCACACGCGGTAATTTTGATCTTAAAAAACATAATAATAAACAATTATGAGTTATTGTTCGATTAATTGGTGTTGAAAATCGTCTAGAACATCCACCTATAACAAATATAGCATTACTTTTCATCGGTAATTTAATAATATAATATATTAATAATATATTATGAATTTATTGCAGGGCTCAAGATAAACTGGTTGATACGTAAAGGGTCACAAAAAAAGTACACCGCGTTGATGTCTTTTTGAAAAGTCCCTTTCTCTCACTAGGGTATTACAATACGTCTGTCCCTTTCTATCTGCACTTATACTGGAGAGTGTTGGGATAACTTCTTAATAAAGCAACTATACAGGGTGGCAGGGACATCGACGCGCAACCGCTTACCATGGATTCAGTACATGATTCTGGACCCCCCTGCGGTGAAATTTTTCGTCGGCTTTTTCAATATTTTTACATTTTTTTCTGCAATTTTTTTTACCGTATACTGTATAAAATCATTATTTCTATCTAACCCAACGAGATTTTTAATAAAAAAATTGTAAATTCACTTGTTTCAGTTAAAACAGCAATGTAAATAAAACTCGAGAGAGCTACCTGATCAGCTGTTTTGCTAAAGTTCATTTGCGAGGTCAACACTGGCTTAGTACCTACGCATGTCCGGTGCCCTATTCTCTTTCAAATGCCGACAAACGGACCGCGGCGGCGAGCGGTCTCGTAAGAAGCTATGCGACATATCCCAATGAATCTAACAGACTTGTCACATGAGGCATTTTAATCATCTACGTATATGAAAGACCCATTTACTACTTTTATTTTAGATTAATTATGGGGGATAATTATTTTTCTAAAGCTTCATCGATTTAAGTAAAGAAGATTTAAAAAATACGTGTAGAAGTGTATTGATAGTCACGCAGGTTTTCGATATTTCTTTTTAATCAAAATTTTTGTTTTAGTTATTTAATTTTAGTTTTGTATCCAATTCAGCAATGTAATTTACTGTTTCATAAAAAAAATACATCCATTTTCGCTATTAATTTCGTGAGTAGGCAAGAAGGTACAACTAAATGTGTTTGTACACTCTATCATTTTGTTGATCTGTGTTCGGTGTAGGCACTGTAGGCACAGAATGGGCAGCAAGTGCGGCAAATTGAAAGAAAGATCAGCAAAGTACATTTCTTTTGCATTTCGCCGATTTTTTCGGATTTTTGCCAGTTCCTAGATTTCGTTGATCGCAAACGGGCGTGCTGTTTGTCGCGAATTTGTAGTCTCTTACGTAGTTTAAAAAAAATCAAAATAAATTTTCTCTGCGTGTGTGTGTGTGTGTTCGAACTCTATCTCATTAGGAATGAGCCAGATTAAGGTAAGTTCATTAATTGAACATTACGGGATCGCTAAGTTCTTATCAAGCATCTGTTTTGCTATCAATCCTCATCGGTATCGCTATTTTATGGGAATAAGCTTATTGTTAGTTTTAATCTATAACGGGTACGTACTTAAATAAGTAACTACCACCGGTTATCAAGAATAATTAAACATGATTTTATGTGGTAGGTACTTATCAATGTTGTCGTTAGGCGATATTTCGTAGGTACGTTCACGTTCGTCCGGCAGCTGCGGCGGCGCGGCGCGCGACTCACATGTGTGTGTGTGTGTGTGTGTAGGTTAGGTAGCGCGCGCGCGCGCCATCCGCGGAGCGTTTCGTTTCGATCGCGTTGTTTGCAATACATTGCGCTCTCAAAAATGTATTTTTTTTTAACCGGTCGTTTCCGAGATGAATGACTTTCGTAATTGTATTTATGGCATTAGGTGTAACCTTTTCACGACGTTTGCGCGTCGATGTCCCTGCCACCCTGTATTATTGACGATAAAAATTACGATGTTTCCTAATGGTAAAAAAATAACATTAAGTACTTAATGTTTACATTTTAGATTTCAAAATATTCCGTAACCTTAAGAAAAGTGGATTAATGCAGTTCACAGAGAAAATTTTATGCAAAATAAATATAGCGTTGTTTGCTCAAGGCATTTCACAGCAGATTAAAAATAAGTAATAGCAATGTCATTTCCTTTCAGATAGAACAATAAATTCTCATAAGTGAAATTCAAATTAATTATTGTTCAATTAGGAAATCGTCGAATCGACGTCGATTTTATCGATATCGATATTATTGTTGCAAAACTGACTTGTGCCTCACTATGTTTGGGACTTTCGTCCTGACATTGTTGCATCGGCTAATCACAACCGCTGTAATGTCTTCGTCCCCCGGCCCGCAGTGGTGAGTCGTGTGCCTAGACGAAATCGGTCTATCAGCAAAAGTGGTTTAATACTCTTTGGTCTAATCCAGTGGTTCTCAAACTTTTTAAATGACGGAACCCTTTTGGGAAGCAAAATACTTGATGGAACCCTACAATAAAACAATTGTTTTTATAAGTGTATTTTTTATTAATCAGCATAATAAAAGTACAATGTAACAGTTACTAATTATTATTTACTTCACCACTTGGCAAGGACAACAATAGAAAACATTAAAAAAGAAAAAATCTAACTAGTGGGAGGTATGAAACTGTTTTTTATTTTTCATCAATTGGTTGATATCAGGTTTGATGGAAGAAAGTTGGAGTCTCATATCAGCTTCGGCGTCCAGTCTATTGCGATATTTTGTTTTCGTGGCTGCGTAGGTAGAGAATCCTGTTTCGCACAAATATGTAGTTGGGAACGGTAGCAGAATATCCAGAGCCATTTGGCCAAGCATTGCATATTCATCTTGGATTTTGCACCAAAAATCATTGAGAGGCGTCGTTTTGAACAGTGACTCCATACTTGTGTCTGATGACATTTCTAAAAGAGATTTATATATCTCGTTTGACATGTTTTCAGGTTTTTCCAAGTTGGGTAAAAAAGGATTATGAATCCATGAATTCACTTTAATTTTTGTATTGTGTTCTTCGGGAAAATACTTTTCAAAAGATGCGCGCATCGAACTGAGATATTGGACTAATTCAAACACATCATCTTCAAACATTACTGAGTCGTTTTCGCTAACAAACTCACTGAGTAACGTAAAGCTTTCTATTTCTTTCTTACCAATGCAAATGATCCAAAAATCTAATTTTCTTTTAAAAGCAGTTATTTTATTATAGGCCTGAAACACTGTTGTCTGTTTACCTTGCAACAATAAATTCAATTCGTTAAGTTTTTGAAAGATATCCGCCATAAAAGACAATCGGAACAACCAAGTTTTATCATACAAACGGTCCTTCAAATTAAAAGAAGTATCTGCTGAAAGAAACATTTGTAACTCGGCTCTAAGTTCAAATAGCCTTGTTAAAGTTTTACCCCGAGACAGCCATCGCACTTCTGTATGGAGCAGCAGTGTTTTATGTTTGCTGCCATAATCTTCACACAATAATGAGAACAATCGGGATTGTAGTGGTCGTGATTTGATAAAATTAATTATTTTTACCGCTTCATCCATAACTAATTTTAGATTTGACGGCATTTGCTTCATCGCAAGTGCTTGTCTATGCAGAATACAATGACTGGAACTACAATTTACGCGGTTTATTTTTAATTCGTGACACTGCTCCTGCTGTTTTACCTGTCATCGCCTTGGCCCCATCTGTACAAATGTCAATGCAATTGTTCCAACTGAGATTATTTTCTTCAAAAAATATATTTATTTTATTAAAAATTTCTTCCCCGGTAGTGTTTGTAAGCAGCGATGAACACTTATGCATGTCTTCTTCAAAAGAACTTTTATATGGATATCTCACAATAACCAGCAGGATAGCCAAACCAGCGACATCAGTCGACTCGATTGTATTTTGTAGACGTGTAATTAGTTCTTGTTTGACGTAGCTTGCCAGATCATGGATTCGTCGTGAAACAGTATCGTTTGATAGCGGAACAGTAGAAAGATGCTTTGCAGATTTTTCATCGAGCATACATTTTGTTATGTCTAATACACATGGTTTTATTAATTTCTCAGCGATAGTATGCGCTTCACCTGCTTGTGCAATGCGATAGCTAACTAAATATGATGCCTCCGTGGCCTTTTCGTTGATAGTTTGTGTTACATGCATCATATTTTTTTGACTTTCTAATAACTGATCTTTTTTGCGAACAAAAAATTCTTTATTCTTGTCTTTAGACTCGGGGTGTACAGTTTCTAAATGTCGGCGCAATTTGGCAGGTGCCATGGAACTATTAGGAAGCAGTTTACTACAGAGCATGCAGAGAGGTGAGCCGTTGGAATCAACAAATCCGAAACTGATATAAGATTCATCATACTTCCTTCTTTTCGTCTTTGAAACCGTCGAGCTTGACGTCGTGGCATCATCTTCTGAATCGGTGATTGCTATATTCTCCGCGCGCACTGCTTTTGAACATTCAGCGTCATTAGAAGATGTTGTTGCAACACGTTTAACACCTTTAAGCCAACGTTCCATTCTTCTTTATTTATATTGTTACACGTCAGGATAGTGGGGTTTAAATAATCCACAATCGTTACTGCGTATAAGAGACTAAATTTAGTACCTACGGTGAAGAAATGTACAAAACTGAGACAACAGAATACAGCAGGCAGTAAAACAATGAACACTAGTTTCTCGCTAGCGAGCTTGTAAGTAGGCAGTAACTTATCGCTCCGAACGCTAATCGTCAACTGACGACGGGCGACGCTTTTATACTTAGTCCTAGACTCGATCTCAAATATTCTCTAAAATACTCGAGTCGGCACCTTTGATAAACAAAAAGCAAAAATAAAAACAGAAATTTAAAAATTGCGTTGTAAACAATATCGACTTTATCCTTTGAAGTTAGAGTCGAAAGTCGCTTGTTGACAACTATAGCGTCTAATTCAGAGGCGGCTTTTATCAAAGGGACTACGCGCTCACAAGTATACTACCCGCTCGTTTTAAGTTTGCCGCTGGCGATAGGTATGACGTTCGAAAAGTAGCGTCAGCAAAACATAATATAAAAAATATTTTTTATTTAATTGTAACAATAAAAATTGTAATATTTGGGTAAAACTATGACACATTATAAGTTTTGTTGTCACGTGGGGGAGGGTACGCGCATTCCACAGAACGGCAAACTTAGAGCTAACGGGTTGTACAAGTATAAAATTGTTGATACCAAACTTATGAGATATTGTACCAGCTATTGTAACACATGTTTCTACAAATACAAATAAATAAATAAATAACGTTCATAGCGTTTTGTCTCCGCGCGGCCGCGGAGTCCGCGCAGCCGCGGAGCGACCAGAGAGAGGTGTTTTGATTTTTTTTTCTAAATTCTTACGGAACCCCGACAGAGGTATCACGGAACCCTAGGGTTCCGCGGAACACACTTAGAGTATAGCTGGCTAATCTAACTATCTAACTAATATTATAAACGCGAAAGTTTGTAAGTATGGATGGATGGATGTTTGTTACTCTTTCACGCAAAAACTACTGAACCGATTAGGCACACAGATAGTTTATAACCTGGATTAACACATAGGATACTTTTTATCCTGATATCCCTACAGGATCGAGACATATGCGGGTGAAACCGCGGGGAGCTACTAGTTAGTTATAATAATTAACTTGAGTTTCAAGCATTTTATTATAAAATACCAAAAATACAAAATTATATTTGTCTAACAACACGACATAATTATATACACAGTAAATGCGTTGTATAATATCACTTTATTTAGGAATATTTTAAAATATTTCTAGCTATCTTACAGCAACAATACTATGACATCTCGGCGACAAAACAGGATCAAACAACTTCACTAAATATACGTTTTCAAAACCATTTTCAAATAAAAACATTAATCTATCTAACAATATCAAACTTTCAACGACTTGCGCTAAACACAACCTTAATAAATAAAATAACACGAGTTTTCTCCACTGGCAATCCATATTTTTATGTATATCTGTGAAGAAACTGTCCGGTAAACTGTCATAAAGTTCTAATTTTAAAATATCGTCCGCCATTTTGAAATACTGTTGGAATGTTTGACATTTCGGTGTTATCCTTTTGAGCTTGCCTTCGGATATTTTGTGGTTGGGTAGTTGCTCTTGGATTATTGCCTGTGGGAAGAAAATAAATATATCGCTTGTTCTAGTTATGTATGATAATCATCATCTATTACTGACAAAGCTTGCACTGACTGGACCGGTCCTCTCAAGTCTGTGTGGTTCTTTCCTCAAACGACCATTTCAGACTAATATCTATATGGTCCTCATATGGCCTGACCAAGATTATGTCTGGACTTTAAAAGAGACGGTGACCTTTGTGTTTGTTTCGGCCTTTCTTCTCAGAGTAGTCAGATAGGAAACGCCGACCTCATCTAGCTTATTTTTACAGCTTTTTAATATGACGTGTAAAAGTGATTACAATATCCTATTTACAGAATAAACAATTTCATTTCATTTCATCACAAAACCAACAAACATTCTCATGATTGTCAACTTGACAAACTCATACACTTGTCTTATTTTCTTGTTACATGCTGTCTGACTGACAAAAACAGGCTTCTCCAAACAGAAGATTGAACAAGAAGTTTTAATAATAAGAGATATTTGATGTTACCTGTAATAAAGATCTGTACAGCAAACTGGTAGACGGTAACTGTCTCTGACTGACCACCCTGTCTATAGACTGGGCTGCCAACATCCTTGCATTCCTGCCTAAGTTGTACCCTAGAATATCGAAAAGATTAGAATGTCTCACATGAGCCTACATATTAGAGTGAGAGAGAGTAAGAGAGAGGGGAGAGAGTGGAGAAAGAGAGAGAGAGAGGGAGAGGACAGAAAGAGAGAGGAAAGAAAGAGAGTGGAGAAAGAGAGAGAGAGAGGGAGAGGACAGAAAGAGAGAGGAAAGAAAGAGAGAGGAGAGAGAGAGGAGAGAAAGAGAAAGAGAAGAGAGAGAGAGGAGAGAGTAGAGAGAGAGAGGAGATAGTAGAGAGAGAGAGGAGAGAGAGGAGAGAGAGAGAGAGAGTAGAATTTGCAAATAATTTCGTGGCAGATAAGTATTTTCCCACCGCTGGCGACTAACAAGTAGCGAGTAGAGCTAGCAACTGAAACTGAAAACGTTGTTGGCGAGCAACGAGTGTGTAGTTCTGATAGTTTTGTCGCTGGGCCACTCGCTCGACCGCTGGTTGATCTTTCGACGTGAGTTCTGACCACCATGCCAGTATCGCTGAGCGAGTATTATCTTTGATAGCTCAGCGACAAACTGGTGGAGTGAGTACTCACTCGCGGTGTGAACAGTTAGCGATCAACTATTATTATATGCATCTCTTTTGTTTACACGGAACGTATATTTATTGTACGTTTCTTTAGCGAGAAAATAGCCGATAGTTAGTCGCTTCCTCGCAGGCGGCGGCGGTGGGACAACTGCATAAGGAAGCACTACTGATAGATTATCCGGGTGCGAGTGAAAATTGTGTCATCACCCAGATTATTTAAGATCTTAAATAAATAACTAATTACATGCTACCGCCACTCACTCAACTATCAACTTTACTGTAGCGTTATGTACAGTCACGAACTTTAATTGATGAGCCACCTGGCACTGTTCGTATTTTAGCCGTGTAATGCAAATCGGGTTTATTCGGTTCCCGACACGCAAAGTCATATGTCTTCGTATTAGAAGAAGAAAATTATATTTCATATCTTTACCGGTTGGCTAAACTGAAAGCCAGAACTACAAACTTAACAGCAGAGTGACCTAGCAACGATAAACAATCGTTGCTAGGTTACTGTTGCGGTAGTAACGTTAGCGTACGGAGAAATATTCAAACAGATTTGATAAACTTAATGCAACATTGTATTTATTTTTATTTTTTTATCATTGAGAACTTTTTAGTCAACCGCTATGGATAAGACTATTTCCGATTAAAAGTAATTTATTTGTCATCTTGTTTACGAGCGTGCAATTTGAGTTCGTGTTTAATCGTGTAATCTCGTGAATGAATGAAACTGCAAAATTGAAAAGTTTGAAGGTGGTTCGCAATTAAAGTCCGTGAATGTACGTCAAAGGATATTTTCAAATGCCCTTTTTATAAAAAAAGGTCTTCCAAAGAGGTTGGTTGCAATTAAATTTGAACTTTGTTGTGTATGCCATTAAGTTTGTAGTTACAAAACTTGATGGAATCCTATACTACCTGTATAGGATTCCTTGGAGCCAACATATTAAAACAACCTACCTCTCAAACACTCCGACATTGGAAACCCTTGACTTGTATCCCCGTTCCTATACTCCCTTTGGAACACGTCAAACAAGTTATCATCAATAGTTTCGCTCAGTAGGTGGTAGCAACAAGGCACGTTGAACACCGCGGCGGTGCTCGGCTGAGTTGTGAAGATACGGAGGGAATCTGGACCGAGGTTCCCGCATGTGTGGAGACCTGAGATGATAAATTATGCGGTATAGTGCGAATTTTACTAAACTTTTATAGCGAGTAACTATAAAGTCTTATCATGCGAATAAATTTTGAAATTTGACAGTCAAAAATAACAAGTTTATTTGTCATACAAAATCCGTCGTCGAGCGATTTTGCATTTTGTTTGTCTTCGATTTTGTTTGAACTTTAAAGCACTACCCATAAAGCTAATTATTTACTGTCGTTAAAATACTTTAACTGTGCTGCAGCTTACTAGGTTCTTTGTACAACATAAACGATGATTAAAGTTAAGTGACGTTCAAACGTCAAAAATGTATGATTAAACAGTCGTTAATCATTACTTAACTTTAATCATCGTTTATGAATAAACCCCAAGGTGTTTAAGTCCCATGTAATATGGGGCGAGCCTATTGCCACCACAATTATCTTTTCGTACCCGTAAGAAGCAGCTTAACATCTTGCTCAGCGAATTCCGGAAACTTTTCCTTGACAACACTGGTCAAGTCTGTGTGTTCCGTAATGAAGGCTGTAGCGAATCTATGCAGGTTCCTGTTGATGCTCTCGCTCATCCGCTCTTCGGTGCCCTCCTTTATGCGCTTGGCTATGGCATGCCACTGTTTCTGTAAGAAAGAAAGAAAGAAAAATAAAATTCTGGTACATTATATTTAGGTTTATTATATATATGTTTATATAGTACTAGCTTCCGCCCGCGGCTTCGCCCGCGCCCCCCTGTCACGGGATCTCAACTCGAACAAATTATAAAAAAAAAATAGATGGCAGCATAAGTAACAATTTATGAAATTAACAATCACTAATAAGGCAAATTTTGGCTGAGGTAATATTAGTAAAAATTAAAACATCTTTGTTTAATGCTGATTTATGTATTTACACTCACAAATCTCGCATTTTCAACAAACAACTTAAATTAAGCCGTTTACTTCAATTCGAACCCTTAGAATGATAAAGTAGCTATCTGTTAATCATTTTGTCGAGAGCTCTTTGCGATAGATGGCGTTTTACTCAAGTGATGACAGGGTAAACTTAACACTTTAAACTTGCGTTTAAGTCGTTTCATTAATAAGGAAAATCAAACTACTACGTAGAAATATAAAAATTGAACACCTAGGAAGAAAAAACGTAAAAAAGGAAGAAAAACATCTAGGAGTCTTGCGTAGTATCTAGGCAAGACTCCTAGATGGCGTTGTAAAACTACAGTCCCTGGCAATTATTGAGTCGCTGATGCTGCCATCTGTTAAAAAAATGGAGGATGAAAAATAGCCAGCTCAATAGCCAGACTTAGGGTGGTGTCATTTCTTTGTATGGGATTGGGTATCTGTCTATTCAGTGGTTTAGGCGTGAAAAGGTAACAAACAGACAGACAGGCAGACGAACAGACCGACAGACAGACAGAGTTACTTTCGAATTTATAATATTAGTATGGATTAATAATAGGTTTACTTATTTAAATAATATTTATTACACAATTTTCGCTATTGCACCTACCACTGTTTGTCTCTGCATCACCCAAAGGTTGACTGGTAGAAAATGCCTATGGCATTAAGTCTGCTTTTAAATAAATAAATAAATTCAGATAAATATTAAAATAGGTGGTTGAAGCTTCGAGAGAAGTCAAATAAGGACTTAAATAGTGCGTATTTTTATTATGTGATTTGTCGCAAAAGATAAAGATTATTTACAGCCTCCAGTATTCACATCTGGGCATAAATATCTCTTGAATGTGTTTTCCAAATTTCGTCGGGCTATTGCGCTGGACAACCACCATTCAGTTAGATTCTTATACGCCATATCTACATCACTTTGCTTGTCAAGACCTATTTGTCTAGTACCCATTTGAGTAAATCAGCTTCAGTATTACATAAAACCGGCAAAGTAATCTCTACGACTTTCTGCATACTTACACAATAAAATATTATAAAGGCGAAAATGAGTTTGTTTGTTTGTTACGCTTTGGTGCTAAAACAGCTGAACAGATTTGGATGAAATTTGGCACAAGAGTAGACCATGACCTGGAATAGGACATACAACCCGTGCGCATTAACATGGCACCTAGCTCATTGGAGCTCCCCTCGCTTCCCCGCACGGCGACGGCGGGTAGCGGGGAGTATTGAGTTCCGAGCCAGGTGCCATGTTATTGCGCACGGGTTGTAGGATACTTTTTATACCGGTAGTACGTTCCCGTGGGAACATATCCGCAGGCAAAAGCTAGTAACATCATAAACCTCACGTACCTGTATAATCTTAATCCTCTTGGGTCCTGCAGCGACCGCGGCAGCATCACAGTCAACAGTGAGGCTGGGCACGCCGTACGCGAGACATAACGCGACCGGCAGGTGGCCGCGACCGCCGCCTGCTTCTACGCAACAAGTGGAGTTGCAGGCAGAATGGAGGGAGGCTACTAGTCGAGACATTGTTTGTACCTGTGTAGAATGTAAGGTCTATTTAAATCCTTGTTTCCAATATTAATGTTAGTTCCACTTAAACAAATATAAACTTTATGTCTGTATAAATAAAGTTGATTTTAGACTGACCAGTACCGTTGAAAAAGTCATAATAAAATATGAAGTTGTAGCGCAAACCGAACCTTATGTGTAGGCATTACAGTTGTTTTTCATAAAACACGTGTTTGTTTACATGTTTGGCAAATAAATTGCGAACGCATTATAGATGATAATGATTGATGACTAATCAATCATGTAGACCCGAAGTGATGAGTGTAGCACCCGACATCCATGTTCGGGTCGCCATGATACGGCAGTTCGGCGCCAAATTAAATGTCTATGTAGAATAAAATGGCGTCCGGCCTAACTCGAATTGTGCCGAACCGACCTAAACGTCACTATGCAAGAGGGCAGATGCCGAACGAAGTTTGCCGATCGGTACGAGCCGAATGAAAGCCGGAAAGGTGTTGTAGTAATTGCTTCGAGTCGGCTTTGTAGTTCAGTAATATTGCCGAATCGAACGTGCCGACTGGATCACCACGGGAGTTTGGTGACGACAGCGGCACTACGACACGGGGTCGTCACCGTATACCATAGAACCCTGTCATATACAAGGTCATACGATTTTTCTAAGGCGCGGTTAACACGCCGCCGTACTGTAAAGAAACCGTGCCGTGTACAAAGGGTCTAAACAGTACCATGAATGATTGTAGTTTGAACCTTATGTTAATGAACATAACAGGCATATTGATTTGCAACAATTATTACACAATCAATAACAAAAATGCTTGTCTATTACCTCATAACTCTTCTTGCTAGTCATAAACTCTTTGACCCGTATCTCAGGCCTGATGTCTCCACCACATTTTCTGATGCGCTCCTGTAGTTGTTCAGCTGTTAGGCAGTACTCATTGTTGACAGCCACGCAGTGGGAGCGGGCTGTGCGGATCCAGTTGGAGAGGAGTGAAGCTGGAAAAAAAAAATGGAAAAGATATTTGTAAATTAGGTAATCAATTAATCTGTAACTATAGAATCAAACACACGTGTCTAATAAGTTTCGCGCAGAAGGAAACCTTCCTCCACAAGTTACAGTGATTTTTTTTTCTTTATTTAATTATATTACTTTACAGAGGTGTTGCTTAATTCTAAACTCGCCAAACTTTTACGTTTGATGGCGAGAGGCGCTCTTTTACATAACAATGCACCAACATTACTCATATACCTACTACTTATATAATAACAATGTTTTTAATAGGGAATATGCATGTATTTCTTTAAAATTTTTATTCGATAGTTTACATCGTCAAATAATAGTAAAAAAAATTCGACGGCAAAAAAGCAATTTAAAGTAGTTAATAACATGTTTAAAAATTTCCAACCGATCCGGGCTATTTAAACGTCCTCCATTTGGCGCGCTTGGTGTGGTGACGTCACAGTCCGTGAAAACAGACGAGCAACTGCCAAGTCAACGTCAAACACTCCTTTTTCTATGAGCGTTTGACATTGACTTGACACTTGTTGATTGACTTGACATTGACATTTTGATTGTTATCCCGGATTGTTACGTCACATCCGCTATTAGCTTTTTCAAGTATTTGAATTACCCACAGTTTTTTGGGACTTTTTAAAAATTAATTTCTCGCTCAAAAAGAAATTTTATTCAAAAATATTGATGGAGGCATAATTGTGAAGAAACATAGTTTATAAAAAAAAATATTTGACCCATATTTGAATCACATGCATATTCCCTATTCTATTTGCTACCCTGTATAATGTTTTTTAATTTTGCCTTATTGTAGATTGGCCTTTCTGTGACCATGTTTGTGTTTACCACAAATAAACGTATTTTCTTTCCTTCTTTCTTTCTTCTTCTAATAAGGGATCAAGGTCTTTGTGTAGTCCTTAAAATGGTACAAGGATCTTTAGCTCATGACCAAAATCGGAACTAACGCCACGATATTGTATTATCAATAATCCCCCACCACCATTCACAAATGCATAGAATAAACATTCTCATAAAAACAAACCTTTAGTTTCTTGACCACCAGCTGTACTCCAGAACTGTTCTAAAGCCTCATTCAGGTCCAAACCTTCAAGTGTTGCTCTCAAGGGGCCAGGCAGGAGCCTCTCCCAGTGGTTTTGGGTGAGGAACTCTACCATATGACAGTTGGCTATAGGCAGTAGAGGTGTTAAGTATTTAGTGAGGGATTCTATGTGGTGACGGATTTTGCTGATTGTAGAGTTCATTGATGGTTCTGGAATACCGAGAAAATTAATCAAGTAGAGAAAAATAATTAAGTTAAATATTCTGTCTTGCCACCGATTATTATAATAATAGTTGTTGCCCACGACTTCGTTTGCAATCCAGGATCAAAAGTATCCTATATCCTTCTCCAGGTCATGAACTACCCATGTGCCAAATTTCATAAAAATCTGTTCAGTTGTTTTAGCATGAAAGTGTAACAAACTCACTTTCGCATTTATAATATTACTAGCTTCCGCCCGCGGCTTCGCCCGCGTTGATGTCGGTTATTATATACTAAAAACTTCCTGGAGAACCACTGTATCCATTGGTGAACATAGCATGAAAATCGGATCAGATAATTTGAGTTTATCGCGAACAGGACGACAGAAAGACGCGGCGGAGGACTTTGTTTTATAATATGTAAGGATATAGTTATGAGTAGGATAACCTATTCGATCAATTAGCACGATCGACACATTTAGGAGACGCCTACGGCAGTACCTCATAGATGCGCAACGGAAGCTAGACATGGTTAATATCAATATTTCTTTGTTATAAGTATGGTATACCTATTATTTACTGACGACAGTCCATTGTTTCTTGTGCAACCATAATATCACTCTGCTTCTTTTCTTAAATATCCATCTACCTATCTATAATTATTTTTATAAAATATCTAATCGAGTTATTATTATTATTTGCTACACATATCCATTTTTTTAATTTTTGTTTTTTATTTAAATATCTACACACACTATAAAACTGATTTACATCTGTAAGACGACCTCGTAACATAAGGTCCAGTTGAAAACCAGCATCAGGCACTAGTTGTCTGGCATTCATGCTGAACTGGGCCTGTTTGGCGCAGCCGTGAGGCGCACAATACTTTTTTTATGTTCTTTGTTTTTTTCTATAAATATTGTGTGCCTTACCTGGGTCAAATAAATTTATTTTCTTTCTTTCTTTAGGAAAATTTGTACTCTATAAATGCTTTACAGCAGATATGACAGTGATATTCTAATTCTGGATGGTTTTTTGGAACAAAGTTCGTTATTGTGGCTTGCAGTAGGTGTTGACTGGTAGAAATTATCAGATAAGGAGAAGGCGTTATGAGACTTTCTCTCTCTCTATTGTATACGAGTGTGTGTGTGCGTGCGAGCATTGCGTAAGGAACTTGATTCCTGATGGAAGTAAACGACAGCACACATTTTTTTAAATTCTGAAGGCCTAATAATGATGTAACATGTTGCCTCCAATATCTGATGTCAGTGGCAGCATTCCAAGAGGATTTCCTCCATATTGATAAGGTAGGTAAGTCCTTAACTTTGTAGAAGAGAAGAGATAAATAATAGAAAGAAAGATTTCATTTTATTACTTACGGGTATCCTCAGAAGGAAACTCCTGCATCGTAAGGATTAGTAGAAGATATCTTCAATAGCGCACAAGTTTTCTTATACTGAGCTCTTATAGTCTCCGCCATGCCCAGTATATCATGTTCCTCTGAGTTAGATCTCGGGAATGCATCAATGAGTTCTTTTACTTTGGTCAGCTGCGTAAGAATTTTATCAGAGTACTTCGTGTCAGATTCCTCGTTGAGGTTGATGTTATGTGTGATGATACCTAGATAGTAGCCTGGTAATCAAAATATAAAATTAAAATATATTTGTGGTTATTGACTAAGTAGAAGTACTTATTACCTAGTTTATGGACCCAAAAATAAGGTTAAAAGCATGAGCATGTTTAAAAATTGTCTTACCCAGATAAAAGCATTAGCGTGTTTAAAAATTGTCTTACCCAGTTAACAGCATTAGCGTGTTTAAAAATTGTCTTACCCAGTTCCCGACCTAGTTCAGCTCCTCTATGGTATCCTAAGTGATAACCCTCAGGGTTTCCTGCTTCGCTTCCAGCTTTAAAGCCTTGATCATAACTTTCTTTATGTTCTCTCTCCTCACTGAGGACAATGTCGTCTAGAATATCGTTGAAATCCCTTTCTTCAGCCATTAGAAGTTTTTTGACTCGTTAATGTCATAATAGCCGACGAGTTTACTAGATAAATTTCGTAATCGCAAGAAATAAACACAAAGCAGGGCAGACTGATAAATAGAAAAGAAAAAAAGGAAACCACCCGTTCTAGGTTATGTTGTTGACAGTTGTTTACATTACAGAACATGCATCTGTCATTTTTATGTATCTTTCAAAATAACATGTGAATGTTCAATCAAAGCATTATTTCGCCATTTTTGTTGTATGAGAAATTGTATGAGACAACGTGTTCTATAGTTTTTTTCAGCTTTATTTTTTTAATTAATGATTACTTTTTTTTACCTGTCGCTTCGGAATCACATCGATCAACAAAACGTGCAAGTGGTAGGTGGTCTGTGCTTGCCTGATTTGATTGGCAGTCATACCGACGTTGACAGTTGACGCAACTCAACGCAACCAACCAATCACAACGATCTATCGCCGATGTGACAGTGACAGTGACATAGATTTTTCCTCGCGGAAAGGTTATCAACCTTGACATATATCTAATCGGTCAAATTTGTTTCGTAAATTAGGTACAAATAAAAAATCTACAAGCCATTACCATACATTTTTAAGATGGCAAGAGTTATAGAGGCACATGAAGTTAAAAAACACAATACAAGAACTAGCGTGTGGATGGTGTATCGCAACGGAGTTTACGATGTCACAGGATTCCTTGCAGAGGTGAGAATTATACCTTGACAGTCCATCAGACCTTACATCAAATTGTGAGTCTTCGTTGTGTATTTTTTCATTGAAACGGAAATCTAATGTTTACCAATAAGTTGTTTATGATGACGTCAGGGAATTTCGTACAATGGTTAGTCTTAGGGTTCACGTAAACATCACCTGTTGAATGTAATTCTGTATGCTTTTATTTATTACCTAAACTTTTTTTTTGTTGTATGAGCAGAATCCTGACTTAAATTTCAACTGGTAGAATGCTGGGCTATCACTGTAACGTATTTTCCGCCGTACTTTCCGCCCCTAAGATGACCCACTGACCAATATTGAAGGCTTCGCAATCACCTTCAATACTTCTTCTATTAACAATGCCTTTACCATATATTTTTTTGTATTAAGTTTCTTATTTAACTACAACTACCCATAGATAATTTTATTTTCAACCCAAGGGTATATTTTTAAATAAAAACTTTTTAATAGTTAAATCAAGACAATAATTAAATAACAAAACTGAAATTGGCATTCTTTCATAAACTGCAGTGGTGCCATTCTGTCTGCTAAGCACAGATTTTATAGCTTTTTCACTTTTCAACCATTAACATTGTTCAGCTGGGATGATACCACAGACTTTGGATTGACTTTATTGTACCAAAAACATGAGACACATAGAGTTCATTCAACATACAATAATCATATATCAATCATCCTTATCATGATTGTATAAGCAGTGATCTTTAACAGATTGAACAGCTAGCTCCTGAACTAAGTAAAAAGATACTTGTATCTTAGCTGACAAGGCCAGGAGCCATAGTTCCTCATAAACATTGATTATTTTTACCACCATATTTTACAGTGCAAATATTGCATTTGAAGTAGATATTGCATTGTTTAACAAAGGATATTTGAAGACTCTGTCAGTCACTCATTAATACACAAAGAGAAATAAGTTAGTAAAGAAATAATTGTATACCAATAATACATATGACTTATGGCAATTGGAAATTCCCAGAACATTAGGTTCCACAAAAAAGTCCTTGATTGGATCATGTCCTGTAAAATAGTTATCGTCTTTATCAGTCACATAATATTATGACAGCCAAAATAATTTATGTGTAAACTTGTTACATACAATTGTAAAAATAAGTTTACAATCTCAATTTGCTAGCTATAATAATATTAATAATAATTTATTTATTTCGGACAGTATCCATAAAGTGTTAGTAACAATTTTCTTACGATCTATGTTAGTAGGTACATCATTTATTTATGGAAAAAAAGAAAAACCATCATTTTATCTTCCCCGTAACTATTCCCACCCAGTGTGCCTGTATGGGACAGTCGGGTCGAGATGCGATCATTTTCAAAATGCTGTTGGTGCTACCCCGCAGTCTTTGAAATAACGACGCCACTTTCTAACGCGCTATGGCGTGGAAGCCGTCAACGCGCGCATTTGCGAACATTTGCGAACATTTGCGACGCACTACAATACCGCGGCAGCCCCAACAGCATTCTGAAAGCATTATTATACTGTATACGCAGGACGTTGTAGGCTCGTTGCGTATACCGAACCCACAGGCCGCTCGAGTAGAAAGATTGGCAATATGCCCTAAAAAGTGTTATTTTTACTTCTTTAGTACATCGAGCGAACCTACGGGCCAGCATATTGCTCCTTACCGCCAACGCCCTGCGTTCTCTTTCTATATCAAGGTCATCTTTTAAGTCCTCTGTGACCAGATGACCCAGATATTTAAACTTCTGCACAATCTTCAAGGGCGTTCCACCGACCATGATCGGAGGCACTGTACTAGGTCTCTGTTTTCCTGCCCTAAAAATCAGTACCTCACTTTTCTGTGAGTTGTACCTGAGACCATGCTCGGATGCGTAGCGCTCACAAATTTTAACTAATGTCCTCAGGGCATTAACCGAGGGGGCAAGCAGAACCATATCATCAGCATAGCTTATGTTGTTGACACATGTTCCGTCAATGTAGCATCCGACATGTGTCCTGCTGAGCTCCTCGATCAACTGGTTTACATATAGGCTGAAGAGGCCGGTAGATGTGAGGCCACCCTGTCTTACCCCGCATTCCAATTTATATTCATCAGATAGTGCTATATTTAACATTATTTGTGATAATGTTTTCCCAGAAATATTTTTAAATTCATCATCAGTATTCTCTTGCCCTTATCTCAATTTATTTGGGGTCAACACAACATGTCTTTTCCTTCCATACTACTCTATTTGTCTGGCACCTTACCAAGTGTTACCAAGGAGTATTGTATTATGCAGTTACTGGGTTGTGGAGATCAGATAAGCAGTTGCTCCATGTAAAATACTGGTATTCAGCTGCATCCGGTTAGACTGGAAGCCGAACCAAACATGTTGGGAAAAGGCTAGGCAGATTGATTACTACCTACCTACTCTATTAATCATCATCTCGGTAGTCAACCTTATTCTAGCTGTATCATCTTTCACACACTACATCCAGATATATTTTTAAAGTATTGGGTAAATATGTATTAGTATGTCATCACATCTGTACATACCAATGGGTTTCACAGATGTGAACTAATGATAAAGTCAAGCAGTTGAAATTCCATGTTTGTGTTAATGATAAAAGATATTTATTTTTAATAAAAAATTAAAAGTAGATGAGGTTTATGGTTCCTAGCCAACTACTCTCAGTACAAACACTGTCTGACGCCAAAGTCCCTTTTAAAGTCAGTCCATTGTCATGTTCAGATCATAATGAGGATCATGTGAGTTAATATCTGAGGTTGTCTCTTGAGGAAAGCACCAGGTTTGAGTGGACTTGTTCAGACAGTTCAAGGAATTTATTGATTGCTGTCACTATTTTAATAAAAAAACCACTATTGTAATTTACCACACGCACAGCCAAAATAAGCATTGCTACTGATTATTATGTGAAACTTAATAACCATTGAGTAATGATTAAATAAACTACCTGCGCCCCGCGGTTTTACCCGCGTAAGTCTCGATCCCGTGAGAATATCGGCATAAAAAGTATCCTATGAGCGTAAAAAATATGCAGGTTATAAACTATCTGTTTGCCAAATTTCATCCAAATCCATTCAGTAGTTTTTACGTGAAAGACTAACAAACAGCCATTCATCCATCCATCCATACTTACAAACTTTCGCGTTTATAATATTAAGTTAGATGTTATTTGTTTAATAGCCTCCTGTGGCCCACTCCTGGGCAAATGCTGACAACCACTCCATCTTTAGCAAAGTGTAAATAAAGAAATTATAAAAATTTTATATAAAAAAAATCAAACACCATTAGATTAGTACGTTTCTAGAGGAGCGATTAAATATTTCCCTTTTGTTTATTGCCAGCATCCTGGTGGTGAAGACCCTTTACTGGAGGCAGCAGGACAAGATGCCACAATAGCATTTGATGATGTTGGCCACAGTGCAAGTGCAATGTAAGTAATTCTTTTTCATAATTTTCTAGTTTAGTAGCCATTCGCCAGGTGGGATTTCCAATCGCCAAAAATTACAAACTTCCAACTTACAAGTTTGTTTGGAAAAACAAACTTTCGTCTCAAATTTAACCTCGTTAGTGGGTGAATTTAAAAAATCCTTAATAGTGCTCTCTTTCCATATATAGGGCACTCTTCTGTAGCTTCCAGACCCAAGGCTGTGCGTTATCTGTCAGTGAATAAATAAATTCAAGGTTACTATGTATCTACATTTATGTGAATCTTCACAACATAATTAAGATTATATTTTTGTATATTTTTAAACCGTCATTATTTTTATTATTAACCTAAATTTAAACCTTAGCGAATTCTGTTGTTTTGAATTTTTCGTAGTAAGTATATTATTGGCAAATTCTAGAATATGAAAGTTTTTTGTTTCTGTTTCAGATCTATGATGAAGAAATATAAAGTCGGAGAACTAGCTCCAGGACAAGGCTGGTAAGTACATATTTTAAGAAAAAAAGTATTTATGTCCCTCTTTTGGTTCTCCATAGATTCACAAAATGAAAACAAGCAAAAAATAAATAAATTGAACTACTTATGATAAAAAAAGTAAACCTGTGGACTATAATAAAATTAATGTAAATTGTTTGCAGTTGTAAAATGAAAGCCAAAATATGGAAATCAAGGTGACAGTTTGTTTGTAGTTTTTTTTGTCACGATGATTATACTTACCTCATTTTTAGCTTAGCAAGGACAACAAAAAAATCTAGTTCCTAAGTAAATTTAGATCTCATCGTTGACATTAGGTGTTTAATTGTATGTGTAATATCATCGCAACATTGTCCGAATACTATTTATAACGCGGGAAAAAAAAAACAAGTTGTTTTAGTAGGTAGTGTATTATTTATCATGTGATATGAAATCATTAGTATTTAGTTATAAATAAATATAAGATTGTCAAAATAATGAGTATAAAAACAAAATCATGTAATGTTTCATAATTCGTAATACAGTCCGGCCGTCGAGAGAATGCGTAACTGACACCTGTCAGTTGGAAAATTTCTAGTACCTAGTAATAAGGATGAAATTCGCAAAACACATATTCGTTAGTATGAAACTGACATGTGTCAAGAACGCATTCTCTCGACGGCCAGACTGTAGTATATAAATTTTGTTAATTAATTACCATTCAGACTGCTTTATTGTTATTAGTTAAGGCGAAAGGGTAGCCCGCGAAATAGATTGATTCTAATATTTATAATTCTGTAAATCCATATGCGTTACGCTCGCGAATCATATTTTAATCAATATACAACCTGACACTGACCTGCAATTGCAAAAAAAGTAAACTTTGAATTTCGCGAGCTGCCTTAGCGCATCCCATAAGTTATTCTTATTAATGTACCTAGTTCTTCATAAGAGTTTGCATTCTGTAAGTTCGCAAATAGCTGTAAAACATTTCACTGTTTTGATTAATTTATCAACAGTTACTCTGTAGTGCACTAAAATATTAATCGAGCCGGGTTTGGCCGCAACGCATCGCATGCCAATAGAAAACAGTGGGGTGCGGCCATCTTGGAGTGTAGTGATGTAGTATTCTTGCAATGCGGTGCGGACGGCAAATATTTGCGCACTACGCTTTTTCAAATAAGTTTTTCTCTATACAGACCTTCATCTAGGCCTACGACCAACTTAAATACAGCATGTTAACTAACAAAGGGCGTTCCCGTTACCCCGCAATAGTATAGCGCCATTCATGCAAAAAAAAATATTACATGCAAAAAAAACATGTAAGTAGCCAAATATTCATAAAACTAGTAAATTGTGATACGTAAAAGAAACACTCTCTCTCGCAAAAGAAACACACGTACATTGTATTTCAACGTAGAAAGACAAGTGTGCGTGTACAGAGTGTTTCTTTTCCGAATCAATTTAATATTTTTTGTGAATATTTTACTACAAAAAAAAAACTTTTTTTTATGGTAATATTTTTTTAGCATGTATATTCGCTATACTATTGCAGGTTAACGGGAACGCCATTCGTTAGATAACATACTGTATAAAAACTAAGTACTGTACGAATCACCACTGAACATCCGTCTCAGAAGTTTAGACTGAAGAGGCTCTATACTTGAATCCAGAATAGAAGATAATTCACATTCATAACTTAACTATCTTCTTTAGTATTATGTAGTCTAAGTTAATATTTGAGTGACCAAACTTTATTTAGGACCTTTTTATTACAAATGAATTAAAATATCTTAATATTATTATGTAGTTTGGTTGCATTTCAACATTGAATTTCAACATTGTCATGTTTCAACATTGGGTTTGCGATTCCAAAACATGATAATTTTCCATTTAATTAAAAATTCAAGTTTTAAAGCCGTAGATTTTCTTCACTTATAGTTCACCAAACTTATGTAGAAAATAGTTAACTCATTGTTCGTAGTTCCTTCAACCAAAAGCAGTATTTAAAATAAAAAAATGCTATCTCTACAGGTCACAATACCACCAAGAGTGCACGGCGTGTGACGCTAGCAGGTTATTTATTTTATTTTTTGTTGTTGATTTGAGATATCCTATTAATATTATAAATGTGAATGTTTGTATGTTTGTTACTCAATCACGCAAAAACGTCTAAACGGATTTGGATGAAATTTGCGGGTGAAACTGCGGGGCGCTGCTAGCTTTTAATATCAATACCTGATAGACATTTCGTTCAATCAATCTGTCTAAACATATTAATCCCCGTAACTGTTAAAAGACTTCAATTGTTAGAATATTTGAAATTACACAGCCAATAACCATAGCCAAAGCCATAACCATCGCTAAGAATCCTAAAATCAATGAAAAAATAACGGCATCAAAATTTCATACATTTGCGAAAAAAAAAAACGAACTGACATTGTTTTTTTTTAATGCGGGCCTTAGTATACTTTATTTTAATGCCTTCGTATAATAATAATAATACAAACCCATTATTGTCCCACTGCAGGGCAAAAAAGGTCCCAAGGTATGTATGCTCATTCAAAAAAAGCACGAGCATTTATCACCACGCTTTCTCAAGACGGGTTGGCAATTTCAGACTTATAAGTATTAAGAGTCCATAGTACCTCAGCTCAAATTCACTCTTTATCTCGCTCGCACACTACTGGTCGCGGACTGTGTGAGAGCGAGATTGAGCGGCGGGGAGAAGGCTCCAAGAAGCCGATAGTTTAGGTAATTTCTTTTTTCGGTGAACGTAATGGTAATTAAAAAAAAAAAAATAACTGCTTTATAAGTTAGTATGCAAAGTTTCATGACCTAAAAACCATGACCTTCAAAGGTTAAAGTATTTTTTTAATACTTACCAGCGGTTTTATTGTTCGGTGTGGAGAATGATATTATATTAAACAGATATGTTGTGACTTGTGAGCGCGCAATCGTGAAGACTCGAAAACACCCCAATTGTAACATATTGACTTTAGTCTGCGACACGCATGGCGCGAGTAATACGCTTAGTTGAAGCAGCAAAAAAAATCAAAAAATGCCACCTTGTGTATTTAGAAAGTGTACCAATTATGATACCAAAGTTAATAAAACACAAGGGATCTCGTATCATATGTAGGTACAGTCACGGACTTTAATTGATGAGCCACCTGGTACTGTTCGCATTTTAGCCGGGTAATGCAAATCGGGTTTATTCGGTTCCCGACACGCAAAGTCATAAATTACTTTTAATCGGAAATATCCATAGAGGTTAACTAATAAAGTCAACCTCTATGGATATATCCGATTAAAAGTAATTTATTTGTCATTTTGTTTACGAGCGTGCGATTTGAGTTCGTGTTTAATCGTGTAATCTCGTGAATGTATGAAACTGCAAAATTGAAAAGTTTGAAGGTGGCTCATCAATTAAAGTCCGTGACTGTACGCAATATACTTCGATTTATTATTAAATTTCAATTATTTTCCTAATATTCTGATATTTGGAGGTTAGAGAAATGGAAATACATTTGTTGTTTGGACGCATTCACTCCGGACATAGAATAAAAATACAGATGCGAATATCATAGGCAGTAAAGTCATCGTTACCTCTCAGTTCTGTTTTCCTTTTTTCTAACCTTGTATTATTTAATCATTTTGTCTTATGAAATGATTGATATACTTAAATAGAAATTAAACATGTCATGTGCAGGAAAAGAAAATATAGATAGCTTACCATTACCATAATGTATCACGGAGAATACTAAAGTAAAGCTATTTCTATTTTTTATCATCACATTTAGGCTGCCAACCCACAGCTGATAATCGGTGGCCGATTTTTAGTAGGAGCCAAATGAAACAGTAGAGATCAACTAAATTTGTGCACGCGGTTTGTACCTACAACGTGTAGGTATAAACCGCGTGCACAAATTTAGTACGCGCGATTTTTACCTTCTGTCTCGTTAAATTTGTTAGTCTGTGATGCCAACATTCGGTGATTGGTGGCCAGAATAATGTTTGTTTACATTCACGCGCAACTGACAAAATTAGCTGTCTCTTTTTTTCTTGTTGTTTTTATCAAGCTATCTCTTTTCTATCATTTTTACTTGTAGTGAAATTGATAAAAAATAAATGAAATGTGGGTATGTGTGCCGCTGCTGCGCGGAACACTTTTTTCTGTTGTTTTGTGAGTGTATAACATATCTGTTAATATAATATCATTGGGTGTGTAGGTAAATTTGGTTATTTTTTCTGTCGCGAAAATTTTATGGAATCGCGTTTCATCAAACATAGTACTTACTTAACATTAATCCACAACATCATAGGTATATTTGTTTCAAAATAAATGCTGCAGTATTTTCTTTATAACGGAGGATCATGCTAAGCAATTTGAGGTATTATAGACTCTTAACCTTCGTATTCAAAGCCTTGAGCTTGCGCTCGTCCCAAAAAATACGTCCCAAAATACCCAGATTTAAAAATATCGTTGTGTATCAAAATCAAGGTGATTTTTCGTCAGTCAGATCTTGTGTCAAAAAGCGAAATTTAAAACGAATGAATACCCTATTTTTGGCTTGCAATAACGGGACTACGTAGTTTGTTGTTTTGTCGTGTGTTGTCATACTAAGCGGGTTGGTGACTGCAGACACAATTTTTCGCCAGACAACTCTTCACAAATGGGCTACTAATACAGGGTGTAAAAAGACTCATCACATAGCCGTCAACTACGCATTCTGTATATCAAATTAAGTAACATTGCACAAGCATAATTGCTGTACGACTTTTATTTTTGGTGTGAAAAATCGTTTACGCAACGTAACGCACGCAAAACATTGTGTTTATGGGTGTATGCAACGTTTCAGGGTTTGTGGGGTTATTTAAAATTAAGCTTATAACATTAAAAACTTGCTTTCTTTAAAAAACGTCTGTAAAAGTCGGTTTTTCAATATCTCCGTAACCAGAAGATTCGCAGGTATGGTCCAGAACAAAAAAATGATCACAATGACGGTGTGTGTGTGACGTTTGGCTTCGTTAAAGTGTCTTTGTGAGTTACTTTCGGCACAGTGTCTTTTTACACCCGGTATAGATAGTTACGGACTCTCTAATTTTATTCATAGTCGAGCTGAAGTTCAGATTTTCTTTACTGTGTTGTCATTTAGTGAGTTGGAGAGCTGTCCAACTTTTGCCATCGCGAGTTTTTCAAGCGATGAGAAGCCGTGGCTAACATTCGATGGAAAGGCAGCGAGGTTAGATTTAGTATCAAATTACTATTCAGAAATTTTACCAACCAAGTTGTATGTTATTTACTTAACTCAATGAAAAAGAAATAAAGCTGCTGTAAGAGTTCTAAGAAAATTATTACGAATATGCTCTCAAGATGTATCGTACGTCGTAATTATCTAAAGTACTTACAGCAGGAATGCCGATGATGATGCGATGTTAGAAAACATCGTTTGGAGTTCTGCTTGTTCAAATTCAAATACTTTATTGCACTCATGTGTTGTAATAAAGTATTTGTGTCATTTAGCAGTTTATTTAATAGCAAAAAAATTGAAAAAGATAAAAAAATAGTATTTTTTTGCTGTAGACAGTATATAAATAAGAGGGCTTTATTTTCGTAGCTATAAATTAAAAAAATGCTGTGTGAACTTGTAGTATGTCAATGTGATTTCTTTTTATTAATATTTTATTTTGTAACAGCCAAAGGTCGTCAAAAAAATCTGTATATAAAGCGCCTACGTCGCCTAGGGCCGAAAGAAGAATCCAAAAAGTAGTTGTGCCGCGCGAAAGCCCTAGGTATTATTTTATTTACTTGTCTACTTTATTTATTTGGAATAAAAGTACAATTTTTTTGTAATTTTTTTTTTTTGTTTAAATCTCATTACCTGACAGTGTGTAGTAGGGATGTTAATTTTTAAAGGCAAGGGACAGAGGGTCAACACAAATATTTTTAACACGTACCCCATTTAGGAATACATACATCATACTTTGTGATTTAAAAAAATATAAAACGTTTTTCGGGAATATTTCAAAATTAGTGGCGACTTCGCAAATAATCTTTAGGCTACAATGATTAGTTTTGAACCACTGAATATTCTAACAATTGATTCGCACTCTTCTAAACATCATTTATTTAAAAAAATAATTTTCCTTCCTTTTTTCAAGACGACCACGACGTCCGCCATGTCAAGGAAGGTTCTCAATATATTTCATTTTAATTATAATTGTTAAGTAGAAACAATTTTAGTTAGCTTATAGAGTAGATAATATAGGGTAGTTATTTCTTCTCGCTCGCTTTCTCAAGCAGAACTCTTAAGCTAAATCGTGTTGCATAAATGCAATTATTTCGAACTCAACTGAAATAAATACCATCATAAAACTGCCATCTTCAAAACAACAACTATTTATTTAGTTACACCCGAATTTATAAATCTGAATACAGAGTAATCTGGCACTAAAACTAATAATTATTAGTATAAAACTCGTTCTACCGTCCTAGTTAGCCACTGCTTCTCTTTCCGCTATTGAAAACACAAAACTGGTACACACCAGGGATGTTGCGGATGCAGATTTTTTCACATCCGCGGATGCGGATGCGGATATTTGAAGACTCACATCCGCGATAGGTTTTCCAAATTTTACCTTACGCCGCAGCATTGTAAATTCGCTTAAATAATCTATCAGCTGGCTTAACACACAATGCTCACTGTATATTCACAATTTCACAATAACACTCGAAAACTGAAATGTTCAATAAGCGCAACTAAAAACATTACGACTAATTGACGAAACAATGTTTTCATTGAACGAAATCTACGCTCCTATTGGTCAATGAGCACGTGCGTACAGCACGCACCAGTCGCCGGCCCTATTTTCCTTCTTGTCGCAACCTGTGCTACATCCGCATCCGCTTGAATATCCGCATTAATTATTGCGGATGCGGATGCAGATGTCCAAATCGATGCGGAAGCTCCGCAGTTGCGGATGCGGATATCCGCAACATCCCTGGTACACACTGGTATAGGTACCACCGAGTGGTATACCGGTTTAGTCAACTTAATCTATAATTAGCACTTCATCTGTTACCAGGTATAACACACCTGGTACCTGGTGGTTTATACCTGGTACTTTTTCAAACTGATTTCTTTCTGTACCTCCACGAGTTCTGCGGATCCTGTAGGAGTGCGAGCTTGAAGAATTTTAAAATGTTTATTTTATTTGTGTAGAAGGGCTCGAGCTAATAGGTCACCTCCACCATCTGAAAGGTCGAAATTTAATATAATTATTATATTTTTCTTAGAGTACTTATACTAATATTGTTTTATATTTTGCTCTTCTGTACGTGACTGTACGTAGTGCTGTAAGAACATTATTTGATTGTATCTTGTGTATAGAGTTATTTAGCATCTAATACAGTCAGATCCAAAAAGATATATACACGGACAAGGAACCATTTTATTGTCTACAACCTTTGTTGCATAACGTGTCATCGTATAGGTACAAAACATAATTAATATACAATTTATTTTGCCAAAAAAAAGTAAAAATTTTGTCCCAAAACATCCTATCATTGTGCTTGTCCGTGTATACATTTTTTTGGGGCTGACTGTACTGTCGCAAATAAAAGTTTAAATGTGTTATAAAAATAAAATGTTATGATGAGATAGGTACCTACTATTATTGAGTAATTATTTACAACTGTATGTTTTAGTAATTATTGAGTTGATAGTTATAGATGTAAAATAAAATGCAATATTAATATCCTATTTGACGGTGGGTAACATTAAATATTTAATGTCACCTTTTTCCAATATTTTCATTGTTATAAAATATTTTGATAATAAAAATAATGTAAATAATTTAACCCACTATCAAATTAAATTGTGCTTCCAATTATACCTAATAATAAATGGTTTTCTTTTCTAGTTCGAAGCTGAAATGGGCGTTGCTGGCTTTAGGGCTCGCTATAATCATCGGCGTGGCTTACAAAAAATACTCCTCAGGATAGAATCGATAAAAAGTAAACACACGGTAGGGGTCCAACAAAACTGGTGAATCCAGTCAAGGCCTAGTGTAAGCCTAACTTAATGTACCAGTAGACGGGATAAGTCTCACTTCTCGTGACTCTGAGTCATTCATTCGAGTATCTTTTATTATTTTTAGCTAAAGGGGGATGCGCTAAGGTAGCCCGCGCAATTCAAATTTTCTTACGTTTTTTGCAGTTTGCAGGTCAGTGTCAGGTAGTATGTTGATTAAAATATGATTTGCGGTCGTAACAAATATGGATTTACACAATTAGAATCAGCAATACAACTGCTTAAGTTCATATCAGTGCCAAATGCCATGATTTCATGAAATAGTCATTCAATTCATTTAAATGAATTTGAGTTGATAACTGATGCTCATATTTATAATTCTATAAATCGATTTTAGTTGCAAAATCAAAGTCCTCAAAGTCATTTATTCAAATTAGGCTGAGAATCAGCACTTTTCGAACGTCAAAATTACATAAGACAGTCCCCCAAAACGCCCACCCTTCACCACTTCCTAGTGCTTTAGCTGGGAAGAAGAAGTGGCGCAACAAACTGTCCAGCAGCACAGTTGTCTGTTCAGTTAGAAAAAAATGATTATATAGAAGTAAATGATTTTGCATACAAAAGTTTGCAAAATCATTTACATTACGCAACATGAAACATAAATCTAATTATTAGCCATATGTCAGTTGCGAATCATATTTTAATCAACATACAACCGGATATTTAAAAAAAAAAACGTAAGAAAACGAGCTACCCTAAAGCTTTCACCTTAAGCCTCCGCTCAATGTAGCAGAAATTGTTTAGAAATACAATGAATTTGTCTCAAAATATCTTTTTGATACATTGTCAAAATTGCACCTGTTTCCATTAAATTTTTAATAAATGTTTAGAGTTAGTTGTATGCGTGCTTCAGTGGTCAACATCGCTGTCCTATATATTATGAAAGTGTGTATCTATATTCTTCGGTGTTAAACAGATATTTGAAATCTGTACGTATTTAATAAATGTAAGAGCTTACTCTATATTTCTTCGATATTTTAGTAAGTTTTGTTAAATAAATGTTCCTAGTAGTATACTTATTTTCGAATTAGCCGAATAATAATTCCAAATATTAGTCCACAAGATGTTAAATTTCGCCAAAATACAGGCTGTAAGGGTAAACAGTCTTGTCATTCAAACCATGGGTAGTTGACTTAAATATAAACATAAATGACCGAAAACAACAAAAAAAAAACGTTATTTTCATTAAAAGATTTTAAAAAGTTTCTATCCGACACCGTGCTCGCTAGCGAAGCAGCTGACTAACTGAGGGAGGGGTCGCGCTCGCGGCCGGTCAGGTCACGTCCCGCACCCCCCCCCAGTGTTGAGACGGAAGTTCGTTGCCCTAGCGCATAGAGCAACGAACTTGCGTCTTTTGTGGAAAAATGTAGTTTTAAAAAAAAGAAAAAAAAAAAGTTGTAATTTTCCATAGATTTTACCTTTTTTAAATGAAACCAAACCACTGGTTGCAAGGATAACGGTGTTTACCCTAACACCCTGTATATTGCCACTTTAAAAAAATAATAAGTCCTTTTGATACACAGTGAAAGCATTTTTTTTTAATCAGTTATTTCTATTATGTAACAATATATTTACCGATGCGTTTATTTTGTGATACGAATTATGTACAAATCTTTTTTATACAACTGTTACAATTTTCTTATTTATTATGACTTGATGCAATAAATTAGTAATTAGTGAATGTTTGTATTTTTATTTATATAAATGTAACTAACTATAGCCGAGTCCTATTTAATTAAAAGCGTTGTCGCACGAATACGCGATCGCTCGCGTGCCTGTCACTTTTTGTTCAGAAAAACGGAATGCGCCCTCTGTCGGCGCGACCACGCGTTTAGGTTCACCGAGAAAAAAGTTCGAACGATAGTATTCGATTCGATACGTGGTCGCGCGACGATCGCTTTTAAATAGGACGCGTGGTCAGGTAACTTATTTTTTGGTTAAAAAAATGTATTTGGTAACCTGCCGTTAATACCGTCTCATAAATGCATTCTTAACTATCACAGCCTTTTTGCATTTTTAGTAGGTAAGTAAGTATAAAAATTACTGTATGAACATAACAAAGTTATTAAAATTAGTTTTTTTTTTTTCTTAAAATTACACAAATAAGGCTGACATTTTTAAAGTAAAAATAAAAACAACGACGTACTGCTAGCTGTCAACACACAATAGGTACTTATAGCAACTGCTTAGAACATTAATTTAGCGAACCTTTTTCCTTTGACTGCACTTAACCTAACCATGGTTCCAACTGTGTCGTGAGTACAGAGTCGTCTTGTTCATTATCGTGGCTTGTATATTACGACTCTAAATGAAGCTGTTCACATACACCATGGCTCGATTTACTATCGTCCATGATAATTTACTGTGCGTTTTTCATTAATCTTATTATTAATTATAGTAGAGACAGTCGTTCAACGGTTAATAATCGCCAAGTCCCGACACATTAGGTTCGAAGCTTAAATCTACTTCACTTTACACAGTCACAACAGTACAATGCTTATGGCAGTGATGATAGCAAGGTGCCAGATGTTCCCGTAAACCGCTGTACCGCTGGAGTAGGCGCCGATCTTGGCTGCGTACGAGATCGCGTGGAAGACATAGTGCTGCTCGTGAACGTTGTGGAAGAGGTGAGAATAAGGACCTAGAACGAAAAGTCGAATAAATAAAAATCTTTTTAAAAACAAGCTTTTATATAATTAAAAAGTACTAAATAAAACTGTCGTAAACATAGAACTTTAATATTTTCTTAAAACCTTGAGGCTTATCTTCAAGTTTAGTGTAAGAAGGACATTTACGCCTCAAGCTTTTAAGAAAATATTAAAGTTCTATGTTTACGACAGTTTTATTTAGTACTTAGGTTTTCCCATGGCCACCGGCTCCATCATCAGGCCCTGAACACCGCCTAGTGTCAAAGCACTTGTTAATACATGACCGATGAGTCCAAACATGTTGGTATTGTCTTGTTTGATTGAGGTTTTCCCATGGCCACCTTCCGGCTCCATCATCAGACCAGCTCCATGGTATCATTTTTTCAAAATGTCTCGGTAATTGTATAAGTATGCCAAGTTTCTGCTCAATCGGATGCCAGGAAGTGCTTGAAAAATGGATGACAAAAGGGGTAACCGGAAACACATACGAACAGAGCAAGCTAATATAAAGCTTGTAAAAAGGGGGAATTATGGAGGATGCAACACGTGGACCTTTAGAAGTTTTGAGATAACGTGATTGACCCAGTGAGAAATTAAAATAGGAAAGTAATAGGAAATAAAATCTTGAAAACTGTTTTAATACTTGCATTTTAAACAAAATACTTATAGAAATACGCTGTGGCGGTATCTACATCGCCACATGTGAACTATGCATCAAAGACCTGACGTCACACAAAAAGCCTGACGTCACATAAATCCTGCATCGCGCAATTAAAGTTTACCATACAATGGACATATATACAAGAACCCAACTTCAATCGTTGGGCAGTTGCCCGCCAGACACAAAACCCGTTTGGTCGGAGGATCTTCCCTTTTCTATGGTGGATAAGTGAACTTTACACCCTGTTCACCATCCCCCTAAAACGCTATGCAGTTCGCACTGTAATTTGCAGAATTTTTATACATAAATATTGTTCTTTATGATAAAATCAGAAGGTACCTACCTACCTGGTATAAAATAGCAGTGTCATTGGCCTTAATCAGTTCGAATGGTTCAGTTGTACCTTGTACCTACCTACATATAAAAAAATGGTACAGTTTCATTGAACCAATTTAGGCCAATAAGAGACTACGCGATCATGTTTTTTGTGGTGTCAGTGACTTGACTAGACGGATCATTTTCGATGTCAGGATGAGGATATCAGATTTAGCAACCTGATATTATTCGAAATTGCTCTGCTGCCTAAGTAAGAGTGTAACGGCATTAAGAGGAAATAGGGTCGGTCTTTTCTCCATACAAAAAGTCATAATTCCAGGTTCGGCTCTCGTTTATTTCCTCCTCCATTATTGGACCAATTTGAAAGATATTTTATAAATTGAATAGGAAGGATATTTACTGTGCTCCCATGTTTTTCTTTTTCATGAATAGTTTTCAAATTTGTACAATAGGCCTCTGATGACAGAGCGGTCTAAACAGGCAATTTTGAGCATTTTCTGAGGGTTCTAGTCCTACAGATAATGTATCATCAAAACGGAAAACATAGGGGCATAGAACTAGTTGATATTTATAAAAAAACATTGCTCTAAGGTCATAAATCAGAGAGAAAATAGGCGAGAGCGTTTGTATGGAGAGGGGACCGAACCTATTTCCTCAAGCTCTCGCGGGACACGGTACGCAACTGCGCGGTAATATCGTCCCGCATTCCGCTTGCGATTCGCTTCAGTATGGCCAAAGCTTTAAAATGTCAAATACTCACCTCTAGCATAAATAGCAACATCGCCACCCCCGTGATAATTCTCAACGAGTTGGATCCCCGCAACCTGTGTGTAATCAAACGCCTCCGTGTCGTCTTCGCTCGGGTCTCGTCTCGCGACGGTGCTACCATTCTCGTCAGATTTGACATAATACTGGAAGGACCCTGGGCCTCCCGTACCGTAGGACAGAGTCGTGTAGTTCACGCCGTCGTGGCTTGAGGGTTGGGCTATACCTGAAATATTTTTAAACTTTGTTTTAGGAGACATTCACAATTCGCAAAATAACTGTTTGAGGCGAAAAAATGGGTTCAGATTTTAGAAGAAAAAATGTGTTCATGGGAAAAAAATGGTTAATGTCTTCGTCTTTACGATCAATTCGATTTTCATGGAACATTGGCCTGCTTTTATTGCTGATTAAGCAATTACTTGTCTCATTTGCTTCTCTCATGATCTAGGGTAATCCATAAGCTAACTTCTAAGCTTCTAGATTACCCTAGATCGTACAAATCTAATAATTCAACTAATAAATAAAGCAACTAACCAAAAATACTGGTTCCTCTGTCCGGGTACCCGTTGATAGATAGCGAATGCGTGTGGTCGCTGGTGACGATCAGCAGGGTGTCCTCTTCGTTAGTCATGTTGGCTGCGAGTTGGACTGCCGCCTCCATGGCCGCAGCTTCGTTGACGGCTATCTTCGCCCAGCCCCGATGATGGGCCATGTCTATGTTGCCGCCTTCTACCTTAAATTATTAGAGGCCGTGGAATTACAGGGTCATTGCTAATTCTATCAGTATGCAAGTTGTCATCGATAAGTAGGGATATCTATTTAATATATAAAATTCTCGTGTTACAGTGTTAGTTGCCATACTCCTCCGAAACGGCTTGACCTATTTTTATGAAATTTTATATGTAGGTATATTCGATAGGTCTGAGAATCGGTCGTAATCTATTTTTCGTACTCCTAGGGTAGGTCGGGTAGGTAGGGTAGGTACTTAGTGCTACCCGTGCGAAACTGGGACGGGCAGCTAGTATATATTATAGGATTTGATACGTCAATGAGGTCGTTAATATGGTTCTGCCTGAAGCCGTGCGGGTCTGTTGATAACAGGGTCGGTCTGGCCCCAGGGCATACCGGGACTTTTCCCGGTGGGCCGGTCCGGTCCGGTCCGGTCCATTTGACCTTCATTTTATTTAGAGCAAAGCCGTGATTAGTGAGATAATTATTATTAAAAAAAAAATCCCGGTAGTTTTTTGGGTCCCAGACCGACGCTGGTTGATAAAAATAAATCAGTCTACTGACCATAAGAAAGTATCCGTTCTCGTTTTTCTGTAGAACCTTGATAGCAGCTTTCACCATGTCTGATATTGAAGGCATACCCTCTGGTCCCTTTTCTCTCAAATGTTCGTACTTCAAGTGCTCGTTCGAGAAGATACCTGGAAGGAATAATAGAAAGAATATTTTATTATCTAAGAACAATCAAACACTTTAACAACAATAACCGTGCACGCACGCCAAAGTGCATCATCAACTCAAATGCAAATACTTAGACTGACTCGGTTAGTTTTGCAATAAATTAGGTAGTCTCACAAAGTAAATACTTCGTATACCTACAGTCTATTTTTCAGAACTACGTCTTCAATAGGTATTGGATTGCTAAATGCTAATTCAGATAGTTAATTGATTCAGGCGTGACGCCGTGTTCTGGTTTGCAAATGGTCAATCGTGATCCTGAGAATGCCTCGTTGGGAGGTGAAACACGTGTCGATTTCTTACAGGGTTTTTTATTACTCTTGAAGAATAGTTTACTAGGAATAGGTTACTAAATATATCTACGTCTATTGTATTTTAGATGCTAATTCGTTAGGCATTCTAGAAAATGCCTGATGATAAAATAAATCTTATGACTCGGATATTGTCAGCATCAGTACCTATCAGTCTTAATTCGGTCCTCGCATTCAAACAATTTTATAGACTGGAACAACGCCAGAAAACAATTAAATCAGATAATTACCAAACAAATAATCAGTATCGTCCACGTTCAGGTCCCCCAACTCCTTATTATTCATGACCACGCTGTACTTCAACCCCCGGCTCTGCTTGTCGGTCTTGTAGGTGTCTATGAGGTCCCGCCCGTCCTGACGGTAGCAGGTCCAGGGCATGTTGCTGATAGGATCTGAGGGTGTGCCTGTTGAGTTGGAGACCAGGGCTTGTCTGCCACCTCCCATTACCACCTTGAAATAATAAGAAAAAACAGTGAATGATGACCCAATCTTGTTTCAAAGTCGAGAAAAGTCCGAGCGATTAATAAGTGTACATAACTCATTTATTGATTTGGTTGTTATCATAATATTGTGTGCTGCGCTTGTTTCCTTGTAGTCAATAATCGACTTATTTTGGGCCATTAGTGCTTGACTTACCTGCGTTATCTTTAGAGCCTGTCCTCGTCACGATCTTGACGAGGAGGCATTTTTCTAATTTCGTCTTGTGTTGTGTTTACTATATCAAAAACTCCATGATCTTCATCAAAGTACTTACATGCAGGTCTCTCCCAGGCCAGTCCTCAACCAGCTGCCTGGCGATGTCCTTGCAAGCAGTTCCTTCTGGCATGGTGGCCTCACACTCCCACTTGCGACTAGCACTGTGCGCGTATAGGGGGCCGGGAGTGGCATGCGTGACGCGCATTGTTGTTACTAGACCTGGAGAAAAAAGGGTAGCATTTGATAAAGTAACGTATACTTGGACTTTCGTTATTAAAAATTCGCAGATATATCAGTAGCAAATTAGCAATAGTCTAGCACAGGGGTGGCCAACTTGATTAGATCCAAGATCTACTTTTTTCTGACGAAACCCTGTGCGATCTACCAATTTCATACTTCTTGAAATTTTAAATGAAACAGCATAGTTCAGTACACAATTACGTAGTATTTTTTATTTTATTAAGAGGGAAAACATAAAACTGAAAATTATTCTTAGTAACTTCTTATTTATATTAATGTGAGCATTGCGTCTGAGCATCTTCCACTAGATAAGCAAAATAAGGTATGTAGTTGGAAGCTGCCAACCTTAAAGAATCCAATGTATGGGCGTCAAATGTATGAGCAATTTATTTACATCGGTAGTCGTCGACGTCGTGACTCCGCTAGTCTCTGTCGTCAACTTACTGACGGATTGACACCCGCCCCGCCCCTTTCTGCGTTTGATGCTAGAGTCTAGTAGACTGTAGTATCAAACGCAGAAGTCCTGGAGCTGGGTTTACTTTGTGCTGATATTTAAATGTCATAATTAAGAATAGGTGTTTGAATTGGTTTGGTTATAATAATTTAAAAAATTCTCTTTTAGTGAGATTCTGATCATGAATCACCTGCACTTTTCCCAGCCTTCAAAGCCAACGCAGCCAGTGACTGCAGCCTGGCTTCAGGATTAAGGCTTGCATCACAATCCTTGTACTGCACACTAGCGTCCACTCCCATAGTGTCCTGGTTGGTTTTCACACCACTGAACATTGCGGTGGCAGTGCAAGCTGAGTCCGGCACCATTTTATTTGCCGAGTAGGTCTGAAAATGTTAAAAATCATATGTCACAATAGGCACATCTTTTTCTGAAGTGTAGTCAACTCCGTTCATCGTAGCACTAAATGCACTATGAACGTAGCACTAAACGCTCTACGCGCTACGTTCGTAGAACTTACCTCTCTACGCACTACGCTCGTAGCACTAATTGCACTAGAGTACGCTCATAGCAATAAAAGCGCTAAGCGCTACACTCGTTGCATTAATCGATGGGCTACGCTCGTAGCACTAAACGCGCTACTCTCGTAGGAGTAACCGCACTACGGACTCCGCTCATAACACTAGACGCGGTACGGACTACGCTCGAATCACTTAAACGCACTACGGAATACGTTTGTAGCACAAATCAGTTTGCGCAACGTAATGATCGTCTGAGGTGAAAGAATCCACTTCTTGAGTACGAGCTTGCGTGTTCAAACCTGACAAGTACCAACGTGACATTTCTTAATAAAGATTAGGTATAATTATAGGTAACTGAAAGTGGAGGAAAAAACTTATCTGAGCGCCAGCTTAAGGTACACGGTACAAAATACATTTGTTTTGCTACAGTGGGACAACTACAGGCTGTACATAATATATTATGTATGGTGAAAAGTAACCTTCAAAAGTCCAACATGCGGGAATTTCTCATACACCAGCCGATGACTCTCCCCGCCTTTGTATATCCTCGTGGTGGTCACGGTGTTAGGTCCCATGCCATCTCCAACGAACAAGATGACATTTTTCGCAGGGTTGAGGTTCCATTTGATCTTTAGAGCCTCCTCCAGCTCATTTTGTGCGAGGCTCGACCAGAACTGCTGATCTGATGATAGAAAGGATGTTATTACAGTACAAGCCGTGTACGACTGTACGTACGTGCCCGATGGGATTTTCCATCGGAAAAATGACGAACTTCCATCTTATTTAACTTCCCTTAGTTAAGGGATTAATTTTCAAAAATTCTTTAGTGCTCACCTTCGTAATATATATTATGGTACTCTTGTGCAAAATTTCATGCATAGACCCAGTGGCTTAGTCTGTGCGTTTGTCCGAATCATAAAGTCACTGAGACTTAAAGATTTATATTAAATAGATACCTATTTATTGGGTAGAGATAAGACAGTACAGACGAAACGTAGAAGCTATCGGTAAAAAAGACGGGGGGTGCCTCCGGACTGTATCGACTGATGATCTAAGAAGAAATACTGTTGTTTATTTTATGTTATCGTGTAGATTAAAGTAGGTTAAATATGTATTGTGTCTTTAAATTTTATATCTGTAAAGTAGTTATTATTGTTATGTGTTATTATGAGTACTTTGTTTTTATTTTTTACATTTTTCATAGTTTTAAATTGTAAGATAGTTAATTTTAGAACCACGCTCTCGCATTAGGTATACACCTGTAATGGATTTTATAATAAATAAATAAGACAGGCTGTCGGGTCAGACTAGATGTAGAAGTCCGAGGAAATAGTGTAGTGACGTAACTTGTGAGAAGCTGAGTTGTCTCAGCTTATCGCAGTCCATTGCTAAACATGGCCAGATCATAATTATAGATGAATGCGTGTTTTAATAACTGGATGTTATTGTTATTTAGATATGTACCTTCGCATTATCTTTATCTATGAAAGTGTAATAATAACTTGATAAGATCCTTTGTGTTCCAGAACAAATATGCTATCTTAATCCATAGCATTAATGATGCATGTGATTATGATAATTAGGAATGCAGCTACCTAGTATGCATTATGATTATTAAAATTATGAGTATTTTTAGAGCAACATATTAACATGCCTTGTTTCTTCGAAGGGTTTGGCAGAGGTGAACATAATTATGGTACCTTCACCAACAGGGGGCGCGCCTATTGCCATCAACCGGGCACAAATCCAGGCTCCAGGCTTCTACTGAGAAACTCCAGGGGGCTTTAAACAGTCACTTTGGCAGAATCATAATATGAATCATCGTAAATGTCACAAACTGATATTTATATTTTAATCATATTTTTGTTGTTTTTTTTGTTTTTAGACTGATCCTACTGTATCTACCTATTTTTCCTGACTAGAGTTATTAATAATAATTGTAATGGATGTAACTATATTACCAATTAAATTCAAATATAATACTTTGCATCCCGTAAGGCAAAATGGATCGGGACAATCTACAAATATTCCAACTTATATGTATACCTACATTACTAGCAAATAAATGATTTCTTTCTTTCTGACAATAATATAATATGATTTGCGTGCGATTCATATTACGAAATAATCATCTGTTTGACAGTTTTCTATGGAGATTCGTAAAATGGTCCACATATTCAGTGTTATTTATAAACACTACTTAAATTTTAATCAATTGCTAAGCAATTGATTAGCGAAATCTTTATTTATAAACGCTATTTAGCGCTAAGAGGTCGCTAAGCAAATGATTAGTAGCTGTCAAAATTAAACACCACCGGTCCACTGTTAAGAGGATGCTAAGTGGCAAGATGGCGGATTTTATTTGAATCAGCTGATTGATCCCATAGGTATATTGTGTGCTTCGAGGTAATTTTGATCGTAATAACGAGTTGTGCCTTAGTGGATATGGATTTCGACAATCTTTTACGGGATTTCAGAACGACATAGAAAGATTTCGTAATTTTGATGAAGATTACATAATTTTGAAACGCCGCGCCGCCCGGCGGGAACTACACCTACAAATCTCATTTAAATCCACTATGAGGATGATTACCTAATAAATAATATTCTTCATTCGAATAACACAATCATGATGAAAGGATTTCTGGAAACTTCAGTTAGGAGAAAGCTCAGTAGGTGTTTAGGAGATTTGAAGAGAATCGAGTTCGTGAGGAACAAGGAACATATACTCACCTACGGCGAAGTGAGGAAGCTCATCGGAAGTTATTATCCAATGTGTTATCCCATGTGCCCCTCATCTTATTGAGCCAGCTCTAAGGCCCAGAACTAAAGAAAAGCTATGTTGTGGCAGTCACACAAATAACAAGAGACATTTTATAGAAAATAATTTATTTTGATACATAATAAAACAATTTTTTTGTTATAAATTAATTATTATTGATTTCCAAAACTCTTCCTCCAAAGACATGGGTGCCATTCTTTTCTCATGCCACTCGTATTCCTCATCTTTTTCACGTAGCATGGTCTCCTCCCTCATCTTTACGAGGTTCAATAGTATTTGTGCTAGGTGCTAGTGGCTTTCATAGCAGCAGTCAAACTTGTACCTGTAAATAAGTAGGTACATGAACTGTTAATAAAAGATACTGAAACCCTGAAAAGCAATAGGAAGTCATATAAAACAGACACAAGTATCTGCATACATTTCCAAAATAGTAATATTCGTTTTAACAGGCTTGTAGCATGAAAATACATAGCTACTGCTTTCACATTCATTTGATCAGATTACATTGGTTTACATAAGTAAGTAGATATATTCAGAGATAAATACCTTTTCCAGATAACTCCAATTTATTGACGCTTATTATTTTCATTGATATACCATCGCAAACACAATTATATAAACTTATTATACGATTTTATTCAAATTCTTATTTTCGTAATTTTCCGATGAAATTGTTGACTTTTGTCTGTCAAAGTCACGACAGATACAAAAAGGGTAGTTTTGACAACTTTTTTCTTAAAATTCTGTTTTATAGTCGACTATTTTGATTATTATCTGTGCCGAACGCATATTGTTACCTCTATTTCGTTTCGCAACTAATCATTTGCTAAGTAGTGTTTATAAATAAAGAAAAGATAATCATTGATTTAGAGCTAATCATATGCTTAGCTAAACAGTCGCTAATCAGTGATTAGCGAGTTTTTTATAAATAACACTGATTATGTATTGCTTTTGGGTCAAATTAGAGGAACTTCTAATGACAGCTGGAAATTCAGGAAATGAAATGTTTTTAGAGGAATTGCTAATGTGACCGTTTTAGGCCCACAGATGGAAACACCCAATAACACTTTAGGGCATATTATGAATAATTCTAGAGTTACGTTATGTTTCGTAACAGCAAATATAATTAAACAAGTTCAGTTCTGAGAACCGATTCCGTGAGAAGAGGTTATTTTCATCTCTCAGTTTCGTGCTTGTTGTGTAGCTCAATTTCATACATTGTTTTCATAACTCAAACTATTTCTATAAGTAACAAAATTATTCTTCTTCGTACCAGCCAGAAGAATTCCTTTGACACATAATTACTAAGCTGCTTGCATTCAAATGCCACCGTTTTGTTGGGCGTCTGTCCAGGGGGCCAAGTCTAGTAATTTACCAACGTGTCAGTGGTCTCACAATGATGAGTTTTTGACAGAATTTGTACCTATGGCATATCTGTCAAAAACAGGTTGTCGGAAACTAAGCTGTCCGTTTTTGCATTTTTTAATGGGCTGTCAGTATCTTTTACCAATACAGGTATCCAAACTAAAAAAAAAACATGTCAAAGTCAAAGTCAAATAATTTATTTCAAGTAGGCACATTAAAGGCACTTTTGAACGTCAAATACATAGAAATAGAACTGATTCTAGTTGCCCCTTCCAAAAGGTAGTTTTCGTATGGAGAAGAATGGGCAAGAAACTCCACCGTTACTCTTTAAAAAAAAAAAAAATGTTTTACAATATTAGGTATACATCAATTATATAATTACATGTGAAGACGATGCACCGAGAATACAATTACTGTACCACAATAGGTAAAAAAAAGAAGAATTAAAAATGAAGCAATGACAAATAAATTAATTAAGTATGTGATAGATTGGTGCTCACATATTTACAAACATTGTAAAAGTATACGATATCACAATATTCCTACAAACTTACAAGTAACACTAATAGGACAGTGTGTGAGTGTAATAATCATAAAATAATGTAAGTATAGGCTTCGCACGCACTGCGATTAAAAAGAGTTATGTTTTGTAGTAGTGAATAAACTTAACGGGATGCTCGCGTAGGTACGTTGTTGTACATTTTTGCTAAAGACCCTTTCAAATGTCTTTGGTCAGTTAGTGGATGTACCTAGTAGGTACCTATGGTGGCGGCTTTGTTTATGTTTTCTAAGTTCTAAAACCAAAGCTACAACACAAGCTGCTCGCTAGAAATCCATGGTGGACTGTAGTAAGAGTAAATGCCAGACGCAGTGCGTCTTTGCACGCGGTTTGGCGTTTTCAGCTATTCCAAAACAGAGTGCTTTTAATCGCAATGCATGCTAAGCGTAAGGGCGAATTTCTTCATTTAAACTGAACGCGACAAGCACATCTAAACTGCGACCAAGAGCTATCAGTGTCATCTTTTATTGGAGAATATTGACACTGACAGTTCTTGAACTCAGTTTATTAGTATCATTGTTGAAATCAGCCCTAAATATGCAAGTATCCCAATAACAACTAGTAAATCGAACATCCTTATGTCTTTAACCGGAAAAGCAATTAAATATTTACCTCTCAGAACTGTATTCATGCCTTCGTGGCCTGGATAATTAGCACTTAATTAAACAATAGCGTGTAGGTATTAAGTATTACCTAGATATGTCAATGTAAATAAAAGACATCTTTAATGGGTTTCAGTTGTTTGTTTGCAAACTTATTTCAACATTATATTATATTATTTTGATGTTATGTTATGTTTTTTGAGGAGCTCGTGCGTGGCTAATAATAACAGCCACACTGGTCGTTCCAACAGGTTAAGCTACGCTTGCCGGGGTTGGTCCATGGTTGGGTGACCATCTTTACATACCGAGACTCCTCCGTGCCTCGGAAAGCACGTTAAGCCGTTTGTCCCGGCTGTCATTTGTGGATATTTGACAGTCGTTACGGGCGTCAGAAGCCCGAAAGTCTGACAACCAGTCTTGCCAAGGGGTATCGTATTAGCCAGTTACTGGGTTGTGGCGGTTAGATAGGCAGTTGCTCCATGTAAAGTACTGGTATTCAGCAGCATCCGGTTAGACTGAAAGCCAACCCCAATATAGTCGGGAAAAGGCTAGGCAGGTTATGTTATCGTGTATTTTATTTTAGGCTCCGTTTTAAACAAGACTGCCTTGTTTAAAACAAACCAACGTAAGAGGCTATATCTACCTATTGTAAACAAACATTAAATCAAGTAACACAACAAAACGTCTGTTATTTAAATTTCAGTGCATGGGTTATTTGTTTTCTTACAGAAAATCGCGACGAGACTCTGCGTGGCGATTCTAGTAGAACAATTTCCATAAAGTTTTAATAGAAATTGTTGTACTAAAGTCACGTCGCGGCTGTCTGCGCGAGTGTTTAAATTCAACTGAAAAAAGCTACCTACACATTACACCTACCTAGTACACATTACTAGCTGCGTCACGCGTTTTCACTCGCGTAAGTCTCGATCTCGCGGGAAAATCGGGATAAAAAGTATCCCATGTCCTTTTCCAGGTCATGGTCTACCCCCGTGCCAAATTTCATCGAAATCCGCTCAGCCTTTGTAGCGAGAAAGCGTAACAAACAAACTGACTTTCGCATTTATAATCACTACTACATATTACTACATATAAAACAAAGTCCTCGGCCGCGTCTGTCTGTTCGCGATAATCTCAAAAACTACTGCACCGATTTTCATGCTGTTACAACCAATGGATAGAGTGGTTCTCGAGGAAGGTTTTAGTATATAATAACCGACACCCATGCGGGCGAAGCCCCGGGCATCAACTAGTATTATATATAGTTAGGATTATCCACTCGCCGCTATCATAGACATGTCTCTTAGGTCTTAAGTACGCGGCTTAGTACCTGGAATACCAAGTTTTTTCAGCAGGCGTAGCATGGCGCTTTCTATCTCTACGAAGAATAGACATAGCTTTTTCTATACAAAGTGACAGTTCGTTTCTTCATTTTTGCCATCCACCGTAGAAATCTTTCTACAATCTGTCATTTTGTCTTTCATTTCTAACGATCTTTGTCTAGGTCTTTTTATATGTAGACTATTTCGGAAGAACAAAGAATTCTGAGTCGAATTATATAAAAGAGTGAATTTCGTAAAAAGTGCAGATGACTCTTTCTATTTTGCTGCCGTCTCGTACTGTCTACAGGAAACGTCATTTTTGTATACTCCTCCCTCGACAAAACGGTGCTCATGCTACGCCTGCTGGTTTCGGCACCTTCGGTTCGATATAAAAACGGTACCAAAATCGGATAAGCATAACGCTTAGTTACGCTTACCTATCCGATTTACCGAGGTTTTTTTAATGGGTACCTACTTCATTCATCCTTTTATTTTATTAATAGGTACCGGTAAAATTATCCTCAATAGGGAATATGCATGTATTTTTTTAATTTTTTTTATTCGATAGTTTTTAGCGTCAAATAATAGTAAAAAAAAATTCGACGGCAAAAAAGCAATTTAAAGTAGTTAAAAAAATGTTTAAAAATATCCAACCGATCCGGGCTATTTAAACGCCCTCCATTTGGCGCGCTTGGTGTGGTGACGTCACACTCCGTGAAAACAGACAAGCAACTGTCAAGTCAACGTCAAACACTCCTTTTTCTATGAACGTTTGACATTGACTTGACACTGACATTTTGATTGCTATCCCGGATTGTTACGTCACATCCGCTCTGAGCCTTTTCAAGTATTTGAATTACCCACAGTTTTTTGGTACTTTAAAAAAATTAATTTCTCGCTCAAAAATAAATTTTATTCAAAAATATTGATGGAGGCATAACTCTGAAGTAACATAGTTTATAAAAAAAAATATTTGACCCATATTTGAATCACATGCATATTCCCTATTAATCAAGCACACTAACGATAATTTTAGGTTCTATCATGTGTAAGAGGTAAGAGGTACTACAGCAGCTAAGAATAAATAAGTAACTACGCTTCATTAGTTTCTGAATTACGACAAATCAATTAAAATGTAATTTGTCGCATGCAAATATGAATAAGTAGGTACCGGAATGAGTTGATGCAATATTTTACAATCTTATCTAACAACACTCATTCAACTCGGCAACAATACAACGGTAAAATAAACTTCACCTTGAACAACTAATTTCCCAAATTCATAACATAACCTTAAAAAAAACACTAAGTAATTCAAACGAAATTAATTAAAAAATCAAGTTTACAGTAGTTGTAATGTAAATTACAGTAAAAATATTGATTAAAAATGAGGAAATACGTACCTGTCCGTAGTGTAGACCGCGCGACGGCGATAACAGCGCAGAACGCGAGCACGCTGCGCGAGCGCATGATTGACACTAGATCGTTATGCGGTTACGCCTACGTCACTCCGCCGCACGCGGGGGCTCACGGTAATAATTAGGTAGCGTAGCATAATGGTTTGAAGATAACGACGTGCTATGTATACGATCTAGTGAGAAGCTGCTGATGTGTCAAATGACAAATTGTCATATATTGAATTTTTTGTTCAAGCTTCGATAGATGGTGAATATGGTGATGTATATTTTTGTTTCTTTGCTGAATCGCGATGTTACATAAGTTTCTCCGAGATTTCATGATCCCCCTTGTATATCCTATCCTGTCCTATAATATATAATACTAGCTGATGCCGGCGGCTTCGCTCGCGTGGATGTTGGTTATTATATACTAAAACCTTCCTCGAGAACCACTCTATCCATTGGTGAAAACAGCATGAAAATCGGTGCAGTAGTTTTTGAGTTTATCGCGAACAGACAGACGCGGCGGAGGACTTTGTTTTATAGTATGTAATAATATCCTAACTTAATATTATACATGCGACAGTGAGTTTTATTGTTTGTTACCTACGCTTTCATGCTAAAACGGTAGAACGGATTAAGATGAGATTTGGGACATGGGTAGACCATGACCTGGAAAAGGACATAGGATACTATTTATCGACATACCACGCGGGCGAAGCCGCGGGCGGAAGCACAACGAAAACACCGATTTATTCTGAATCGGTGTTTTCTTTGGCCAAGCCATAAATACCTTGCAGGCTCCTCAGAACTTTTGGGGAATTGTACAAACGGCATAAGGACTTCGTTCTCTAAGTTATTATATTATTCGATACACGCTGCAGGGTTGATCCACAGCTAAGATTTTCTAGAACAATAAACAGTATAGTTATCAGCCCGTTGCTTACCCAGTTCCGAACACGGGTCTCCCGAAGACAAGCAACCACGCATCACTAACTTCTACAATGCGAACCTAGCGCGAACAGGCGGATAAATGTAACGTAAAGGCTTGTGCAAATGGACGCGATATCGCGGGCGCGACGTCGCGATATCGCGCCAGTCTGTACGAGCCTTAAATTCTAACGATTTTAAAGTTGAAAATACTCGTTTCGCACTTAATATTAATTTATTTAACGACGTCGACTGCGGGCGGTGTGTACGTAAATTTACTTTTGTTTAGTTTTGACCTACTGTTATATTATATGTATAACAGGTACAGTTGAATACCTATCGATGAATCTCTGGCCGTTCCAAAATTAAGGTGTTTTGTTTATAAAATACAGTCGGCATCGGACGGTTGGCTAATTAGGTTAAGGTCAATAGGCCACTGCAAATAGCTTCTGAAGTTGTTGATTTGAATTGGTATGGTGACTATTTTTTTTTTCACCAGAGGTATTACAAAACGAAAATAAAAAAATCTACCAACTTTAAAAAAAAGCGGCTAAAAAATGAAAAATAATTTCAGTTTCCGTCGCTATCGTAAGTATTGTTTGTGTTATGTACTGAGGGCTTAGACAAGTGACAATCGCTTCGAAAAAGTTTCATATTTCTACAACGACTTTCAACAGGATTGACATAAGCTTTTCGATAGCTTATGTCAGTCCTATACATTTCTGCCTTTTCCATCATCGTTATTGCTGATAGAATGCCACTTTTTCTGGGGCCTCAGGTTCTGTACAGACCAGGAGATTTAGTTAACTTTTGAAGGGAGATGGGCTGGGTGGAATAAACACCGATGGCCGCCATGGCCCACGCATAATGGTCCACCTTAGGGACTAACCGCCTTACTAATAAACGTTGTATAGCGCCTGTATAGTTACACAACGCTTTGTCTTCTTCTTTCAAAAGTAATTTGACTTTTGAAAGAATAAGACAAAGCATTGTGTAACTATACAGGCGCTATACAACGTTTATTAGTAAGGCGGTAAGTGTGGAAACCAAACCCCTAACATAGAGACATTGTTTTGTTTATTTCGAAATTGCCGCCGACTGCCAAAACCTCCTTTTTTGTGAAGTCGGTTAAAAACTGTGATTTAGTAACGATGATCAGCTAACTAAACGTAGTTTCTACGCATACGAAGCTGCACACACAGGGGCAGTCTCAACCAATGGCCGTATAAAAACAAAAAACAAAAAAAAACAAAAAACATTATTATTGAATGGCGATGGGGCGAAAGCGAATTGCACCTTTCGACCATAAACATCTAAACAAGGTGGTAGATCGGTACTAGAAAGATCAAAAATCTTGTAAGATAGTGCACGCTGACATGCAGCTTACAACCAGTAATCATTTGAATTCCTATAACTTACCGATCGTTATTGGTTAATACTAACACTCGTATCTATGTTAAAAACAGCACCCTAATTGCGAAACGCACGAACAAACTTAATCTGAATCATTTTGAAGGATATTGCTAATCCGTTGCTTTATATGTTCGAAACATTTGTCTGCTCAGCAACGTAAATATCGCAATGAATGTTGTTGAACTGTCAAAATGAAATAGATTGTGATTGATGTGAGAAAATAGGGTGCAGAGCGTAATTTTTAAGCTTAGTGAGTGTTTAGTTTTTTCCAAAATCATATGAACTTATGAATGACTACCTACCAACTTCTATCTCCAAACGGCTATGTGACATTTGCCGTGACCCAAGGGCTGGCTTTTACCTTGGTCAGAGGCTAAGCATTGCCATACAACGTGGCAATACCGCCAGTCCCTTGGGTACATTACCAGCCGACAGCGATGCGGAGGGATTTTTCGACGCCAGATTTTAGTTAATTGATTATTTGTGTAGTTAGTTTTAATCAGTCATTTAATTTAGTATTTAACGTATAGTTTGTTAGTTTATATACCTAATAAATAAATAAACATTAAAAAAAACTTCTATACAAGATACAGAAATTCTTGTAATAGTCCTCCAGACCGTATTTTCGGCCACGGCGGCCAATCTCAACGGAGACTAGCCTTCGGCGCGGGAGATATTATAGTGCACAAGTGTTTGCGCAGACACAAGTGCACTCTCTCTTCCCTCACTGTCACTGACGGTAATCCGACACGACCGGAGAGAGATCAGGCGTAGGACCAACGGCTTAACGTGCTTTCCGAGACACGGGGGTATCACACCGCCATCTTCCAAACTCCGGGCTGTTACTACGAAATTCCTAATGGAAAAATCCAATAACACTTTACCCGACCCGGGAATCGAACCCAGGACCCCACGCTCTGCAGTCGCACTTGAGACCACGAGACCAACGGGGCAGTTGAATACTACGAAAACTACGAAGAAATTCTTGTAGGTACATAACGTAACAGGTAGTTTCCATATAAACCCAGGCAACGATAAGGGACTTTGCGAAAACTACCTCAATACCAACTCCGGAGATGAACGTCATAATCGAAGAAACCTTTTCATTACGGCCATTACCGTTGACGAGATAACGCTACGTGCTAAACGGTTCTCTTACCAATACATATAAATGTATGTATTACAGGCATATACATATAATGGCGGCAGGATATCGGAGCGCCCGAATGATATCGATTGGAGCTTCGTATCGCACTGCGCAGGGTCTGTACAGCCTCCCGGTTAAGGCCAGGACTGATGCTAAGTAAATTTTGGAATATTTAATTTGTAGAAGGCAGATTGTTTCGTTGTTCAGTTGTTTGTAGGTTTGTACAAGCACTTTTACACGTCAATCACATTTTTAAAACTAGATGAGGTCACCGATTCCTATCTGACTACTCTGAGAAGAAAGGCCGAAACAAACTCAGAGGTCACAGTCTCTTTTAAAGTCCAGACATAATCTTGGTCAGATTGAAGATGTACTTATCAGGTGAGATAGAAATTGAAAATATTATATTTGTATCAGTATCCAAAGCTTGCGGAATGTCGTCAAAAACTAGTTGCGTAGTATAGGTAGACCCAGTAGGTCCTGCAAACCCATCCAAACTTGACAACCCAGTTTGTGACGTTCTTTCTTTCAGGTTCATAATAATAATGAGAGATCATATTATCCGAGAATCTAAATTATCTAAGTTTATTGCAGCTTCTGATTTTCGAGCTAAGTACTTACTGTGTTATCACAACTTATTAGATTGTTCTACTGCAACTTGTTTCTTTTTGTATTTGTGTTCTTTCTTTGCGTCATGTTTACCCTATAAAAACGTATTTTCTATCCCATACTTACATAATTAATTATCTACGAACGTTTAACACAATTCAAACTCAAACTCAATGCATTTATTTCAATTAAACCATTTACAGGCACTTTTGAATTTTCAAGGAGTCGGTCTGTCAGAAATATGAAGGGAGTTACCCATTCCAAAGCGTAGCAGGTACCTATGGAGAAGACCGGAAAGAAACTCCACAGACAACCTTATAAATAAAAAAAATTGTTACAAAAAATTGGTTAATTACTTACATCATTTATATTGATACATGCGAGAACAATGTAGAAAGCACGTTAAAAGCGTCCGTAATAAAAAGATAAAAAACAATTCTGAAATTAAAATAAGCAATTTTCCTGAAGCTTCCCCTTAACTGTCGTACTGACTTCAATCAGAGCTGCCCTTGCAAAGTGAAGTTGTCGCTCGAATAGTGAATCTATTAAAATGATATACCGCTGTGCATACATATAGTGAGACGGGAACAGCCCAGTATTGTGATACCAGTGGTTAATTAGATAATGGTATGTAATTTAATTGTTTATCGTCAAAGAGATTAGTATTGATACAATGATGAGTGATATTTATTTCTGTAAATTGGTTCAAAAAACACCATTTAGACGTCAAAATTAAATTATGTTTTAAAACGAATTAGAGTTCGGTGTTTCTTTACTGTTTCCTCTGAGAAGAAAGACCGAAACAAACTCAGAGGTCGCAGTTTTTTAGTCCAAACATAATCTTGGTCAGGCCATATGAGGACCATGCAGATTAGTGTCTGAGATGGTCTTATGAGGAGAGAACCACATAGATTTGAGTGTACCTTTCCAGTCAGTGCACGCATTTGTCAGTAATCGTGTAGCTCAACTCAGAAATTATGGAGCTCAACATGTGACGCTAATTTCCTTTGTGTTGTGAAATATCTTAGCGACGATTAATTGGCATTTTTGGCGAGATTTTGTTTCTGCAATTCATAGTGATCTAGCAGTCTTTATGCTGTGACTTTGGATATGATTACCTAAAGTCATTTGTGTAGAAGACTAAACAAAGGTCGCATTTGACAGCTACTTTAGATTGATTTTGATTAAATCTTTATTATCTACTTTAGATAAGGAGTAGTTGTGAATACCCATTTATTCTGTAATGAGACAAGAAGAATGCTTAATTATTGTTTATAATTTCTTATCTAAAATTGTTAAGATCAGTCCAACATTGAATATCGCTATAAGTCGCTTTGTAGAGCGTCTTCATTTCTTGTTCGTGCAATCACTGCAACCAAGTCTAAGTCAACTGACAAAGTCTAATAAAGGCTTACCTTTCCTTATTATTACCATTTTTTTACTGAAAAGTCTTGAAGGCCCTAACCATGTCAGCTGATCTTAAGAATGAACAATCGAAGGGATACTTTCATAAACAACTGCACCGCGCTAAAAATACGGATGGGTGATCGCAGTTTGTAGTTACCAGCTGGAGGAAAGATGCTGTTGTTTGTACACATCCACGGATGAGAGAATGCGAAGGCTGGTGTTTTACATATTTGCCAGAAACCACGCAAGAGCCTTTTTGAATCTCTTGTCGATCTAGTAAGAAGTACAAAAGACCTTTGATTTTAATAAAATATTCAGTTCTTTTGTTTTACATCTAAACAGAGGGCCTAAACCGGCTACATTAAAAATTCCTCTAAAAGAAGTTCATTTCCTGAATCCCAGCTGTCATTAGCAATTCCTTTAATTTGACATAATAAAAGCAATTCATAATTTGTGGACCATTTTACGAATCTCCATAGAAAACTGTCAAACAGATGAATTATTTCTTGAACGAAGATCATAATATGAATTGTCAGTTTGTGACAGTTTACGATGATTCATAATATTTTCCTATTATGATTCTGCCAAAGTAACTGTGCTAAGCCCCCAGGGGGCCTAAAACGGCCATATTAGCAATTCTTTTGTTTTGCTACCCATCAAGCTATACATTTCCAGTATACGCTGACCTCGCATTGTAAGTGTTAATCGCCTGTAAACTAATCTGATTTGCATGAATACGAAATTCATACAAAGTCAGGAAAATTAATTGTTAAGCAAATTGACTACCAACTTAAATTGACCGTATATTTAAATCGCAACTGTCATTTTTGGACAGTTGTATGAAATTGCTATAACACGGTTTATTGAGGTAGTGTTTCAATGAGGGTTTTGAATGAAAATTCACGCCACCAGTTGGCGCCACTTTGACAAGAGGTCTTCCATTTAGAATATGAATATAAAGCGTGTGTACCTATTTATGTTGACGTTCATCATTCGTTTCAAATCAAATCAAATGAAATCAAACGTTTATTTGCTAGAATTACCTACATTGTTTTGGTACAGGTGAGATCTTATAACCAAGTGTAATTGTAGTGTCATTAATTAATGCGTCCATCATTCAGTTACGACTAAAGAAAATATAAGCGCTTTGACACTTTCGACAGCTGCCCGTACCTGACGTCTCAGTGCTGCCGCCTGGTGAACGACATTTCAGAAAACTTGCAAACAATTAATTTCCCTGACTGTCAGTTTTACTGTAATTTTTATTTCTTTCAAGCTTAACTGGGAATAAAAGGAAACGAAGAAGGTACCTCTCTATCTATACTCATTATACTTACAAACTTTCCAGCGACACATTAAAAACGCTATTTCAGTTCAAAACTAACTGCGATAAAATAATTAGTTACGCTTGCCTTTTCATCTAAGTAACATTTTAGTACGTCAGATGAATACAATTAATGCGGACGTCTGTACCAATTTTCCGACGTTTACAAAATAGTTGGACCCTCCTCATCATACTAATAGTCTACAAACATCAACATGGGACACTAGCTAACAAGGCCCTATCTAGATCGAAAAGATAGGAAGCCAGAAAGGTATATTGTTTTTAGGGTTCCGTACCCAAAGGGTAAAACGGGACCCTATTACTAAGGCTCCGCTGTCAGTCTGTCTGTATGTCTGTCCGTCTGTCACCAGGCTGTATCTCATGAACCGTGATAGCTAGACAGTTGAAATTCTCACAGATGATGTATATCTGTTGCCGCTATAACAACAAATACTAAAAACCAGAATAACATAAATATTTAATGGGGCTCCCATACAAGAAACGTGATTTTTTTGCTCGATATTGAAAACGACAACAGGTAGACGCTTGAAATGCACAGAATATTTAGTTACATATTCACTTTAAAAATAAATAATTAAATAAAAATAAAACAAATATTTAAGGGGGGCTCCCATACAAAAAACTTGATTTTTTTGCCGTTTTTATAGATAATGGTACGGAACTCTTCGTGCGCGAGTCCGACTCGCACTTGTTTTAATTACCTTTAATTAACTTCGATAAATTCCAGGCAAGGATGGAGCTCCCCGTGCTAGACAAGTTCTGTTTCATCTTCGACTTGAGGACAGGATGTATTGTGATGGGATTTATCAATTCCGTAAGTACTAAGTATGCTTTTTCCCTCTTTATGCTAAACAAGAGCGGTGCAGTGATAACGGCTCCCCGACTTACGAGTATGTCGTGGGTTCGAACCCAAGCAGGCAATTGACTTTGTGTAAATTATTTCATCACCTCTGCTCGCAAAAGGAAAACATCGTGAGAAAACCGGTATGTCCCTAGAACTAAAAAATCGAAGACATGTGACATCCACCAACCCTCACTGGACCTGCGTGGTGGATTATGGCCCACTCCCTCTCACAGAAAAGAGGAGGCCTGTGTCCCAGCAGTGGGAACATTAAAGGCTGATTCTGCTAAACACAAGAGCATATAAGCTGTTATAGCGGTAGCATTATTTAAAAAAAGCCATGTGTATTCTGCCTTGCATTTTCCCAACATTGTCTGGGTCGAGTCTTCCAGTTTAATTGGAGGCAGCTGAATACCAGTAATATAAATTATTTTATATCCAAAAGGTTTTTACGGTGGTCATACTACGCAAGATAAACCATAAACCTCACCCTCATGGCTTATATTTAGTATACACGGCTACACATCAAGCTATATATTTCCAGTTTATGCTGATCTCACATTGTATAGGATTTCCGTACAATGCGAGGTCAGCTTATACTGGAAATGTATAGCTAAATGTGTAGCCGTGTGTACATAGAATGAAAAGGTTTTTAGTAACTAATGCACTACTATTAATTTTCATTTTACTTTATTGACAGCTTCTTACAGTTTAGCTGTATTATTTATGCCAATAAAAATGCATTATTTTTGCCTCCAGATTGTAACATTCATCCTATCACTGCTCCTGATCAACTTCGCAGTAAATATCAAGGATGCTAACGAAGCGCAGATGAAGCGCGATGACAACGACTCGATGTCGTCCGTGGTGTACACCATCGTGGTCCTACTGGTGGTCCTGCTATTTGTCAAGTTCGTGCTGGACCTGGTGTTTGTAACCTCGGTGTACAAGGTGAGGCGACGGCATTGTTTATTTATTTATTACCCGCGGTTTCACCCACATATAAGTCTCGATCCCGTCGGAATATCTGACGCCCTAGACAAAGTGACATTCTGTCAGCGATAACGATGATGGAAAAGGCAAAAACGTATAGGACTGACATAAGCTATCGAAAAGCTTATGTCAATCCTGTTGAAAGTCGTTGTAGAAATACGAAACGCTTTCGAAGCGATTGTCACTTGTCTAGGCCCTCTGGATAGAAAGTCCTATCCAATATCCTACTTTTAAATGTTTAAAGAGAACATTGAAACAATTTGGGGAAAATAGACTTGGTCTCTTGGTCTTGGACGCAGCTTAACCTGTTGGGTCGATCAAACAGGTTAAGCTACGCTGGACGGGGCTGGTCTGTGGGTAGGTGACCATCTTTACATATCGAGACTCCTCCGTGGCTCGGAAAGCACGTTAAACCGTTGGTCCCGGCTGTCATTCGTGGATATTTAACAGTCGATACGGGTCGTCAGAAGCCCGTAAGTCTGACAACCAATCTTACCAAGGACTATCGTATTACCCAGTTACGGGGTTGTGGAGGTCAGATAGGCAATCGCTTCCTGTAAATACTGGTATTCAGCTGCGTCCGGTTAGACTGGAAGCCGACCCCAACATAGTTGGAAAAAGGCAAAAGCAATAATTGATTTGTGGTCTATATTCACATTTAAAGCAGGCTCATGTCGTTTATAATACAGTACATTACATGTATTACGAGTATAAACGACATGCGCCTGAAGTGAAGAGCGGTCGTGTTTCGTTGCTTTTAAAAGACGTAGCGCGATTGGGTTCTGATCTTACCAACCGAAAAATAATACACACACATTATGGAGAATTTCATTGTACCTTATTTATTTTTTATTAACCTATTCTGTCCCACTGCTGGGAAATGGCCACCCACAACTCCTTCCAGAAACTCTTTTCCCCCGCCACCACGAACCAGCCCTCATTGTAAGCGTACTATGACAACCATGGAAACGGGTTTTGTCGAAGCAAGAATAGACAAAATGACAGATTGTGATTGTTTAAAGCCCAAAACACACACAGAGCGGGTGCGGGGCGGGAGCGGGTCGGGCGCGGGAGTACGGCGGGTATAATAATTAATTCAAGGAATTATATGGATGTTAACACACAGAACGCGGGCGCGGGTCGGGCGCGGAGCGGGCCCCGCGCGGGAACCGCGCCCGCCGCCCGCCGACACAACAGCGCGGGGCGGGAGCGGGTCGGGCGCGGGAGTACGGCGGGTGTCATAAATTGTAATTCAAGGAATTATATGGATGTCAACACACAGAACGCGGGCGCGGGTCGGGCGCGGAGCGGGAGCCGTGCCCGCTGACACAACAGCGCGGGACGGGAGCGGGTCGGGAGCGGTTGTGCTATTCTGTAAAAATATCTCCGTGAAAACTAAGTGTAGTAAAATATCTAAGTGAGCTTATCACTTCACCTAAGTTTTCAAGGTAAGATGGTTACAGAATAGCAATGTGGGTGTAGCGGCGTTACATTCGTTGCAATACACGTATCGATGATATTCTCCATATTGATGTTTTTTTTTATTAATGTCAAGAACCTACAACTTTTTCCATTTTCGCGTTCTTCTCTTTAAAATAAGTAAAAAATAATAATTCTTCGTCCGTGTCAGAATCACCCAACATTTTCACACTGCAACCGCTGCCGTCTGTCAAAGTACAACCGCGCCCGAACCGTTGCCGTCCCGCGCCCGACCCGCTGCCGCCCTGCGCCCGCGCTCTGTGTGAACACGATGAACCGCGCGACTCACGCGATGAAAACGACCCGACCCGCTCCCGCCCCGCACCCGCTCTGTGTGTGTTTTGGGCTTAAAATATGTAATTTTGTCTATTCTTCCGTCGACAAAACCCAGGTCATCCCGCCACCACTTTCTGGGCTGACCTCGGCGGTGGCGTGCATCTTCCGGCCATTTTATGGACTTTTGCCTTGCGGTCATACCGTGCATGCGGCTGATCTGAAATTATTTTGGCCAAGTAGGAAAGGACTAATAAACAATGCATTGTCAATTTACAGGAAAAACTGGGGCTCATGAAGAAGTACTGCATTTTTTGGATAATATTTTTGGTGCTGTTCATCATTGGCTTCCTCAAGACCCTGTTCCACATGGACGCTGGATATGTTATCGCTCAGATAATGTTCCTCGGTAAGTTAAAATAGAATGATATAAAACACAAGACATGCCGACAGATAAAATAGCTGCTACACACAGATTGCGATCCGATCATCCGAACCAATCTGTAGAGTTATATGCAGTGAACAGGGACCTAAGTCTGCTAATTTACCAACGTTACAATGACTGGCCATTGTGAGTTTTTGACAGATTTTCCATACAAAATCTGTCAAAAACTCACAAAATAGAGACCATTAGAACGTTTGTAAATAAGTAGACTTGGCCCGCTGGAGCTGTAGATATAGTAAGGAAAATTAATTGGTATGCAAATTGACATCCTAAATAAATCCGTACCTACTTAATAGAACCATTTCATACAACTGTCAAAGAATGACAGTTGTGATTTTATTAAACGGATAATTTAAGTTGGTAGTCAATTTTGGCTATGAATTTTTTTCCCTGAGTTTACTGTGAAATTTCAAATATTCTAACTCATTTTCATTTTTGGTTTTGCTCTAATTGAGGCCTATTCAGGTATAATGGATATCGTTTGGTAACTATACCGAATCGGTACGCGATATTGCTGTCGCGCTCGGTAGCGATACTGGGTCTGCCTTGTGAGGGCCAAGACAAAGTGACATTCTATCAGCTATAACGATGGTGGAAAAGGCAAAAATTTAAAGGAATGACATAAAAAAAAAAACTTATGTGAATACTGTTGAACTCGTTGTAGAAAAACGAAACGCTTTCGAAGCGATTGTCACTTGTCTAGTCTGGTTGGTCACTTTGGACCAGTATCGCTACCAAGCACGACAGCAATATGGCATACCGATTCGGTATCGCTTATATCTAAATAGGTCTTAAATCTTTTAAATTTTCAGCTGGAAACATATACTATATCGTGGTTATTAGGAGCTACTTGATATCAATCAACGAAGACGGTGTCCTGTAAATAGTTCCTTGTCATAGTAATTTATTATCTTCTCTACAAAACAACAAGAACGGGAGTTGTGACCACAAAAACAAATTCAATAAAATTCATGTTTTTTTTATTTGTAATAATGTATAAATAATTATATTTTTTTGTAACAGTTTTACAAAATATGAGAAGTATCTAATTCGATTGTGTACTTAACTTAATAAGTATGTCAGGTTTTTGTAGGGCTTGGGATATGTCCTAGACAAAATCATCGTTTGATACATGTTTGTAATAGCAGTGTTTAGCAAAATGTACCGATAGATGGCGTTACTTACCACAGCGTAGGAAACCTTAATATCAAATAGATTGTTGATAATGTATCGCTAGATAGAATTAACATATCAGAAAATATTTTACTTAATACGTGAATGTTTTACGTTCTTAAAATTCTTTCCCGTAAAACAATACTTCTGATCAAAAGAGATTTAGAGAAAGAAATAATTAATGAATGAAAAAATATCGTGGGAGTTATGAATATGAAGAAGAAGAGTTTAAAGGACCAAATATACAGATCTGACTTTATATATCGTTAATCACCAGTATAAAATCAGTATATAGTTTATCACTAGAATACTAAGGGCTGATTTTACCAAAGGATCTTTTATAAAAATGTCGTCTGGCAGTTTTTGTATGGAAAAACTGTAAAAAATTCAAAATTTATTCGCAGGATAAGACTTCTAATCGGTATAAAAGTTTGGTGAAATTCGCCCTAAGTGACAAAATAAAATACTAACAGAAGACTTTTACCAGATTTAACCGCGGGTCCCAAAGTAGGCCCTGCCTATGTTCAAAATCCTATAATAATAATATTAACGTATAATAAAGAGAATGCATTCTTAAGTTTTGCTAACTAACACCCTGTTGCACGAAGACAAACACTAATACTCCATTACGTTATGGATCTTAACGCTAATGATATCATTAATTTTATCGAAGAACCATTAAAATCGAGTATAATGTTTCTGCAACAAGATAATGGAAGATTCGTTTTTAATGACAGCTTTAAAAGTTAACGTTTGTTTCTGCAACTGGGGCCGTATGTGTAATATCAGTTGGTTTGTGCTGCGTATATTGAATATGATTATAAAAATAGTTATTAGTTGCTATTTAATAAATAATGATGTTATTATAATTCATAGTTAGGTACCTACCTGGCACTTAAGATGTGTGTTGTGTTACTAACCCAAAATTATTCATTGTTATTTAATATTTATGCTTTTAAAAGGTACAGCTCCTGGTTCAATATTTGAGGACAGCTCTTGACAAAAAGTACCGAATTAAAATCTTGAAAGATACATTGAACAATACGTACCTCGAATGATTAATTTAATTCGGAAACCCACATGTGATGAGACATTTTATACTTGGGAAAATTAACCTACCTAATGCCTACTGTGGCTTATTTTGAACGAATGTAATAAGTTCAAACATTTTTTTTTTTCAATTGGTAAGAAAATAAAATTGTATTGGACATGGAAATTAATTGTAACTTGACACCATGCGTCAATTTGCCGTGTTATGCTTAGCCGTTTCATACAACTGTCAAAGGATGACAGTTGTGATTTGATTTTAGGAGCAATTTACGATGATAATCAATTTGTTAAACAATTAATTTCCCTGAGTTTCCGTATTAGATAAAATAATTAAAGTCATAGTTTGGTGGTTGTGAAAGCTTCCGCTTAATCGTTTTTCATTATATTTGTACAATACTGCACTTGTATAAATTGTATAGTAAAATGTTATTTTATATCATTTTGATATGAAGATTTGTCTTCCATTTTTAGATTTAAGTGGTCCTCATCTGTTGTGAAGTTTGAAATACCATGTTTTAATCTAAATTGGTTATCGTCGAGACGAGACGAAGTACGACGAATATAGGTTATTTCTATAAAAAGATATCTTAATTGTTTTTTTGACGTCCTCCAATAGGTAATTTTTATAATTCGGTTTTGTAAGAAAAAAATAAAACGACAAGTACAGCATCTGGGTAATTATACCTATCTCTTTCAGTATTTTCAGTTATCGAATGTTTCTTATCGAGACCTCTCCGTGCCTCAGAAAGCTCGATAAGCCATTGGTCCCGTCTGTAATTCGAACATCTTTGACAGCGGTATTACAGGTGGTCAGAAAGTCTACCAACCAATCCTTACCTAGGGGTATCGTGCTATCCAGTAACCAAGTTGTGGAGGTCAGATAGGCAGTCGCTCCATGCAAAATAATCATAGACCGGAATTCAGCTGCATTCGGTTAGACTGGAAGCCGACCCCAACATAGTTGGGGAAAGGCTGGGCAGATTGATTGATGTTTCCTCGGCAACCGAAATCCTATGTTAGGTCCGGGGGTGTTGTTTGAGTACGACATTTTCTTCTTATAACATAGACTTTATTAAAGTTAACTTGTTAGGTCTATATTTATTTATACAATGTGGAGACGACAATACAACAATAAATGAAAGCACTGGCAATACTAATGCATAAGAGTATTTTGGAACTATCAAATAAATCCTAACATCGAAATTAAAAAAAGTCATTTTTTCAAACAAACTAAATAGTAGTGATGGGCCGACTATGGGGTTTGCCGATCTTTGACAAGCTATCGTAACTAAACTATTGGATATATTTGATTAATTTTTTGTATGTAGACCGAGAACGTCATTAGGTATGTGGAGTTTCATTTTTTGTCGTATTGTCGTCTCCACCTTGTATATAACGCAATTATAAATTCTTGGATACTACGGTATTGCCATTTTGCGTTTTGCAAATTTTTCAATATTTATACATAAAATTATACAAACTTGAAATTCAGTTTTGTGGACATGTTTACCCAATAGGGAATATGCATGTATTTTTTTAATATTTTTATTCGATAGTTAACATCGTCAAATAAAAGTTAAAAAAAATTCGACGGCAAAAAAGCACTTTAAAGTAGTTAAAAAAATGTTTAAAAATATCCAACCGATCCGGACTATTTAAACGCCCTCCATTTGGCGCGCTTGGTGTGGTGACGTCACAGTTCGTGAAAACAGACAAGCAACTGTCAAGTCAACGTCAAACACTCCTTTTTCTATGAGCGTTTGACATTGACTTGACACTTGTTGATTGATTTGACATTGACATTTTGATTGTAAGCCCGGATTGTTACGTCACATCCGCTCTTAGCCTTTTCAAGTATTTGAATTACCCACAGTTTTTTGGGACTTTTTAAAAATTAATTTCTCGCTCAAAAAGAAATTTTATTCAAAAATATTGATGGAGGCTTAATTCTGAAGTAACATAGTTTATAGAAAAAAATATTTGACCCATATTTGAATCACATGCATATTCCCTATTTCTATGAATATTTATCTAATAACATTTTCAATTTTAACTAATGTAGGTACATTTGATACTTCCGAAATTGCTATTCTATACTCACATATTAAATCTACATATCTTTTATATCATTTACGTAATTTGGACATATATTACGGTCATAGGGTTTGACAAAGAGGAGCTTAACAGATTTATATTGCACAGACCTTTCTAGGTATGTAAAAGTCTAATATATTAAGAATATTGTTCTTAATGAAGGTTGATACATCACTATGAGTATCTTCTAAGAACATTAGCTTATTTTTTGTTTTAATTTTTATTAAATTATTACTTTAATAGGTAAAAATTCTAGTTGGCAAGCAACGATTGTTAAACTTTATATGTGGATCCCCTTATGTGTAATATTAGGTTAGTGGGCGATCTAGCAAAATAATGTACTTATGTATTAAATAGCTGTGATTGTTCTAGTGTCCATGTTTGCCATAAATATAATGAAGGGAACAGAAGAATTGGTTGTAAACATGTACTCTACAGTGCTGTATATATATTGCAGATATATTATACATAATAAATGGCAGATTGATACGTTTAACATTATACATAGGTCGCAGATGACATTTTATTGGTAACTTTTGTATGTATTTCCACGCGCGGCGATATTTTACAGTATGTCTGTCGAATCCGAAGCAGTCAGAGCCTATTTTATCAAGGCATAAGTTATTCATTTATACGCACATATTATATCATGCCGGATACGGGAGGCGAAAAAGATTGCTTGCAATCATCGTTGCCAAATCATGATTTCTTAATAACTTCATAATACATATTGTATAAATACAAACAAAATCACATTAAATCATTTGACTGACTGTATACAACTAAGCTTTTTAATAAGATTTCATGAAAAGTAAAGTTTCTCAAAAGACGCTTAGTTCTCTATAAATTAGATTAAATGGATGTGTATTTAATGTTTGTAGGTACCAAATAAACTAAATAACGACAATAATACGTCCTTCGCTTTAATTAGCTGATAGATTATTGTATCCATGTCTGTATCTGTCCACTGTAGGGAAGCAAATAGATACTTATACATATTTGAAAAAATATTTTCTTACGTTCATTTAAGTGGAATTTCGCTTATTTATAGATGGAATTACCTGTAGTTATATTGTATTTATCGATTGCAAATATACGTTATATACTTTTAAATTGATATTTATATATTTGTCGTGTCTTATGTTATGTATATTAATTGTAGTTTTTAAAATTCAAATTTATTTTTATATGTCCTTATTTAATACATATAGTTTCATAAGAGATATTTTTTAAATCTTTTTGCTTCCCCTAAATCCAAAAAAATATGAGAATCCCCTAAACATGTAGAATTATTTTTACTCAATTATCAGTATTATATTTCAGGATTGAAGAGTATAAAAGGGTTTTCTTATATTTTATACTAAAAATCTTAATAAATATTTACCTACATTATAACTTGTACTTCCCCTTTACAGTGTACTCAAATTATTTGTTAGAAACGTTTTTATAATAAATGTATATTATTATGTAGTCTGGGCTTATTCACATTGGAATACTAAAACTGTGAAAATATGGTCATATTTATTGCAAATACAAAGTAGGTATGTTGGTCGATTAACTTATAGGAAGTATGGAATAATAATTTAATTGGGATTTAATAAACCCCACAGCTCATTGATTATTTGTGGTTATTGAAAGGCCGTTCAATTTAAAAATACATTTATTCGTATTGTTTTAATTATTATTAGTTATGGGTTTATTACTGCCAATGTGTATTTTTATTTGAATGACTCAAATGGCAATCATTCTACACCAAAGGCCGATGTAACAAATGCGTGCGTGGTCAAATGCGTGGAAGAAAATATATTGATAGCAAGGTAGGGTAAATGATAAATAAATGAAAAGTGCGTGAAAGTGAAAATATTGGTGTACTGTACTGTAATAATTAATCGACCGAATAGGACTAATACATATTTATGTTTCCAGACTGGAAACAAAATAAATATGTTATATCGTTAAAATATGCCTACTGGAACTTCTAGGCACATGAAATTCACGGAAGGAGGAAGTTAATGTTAGTCGACTAACATACAAGCTTTATATATTCTATCTTGTCTAATATTAATAGGCCCATACTTAAATGTTTGCACAACTATCGATCAATTATAAACGCTTTAAATGTTGTAACAATTATTTACAATGTGAATTGAATTTAATTTTATAGAAATTTTGATGTTTGTGACTGTTGTACAACGCTTTGTTAAATGCATTGGGTATTTAAAAATAAAAGAAAAGTTATAGCAAACTGTTTCTTATTTATTATTCGTGTATATACATTTTATATTTTGTTTATATAATATTCATTCAATGACGCAGTCTCCATATTAAATTATCAAATTCTTGACAAGAATTTTACGTGACTATGAATAGGACCATAATTTAAAACATTAATATTCAAGGTAAACTAGTTATTTAATACAAAATAGGTTTAGTTATATAATAATATTTATATACTAGGTACGTAATATAAATAGTTCACCAACAACATCAAAGGCACGGTATTTGCACATTCATTATCAAGGTATATTATACAGAGTATACCACATAAGCAAGTAACTGTAAAAGTTTTTTTATGTACAATTAAATTGTACCTAGCTTCCGTTGCACAACTACTGATGCAAGCCGTACAATACTACTAGATATTGGGTATTCATATACAATTTCATAGAAAACCAGGTGAACATAATGGTTAAAATGCTTATTCCACATTCGACAAAAGATCTATGGAAAGTACTTATTTACAGAATAAATCAAAACATTCTTTGGTATATTTACCTAACTCTTAAGCTATGAAAAATAATAATTATACAGGGTGTTAGTGTAAACACCGTTATCCTTGAAATTTAAACCAGTGGTTTGGTTTCATTTATAGAACGTAAAATCAATGGAAAAAACAACTTTAAAAAAAAAAGAAAATCTACATTTTTCCACAAGAATATTTCACCCTATACGCAAGGGCAACGTACTTGCGTCTCAACACGGCGGGCGGCGGTAGGCGGGGGCGGGCGGGGCGCGCGGGTCGTTACATGACCGGCCGTCAGCTGTTTGGCAGCGCTCTCGAGCGCGCATCCATGAGTATCGAGACAGTGACGGATATTTACTTTAAAAAACTTTTAATGAAAATAAGGTTTTTTTTTGTAGTTACTGGGTCATTTATTTTCATATTTAAGTCAACTACCCATGCTTTGAGTGACAACGGTGTTTACCCTTGCATACTGTACATTTTTTAAAAGTGTTTCTTGAAAAGATTTCCGACTCACCTTTCACGGGTGTTGTAAAAGAAGATTTTAATACAAGAAGGAGTACCTGCGTATGAGAAAATTACAGGCATATCTGTTAATGATGGTAATGTCAAAATTCCCTTGCTTAAAACCTTCCGAGCATCTGACATGCCAACCGAAAGTAGAGCTGCCAAATTAGAACTACACTAGGTTTTCTAGCACAAACATAAAATTACTCAGATAACTTATAAATTACAACCTTACTTAAAATAAGGCAAATACACACATTTTCTCATGCCTATTTTCTTAGGCGAGTTTCATTTAAAATTATAAGTATATAATTATAGTATATAACTCATTTAAAGTATAATCTCCAAATGTGTCATATTAACAAAACAAAGACAAAAAGGAGCTATAAATACAAAGTAATTGAATTCTATCACCTCAATGCACTATAAAAATGAACAGTCTATCCTATTAAGCAAAATTTCTGCATCAACCCAATTTATACAAAGTCAAAGTCAAAAGTCAAATCATTTATTTCAATTAGGCACATAAAAGGCACTTTTGGAACGTTATCAATTTCACACATAACGAGAAGCGAGTAGAGCTAGCAATTAAAAAAACCTGCCAAATGCGAGTCGGAGTCACGCACGAAGGGTTCCGTACCATCATCTATAAAAACGGCAAAAAAATCTTTTGCCGTCTTAAATATTTATTTTATTCTGTTTTTTTTTCGCATTTGTTGCTATACCTCTTATAGCGGCAACAGATATACATCATCTGTGAAAATTTCAACTGTCTAACTATCATGGTTCATGAGATACAGGCTGGTGACAGACGGACAGACAGAAAGTGGAGTCTTAGTAATAGGGTCCCGTTTTACCCTTTGGGTACGGAACCCTAAAAATAAGCTGGCGAGCAACGAGCAGTGTGTGCGCATTGGCGACGAGCATTTACTCTCTTTGTTAGCTCTTGTAGCTGCAACAAACGAGCATAGCACTGTACAGCGGTGTGAACAGTCAGCAATCAACAGACTATTAATTTATGTCTCTTTTACTCCCACGGGCCCTACAATCTTTTGTTCGTTTCTTGAGCGAGAATATCGTTGACTGGTCCCTTCCTCGTCGGCGGTGGACAGGGCCCAATTAATTTATATAGAAATATAGTAGGTAATAAATAATTATACACTGTATAACTGATTAGTAACCACATCCGGTGCCTGAACATGGGCGAAGTAAATAGAGGAACAAAGGATGGTAGGACGTGCTGTTCAGTATAGTTTCTGCCTATCCTCAGGGGAACAAGACGTGAGTTACAGGAAGTTCATGGTTAGTTTTCCAGTTCTTGAAGGGTTTGTTTTGTTGTAATTTGTTAATTCTTATTTCCAAACATAAACATACACAGGCACATTTAAAACCTATTATTAAAATACGTTAAACTGATACAACAAGGATCTTTTGGCGCCTAAATGAAATAGACGTTAAGAGGCGTTGTTATTATACACTTGTGAAATTGTCACAGAAATCATATTGAAAAACAAGATGGCGGCATTAGTTCCGATCTTAGCCACGAGTCAAAAGATCCTTGTACTTTTAAGTAAACATATTTACTAATCCACGTTGTCTTGGAGGGACTCTTCTTTATAGTCATGTCCACACCAACAAAGTATGTAGATTTACATAAAATACTGGCAAGGTTCTAGCGAGCTTGTTCAGATTGGTATAGCAGTCTCTAAATACGACATCTTCATTAACCGGTAGAGGCTGTTGATCATCGTCAGGTAGTACAGGGAATACACTGAAAAGACAAAGAAAAAAATAATAATTAGAAGAATAATTTTGACCCCACTCTGGGATTTCTTGTCAATTATGAAGTCGACTGTCCACTGCTATTCCTTGCTACACACTTGTTCAGTTTGGCATGAGACAGCAAAGCCGGGCCCCAAATACGAATAAGTATAATCCATACTAATATTATAAATTCGAAAGTACTCCGTCTGTCGGTCTGTCTGTCTGTCTGTAAGCTTCCTTTTCACGCCTAAACCACTGAACAGATTTCGATAAAATTTAGCAAGGAGATAGATGGCATCCCGGGGAAGGACATAGGGTACTTTTTATCGACATACCACGTGGGCGAAGCCGCGGGCGGAAGCTAGTGTTGATATATTTTCAGGAAATGCCGTTCGCTTATCTCGAATTGTGCTGAGCCAAACCGAACATGATTCAGCCAGCTTTCGGCTCGTGCCGATCGGTAATCTCCGTTAAATTTTTGATCGGCATGAGCCAAATGGAAGCCGAACTACACATATTTGTTTCGCCAGCTTTGCTGTTCAACGAATTTCTAATTGAATGTGCCGACCCGAACAAAAAGTAGCACTCCTTAGCTGCTGCGCGTTTCATTATTTGCCAGACACGCATCCGTGCGTAGCGTGTGGCCTTGGGACGATCCCGTCTACATTTTTATACAAAGTGAAGTTAAGTACTCGTGCGGACCTTAGCTGTGGGCTGCCATGCAGCAGTGCCTTGACATAGTGCATCCCCGATTCCGAATTGTCAATAACGAACCAAAGCGCAGATGCCTTCAACATTGCGTCATGTTTAATTAAACATCAATAGAATTAACTACGCAGTCAGTTTATTTATTTAACAACAACAATTACACCAACAGATAAAATAAATTATAGGCGTACATGCGTTGTTCGGTAATTTAAATCGAATGAGTTCCTTTGTTATATCGGGGGGCAGTCCCTCGATTAACTACCAATAGGTTCTACAAGTAATAGGGAATATGCATGTATTTTTTAAATATTTTTATTCGATAGTTTACATCGTCATATAATAGTTTTAAAAAAATCGACGGCAAATAAGCAATTTACAGTACTTTAAATATTTTTTTAAAATATCCAACCGATCCGGGCTATTTAAACGCCCTCCATTTGGCGCGCTTGGTGTGATGACGTCACAGTCCGTGAAAACAAATAAGCAACTGTCAAGTCAACGTCAAACACTCCTTTTTGTAGGAGCGTTTGACATTGACTTGACACTTGTTGATTGACTTGACATTGACATTTTGATTGTTATCCCGGATTCTTACGTCACATCCGCTCTTAGCTTTTCAAGTATTTGAATTACCCACAGTTATATTGGAGTTTTTTAAAATTAATTTCTCGCTCAAAAATAAATTTTATTCAAAAATATTGATGGTGGCATAATTCTGAAGTAATATAGTTTATAAAAAAAAATATTTGACCCATATTTGAATCACATGCATATTCCCTATTGCTTCAAGTATTGTATCCATACTGTCGCGCCGGAGCCCGTCTTTATTTTTCAGTTGATTATATTCTAAGATACAAACTCTAGCTGTAATTTCGACACTTCCAAGTAACCAATATGAAGTCTTCGAGTCTGAACAACAAATTACGGAAACATACTTTAATTACTACTCAACTTTAAATTCAAAAATCTTAAATTTCAAAGCATTTGAGATCATAAAAAAAATGTTGCCAAAAAAGATAGTATTAAAATCGTTAGTACATATTGTAATTTGGCAGCATTATACTTCACGGAGGGACCACGGGGAAAAAATTCCCCGTGGTCCCTCCAGGGACTACGGGAGGGACCCTGGAGAATAAACGACACAAAGCCTTTTATTCTGGACTAAATAAAGATAAAATGTGTGTGCTTTTTAGTTTAAAATGTCACGCAGTTCAGAGTGCTCTCGGCAAAGGCCTCTACCATTTGCCATTGGGTCATCCCTTGTGTCCAGCCGTGAGTTTTAAACCATCTTCTCATCTCGTTTGTTGGCGTCCTCTATTGCGCTTGGCATCTCTGGGGTGCAAGTCAGAACGAGTTTTTCTTAAGGTTTATTAATTAGTATGTATAAAATACTCTTTGGTACTTACAAGCCCCACCGATCAACAGGACCACAATGAGGGCGATGTGCCCAGGCACCTCCAGGAAGTCATCCAGTCTGAACAGACACGTCACTATGGCAACGAGGAATATGCAGAATATGAACACTGAATTGAACACCAGTGACCACTGCAGCTTTGACGGACGTTTCTGGAAAAAAAGGAAGAGATGATTTAACTTTTTATTTCTCTCCAATTTGTCATCTTTTATGGCTGTTATCTTAGAAACACTATTTTCATGTAGAGATGATTACAATATAATCACGATAAATTAGGATTTTGGCATTTATTTTGAATAAATAAATATTTTTTTCTCAAACATGCTTGGAAATTCGAGCATTATTTTGACAACCTTCTTCGAGATAAATCGAAATTGCTGTACTGGTCAAAAACAAATGACGATGCGGCCGGCAAAGTAACTAAAAAAAAAAAAAAAAAATCATATCTGTCGTGTTTTAGCGGCCAAATAAATTACTATGAAAAATAGAACAAACTTTTTACTTCAACGTATCAAAAGATTTTATTTAAATTTCGATTTGGCTTGCAAATAGAGCTGTTTAAAATAAAGAAGAAACAAATTAACATATTGGCGCGTGAAAAATTATCGTTGTTCGTCATTGATTCTAGAAATTATAATTAATTTACTTGGTTTGAACTTCCGCGCATTGTTTGACAAAAGTACTATACATGGCTTGGCTGCAACCAGGCCTGCCTCAGCTTCGCCTCAGCCCACAATTTCACGATCGTCCGTAAAAAGCCCAGTTGCAGGCCGCGACAGTAATGTACTATATCAACATCGAACTGAGTCTCCAATCCACCTGCTCAAGAACTTAGGTAAAAAAAACCCTGTAAAAATAGCACCTTGAGGGCTTATTCAGCAATCATTAACTGAGGTCCGGCTGTGCTCGGTTCTAAAACTTCTGTCTCTCTCTCTCTCTCTATGATGTCATATGTGGTCCTTACCAGTACAATACCGAACAGTGCGATCAGGTTGCTGATAGCCGACAACGTAGAGAACATGACCATGCTCATGGATATCAGGTTGTCTTCTGGCTCCCTTTCTCTGTGACGCGGCAGGTTCCATGCCCCGGCTGCGATGTTAGCTGCACAGGCCAGCTGGAAAAACAAAGGTAAGTGTTAAATAATCTACCTTTCCTTCATTCATTCACTGACAGACAATGCAGAACCTAAACCGCTAGATCTAGAGGCTAGCATTCTTTCACAAGAGACCCTTTTTAGGGTTCCGTACCAAAGGGTGCCAAACAGAACTCTCTAGCCTCCTCTGTCCATCCGTCTGTCTGTCAGCGGGCTGTATCTCATGAACCGTAAATGGTAGACAGATGAAAATTTCACAGATTGTGTATTTCTACGGTCGGTTTAACAACAATTAATTAAAATGAAATAAAAGTTAATAATTAAAGGGGGTCTCCATACAAGAAACGTGTTTGTTTTAGGCGTTTTTTGCTCGATCATAATACGTTATAGACCCCTTCGTGTGTGAGTCCAACTCGCAATTGACCGGTTTTTATAACGAAGCACTAATGAAGGTTTTTTGAAAAGGATTAAATAAAGGATAAATTTTCAAACATTCTTATGAAACACTATTAATGGATGTTTGAAAATTCATCCTTTAATCCATATAATCATAATTCATAAATAGGTGATGAAGTTTGTATGGAACTTCGTCATTTTTGTCGACGAGGAATCCCATCAGGTGCCTAGCTTGGCAGCCTATAACCGCCTATTATGTTTACATTGTTGGCAGGCCTGCCTGTGTCCTCTATGTGAGAGGCAGCGGACCGTTATCCAACACGCGGGATTATATGAAATTAAAAAAAAACAATAGCTGCTTAGGTTGTGTGTTAAAGTTATTTTATAACTATACTAGCTGCGCCCCGCGGTTTCACCCGCGTAAGTCTCGATCCCGTGGGAATATCGGGATAAAAAGTATCTTATGTGTTAATCTAGGTTATAAACTATCTGTTTGCCAAATTTCATCCAAATCTATTCAGTAGTTTTTACGTAAAAGAGTAACAAATAAACATCCATCCATCCATCCATACATACTTACAAACTTTCGCGTTTATAATATTAGTTAGATTTTAAGTTTAAAAATGTTCTTAAGTAAGTAAGATCTTTGTAATTTCTTATTGAGATATGAATTTATTTAACCATAATTACAATATGGTCCATATTTACCATATTTTCATATGTTTCCCCTTTAGGGAAAATAGGCGTGATGTTATTGTTCAGAGAGGGAAAGATGACGGCTTTATTACTGAATGTACGTACGTTTCAGTAGGCTTGGAAGCTGATAATACATTCCGCTTCATGCACTTAATTGGCTAGTTAGTTTTCCTGTTTTTCAATCTATTAATTGGGATACGACCAGAAGCTTCAGTTGCTGTATGGCAACATGAATTGCAAACACACAGGACAATATTTTTAATTAACCTAGGTCACTTTGGACGACTTAATCAAACAATATTTTTATAATTCGTCCTGGTATTATTTTATGGAAAATGTTCTGAAATTTGTGGAGTATAATTTACATATATTTATGCCTATTGTAATCGAAAGATTATTACACCATTTTATAGTAAAGTAGCATTTATTTCGAATGAAAATATTTTTTTATTTATTATTTTTATATATTATAGAATTAGTAAAATATATAACATTAATATATCTTTAAATCAATGTGCGGCCTGCCGTGCTATTACATTAGTTTTGGCTTACGAAATCGTTTTGGCCGTATCGAAATATAAGCAGTTATCCTACTGTCTGCTCGACGTCTGTATGTCACTGCAGGGATCCAACAGAATATCAGCGTCAGGTATATTTGCCTACGCCACAATTGCGGCGATAAGTCCCCTCTTTGAGGAGTGGCTAGAGAGGCGCCACGGCGTCCTCACCTTCCGCCTGACACAGGTCCTCACCGGACACGGTTGCTTCGGGAGGTTCCTGTTTCGTATAAGGCGGGAGGAAACGCCCGGGTGTCACCACTGTGTGGATCGCCCGGAGGACACGGTGGAGCATACGGTGGAGGTCTGCCCCGCTTGGGCGGAGCCCCGCCGTGTCCTCTTGGAGGCGATTGGCGGCGGTGACCTCTCGCGTCCGGCTCTGGTCCAGGCCATGGTACGGAGCGAGAGGGCATGGGAAGCAGTCACCTCCTTCTGCGAAGCAGTAATGCTCGCGAAGGAGGAGGCGGAACGCGTGAGGGAGAGGCAAAGTTTGCGCCCTCACGCCCCTAACCGCCGCCGCCGCTGGAGACGCCCTGGGCGTCGGGAATCCCAGGCGGATTCCCGGCCACCATAGGCGCGGGCTTGCGGATGGCGAGCAATGGGTAGCTCGCCGTCCGATCAGGACCAGGCCCGGGTCGATGGCGCGTCGTGTTCCACGCGCGCCTCAAAGAGATGTCAGCACAATTGGCGGGGTCCGCTAGGACCGATGCCTGCCAGGGTTGCGGGTTAGTCCGAAAGGGATACCGGGACCTTGGCAACAGGCAACTGAAGGAACACGGGTGGGTTTTAGTCAGTAAAAGTCTGACACGTCCTTCCGCTCCACCCAGAGCGGGAGAAGTCATTGGATGATTTCCCACCCTCAAAAAAAAAAAAAAAAAGGTATATTTGCCTGACACATGCTGAGTTGGACTCCCATTTGGTTCAGCGTTGAGATGCACACCGGACTTTGTATGTTTCATTCATATAGACTGTGTCATAGCCAATAGTGTCATCACAATATCTTGTTTCTTTTGTATGTTGTGTTATAATGTCTTTTGTGTGCCCCTATCTATCTATGTAGCGTCCACAGTGCAGTATCGACATAGTAGTGTAAAATAACTCAAAGTTGAATGCACGTAACATGGTATCACTAATTGACCCATTTTATAAGGAAATAACTCGGCCGTGTGAGTGGTTCATTAATTCCCACAAGGATTGTAAATATTATAAGAATTCAGTGTCCTACATATTGGGATGCCCCTTATGGAGGATTTCTTACGCGTATTGGAGGTGAAGTTGTGATCGAAGAGCGGAACTGAAACTCCAACTTGCGCGGGCGGCGCGGTAGGACAGGTGCCTAAACACATATATTAGGCGCGGGACGTACTCAAGAGACGAGGGGCGCCTGCGAGTCGCTCCTATACATTTCGTATGAAATATGAAAGGAGTTGCGCAACGCCCGCGCACCGTCGTCGCCTCGGCCGCGCCACTCGCCTCTTTTGTCCCGTCATTATAAAAGTAGGCGTATGTACAACAATATGTGAACGTGATGAGCATTATGAGGCAACCCGTCATTGTTGATACAATGATGATCCAGTGAATCACCATTTTGTTTACCCTTTGCAAATAAATGAAGTTGAATTTGAATCATGATCGAGTGCAAACAACGCCGCTGTATAAAACTGTAGGTACTCAATAACAATAAATACTCGTATTATGTTTAATTTGTGCTCTAGCGATATGTATGCAATAAACAATTGACAAGCAACTTGCTGGTTTTATTTTATGGACATAAGAGGTACCTATTATTGCTATTATTGACACAGATTTTTCCTTGTTTATAATAGCACGCTAAACATTGGTGTAGGTAAGGTATATATTTTTTAAATCAATTGGAGAAGCTGTGAAGGTCCATGTTTTGTAAAGCATTGATATTTTTTCCCCAAATGGGAAAATGCTAGTAGACTGCATTGGACGCAGTAGCTGCGCAATCTATTTTTTTTTAATCTTGCTAAGTATACAACGTGTTTTGTTTTAAATCCTCTAGGACTCTATTAATGAGACCATGTCAAAGAATCAACTGGCATATGTTTTTGTTTCTTTTTTAATTTTTCATACGACTTGTAATTCGACAAAGTCACGATTATTTACTTAAAACACTCCCTTATGTGAAGAAAATAAAAAAAAACAAAAAATAATTTAATTCTGACTTTTTTTGTCCATACAAAAAAAAATACGACGTCGCATTTTCTAAGCTTTAAATATGAATGATTGGTTTGAATGAAAATGATTTACTCCCACCAATCAATGAAACTTAGATACACACCTCGAGAATTTAATGTTACGATATCTCTCTATTTTTGTGCATATGCGTTGCAAAGGCACGTGATCCAATGCTTAAAAATTGAACTGGGTCTGCTCACTAATTAATTCATTTAACCCAAGTTGTGCGAGAAGTGGGTCATATTATTATTGCAATATCAAAATAATAAATTAACAAAATACCTAGCAAAGACAAGGTCGCCCAATTTATGGATTCGGCTAAAATTCAAACCACTGTTCCAGTGGGGCGAGCACGACCTTGTGACATGGCTCGAGTCACACTTTTTATCACAGTTTAGTCATGAGTCACCTACAAATTAATTAACTTCGTGCGAATCGCCCCAAGAAAAAAAAAATTAAATTATTGTTATGAAAATTGTTTGTAAGCTCTACAAACTATTTTTTTTTTCAAATCAAAATGTGTTACTCGAGTCATGTCACATTATGCCGTGCCACAGCTATCTGATATAGATTTATGTTTGTTTTCACACACTCACACTCGAAACACCTCGAAATGCCTTTGTGTATAGAGTAAAAACCGACCCTATTTCCTCTTCAAATGGATTTTTCTTCGCGAAGTTTCATATTTCTTAATCGATTCTGCAAATATTTTCCTCTGCAACCTATGACCTGAATGAACTGAATACGCACCATCAAGAGCAGTTACTTTTAGTTCATTTTCAACCACTCAAAATGTTTATACTCGAACATCAAATCAATCATTCTATTCATTTATGGAAACGTAATCAGTAAATAGCTATTACTATATCTGTTTGACAGCACTTTCAGAGAAACCAGACCGCTCGTAAACACAAATAGCCCTATGTACAGTCGAACAAGTTATTTGGTATACAGTACAGGCAAACAAATTCATTTTTCCAATATTATTTTTTATTGCAGGTGTAATATCTTTTTAAGCATATTGCTTGAGAGAGTGATGTAGAAGAGTTGACTACTCCAGACACTAAAATTTATTTAAAAGTAACTGCAACCTATTTATAAAAAACTAGCTTCCGCCCGCGTGTTATGTTGATAAAAAGTAGCCTATGTCCTTTCTCAGGTTCTAGACTATCTGTGTACCAAACATTTAAATCGGTTCAGTAGTTTTGGCGTGAAAGCGCGACAGACAGGCAGACAGAGTTACTTTCGAATTGATAATATTAATAAGTAAGGATAGTCATCTGCCTAGCCTTTTCCCAACTATGTTGGGGTCGGCTTCCAGTCTAACCGGATGCAGCTGAGTACCAGTATTTTACATGGCGCGACTGCCTATCTGACCTCCACAACCCAGTAACTAGGTAATACGATACCCCTTGGTTAGACTGGTTGTCAGACTTTCGTGCTTCTGACGACTCGTTTTTGACAGTCGTTATGTCATAGATCCACAAATGACAGCCAGGACCAACGGCTTAACGTGCTTTCCGAGGCACGGAGGAGTCTCGATATGTGAAAATGATGGTCACCCATCCACGGACCAACCCCGGCAAGCGTAGCTTAACCTGATGTATCGACCTGAGCGGCTGTTATTACTTAGCCACGCGCTCCTCATTAATAGCTTGTTCGACTGTACAGTATCTCGTACTGTACAGTACCTTGTACCTAGGTGATTGATTAAGGAAAAATTGATGGAGGGACAGGGGGGTTAAAGGTCGTTGGTCCATCTAGCTGGGGGGCGTCCCACACTACGCTTGCCGATACGCGGTCTCCATTTCAGGACTCGTCTGCTCCTCCAGCTCGGTCCTTCGACAAACATGGTCAGCCCACTGCCACTTCAACTTGCCTGCTCTGCCAGCTATGTCGGTTACTACGGTTTTATTCCAGATAATTTCATTTCAAATTTTATCCTTCAAATAAAATTCGAGCTCCGTACCGCGCTGAGCGCAATACCTACTTAATCACTATATTTATAAAACAAAGTCCTCCGCCGCGTCTGTCTGTCTGTTCGCGATAAACTCAAAAACTACTGCACCGATTTTCATGCCGTTTTCACCAATGTATAGTGGTTCTTGAGGACGGTTTTAGTATACAGGGTGTTAGTGTAAACACCGTTATCCTTGAAACCAGTGGTTTGGTTTCATTTATATAACGTAAAATCAATGGAAAAATACAACTTTTTTTTTTTAAAGAAAATCTTCATTTTTCCACAAGAATATTTCACCCTACACGCAAGGGCAACGAACTTGCGTCTCAACACGGCGCGGTTGGCGGGGGTGGGCGGGGCGCGCGGGACGTTCGATTCTCCCGAACGCGTATCCATGAGTATCGGGACAGTGACGGATATTTACTTTTTAAAATCTTAATGAAAATAAGGTTTTTTTTTGTTGTTACTGGGTCATTTATTTTTATATTTAAGTCAACTACCCATGGTTTGAGTGACAACGGAGTTTACCCTTGCATACTGTATAATAACCGACATCCACGCGGGCAAAGCCGCGGGCGGAAGCTAGTGAATAATAAAAGGAGTAACTGGAGCATAACCACAGAATAGTAGCATAACTTAGGAGTTCCGCATCATCAACACGCCCTAGGAGGACATAATTATAGTAACCTTATTAGATATGTTCTTCAGACAGGTCAGGATGAACATAAACGAGGCAAAAGGAGTATATATGTATCGTAGCAGATAGCGTTCTGTAGTTTCTACCTACCTCCATGGAAAGAAAGCGTGAGTTTATGCATGTATGTGTAGTTCACGATGAATTAAAATACCTACAACTGCTCAAAGTGGTTTTTCCTTACTGCGTCTCAATCACATAAAATCAATCTCATGCTCATTTGATTTGGGGTTTTTCGCAACTTGGTTTGTAGTTAGGTAGGTCATTGTAAACATAGTAACCTAAATTAACTCCAATAGACTGTATAATTTAGGTACTATGTTTGAAACCATAGTTATACAGTGTGTTATCTAATGAAGGGCATTCCCGATAACCTCCAATAGTATAGCGTCTATAAATATCTACATTCTCAATAGAATATTATCATTAAAAAAAAAATGTTTTTATAGTAAAATATTCACTTTTTTTTTTATTGTCTTTTTTAACATTTACGCTATACTATTGCGGGTTAACGTGAACGCTCTTTGTTAGTTAACATACTGTATGTTTGAAACCCTTTTTTTTTCATGGGGAATTCATCATGAATACCCTCCGTCTTGGGAGAACGGGGGGCTACGACTCCTACCGACTAAAGCCCCACATTTCCTACTACGACCATAAGTCGGGGGGCCCGGGAGATACTTGTACATTCGCCGCACCCCCGACTGGTATCAGCCTGCCATGCCTCACCACCAATGCTTATAACCTTGGAATTTTAAAGGGATTTGTCGAAAACTGTACTTCTAGTTAGGTATTCATATTTCGTGATGAATGTAGGTATGTATTCAACACAAAATATGAATACAACTACTAAGTACTGTACTTACAAAAGCTATCTAAGTATGACGAATACAATGACGCCAGAGCTCCAGCGCAAAGGGGACGTAAACATATTATTATATTTGGGAGCGCCTCATTCATAACTTAGGAAAACCGAGTTGGAATATAAATCACCTGCTTAATGTTAGTTGTTTTATTGATTGGTCGGATCTGGACTGTTCACACCGCTTCTGTGACCTTCAGGGATTGATGGACAGTCTTTTTGCTGAGCGGCATAGTTATTAAAGAATATTTCAGAGATTAAACAGTATGTTTCGTTTAATGAGAGACATATTTTAAGGGGAGTTTAAGCATAGCTCAGGATAATGAACAACTATTACTACGGGACCAACAACTCTAAAATCTATACATCATCATCATCATCTGCGTAGCCTTTTCCCAACTATGTTGGGGTCGGCTTCCAGTCTAACCGGATGCAGCTGAATACCAGTATTTTACATGGAGCGACTGCCTATCTGACCTCCACAACCCAGTAACTGGGTAATACGATACCCCTTGGTAAGACTGGTTGTCAGACTTTCGAGCTTCTGACGACCCCTAACGACTGTCAAAGATCCACAAATGGCAGCCGGGACCAACGGCTTAACGTGCTTTCCGAGGCACGGAGGAGTCTCGGTATGTGAAGATGGTCACCCATCCACGGACCAACCCCGGCAAGCGTAGCTTAACCTGATCGATCTACCCGTGCGGCTGTTATTACTTAGCCACGAGCTCCTCCTTAGCACGAACTCTAAAATCTATACATAAGTATAAATTAAAGTCGCTTTTTGTGTTTGTCTGTATGTCCGCGTTGTTCTTCTAAACCACGCAACAGATTTTGATGAGGTGTTTACCATCGTTTAGAGAATTTATTCCGGACGGTTTATGTGTTAAAACGTTAATATTAAAATTACATATTACTAAGAAATCTCGAGTCATAAAAACCGTGCGAAGCAGGAGCTTGTATAAAATAAATAAAAAAAACTGACCAAGTGCGAGTCGTACTCGCGCACGAAGTACGCGGTACGGTTCCGTATTTATTTATATATTATCTATAAAAACAGCAAAAAAAACACGTTTATTGTATGGGATGAACTAAATATTCTGTGAATATTTCAAGCATCCACCTGTTGTCGTTTTCAAAATCGAGCAAACTGTCTAGCTATCACGGTTCATGAGATACAGCCTGCAGGCGTAGCATGAGCACCGTTTTGTCGACGGAAGAGTAGACAAAAATGACGTTTCCTGTAGACAGTAAACAGTACGAGACGGCAGCAAAATAGAAAGAGTCAACTGCACTTTTTACGAAATTCACTCTTTTACATAATTCGACTCAGAATTCTTTGTTTTGTCATAGGATTTATCGGTTGTCAGTGTGATTTTGACAGTAAGGATAGAAAACTTTCTTCCGAAATAGTCTACATATAAAAAGACCTAGACAAAGATCGTTAGAAATGCAAGACAAAATTACAGATTGTAGAAAGATTTCTACGGTGGATGTCAAAAATGAAGAAACGAACTGTCACTTTGTATAGAAAAAGCTATGTCTATTCTTCGTAGAGATAAAAAACGCCATACTACGCCTGCTGGTGATAGACGGACAGACAGACAGCGGAGCCTTAGTAATAGGGTCCCGTTTTACCCTTTGGGTACGGAACCCTAAAAATAGCACCGGAGCTAAGGAGTGAGTGAAGAAAAAAAAAGCGCGTTCATAAATAGCCCATGGGTACGAGGGCTAAGAAAATATTTTAATAAATGGTATTAATGTCATGTTTAGGTACTTACAGTGGACATGATACACAGTATGAAGCAGCCCGTGCGCAGGGATATGCAGCCGCAGCATCTCCTTAACAGCGGCAGTGGCATGTCGGAGCTGGAATCAATCAGTTGTTTAGTTAAAACTTAGGAACTTTAAAGTTTTCTGTCAGAAAATAATGATTGTCTACTCATATAAAGTTTTGTAGGTTTTTTCAGTACTACGTGTGTTTTTACTGCACGCATGGTGCAAATAATTTTAATGGTCTTGAAAATAGAAAGGTGCGGGCTACATTTTTGCGATATACAAATTGGTGCGTCTAAAAGTGGTTAGGTAGCTAAAATCAAGTTTTACACCATAAACATGAATCAGTAGAAACCCAACTACGACGAAAAAGTCAACTAAAAATATGTAAACAAGACATCACAGACAGACAAATTAAAAATCCGGAGTCACACGTCTTAGGGCATAAATCATAAAGATTACGTGTGAGGTCACATATCCCAACCAGCGGACGATCAACACGCTTCCAACGATACCTCATTTAACAAATTATGATGAAGAGTTTACAAGTTATGAACATTCATACATACATACCGGTCAAAATCATAACCCTCCTTTTTGCTTCGCCGTAGTCGGGTAAAAATTGAGGATACTTTTACAAGAAATTTGTCAATTTACTGCCCTCGGAAATTGTCTCGTCTCTGTTCTACTGACGTATCTAACAGATATTGTGGGTAAGTTTCGAGCAGATCCATTAGGGATGACGTCACTGGTGTGCCAAATTCTACCCTCTGATCAGTTACCATGGCGCCAGAGTTAATGGTACCATTAAGTGATATTACTTGGGAACGTTTTGTGAGTTGTGGGATTTGAGTCACTGTTATCGTCAAATATTTTTCCTTGTATACTACAATATTTTTTGTTTAAATTGTATATAAGTTTTTATTTCAACATTTAAATTACATTACATTTATTACACTAAATTAACTAAAAAACAATTACATATATAACAAATTAAAAAGAAAAAATAAAGGGGAGGGGCTCATTGAGCATCAAAAAATTCGTCCGCATCGCTGTCAATGGGAAAGGTGCCCAAAAGGCTGGCAGCATTTTTTGTTTATGCTAAACCCGAAAAGGGGTCATTGTACTCATCATTTTGAACAACTTTTTTTATGGGACCAACCTTGAAATCGCGAAAAAAAAATCAGCTGTTCCATACATTTGTGTTCACTTAATCGAAAAAATGTAGGGAACAGCTGATTTTTTTTATGCGATGTCAAGGTTGGTCCCATGGAAAAAGTTGTTCAAAATGATGAGTACAATGACCCCTTTTCGGGTTTAGCATAAACGAAAAATAATGTTGTATAAGGTGTATGTTTTCATACACGAAATCTTCTAAGGGGTCATTGTATTATAAACAACTTTCAATATGGGACAAAACATGAATTCGCGAAAAAAAAAACTGCTGTTTTAATATACATTTATGTTGGCATACCTCGTCAAAATGTAGGCTAAAGAACAGCTGATTTCTTTTCGCGATTTCAGGTTTAGTCCCATAGTGAAGGTTGTTCATAATACAACGACCCCTTAAGAGATTTCGTGTATGAAAATATACATCAAATCAATCATAAATAATAATATTTACCTGTTAAATGTGTTAGTTCATATTTTACCTGTTGTTCCATTGCACACTTTTCCTCATAAAGAGAAACAGCGAACATTGATCATCAGCTCATTGCTTGTTGAAGATTTTAGAGCTTAATTTAAATTGATTATGTACCTAATGCCTATTTGTGTGTGTTTGTTGTACATCATTCTGTACTTTATTTACCGAATTTAATATTCATCATATGATTATGATGAATAACACACAATAGGCTGATGCCTATAATGTTCCCACTGCTGGGACACAGGCCTCCTCTCTGTGAGAGAGAGTGGGCTATAATCTACCACGCGGGCCCAGTGCGGGTTGGTAGATGTCACATGTCTTCGAATTTTTGGTTCTTGGACTTGCCGGTTTCCTCACGATGTTTTTCCTTCACTGTTTTGAGAGCAGTGGCGATGAAATAATTTACACAAAGTAAAGCACCTGTCAGGGTTCGAACCTACGACCTACAACTCGTAAGTCGTGGCCGTTACCACTGGGCCACCAGTGCTCCATGCTGAATTTAATATTAATTAATCTAAACTAGGTAACTAACTTAGTTCGTAATACTTATTATAAAATGTTTTTGAATTTAATTTTAATTAATATTGCTACTGCAACTATGAAGTACGTTACTGGCAAAACAAAGAGTCAACTGAATAAACATTAAAATAGAGCAAATGTACTCGTATGTCCCTGTGTTTTACAAATTAATATTTTCATGCATTCAGAGCTTGTTTAGGCCATTTCGAAAGTCCTGATATAAAGTTGGACATTTGCAAAAAGTCCTGACATTTTAGTTCTTTCTATTAGCAATACCTACTTAACGTAGGTCAAAACGTAACGTCAAAAAGTCCCGACAGATGACAAGTCTGGAAGTCGGACATTCCTGGAAAAATCCAGATGTGCAATTTGTCATTTCCTGAGTCCAACCATGACATGAAATAATTTTGAGTCATAATTTTCATGACGTATTTTCATTTAAACCGACTGCAGAAAAAGGTTTGTTACTAGTGACTTTGAATATAATGTCTTGATTTCCAGAAATGTATGTTACGAATCAATGATGTTTTTTGGTATATAATTTAAGTTAGGTAAATTAATTGTTTATCAAATTGACTACCAACTTAAATTGTCCGTATATTCGAATCACAAATGTTATTCTGTAGCAGTTTTATAAAATTACTTTAACACGGAGTGTTAACTAAACATAAAATAAATACATAGGTTGCAATTATGTCAGCAGGCGTAGCATGAGCACCGTTTTGTCGACAGAAGAGTAGACAAAAATGACGTTCCGTGTAGACAGTACAATAGCAGCAAAGTAGAAAGAGCCAACTGCACTTCTTACGCAATTCACTCTTCTACATAATTCGACTCCGAATTCTTTGCTTTGTCATAGTATATTTTTCTGATGGTGATTTTGACAGTTGGGATAGAAAACTTTCTTCCGAAATTATCTACATAAAAAAAGACCTAGACAAAGATCGTTAGAAACGAAAGATAAAATGACAGATTGTAGAAGGATTTCTACGGTGCGATGTCAAAAATGAAGAAACGAACTGTCACTTTGTATATAAAAAGCTATGTCTATTCCTCGTAGAGATAGAAAGCGTCATGCTACGCCTGCAGGTAAGGTCATCATTATTGACGTCAAAAAGAAAGCTCTGTTTTTCCTCTTATGACAATAACAGGCAAATATACTTAGTTTAATAATCCTCCTGAGCTCCTGAGAGGAGCTCCTGGCTAAGTAATAACAGCCGCTCGGGTCGATCCATCAGGTTAAGCTACGCTTGCCGGGGTTGGTCCGTGGATGGGTGACCATTTTCACATATCGAGACTCCTCCGTGCCTCGGAAAGCACGTTAAGCCGTTGGTCCCGGCTGTCATTTGTGGATCTTTGACAGTCGTTACGAGTCGTCAGAAGCACGAAAGTCTGACAACCAGTCTAACCAAGGGGTATCGTATTACCCAGTTACTGGGTTGTGGAGGTCAGATAGGCAGTCGCTCCATGTAAAATACTGGTATTCAGCTGCATCCGGTTATACTGGAAGCCGACCCCAACATAGTTGGGAAAAGGCTAGGCAGATGATACTTAGTTTAATAATACCTATTTAATAATAGTTTTTCAGACAAAGCGTTATAAACTTTATGTAAAAAATATATTGTACAACCTTATTTTTTGTTTATGCTAAACCCGAAAAGGGGTCATTGTACTCATCATTTTGAACAACTTTTTCTATGGGACCAACTTAGAAATCGCGAAAAAAAAATCACCTGTTCTATACATTTTGTCAATTTAAGTGAACACAAATGTATGGAACAGCAGATTTTTTTTTCGCGTCAAAAAATAAGGTTGTATGTCGCTCGCCCTACATTTCCAGTAATAAATAGTATAGCAAAGTGTGAACGTGTTCTAAATAAATGTATGGCGAGCGATATTGTTGTACTATGAACTATAAGCTATAAGCTTCTATATTATAGCATAGTCTGAAATGAGCTGTACAGCCTATGAGCAGCAATGGACAGAGAAAGGTGATCGATGGCGTAGGCTTTTATGACTGACGGGTATACATATCACTACAGGTAACACTGCAGATAAACGAGGCAGGTAGGTACCTAAGTAATACAAGGAAAGTCCAAGTTAAGAGACTACCCGCAGTAGGTAGGTATACTCAGTATCCAAGAAGTGAAGCAGGAAAGAATGGATGAAAAACCAATAGCTACAAATATTAATAATATTTAGGAGCGATACGAGATGATTCACGTGCTATAAGTAGTGATAGCTCGATCGGTTAAACCGAGTTTAAGAGTTTCAATGTCATCATTGTCGTGTTGTGAAATAATATATTAACACTGGCAGCTCATGAACGCAGATAGGTGCTGATCGCGTTCAGTTTCATCGGTCATGACTTACCTATGGCCGATATAATGCTGAGATCCGACGATCAGCGATTTTGCGGACGGACAAGCACGGCAGACGACCACAGACCGCCACGCACCTCGCACCGAGGAACTTCCGATGTCTGCGATACCCTGCATGTAGGTACACCTTCCCACTGTGCGTCGTGTGGGCTCGTCTGTGTCCGTCCGCAATATGGCGCACCGTAGGATCACGGCATTATACATCAATTTGCCCGATTCCTATAATTTACGGACCGTTGTTAGTTCAAATTAAGACTCTTGTATCTTTACCAATACTGAAGCAAAGACCTCATAGCTATGAATAGTCGACCACTCCTTTAAATATCGAAGTAGTATCAACGAATTTATTAATATGGGACGAATTTATTAATATGGGCCAAAATCCCTTTTGTGTAAGCGTTAACGCCAACGGAAAGATCAAATTGAATGGAGTTGACAGCAGCAGCAGCAGTCACGTGACATCTCTAAAGCTAATGTCAACTCCATACAATTTGATCTTTCCTTTGAAAGGTCTTTCAAGGGATTGTCATTAGGTATGCGGGAGAGAAAGGGGAGAGTGATACCTTTTATTCAAAACTTGACATATTATTGTGTTCTGAATATTTATTATAATAATTAATTGTATTCTAATGTTTAAATATTATAAAAATTGATTGTACCTATTCTAACTATTGAAATTTTTGTTAATTTGTAGGTATATACCTAATATTGATTTTAAATCCTTACATTGTTAAATAGTGTAGTTTTTTGAGTTACCATAACCTAATTATAAGACCTACTGTATCACCAAAAATCTCACTAATAAATACTTTGAATTTGATTATCTATGCAATATCCTCAAACAGATAATTTTGGGATGTTTTTGAATAGTAACGCACCTTTCGAACTTTTAATAGGTCGTTATTGAAAACCACATTATAATAATGTAATATATTTTCGCCGCAAATGTAATTAATTGTTTAATCATAATAACTTTACAAGTCCGTAAATAGACACTGCGGTTATTTATATTATACTTAAATCAATATATTATTTATGAATACATCGCTAAATATTATTTAATTATTTTCACAGCCTATCATCTGCCTAGTCTTTTCCCAACTATCTTGGGGTTGGCTTCCAGTCTTACTGGATGCAGCTGAATACCATTATTTTACATGGAGCGACTGCCTATGTAACCACAACCCAGTTACTGGGTAACATGGTAAATATATTAAACTATGACATCCAAGACAATTAAAATCTGAAAACAAATCTTGGCATAAAGTTCATTGCTAATGCTTAAGTTTTCTAAGGATATGGCGCCGCCATAATACGACGGGGTAAAAACACTGTTATTATTATTTTTTTAAATTATTATGGCACCGCTTTCATATGAGTTCCAGACATAAGAGAAGGAGATGACTACGAGATATAAGTACTTTTTTATAAAGCAATCCAAATAAATAAGAAAATCCCTGAAACTGAGGCAAAACACGGCCAGCAACTATTTTATTAGTACATTTCGTACTAGAACAGTCAAATCTATTTACGTCGACGGGCGCGGGACATTAACACGAACCACCGAAATCAACCATGAGTAACGAACTATTCATATTACGACTATTTGATGTCAAAATATTATAGCTGTGCCATCAAAGGATCTTGGACTTACTGCCTTTGTGATAGAGCAAGTTATTGCTTGGAAAATGTTCCGAGAGGAGTTTTTTATTAGAGAATTCTTTTCTGTTAATGGGACTATTGGAGGTCATTCTTGCTAAGACTTGAAACGGAAACGTGCCTATAATTTTCTGGTTGTATTTATCCTTCAACGCTGGCTAGCAGTAGTGTTTAGAATAGATTGTTGTTATTATTTATGTACACACAGTAAAATACAAAATAGATACGACATTGTTAAAATATGAGTACAAAGGTACTGCTTATTTCTTAAGAAATTTCTTCCAGCAGACCTGCGAAGGGAGAAATGAGAAAGAAATGTAGACAATAGTGTGTGAGAACAAGAAGAGAAAAACATGCATATGCGAAGTTTTAACTAAAAATATTAAATATACCTACACATATACGCAAGAAAATTAACATATACTTAAATAAATACATTAAGCTTACACACGATATACAGTATTTTAACTAACAAAGGGCGTTCCCGTTAACCTGCAATAGTATAGCGTGTATACAATATACATGCTAAAAAATGTGACCACGCAAAAAAAAAAAAAAAAAAATTTTTATTTGTGTCGTGAAATGTTCACAAAACGATTAAATTTAAACGTAAAAGAATCACTCTGTACACGCACACTTGTATTTCAACGTAGAAAAACAAGTGTGACAAGTGGGCGTGTACAGAGAGTTTATTTTCCGTAACAATTTAATATTTTTTGTGAATATTTTACCATACAAAAACAAAAAAAAACTTATTTTTCTAATGGTAATATTTTTTTTAGCATGTATAGACGCTATACTATAGCAGGTTAACGGGAACGCCCTTTGTTAGTTAACAAGCTGTATTTTCGAAATAAAAAGCAACATATATTTTTTTTTTTTATAAAAGCGTTATAACCGATAACCGTCTTTTAAGGGATTGCTAAAAAAACCTAATAAACAAAAACACTCCTTTTCAAATTGTTGCAACTTTTGACTCTTTTTGTTTCTGTTTTCACATTTATTTCTTGATCGATGAATATTGATTCAAAAGCCAAGGTGACAAAAACTAATGTAAATAAGGCGTAAAACTGTAGTTATAAATGTTGTTTGAGTTTTTTGCCAGTAAGTTAAAAATGCCTATTTTTTGGTTTAATTTAAAAACGTTAAAAATAATATAGCCAGAAAGAGGGTGAATGGTGTGATGACGGCTAAAGATCTGGGAGGGAGAAAAACGTACTGCGCCGACCCCTAATAAATATGGAATAGATAAATGGAATGGATAAGATGGAGACCAGCAGGGCTATTGCGTATCTCTGTTGACAGTTCATAGTGATGATCACTTGGCAAAGTGTCTATCGATTAGCTGTCAAACAGTTAGTTTCGTATTGGCTATCTTCAGTGACTAACTAGGATGACGTCATAAGCACTCACTATCGCTGATAGTCACCGTAACACATTTTGACAGATGTTAATGTATCGATACTTACAAAATTGCGATTGCCTAAGCTTAGTGGACATCAAATTGATAATCATTTAGGTAGTCGTGACTTTCGTGAAAGACACTACTCAAAGGTAGTGTTTTAGAGATTCTAGTGATTATCACCGAAGCCGGTATTAATCGAAGCGTGTAAACATTACGTCTTTTGTTGTTATATTGTGATTCTTGATCGTGGCAGAAGTATGGCACGTCTATTATTGCTGCGATTTGCTAAAGAAGAGCGAAAACAAAGTAGTTCGCGAATTGAGAGACGCCACCTTGCGGGACGTTAGGAACTCATTGCAGTTGCCAGAAAGAGTGCTATTGATCAGGGCCGCAGCTACCGTACAACTCGATTCCTATCGGCTTCCCTTCTGGAATTCGAAACAAAACCACTCTATCGTCATTGAAAAATGACACAGTCAGTAGTGTTTAAAATGCCTTTTAAGTAATCACACTATAGGTATTTAATACACCATATAATTAAAACTATACAAAACGCCTACATTCAATGTTTTGTCTTTGTTGTCTCCCAACAGCAAAAAAAAATTCTCTAAAATAACTCGGCGGCGCGGCTGGCTTATCGCTCCTTCAAAAATCAAGGCGTCATGACGTCACTTCGGTCACGTGACACCCCGGTTTTATACGCTTCGAGCAAGCCGGTCAAATACGAGTTATTGTACCTAAAGCGATCGCGTGAACGAGATGCCGCGATATCGGTTCGGTAGTTTTCGTTGAATTTCGTAATGCGTTCGGCTCGGAGTTCGGACAGGACGCTATTGTGTGGTTGCTGTTTGACGTAATCGCATTATAATTTGTTTACACTTGCAGTTAATTTGCATTTTGTTCGTATTATTTATTGAATACATTAGTTTATCAGTTCGAGAATCGTAGTAGTAGTATTAGTTTGTTGGTATAAAACAGTGATTAAAGTGTTTTGACTTTAGTGAAAGTGTACGTTGTAATTATGTATTTGGGGTAAGTAGGTAGATAGTTAATAAGTTGAAATTTCTTAATAGATTTGAAAAGTTATTAGTACTATCAGTAGGATTAGGATGGCGGCAATAATTCGTCAAGGACTTTCTAATTAACTACAATGTCTTTTGGCCCGCGTGCGGCCCGTCTGGTAGCTTAGTGGTAGCCTATACATTGTTGTTTAGGATTATTTTCTTTGTGAGGAAACATGCTTTCCAAGGTTAAGTTTTGAAATTAAGAAACACAATTACGTTAGGCCGTGCTCGCTCAGATATAAGTATAAATTACAAACGACGTGATAGTTTTTTCAAACATTCTAATGTTTCCCTTTACGATAAATATGAATAGCTGACTGGCAGTTGTAAATAAAATAAAATGTATTGTTTCCCTTGTTTACTTTTCTCAGATTCTAGTAGTTTATGTAATAAAGGGGTTTTTACATTCATAATCTGACGATTTTTCGCTAATTCGTTTGAAGCTCTACACCCGCGCGGCCAATTCCCTCTAGTGGCCGTGAGCGAAAACTCTGAATTGTAAAATGCCACTCCCTAAAAATTTCTCGTTAAACGCGCACTCTGTTTAATTATTTGTGAATTTTTTGAATGGAGATATCTCGTTCTTGTACTGACAAAATGCATTGCTTTTCTGATATTTTCGTTAGATGGCGTTGCGCTATTAGGAGCGTAATCACTTGTTGAACTGTGTGAGTGTGCGTGGTTTGTGAAAGCGGGCTTTTTGAATGTGAGTTTATAAATAAGTTTGAGAAAAGTAAATCAAAATAGGAATTTAATGAAACGGTTTATTGATACCGTTCTTTTGTTAGGTAAACAAACAAGAAGTAGGTTTTCGCGGCCACAAGGAAGGTCCGAAGTGACATCATAACAAGTATTATTAACCGACTTCTTCAAAAAGGAGGAGGTTTTCAATTCGTCAGTATAGTTTTTTTTGCTCCGGGTTCCCACCCCCGAAAAATCACCCTTCGCCACTGCTATTGATAGTTGCTCACAATAATCTAAAACTCTTATTTTCTTGTATGTTACCTATTTTTTATTATTTTATTTATTTATTTGTTTAACCATTTATCCCACATATAAATACAGACAAGAAGAGAGGAACAGAAAAAATCGTACAAAGGCAAAGCTTATTTCTAAAGAAATCTCTTCCAGCACACCTGCATACCTGTGTTATGTGAATAAAGTCCAAAAATATGGGATGCTAGAGAAAAATAATTACCTATGTAATTTATAAACAGCAGGTACTCATGTGTGTAGGTAATATTGGTCATAATTATCTAAAATGATTTTTCTTGTAAGTAGGTACCTTAAAGTATTTTGTACCCTTAAAGTATTTAAGTAGGTACCTACTTGGTAACTACTTAAATACTTTAAAAAAAAATCCGACCTACCTATTGATTATTTTATATTAAAATAATACAACTACATTTGTCTTGTGAAACAATTTACAATATGATGTACCTACTTATAAAATAATAAGGTAATGTTTTATTTATTCTAATATTTACAATCATTTTTAAATAGCATTGCGAATTTACTATGTATGGTTTACCAAACGCTTCTATAAACATATTGTTTATATCTTATGTATAGTTACAATAGCCTTGGACAAGTGTTTATAAACCGCCTAATATAAAATGGTCCCTAAAATTAAGAATTGTAACGCTCAAAAGGAGTTACTCAATTTAGTCGCATAATAGTCGATAAAAAATAGAGGCGTCAAGTGCTGGGACGAAGAGCACCGTTCCGTATTTGATAGTCACCGTAACATGATGTCCACTTACGGTAATACGCAATACCAATGTTATGAAATTCTCAGTTGTCATCAAAGTTCGGTGTACAACTGAAGCCAATTAGTCACTGACAATGAAAAAGATAGCCAATAGCCCTGCAGAGGGCCTAGACAAGTGACAATTGCTTCGAAAGCGTTTCGTATTTCTACAACGACTTTCAACTGGATTGACATAAGCTTTTCGATAGCTTATGTCAGTCCTATATACACTTTTGACTTTTCCATCATCGTTATCGCTGGTGGTCCTCATATGGCCTGACCAAGATTATGTCTGGACTTTAAAGGAGACGGTGACCTCTGAGTTTGTTTCGGCCTTTCTTCTCAGAGTAGTCAGATAGGAAACGCCGACCTCATCTAGCTTATTTTTACAACTTTTTAATATGACGTGTAAAAGTGATTCCAATATCCTATTTACAGAATAAACAATTTCATTTCATTTCATTTCATTTCATTTCATTTCATTTCATTTCATTTCATAGAATGTCACTTTGTCTAGGGCCTCAGAGTTGCTAGACACCAATACCGTACCGATTTTGTAATTTTTTCCTTCCTTGAAACATGCAAGTACATAGAAATGCATATAATAAAAATGTATGGTTCTGATGACCAAAATGAAGCCATATTATTTTAGTGATAGATTTCGATTTTCACATTGTATTATATACTATGTAAATAAAAAAATAAAAAAATATACTAAATGGAACTACCAGTCATATTATATTTGTCGTATGCACTCTCAATTTTTCTAAAGTGCTAAGTATTTTAAAATATCCAAAGGTATATACTATGTATACAATTGTAGTCTGTGGGTCTTTATATCAAAGTGTTTCAATAGGTTATTAAACTGTCACTGAATCGTTTTAAAAAATAAACCTCTAGTTGAGTAGAAATCTACCGAAAAAACATTAATTAATCAAATTCAAGCATAATTATCCTCTTTTGTAATCTGTCGGAGTTAAATGACAACCTTAAAATCGTTATTAATCTGTTCTTGCCTCCTTCTATCTTCAACCAGTAGTTAAAATAATATTACATCTGTATTGCTCAAAAGGAAAGGCAAAGGTTTTAATTTTGCTATATTACTGTATTCCGATGGGTTTGTTTTACTTCCCGAACCAGAACCTATTATTAATGGGACCTTTGAAAAGTAGTAGTCAATACTTTTTATTTACTTTTACTATTTACTTTTGACTTTAACTATTTACTATTTACTTTTGACTTTAACTATTTAATATTTACTATTTACTTTTACTATTTACTTTTTTATTCTAACTAATTCCGTGTTTTCCTGGATAAGAAGGAAAGAGTAATATTCGTTTTCTAGATAAGTCCCCACCCCTAAGACGACCCACTGACCGTCAATAAACTCTTCAACAAAAACTAAAGTTAAAGTATTTATTGCTATCCTAATCCTAACCAATATTATAAATGTGAAAGTGAGTTTGTTTGTTTGTTCCGCTTTCACGCTAAAGCGGCTGAACGGATTTGGATGAAATTTGGCACAGGGGTAGACCATGACCTGGAATAGGACATATGATACTTTTTATCCTGATATACCCGCGGGTTCGAGACTTACGCGGGTGAAACCGCGGGGCGAAGCTAGTGATATTATAAGCTCGAGTTAGCAATATAAAGTTCATAAGTAGGTATTTTGCATAATTAATTATATCATTTTTCGCCACTCGGAGTATAACACAAATTATCTATCGTAGATAACCCTGCATTTATCTACTGTATCTACTGATACATTTGCGCATGGGTGCATGCGTATTAATATCATCTATATACTTACCTAGCACTAAGTACTTATATTTCTCGCTATCAAGAAAGTACTCACCGTTTCATTTAATAAGAAGTCCCAAAACACGGTGAACGAAAATAACTCAAGAATCGTGACACCACGTACAAATTGAGGAAACTATAAATATTTTGTGAAAACGCTACATCACTGCCACAGAACACACATTTTCACTAATTTCATCAGTACACTAAAAACAGAACTTGGTCTATAGATATCCGAAAATTGTATGAAAATACATATAATAGTAGTCTATGTGAAAATATACAAATTGTGTACTCCAAAGTTTACTCAAGTGCAGACCGTTCCATTCGGTCACATTCGTTCGTTCACTGATCTATTTACATACACTTTAATTATAACGAATTGATGCATTTGTGAAGTCTATTTTTATTCAAAGACACTTCCAACTGCCCATTGAATGTGCCATTAGTTTAATCGTTGTTTAAAACGCATTTTATTACAATGAATCATCTACTAAATAGGTGACCTTGTATCTTTTTCCTTAAAAAATACATATTTTTAACACTTTGAAATTCTCCAAACACATCTGCGTATTTAGTTACATGTTTAATTTGATTTTTTTTTTCAATATCTTTTTTAAAGTGATGCCATTACAATTTTTTATAGAATTTAATTTAAAATTCAGCCGCGAAAACCGAAAATAGAACGTCGTATTCTTTTTAATGATATGACACGATAAGCACACCGTGCGACGTTTAGTGAGCAACTAGCGATGTGGCGCTTCCTCCTATCCGTTCGGTAATGGACGGCCCTGGCCTTGCCGCGGCCAGACAATGCTGCAGCGCTTTATTTTATTAACTAATTGTACAGTTGCTTGCTTCCGATTCATCAATGGGCTAACAAGACGGGTCTGGTGGGGTACAAGTATTCGCCACCTGGATGCCCAATACAGCAAGAAAAATCTGGTGCTTTTTAGTCGTTGTAAATCTTCGTAAATAATTTTAATCCCTCATGCATCGGACAGGATACCAATATGAAAAACGCCAGCAGATAATCAGGAAAAATATTGATCTTTCCTTTTACAATAACTAGTTACAATATGCAGCCATAAAACGTAGCATGATGCACTGATATTATTTCTCTCCTTTTTTTTTATCTGTACATATTAATGTCAGCTTTTAAACTATGTAAATACGTGTCTATAAATTTAAAAAAAGTACCATTTTTGAAACTACTTTTGAGGATGTTCAAGTTCGATACTTTTTGTGCATTACATCCACATGTTAGTTATGTTGAAGTCCCGTGTCATAGGAGGCGAGCCTATTGTCATCACCAGTGCTCAAATTCAGACTCCAGGCTTCGGAGGAAAAACCCAATAACACTTCGCCTGACTGGATCTAACCCAGGACCTCATGTTTAGCAGTAGTGCTCGCGACCTAGGTCACTAGAACAATGAGGCAGTCTAGCCAGGTTATTTGGACCCTTGTGATCATGGAATTTGATTTGCTTTAAATAGTAATAAAAACTCTTTACCTACTAGACCTTTCATTAGAAAACATACCAAAGAGTTTTTATTAGAACTTGTAATGTGTCCTACTTCAAAGATATTTTGATCCCATTCCACATCAATGTTCAGTGAATGTCCCTCGTCGTGCATACTAATATAATATTATACATATAAATACGTTTATTTTCTTATCCTGAAGCAAACGATATATGAATACTAATTTTATCTGCTGCTTGGAGATTCCCCGGAAAAAGTTTTATAATGCATAAAATGATAAAGGCTGGTTTGTGGAGCATAGGTACAGGACTGGTCATACCGTAAGCGATAAACACATGAAATTAGATGATAAACCCAATTACACTGCTAAAAAGAGATTGTGTCGCTCGAATTACGTTGACAGGGTTGTTGCTAAACATTTGTGCAATTGTTTTGTGAAACGTCACTTGATATGTATTAACCTCTAAGATTCAGCGAGGAATGCGCGCTAAAAAAAAAACAAGATGGCGGCGTTCGTTCTGATTTTGGCCACGCGCCGAAATAAGTTTTTAGCGCTATTTTAGTTGAGCCCGGATGTAATTTTAATTACTAAAATATATATCAAGTAAGAAGTGTAGTGTAACTGCGCTGATTGCAATAATAATATGGAAATTGACAGTAATGTCTAACGGGTTTATTTAATTTTCTCATAAACCTTAAGTTTCAGATGCTCTGGGATACGCCAGGATGCGTACGGAAATGCACGGAGACGCTACCGTCTATTCTCATATGCTACAAATGTAAACAATGCTGCGGCATTTCCCTCCCAGTCCAGTCGCGGCTTCTTCCTAGATAAACAACCATTTACATAGGAACTAAATAGTATGTATAAGATCCTTTACCCATCAGCACGCGTAGCATGACTGCATGACGACCATAGAGACGGGTTTTGTCGACGGAAGAATAGACATCTCTTAGCTGCCATGGCTTATTTTTAATTTTTGATTTGTTTTTATGTTATAATTGCGGACGCTTTTAACGTGCTTTCTACATTGTTCTCACATGTATAATTTCAACATGAATGGTGTAACCAATATTTTGATTTAAAAGAGTGTTCGTGGAGTTTCTTGTCCGTTCTTCTCCATAGGTACCTTTAGCTTCATATTTCTGACTGACCGACTCCTTGACAATTCAAAAGTGCCTGTAAATGCAATAGACGCTGATATATTTAGTAACCTATTCCGCTTGACTATTCTTCAAGAGTCATAAAAACCCTGTAAGAAATCGACACGTGTTTCACCTCTCAACGAGGCATCTTCAGGATGACGATTGACCAATTGCAAACCAGAACGCGACGTGTTACCACACCGAGCGCTGGACGCAGAGTCAAAATCGCAGAGAGTTGATTGTATTTTATAATGGATTTCCGCAAAGTCACGCCTGAATCAATTAACTGCCTGTAAATGGTTTAATTGAAATAAATGCTTTGAGTTTGAGTTGAGTTATATAATTATATGGAAATACGCTAGAAGACTGCTGCCGTCTGCGGTCGGCTACGGAATGGTACCGGAATGGTACCTTCAGTCAGTTCTATAGTCTGTTGATCAAAAATATTAAAAGACTACTTACTTACTTAGATTACTTTTGTTTTAATATGTTGCTATAATTATTGAATTATTATTAGTGGTATTAGTCGCCATCCTACAAATTTTTGGTACTCAATTCCATTTATCTATGACCACTAATTACAGCTTATCTCCAATTACATTTGTATGTGACTAAATTAATAACTTTTGGCTGCTCGATCAAAATTTGTGGAAAATACAGTTATTTAGTGTGATAGTGGCCTGCGGCACACCAGCACATATCCACATTGTCTAACGCAACTGTCAATGTGACCAAAGTCCTGGACGCTGGCACAGATCCTGGTCCCGTTCATCTTATCATCGCTATGCTTGATACTGCAAGTAGTTTTCTTCATAATCAGACCCAAGATAAGGAAAATAGACCAGAAGATGCTCACTCAGCTGACAGTAGCGAGACTGATGAACACAATCCTAGAATGCTTATTGAGATATCTAAGGCTGATTTTAGAGTCACGCTGAGCGTCGCTGAGCGTCGGCGCTGACGGCCCAATATGTATGATTATCGCACGGTACGGCCGTCAGCGCTGAGCAGGATGATGATTATAATCATACATATTGGGCCGTCAGCGCCGACGCTCAGCGACGCTCAGCGTGACTCTAAAATCAGCCTTATATTTAACAACTATACAATGTTTGTAACGTTCGAACTGTACTTGCAAACTGACGCCGTATTGATATGCTGGATGTTTGTGTACACTAAGAATTTGTACGACAAAGTAGTGCTAGTGTTTACGTTTCAAAAGAAGAATTTCGTCGTTCTGTCTCTACTGATTTGGTTCCTTACGATACCCATAGGAAGTGTTGTGTCCAGTGTTTCTTATGTTGGATCATTTCAATGAATTCAATCAAGTTTACTCGTGGTTAAAGTTCATCGTGTTGACTGTTAATGTTTTGTTTTTCTGTAGAATCTTCTACGTTATCATAAACAAAAGCAAGAACTCTAATAGAAATTTAACGAAATCATAAGAACTTGTGTCATTTCGTTCATATTGGTTTGTATAACGAGTTTACAAGTTTTTGTTAATGACAGTTTTTCATTCCTAGAAGTGAGTAGAACAGTGTCTTATACTTTTTGTATAATTCATTCATATCAAGTGATAGCGTTTACTATTATATTTCTCATCCTTGCCAAGACCAGCGCTAAATAAGCACATGCAAATCAGTGTTCGAATTTAAATAAATTTATAATCTTATTTATTGTATTATGTATTGAAATGTTGGTTTGTATGTAGTGTTTGTAATCAGGTTTTTTTTAAGAAACTTGTATGACGGATTGTATTTGACCACATATAAATGACTTTACAAGCGAGGCCGAAAACATAATTTTGTGAAGTGTGCACCTCATATAACACTAATAAATACTCACACGGGTACACTATGAATGAATATATGTGGAATAAATGTTCTAATTTTAAATAATGGTGAAAACCGCACCAGAATCCCTTGTGTAATTTATGAGATTTAAGCTAGCACGCAGACAGACACAACGAAAGACGACATTGTTTTATACTATGTATATTGTATAGACATAGACAGATCTAGAAGTGCCGTTACTGGAAGCAGGAATTGATATTAATATTAATATATAAACCTTCTTTTGCTACGCGGAAATATAAAAGAAACACAGGTTACATTCAAAATTATTGGGTTAATATTGATGTTTTGTGTTAAACCGCAGTATTTCATAGTTTGTCCTATACCTACTTAGTAAAAGTAATTTATATTTTCATCCCATGGAAGAATGCCAATTAGTTCTGTTTCAACTTGTATAATGGCAGTGAGTGCCAAAATTTCGGCATAAAAATATAATAATTATGGAGGAAATTGATTTCGTTACATAGTACGCTACGCTTATTTATTTATTTTTATTTACTTATTTTATTATTTATGTACATACAGTAAAATACTTAAAGATACGACGTAATTATAATGTCAGTACAAAGGTACTGCTTATTTCTCAAGAAATTTCTTCCAGCAGACCTGCGAAAGGAGAAATGAGAAAGTAATGTAGACAATATTATGTGTGAGACCAAGAAGAGAAAAATATTATTATGCGAAGTCTTAAACTAACATTTACCTACAAGTATAACGCAAAAAAATACATTAAATAAATAAATAAAGCTTGATAAATAAACATTTATACTATAGGTAGTTAGGAATATAAATACTCACAGTTGAGAGGAAAGATAATGCTCTTTTACACGATATTTAAATAGAGTTTTTAAATCAAGATTATTTATTGTTGTGTGTGGTTTTAATTCAATTACTTGTATAACACATAAAATCACGCCTTCTTTCCCCAAGGGGTTAGGCAGAGGTGTACCCATAGACGGTACACCCACATTTCACCAGTTATGTTTAAGGCCCATGTAATAGGGGACGAGCCATTGCCATATTTTTTTTATTATGTGTCCCACTGCTGGGCAAAGGCCTCCCCTTTTTTCTTCAAAATCTCTCTATTTTGTGCGATTTCTGGACATGTTGGCCCCGCAAACATGATGAGATCGTCACACCACCTTTGCCGCGGTTCACCTCGACGGCGCGCGGCGATGTCCTCCTTCAGGCGTCCAGTGAGTGATGATCTTTGCCCATCTCTCCGGGTGCATTCGTGTGACATGGCCGGCCCACTCCCACTTCAGCTTGGCGGTTTTCTCTGCAACATCCGCTACTTGAGGGTACAAGCATAAATAATAATAATTATAATTAATAATTGAATTCTATACGGTTAAAATAAGGAAACATGTTACGTCATATTGTACAGATTATGACAAAAACAACAACAGTATGTTAACTAACAAAGGGCGTTCCCGTTAACCTGCAATAGTATAGGGTCTATACATGCTAAAAAAAATATTACGGTTAAAAAAAAAAAAGAAGTTTTTTTAGTTTTGTATAGTAAAATATTCACAAAAAATATTCAATTGTTACGGAAAATAAACTCTCTGTACACGCCCACTTGTCACACTTGTTTTTCTACGTTGAAATACAAGTGTGCGTGTACAGAGTGTTTCTTTTACGTTTAAATTTAATCTTTTTTTTTTTTTGAGTGGTTATATTTTTTTTAACATGTATACAGGCTATACTATTGCAGGTTAACGGGAACGCCCTTTGTTAGTTAACATACTGTATAAGTTACAAACTATGGCAGTTTATTATTACTAATACTTTTTAATTAAAACCGCTATCACGATATTATGCATTGTTTTGATTTTTTATTTGGTTTTCCCATTGTTCTGTTTACCTGTTATTGTTACTATATCATTAGGTAGTAGGTACTTATGTAGGTACGTATGAGGACTAAAGAGAGCATGGAAGGAGCTTGAAGACAAATCATGTTGGATTGGTAACGTAACTCATCATAGGACAAGAGATCGTAACTCAAAAAGAACTCAAATACTTGAAGCAGCGACTGATTTCTACCGGGAACTTTACAATGCCGAGAGAACAAGACTGCAAACGAACAACTACGAAGTGGTCGAAGAACCAATCCCAAACATAATAAAAGTAGAAGTTAACAAAACCATTAAATCACAGAAGAGAGGGAAAGCACCAGGTGAAGATGGCATTTCAAACGAAATCTTAATAGGAACATCACAGATTATTCTGAATACAATAACAGATTTGTTTAACGAAATTTTAACGACTGAATATATACCGCATCAATGGACCACATCAACCATAATTTTGCTCCATAAGAAAGGAAAAACAGATGATATTTCTAACTACCGACCCATCTCGCTCATGTCTAATGTGTATAAAATATTCTCTAAGATAATACTAGAACGATTAACAAAGACTTTGGACGAGAACCAGCCAAAAGAACAGGCAGGGTTTCGAAGTGGGTTCTCAACCATGGACCACATTCATACCATCAAACAATTAATCCAGAAATGCAATGAATATGGAATAAACTATTACTTGGCGCTTATAGATTACAACAAAGCTTTTGACTCTTTAAAACATGAGGAAATATGGGAGGCTCTCACCTTACAAGGAGTCCACAACAAATATATACGTATAATTAAAAACATCTACGAAAATATGAAAGCTAAAATACGCACAGAAAGGGTAGGAGAATGCTTTCCCATTAAGCGTGGAGTTAGACAAGGAGACCCATTATCACCAAAACTCTTTTCTGCAACCCTAGAACATATATTTCGAAAACTAGAGTGGAGTAATTATGGAATAAATATTAATGGAGTATTACTAAACCATCTAAGATTCGCAGATGACCTCATACTAATATGCGAAGATCCAAAGACGTTAGAGAGCATGATTGAACAGCTGGTATACGAAAGCGAAAAGGTAGGATTATCAATAAACACAAGCAAGACCAAGTTGATGACAAACCACACGGACATCCCAATAAAACCTAACAACGTTACTGAACTGCAGTATGTAAATGAGTATACTTACCTTGGCCAAATAATATCTCCAACAAACCTAACAACAAAAGAAATTAGCAACAGAATAAGCTTAGGATGGAAGAAGTACTGGGCTTTAAAAGAAGTTATGAAAAACTCGGATATACATATAAAATCAAAAAAGAAAGTATTTAATACGTGTATTCTGCCGACCATCACATACGGGTGTCAGACATGGAGTTGCACAAACAAAGATATAAAAGCGCTAGAAAACTGCCAACATAGAATGGAAAGAAGTATACTCAACATAAAATTAAAAGACAAAGTACGATTAACAACAATAAGGAAACAAACAAAAATTATAGGTGTAAAACACCAAATTAAACAATTGAAATGGAAATGGGCAGGCCATTTAATAAGAAGTAAGACAGACAAATGGGCCAAAGAAGTGACAGAATGGTGTCCTAAATATGAAACAAGAACGAAAGGCAGGCAGTATCGCAGATGGGAAGACGATATAAAAAATGCGGCGGGAAAGACTTGAACGAGGAAAGCAAGAGATCGATGCTTGTGGAGAGCACTTGGGGAGGCCTATGCTGGAAAGCAAGACAATCAAGGAACCGGTGTCGAATAAGATAAATATAATAAACGTAATATAAGCTGAACATGCATGTAGACATAAGTAGAAATAAGATGAAATGTAACTTGTAAGATTGTTAATAAAGGTTATTATTATTATTATATTTATATGTCTATATATCTCGGGACCTTGGGGTCCCGGACCTTTGGAAGGCGTACGAGGGGCCGAAGCCAACTCGCAGAGGCCCCTTAGACAATTTTAATTGGAATGAGGCACCAACAGACGATTATCCCTGTATGCACTATGCTAGTGCACCCAAGGACAATCCCCGGTTGGTGTAGGACTATTGCAGTACATGGAAACAATACATTGGGCTATGGGTTTGGCTGGCTATAGTGGAATGGTTACCAGGAACTATGGAAGGACTATGACCCCTGCCTGGCCAATGATATATAATATATATTATGGATAAGATGGCAGGGGGTGACTTGCACACTCAATAATGGGCCCCCAGAAACTGTCGCTAGCACATAGTGACGTAGCGACAAGGGGGCAACATATCCTGAGGTGCTTGAGGAGTGGAGAGGTATTCCACGGCTTTCAGAACAATCCCAGAGCCCGGAAGATGGTCAAGATCCCTACGAGCACTTACTGGAATACTTCCTTCCTCCGAGCACGTTTGCTCTTGCGAATCTCCACTCAAGCCGGCCAATCAAGGCAAGAATGAGGTGGGAGCTCTGTTCCTCGTCAGTGTTCACTTCAGCCAGCCAATAAAGGCAAGCCAGAGATGAGGAACAAGACTTCTACCGGGAGGTAGGGTCCGTGGGGTCGCTACTGCCCAACAGCTCGCCACAAGCTGCCCTGCGGGTTTTTGTATCTCTCTTGGAGGCTAATTCTCGCGTTTTCACTCGTACATGTCATTTTCGACATTATCACTCGTCTCTCTATGTCGCATATAAAATGGTGACATTCTCCTACAAGGCATTCGTACAGCACGAATCGAAGGATAATATTGTTGCCATTAGAGTGCGTTTCATCAAATAATTCCTTTGCCATAATGTTGGCTCCACAGTTAAAATTTAAAACAGACGTATTAGGTAGCGGCGTAGCTTATTCGTATTGGTCCTACGCTAGTGGAGTCAACATTACGGCATAGGAATTATTAGATGAAACGCACTTTAAAAGTCTCGCGTAGCGATCCATTCCACACAGGTAACGATGATACTTTTTAAAGGCAACCATAGATGTTCTTAACTTGACTTGTCTTTTCATTCGTAAGTACACCCGTTTTTATCAGTTACTAGCTGCCCCGCTCCGGCTTCGCACGGGTAGCACTAAGTACCTATCCTATCCCTACCCTATCCCTACCCTACCTACCCTACCTACCCTACCTACCCTACCTACCCTCTACCCTACCTACCCTACCTACCCTACCTACCCTACCTACCCTACCTACCCTACCTACCCTACCTACCCTACCTACCCTACCTACCCTACCTACCCTACCTACCCTACCTACCCTACCTACCCTACCTACCCTACCTACCCTACCTACCCTACCTACCCTACCTACCCTACCTACCCTACCTACCCTACCTACCCTACCTACCCTACCTACCCTACCTACCCTACCTACCCTACCTACCCTACCTACCCTACCTACCCTACCTACCCTACCTACCTACATACCTAACCTACCTACCTACATACCTACCTACCTACATACCTACCTACCTACCTACCCTACCTACACCTACTTTACGTTTAAACCTTCCCTTGAGGATAACGAACACAACAAAAAAAGAATTGGCCAAATTGGTCCAGGCGTTGTTGAGTTATGCGCTTACCAACACATTTTGCGATTCATTTTTATATTATAGATTAGGCTTGCAATAACATTTTATTGTGTTTATAAATTGTGTATAATATACCCTAGACGTAAAATCATCGACAAAAAGCGCAAAATTAACAATTATTAAATTCTAACAAGAACTTTGGTGTTGCCAACTTTTCTATAAATTATTACCCACTATTATGGGAAATATGTATTCTGCAGTGTGTATTATTATATATCTGAAAGATTAATGGCTTGTTGCAGTTTTCCTGAAGAGGATAATTTACGTCGGTATTGAACTATAGCTACAGGACGAACAGATTGGACACCAACACCAAAACCGATAAAAATTAGAAACATTATTTCGTATGAATGTTTCTAATTTTTAGCGAAACATTCATACGAAGCTTGTTTAATTTCAGGACAATAAAGACTAAAATCAATAAAAGCTAATTAAAAAGAAACATGTTGTATTTTTTACTTATAAAGCAAGAAAATAGGTACTATCACATAAGACATGGTAGGTAATTAAAATGCCTCAAATCGCAATTTATTTGAGTTCAGCATCAGCCCAATTGCGTAATACACGATCAATGACAATCTGAATCATTTTGAAACAGATTGCTAATCCATTGCTACAGAAATTCGAAAAAAAATTGCATAACAACGTGAATAACGCAATGAATGTTGTTGAAGTGTCAAAATGAAACAGATTAGTCATATTCATTGAAGAAAATGTGTTACGCAATTAGATAGCAGCCGATGATAATCGATTTATCAGTCACTTTCAGACTTTATCTTGTTTTCCACTTTCACAAATTGTGAAGTAAATTTTTCACAAATTGTGCAGTTTTTTCACAAATTGTGGGGTGAAGGAGATGTCCGCTTTTTGTAGGGACGTTGGTTTTTTATAAGGAGAAAAATATGGAACTATTGAAAATAATATTTTTAGACCCTCCATTTAAGAGAAACATTATAAACTATTTAATGTTAGTACAGTCACGGACTTTAATTGATGAGCCACCTGGTACTGTTCGCATTTTAGCCGTTTAATGCAAATCGGGTTTATTCGGTTCCCGACATGCAAAGTCATATGTCTTCGTATTAGAAGAAGTAAATTATATTTCATATCTTTACCGGTTGGCTAACCTGAGAGCAGAACTACTACTTGACAGCAGTGACTACTCAAAGTCAACCAATTGCAGGTCTCTCAACAGTAACCTAGCAACGATAAACAATTGTTGCTAGGTTACTGCTGCATAGTAACGTTAGCGTACGGAGAAATTCTCTGACATCGATATTTCAACTGTCACTGTCTTCAGTTAAGTTTTCAGAATTATTGAGTTAATGAGCTATGATTCAAAGGAGGTCAGTATCAAATAGATTGGATAAACTTAATGCAACATTGTATTTATTTTTATCATTAAGAACTTATTAGTCAACCTCTATGGATAAGACTATTTCCGAGTAAAGGTAATTTATTTGTCATCTTGATATTTCAACTGTCACTGTCTTCAGTTATGTTTTGTGCTGAGAAACTCACGTGAGTTTCAAAACCAAAATATTTTACGACTTCTGTACAGTACGCTTGTCAGAAGCAAGTTAGAGGCGAGCTCCAGTATCTGGAATCCGCATGAGGCTTCTTATGCGCTATTACTTGAAAAGGTCCAGAAAGCGTTCATAAGGTTCCTTTACAAATCTACGTTAGGTTACTATCCATATTTGTATCCAACTAAATATTTGATAGGGTGTTTGGGATATAATATGTTAGAAACCAGAAGAGCATTCAATCAGCTGAGCATCGCGCTTAAAATAGGTAGAGGATTAATAGATGCCCCTGATCTCCACAATGAGCTGGTTCGATTATTCGTTCCCAGTAACTACCTCAGCGGTCGTAGTCATCGTCTACTAGCCGTGCCCGTGTGCCGCACTGTGGCTCGCGCATCATCCCCTATCCCACGCGTCTTGTCTGCCATCAATGCCGTCGTGGATGCCTTCCCTGATTGTGATTTCTTTGCGGGCGAGTTTCGTAATGTTAAATGTATATGTTTAAGTTTTTGTGAAAATTTATAGTTTGTTTCCTTTTGTTTTGTTTGTTATCTATATCGTATCTGTTTTGTTCGTATTTGTATATTTGTGTTACATGTATATTACCTATGTCTATGTTAATGTAAGTGGTCTAAAACCGTGTTAACATAATAATAATAAATAAATAAAATAAATAAATGTTTTCATAATTATCGAGTTAATGAGCTATGATTCAAAGGAGGTCGGTATCAAATAGATTGGATAAACTTAAAGCAACATTGTATTTATTTTTATCATTGATAACTTATTAGTCAACCTCTATGGATATTTCCGATTAAAAGTAATTTATTTGTCATCTTGATATTTCAACTGTCACTGTCTTCAGTTATGTTTTCATAATTATCGAGTTAATGAGCTATGATTCAAAGGAGGTCGGTATCAAATAGATTGGATAAACTTAATGCAACATTGTATTTATTTTTATCATTGAGAACTTATTAGTCAACCTCTATGGATATTTCCGATTAAAAGTAATTTATTTGTCATCTTGTTTACGAGCTTGCGATTTGAGTTCGTGTTTAATCGTGTAATCTCGTGAATGTATGAAACTGCAAAATTGAAAAGTCTGAAGGTGGCTCATCAATTAAAGTCCGTGACTATACATATATTTTCTTTGTTGATGGCAGCCCAAATAAAACCTCCCACACACTTTGACAATGTCTTAATTGACAGATGATTCTATTCTTCTGTCAAATACGAGTGTTGACTGACAGGCCGTCTGAACTAAAAATGTACTCTGTGGTTTCGCTCCGTTCTGATAACCAGTGTTATCGTATTTTATTATTGGGGCTTTTCTTTCTTTGAATTTCCTGATTTTAAAGACTTGGCTCGTTCATAACGGATTATTCTACTTTGCACATGATTAGGACACTGATAGCCTATGAACCTTTAAACCTGATAACAACTTTTCTTAACGGTTATTTGATATTGCACGCGAATGGGACTTCGGTTTTCAGATTTAAAACCCCGAATGTAAGTGCTATTCTGTATTCCTATTTAGCTTTTATTTTATTTGCACAGCATTTGCCTCTTTTAAGTCCTCTGACAGTCTGCAATCATTAATTTCCATTTCTATTCTCAGATTATTGTTACAGTAATGGCTCTCTGCATAAATTGCAACATAGCAATACGTGCTAATCAGCCATATGAATATTCCCTCAGATAGTCTCAATAATGAAGAATGGACTGCTCAGAAGCTAATGACATGTGTATTCTAACGTACATTATTAGGTTTTCTTGATGCGTAACATCTTTCCTTTCCTAACATATTACCTACTTTGTTTTTAGATAACAGATGGAGATCGCATTTGCCAAAAATGCATCAACCTTTTACATACTGATAGAATTGAATAACAGAAACAAGCACAACATTGGTGAGCGTCAGCTGGGTCATCAATCCGTTTTGTTCGGTGTGTTGTGGCATTTCTATCACAAGAAGAAAAGGCAGGCGCTCTCGTCCCTAACCTGATGTCATCCTGAATGGGCTTTTATATATAGCTCAGTTTACCGACAATATTTTAATAAAAGAAGACATTGAAAATTAAGAAAATCAATAAATCAATATTGAAAACTAAAAAAATTTTTTATTTCATAACAAAACTGTAACACTTGCGTCCAAAGCATTTGCTTAATTGAGCTTTTAAATATCATTGTCAAAAGGCTTTGCATCCACTTCCGATCTCAATATTCAAAGTCATAAAAAAGGAATTCTTCTTAATTAAAAAAGTTCTTGATCAGTAGATACTATTATCATTTATTACTCCTGCTAAGCAACTCCTGTGGGCTTCCCCCCCTTCCTTCTTCCCTGTGGTAGCTTCCCGTACCAAAAAATGTAAGGCACCTGCAATAACACAATTATTCATCAAATGTATATACCTATTTGTACAATTTATAGTCTGGGACCTGGGACCAGGTTTACCAAAAGGTACCATACGTGTAACTGGGTTGTGGAGTACAGATGGGGAGTCACTCCATGTAAAATACTGGTATTCGGCGGCATCTGGTTCGACCCCAACTTAGGAAAAGACTAGGCAGATGATGAACAATTTATGTGCAAACACACAACAAGCATAGGAAACAAAAATAAAAGAAAAGTCTAGTTTTCGTACTCGACCTTTCTTTTATTATTGTTGTACCAGCCGAGTCAGGAAAGAAGAGATAATGTTAGTAGGCTTACCATATAACCATATTTTATACTAACCTTTGTTGTAACGTCTAGATTTGTTCTGCATTCTATCACCGGTTGTATCATTGTTATAAGCATTTCTGCTAGATTTTTATTTAATCTGAAATGCTTCTTAAACGCTGCCTCGCTAAGGTCAAATGGGTCCACGGGGTCCACAGTATCCAGAATATCAGAACGTTGTCGACGTGGTGGCTCCATTGTGGTATTTGCAGCGTCTTCTACGATATTTTGGATGAATTGAACTAAAAATTCGTCACTCATTTTTGCTTCTAGAAATAATTTGCTTAATAAAATATTTTCATATGTTCTTTCACTTCAATTGACACAATAATGAATGATATTTGACGTTTGTACGATCGCCGACGACATATCGACTGCTCCCGACCACTCTTTGCATGTCGCATGTAAACTAAGACATGTCTCGTGGCCTTCCTGCGAGAAATGCTCGAACCGACATGGCGAGAATAGATTGAAAAGTAGATTTTTACGAGTGAAAAGTACGAGTCGCATGACAATAACGCATGCGACATGCGCGAGAATTGCCTTCTTGGTCTGGCTCCTCATCCTAGACCCGTTCCGGCAAAGTAAACTCTACCGGCACAGACCTAGAGTTCGGAGCGCGCAAGCCCCACCACGACGTCAACGTAGAGATACGGCGGTGGGGTTATTATTATTATTTTCCTTTATTTCACTTTTCAGACATATAAATTATAGTTTTAAATATTAGAATAAAAAAAATATATAAAACATTTAAAAATATAAAAAATAGTAGCCCACCGGTATCGGGAACAGGGTCCAAGCTACCGGCGGTCAGGGCTCCAGAGAGAGGAACCTCCTAACAATGCGAGCCGTGTCCAGGAGTACAGCTTTCTGAATCAAGCCCTTAATCCAGCTGCCCAACGAGAGCCTCCTTAGGTGTTGGTCGAGGCTCTTGGCAATTAAGCCATTGGCTGATACGACTATCGGCACAATGATCGCAGAGTCCACATCCCACATGTCGACAACCTCGTGAGCCAAGTCAAGATACTTGATTTGTTTATCTTTCTCGGCCTTCACGAGGTTCCCGTCATGCGGGACCGTTATGTCAATGATCATTGCGCGCCGCTCTGTTCGATCCACCACCACTATATCAGGCTTATTGGCAACAATAGTCCTGTCAGTGATGATGGATCGATCCCAGTACAATGTGATATTTCCATTTTCGAGAACTGGGTCGGGCACGTACCTGTAGTACGGCACTTCCGATTCCACTAGGCTGTATTTCAGAGCAAGTTGCTGATGGATAATCCTGGCTACAAGGTTGTGTCTATGCAAGTACTCTCCGTTTGCTAGATGAGAACATCCGGAGATAATGTGACGGATTGATTCTCCCGGTCGGTGGCATGCCCGACAGATGTCAACCGTGCCGTCCTTCACAATAAATCTCCGGTAATTGTTCGTCATGATAACTTCGTCCATAATTGCACAGACAAAACCTTCGGTTTCCCCAAAGAGGTCACCGAAACGCAGCCAAGCTACGGACGCTAGTAAATCTACATCGGGTCCATGCAGGGCCCGGAAAAAGCGTCCGTGAAGCTCCTTACTCTGCCATACCTCCTTGCGATCGTTAGTGTCAAGCACTACAGGCTTGCGCCAGTTCTCTTTCGCCAAGGAGAGCGGGGTGAGGCCCTTGTCCACCGCGACCACATCTCGATGCATTCCCACGTCGGCTTCTAGGAAGTATTTCCTGAGACTGCATATCTCGCGATTGTGGAGGGTCTTAGCGTTTAAAAAGCCTCGACCTCCACACTTTCGCGGGATATACAGTCTCATTACCGATGACCGTGGGTGATGCATTCGGTATGCAGTCAGCAGCGTACGGACCCTCCTATCCAGGGCGTCAAGTTCGGTCTGAGTCCATTTGAGTATGCCGAAGGAGTACATCAAAACCGGCCTGACCCAACCGTTGAAGGCGCGCACCTTGTTCCCGCCTGATAAAAGACTATTAAATACTTTCTTCAGGCGGCCAAAGAAGCGCTCCTTCAACGATTGCTTCATGTCAGTAACATTGATGCCTAACGCTTCCGACATACCCAAATACTTATAGGTTTCGGATGCGGAGAGGGCTCTTAGGTATATGGAATCCGAGAGTTGGGTGCCCACGGATTCCACAATCTCCCCTCGCTTTACATGCATGACCGCACATTTGTCCACACCAAATTCCATCCTGATGGCTCTACTGAAAGTTTCAGTTATTTTCAGTAGCTCCATCAGTTGTAAATTGTTGGGGGCAAAGAGTTTTAGGTCATCCATGTAGAGGAGGTGAGATATAACCTGTCCACCTCTCCTCAGCCGATAGCCTAGACCTGAGTCCTCCAGCAGTGTGCTTAGAGGATTCAGGGCCAAGCAGAACCAAAGTGGACTCAGACTATCGCCCTGAAATATGCCTCGCTCGATCCTTATCGGCTCACTATTCCTCTGGATATTTCGACATCCTGGATAGCGAAGGACTGTCCTCCATTGCCCCATACACGACATCAGGAAGGTGCGCAGAGATGCATCTACTTTATACAACTCCAGCACCCTCATGAGCCATGTATGTGGCACCGAGTCATAGGCCTTCTTATAATCTATCCAACATGTCGACAGATCCTTTCGGGAACGACGAACCTGTTGGCTAATGGCCATATCAATGAGGAGTAGCTCCTTAGTACCGCGGGACCCATTCCTACATCCATTTTGAGAGGCAGACATGATGGAGTTCGTGTCGATATGTTTGTTAATTTTAACTCTCAAAATGGATGTAAGAACTTTATAGACCGTCGGTAAACATGTGATCGGCCTATAATTTTTGGGTTCCGCGGTGCTACCGGATTTGTGGAGCAGGTGGGTAACTCCTGTAGTTAAGAACTGGGGTAGCAAACCGGAGTCCAATGCAGTCTGGTACTGAGCCGCCAAGCGGGCGTGCGACCCTATGAACCATTTGATCCAGAAGTTGTGCAGCCCGTCCGGCCCTGGAGACTTCCAGTTAGGTAACGGGCGGACTGCACGAGCTACATCTTGGGGGCAGATGGTAATAGCCCCCATTTCTGGTATAGGATCGCAGGCTCGCTCGACTTCCCGAGTCCAGTCCCCTTCAGTGTGACTGACAGGCACCGACCAGATATTTCGCCAGAAAGAGCACATGGCATCATCATCCGGCAGGCGCGTGTCAGCCACACCTTGGTCCGGTTGCTCCCAAGCCCTATATACCCATCTTTTATCACTCTGGAAGGTGCGGTTCTGAGTGTATCGGTCTACTCGCCGCTTATACCTACGAATACGGTTTGCCCAGGCATACACTTTCTGCTTCAGGAAGTCTATGCGCTCTGCGACACGGGTTATATAGTCATCAGGACTGATATCAGTGCCTGAGAACGCCCGCCTCACAAAGCGCATAACTCTAGGGCGAGTATTGCCCTCCCTGAAGCAGATTAGTTTGCCGATGAGCGCTCTGGCCCCACCAATACGTCGTTCAATTCTGCACTGCCAAGCTGGTACGGCTGATTTCGGTCGTGTAGCTCTAGATTCATTATCAAATTTGACGTGAGCTACACGACATGCCGCTACAGCCGCACAGTACAGAATCGAGTGAGTATCGGTGAGGTCTTCGCAGTCGTCAAAATAGCTTGACAACTGCGAATCCAGAGCCGCCACCAGCGCCCTATTTTTGTTATGCATGGGCAAACGAGGTAAGCGTGGCCTAAGTTCGGGCGGCATGAGCCGATATTCTCGAATCGCACCCTCCAAAGCACTCCTCAATTCATCATTGCACTGGGTACTTACGTTTGTAGCCCTGTCATCAATCGCGTCGTCGGCTTGACTGGTAGTGACCGGTTGTGGTACCATAACAGTCTGCGACGGGGGAGCGATGACATGGCTACTCTGCATTTCATTTCGCAGGCGATCAAGTACAGTATCATCCAACATATGGTTACGCTGGATGACCCGCACCTGATCCGACAGTCGTTGTGCCGACACGATGACAGCTGGCTCAAGCACCTGAAACAGAGAGAGCATCCGAACACGGTACGCGGTCAGGTGGCTTCCTCCCTCTGTAGCCCCATAGTATGAGCGCATGACGTTCTCATTAATGGATCGTGTCCATCTCATGCGCTGCACACTTCCGCCGGGAGCTGGGACCCTATCAGAGGCCGGTGGGCCTCGAGGTCCTAAACCGTCCGGCGGCCGGCGTCCTCCCCGTCGACGAGCAGGTGGTGGCGTCGTGGGCGGGGAGAAATACTCGTCGCTCGAGCTCGACGCAACTGCCGAGGCCGGTGTCATCACAGCGCTCACAATTGCACTGGGTACCGGCGGCGGCGAGGCGGAGCTGAGCGAAGAGTCCGGAGGTGGTGGGCGTGCTCGTCGTGCGGCCGATCTCGTCAACATAGTTATTCTTTCTTCATGGGTTTTCTATTTATTATTATTATTATTACTTATGTCAGTATAATTCAGTTGTACCATGCATGGTTTCAAGATAGGTTCCTTTTACACTGATACTTATTGTACTCATTTATATAATACTAGCTGCGCCCCGTGGTTTCACCCACATAAGCCTCGATCCCGTGGGACTATCGGGATAAAAATTATCCTTTGACATAACTCATGTCATGGTCTTTTTCATCTAAATCTGTTGAGCCGTTTTAGCGTGAAAGCGTAACGTTTACATTTATATTATAAGTAAGGATTATTGGTACACCGACAGCAATAAAAAACAAAACCTATTTAAAATAAAGATAAAAATTTAATGAGAGTGCTGGTGTGAATGTCTACGGGAGTTTTCGAAGTAGATGTGGCGGCGACTCGACGTGGCGAGACTCAACGTCAAGGCAACAAATCATCACAGGTATACAGAAATGGTGAACACTGTGTTCTTACATAGACAGACACCAACTTATAATCAATCCATAATCGTCTAATCATCATCATTTCAGCCGACAGACGTCCACTGCTGGACATAGGCCTCCTCCAAGCACAGCCACTTCTACCGGGTCTGTTCTTCTCGCATCCAGCAGATTCCTGCGGCCTTCACCAGGTCATCGGTCCACCTGGCACCTTATGGGGGGCCTTCCAACGCTACGTCTTTCGGTACGTGGTCGCCATTTCAGAACCTTTCGGCCCCATCGACCATCTGTTCTGCGAGCAATGTGCCCTGCCCACTGCCACTTAAGTTTAGCAATACTACGGGCTATGTCGGTTACCTCCTACCAATCTCTTCAATCGTCTAATTAGCGAAACTTCCCAGACGTGTTGGGCATCGATATCTAACATAACATCACGCCTGTATCCCCCGAAGGGTTAGGCAGAGATGTATCAATAGTAACACCCTATTTCGCCAGTTATGTTTAAGCCAAGTAAGTATAGGGGGCGAGCCGATTGCCATGAAACGAGCAAAAATCTAGACTCTGGACTGCTACTGAGAAATACCAGATGGATAACACTGCCCGAGCCGGGGAATCGAACCCCGGACCTCATGCTTGCGACCACTAGACCAATGAAGCAGTCTATCAATATCTAATGAGCATTACACAACAAAAAACATCTAAACTCATAATTTCATGTAACTGCAGCTGATAACAGGGTCAACGGCCGCAGGTAGAGTAGTTACTCTCTTGAAATTATAAGTTTATTCAATACTAGGAACGGGTGTTCGTGGTTCCCACGATTTTTACGACTTGGCAAAACATTGAGATTTCTTAGTTATAATGTAACTTTAATACGAACGTAATAAATACATAAGATTTTCGGAATAAATTCTCGAAACGATGGTGAACACGTTATCAAAATCTGTTGGGTAATTTAGAAGAACAACGGGGACATACAGACAAACACGAAAAGCGACTTTAATGTATACATTTATCTTCTATCTATACATATAATAAATATACATATAATAAAATCGTAAACGGTCCGTGTCTGTACATTAAAGATTTTTGCATAAAAAGTACTGCAAGCCGCGAGAAATAAGTAATAGAAAGTAAAAAAACATTTTTTGAAATTTTTGTCTGTTTGTTTATTCGTTTGTGAGCGCATCACGTAAAAGCCACTCATTGGATTCCAAATTGAATTACTGAACAATAAGAAGCTTTATTGTGAGTAACATTTAGTCTTTATTTCATCAAAATCGACCTGCAGAATCAAAAGATATATGGATTCAATACTTATGTTTTTTTTCTTATCCAGGTATTACGTGCATGCTTGACGGTATTCTGTTCACAAGAAATTGTGCAGTTTCCGAGCTGTAACCTTACAAAAAGTACTAGGCTCGCATGAATTCACGTTTAGATTATTTTACACCGGGAAAGTCAGAATTACACCCAGGCGACGCAGGGCACGAACAGCTGCCCCGCTTGGGCGGAGCCCCGCCGTGTCCTCTTGGAGGCGATTGGCGGCGGTGACCTCTCGCGTCCGGCTCTGGTCCAGGCCATGGTACGGAGCGAGAGGGCATGGGAAGCAGTCACCTCCTTCTGCGAAGCAGTAATGCTCGCGAAGGAGGAGGCGGAACGCGTGAGGGAGAGGCAAAGTTTGCGCCCTCACGCCCCTAACCGCCGCCGCCGCTGGAGACGCCCTGGGCGTCGGGAATCCCAGGCGGATTCCCGGCCACCATAGGCGCGGGCTTGCGGACGGCGAGCAATGGGTAGCTCGCCGTCCGATCAGGACCAGGCCCGGGTCGATGGCGCGTCGTGTTCCACGCGCGCCTCAAAGAGATGTCAGCACAATTGGCGGGGTCCGCTAGGACCGATGCCTGCCAGGGTTGCGGGTTAGTCCGAAAGGGATACCGGGACCTTGGCAACAGGCAACTGAAGGAACACGGGTGGGTTTTAGTCAGTAAAAGTCTGACACGTCCTTCCGCTCCACCCAGAGCGGGAGAAGTCATTGGATGATTTCCCACCCTCAAAAAAAAAAAAAAAAAAAAACAAAAAAAAAAAAAAAAAAAAAAGGGCACGAACAGCTAGTTTATAATATATATAGAAGATGTAATTTCTGTGCTACGTTTAGTTATTGGGACTTCCTTCAACGACGCTTGTGTGTGTGTAATCCTACTATATATAATATTATAAATGTGAAAGTTTGTGTGTTTGTGTGTTTGGATGTTTGTTACTCAATCAGGCAAAAACGGCTGAATGGATTTGGATGAAATTTGGCAAACAGATAGCTTATAACCTGGATTAACACATAGGATACTTTTTATCCCGATATTCCCACGGGATCGAGACTTACGCGGGTGAAACCGCGGGGCGCAGCTAGTTCTTTATAATTATGTGTGGCCTTGTTCTGAGTGACACTGGGTAAAACCCAAAGAATGTCATACTGCAAACTGTAGACGTACAGGCCCGGTTGCATACAACTCCGGCAGTTCAGTAAGCACACGATATGGATGCACACATTTAAGGCTGCACCCTTTTTATTTTTTTTTTGTTCCCGTGTTGGGAAAATCCTCATGGATGTACTCCGCCCCGGGGCGGGCGGAGGGGTCTGTCAGACTCTTACTGACTAAATACCACCCCGGTGTTCCTTTCCTACACTTGCACCGGGGATCATGGGAACTAATGCGCCTTCCGCGATCCCCGGCTAGTGCCGGCCCGCGTCCGCGGGCCTCCTCAAGCCTGCGGGGAGAGTGAGGTGTACAGTCACGAGCACTAATATGTATACACTTAGCAACTTTTAAAAGTGATTTTCTCCTACTGTATTGATTGTAATTTTATGATATAATGAACATAGTATTTTTAAACCCCTATTATTATGAAATAGGTATCATCTCAAAGTTAAAATCGTGATTCCACGAGAAAAACGTTATTGAATTTTGCTGAGTGTATACATATTTTTCCTCGTGACTGTACTCCCCCCGCAACGCCAATAGGGGCGCGCGCGGTATACCACGCGCCACCGCCTCGGGACCAGGGGGGGGGCGGCGGACGTCCCCAAGTCCGCCGTCCCTCTGGACCCGTTTAGGGGGGCTGGAAGAGGGCTTTGTCCGCCCTCCGCCGACGCCCGGAACGTCTGCTGCGGGTCGGGAGAGTGGTCTCGACCTCCCTCAACCTCTCCGGAGCCTCCTTACCTCAACTTTAACTCGCTCGCTTCATACTACTTACGACCTGAATGAGAGCGAGACGGAGTGGGGTGCTAGCGGCTCTGAAGCGTCGAAAAGTTTAGGTAATTGCTTTTTACATTAATTTAAATTAAACACATAAGATCTTACCATAAGGCTATTATAGTCTGTTCAGTTATTATGCAAAGTTTCATGATCTAATTTGAAGTATTTTTTGAATACCAGCGGTTTATATTTCGGTTTAGAGGTAACTTTGGGTTTTTTTTTGTACCGAGAAAATTTTATGTAATCGTGTTTCGCCACACATAGGACCTAGCATCAATCCTCAACTTTAACTTATATTTATTTCAAAATTAATGTTGCAGTATTTTCGGCATAACGGCGGATCATGCTAAGCAATTTGAGGTACGGTGCGCCCTTAAAGGCCATTACAGAAATTGCGTAGAAACTCAATCAAAACCTGTATACCTACTAACGAGGTACCTATAATACAGCTGATAACCTGTTTATTATTATAACCTACACCGAAGCGAAATATTATATACCTTCTTGTTGGAAATAATAAATCTTCTCAGGATTCGATCGAATTTTGATGTGCCTTGGCCTAAGTAAAGGGAGAAGTAATGTCTTCAAAACTACAGTGGTTTGAACCGTGGCGGAGCTGACTCACGATCCTTTCGCAATGATGTTTAGAGAAAAAATGAAGAAGAAGAATTAAAAATAAGAGATGAAGACTAAAGAATAATAAGAGATGAGAATGAATCAGGTTTGTCTTTTGACATGGATTAGATCATCGAAACAGTTGTAATAAGAGTGTAACTGTGATTCAAAATCAATCTGCCCAACTATGTTGGGGTCGGCTTGCAATCTAAGCAGATGCCGCTGGATACCGGTATCTTACATGGAGCGTATAACTGTGATTGAGTTATACAGTAATCCTATATCACAGTTCTATATAAAATTGACCGGTAAGTTAAGTTGTTAAAATTATTAATTAACTAGCTGCGCCCCGCGGTTTCACCCGTGTAAGGCTCGATCCCGTGGGAATATCGAGATAAAATGTATCCTATGTCCTATTCCAGGTCATGGTCTACCCCTGTGCCAAATTTCATCCAAATCCGTTCAGCCGTTTTAGCGTGAAAGCGTAACAAACAAATAAACAAACAAACTCACTTTCGCATTTATAATATTCGTTAGGATTTTAACAACAACATTAATTAACGGTAGGAATTAAGTTGTTTTTTTTGTATAAAGTTTGTTTTTGTTTTGTAAATTTGTTTGTTTTTAGTTGTTTGTGTTTTATTGTAGTTACGTAGGTACTGATTACAAAAACTGGCTCGATGGTTTTGTAATAAGACCATATTATTCATGTTTCTTATAAATTATATTCAAAGTTTTTAATAATAAGGTCGTTTAATATTATCATGATTAGTGTAGGTTTTATCAGTTCAGGGTCAGGACCTGTTACAATCAAACAATTATTAACAATATGTTTTGACTTTTACAAAATCTAAAATTCAAAGTTAGATATCTAAAATTAAATTTAAAATGACACTCCACGAGTAGAAACTGAGGGCCGATTTTACAATCTTCAGATAACTTCTATCTGAGGAATAAAATTTTCGTTATGTTATCTTTGGTATTGAAAATACTATTACTGTTTGTCAAATAAATTGTCCTTCAAGTTTCATACAAATTCTAGTGTTAAACCACAATATGAGATCCAAGAAAGACTTTCTTGCTTATAGACTGTTGTTTCCACAAGTAGTATTAAACATCACATGAAACAGAAAATTTACAAACGTTTGAGTATGAATTAAAATCTGCTAATAGACTATATAAATAGAAAAACAGAAAAATGACTATTATATACATACTATACAGAATATATATACTATACAGAAGCGATTCGATAGAGTTTTCTTCATTTTAGCAACACTGGTATTGAAAATGTTGATATCAGCTTCCTGGCAGGTTATATGTATTGTACATACGATGCGCTCTCAACATGAACGATTTCCGTCTGTACGTAGTGGCTACCACTGGGGTGTGAAATAAATGAGGTCTACGCAAGAACACAAACGGCACTGGCAGCCCGATTTTGTGCAACAACTCGGTGACACCAGTTGTTCCATTGGCAATTTTGGAAAGAAACACAAGAATATTTTTCGCCTTATAATGAGAAATATTAGCCGATATAGCTTGAAAATTAATAGGTAATACAAAAAGTATTTGACATTTCGAGCAATGGAAGATATGACAAACTGTCAGTAACTAAAACTTGTAAACTTGTTAAACAAATCAATATGAATGAGATGACACAAGTTTTTTATGATTTAGGAAAAAAATCTAGTAGAGTTCTTATCTTTGGTCATGATAACATGGAAAGTTCTACACAAAAACAAAATATTCAGAGACAAAACGATAAACTTTAACCACGAGTAAGCTTGATAGAATTCATTAAAATGCTCCAACATAAGAAACACAGGGCACAACACTGCTATGGGTATCGTAAGGATCCAAATCCGTAGAGAGAGAACGACGAAATTCTTCTTTTGCAGCGCAAACACTAGCACTAATTTGTGGTACAAATTCTTAGTGTACACAAACATCCAACACACCAGCACGATATCCTGCAGGTACAACGCGAACGTCACGTCTCTCGTGTAAAAGTTAAACAACGAGTAAGTCATCATGAACTCAAGTATCGAGTTCATCAGTCTAGAAAGAGTATTACATATGAAGGAGCACAACTGTTGAATAATCTACCCACATATAGCGGTTTTAAATCTCGGCTATCCAAACATATAATTGAAAACTATATAGCGTCCTCCAATATACTTTAATGGTTGAGAATTGAAACTGTGTAATGAGTATAGAATAATTTTATATAATACTATACATAATATACTTTGGTGACGGTTACCTTAAATAAGTATACTTAATGTTTCTTATCTGTTCTCACGTAAGTGGCTTTTTTGTCTTTTATGAGATTAAATTACTTAAACCTAAATTTAATGTAATTAATAAGCTTCCTCTCTCCTACTTACTTATTTAAAATTTTGCTGTGTCCGACAGGGTCCATAATTATTTCTATTTATTCATTATTACTATCTATATGCATATATTAAGGATTGCAATCAAGATTGAAATTGAAATTACCGAGACACGATTTTTGCAATAATGTTAGTGAAATGAAAATGAAAAAATGTGTACAATGTTTATTTAAATAAAATTTAAAATGATTTATTTATTTAAATAAAAGGGCATTGCGCCATTGTGTTAAAAAAATCCAGATGTATCGTTATGTATGTATTTGTAATTTAATATCAATATAAACATCCCAGAGCCATCCCAAGCCGTTATACAGTAGGTTATGATAGCGTGCGCCAAGGCAGAGTGCTATTTTCGAAGCAAGTCGCCACCTTACAAACAGTTCTTGGCAAGAATGAGAAATATAATAGTAGCCGCTATCGCCTGGAAGGAATTAATTATACAGAATGCATCTGTCACTACAACAACTTCAAGATAGGATAAAATGTCATTAACAAAAACTTGTAAACTTGTTAAACAAACCAATATGAATGAGATGACACAAGTTTTTATAATTTCGGCAAAATTTCTATTAGAGTTCTTGCTTCTAGTCATGATAACGTAGAAGATTCTACCGAAAAACAAAACATTTACAGTCAACACGATGAACTTTAACCACGAGTAAGCTTGATAGAATTCATTAAAATAGTCCAACATAAGAAACACTGGGCACAACACTCCTAAAGGTATCGTAAGGAACCAAATCAGTAGAGACAGAACGACGAAATTGCACTTTTGCAGCGCAAACACTAGCACTACTTTGTCGTACAAATTCTTAGTGTACACAAACATCCAACACACCAGCACGATATCAGTCTGCAGGTACAACGCGAACGACACGTCTCTCGTGTACAAGTTAAACAACGAGTAAGTCATCATGTACTCAAGTATCGAATTCATCAGTCTCGCTACCGTTAGCTGCGTGAGGATCTTCTGGTCCAATTTCCTTATCTTGGGTCTGATTTTGAAGAGCACCAGTTGCAGAATTAAGCATAGCGATGATAGAACAATCCCAGTGATCCAGATATATTCCACCACTTTACTTGGCTCCTCGTCTAAATCCTCAATATTCAAGTCAAAATCCCCAATCACATCGGTATGATTAACTTGGGTTATGTTAGCCATCGTGTCGTTATGTCCCACTGCGCCGGCGGTCACTCTGATACTGCCTGCCTGCGAAGTTTTCCCTTTCAGCTCGATGCGATTTACTTGTTGCACGAGTCATATTTATCGGTGTTTGAACATATAGGATTTTCCAATAAGAACGGTTTAATAAATATTATTAAATTGTTTATTTAATTTAATAGAATACCTACTTATAACATTATGTACGGAATATGATATCTGCGTTATGGCCGCCGCGGCTTGACCGGCGATGCGTGTCTAAGAGGTCCAATTTTCGATGACTTGCCTGCATAATTCCGGCTTGATATCATTGATGGCATTAGTTACGTTGACTTTTAAAGCACTAATCGTCTGCGACTTGTTCGCATATTCGGATGATCAAGTTCTACTTGCATCATCAGAAGAACATTTGCAAGACATGGTGACTGTGATCGTGTGACTGTGTAGAGGAGCTCGTGGCTAAGTAATAACAGCCGCACGGGTCGACCCATCAGGTTAAGCTACGCTTGCCGGGGTTAGTCTGTGGATGGGTGACCATCTTTACATACCGAGACTCCTCCGTGCATTGGAAAGTACGTTAAGCCGTAGGTCCCGGCTGTCATTTGTACATCTTTGACAGTCGTTACGGGTCGTCAGAAGCCCGAAAGTCTGACAACCAGTCTTACCAAAGGGTATCGTGTTACCCAGTAACTCGGTTGTGGAGGTCAGATAGGCAGTCGCTCCATTTAAAATACTGGTATTCAGCTGCATCCGGTTAGACTAGAAGCCGACCCCAACATTGTTGGGAAAAGGCTAGGCCGATGATGATGATGATGGTGACTGTGATCGATGAAGCTTACAAAAAGAAAGAGATGTATGAATATAAACTTATATAATGATAATGAATACAAATGTGAATGAGATGAAGGGCATTGTGTTTGATAGAGAAGAGGATGTGTCGATGTCTGATGTGAAAATTAAAGATAAGAGTGTGGATACGAATGACGAATACATCGTAATGGCCAGATACGATAACGAATAACGGAATAAATTATAAGAATTCATTTCGATTTTTGTTAAATAGCATTGTTTTAAATTCATGTGAAGCTTTGTTTGTATTACTTTGTATGTTATTATATAAATATTAAGTCTTAAGTAGGTAACTAGGTACGTACTAAAATAAAAAATAAGTTACGATTTTTTATTAATTCACCTTTTTATTTGTTTTATTTACTTTAACAATCTTATCTTATAACTTACGATAATAATACATAGATGATATACGATTATCGTATCGGTATAGTTGCATCCCTATTGAAAACTCCGGAGTTCAGCGAATGCGCACTTTCCGTTGGACCTAAGTTTGGACACCACCTCTTTTAAACCGTGACACGAATTGACACGATTTTCGGCTTCGCGATAATGTTTGGAGGATTACATATTATGTATTGGTAAAGTATGAAATAACGACTAGACAGAAAGCAAACGGGCTTTACGAAGGGTTGCTTCAAAAATATGTTTCTAATGTCTGTGTATTCGTAAATAATAGTAATTTAATATCGTCAGGATAATGTACTTCATTTAATAACAGTTTTATTATACCAAGTATCGGGGATCCTGCCGTTTTGCCGAAAAGATTTTGCCCAAATTTCACTACCCAAACAAATTTTAGCAACCTTTTTTTATACCAATGCAATGTTTGGAATGATTTTAGTACGCACATTTTCATTTGGTCAAATTTTTACTTGGCAGAATATTATCAAGGATAATGTCATTTGGGCATTTGGTCTTTAATCAAATGATCTATTACAGCAAACAATCTTTAGATAATAAACGTTTGGTCAAATGATTTGTTAGGTTAGGTTAGGTTAAAACTGTGATCTCCTACGCGCGAGCCGAGCGAGCGAAGCGAGCGGTGCCGCGGCAGCGGCCGGCGAGTGCCAGAAACGACTAGATTATATAGAAAAAAAACAGTTTACCCGAAACTGACGATACTAAACATTTGGCAAATTTTATTTTGCGCCAACTGAAATATTAGGTCTTTACCTATGAAATTGCCGTTTTGTATGAAAAAAATTAAAAGAACTTTTTTCATATATTTTTTACTTGTATTAATCGAAGTAATCACCCATGCAATCAATGCATCTTTGCCAACGCAGTGGCAGTTTATTGATGCAAAGAAATCAGCTGGACGGGAGGCAACAAATTCTTCAAAGGCATTTTGTACTGCCTCTCGGGTATTGAATTTTTTTCCCGCCAAGAAGTTATCCAAATTCTGGAAAAAGTAGTAGTCTGTAGGCGCAAGGTCTGGTGAGTAGGGTGGATGACGGAGAACTTCCAACCTCAGTTCTTGCAACTTGGAGACCGTCTGCTGTGCAGTATGAGGTCGCGCGTTGTCGTGCAGGAGCAGCGGAGACGAGCGATTGACCAATCCTGGTTGGAGATGTGCCAGCTTCGCCATCATTGTGTCTAGTTCTTCACAGTACACATCTGCAGTAATGCTCACCCCGTTTGGTAAGAAGCTGTGATGAATCACACCGGCGCTAGACCACCAAACAGTGACCATCACTTTTCTAGGGGTAAGTTTTCGTTTAGAGCATTGTTTAGGTACTGAACCAGGATCCAACCAACTTGCTGAGCGCTTGCTGTTATCAAACAGAATCCATTTTTCATCGCAGGTAACAATGCGGTTCAAAATTCCTTCATTTGTGTGTCTGTTGAGCAGTGCAAGGCACGCCTCGACGCGTACTTCGCGCTGGCGATCAGTGAGTTCGTGGGGCACCCATTTGTCAAGCTTTTTTACCTTGCCAATTTGACGCAAATGGACCAATATTGTTTTGACGCTAACGTCGAAAGCTGCTGCTAATTCAGCCGTAGATTGTGTATCATCAGCTTCCACAATCGCCTTTAATTCTTCATTGTCGACCAAAGTCTTCGGACGACCGCGAGGTTCATTTTTCAGGTCGAAATTTCCAGAACGGAAGCGAGCAAACCAATAACAGGTGGTGCGTTGGTTTGTAGTGTTAGCTCCGTAAACGTCGTTGATGTTGCGTGCCGCTTGTGCCGCGTTGCTGCCACGACGGTACTCATATTCCATAATTACTCGAATTTTTAACGTATCCAAGATGACGAAAAAGATAGAATTCTTAGCCAAACAAAAATTATTTTGATTTGAAATGGCCAGTACTGCAGAACGGCAATTTCATAGGTAAAGACCTATTATTTGACTACATAAAAATTGGTAAAAGTACTATTTGTTAAACAAGTTATTGTTTAAACGTTCACTTGCCAAAGATTAGGTTTGCGTTACAATTATTTGTGAAGAGATTTTTTGCTAAGTAATATTTTGGCAAATGAAATTATGCGGAAAATTGTTTGGGAAGTGATAATTTGGCAATTTATTTTCGATGAAACAAGGGAGACCCCAAGTATCGTTACAATTATTACCTTACTAGCTGCACCACGCAGTTTCTCCCGTTTAAGTCTCGATCCCGTAGGAATATCGAGATAAAAAGTATCCTTTGTCCTAATCCAGGTTGTGGACTACCGATGTGCCAAATTTCATCCACTTCTGTTCAGCAGTTTTAGCGTAACAAACAAATAAACTCACTTTCGCATTTATAATATAAAAAAAATATATATTATAATTATATAAGTATAACATATATAGTTAGGAAGTTAGGATTTAAATAAGCATAACTTAATGTTGGTCTGTAACTGTTCGCGGTCTTCATTTTGATCTTTATGACGATGTTCCTCAAACTAGGCGGGGCGCCCGTATCTTGGGGACCAGAGTTGTGATACATAATGCTATTTATGACTGGAGTTTATGTGGGTATAGGTAAGTAACGATAAAGATTCGATAACCATATAAAACTAGATGAATATTGTTAACAAAGTGAAAGTAAAAACATACATCGTAATTATAATAAACAATCTGTTACATTCATCGTCAAGGTTGTAGCAACAAACAATTTTTAAAACAAAATACTTCTTTACTTTTACAACATACTCTCAACATCACTAAACGAAATTAAATCTAAAATGGCACTTTAAGTGTAGAATCTAAAGAAAATAATAATAAAGATTATTCTGCTATTTCCCTAATTGACTATTTTTAGGGCTCCGGAATCCTTATAGGATCACTCGTGTGTCCGTCTGTCACAGCCAATTTGCTTCGAATAATGGACTGATTAAATTGAAAGGTATCCAATGATTATACGACCCAACGTAAATAAAAGAATTTGGAATAATTTTGAGATTTTTTAAAATTTTGAGATTTTTTAAAATTTTGAAAATATAAAGTTTTATATTTATTTAAGAAAAGAGATGAAATGAACCATTGCCTTGTCTCCGAAATTACTGAGCCTAATATTTTGAAAAATATACAGAATATAGTTCTTATTTATATTATATTACAGGCAAAACTATAAGAAGGCTATAGTTTTAAAATAACATCGCAAATGTCTCAATATTGTGCGTACAAACTCACATTTGCAGTTGAAATGTATGGGTGAATATGTTTTTCAACTACAATGTTAAGTTTGTTTTTGGAATAAATTCAGGCCAACTACGGAACGCAAAATTGTGCATGGTCCAACACGCACTTGGCCGGTTTTTATACAAAACTATACTCAAAACCAGTCTTTAGAACAATATACAATGAGATGAGCTGCTATAAACATTTCCTGAAGTGATCTACAAGTCCTCAGATACAGTTCTTGGCAAGAATGAGAAATATAATAGTAGCCGCTATCGCCTGGAAGGAATTAATTATACAGAATGCATCTGTCACTACAACAACTTCAAGATAAGATAAAATGTCATTAACAAAAACCTGTAAACTTGTTAAACAAACCAATATGAATGAGATGACACAAGTTTTTATGATTTCGGCAAAATTTCTATTAGAGTTCTTGCTTCTGGTTATGATAACGTAGAAGATTCTACCGAAAAACAAAACATTTACAGTCAACACGATGAACTTTAACCACGAGTAAGCTTGATAGAATTCATTGAAATGATCCAACATAAGAAACACTGGGCACAACACTCCTAAGGGTATCGTAAGGATCCAAATCAGTAGAGACAGAACGACGAAATTCTTCTTTTGCAACGCAAACACTAGCACTACTTTGTCGTACAAATTCTTAGTGTACACAAACATCCAACACACCAGCACGATATCAGTCTGCAGGTACAACGCGAACGTCACGTCCCTCGTGTAAAAGTTAAACAACGAGTAAGTCATCATGAACTCAAGTATCGAGTTCATCAGTCTCGCTACTGTCAGCTGCGTGAGAATCTTCTGGTCCAATTTCCTTATCTTGGGTCGGGTTTTGAAGAGCACCAGTTGTAGAATTAAACATAGCGATGAAAGAACAATCCCAGTGATCCAGATATATTCCACCACTTTACTTGGCTCCTCGTCTAAATCCATAATCACATCTGTACTGTTATCTTGGGTTACGTTAGCCATCGTGTCGGTATGTCGTACTGCGCCGGCGGTCACTACGATACTGCGCCTGCGAGGATTTCCCCTTAAGCTCGAAGCGATTAACTTGTTGTATGAATAATTTATAAGAACTTATACTTGAATGCAATAAAACAAGTTGCAATGTTGGTCGTTTACCAAGTAGTACGTCAGAGATTCTCCTCTGACGCAGAAACATACGAATTAAATGTCCATAATAAAATCATTGAATTTAAAAAAATACTCGAATATAATGTTGAGGCGTATTTATTTATTCATTTAATAAATAGACCAACAGCAACTCGTGGCTAAGTAATAACAGCCACACGGGTCAATCCATCAGGTTAAGCTACGCTTGCCGGGGTTGGTCCGTGGACCATCTTTATATACCGAGACTCCTCCGTCCTCCATGCATCTTGGTTCCGCTGTCATTCATGGATCTTTGACAGTAGTTATGGGACTTACGGGTTGTCAGAAGTCCGAATGTCTGATAACCAGTCTTACCAAGGGGTATCGTAGTACCCACTGGGTTCTGGAGGTAAGATAGGCAGTCGCTGTATGTTAAATACTTGTATTCAGCTGCATCTGGCTAGAATGGTAGCCGACTCTAACATAGTTGGGAAAAGGCTAGGCAGATTGATTGAAGTAGCCAACAGTACACAACACTATTAACTAGTATAAAAAAGTTTTTAGGTACTTACATCTTTATTGTACACGTCGTAGCATTCAAAGACATAAAAACATTGGACAAAAGTTGCTTGCTAAAGGTAGTAGTAAAACTAGTTACTATACAAAATTAATAAGCCATAAATACAGGTTACTGGAGGACACTGCGATCAAAATTGTCTTGGGGATAGAATGTCATAAGAAAACAAGAATGTCATATTATCTAAAACTAATACAAAAAAAAAGGAACACAGAAAATTAAGATCAAGTATTTTTTTCCGAATATCACTCAAGGATAAATATTAAACGTTCTAATTAGTGGATCATGGCGAACCAATGTTGGTACGACAGAATATAAACTTAAAATCTTGCTATAATTAGAACAAGTACGGGGTCTTCTTCGTGGAACTGTTACCCAATCTCTGCTAGGAGGTGAGGTGAATGCAATCAATCTTGCATTAACAATCTCATCACATCAATCTAAAATGGTGGTAATTTTTGTAAACATTTGACATATATCATTATCATGGGTTTCCAATTCAATACTTTAAACCTTCAGTGTTTTGGTTCCACTACCAAAACTCAGCACTCAACACCTCTTCTTACTTTTTAACCCTTCTCTTATTATTGCAGATTCCGTAGTATGTGGAACGAACAAACAACCACTCCGTCCACACTCGCATCACCCTTTGACAAATAAGTTATTGCTGCCCAAGTGTTTGATTCATCAACTAATATCCGTTAGTATCCACATATAGATGTGGATACTAACGCTACTAATAAATAAGTAAACGCTGTAACAGTTGAGTTTTTACCGAAATCACAAGTTTAATCTTGTCATTCAATCTAGTAGTAAATATTAGATTAAAATAACGTTATTACGATGTTTTTCGATATCAACGCGGATAAAAACGCGGGTAAAGCTAGTACCGTATGTAAGTTATATAAACAATAGTAGTTCCACAAGTGTTGCTGCACGCAGTACCTAAGGTTATTTACGTCAACATCATAATAATGACGATGACATAGGTATAATGGTATAATGAACAAAGATTATGTCTCAAATCGAGAACCATGATCGCAGGAAGGATAATATAAACGTAATTGTAAAGGTAACGAGAATATTGTTGAAGTGCTACCAAGTGGGTGCCAACTAAGTAAGTAACGTTCGAAAAGTGCTGATTCTCAGCCTAGTTTGAATAAATGACTTTTGATTTTGATTTTAAGAAAAAAACTGTTATACTGCCTATAGGATAGCTTGATCTCTGCGACATATTTATGTCAAACTGACATTCCTAGAATTCATTTGAGTCCAATTCAATTGTATTCAAAATTAATCCAAATCATGATGATCGCAATCATATTTGATTCAATTTGAATTCAGAAACAAAGACTCAAGAATTCAGAAACAAAGACTCAAGTCTTTGTTTCATTTTAATGACAGCTGTCGCAGAGATCAAGCTATCTTTTATGAAATAAGTATAGTGTCCTGTGAGGTGAGCGCTTGACACTATTGACAGCTCACTTCACATAAGTTTTCACGGTGAGCTTCTAACAGAATATACCAGCTTGCAGATCGATGTTCTCAATCTCTCCCTGAAGGATTCAAACTCAAACTCAAAGCATTTCTTTCAATTAAACTATTTACAGGCACTTTTGAATTGTCAATGAGTCGGTCAGTCAGAAAGTTGAAGCTACTTGCCCATTCCAAAACGTAGATCTCTATGGAGAAAAACGGGCAAGAAACTCCAAGGACACTGTTTTAAATATGGATATAGATATTACAAAATCCTGGGTTTCCTGGATTGAAACCTATACCAGACCCTTCTAACTTATCGGAACTTTTTAAAGAGAGTATTATTTTACTTAATAAACATGTTGCAATGCTGTTATGTGAAAAAATGTATTCTACAGTAAGAAGAAAGAAAGAAAATACGTTTATTTAGCACAGACACACAGACAGGGCACACAACACAATGTAACTACATGTAAACGATTAAAAAAATAAAAATAAAAGTAACAATTTCGAAGTGTAGGTACCTAGAAAAAAAAAGTGTGCCTCGCGGCTGCGCTAAATAGGCCCAGTTTAGCAAAAATGCCAGACAGCTAGTGCCTGACGCTGGTTTTCAACTGAACCTGAGGTGTGAGGTGACAGATGAAAAACATTCTTATAATACAGCGTGTGTGTATACATAATAAAAAATAAATAAATTAGTGTTAGATAATAATAATAAAGAAAAAAATAAAATAAAATAAAGTAAGAAAAACAAACCGAAAGCACATGAGACGGACGCATGTTTATGTCGAAAAAAAACCTGTTTTGAAACGATGCCAGACTTCCTCGTTGAAACCAATTAATTTATCCGTGCACTTCGACGCACAATACGCTGCAAGCAGCCCATCTCGACGGACTGTTCACTACGACACAACTTAGATGTAGCATAGCAATTTGAATGAATGTATTTGGCTAAATAACTTTACAAGTTATTGCGTTTGCGTAAAGATCATTTTCAACTAAAGCCGTAATTAAGTTTGGAGGTGTTGAAGGCACACTCTGTTCGGATTGTGATCTACGTTGTGTCGTACTGTACATACGAGTACCTACAGTGTATTTTTCCTTAACTCAGCCACACCTTATGATGAGAATTCAAAAACACCATGAGAATTCCCCATGTTTGTTGACGTAAGTTTGTTACTTCTTTGTCATAGGTAATTTAGAAGGCATTGAAGGTCCTGGATTTGACTCCCAGGTCGGTTAAGGTGTTATTAGGTTTTTCCATTAGGAATTTCTCAGTAACAGCCCGGATTTTTGATGTCAATAGGCTCGCCCCTATAGCATGGGACTAAAATATACTGACATAACTTAAAAAAAAAGAAAAAAATACCGGTGACTAAAAAACCTAGCAAATCAAATTACCTGCATCCAATAACCAAAAAGGCTTATGTTCATATAATGGAATCCAAATTAAAGTGAAGTTGACATCAGGGGAGTGGCTAGGATACTGTACAGCGGCTGAGATAGCGCCATACTCTCCAGAAACTCTAACAGCTCTAGAAGGTAAACATCCAGCGCCTGTGGATGGTCTCACCATCTCCAACCGCCCAACCCTCTCGACCCAAAATCAACCTTCTTAAACTTTTCGGCCAATTCTCGATTACTTTTATCGGTATAAAAAGTATCCTATGTCCCATTCCATGTGCTAAATTTCATCTAATCTAAATCCTATCAGCAGTTTTAGCGTGAAAGCGTAAAGGCGTAGGATTTTTTTGTTAAGACTCTTACATACTGGCGCGATTCGCCGCGCGACGCGAATTTTAACAAAACAATTTCTGAGATAACTTCACGGCGAACAATGCGGCGGCGTCGTGTCGCGCGACGAATCGCCCCAGTATGTAAGAGTCTTAACAAAAAAATAAACAAACAACAAAACTGACTTTCGCATTTATAATAATAAGTTAGGATGAAATATTTAAAAAAGCATTTATTATATTTCGATCAAAACTCACAAATATTGTCATATTTTATCTATGATCATAGATATTATGATATAGTGTATATAGGTAAGAGATTTGCAGGAAAGGAAAAATAAAAAGAATATTGACATATAAGTACATGTTTGTCTAAAGAAAAAAAAAAGGAATTATGTAATAAAATAAGCAATTAATAAAACAGAAATTCGTCGAGCCGAGCGTCCGCTTTTAACACGTTAGCAGCAAGAGTGAACGGACCATCTGAAATTGAAAAAAGTTTTATATAAATCTATATACAGCAATACAAGATTAGTTTTTCTTTACCCTAAACCGTACATGTTGTCGGTTTATGTCAATATACATGTTGTATTATGTAGGAATGGAACAGCTAATTATTATTCTCGATTGCAGGGTTGGTCCCATAATAAAATTTATTAAATAATTTTAATGAATAATAATAAAATAAACATATATAAAATAATAATAATTTTAATGAAGTATGTAATGATTTGCCCCATACCTAAAGCTAAATTCAATTGTCATTGTCACATTTGAGAGCAGTATTGTTCCGTCGAAATAGAGATCTGCCGAACAAGTGCATATCGAAGAACTCTGTCGAAGTAGTTTTTTTTGGAGGTGTGTGTTGTCGACTCAGACCAACAAAAAAGGAAAGACGGAGCGCGCCGTACATCAAAAGTGAAGCCACCTTTTTGTGTGTGTAAGAAGGGTTGTCATTTTTTTAAGTTTTTCCCTATAATTTGGGGAATAATATTGTATGGGTAGGATAACATTGTACGAGTAAGATATTGTTGAGTGTGGTATTATAACTCGATTGTTAAGAAGGACTTGTATACCGAAACAAAAACAACAAAAAAATACATCGCTATTTAGTAGGTATAGCTACTATCCATTTACTTTTAGATTCAGTATTACTTGGAAATCTAAAATATAAATACATAAAAAAAGAAATCAGGAATATAATTACTCGAAATAAGAAATCATAATTTAAATCGGTTTAATCGAATGGGAAAATTTGAAATCACATTATGGCAACCCTAACACGTTATGTCACTGCTTTCATTCGTTCATTCGTTGAAGTTTTTTGTTCCAAGTAAATTCATAGTTACGTACAAGTGAAAAGTGATTCCGTGAGACTTTTTATGTGATTTGCTATTGTTTTTACAAGTTTTTACTACACAAGAAGGCATAGTTCTATTTTTTTTATTGATGTTAACTAGACGACGACTCGTGATGTACTAGGAGCGATGAGCATGGTTTTAGTGTAGGTGTGTGCGTGAGCCTGTGTGTTTACTTGCAGGAGCATGGTAAGACACTCATTTCTGCCGCCTAGCTTTGCTGGGTTCCGGATATGGGTGCTGGTGTTTTGAAACTGAATTGTTGCAAAATAATGTCCATATCCGTCGTCGGTGACCTCTAACTATGAGGTGGGAGTAACTCTTTTAATCAGGGTTAGGAAATATTAGGTGGGGGGACCCACCTAAGAAATCAGCGTTTTGTATGAATAATTTTAAAGAAGTTGCATTTTTCGTACTAACATTTTCTTAATTTATATAACAACTATGAACACTAACGTTTTAAAACTTTTATGCACTAATTAATAAATTGAAAAAAAAAATAGTGGTCATTTCTGCTAACAAAATGAGGAGGCATTTTTTATGTTTCGAAAACTATAAGCAATAAGGTTGTTTTACTATTGGTTGTTGTTGTCTATGATGGTCATTATTCGATATAACACCAAGCAATTGATGAATATTTTAAATCATAGAAGTGACGAGGTTCTCTATTTGTGCGAAAAAAACTCCAATTTCATAGGTGGGGACCCAATAGTATACTTACTTACCTATAGTTTACTTACACTACTTTTTATCCCGTGCGATAATGTACGACTTCCACGCGCCTGAAGCCGAGGGCAAAATATAATAAAATATCAACTAGTAGTGTAATGACGACGCGCGGTACTTACCGACTTCAAACCACTTATTTCTGGGATAACCGGTGTTTTCCCGCGACGACACGATGGCCTCTCGCAGAGCGAAAGCTACACATATTGACAAACACGTGGGAGGCTCGGCTACCGCTGAAATGTGTCATTAAAGTACTAATACTACATGTACTAATTACATTGAGGTATAATGAAGACATTCGTATTGCTTTCATGCCCATCATGATAATTGAAATGAAAGGATGTTATATACCGGGCCTAAGTATAGATCTATAATTATTATAATAAAATGTTATGTTACACACGGCTACACATCGGGCTATACATTTCCCGCCAAAAGTAATTTGACTTTTGAAAGAAGAAGACAAAGCGTTGTGTAACTATACAGGCGCTATACAACGTTTATTAGTCAGGCGGTTCCAATATAAGCTGACCTCGCTTTGTACGGAAATCCTATACAGTTAATACAGTGCGAGATCATCATAAACTAGAAATGTATAGCTTGATGTGTAGCCGTGTGTACTAAATGATGTCATTTTGAGCTGGAAAATTTTTAGTAAAAATATTTTTGGAATTGAGTATTATAAAAAATGTTTCTTAATTGATTTTCCTTTTTCTCGAATCGGCAAGATGTGGGTTACGAATAAGTTTTCCTCAATACAAATCAGGAAGTTTCAGGGTTGGGATATTGGGGTCAAACTTAGTCCAACACTGCGGTCTATCGCCTTATTCCGCGTGAAACGGAACGCGGGGTCGCGGCACCGACCAGTGGGCCTCCCGCTTACGTGGTGGTAGCGTTGATTGGCCTTCAAGGCATAGAGTAACCATAAGATGAATTGAATCGTATTGAGGTCCTACCTGCCTCTAGCAATCAGCCTCACTTCTCAGTTATTCTACCGAAATAAACTTATGACTTTCTTAAAATTCGTCAAAACAGACGGATTTTAAGTTAAAGCTTAATTTAAAATATTTTATCATGAATGAAATCATCTATAAAAAGGTACAAAAGTGTGTATTATATTTTAAACACTGGTACTATTTTTGTCACTTACCCCTAGCACCCAAAGTACCAAGAGGATTATAAGAGTTCCTCCTGAGTTGTATTCTGAAGTCTATGGGAATATCCTTGGTGAGAGGCACTTTGTAGTACCAAGTACGGTCTGTGAGCAGTTCACCAGTCTTCTCGTCGAAGATCAGCTCCTCGTGGGTCCAGTAGCCCACACCCATCATGAACGCGCCTTCGATCTGAATAAATGAATAAATTTTAACTACCTTCTATCGGGAAGTCGAGACTTTATTAGCATACAAAAATCTAACCACCGTTAGAGCATCTTTGGGAGGTATCCGCGACATTAAGGCGCTGGAAGGCGCGACGCGACGACGCGGTGCGACGCGACTCTGGTGGAACAATTTCTATGAAATCTTCACGGAAATTGTTCTACGGGTGTCGCGTCTCGCCTGTCTGTGAGACCTTTTACTCGCATCCAAATCTCAAACCTCAGTTTGATTAGCATATTGGAGTTTTCAATATTTTTTTTCTTACTGCACCATTCTCTAATAATCTCATCTTTTTTGTAACTTTAGTGGTGCATTAGTCTTAATCAGTCATGTCGTTTTACTTGAATTATTAGGAAGATAAATTAGCTTTGTGAGTAAAATTAGTTTCAACAAATTAATAGAACTTCCATTTACCTGACCAATATCCAGCTCAGGATTCATACTCGTACCAACATCTTCGACAATATCGACTCTAAGTATTTCATGTTCTCCTGTCAGAATGTCTAGTTCTACCTCAGCCAAGCAAACTCCTCCAGACCTGTACGGTACTTGGTCGTTAGCGGTGACCCTGTAGCTAGTCTGTAGATTGATTCCTCTATTGAAAGCTGCTTCAATCAATATCTCCCAAGTAGGATCAATTAATGCTTCTCTAACAACCGTCAAACGGTCTAAAAGAATTTGGCAGCACTTAATGGCACCAAAGCAGACTGACTGCGTCGTCCTACTCCCTCCAGTGGTGAAGTTATTTGGATTTGTTGCAACATTAGGAGGCTTACACTTAACCTTTTCCATAGGAATGTTGAGAGTATACGCCACAGTTTGTATGACTTTAGTGTTAATCCCTTGCCCGATTTCAATGCCTCCATGGTGGACCACAACTGTAGCATCTCCATGATAGACAGATAGAAGAACATGGTAGTCAAGGATAGTAGTTACAGGCCAATTCATGAAAGCTACTCTGAGCCCCTTCTTCTTCCATCTGTTCAGTTTGTTATAGTTCTGTATTTCATCTTTGCGTTTGTTGTATTCCGCATCTCTGAGGAGTGTTTGTATCATCTCTTGTACTTCAACATATGACGGTTCAATGTTGTTGATCCTCACTTGAGCTGGATCTCGTTCTAGTTCATAGGATATTCTCTCCATTATCTGTTCCGTCATTGAAATTGTCTCTAATGATCCTGGAAGTTAAGATTTCAGTAATTTTGCTTGATATTTTAATGTTTCTTTTGACTTGGACCACATTTATAATTTATACATTGAAATATGTTCAAAATGCACAAGCTCTATCAATTATCGATAAAAAAATCGACCTCGAATCCAACATGTTTTATTATTATCCCAAGATCAACATGGTGCTTAGCGCAAACTAGATTAGACTTTTGTAAAATTAGACATACCTGGAGCTCTAGCGAACGTATTAGAAGGTGTGTCCGTAGTTACGTTGAATATCTTGTACTGCCAGCGCCGGTTGTCGTAGCAGTTCTTTATACCGGACAACAAAAAAGGTGCGACAGGGTCACTGACGACGTACCCATTGTCCGAATACAGATGGTACTCTAGATATTGGATCTGTCCGGAATTACTTACGCCAACCTGCGCAAGAACATTAGGGAATTTTACCTATTATTAACCCGTCTGCAGACAAAACAGAAAGTAGGTATGTTGAATGTTTATCACCAAAACAATAATGGCCAGTTTCCGTTAACAAAATATAATGCAAATAATTTGTTTACAGAAACTGCTGTAAAGAAAAAAATTGCATATACATTGAAGTTAGAAACATGTAAGTTAAAGGTTTTTCTTAGATATTGTAATGTAGATTATGTAGCTAAAGTTATGTAAGTCTGTTGCGTATCACACAAAACAGGAAAGTCACTTCCAAATAAATCTATGCTTCCAACAGTCCTGCCGCCGGATCTTTACGTCTGTGGCCCAAGTTCGAACGCACGGAATTAAGGTAACGTAAATTCGAACGATTTTAAAATTTAAATACTCGTTTCGCACATAATATTCACTTAGTTTTATGACGAATCGAATTGAATTTACGTTACGTACGCTGGACAAAAAGCAAGAAAGTACATTTAAGCCGACAGCTTAGAATACCGATTTAAAGGCGGTGGTGACCGCAACGCCTGAATTTACCGTCATAGTTTTAACGCCAGATTACTGCTCCAAAACTATTGCTTTAAAACCCACTCACTTCAAAGTCTCGTGTGCAGGGCAGGCGTTTACCGATCACTCTCAAGTTAGCTTGGATGCTCATAACAAATCGGCAGGGTCGGTCCATTTTGTAAGTGACAAGGGCACATACGGCTCCTATGTGGTTGGCGCGGGATATCTTCGCCCCATACGCACCCCCACATCGAGGAACTGATAAGTTTATTCTGGAAAGTATATCGAGGAAACTTTACATGGGTATCTAAATAAAACAACGGAAAGGATAAAAAAGCACCATCTGATACCTAAAGCCTTGGCTAATTCCAATTCAATCTTTCTTACCTGTTTTGCGGTATATTCAGCACTTCAGATAGACCGATATGGAAAGAATCCAACCACTGTGTGCTGGCCACCACATCTATTCCATCTTCGCTCGGTCTGGTGACCGCTGTCTGATTCTCCATGTGATAAAAGTATTGCGCATATATGTCATCGGTACCTTTGAGAACTCTCTGCACGTTCAAACCTCTGTCTCTAGCGGGGAAGATCAAAAACAATGTGATACGATCTGGCTCTCTTTCTCTGACATCCTTTATCGTCAAGGCAGGCTTTTTCTTATCTACTTTATAGTTTATTTTGACCAATAAAGCTGCTCGGTTTGCTAGTTTTTCTGTTTCAGCAACAATAACCCCTAGAGGTTGGTCATAGTACTTTATATACTTTTCAACAAAGACTTCTTCTGGCGCCAATTGAGAAGGTACTTTTTGAGACAGAAACGAGTTCTTTCCCGGGATGTCTTTGGCTGAGAAGAAAGCTAAAACACCGGGTATTCTCTGCAAAATTTACATATTTTTTTTAATAATGGCAAAGCTACAGTCTTCACACAGTTATTTTTCCTCTGACAGCAACACAGCACCGAAAATAAGAGGTAAAATAACTGTGAAGGGACTATATTGTTGTTCTTATAATGTTTATTAAAAAAAAAACATATATGTCGGAAATACGTCACTGATTTGCCTAATCGGTAATAAGTCTACAACATAACGGTCGATCGCTCGCAGAGTTGATCGGTGCCTGTCAAGCAATGAGCACGTTTAGAAACTGTCGTGCGGTCATTATAAATTGTGTCGTGTACCTACAGTGTGTGAATTGCTAGTGTAATTAATTTGATCCTAAATTATACTTTGATTTGAACTGCAAACGGTTTTTCTCTTGCACAATACCCGACACTACCCATAGTACGCCCACAGTAGTTAAAATAATAACGAAAGAGACACGTACCCTCTCCGTTATAAATTTATTAGATTATGTTTTGTGATACTCACTAAAGCCGGGCTAGCATCTATACTCTCCACCTCACCAGTGCATATATCTGATGTCACAAATGCACAGTAAACCTCCCTAGGTTCAGTGGGTAGGTCATTGCTATACTTCGCCTCCCCTGCGCATTGAATCAAAGCTTCAATCTTCGGCATTGGTTCATTGACTGGCCATATTATGGGGTTCGTGTCATAGACTTCGGAACCTTTCGATAGTGGTCGTGTCTTCCGGAAGTCTCTTGCTCCTGAACGATACCAAGGCTTTAAACGCTGTTTGGGAATCAGAACTAGCAAGCCCTAAAAATAAATACAAGTAGCTTAATATCACTAAGCATATTATTAGTGATCATGGCCACATGTCGTGTAACGTTACTTACTTTATAAAACAAACCAAGAGCACATTTCTTCCTATAAGCCGGTTTCATCTCACCAGCAATTTCTTCGACTATCAATTCACCTTCCAATATCTTGAGTGCTTGTTGCAGAACTTCGTTGGTGAATATCTTCTTCATGTGAAGGAACTTCTCTGTTTCATTGGCATGCACAAATTTTGCCGAAAGTCCACCAATCACAATTCTAGCTGATAAGACAACGTCTTCTTTGTGTTCATCGAATTCGTACAAGAATGCTGCGTTTACTTGAGCGTGTGCATTTTGAGCTCGAGGCATGATCTGAAAATTTGTTATATTATCCATACTAATATTATACATTCGAAATTAACTCTGTCTGTCTGTCTGTCTGTCTATCTGTCTGTCTGTCTATCTGTCTGTCTGTCTATCTATCTATCTGTCTGTCTGTCTGTCTGTCTGTCTGTCTGTCTGTCTGTATGTTAACCTTTTCACGCCTAAACCACTGAACTGATTTCGGTAAAATTTGGCAAGCAGATAGATGGTATCCCAGGGAAGGACATAGGCTACTTTTTTTCGACATACCACTCGGGCGAAGCCGCGGGTGGAAGCTAGTATTATCATATTTCAAAAGTTTTTGTATTTTATCGACTCCAATACAATCAAGGCTACCCAGAAAGTTGTAGATACCGGGACGAGAGGATCGTTGTAATTTATGAACGCAAATATCGTAGCAGATGGCGTTCTGTAGTTTCGTTTGAGTGAGTACTGTTAAGTTACCACGATGAGTACCTAACTTCATTTTGTTACATGATATACCTTGAAAGACACGAACTGGTAACGATGAGAGTAGGGTGGTATCTTCACATGAGTTATTACTCTCCCTGTCATGTCCAGAGCCAGGAATTCCTCTGGAGTCACCTCCACTGATGATTCTTTGTGAACTAAAAATATTTAATACCGATAAGGCACTTAATTATTTCGTGTACTAATTTGGAATTACCATATTGGATACGTCGAGCCTAAATATATAAGGATATGAGGAAACTGGAACAAATAAGGCTAATAATAGTAACTAAATTGATTACAAATGACTAAAGTACATTATACAGTTCAATATTTTCTTCTAGGGGTTTTTATTTCTTACCAATAACCAAAGTAGCCCTGACTGTCTCAAATAACAAGAAAATATCCGATGAAAATGTTGGCAAACGATGTTTCGTCATTAGATTTCCAGCAACTGTACCAATCTGAAACAATATGAAGAGTGTATAAGGCAAAAATGTATTGTCTCAGTAATAGATACGCAATATCAAATAGGCGATACAATTTCAACTGCCTCTGTTGTCTAGTGGTAAGACCACCTGTCTCAGACCCAGAGGTCTTGGGTTTGATTCCCAGTGGAGGCAAAATTATAACACAATTATAATATCCAATGAAAACTTACATTTCTAACAGGTATATGAGCGACCAAGTCTAAATGTTCATATAGTTTGTAAAGGAATTGGAACTCCTCATGAGCTTTAGATACGTTCTTGAACAACTCCATAAGATTAGTCAGAGTTATACCAGCACCGAAAACCAAGTTCTGGTCCAAGTAATATTCTTTAAGGTCCTTTATTGGCTTGATATCTATAAGAACTCTTGGGAATACTAAGATCGGCACAGCACCTGAAAAATGAATTGCAGTATATAGTATTTTTATATGATCCACTGGATGCTAGAAGCACACGATCGGTTGAAATGGCGGCTTAATGGCCAGCAGTGATAGTCTTTCGGCTGAAATAATAATTACGATGATGATTTGCTTTAGGTTTAAATGCTCTTCAATATATATTTCAATCCACTCACCTCTTCCCGTATTACCGTTTACCAACATATAAGACTCGTATCCCTCTGATTCCAATACAGTAAATATATCAGCAATTTCATTGACCCTATACCAAACATGACCATCTTTAAGATCAATCTTCTTTATCCGAGGAGGTTCTGCATCACTCTGGTTGACCAGACACCAGTTTTTATCACATTTGTGACAATCTTCTTTATCTTTGCAGATTTTTAGATCTTCTATGTCTTCAATTTTAGGTGGAGGTTTTGGAGCATCTTTGGCGAAACTTTTGAACGCGTCCAGGATTGGCCTGTTACCTGTGCATCTGCAGGTGTTGCTTCCAAAGGAATTTTCTATCTCGTACTGAGTTAAGTCATAATGGTTTGCTTCTAGAAGACTGAAAAATATTTTATAGTAATTGCTGTTAGCTGAGTGAAACCATGCACTAAATATCTTAGGTATAATACCAAGTTTTTTTTATTAGGTAATTAGTGCTATTTCCTTTATTTCATACAGACACATATAATTAGTTATTAGTGTTATTATTTGCATTGCAATGTTACCGTAGTTTTAAATATATCAATTTGTCCCTTATTATGTGGTAAATAGACTATGTAACCAATGTTTTTAAGAGAAAATTAAGGTCGATTCACACATATCAGTGAAGCCACAGTTCCGACACAGTACCGGCACAGTTGAAAATATTCTTTCATACATTCTCATGCCGGTGTCGGCACTGACACTGACAAGTGGGGATGCGTTCATAGAGAATGTATGAAAAAATATTTTGCACTGTGCCGGTACTATGTCGGAGCTGTGGCTTCACTGATATGTTTGAATCAACCTTTGAACTTCATTGTATACAATGAAGTTTAATTTTCTCTTATTGTTTCCAGATTATTGCCAGAACTGCTCTAACCTGTACATGCTCATCACAAACCCTGGGCTGCAGTACCCACACTGGGTACCGTTGTACTCGGCTAAGGTCTTCTGCACCGGGTGGTACCCTCGCGATCGGTCGCCGATCCCTTCTACTGTCGTCACCTCCCAGTCTTGGCATGACGTCACTGATACTAGGCACTGCGAAACAGGGTAAAATATACGTCATAATAGACTTTAATCACTCATTGGTAGCTAGATCTTGATCATTTTTACAAGCCTAATGAAATATAACACTTGATATACGACTTTATGAGGCTTTTGGCTAAGTAGTATTCGTTGAGAAAGGTCATTTAGTAGCCGGATTGCGTGGTGTGCCAGAGTGCGAGGAAGGCGAGCGTGACGAGCTGGCTGAGGTTACGCATGCCGAGGAAGCGCAGTCGCTTGTACACGTACTCGCGGCGGCGAAGTGGTTGGTATCATTATAGTTTATTTTATGCATTTCATTCTTTCCTTCATTTGGTCCTTCTTAAGTAGATAAATAAATATCTCCAAAGTCACGGGAAACATCTCGATGATGGATGCACGGAACCAGGAAGTATGGCAGAAAGGAAACGTGCCTGTGCAGCAATGGGTTAAAACGATGAGGCATTCTAAAGCCGCGGTCCCACGGCCTGTCGAGGCCTGTCGCAGCCTCGCGCGGCCGCGCCTGTCGAGGCCAGTTGCCACAAGCCTCATCATATCGACGGTTCCCAAGGCCTGTCGGCCTGCCACGATCTGCTATCTACACACGTAACTTATTTTCGTAACCGATTAAGACTAATTTGTTTCATTTTGACAGTTCAGCAACATTCATTCCGTTATTTACGTTATTGAGCAGATTTTTTTTCTTGGCTTTATCTACTCGTTATTGTTAAATACGTACATCCTGACATTCCAGTTTCCACACATAAACACAGTTATTAAAACATAATTACAGTCAGAGCCATGAAAATTAGGTGCCTAGGTGTATAATTATGATGTATTAAAAGTCTATAATAATACCTACCTCAAATTGCTTAGCATGATCCTCCGTTATATCAAAAATACTGCAGCATGTATTTGAAATAAACATACTTATGGTAAACTCGATACAGAGCGGTGCAGAGACCCTAGACAAAGTGACATTCTATCAGCGATAACGATGATGGGAAAGGCAAAAAAAAATGTATAGGACTGACATAAGCTATCGAAAAGTTTATGTCAATCCTATTGAAAGTCGTTGTAGAAATACGAAACGCTTTCGAAGATAATTAGGATACTGAGATGATATGAGGTTCACTGACGCAGACTTCACAACCACCCTCCTTGTACATGCAGGTAATAGGTGCATACTTACAGAATTGACAAAAACGTCCTGGGATGCGGGTCAGAAAGGAAGTCTGAAAGTGGCACCGGTGACTGAACAGTTGTGTGGAAATCGGTTGTCAAGGTCTGGGCATGTGGTGCGAAGGAATGAGGAAAATGTCGTGAGGAAAGTTTTGAATATGAATTTATAAGAGTAACCAAAGAAACGATGGATGGACTGAGTGAAAGATGATATGGCTAGAAAAGGAGTGACTACCGAGATGATTACTGATAGAGAATTATGGAAGAAAATGACATGTTGTGCCGACCCTAAATAAATAGGGATAAAAGCAAGAGAATGATACTTACAGAATTGACAGAGAACGTCCTGGGATGAGGGTCATTAACGGTGACTGCTACCACACAGGCTCCACAACCACCTTCCTTGCACATGTACTTGGTGCCACGCAGGTTTAGGTGGTTCCGGATGTAGTCATTAAGGGACGTGTCCGAGTCCACTTCTGAACCCACTGTTAAAAGATTGAAAAAATCGATAAAAGAGGCCCCAACAGGAACGGGAAAGCGCAACGTAAACGTAAAGTACTTAAATTCGTAGATTGTAGTAGATAAGTAAATATGAACAAAGTTCTAGTGGCATGAGGAACAAGGTGTAGTTCACTCATACTCCATAGAAAAGGGCGGATCCTCCTACCAGACGGGTGTCGTGTCTTGCGGGCAACTGCCCAACAATTGATGTCAGGATTTTGTGTAAACGCCCATTGCGCGGTAAACTCTAATTGCGCGATGCAGGATTTTGAGTTCAGGTCTTTGAAGCGTAATTCGCATGTGGAAATGTAGTTGCCGCCACAAAGTCTTAAAACTAAGTAAATAATATTATGAACGAAGAGCGTACCTAATTAACAATACTTTATGTGAAATGCAATGCCTGTTTCTTGCTAAAGCAGAGTTGCCATATTCCTAGCAGAAGAACCCAATTACAGTTTGTCCAATCCATAGAATGAACCATTACCCCAAGCTGAATGGTAGCATTTGTGACACTTAGCCAATGAGGCAACCGAATATTTAAATAACTAAAGGGGTAACGTAAACATACCTGCTTGTTGAAATGGAAAAGTCCAAGGAACGTGAAGAAAAATGTAACTAACTATATTAATATCTAAAAAAAATATTTACAGCCATCCAATAATATTATTATACATCTAATACTAAAATACTAATACTAATATGTTGAATTAGGTATTCTAAATAAACAAGGGGGGGGGGGAAATAATCAATATAGTGCATTAAAAAAATCGTCCGCATCGCTGTCAGCAGGAGAAGTGCCCAAAAGGCTGGCAGCAGTGCCACTTGTATGGCAATGTTGATTCTTTGGCCTAAGAATAGGCCAGCCCCGTCGTCACGTGAAGACTCTATTAAAATTAAATTAAATGAAAGCACGCATTTTGCACATATAACGCCTTTCTGCAACGTGGATCTCTTGATAAATGCTGCCTCCAACAGCGGTCCACACTGCAGAAGACCGCTTAAAGACGCGTCGTGGATGGTCGCGATCCTCAGCATTGACCGAACGACGAAGAAGAACGTACCTCTCTAAACTTTCAATATTCTAAAGATAAAGATTTGATTCTTGATTCCAATCAAATCAATCAAAGAATTCCACCCAGCTGTTGGTCTGCTTTTACTCTAGAACTTAAGATATTCTCCACTTACCAGAACACTTATCCTTATTCACATAAAACGTAATCCTGTCCATGTTGAATCAGAACTGAAACGAATCCGTACGTGCGCACTACACATCAATATAAACCGAACGATTTCACACTAAACTGCATCGATTTGTGAGGTATTTATCGTTGTTATTATAATTCAGGATGCGCAAGAATTTAAAGCTTCGTCTACACTGAGGAACGTGTTACAGAACGTTACTCTCAACTCAATCATAACCTACTTAAAAAGTTAAATTTACTTTTATTTGACTTAATTAAAATATATTGAATTTATAATACATACTAGTTTTTGCTCGCGTCTTCACCCACGTGGAAGTCGGAAATTATCACACGGGAATGTACTACCGGAATAAAAAGTATACTATGTGTTAACCGAGGGTATAAACTATCTGTGTGCCAAGTTTCATCTAAATCCGTCCAGCCGATTTTGCGTGATTGAGTAACAAACATCCAAACACACAAAACATCACATTTATGATGTTTATTATTATTATATCATATATATTTATGTGTATATTATAATATATTGTATATATTATAATATTATATTATATAGGGTGTAAGGGTAAACACTCTTGTCATTCAAACCATGGGTAGTTGACTTAAATATAAAAATAAATGACCGAGTAACAACAAAAAAAAACGTTAATTTCACTTTTAAAAATTCAAAAGTTTCTATGCGAAATGCTCGCTAGCGAAACAGCTGACTGACTGAGAGAGGGGTCGCGCTCACGGCCGGTCAGGTCACGAGTCACGCTGGGGTCCCGTGTTGAGACGCAAGTTCGTTGCCCTAGCGCATAGGTAAAAGGGTGAAATAATCTGGTAAAAGTAATAAAAATAAAAAAAATCGTAATTTTCCATTGAATTTACGTTCTATAAATGACACCAAACCACTATTTTCAAGGATAACGGTGTTTACCCTAACTAACTACCCTGTATTATAGTAGGAAGTAGGATTTTGAACTTTCCCAGATGTGATTGCCATTATTTCAAAGTCAAAACCATTGTGCCAATATATAGGTGCATGGTTAAACCTATGTAAACTTTAGTTTATAAGTAGCTCACTAACTTATAACAAAAACTAAAACCCAACTACGACTTAAAAGGTATAAACAAGACACCACAGACAGACAAATTAAAAATCCGGAGTCACACATGTTAGGGCATAAATCGAACAGATTACGTGTGACTCCGGATTTTTAATTTGTCTGTCTGTGGTGTCTTGTTTATACCTTTTAAGTCGTAGTTGGGTTTTAGTTTTTGTTACTTGATTTTTTTTTTAATTCTTTTGGGTTTATAATATATATATATATATATATATATATATATATATATATATATATATATATTTGAAATGTGCTCATTAAGCCCTTTCATTTGATACCCAACATAGTACGATTCAACCATATTTTTTTTTAAGTCCCTCACTTTGTGTCCTCTAGAGGGCGCCATTTTTAATTTAATGTGACTTCACGTAGCCTTTAACCAGCGGACAATCACGACGCTTCTAACGATACCTCATTTGTCAAATTGTGATAAGTGGTTTGGAAGATAGGAGGGAACAGATGAACATACATACATACATACCGGTCAAAATCATAACCCTCCTTTTTTCTTCGCCGTAGTCGGGTAAAAATGAAGTAGTCTGTGAGTACGGCCTGTATATCAAGTTATATCTTTATCCAGAAGTCGCGGATGCAGACAATTGCTACTATCCTCATATATAACTGCATAAGTACTTCAATGTTCGCATCCGACGAATTAAGTTAGTACTTACTCGTACATTGTGTACTTTATACTATCATAAGTAGGTATATATATAGTTCGTTTAAACGAGAACCGTATAAATACTGACCTACTTTCTTAAAAAGATTTAAGTATAGATACTTTGTGTAGTTAAAATTAATTATATTGAAATAAACATTACGGTTTGTATGTATGACGTAAAAAATATGAATTGATCACAAATAATACCGAAAGGAACGTAATAAAAAACAGCAAAAATTATTTAAAGTATTTTAATTTTGATTTATAAATCACTTAATTAACATTTATCTTTTTAAACATTCAAGCATATTTTATATTTTGTTACCATGACATTCGTAAACGCATTAAATAAGTAGTAGTAAGTCCAAAATTGTTGTTTTTAAAACACGAAAAAACGAGCTGTTTTCTGAAGAATCGGTGGTTAACCAAGATTTTTAAGAGATTGTAACATTTAAGTTTATAATTTTAATGTCACTTTATAAATGCACTAGAAATATTAGTCTGTATGTTTATCGTGTCTACGCTTCAGAAAAAAGTTAGTTATTTTCAACTTAGTTTAATAGGCAATTTTCTTAACCCCAAAGTATAACCCCATTTAGGTATATATTGAATTCATAGAGATTCTTTGTACAGCCTGTATAATTGTACGCATATTATCTTATTTATTTCAAACACTATGCTATTACCTAGCGAGGTAAATGCAACGATAGAAAGATTTCAAAATAAGTAATTAAAACATCTTTTAAATGGCACTCTCAAGAAAATATATAAAAATGTTTGCATTATGTTTGTGTATCTTATGTTAATTAAAAATATAATAACTATTAATATAACTTAATGTTATTGTACTGTTTTGTTCAATGAAGATTATCAACAATGTTTGGTTTTAAAATAAATACATTTTTCAAGGGCATTTTAAATTTTTTCTTTTAATAAAAATTGCCTTATAAATGCAAAACAACAAATATCACAATTTTCCATAAAAATCGGTGGCGAAGTTTTTATTTTGGTAGTTTTTACAGTTTTGTAAAAAAAAAAAAAAAAATGTTCCTATGTAACACCAGTCTCATTGGTATTATAATTTATTTCACTTTCAAAATGGGATATTTAAAACTTATTTTTTTTGTCTTTTGCAAACTTACTTTTTTTGATAAAGTATAAAAATACAAAATAAAATAGATGTACAGTTATATTTTATATTTTTATAAATATTTTCAGAAATCCAAAATGATAATTTAACTAAATTATATTTGCATTTCTGTGACAGCGTGAACTTACAAAACATCCGTAAACGTATATTGGTACATAACTACTACATGAAACTGTAACTGAAAACTTAAAAAAGGACTCAAAATCTTACAACTAAGTATAAGAAACTTAAACAACTACATGTAATAACAATGTTTTTACATCAACACTTTTGTCATGCACAATATTATTGAGAAATACGTTTATACAGCAAAACGATTGATTCAAATACATTGATGCAAGTCAAATGATTGATTCGAAGCAATTAAACTCACCACGACGACAACATTTAGAAATATTCTTATGTATCAAACTTCTAATTACCAGCTCACATTAATATTTGTTTAAAATACTATAAATTACGAGGCAGTATTGTATAAGGCACGACATTTTGTGTCCCAATTCTTTAAAATATTTTTTTTTTTTTTTGTAATACATTAAAACGTAAGTGACTTATTTACGGCAGTTAATTTATTTCTATGAACATTTTATTTAAAAAATGCCATTTCATAACATTTAATAAATTTATTAAAATTTGGACATGTGGCTGATAATTAAGTGTTTTACCAATATCATAGATATTGTAGAATTATTATCATTAAAAACGGCTAACTTAAGCGGTGTTGTAGACTGCTGGCTTGTTGGCGGGGTCGTCCATCTTCAGGTAGTAGCTTCTGATCACCAGCAAGAAGTAGATGCTCAGAACTGGAAATAATAAATACAATTAATTATAATATTTTATTTTGTTTTATATTTTGCTATGGGTGGTGTATCTGTATCTTAATTTATATATTTAAGGGTGGTGTATCTGCGTAGGTATATTATTTTCAATAACATATTAACGAATAGTTGCTATGTGTATTTCTGTAGGGGCAACCAACGTGTGCACTTTCAGAGTCAAGTTCCATATTAAGTAGTACTAGCCTGTTGCTGGGAATAGGGAATGCATGTGATTCAAATATGGGTCAAATATTTTTTTAATAAACTACACTTCAGAATTATGCCTCCATCAATATTTTTGAATAAAATTTCTTTTTGAGCGAGAAATTAATTTTTAAAAAGTCCCAAAATACTGTGGGTAATTCAAATACTTGAAAAGCTAAGAGCGGATGTGACGTAACAATCCGGGATAACAATCAAAATGTCAATGTCAAGTCATTGTCAAACGCTCCTACAAAAAGGAGTGTTTGACGTTGACTTGACAGTTGCTTGTTTGTTTTCACGGGGTGTGACGTCACCACACCAACCGCGCCAAATGGAGGGCGTTTAAATAGCCCGGATCGGTTGAATATTTTTAAACATTTTTTTAAGTCCTTTAAATTGCATTTTTGCCGTCGATTTTTTAAAAACTATTATTTGACTATGTAAACTATCGAATAAAAATATTAAAAAAATACATGCATATTCCCTATTGTTCCCAGTTATGGAACTAGGCTTATTTTTTCTTGATTAATGAATAATCTATTAATAAATAATATTTTTCGGGTGACCACTGAAAATCAGCGCAGTGCTGTGGGTCCCCCATAGCGCAGCATCATGCTAAGTGGAAGCCTTCTTGTCACAGTCATGACGTGCAGCTGCCAACTGTTTATTTTTATAAGTACTTCTGATCTCTTAATTCTATTTAGATCTACTTTGTTAAATTTTGCTGATTAAGTACTGTTATATTTTTGTATGCACGTGTTTCTGTGACAAATAAAACGATTTTTCTTTCTTTTCTTCTTTCTAATAATAAAATACTCACGTATAGAGATGAGATCCCTGACGACCATGCCAGCGCTGATGTGTGCGGCCGCAAAACCAGCGAAGAACATTATGATGTACAGCACGATGAAGATCAGCGTGTAGATCAGGTAAGCCTTCACGTGACCGCGTTTGTACTGGAACAGAAACATTCACATTAGGTTACAGAAGATACATCTTACAAATTTAGTATTTGCTTTTAGCGTACGCGATTGTCAAACGTATGCGCTGCGCTAAAGGGACGTTTGATACAATGTTCACGCAACGTTAGCGCAGCGACTACGCGGCTTCACTGTGACGTCACCCAACGACTGATGCGAAGACATCTTTATAAAAAGTATAAAAGGAGCAAGTTTTCAACTTCTTACGACTTTTAAAATCATAATGCTTCGGCTCCTCGTCAACCTATTTGAACAATCATTGATTTTTACACATAATTCTTGGAACTTATATTTCAATTTAATGTGTAAAATAATATGTAAGCAGAAAAAAAGCTGAGTATGATAGAGCTAGATGTAGCTGATTATTATATATACAATCAGAGTTTATAATCAAAGTAATCTGCATCACCATTAGCTGCATAAAGCATTAGGTGATTGACGTTTTAGAGTATTTAAATGGGTACGGATGGTAGATAATCCTTTATCCGAGCGATAACACTGAATCGTTGTAAATTGAAAATGCCACATCATAGATATGCCTTAATAAATAAGAACTCTGGCAACCCCGATTTTTTATTGCAGAGAATGCCCGCTTTTGATAACATTTGTTAACAACAATTGTGAGATCCTTGTTATTCAATTATTCTGCTATTTATGGGAGCCATTCTGGGCCAGTTGTGTTGGCGCAGTTTGTACAGCCATCATAGGGTTATGACCCGCGATATCACTATCAATTGACGAGAACCCATGACTGTCATCTCACTCGACTTGTTATAAATAAAGATAATTTAAATTTCCTAACTACAATAAGATGTTTACAGCATATTTTTCCAAAAAAAAACCTCATTTTTATACCAATTAAATACCAAGTTAGCTATGAACGTTTCAATGTTTTTATTCACCACTGCATACGATATGAATTACAAATTAAGTAAAAAATATATGTATATTTTCTCATATACTTAATCTAGATTTTTGTATCTACATAAGCAATATTTCTTTACATCTATATATAATTAAAAATGAAGTTCTGACAAGATGCCGAATAATTCGGGAAAACTGAAAGCGTATTGTCTATGGGAATTTCGTATGAATTATTGTTTGGACAGGACAACGATCAGCTAGTTTTAAATAAAAAAATATTTCTCAATAGAGTATCCACAATTTACGCTGTCGAAGTTGCAGACACAAGCGCGAGTAAGTACCTACCTACTTTCCGACATACTCGTCAAATAATGTAGATAATTTAAAGTACTCGACATAATAACGATGGCACATCGAGATTCAGAGAGTGACATTCACACATAAGTGTCGAAGGCGACGCTATATGGTGTAACTAGCTTCCGCCCGCGGCTTCGACCGCGTGGCATCTCGATAAAAAGTAGCCTATGTCCTTCCCCAGGGTTCAAAGTATCCCAAATTCCCCATGCCAAATATCATCAAAATCGGTTCAGTCGTTTAGCTATGAAAGAAAAACTCACATTCGCATTTAGGATTAGGATAATAAGTATGCCATGGTATTCATGAGTAAAATCATCACTCATACACTATCCATTCAAACAGATCAATATGTTAATTTAGTTTTTATTCTGATTTTAATCTCTATTATGACTTTGATCTTATGTTTAATTCTTATTTTTATCCTGGTTTTTGTTTTTGTCTGTTTTTGAATTTTGATTTTAAATGTGATTTGAATTTTTGATTTGAATTTATTTTTAACTTTAATTTTGGTCTAAATTTCTGATCATTATTTTAATTTTTTATTTTATTTTATTGTATCGAATTATTATGTTATTTATCATCACAACTTTCTTATTATTTGAATTCAACAAAATTTTATCATCTCTACTTGTTGGCTATTTTTGTTTAATACTTGAGGGGTTTTTGGCGCTGATAGCCGAAATACAGGCTTTCGCCTAGTTCGGCTACAGATGTCTCAATCATGTGTCACAGGAAAATATAGCCTATAAGATATGAAAATAAGATATGAAAAATGTACTTTTTTTTTTTTTAATTGAATAAAGATTGATATATTTAAAATGAGTTACCTACCCAACATTCTTCAAAAACGGCACAATGTCACACTATTTGCTGAATCGGCGTGGAAGTATCGGCAATTATTAACACGCGTAGCATGACCCCGTAGAAACAGATTTGTCGACGGAAGAATAGACAAAATGACAGATTGTGATTGTTTATCTCTATTATCTGTCATTTTGTCTATTCCTCCGGCGACAAAACCCGTTTCTATGGTGGTCATTTTATTGGTCGTGCCACTTGCAGAGCGCGTATATAAGCTATCCACCTCTTTGTACTTATATCATTGGCCAATATGTAAGTTTAAACATATTATAAGATAATTAAGTAGGTACCTGATGCAGCCCAACTAGCAGGACTATAGTGAATGCCAGGAACAGGATGAAGAAGACCAGCATGATCGCGATGACAGCGAACATGACGGCTCCAACTGTCTGCACTTCCTGGTCCTTGCCTTGCGCGGTGACCACGCCGGCTGCGGCCAGGCCGAGGATGGACATCAGGATCACGGCAATGTTGCCGATCTGGAAAATTTTAGAAAGGTAAGTTATTTAGTCTTGGATTCGGTTCCCAGGTTGGGCAAAGTTGTATTGAGTTTTTTCATCAGGAATTTCTCAGTAGCAGTCGGATCTGGATTCGTGGCCGATTAATGACAATAGGCTCGCCCCCTGTTACATGGGATTTGATATTGTGTATCCTATTCTACACTATTAATTAGGTAAACACCGTTGTCACTCAAACCATGTGTAATTTACTTAAATATAAAAATAAATGACCAAGTAGCAATAGTAAAAAACGTTATTTTCATTAAAAGATTTTAAAAAGCTTCTATCCGACACCGTGCTCGCTAGCGAAACAGCTGACTGACTGAGGGAGGGGTAACGCTCGCGGCCGGTCAGATCACGTAAATGTTGAAACGCAAGTCGACGTGATGACAAGACGTTGCTCTAGCGCCCTAGGGTGAAAGGGTGAAATACTCTAGTGGTAAAATGTAATTAAAAATAAAGTCATTTTCCATTGTTTTCACGTTCTATTAATGAAACCAAACCACTGGTTTCAAGGATAACGGTGTTTACCCTAACACCCTGTATAATAATGATGTTCCTTACCAGGTTCAGATACCCGATGATCAGGCATCCCGTCCTCAGCTCTATGCAGAAGCAACACTTGCTGAACTCGAGAGTCATTATGAATCTGTAACAAGGAATGTTTGACGTTAGTTTGTTTTAATCGGTACCTACATTAAGACAAAATCTGTTAGAACACAATAGACGTAGATATATTTAGTAACCTATTCCGCTTAACTATTCTTCAAGAGTCATAAAAAACCTTGTAAGAAATCGACACGTGTTGAACCTCTCAACGAGGCATCCTCATCCGATTGACCACTCGCAAATCAGAACGCGACGAACGAACAAGAGAAAGGTTTTGTAAGAGAGTTTATTTTTTTATGGTTATTTTCTTGGTGTTTTTTTTTTTAAATAATGATGGAAGGTGTGACCTTTTTGGAAGTTTCTTCTATAAAACGCCTTTTGGAAGTAATAACTCAATGCTTCATAAAAACAAAAATAGTTGCTTTGTACCTATGTAAGTATATTGATAAAATCTAAATCAGTACAGAAAACGAAACGATTTCCGTCCGTTTACGAGTTTTAACGACTAAAATAGCGAAGCAAGAATACACAACACGTGTTTCTATCCCATCAGTGAGTAGCACCATGGCCCCATTAAGATCACTCCCATGGGAAGCCCTGATTCTTGAGTGGTGAGGCTGATGTTATTTATAGCAATTATGGCAATCAGGAATGTAGGCAACATCGCTACTCGCCATCTGGGAGCCTAGTAGGTTACACTATTAATGTAACGTCGTAACTCGGATTAATCATAAAATGCTTTGTGGCTAAATGTAGCTTGTAGACTAAAGGCTAAATATTTGTGTATCTATCAGATATCAGTATTTTTACAGGATTTAAATAAAGCAAAGAAATTAATAAAATAGACGCGAAGTACTTATTGACAGTAAGGTATTTGTTCTTCCGATTTTAAGAATAAAAAAAGTGACTACACGTGACCAATATTTTTAGGTCAAAGTATCAGCATTGCCACCCAACGTGGCAACGCTGATTCTGCCAGCATTTTGGGCACTTTTCCCACTGACAGCGCTGTGGACGAATTTTTTGATGCCCAATGTCAAAATTCCATTACTTCTTTTCCCTTTGTATACATAATGTTAGTGTTAGATTGTACTAAACAAACACAAAATAATAAAGAATAGATTAAAAAAAAATGATATATTTAAGTATCTACGCTAATGAATGCTAATAAGTGCTAATAAAACACGTGTAAATTTTGGATGATAATTCAAATAACAAAAGGCACGCTTTGAACCGAGTGCAATTTACAACGTGACCACTGACCACATGCACGTTATCGGCGCCTCTCGAGAAAAATACGTTCAAAAATAGCCCGAAATAAAAACAGATCGGCCATTTATCTAGTCGTCAATGTCAACAGTTTAGTACTCCTTCGATCCCACACGATGATCTCATCTGACATTGAACGGCGCAAACTAGAATCCATAATATTTTAGAGGACGTGGCGCCACAAATTAAAATTTAGGCTATCTTAACTCTCACAATTGGTTCTTTTAATTAATCCTGGGAATGTGCCGTATCTGGTACATTCTAATAAAGGATAATGGGTATACACCATTTACTGTCATAATGATTAAGCCCCATATTCATTAGGAAACAAAGTAATTGAGAAATATTGTTTAAGCAACATGTTTTTGTTTTACGGAAAACATGTTGCTGGGAAGATGGAATGTGGCTTACAATATTATGGTTACGTTTTATACCAATTCATGGTAAACAAAAGTAGTGCAACATTGTTGCTGACAATATTTAATGTTCCAGGATGTTTCCCGACATTTTTATGTTGCGCAACTGATTTTCAACTTGTATTGTTTCTAATGAATACTCGGCTTATGAGTATATATCTATAGTAACTATCTGTTATTTTTCCCCCGCAAATCGTTTGATCCCTTTGACCCTCGACAGCTTTTTATGTTGGATGACGGCGTAACATTTAATAAAAAATAAAACGTTCCTCTTATGGTTGTATAAATGACGTAACTTAATGGACATTAGAATTTGGGTGGCCGCACCTTGACGTGCGAATAGCTTGGTCTAAGTTAAAAATTATTGTGGGTAACGCGTATTTCATTTTCATTAGCAATATTTCCCTACACAACACAACAACAAATAGTTTTAGTGCAGAAGTTGAGGTAATCTTCAACATATATTTTCTTAATTCCTTATGTACAAAAGTACTACCTATTTGTAAAAAATACATACAATTTAAAATTAAATATTGCTTATTTAATTCTATAGAGGCTCGGTCAAATTTTCTGCTCTTGAGTGCCATGATCCATGTTTAGAGAAAAACTTGGAATAGATCCAAGAAAATATTCGCAAAAGTAAAAGTGTCTTTATGACTCAAGTTTTTATACCGGACTTCTTGATAAGAGTTTCAACCGAAACTTTTTTATTTTTTCGCAATTCAATTCAATTTCAATTTATTAATTCAGTAACAATTCACGTTGCGTATGAATGCAAGTCTACGTCTAAGTCGATTTCGCCAGCGGCTTCGCCCGCGTGTTAACTTTATAAATTATAGCTTTTATTACTCAGTGATAAGATAGCATTCTACTGAAGTAAGAATTTTTAAAATCGGTCCAGTAGTTTTTGAGTTTATTCATTACAAAAAAAAAATACAAATATTTTCTGTTTACATTATTAGTGAACATAATAATAACATTAACATGAGAAAATATTTATTCAATGAATTAGCATAACGGATCCTGATGTTACTTAACTATACCTCAAAATGCTAATTGGTAGGTAGGTACATAATTAACATTATTATCGTCTAGCAAAAAGGAAAAATAGAAAATGGTCTGATGTAAAAACTTCAATTGTATTACAGACTAGTAGGTAGGTAGCTAAACAGGAAAACCGTCTTTTTGGTGATTTGATTTTAAGGTGTAAATGACGTAATCTCTAAAAATAAAAATAAAAGTCCTGACTGACTGACTGACTGATTCATCAACACTCAGCGCAAACCCTTGGATTAGAAAGCTCATATTTTGCCCTCCCTTGATAATGTAGACAAGGAATAAGGATTTTAGAAATTCAACCTACGAGGGAGTAAATAATGAAAGTTTGTATGGAAAATTGGTATTTAGTAATCTGGTTGAAAAAAAAAAACACGTGTTTCAGCGCTTTTGGAAAAACATCCCTTAAGGGGGTAAAATAGGTGATGAAAGTTTGTATTCGAAACTTGTTCGTTTTGTAGTTTCCAAGGGATAATTTCCGCCCACAAAAAGCTATAGCACCTAATAAAAATTTGTTGATGATTTAAGACAGGACAACGTCTGTCGGGTCAACTAGTTAAAAATAAAAGTAATAATTAAACCAATAGTTCGGGTATTAATTAATGTTCAAAACCTAGTAGAAACCCAATGATATTAAATTAACAGATATGTTATAAGCGTGCAATCGTGAAGACTCGAAAACATTCCAATTGTAACGTTTTTACTTGTAGTGAAATGTAAAAATGAATGAAACGTGGGTATTTGTGCCGCTGCTGCGCGGAACACTTTTTACGGTTGTTTTGTGAGTGTATAACATTTTTGTTAATATAATATCATTGAAGAAACCTGTCAGAAAAAAAGTATTTAAAACAAAATCAGACATTTACGTTGACAATTAGATAACATAGAAACCAAATTTTGAACTATTCATAATATATAAAAGTTCAAAAACTAACCAATGTATTAACACATTTTGTGTGGATAAAGCCCTTATGAAATACGCGCCCAATTTACACTTTCAAACAAGCTTTATTTATTGATACAGCCGGCTGGCTATAAATAATGAGCATTTTGCATTCCACAACAAAACTGAAGATTTGAAAGACTAAAAACATCTGTTTACTGATATAACTATGGGGTCGGTTTTGTGTAAAAATCGCCGTAAGTTGTACTTATTACACTTTTGTACCGACTAGTTTTTAAGCATAATACTTTTACTTTTACAGAGTAGTTACCACAATACCTAAACATAGCCTGGAAAACTGAAAAATTGGACACTCGGTAAAGTTGTAATAAAAGTGGTAGCGTACTTCACAATACACCAACTTCACATCTCATTAGTTCAAAAACTAACTTTGCCTAATCTCCTTTATAAAAAAAATGTTTTTATTTTCATGTTTGACACTAAAAGATCTTTAGAGAAAACTGATATAAATTCAACACTTTTCCCCCAAAATTTAAGATAAAACCAGAGGTTAAGGTTACGTTGATAAGACACTCTGTTACGCATGCGCATGTATTTAATGTTTTATGGAACTACCATAATATGTTACATAATTACCTATCGATGTCATCAGGCACGTACCTAAACGCAGCCTAAGAGCAATTAAGTAGCAATGTATTACGCACTAGACAACCTAGAAATAGTTTGTGCCAAATATGGCACGACTAGCATATGCTCAGACAAATGCCAATAAAAAAATAATTGTCGATTTATCTAAGAGTAACCAGGGCCAGGACCAGTACCATATTTGCTGCGCTGATGATGTGCAGGGCAGGTCAAGGGGGCAGATGACAGTTAGTGCACATAAATGGCACTCAATTACATGATGAGTGTACTGTGTATTAGGAACCCCCAGATTGGTGCATTTTGAGAATGGTACATTCTGCGACCGAACGATATCGTGACCCCTCCGTGCCTCGGAAAGCGCGATAAGCCGTTGGTCCCGACTGTCGTTCGCAGATCTTTGACAGTCGTTAAGGGTAGTCAGAAGCCCAAAAGTCTGATAATATCGCGTTATCAAGTAACTGGGTTGAAGAGGTCAGATAGGCAGTCGCTCCATGTAAAATACTGGTATTTAGCTGCATCCGGTTAGACTGGAAGCACTAGTATAAACTACTTTAATTACAAAAATCTAGACTTGATCTAACAAAAATAACCACAAAAAACGACCTAACGACGCAGATATCTGCATACTTATTTATAGACTACTAGCTGCGCAACGCGGTTTCACCCGCAGAAGTTTCGATCACGTGAAAACTTCGGGAGAAAAAGTATCCTATGTCCTAATCCTGGTCATGGTATAACCCTATGCCGAATTTCATCCTAATCCGTTCAGCCGTTTTAGCGTGAAAGCGTAACGTAACAAACAAACTCACTTTCGCATTTAATAATATTAGTAATAAAATAATAGTAATAAAGTTAGGATCAAGAAAGCCGGTGTTAGTTCACTGTTTCATTGCATGTTAATAGGTACAGTCACGGACTTTAATTGATGAGCCACCTTCAAACTTTTCAATTTTGCAGTTTCATGCATTCACGACATTACACGATTAAACACGAACTCAAATCGCACGCTCGTAAACAAGATGACAAATAAATTACTTTTAATTGGAAATAGTCTTATCCATAGAGGTTGACTAATAAGTTCTTAATGATAAAAATAAATACAATGATGCAATGTCTATCCAATCTATTTGATACCGACCTCCTTTGAATCATAGCTCATTAACTCGATAATTCTGAAAACTTAACTGAAGACTGTGACAGTTTAAATATCGATGCCAGAGACGTTACTTTCGAACTTGTCGAAATGACTATTATTATTTCTGCGTACACTAACGTTACTATCGCAACAGTAACCTAGCAACGATTGGTTATCGTTGCTAGGTTACTGTTGCTAGACCTGCAATTGGTTGACTTTGGGTAGTCACTCTGCTGTCAAGTTTGTAGTTCTGGCTCTCAGGTTAGCCAACCGGTAAAGATATGAAATATAATTGTCTTCTTCTAATACGAAGACATATGACTTTACGTGTCGGGAACCGAATAAACCCGATTTGCATTACACGGCTAAAATACGAACAGTGCCAGGTGGCTCATCAATTAAAGTTCGTGACTGTACCTACACTTTTAATATTTTGGGCTAATAGGACGGTGATGTCATATAGGGGCGTGTATGCAAACGTGAAGTGCCGAGCAAATTATGCGGATTAATTCATTGTTGTTACAGTACGCTGACTTCCAAGGACATTGGAATACGAAAACGGGTTATAATTGTACACACGGCTACACATCAAGCTATACATTTCCAGTTTATGCTGATCTCGCGTTGTATAGGATTTCCGTACAATGCGAGGTCAGTATGTATACTGGAAAGGTATAGCTTGATTAGCCGGGTGTACTATACTCTATAGGTTTAGGTAGTTAAAAAAGGGTAAACAAAAAACCACGTGAATCATAGATTCTAAACCTTTTATTTCAAATGTTAAAATCATAATAAATAGAGTCACATATTAAAAGGCTCTATTCTGAATCTGAATCTGATGAACTATCGGTCACATTAATAATAAAGCGTTCAGTGGTATCATCAATCATTTTGTCTAATTTAAACATTTTCTGTTCTTCTTTTAGCGCTGTCAACAAAGGCGTTTGGTTAACCGACTAAACGTAATACCTGCGACTTCAGTTGCAAAACTACGTCACAGTTGTACGCTTCAATTTAGGGAAGTTATCTAATTCGTTGTATTTTCTAAAAGGTTTGGGGAACCTGTCTTTTTGGGTTCTTTACAATAGACAGATTACAAAATATTATATCATTTTTATTAAATCTAACAAAACAACGTGCTCAAGCAGTTACATCTATGAAGAGTAGTTTAAGAATAAATGACAAAGTTTAACATACTATAATAAAAGAGGAAACTATCGTGTGATCGAAAATAAATGTAATTTTATTATAACGTATTTTTAAAATAGAAAGTGTCAACTATAAAAAACCCTTTTTACGATTTGTTTACCTTTTTTTAACTACCTAAACCTTTAGAGTAGAAACTGTTTAAATTTTTGAAATATAAGTTCATTACCTACCCATAACTGAAAATTGTATAAAAATGAACCTTCTGCTCTATGCCAAGGATCAGCCTGCCAAAATATTATGAATCATCGTAAAATGTCAATAACTGACAATTCATAATATATGATCTGCGTGCGATTCATATTACGAAATAATTCATCTGTTTTACAGTTTTCTATAGAGATTCGTAAAATGGTCCATACATTATGAATTTTTTTTTGTGTCAACTTAGAGGAATTGCTAACGCAGCTGGAAATTCAGGAAATGAATTGCTTTTAAAGGAATTACTAATGTGGCTGGTTTAGGCCCCCAGCTCTGCCGGTCGCCAACCACCTCTGTCGGGGACGTGGTTGGTAACCGTGTAGCAGGCACTTTAGGCTCACTTTCGCGTTAACAGCTAACTCAGGGTTAATCCAAAGATAATTATTATGGATTTATTAACCCTGAGTTAGCTGTTAACTCCGAGTTATTTAGCTAACCCATGAACGCGCAAGTAGGCCTAAATTCTTTAGATTTGTAAACCTCTTTACTTGATTAAGTTATTCCAGGATGGAAGGTCGTTATCATTTAGTTCCATAGAAAAAAAAAAGTGCCTTATGGGAAAGTTTTTAAATTGAAAGGACAGGGTGCAGTCATTAGTAGCTATTTTGAAGCAGTAAAAATAACTAGCTACTAATGAGTTAACGGTAATTACGTCGATAACCGATTGGTCACCTCATGACGTCACCGGTCAGTTAAACTACAATAATTTTATTGAGAGACTCATGTGACAGTTTCTAAACTGTTTTTCAATTAAAAACCAATTGAAATAATGTGACAACCAATAGTGTTTGAAAACACAGAGAATCAGTTTTCAGAATCCAGTGTAGAAATATTATGATACCTTATAATAACATAATATCACGAGGAGCTCGTGGCTAAGTAATAACAGCCGCTCGGGTCGATCCATCAGGTTAAGCTACGCTTGCCGGGGTTGGTCCGTGGATGGGTGACCATTTTCACATATCGAGACTCCTCCGTGCCTCGGAAAGCACGTTAAGCCGTTGGTCCCGGCTGTCATTTGTGGATCTTTGACAGTCGTTACGAGTCGTCAGAAGCACGAAAGTCTGACAACCAGTCTAACCAAGGGGTATCGTATTACCCAGTTACTGGGTTGTGGAGGTCAGATAGGCAGTCGCTCCATGTAAAATACTGGTATTCAGCTGCATCCGGTTAGACTGGAAGCCGACCCCAACATAGTTGGGAAAAGGCTAGGCAGATGAATAACATAACATCACGCTTGTAATTCCGAAACGTTAGGCAGAGGTGTTATTTTCACCCACATTTCACCAGTTATGTTTAAGTCCCATACGGGGCGAGCCTATTGTCAACCTTCTTTTATTGTTCACCAAATACCCGATATGTCGGATATTAACTAAAAATAAACAATAAAAAATTCAAATTGTTATGTTTTCGTGACAAAAATAAACAAGTAAGGAACAATTTGTGTATTTTTGTCACGAGAGCACCTAATTTAATTAAAGTGTTTTGTTTCATTTATTTTGTACTTTGTATTTTTATTTTGTTATTTGTATTTTTATTTTGTTATTTTTATTTTTTTATTTGTATTTTGTGTTTCACGAACTGTATCCAAATAAACGTTATTCTTTAATTTAAATAACGATTGCTATTAAATAATGTCTGCCACGACATGCAAGTAGAAAGATAAAAATAGACAACAAGGCATTATGTTACAACACTCGAAGCAAGTCATACGAAGCCTACTCTGATGACGAAAACGACCGAAAAATTAAACACCTAAAACACGACTCTAAAATAAAATGAAATAGTGTCCCAATGACATTGAACGAATTCAATATTGAACGCACATTCAGGTGACCTACATCTATGTAAATACTCTATGTAAATGTGGTCGGAACATATGCAGCGTCTCGTACCTATTGTGACGGTAATATCTACTGAATATATTCAGTAGATATATTCATTGTCAATCGTAGACAGTCTAATTTACCGGTCTCTTGGGAATTCATGCGAGTTACAGAATATAGTACCGTTTTATCTATAGGTACTAAAATACTATAATAAAGCGGTACGACCAACATTAATTCAGAAAGTGGTACTTCTGGACACGGCTCGCATTGTAATGAAGTTCCTCCCTCTGGAGCCCTGACCGCCGCGCCGTCGTGATACCGGCGTGTTACAATTTTTTTATATTTTTAAATATTTTGTAATTGTTTTAAAAATATATACCTAATATGTATTTAATTAAATACACAAGAAAATATCGACCTCCTGAAAAATTTACAATTAATTAAAAGTCAGCTTGAATAAATAATATTTTTGTTAATTTAATAAATAATAATAATGTAGACCTTATAGAGAACGAGTGACAAGTGAACGAGTGATCATTCATTTGTTTTATGAGACTTGACTATCCCAGTATTATAAATCCGAAAGTATGTTTACACGAAGCAAGCATAAATTTACGTAAAGGTTTTCACTCCCCGAGTGTACATAACCTTTAGATCCTATGCTATATTTAAACAAAGCCCACTAGTCATAAGTACTACGCACATCCGACCTTTAGGATGACATCAGACAGGTCGGCGACTTTATTGGGGTCACTTAGGGTGGCCCCGTCCCTATATTCACTGACATTCGTGTTACATCTCATTTAGTTAATTGTTGTTGACCATGGAACATCCTATCATGTCCTACATTGTTTTGTTTCTGCGTATTTGGCTGAATTATTATTATCAGTGCTTCATTTTTAGCGGGCTTTATAACGTTTTTCCTATGACATGTCCATGCTTTTCAATGCTAATGACATTTTTTTAAATTAAAAAGTATACAAATTGTAGCCGCGTACCGTCCAACTTAACCCTTACACTAATATTATAAAGAGGAAAGATTTGTATTTTTGTGTGTATGTTGGTAATGAATAAACTCAAAAACTACTGCGCCGATTTCAAAAATTCTTTCACCATTACAAACCTACATTCACCCTGAGTAACATAGGCTATAATTCATAAAGATTACACGCGGGTGAAGCCGCTGGCGGCAGCTAGACATCAATAAAACATAAAAAAAAAAAATGCAAGTATTCTTGACGGGAATCACAAATAAACATTTTCCTGATTCTATTTCAACAGAGGAAAACCTATGGCGGATAATTGTATAACAGGAAAATTCTTAACATAATGTTATTAGGTGCTATAAGTATCGCTTCAAAACAAATAATACCTACGTAGGTACCGGAATGTCTTACTACTAGTTGTTAATTCAATTCTATCTGTAAATAACGATGACCGTTTCTATTATTTGTGACATAAAATTACCTCAAAGGAGATAATAAATATAATATGACGAACAAAATATCTATAATTGGGACGGACATAACAAGTAGCTACCTATGTAGGCACAAAATAATATTCAGTAGAATGTACACACGGCTACACATCAAGCTATAAATTTCCATTATAAACTGACCTCGCATTGTACGGAAATCCTATACAATGCGAGACCAGCATAAAATGGAAATGTATAGCTTGATGTGTAGCCGTGTGTACGTGTATGCAGATATATAGGTACCTACTACTAGGGTATTTTGGGATTATTCCACTTTGGCCAGCCAATATGTCCACACCAATGGGAAAAAGTGGAATGTTCACAATTTTGTCGTCCACTGTGTCCCACTAATTAACTTGTGGGACAAATTTGTCGGGAAAAGTGGAATAATCCGTATTTTTGCTACATAGAAATATATTTTTGCTAATTTTATTTTTGCTACATAATATTGCAGCGATTTTAAACAACATACCGGTTAGCATCCATATTAGTTTAAATTAGATCATAAAAGTTGAGCTTTTTAAATTATGTTTAATTTTTACACAATTATTTTGCTTTCAAAGTACAGCAACATAAAGCAAATCATTCTAGCTAGATCATAATTACGTCAAACTGTCAACTTTCAATTGAAACCGCCTTTAAAAACGAGTCGGTTTCGTTTTCATACACTATTAAGGACGGGTTGTTTTACGTCCACTTTACGCACGGGTAAACGTCAAAAATGGCGCTAATTATCGTCAAATCAAAAATAAACGTTGTTTCACGAAATAATGGAATAACTTTGACACAACGCTTTGTATTTAACGAACGTTAAATTTGACGTACACACGGCTACACATCAAGCTATACATTTCCAGTTTATGCTGATCTCGCATTGTATAGGATTTCCGTAAAATGCGAGGTCAGCTTAAACTGGAAGTGTATAGCTTGATGTGTAGCCGTGTGTACGTATGTTACGTTAGCCAACCGTTTGAAACAACCGGCCCTAAATGAACCTTGTTTACAGCTACATAAGTCTCATGCAGTTTTAAAAACTAAGCTTTGATCTGTTGGAAATAGGATACAAATTCCGTATGCTAAAATATCTGAAGCTGAATAGATGTGTATAAGAGTTCAATTATTTTATAAAGTAACTACTAGATATCCGCACTTGCTTTACACGGTTATTTATTTGTACACATACCTACATTTATAAACCTTCCGGAATACCGCATCATAATCTATTGCGAAGTTTAGGAGAACAACGCGGTCACACAGACAGATACAGAAGAACGAGTTTAATTTATAATTTGTAATAAAAGTAAATGCCATAACTTTAAAAAAGTTAATACTTAATAGATGTTATTAGTTTATTACGCTAATACAAATAAATATTGGAAGTCTATTGGACATATTAATGTTTTTGCATGTGTACCAAATTGTTCAACTGTAGGTAGGTAGGTACGTGTTTTTCGACAGACAAGGGTCGCGAAAGCTAATACTAATTATTTTTTGTCAAACTTTTACCTTTTCATGACGATAAAAAAATATCTACCTATATATTTTTTTTTAATGGCGACACGACGACCGTTGCCATACTAGGTACATATTTGCTAGATGGAACAACTGAGTAAATAAAAAACACATTGCCAACAAACCTCTATTTCTGAAACCTAGTGTCTGAGAAAACAGATACTATAGGTAAATGTTAATACATGGGGCGATAACGACGACCAATCGGCCCTGACTCTGTTATGTATGAACTTAACCTGATCTATGCCATCTTTTACTTACTTAGCCATCTTTTAGAAACAGAAAAAAAAAAGTACTTATATATATTTTTTTTCTTTTTAAAATGCTGCAGAATGTCATCGTCATAATCATTATCATTTATTAATTTGCGAATATGGGTACAAAAGAAAAGGTCTTATACAAATAATAGTGTCCATTAGCCACATCCTACCATAAGGCATGCAATCCATACTAATATTATAAATTCGAAAGTAACTCTGTCTGTCTGTCTATCTGTCTGTCTGACTGTAACCTTTTCACGCCTAAACCACTGAACGGATTTCGATAAAATTTGGCAAGGAGATAGATGGCATCCCGGGGAAGGACATAGGCTACTTTTTTATCGACATACAACGCGGGTGGAAGCTAGTGTATAATATTTTGTCGAAAAGCCTAGCTTGTATCTCCTTGGGCGAAGCGACTAGATTTGATCCTTTTCTCTTAAAAAAAAAATTGATTGCTAAGATTGCTATATTTTTTTTATAACCGTAATGACCATGACCAAACGTCCTTTTACCTTTATCTCTTATATATACATAATTTTTGTGCAAAATACTTGTTTATCATTACATATTGCATATGCACGATCACCACATGGCTCCGGGTTTGTTTATCTGCAGCCTGCACCATATAATACGCCCCGTCTGCATTCGCATAGTTCCCTGAACTAACTGCTGTAGGTACTCGTATCTTTAGTATTAGTTTAACGACAGTAATACGATACGGATTAGTCTTCGAGGAATGTTCACACGATGTGTGGAAGTGCAGGTGTTCTTTGTTATACACGCTACATCCTACTATAATCATCATCTGCCTAGCCTTTTCCCAACTATGTTGGGGTCGGCTTCCAGTCCAACCGGATGCAGCTGAATACCAGTATTTTACATGGAGCGACTGCCTATCTGACCTCCACAACCCAGTAACTGGGTAATATGATACCCCTTGGTTAGACTGGTTGTCAGACTTTCGTGCTTCTGACGACTCGTAACGACTGTCAAAGATCCACAAATGACAGCCGGGACCAACGGCTTAACGTGCTTTCCGAGGCACGGAGGAGTCTCGATATGTGAAAATGGTCACCCATCCACGGACCAACCCCGGCAAGCGTAGCTTAACCTGATGGATCGACCCGAGCGGCTGTTATTACTTAGCCACGAGCTCCTCCTACATCCTACTATAATATCCTAACTAATATTATGAATGCGAAAGTGAGGTTGTTTGTTACACTTTCACGGTAAAACGGCTGAATGGATTTGGATGAAGTTTGGTACAGGGGTAGACCATGACCTGGGTTAGGATATAGGATACTTTTTATCCCGATATATTCCCACGGGTTCTCGGGTTCTCGGTTCCGGTAACCGTGGGGCGTTTTATATGGATGAAAACTAATAAAAAAATTATTCTCAATCTCATTAATTTTATCTGCGTCTCCCGACTATGGAAAAACCAATTATTATCTGAAATTTATCTACTTACCTAGAAAAAATTAAATTATAATGTAGATATTCTGCATTTTCTACTTACCTACTTTGTAGGTTCTAAGAAAAGTTGTCAGCTAGTTAATAAAAACAATATTAACAAAACAATATCCAGATCTTAAATCACTACACGAACTATTAAAAGCTTTTAATGTCATGACGTCACATTTTATGTTCAAAATGGCGGCGCTGCGCTGCGGCCCGCCCTCCTTTCTATGGACTTTTTACGAGTTCTTGGTTTAAAACAGGCTTGACCTATTTTCTTTAGTATCTACTGCTATTTGGACACGCTTTCTGAGTGATCACATAGACGTTTCCTGTATGAGGTGATATTCACAGTTTCTATTTTTAAGGCTTAATTTTTACTACGGAGTAGATTGAAAACTTGGTAATGTGAGCTTGAAGTGAGCTGTCATTCGACCAGGGGGCATAAAACAGCCACTTTTCCAGAATCATAATAGGAAAATATTATGAATCATCGTAAAATGTCACAAACTGACAATTCATAATGATCTACGTGCGATTCATACTACGAAATAATTCATGTGTTTGACAGTTTTCTATGGAGATTCGTAAAGTGGTCCACACATTATGAATTGCTTTTAGAGGAATTGCTAATGTGGCCGTTTTAGGCCCCCTGATGATTGACACTATTGACACCGGTAGGAACATATATATCCTAACTTCCTAACTACATAATAATTGCGAAAGTATGTTTGTTTGTTACGCTTTCACGGTTAAACGGCTGAACGGATTTGGATGAAATTTGGCACACGGGTAAACCATGACCTGTAAAGGGACATAGGCTATTTTTCATCCTGGATCACAGACGAAGTCGCGGACAACAGCTAGTAGGTAATAAACGTTCAAATAATACATCTATGGGCAGGACTCTTTTTCCATGTGGCAACTTTTTAACGCATGTCAAATTTGCTCATTTTGCGTAAATATCGGAAGTATAAAGGTGCGTCAGAAAAAAAGTATCATTTCAAATGAACTGTGCATTTTTCAATGTCACTCGGTCACTTCAATGTCGTGAGAAATCTCCTGCAGTGTGCTCTTGCCATCGATCTTTTATCCTTCAAACCGGTGAACCGGTCCAAAGGCTTACGTACAAGAAAGTTATAGGTACAGACAGCATTTTAAATCCGTTTTCAATTCAATTATCGCATTATTATTTAAAAAAATCGGAAAAATAAAAAGATGTTTCATTCTCAGGAAAATTACTTAGATAAGTTATAAAGGCATAAAAATGAACACTGGCTAACCTTTAATTAATACTCGTACCTCTTCAGTAATTACATGTATCAGATACATAAATGTTATAATAAAAACCCAATTGTTAGTTTTTAATTTCGTAACTACACTAATTTCGAGTTCATAACCCTAACATAGGTTTTTATGATTGGGTTCAACGTAACACTGCATTCAATTTTTGTTATTTAACGCAATCTTTATTGGGGTTTGCTTCCAGTCCAATCGGATGCAGCTGAATATCAGTATTTTACATGGAGTCACTGCCTATCTGACCTCTACAACCCAACCCGACAAAAAGCCGTGTATAGACGCCGCGTGATTCGTGAGGCATGTAACGAATGGTTTGCTAATATTTCCACAAAATGGGACATTTTGATGAAAGCAATAATGCAGTTCATGTTATCAGAACGTTATCATCTATTAGTAGATATCAGAAGTAACACATATGGCATAACATCACGCCTTATTTCCCCGAAGGATTAGGCAGAGGTGTACCTATAGTACACCCACATTTCACCAGTTATGCTTAATTCCCATGTCTCATGAAACAGACCCAATTAGAAATAGTTTATACTTATGTGTCATTCATCATTTGCTTTTTTTTATTTGCGCGTTTGTATCATTAGCTATCAGCCTATTATCATTTCACTCTATCTATTTAAACATATCAACTTGTTTGTTACTTCAATATTCTGCCTATCTATCAATCATTTCAGTTGTCCCGTTTGGGCGGGCAGGATGTACGGAACCGTTCATTACTTCACCGACTTACGCGTTGTGCATTCTGCACACACAGCATTTGTACCTATTATTGCAAATAATAGATATGTAAAAACATATTTCAATAAATCAGTGTTTAACGAACATTCACGGTGGTCGGTTTTATTTCATCATCCCAATAGAATCGCCCTGTTATCATATCACTAAGTGTAGGAACCCCTACATATGTGACATGCATTTATATAATTACTGTGATAGGTGCACATTCAAAGTAGGTACCTACCTTATAACTACTTATGAAATTGTTTATTCTGTAAATAAGATATTGGAATCACTATTACACGTCATATTAAAAAATGAGGTCGGCGTTTCCTATCTGACTACTCTGAGAAGAAAGGCCGAAACGAACTCAGAGGTCGCAGTCTCTTTTAAAGTCCAGACATAATCTGGCCATATGAGGACCATGTAGATTAGCGTCAGAAATGGTCTTTTGAGGAAAGAACCATAAAGATTTGAGTGGACCTGTCCAGTCAGTGCAAGCATTTGTCAGTAATAGTGGAGCTCAACTCAGAACTTAAGGAGCTCAACGACTCGACGGACAATAGGTACCAAAGAAAGGACATCTTGGTAGGTCTCATAAAATATTCAATAAAATTTACCCTGTCTAGCGAATCCCATGTCTCGTATGGCCATTGTTTTAAACAATTAGTGTCTGTTGCGCGGTCAGCAAAACTGCTAGGGGTCTGACCATTGGAACGCAAAGGAGTGGAAAAGGGCAAGTTAACCAATAAACAACGTTGTAAGTCCCACAAAAGATGATATCATCGGAAAAAGGAAATCGACGTTTTCTGAGCGGATCTGACGTCATAGGATTATTTAGTTATTTATCGTGTTTCAAATGTTTCTACCCGATATGGAAAGCTTATACAGGATGCTGTCTTCCCGTCACTATTTTCAAATATAATATCGTGGTAAAAACCGATTGATAAACAATATTTTACGTAGGTATATAATTATAATAATAACTGGGACATCTACACTAATATTGTAAATAGAAAAGATTTGTAGTTTAGTTAATTTGTATTTTAGCTGACATTCCTGGTTTTTCCCTTGTAGTCTTCATTTATTGTTAGCTGTTTTTTTCCTGTTCAAAATTAATTAAAATTGGATAACTTAATTATACGGTAAATCAAACCCACATCATTATGTAGGTTTGTGTTATTATAGTCCCAACATTGTTGAGGTTTCCCTATTGCCCTTTTTGTGCCTCCGTGATATTGTCTATTAAGTAGGTCATCATCTGCCTAGCCTTTTCCCAACCAAGTTGGGGTCGGCTTCCAGTCTAACCGGATGCAGCTGAATACCAGTATTGGAGCGACTGCCTATCGGACCTCCACAACCCAGTAACTGGGTAATACGATACCCTTTGGCAGGACTGGTTGTCAGACTTTCGGGCTTCTGACGACTCGTAACGACTGTCAAAGATCCACAAATGACAGCCGGGACCAACGGCTTAACGTACTTTCCGAGGCACGGAAGAGTCTCGATATGTAAAGTCACACATCCACGGACCAACCCCGGCAAGCGTAACTTAACCTGATGGATCGACCCGTGCGATTTTCTATAAAGTAGGTAATTAATGTTTTTAATTTTCGGCAATTTCAAAAAAGGTTTTCGTTTAAGCTTGCACTGTCACTTTAATTAAGCCACATACCTAATTATTATTCTTCTTCTCCATTTTTTTTTTGTTATTTTTATTCCTAAGAGTATTTTGTACTTACTAACGTATGTGCCTATCTATACAATCATTATACTTAAGACTTGTGATGGGATCGTCCTATTTTTTGGGGACTGTAAACTTCTTCAGACTATAAGCATCCTAACTTCCTAACTTAATATTTTTGTTTGTATCGCTTTTACGCTAAAACGGCTGAACGGATTTGGATGAAATTAGGCACATGGGTAGACCATGACCGGGAATAGGCCAGAGGATACTTTTTATCCCGATATTTCCACGGGATCTAGACTTTAGTGCTTATGCCCGCGGCTTCGCCCGCGTGGAGGTAGGAATGCCAGTTGGGCTCTTCTCGGTGCCTAATGCTAGGTTCTCGTCGGTCGGCCAGTCTCGGCCCGACCCACCGCGTCGCATCGCATCGCTCGCCCGCATTACGTCTGTACTTCGTTTTCGCTTAGCTTTCTTTCTGACTGTTTCGCTCGGCTCCTAACAGTCGTAGCGTGATATTAAATGCCCTATAACCTTCCTTAAGAATTAGGCTATCAAAATGCAAAAAGAATTTTTCGCGCTCAAAAAAAAAACAAATTCTTCAGCTTTATTTTATTATAATTAATATAATTCTAGTTTAAATAGATATACATTGATAGATACAATTAGGTTCATAAATAATCGAAATACTTGTGCGAGGTGCCGTCTAGTGGTAGTACGCAATCACACATGCATTTTCCTGTTATTATTTTATTGTATTTTGCATTTACAATAAGTTCAGGTTTTCTCACGATGTTTTCCTTAACCGATGTCAGTAATGTCCAATATAAACTCAAAAAGAACATAATAATATGAATTGAAAAAGTCACTTTGGTACTTACCCGGTTTTGAATTCACAACCTTGTGCATGAGAGGTGAGGCCTTAACCACTGGGACATAACGAATTTTTTTTTCGTATAAAATATCCGAATAATTACTTAACAAAAAAATGTCTTGTCTTTTTTCTAGTTAACGATTTCGGACACGTCCAGGTGCCGTATTATGACGTGTTAATGCCACCATTTTTCCAGTGTAAGTGAGAGACGGAGCTATACAAGACCGATAGCACCATCCTATTTTCGCAGTGGAATAATGATGGCTTTTATACTTCATAATACGGCCCCTGTATAACAAAATCATAGGCTAGACTAGATAGATAATTAAATAAAAATACAGATATAAGTAGGTACCTAATCGATTAACTTCATGGTTGATTAAGAGAAGAGTGATAATATAATATAAACTCGTAAAATAAATATAACCCTGATTGCTTGACGACAGTGTAACTATATGTAGGTATACAATGAATCGGGTTAGCGGCCCGGCGTCTGTGAGGTGACGTCATTGATGTATCTACCATACATATTCAGCTACGTATATATACCTACATATACATTAGATTAATGGAGGGGCTAATTGAATTTATGTACCACTAGCTTTTGCCTGCAGCTTCACACGAGTGGATGTCGGAAAATATCCCATGGGAATGTACACACGGCTACACATCAAGTTAGACACCCTATATACCCATAACTACGCTACCAGCGATACAGAAAATTGTAGGACAGGGACTGAGTATCGTGGCATCGACCAATCACCGCATTTGCTGCGTTACGCCTACGCACACAGATGCACTTTTTTTGGCCAAAAAGTTCGCTAGTTGTTCAATGTTATATCTAATAATTCAGTCAGTTCCCAAATATCGTCCGGGATTCACACATAATTTTAACGCGGCCGGGGCTGTTGTTCTCACTGACAGTGATTTTTTTTTTGTTCCGTGGCCGTGGTTGTTTATTGTTTATAAACATAATTAGTTCTACCTATTTAGTTTTTTTACTCTGCGTGGTGGACTAATATTAATGGTTATACCATCAAAGAAATTGAAAGGAGGACGGGGATAACGGTGAGTGATATAAGTTTTAATACTTATTAACCTTAATTATGTGTTTTGCGGCAACGCGCCGCATGACGATAGATAATATTTAGTAACTAGCTGCGACCCGCGCTTTGACCCACATAAGTATCGATCCCGTGAGAATATCGGGATAAAAAGAATCCTATGTCCTAACCCAGGTGATGGTCTACCCATGTGCCAAATTTAATCCAAATCTGTTAATCCGTTTTACCCTGAAAGCGTAAAAACAAACAAACAAACTCACTTTCGCATTAATAATGTTAGCTAGGATTAGAATTACCCAAGAGACTCATTGCATTCAAGACAATGGCTACCATTTTACTAAAAACCTTTTTTTACAAAGCTGCGCCGACCACCGGCCGCGCATCAAAAGATAGGTAATTAGTTAATTGTTTCTCAGTAGTTAACGTTTTGAATGTTATTTATTTTAAATTTACGCGACAGGGCCACAGCGCAACGCGCCGTTGTCGACCGGTTTGCACGGTTGCACCCAGGACCGCGCAAGATAACGATAGGTAATAATTCTAACTTAATAATAAAAATAAATGTGTAAGTGAGTTTATTTGTGTCACGCTAAAACGGCTGAACAGGTTTGGATGAAATTTGGCACATGAATAGACCATAACCTGGATTAGGACATAGAATACTTTTTATCCCGATATTCCCACGGTATCGAAACAAAGGCGGGTAAAACTGATGATAAGTGACGATTACGTCGAGGATGTAGGTCACTGATTTATGAGTTATCTGAGAAAAATAATCAGAGTGTCACCTTTTACACTAAGACCGTTAGGTATTACCTATGTTATTGTGGAACAATATTTGGGTATCTATTGATGATGTAAAATTAAAGTTAAGTAACAATGTTTTAGAGAACAACAATCAACTTTTGGTTGCGACGGAATGAGGAGACTGGGGGTGACCTATCGGCTCACCACCGGCAGCTCTACCAGCGCGCCACCACTGCTGAGCAAGATGCTACCATTGTTGCAGAGCATACTAACCAGCCATTTTTGAACACGCAGATTACTGCCACAGAGTATAGCGTAAGTTGAATACTTATTTATCTGCTTTTATAAATACCTACAAATAAATAAAATGGAAGTGTCTGTTTGTAATGTAAAAATAACCGTTCAGTCTAGCAGTTTCGGAGATTAGGCGGAAACGAAAAAAACAGACAGATAGACAACAATTTTAATATTTTGTTTTTTTGTAATAAGTTATATTCATGCATTTCGTAAAAAGCTGTTAGGTTAGGTTAGGTTAGGTATCGTATTACCCAGTTACTGGGTTGTGGAGGTCAGATAGGCAGTCGCTCCATGTAAAATACTGATATTCAGCTGCATCCGGTTAGACTGGAAGCCGACCCCAATATAGTTGGGAAAAGGCTAGGCAGATGATGAGTAAAAAGCTGTTATTTTGACATTACAAACAGACACTTCAATTTGATTTATTTGTAGATAGATTATACATCAATTACTACACTTATAAATGAATTAATAATTAACTATACCCCATTTGAAATAAGATTAGACATTGAAACAAACCTTTATACAGTCCGTTCAACCGATTTTGACTTCTATACCGTAGGCATAAGGATGGCATTAAAAGCAAAAAAGGTTACACAATACCAACTGTCTACTGCAGCTGCCATTTGTCATGCGACCAACGCAATAGAAGTCAAAATCGGTTGAACGGACTGTAAAAAAGGTTTATTTAAACGTCTAATCTTATTTCAAATGGAGTATAGGTATTGTATAACAGAAAAGTAATTAACAGTGAATCAATTTTTCACCTTACGCCCATGTGACGTAACCGTTTTAGCGAAACGACCAAGCCACATATTTTGACTAAGGTCTAGAGGTTTTTGGTGGGATAGATTATACATAATTAGATTACTAACACTTATGAACGCGTTCTCAAAATGTTTAGTTATCGAATCGCAAAAATCGCACCGCTACATTAACACAGCTCAAACACACACACGCACGGATAGCTTCGGGAATAATAAGTATGTTTGATAGTTTGGACGTTTCGTTTCCTCATCTATCTATACTTATATTATAAAGCTGAAGAGTTTGTTTGTTTTCTTTTGTTTGTTTGAACGCGCTAATCTCAAGAACTACTGGTTGGAATTGAAAAATTATAAATTAATACAACTCTCTAAGTTCATGAAAGTGCATTGAATGACTACTTCATGAAATCATAACATTTGAGACTTTCATGAGAGTTGCATTGCTGATTCTAATGTGTATAATTATGTAAACCCATTTGTTACGGCCGCAAATAATATTTAGATCAACATACAACTTGACACTGACCAGCAAATTGTAAAAACGTAAAAAATTTGAATTTCACGGGCTACCCTAGCGCATCCCCCTTAAGTTACGCAAATATCATGTATCATGGAATTGTTCCTTATTAAAAGTTCCACGACAGCATATGTCTATCTTGTAAGATTGACTCACTAGGTATAACTTTTTATGGTAATCAAATTTGTTCGAAATTAATGCAATAATTGCGAGTATTATCAGCATAATATTAATTCTTATTCAAACGAATAGTTTTAACACCAAGGGTATTTATGTAGCAATAAAATACTTTTTAATTCATTCGAATCGGACATTTAATTTCGAAGTTATCATGAGTATTAAAATACAATACGCGAACCGTTCGACGCCGGCGGCGGCGCCGCGCCGCGCCGCTACTCTAGAGAGGAGAGGATGGGCACATGAGTAGACCATGACCTGGAATAGGACATAAATACGTTTTATCCCTATATTCCCACAGGGTCGAGACCTACGCGGGTGAAACCGCGGGGCACAGCTAGTAATTAATATTTTTGTAAGACGCAGACATTTTTGTGCAATAAAACTAGTCAGTGTAATAACTGGGAAATAAAATTTAATGCAATGTGCAATGTGTGTTGACGCGTAAAGTAAGACATAATATGCTGTCGACACTTTTTGTAAATGATGTGTCCTGCAAAGTCGTAGTTATGTTATTCTAACATCAATAGTTTTCGCAGCGCACGCGATGTAAAGAATATTTTAGGTATTTTTTTTACGCCTTGGGTTACATTATTGGAGTTTTAGTAAGGATCCCTAATTTTATTGAAAATATAACATGTCACTCGGTGATGGTGTTTCCCAACAGTGAAAGAATTTTTCAAATCGGTTCAGTAGTTTCGGAGCCTATTCAATGCAAACAAACAAACAATCAAATCTTTCCCCTTTATAATATTAGTATAGATAGACAGATGTATTATTATTATTTAATGCGTCAAGGCTCAGCCGGCGCGAAAGCCATTTGACACGTAGGTAGTTCGTAAGTTGCGAGGCGGTGCGACTTGTTAAAAGTAATGTTATTATCATTAACTTACATCGTAATCGTATCGCAAGAGTACTTATTGAAAAATTTTAGGTTATTAAAGCATTAGGTAAATAGGTAGGTTTCTTAATTTTAATTGTTTTTGAAGAATTGTTTTTTTTAACTATTGTTTCAGGTATCAACCCAAACAATCAGACGCAGATTGCAGGCCGTGGGCATGAAGACAAGAATCCCGGCAAAAAAAATTGTATTTTCCTCGGCCCATGCTGAGGCTAGAGTAGCTTTTTGTTTAGAATACTACCATTTTGACTGGGAAAACAATGTCGTCATATTTGTTGACGAAAAAACTTTTAAATCGGACAAAGATGGAAGGAAGATATTAAAGCGTCGAGATAATAAAAGATACCACGTGGAAAACGTCATACCCAACAGGTCGAGTGGTCGGCTGAGCTTGGGATTCTGGGGATGGATGAGTTCGGTTGGTCCTGGCGAACTTGTTGAAATATCAGGCCGCATGACGTCGGAACAGTATATCGACATTCTAAGAGATGTTATGGTGCCGACTGTGCGATTGCACCATCCGACAGGCACCATTTATCTTTGCCAGGACAACAGCTCTATCCATAGTGCCAGAGTAGTTCAGGCGTGGCTCCAAGCTCAGCCAGATATTCAGCTTATGCCATGGCCTGCGAAGAGCCCCGACCTCAACCCAATTGAGAACCTTTGGGGACAGATGGTTCTCAATTAGGATGTATCAGAAGTGCGCAACGTAGAAAACTTGCGGCAAGCGGCAATCCAAACGTGGGAATTGATGAGGGGGGATCCTCGAGATATGTGTTGGAACATGGTTACTGGAATGAAAGCCAGGCTGGATGCAGTGCTAGACGCTAATGGTGGACCCACCAGATATTAACGATCTAGCATTTGAATACCTGTGGTTTTCATTCTTTTAACCAATTTCCAGCTATATTTAGGCGTATTTTCAGGATAAATCGTTTTAAAACACCAATGCCATAATACCACCTTGCACACTTCTGATATTAGGCAAAGTTACTTCGTAGGCAAACTGATTAGGTTAACTGTAAATTGTTTCTGTTTTTTCTTGTTTGTTTCTTTTGAGGATTATGTTGTTATTCGTCTCGCCCTAAGTCATGATTATAATTACACAAATGTTTCTCTAAATGTTGATTTGTATAACTCAGTTGAGTTTAAATTTTAAACTGTTGTTAACTATTTTTATTGTCAAGTTTTATATTTGTTACTAGTGTTGGCTCCCGAAGAAACTCGAACTATGTTAATTTTGATAGGTAATAATCTGTCTTACGCTTACCTATCTATAATAATATTTGATTGTTAAATGCCAATACTTTATATTTTTTTTAAGGTTAATATCTTTTCTTTTGCATGCCATAATTGTTTTTTAATTTGTCTAACTAGGTATTTATATAAAATTACTCTAGCATGAGCATATTTCTTATCTGCTGCATCATTACCTAGTAGCATAGACCAATAAACCAAGTCAAGTTTTATTTTTAGTTGAATATAGAGGGTTGTCACTGGATGAATATTTTTTTAAATACGTATATTGTTGATGAAACTCAACTGTGTTGTTATTATGTTTATTGTTGATTTATATTTTTAGCTATTGTTAGCCCCTGAGGTAACTTGTAGTATGTTTAGATTATGATAAGTAGGTAGCTATTTAATATTAACCTTTCAAGTGCAAAAAGTACCGCGCCGCTATTATTTCACTATTCTTTAGAACCGCGCCGCACGGCCGTGAGGCCACGCGCCGCTCGCGGTATCAGCGCACGCACAAGAAACACAAACACTTGAGATTTACTGAACGCAGCTTGTTATCGTTAATTAGTTTGGGTTATTGAATAAACAGACCACATATTATTATCTACTTATTTATAAACAATGGGCAGATGACTATAATTGTATTTACGAATAAAGAATGGTATCAGTAGTGTCTTCGTTCTTTTGTTATTACGATTTCTGTTAAAACTACGGATTGTCACGAAATTTTGCAGGTAGCATTGTGAATAGATAAGTAATCTAACAACAATAAGACAATAACAGAAAATAAAAACACAAAGATTAAGAAATATGAGTAGATGTTGTCGTTGTAGTGACCGGTGTATATTTTGGCAAAAAAATATTGTTTTATGTCGTTTTTTAATAATAATAATAATAATAGTCGGGGTAATAATATATAAAAATCACTATTTATGATAAAAAAATAACAAGACACATTTTTTTCACAACCAGTGCATTACGGCACTATTTTTGTGTCATCATAACTGATGATTTTTAGTAAAATTATTATCCACAACGATGTAAAAACTATTTATAAAAAGATATAATAATTATTTCTAGGCTTTCTTCGACTGATTTGTTCTCCTGTTGGTTCATCATATTGATGACCCATGCAATGAGTGAAAGTGCCAAATGTCATGATTTCATGAAATAGTCATTAAATACACTTACATGAGCTTAGAGAGTTGTATTGCTGGTTTCAATGTGTATAATTCTGTAAATCCATATTTGTTACGAGCGCTAATAATATTTAGATCAACATACAACCTGATACTGACCTGCAAATTGCAAAAAACGTAAGAAAATTTGAATTTCGCGGGCCACCCTAGCGCATCAACCTTAAATGAAACTCACAATAGAGCGTCTGAATACAACATAGAGATTTAATAATATATCTCTATGGAATACAAATAGCCGGCGAAATACCATTCGTATTTCGTTACCCACAACGGTATATCTATCGAATATCGCTGGTATCTGAATAGAATAGGACTCTATCTAATTGTTTTTAGTATTAAGTTTTATTTGCCTTCTATTTAGGTAATTGTTGTATGTAATTTGTTGGGTGTGTGTTGTGGTAATTTTATATTGAAATAAAGAGTTGATTTTTAAAACGTTGTTTTAGTATTTAACCTAACTATAAAAAATAAAGGAAGTAGGTAATCAATGTCCATCCATTCCATCCATCCATTAAAAAACCTTTAATCCATTAAAAACCATTAATCCATTTGGAAACAATCCTATGGGTTCAAGCCCCTAATCGATTTAGTAGTTTTGCTGTGAAAGTGCATCAAACAGTTACAAACTTACAACCTAACAACTAATCAAACACTTACAGCCAAACAAACATACATTTTAAATTAGTAGGTAAGGTTTTTTCTAGGGGAATGAGAAATTTTCCAAGCTTCCAACTATATGTGTGACTTATAAATAACATCGCCTTAGATGAGTCTGTAAAGGTGTTATATTGTGCTTAAAATAAATAAATATCTGCAAAATCACGTCGATTTTCCCCCTATTGACGACACAATATTTTGTGTCGTTAAGAACGGAAAAACAGGTTAAAAATGTTGATAAATAATTAATTATGATATTTTTGGTTAAAAATGAAGAAATACGTGTTTCACTTGGTGGTAAAATAGCGGTTGCAAGTTTGTATTAAAATCGGACGTAATGTAGATATCCGAATTACAAGCGTGCGCACCAAGGGGAAAAGCTAGAAATATAATTATTAATTAAATGATAATAACTAATGGATGAATTGGTGCACACTCGCAGGCATAGCGCAAATCAAAAAAGCAACTCATAATAATAATTATTCTATCCAAACGCAACGAGCACCACTTGCTTACAAAATAATAATAAATTATGATTCATAAAGGTAAAGTCAGAGTGCCGCATGGTGGCGGCAGCGTCGCGTGGCACGCACCCCCACAGACGACGCCGACGTGCGTGAGTGGGATGAAACAACAAAAATATAACGCACCCTCTCGCACGATTCGCAGCGTTCAACTTCTAATAGATCAAAGTCCAAACAGTCTAGGTTGATGTGTAGCCGTGTGTACTACAGAGATTAAAAGTACTCTATGTGTTAATCTAGTCTAGGTTATAATCCCCGTGTACCAAATTTCATCCAAATCCGTTCAGCTGTTTTAGCGTGATCGCGTAACAAACAAACAAACTCACTTTCGCATTTATAATATTAAGTTAGGATTAGGATATTCATAGATAACGACTGATAAAAATGACAGCTATCACCACTTTAAATATTCTTTTTAAAACACGGTAAATAATTATTTATAAACATGCAGTCGTATTTTGAAAAACTAGATAGAAAAATATATTTATCCAACCATATTTTTAAGACTTATTTTCCTGTATCTTATCTATATTAAACTATGGCAAAGTCATTATAAGCAGACGCCCGGGTAGGCACGTGCGTTTGTTTAAGGCGCTTGCCTAACGAGCAAGCGTTCGGTCCTTCTCGGTCCCCCCCGAATTCATACAATTTTTGTAAATATTTTAATAAAAATACCGATCTTATGAAATAAAATACAACGTAAATTATTTCGATTTTTTTTAAAATTATCTTTTCTTTATTTAATCCTCAAATTAATAGAACGTCACCTTTAGCCAAAGCTATGCATGCAATCAATAATTTTAGTAATTTTTAGAAAGGATATATTAAATGTATTTAATTTTAGAACTTAACAACAAGTAAGACCATGCAATGTGATGATAGGAATCTGACATTAATAATGTGCTTCGATCAACAATGAGCGAAGACAATGTGCTTTTAGATGTATTGTAGTTTAATGAGTTAATAGTCTCGGAATATAGAAGAAAAACACACTATCACTAGGTTTTGCTCGGGGCGCTGGATTTTCAACTCTCGGTACTGAGCCGAGCAAGAAAACACAGTGCGCAAAAAAAAAATACCCGTGGGCCCGTGGGTTGGGTATCACGACTTTTTTATACCGCCTGCATTTTTTACTGTGGCATTTCAAACGCTAAGCTAACACAGTGGTCTTTTTTTCTACAGCTTGGGCAATAAGAACGTTTGCAAACAAAAGACCTGTCATTGATCAAAATGATAAATGCATTACTGACATAACTTCGAAACGAATTTATTTCACCGTGTGAATGCTTCCGCGATTTATTTGTTAAGCTGTTAAATAAATCCTTTGGCATACCTGGGGTAATTGCGTAACACACATAAAATGACAATTGATAGCAATTGGTTTCATTTTGACAATTCTGGGTGAATTGTCATTCATTGCGTTCAATACATGAAATTGCATGCAATTGTCGTTCATTGCGATATTTACGTTGTTAAGCGGACGAATGTTAAAAACATAAGAAGCAATAGATTAGCAATTCCTTCCAAACTCTCGGATTATGATTGAAAGTGTGTTATATAATTATAGTGCTGTATGCGGCGTGGCGTGTCGGAAATAATAATATTTACTTGTGCCAGTTCTGTCAAACGGTCAGTATTTAAGTTAACGAAGCAAAAGTGTAACATGGTGAAGGAAACTTAGGTGAAGTGAGCTGTCAAAAGTGTCAATCCCTAGTATCAGGTGGAATGACAGTTCACTTCAAGCTCACTTCACCAAAGTTTTCACGGTGGCATTTTTACAGAATAGACCGCCTTCTAATATTTTCTTTAGAGGCAAAACTACCTAGATGATTTCCTACTCTCAAGAATTTTATTGATTGTTCACGCAAAACTTATTCGAAGCTTGCTCGATAGATAATGGTGTGTAAACGGGCCCCAATATTGACCGCCCACACCGCTCCCGTCTTTTTTACGATAACCTTGGTCAAGCTCAGTCAACACGCACCGACTGCGAGGCGCCGCCGCACACTGTCATATTTACTGATGTTGTCGGACAAAGGAACAAAAAGTTTCGAAATATTCTGAACTTTGTTTTTTTTTAATATATTTGTTTTTTTTATTATAATAGAGTACCCATGACAAAATTGTTATTTTCATCATATTTGCTTTAAATATGATACAGTTTTCACGGTTCCGTACCCGAAGAGTGCCAAACAGAACCCTACTGTATCTCATGCATGAACCGTTATAAGCAGACAGTAGAAATTTTTACAGATTGTTTATTTTTAATGTCGCTATAACATCAAATAATAAAAATTAAATAAAGTTAATAATTAATAGGGGTCCCCATACAATAAACATGTTTTTTTCGGCATTTTTGGCTCGATCTTAATACGGTACGGAGTCCGACTCCGCGAAAACGCAATATATGTATTGTGTTTTTAAATTTTATCTCAGTAAAGTAGTTATTATTTTGATGTGTTATTAGTTTTTCTTTACATTTTTCATAGTTTTAAATTGTAAGATACTAAATTTTTGGACCACGCTATCGCATTAGGTATACGCCTGTAATGATAGTAGTTAAGGTTTTTATAGTAAATAAATAAATAAATTGGCCGGTATTTTGTAAATTTACGTGCACTGCAAATGTAACGCGTAATTTAGTACGTAAAGTGTTTATTTATCACCGTTTATTATTAGAACTGATTAAGTGTACACTCATAAATATTTCTATATTTATCAACTAACTCATTTTGTCAGTTTTCTGTTTGTCTGGATGTATGTTCCGGATTGGCTCAAAAAGGCTGAACGGATTGGATTTATTTTTATTTATTTTATTTTTTGTGGATGAAATTAGGACACAGATAGTTTATACTCTGGATTAACACATAGGGTACTCTTATGACTTTTAACCCTTGTAGTACGTTCCTGTGGGATATTTTCGGACATCCACATGGACGAAGCCGCGGGAAAAAATTTATCGAACCTGTTAGTTAATGACACAAATACTTACTTGTCCAGTTCCAATTAAGTTAGTGACGTGTATATTAATTGACAACATTTTTGTTTAATTGTTCTTTGACCGCTAGATGATTAAATTTAAAGTGTTTGATGAACGTAAATGGCTGATAAATTAAAAATAAAAATCATCGCATAATACAAAACTGTTTTAAAATGTTGTGTAGATAAAAATATATCAGAAGGCCCATTCATGTACGTAAAACGTTCACATTAAAGTCGCAATCTGTCAAACTTGTCAAAAATGTTGATAAATTGATTGTATTTTTGACAGATTGCGAATGAGATGCGAATGCGAACGTTCTTAAAAATACAGGGGAAAAATGGTACCTAACATGAATTAGGTATCAAGTTTATGGTTTCATTGTAATTTTGTCTCGTTCAATTTGGGAATTCGCACACTGTGTTTTTAAACACGCGTAACCGTGCATGAAATAAATCATTAAGTATTTAAAAATAAACCCTTTGTAGACCACTACGTGTAGTACGGTAGTTATAGCGTGTATAAATCAGAGATCTGCCGAGGTACAATGAGGTCAAATGATGCACGAACCAGATACCAATTCCTTCATTATTAATATTCAATCTGTATTATTCATTTATACACAAAATACAGCATAATGACAATGAGATGATCTTTTATTATTCTAAGAAGATAAACTAAGGCGAGGCGTGCTTATTGAACGTTACTTTTTTCTACGCCTCATTTTTTGTGCTAGGACTGTAAAATTCGTTGAAACAATAACAAGGTAATTTCTAAAACAACAATTATTTAATTAAGTTCATGGATTATCATTTGACCCCACATTTTTATTTCCAAGTAGGTACTAGGAAAATCGAAGTTAATATTTCGGTGTCATGTTGGTACAATTGTACAAAAAAGTTTTACAAAATATTAACGAACTTTTGAAATAGTTAAGACGATATTAACGAAGCAATTTTCTTTTTTAATTAAGTATACTTACACTACGAGCAGCAACAATTTTTTTTTAATGATTAAAAAAAAATGCTTCTTATTTCTTCTCATTTTACTACCAGTGAGACATCAATCACAAATATAAAAGTACAAGGACCTACCTAATTGTTATAAATAATATAAAAATAATACCGGTGTGCGATTATTCAAAAAATCACAAAATGGCGGCTAACTGCCATTTCCGCACGTAAAGAAAAATGGCAGGCGTGTGTGCGTCCACCGAAAAATAGGATGCGCATGATATCAATCCGGTTTTTAATAATTAATATGTTTAATATTACCGTAATAATTATAATAAAATTTAATTAATTAATTCCTGTAAAAATTGGAAGAAAAAAAGTTTAAGAAAAAAAAAGTATTTGCAAAAAAAAAAACACTGGTACTCACTTTTTATGCTGATTGTAGGAAAAACAAGCACTATTTATTTATTTATTTAAAAATAAAAATGGAATGCAATTATTCGAAATAATCGCAAGTCGGCGACTGTCTCAGGGACGCTCTCGGGACAAACTGGCGTCACTCACTCACTACAGAAGCACCAGCGTGGCGTGCCGCGACCCGGCAAAAAAATATTGTTCACGTTATTGTACACAAGCTTATATATAACAAAGACGAATATTGCCGGCAAATGATAGCGAATCTTTAAAGTGTTAGGAGCAATTATCCTGAAGTTATTGATATCATAGGTAAAGTGAATATGCCTCGACAAAAAAAAAAAAAACTTTTATTTTTTATATAATTTATAAATATATAATTGGTTTAAAAAATGTTTTGTAGGTATATAGGTACCAAATGAATTATGCCTATTCATATTTGCCGCTAAAAACAAAAAAAAAAACAAAAAAAAATGACATCACTTCGTATCAATCAACTTGCCTAGCCTCTTCCCAACTATGTTGGGGTCGGCTTCCAGTCTAACCGAATGCAGCTGAATACCAGTATTTTACATGGAGCGACTGCCACCTCCACAACCCAGTATAACATCACTTACCCAATATATTTTTTATACAGATAATTTATCTAAATGATAACAAAACAGCTTATCTGTATTTATTTGTTTTCTAAATTAATATTAGGTAGGTACTTATTTTTTTAAATACGATATTTAAATCATCATAATCTCTATTTAAAAAATATTCAGTTTAACTTTAGTCACTATATTTACAAAATATTGAAGTTATATCTATTTATATTTTGAATGTTTATAACATAACAATTCCTGAAATCCTGGAAGGGATAGGCAGAGGTGTACCTACCTGTGGTACCTTCACCCATATTTCGCCAGTTATGTTTATGTCCGATGTAATAGCGGCGAGCCTAGTAACATCAACCGAGCAATGCCAGACTCGGTGCTGCTACTGAGAAATTCCTGATGGAAAAACCCAATAACATTTTGCCCGACCCGGGAATCTTACCTAGAACCTCACGCTCAGCAGTACCTAACACTTGCAACCACTAGACCAACGAGGCAGTGAAAATGGAAATGTTTATGACAACATACAAAAGCCTCGTCTATTTTTATCACATTGTAGTCTTAAGCCGTGCAAACAGGCGCGATATCGCGGGTGCGACAGGCAGCGCAAACCTTTTAGCGCCCGCGATATCGCGCCTTATTGCGGGAGCCTTAACTCAGACTTTATTTATTTGACTAAGTATGTGTCTACGTAGGTACAAGGTCACAATAAGATTGTTAACGGCAAAGTCAATGAATTAGAGTAGGTAAATGAACGAGTGTTATATTGACATTGCGCTTGCGCATCTATAGGTACGAATACCGAATGTCGTTGACTTTATAAGGTATGCGGAAAGCAAAGCTAAAAAAACAACAAAAAACAGGTCAAGTGCGTGTCGTCACATGCTCATTGACGGGTTCCGCAGTCGGAATAAATACAACATTAGTTTTTGTTTATGCTAAACCCGAAAAGGGGTCATTGTAATCATCATTTTGAACAACTTTTCTACGGGACCAACTTTGAAATCGCGAAAAAAAATCAACTGTTCCATACATTTGTGTTCACTTAAATCGACAAAATGTATAGAACAGCTGACTTTTTTTTGGGGTTTTCAAAGTTGGTCCCGTAGAAAAGTTGTTCAAAATGATGAGTACAATGATCCCTTTTCAGGTTTAGCATAAAAAAAAACTAATTTTGTAGGTATATTTACGTATGCACAATATTGATACCCCACTACACTTCTCTCAAAACGGTGCCGGTGAAGTAAAACATCGTGAGGAAACCGGCGTGTCCTAGAACCAAAATTTTGACGACATTTGACATCAACTAAACCGAAGACCACTACCTCCCGAAGAGAGGAGGCCTGTGTCCCAGCAGTGAGAACATTATACGCTGATTATGTAAGGTATCTCTGTATAACTCATTAAGGTTTTGAGTAAATTGTCTGAAATATTGGGTCCCCACTTATGAAATTGGCGTTTTTTTCTCACACATAGAGAAACTCGTCACTTCTATGATTTAAAATATTCATCAATTGCTTCATATTATATCGAATAATGACCATCGTAGGCAACTACCAAGAGTAAAAAAACCTTATTAGTTATAGTTTTCTAAACATAAAAAATACCTTAAAAAATTAAATGACACTTCATTTTATTAGCAGAAATGACCACTATTTTTTTTTAACTTAGCCAAAACTTATTTTTGTCGCTTAATCTAAGTGGCATACGTTATCTTAGTTTTTAAACATTACTGCATAAAAGTTTTAAAACATTAGTGTTCATGGTTGGTATATAAATTAAGAAATTATTTGACGTTCAAAAGTGCCTTTAATGTGCCTAAAATAAAAATGCCTTGAAATAAATTATTTGATTTTGACTTTGACTTTGAAAATGTTAGGATGAAAACTGCAACTTCTTTAAAATTCCCCATACAAAACGCTGATTTCATAGGTGGGGACCTAATATAAAATAAACCTTTAGTGGTCAACAATGCAGTTGCACAATGGACACAATTAAACGTGTTTCATTTTGTACATATAAAATCATTTACTTTCCGTGCAAAACCTCTAAAAAAAGAAAGAAAGGCGAGTGTTTAGGGGAAAATATGTCGGAGTACAGTACCTAGTGTCGGACTTAAGGTATGTTGAACTAAAATATTGTCAAAGTAAAGACGTGTCGGAGTTCCGTAATATCGAAGTAAATGTCGTACGTAGTTCAGTTTGTCGAAGTTCAGTTTGGTAGTCGAGCTATTCTAATGGACAGACAATGAAAGAGTTTGCGAAAAGCTGTACAAGAGTGCAATGTATATATCCTACGCTGTTTCGATGCATAAAAAATATATGAATATGGACGATGCATCTTTAGATTTACTCCCAACTACGAAGTTAATAAAACGTTTAAAGTCGAACAAGAAACAGCACTTAGAATATATCGAAGAATGTGTGTTAAAATTCTACGGATTATGTTCCAAGGGTGTGCGTCATATTGCTTATCAAATGGCGATAGTAAATAGTGCCCTGCTAGTTCGAAAAAGACCAAATAGCTAGATCAAAAATTAGCAGCTAGTTCGAAAATTTTACGGCTTCGGTCTTACAAATCAATCAAAGGCTATGATTGCCTGATACATGACCAGTATCTCTGACGAAACTGAAGCATTACATATAACTTAAAGAGCTAAAACCTTTTTTGATTGAACTCAAACATTTTCGTAATTCACAATTGGTACTCCATAAATGACACAAAATATAGCACGGACACTATTAATTATGTTTCATTGTTGAATTTTTGGTCTTTCATTGTGTCACAATGAAACATGTTCAAATTTTTTAGGTTTTTTTTTTGCAGATCGATTTCCCACTAATAAAAAAACTGTAAATATATGATATATGACATACGATACTCAATAAAATTGAAACTTGTTGGGGAGTTTGGGGACCTACTAACAGTAATCGTAGCAGCAGTGGTCATCCCAAACATGCTGATAAGTGATAACCCCTTATCAGATGCAAACTAATATTTGTGCCAGCGGTTATTTATACAACGGTAATTATCACTTTACATACATTGTCCCCACATATTTCATTTTTATCAAGGAAAACACATAATTTGGTCTCTTTAAATGTTATAAGGATAAGGTAATCTTATCTTTTCTACCTGAATAGACAACTGTTTTAATATCGTAAATTGCATACTGTGTTTTGCAGTTATACGTGGAAACATAAAACACAATTGTGGAACAAATGACTGTAGAAAATAAAATGATTCTTTGCCCGTGTTTACATCTTTTTGGGGCTCACTATATAAAAGTTTCAAACTCATTGGCGATTGCGGCCTGCACCTATACGTATTTTTCCAGTGTTAGTGAGAGACGGAGCTATACAAGGCCGCTAGCACCATCCTTTTTTTCGCAGTGGAATAATAATGGCATTAATACTTCATACTCAGCCCCTGTTGTGCCTATCGCAAGGGCATAAGCGGATACTGTTGTTCAACAAAATCTATAGTTCCTTATAATAGTAGTTATCTTCATTTTGACGAGCTATGCGAATGTAAATGTAAGGAACATCTGATTTTTTTGTATTGCGGTTTTATTGTTGGTCCCTAGTGAAAGTGTTGCGTTACCCCAGCAACATAATGTCGAAAATAGTTTAAATCTTATAGATAATGAGTTGCCCAGCTTTTGTAATTGTTGCGCACATTTTTTTGTTGCACTTACACTGGAGTAAGATTTAAATAACTATTTTCAATATTAATTTGCTGGGGTAACGCACACCATAATGATGAGTACAATGACCCCTTAAGAGATTTCGTGTAAGAAAAGATACACCTGATATACCTCATATCATACCTCCATAAGCCTGTTTCCCCCCGAAGCCTTAGACAGAGGTGTACCTGCAGTAGATATCTACGCTTACATTTCGCCAGTTAACACAGTTTCGTTAGTTTCCCGAAAGGTATTTAGATGTTCTTCCGTTGGCATTAACCCCATATACCATAGTAGGTAAGTAAAAGTCAAAGTCAAAGATTTATTTGCCGATAAATATGATTACAAAAGTTCTTACAATGGTTGTTAACATTATTTAATCATAACATAATGACATGCAATTTTTTTGTACACAATTCCTCGTTTAATTTTAATTTTAAACCGTAGGAATTCTTTTATAGAATAGAAAGAATTCTCAATGAACCAGCTGCGTAAAGATAGATATAGAGGATAATAGAGGCAAAGTTAAAAATCTCGAGCTGCCAAGAATTTCCTGATATTATAGGAAAACCCAGTAACACTTTTCCTGGGGGCTTAAAACGGCCACTTTGGGAGAATCATAATAGGAAAATGTTATGAATCATCGTACAATGTCACAAACTGACAATTAATAATATGATTGGCATGAAATTCATATTACGAAATAATTCATCTGTGACACATTTCTATGGAGATTCGTAAACTGCTCCACAAATTATGAATTGCTTTTGTATCAAATTAGAGGAATTGCTAATGACAGCTGGGAATTCAGGACAAGAATTGCTTAATAAGGAATTGCAAATGTGGCCGTTTTAGGCCCCCTGATCTCACAGCAGTTCAACTATTGCGACTCCTAAACCAATGGACAGTTTCAGTAATAATATTTAAATTTTGAATATTTGATATTTTTTATTCTCTTATTCTGATGCAATCTGTCCATCTACTGACATTCAGCATCTTTTGTGTCATTTTTATTAATTCTGTATGCGCCCACTGGCTCATCCACATCAATCTATATAATATAGTTTGTTGGTCTTCATATCAAGTCTAGTGGCAAATCTTTTAAGCCCCATGAATGTCTTTCTTTTTTTTTTTTTTTGAGTGTGGGAAATTATCTAATGACTTCTCCCGCTCTGGGCGGAGCGGAACGTGTCTGATTTACTTTTACTGACTAAAATCCACCCGTGTTCCTTCAGTTGCCTGTTGCCAAAGTCCCGGTATCCCTTTCGGACTAACCCGCAACCCTGGCAGGCATCGGTCCTAGCGGACTCCGCCAATTGTGATGACATCTCTTTGAGGCACGCGTGGAACACGACGCGCCATCGACCCGGGCCTGGTCCTAAAATAAAAGGCGCGGGCTTGCGGACGGCGAGCAATGGGTAGCTCGCCGTCCGCAAGCCCGTGCCTGTGGTGGCCGGGAATCCGCCTGGGATTCCCGACGCCCAGGGCGCCATGAATATCTTGGTTTTCATTCGATTCGAGGCTAAAAAAAGGCTTTTAGGATGGGTCATAATCCTATTCTTGTAGGCCTTTGTGTGAACTGTGAAGTAACTAACGATAGCTTACATCGGGACAGACTAGCGCGACTAGTCACGCGACGCGACAACGGTGATTATTCTACCGATACCGTGAAGTTTTCTCAGAAATTGGTATTGTTAAAGTCGCGCTAGTCTGCATGAGCCTTAAGTCCCGATGTAAGCTATCGTTAGTGATATACCATGGTGCATTCGTTATAATCCTTAACATTTTTGATTGGAACTATGATTCCAATATAAAATTCAAAAGAAAAAAAAATTAAAGTAATAAAAACTAAAACCCAACTACGACTAAAAAGGTATAAACAAGACACCACAGACAGACAAATTAAAAATCTGGAGTCACACGTGCTAGGGCCATAAATCGAACAGATTACGTGTGACTCCGGATTTTTTAATTTTAAATTATTTTGGGGTTATAATATATATATTTTTGAAATGTGCTCATTAAGCCCTTTCATTTGATACTCAACATGGTACGACTAAACGATATTTTTTTTTTAGTTCCTGACGTTATGTCCTCTAGAGGGCGCCATTATTCATTTAATGTGACGTCATATAGCCTATAACCAGTGGACGATCAAGACGCTTCCAACGATACCTGGAAATTTTGTCAAATTGTGATGAGTGGTTTAGAAGATAGGAGGGAACAGATGAACATCCACACATATATACATACATACTGGTCAAAATCATAACCCTCCTTTTTTTTTCGCCGTAGTCGGGTTAAAAAGACAAAAAACAGACAGCTGTGCTGCTGGGGAGTTTGTTGCGCCACTTCTTCTTCCCAGCTAAAGCACTAGGAAGTGGTGAAGGGTGGGCGTTTTGGGGGACTGTCTTATGTAATTTTGACGTTCGAAAAGTGCTGATAGCCTAGAGAAAAGAGCCTAGTTAAAGAGCCTAGTTTGAATAAATGACTTTTGGTTTTGATTTAATTAACCTTCAATAACATTCTAAATCCTAGATTGACGTACATTTGAGCAAAAAATGTAGCCGCAAGAAGTATCTAGATACTCATAGCTAAAGAACTGGTCATGCAAGTTTTCATTTTCCTTGTAAAATGAAGTGGCTAAGTGACTAACTATGCACGTTTCCTCTCAATACATAGGGTAATGCAATTCTATAGTTATCTAGCGGACCTGGCAGACGTTGTTGTGCCAAACAGCGCCACCTACTGGGTCCAATTGTGAATGTAAACCATCCAGGAACTTAATCAAACAAAGACAATTTTTTTTTATCAAAATCGCTCCAGCTGTAAGAGGAGTTCAGTTACATACACACGTTGGTATAGAAGAAGTATAGATTATAAAGACTTGGCAAAACATCGACATTTCTTAGATAGGTAACTTTATTATTATTTATTGTATTATACACATAAACCTTCCGGAATAAATTATCTAAACTATGGACAAAACTTCATCAAAATCTGTTGCGTGGTTTAGAAGAACAACGCGGACATATGGATAAACATGAAAAGCGACTTTAATTTATAATATGTAGATAGATATATATAAAACGAAAGATGGAAAAACATGCGTTACAATAAATCGAGTTTTATAACTTTTTATCCCTGTTTACTAGGCTTGGAAAATTGCGTATGCGCAAGTTGCATCCTTTTGTAAATTTTATGTATGAATAATATGAATAGAACTATGTGTGCAATGCGTTTCATTACGCGGCTGTTTGTAATACCTATACGTATACAATCCTACAAGTGTTTTTTTTTGTTTTATTAATGTTACATTCGATTACCTTATCTATTTTATATACCTTCTGGCGGGACGTAGGACCAATATTTCGATGTTAACATCTGTACTTATAATTATTATTTTACCTTATTATGTTCACAAAATGAAATTAATTTGAATTTAAAATAGACTGATCAATATTTTGATTAATGAAGTCAGTACCTATACAATTTTGTCATGTGGGCACATGAAGGGCACGTGATAATGGCTTATCACGAATGAACAGACCCATCTGTCGGAAGTAGACAGGGCCAATCAAATATTTGATATTTTTTTATTTATCTCTGTACGTGACTCATGTGTCTGTCTGTCTGTCCGTCTGTCACAGGTCACAGCCAATTTGCTCCGAATCCAATGGACCGATTAAGTTGAAATTTGATACACATGTATTTCTGAGACCCAAAGACGGACGTATAACGAAAATAAATGAATTTTGAATATGGAGGTCAATTTTGGGGGGTAAATTAGAAAATTTTGCAAAACAGTTTTGCAAACTGTACTGTGTGTGACATATAAAAGGTAACTTACGAACCTATGAGTCAATGGATTAGACATTTGTTTTGAACCGATTCCAATTCTGATTGATCGTGTATTACGCAATTCGGGTTCAGATCTATAATCAATCACTTAATCACAAAACAAAAACAGTCGGCAGGTGCTCGTAGTGACTGTGACAACTGTGACAAGAAGGCTGGCTGGCGTTGGTCTTTACTGTCATGTAAGACAGCGTATGACGTCAGCCTCTTAGACTAACAACCCTCTGGTAACAACCTGTGGTATGTGTTGAGGAAAACAATGAAATTCCTTCATGAAGCTACAGAAACGTAAACGCATGATGCTCATTGGACTTTCCGAGTGACGTGCGCGACGTCTATACCGCTATCTCCTGGTAAATTGATACCCATAATATATATGAGAACTTCCTCACAAAAGTTAAGCTATTTAAATGTAAGACTCTTAGGATCATCATCTGCCTAGCCTTTTCCCATATAGGCATGTTGGGGTCGGCTTCCAGTCTAACTGGATGCAACTGAACACCATTATTTTATATAGAGCGACAGCCTATCGGACCACAAAACGGTTGGTTGGTTGTTGGTTGGTCTATCAATTGTTTACAATTATATCTAAGCAGTTGTCTTAGGTTGAGTTCATATTATTATTATTTGCTAAAAAAAATCCATCGTCATCCATCTTTCGTTTCGAACGCCACGAGCAGATGGGTATTAATTTCAATTTATCCGATGAGCAAAAAGATGGACACGATAACCTAAATATTAAATTCAATTGGGAGTTAAAAACAATATGCCTTTTATTAACTTTGAAGACTAAACGTTCGGCACAAGCCCAAAATGATGCTGAACAGGTTTCGAAGCTCGACGACCTTGGAGATTTGAAGATGCGACGTTGCCAAACTTACGCGCAAAGTTTTATCCGAAAATAAAACACGCAGATATAATTTGTATGCCTAGTACGTATGTATGTATCAACGAATTCTGAGTGCGGTCGCATGCATCATCAGCTGCTTGGATTATGAAATTAAATGATACTTTTTGCATAACTTGTGTTAAGTGTTGTTTTTTGATCTTGATGAATTTGAGATTTGCCCTTGCGCACCATGTTAAGTATGTTGAATTATAGGATATTGTTAAAGATAGGTAGCAAACTGTACTCTTTTTAGACTTAGGTGAGTGATGATTATTTCTGGTTTTGAAGTAAAAGCTTTAGTTGGTGACAAATTCAATAAAGATTTAAAAGTAAACTATACTACGTTTACCAACTTTTAATGAACTGGGAAAGTATAAGCAAAGGCTATGTATGCATGATGTTCAGAGATAAGTAAAATAACGAAAATATAAATACAATAAGTAAGTAAGTACCTGCATCTTTAACAATTATGAACAAATTTTTGAGAAAACCCTCAAAAATGAAAAATAAAACTTATCTAATGATTTTAATTACTTTTAGGTGGGTAGAATAATTAAATCTTTAATAAAAACCAGGTAATGAACAAGTTTATGTAAGCCCAATAAAACACGGTAGGTGGCAGAAAAAGGAACTAAAATTCTAAGTACTGTATTTGAGATCTAAGTGACATATTTCTTGACTAGCAGCGCCACTATTGAGAACCAAGATATACTGGTCACTTTATAGACGCTGTTGGTAACCGGTATATTTACTTATTGAAACAACATCAATGACCTTTACTTTAAAACGTTTATTTTTCAAAGAAGAAGCCATATGATTCCTTATTGATATATTATTTGTTGTTATGTCTAAGAATTCGCTTACGTTTTCGCGTGGTAATTGAACGCAGTAAAAAACTGTCTGTGGTTATTTAGAAGAGTTTACAAGTTTTTTTTATAACAACAAGGCCCACGTGTTATCTTTTTTAACATTAATAATGCGTTAACAAAATCTCAAACACAATTTTGTTTTCTTTTTTTCAAGCCGATGGCAAAAGTAAAAATATGTCATTACAAGCTATTTTTTTTTTTTTTTGGGTGGGAAATCGTCAAATGACTTCTCCCGCTTTGGGCAGAGCGGAAGGGCGTGTCAGACTTTTACTGACTAAAACCCACCCTTCAGTTGCATGTTGCCAAGGTCCCGGTATCCCTTTCGGACTAACCCGCAACCCTGGCAGGGTCATTACTAGCCTGCGCTAATAATAATTATCTAGATGGGTGTTAAATTTCATCAAAATCCGTTCAGTCCCGTTTTAGTGTAAAAGCGTAACAAACATATAAACAGACAAACTCACTTTCACAGGATGTTAAATGAGTTGGGGCCAGGGGCCGTATTATGACGTGTTAATACCACCATCTTTCCAGTGCTAGTGAGAGACGGAGCTATAGAAGGCCGATAGCACCATCCTTTTTTCGCAGTGAAATAATGATGGCTTTAATACTTCATAATATGGCCCCAGTAGTGGCTAGTTTTAGGTACTGAAAAGTTGTATGGACACTTTGGACACTCGCAACATCTGGAATATAGTTTGCTTAGGAGCACCGCATTCGCGCTGGGTCTCTGTTAGGTCAATAATCCCCTATTACGCCAGATATAGTCCATAACATCATCATCTGTCTAACCTTTTCTCAATTATGTTCGGATCGGCTTCCAGTCTAACCGGATGCTGCTGAATTCCAGTATTTTATACAGGGTGTTAGGGTAAACACCGTTATCCTTGCAACCAGTGGTTTGGTTTCATTTATAGAACGTAAAATCAATGGAAAATTACAACTTTTTTTTTATTTTTTTTAAACCTGAGTTTTACCACAAGAGACGCAAGTTCGTTGCCCTATGCGCTAGGGCAACGAACTTGCGTCTCAACACGGGCGGGGGGTACGGGATGTGACCTGACCGGCAGCAAGCGCGACCCCTTCCTTAGTCAGTCAGCTGTTTCGCTAGCGAGCACGGTGTCAGATAGAAACTTTTAAAAATCTTTTAATGAAAATAACGTTTTTTTTTTGTTGTGTTCGGTCATTTATTATTATATTTAAGTCAACTACCCATGGTTTGAATGACAAGAGTGTTTACCCTTACATCCTGTATAAAGCGACTGCCTATCTGACCTCCACAACCCAGTTACTGGATAATACGATACCCCTTGGTAAGACTGGTTGTCAGACTTTCGGGCTTCTGACGACCCTTCACGACTGTCAAAGATCCGCAAATATCAGCCAGGATACTCCATATACAACAGATATACAAAAGAAAAATATAGAAAGAAAAATTGATTGTTTGTTTGTTGTTGTTTTTGTTGATACTCCAATACGAATGTTGATATTCATTTTTCATAACTTTGTGGTACTGAATAGGTATAAAGCGTTCTGGTAATGCTTGAAATAATTTATTTGTTTATTTCATCTTCGTTATTTACGGACACTTATCTCATCATCTAGGTATGTAGACTCGGAACAAATATCTAAAAGACTTGTATCCATTTATGCGAGCTATTTTATTTGGTCATATAACTTTTGTAGCACTCAAAAAACGTGTCTCGGAGAGCGCGTTAAGCCCGTCCCGACTGTCATTCGTAGATCTTTGACAGTCGTTATGGGTAGTCTGAAGTCCAAAAATGTCACAACCAGTCTTACCAAGGGGATCGTGTTACCCGATAACTGGGTTTCCAGGTATATGATAGTGTAATATCCCCCTATGAAGTTCCGGTTACTTAGTCAAAAATGACGGCATATTTTTTAATAATAAATGCGCGATGGTGGAACCAGGGCGATGACCTGTGCGGGTTATCGATGGGTCAAGGTGCCCTATGCAGTTTGACCCATCGCGCATCGTTTAGTACACAAATCACACACATCAACTTATAAGTTTTGATTAATCTCTGACAGGGAAATATTATGATCAAGCTGAAATGCACCGTGTTTCCGACTCTTTCTTCAATCTGCCTTGCCTATTCCCAACTATATTGGGGTCGGCTTCCTGTCTAACCGGATGCAGCTTAATACCAGTATTTTACATGGAGCGACTGCTTATCTGACTTCCACAACCCAGTAACTGGGTAATACGATACCCCTTGGCAAGAGTAGTTGTCAGACTTTCGGGCTTCTGACGACCCGTAACGACTGTCAAAGATCCACAAATGACAGCCGGGACCAACGGCTTAACGTGCTGTTCGAGGCACGAGGTTTCTGACTCCCTTGAGAGATGAAAAATGCTGCTGGAGTTATGAGCTCACAAGTTCACACTTACACGAGTATCTGTCTAGCTGGTCAAGTAGTTCTAAATACAGCTTCTGTGATTACCTGGGTACAATTTTCTGTGAGAAAATTCTCACCTGCCTGAAGTTTGGACCTGAGCCCGGCAGAACGCAATAAGCTCCTTCCCCGAATAGTACTACTCTATTAATTGGTTTTATTAGCTGGCCAGTCGTGACCTGTTGACAAGAGGTTATCGGCGTGTTATCAGATAATGTGTAACTCGCTCATATTGTCGGCAAATAAAGGAGTAAATTGGTTTATTTTGTGAACTTCGATACTTCTAACGGAATTTTTTTTCTTATACTTCCCTTGACCCAAGGCATGGTTTTCTTGGTTACATTGCCGGTCGACAGCGATGTGGATTAATATTTTGACGCCATATCTATGGCCATATTTTTAGTTTGTGAATAGTTTTAGTTAAGTATTAGTATACAGAGTTATTGGTAAAACACCAACAACCTCTGAAGGAGTCATTGTACTCATCATTATGAACAACTTTTACTCTGGGAACAAATATGAAATCGCGAAAAAAAAAACAGCTGTTCCGTACATTTAGTTCGCATAACTCGCAAACTTATGTTCGCAAACCCTGTATAATTTTGTTATTTTTATTATTTAACCCTAACTAAATTATAAATGCGAAAGTGAGTTTGTTTGTTTGTTTGTTTTTTACGCTTTCATCCTAAAACAGCTGAACGGATTTTGATAAAGTTTGGCACATAATGTAGAACATGACCTGGAATAGAACATAGAATACTTTTTATCCCAATATTCCCACGGGATCGAGAATTATGCGGGTGAAATCGCGGGGCGCAGCTAACTAGTTATAAGTTGTTATGTACCCAATACCAGTAGTATACAGTATGCAAGGGTAAACACCGTTTTTTCTCAAACCATGGGTAGTTGACTTAAATATAAAAATAAATGATCCGGTAACAACAAAAAAAATACCTTATTTTCATTAAAAGATTTTAAAAAGTAAATATCCGTCACTGTCCCGATACTCATGGATACCCGCTCGAGAGAGCTGCGAAACAGCTGACGGCCGGTCATGTAACGTCCCGCGCGCCCCGCCCGCCCCCGCCAACCGCCGGCCGCCGTGTTCAGTCGCAAGTTTGTTGCCCTTGCGTGTAGGGTGAAATATTCTTGTGGAAAATGTAGATTTTCTTTAAAAAAAAAAGTTGTATTTTTCCATTGATTTTACGTTCTATAAATGATACTTCTATCGTATTAATAAAAAGTCAGGAGATTATAAAAAAACTGTCATTACTTGACATGAAATAACAGTGAGTCCTTATTATTTCTAAGGCTCTTAATGACGACATTTCCTGGAGGAAATATGCCACAGGTCTATAGGTGTAGTACCTATAGACCTGTGGCATATTGTACCTGTGATTTTTCTAATTTATTGTAACCATGAACTCCCAAAGTGAGTCATAAATTCATAATCCTTTGTTAATGAATAATTAAAAGGTTAAAAGGTAAATTACCCTTTTCGATGACTAAGGCGGCAGTACATACTTGATTAGTAATTAAAATGGTTGTTTATACTGTGACAGTCATTATTACACCATATTTATTCCGTAATTTTGACTAGGATTCTCGGTTCCTACAAAAAGCACATGTATCTTCTATGATATCTTATGTTAGTTATTGTATCTAATGAAAAAAACACCAAAGCTTTTTATTTCATACATTCATTGTAAATATTACACATCTAAGACTAAAATAATAATTAGGTATTATTTACAATTTAAAAAAGGGGGAAATAATCATCAGGCATCAAAAAATTCGTCCGAATCGCTGTACACATGAAAAGTGCCCAAAAGGCTGGCAACATTGCCACATTGTATGGCAATGCTGATTCTTTGACCAAAAAAAATCAAGTAATAAAAACTAGAACCCAACTACGACTTAAAGGAGTATATTTATAAACGTTGCTTAAAGTTAAGTAATGATTAGCGACTGTATAACCATACATTTTTGACGTTTGGAACGTCACTTAACTTAAGCAACGTTTATAATAGACATGGGCGTTTTCGTATTTAGTTGCTAACGGATATATAACCGATATTCAGTTTTCATATCGATATCGAAAACCGTGTAGTACGATTTGCACAAGTAACTGAAACGAACGAAACGCAAACTCACACTTTTACTAACTTATGGAATATTTGTTGTAACTAAATAAATATAAACTAGACCTTATTGCTAGCGCGTTAGGATTTAGATATTACGCACGCACATTATTAACCAAATAACCAATCACTAGCCGAAGTTACGTAATATTCGCTTCATCACTTTTACGCCAGTAAAACATTGAATGGTAAGACAGAGACAAAGCGAATAAAAACCGTCGATGTCATATCGCTCGTGATGTGAAGTTTGCGTTTTGTTCGTTATTACTTATTCGACATTATTCGTAGTTCATTCTCGTTGTTGCGCTTTGGATAAGCCATAGCTCGATGAAGTTTTTGTGAAAACGGTTATGAATATTTAGATATCGATAGGGTATGATAATAAACACATATCCGATATAAGTTACGTTTTGATATATTGAACCCATGCCTAGTTTATAAATAAACCCCAAAAGGTATAAACAAGACACCACATACAGACAAATTAAAAATCCGGAGTCACACGTAATCTGTTCGATTTATGCCCTAACACGTGTGACTCCGAATTTTTTAATTTGTCTGTCTGTGGTGTCTTGTTTATACTTTTTAAGTCGTAGTTGGGTTCTAGTTTTTATTACTTGATTTTTTTTTAATTCTTTTGGGGTTATAATATATATATTTTTGAAATGTGCTCATTAAGCCCTTTCATTTGATACCCAACATGGTACGATAAAACCATATTTTTTTTTAAGTTCCTCACTTTATGTCCTCTAGAGGGCGCCATTTTTAATTTAATGTGACTTCACATAGCCTATAACCAGCGGACAATCACGACGCTTCTAACGATACCTCATTTGTCAAATTGTGATAAATGGTTTGGAAGATAGGAGGGAACAGGTGAACATACATACATACATACATACATACCGGTCAAAATCATAACCCTCCTTTTTTCTTCGCCGTAGTCGGGTAAAAATAGGGCTCTGGTCACATGATGTCTTGAAAGACTAAGTGAGCACTCAGACCCCATGGCCCTAGTGTTTCAACCCCAAACGGCTCGAAATAATAAGTCCCAATAAGATTGGAGTATTTGCGCCATTTTTTGATAGGAAGATGGGATGGCAAATGTACCTAATTGTTTATGATAAGGTCCCATCACTTGAAAACCACCCATAAAGTGAACAATATTAAGTCATAGCACATAAATAATACCTATCAATAATACATATATCATATATCAAGGAATGCCAGCTATAAATTATGTATTGCATCAAAGGTCTGCGACTCTCTCTGGGTTGCCTTTTAAGGCTGTTTGCCATGAAGTCGACCTAGTGATCCCAGCCAGGGTGTAGCCGAGGTAACACCTTGGATCGTCTGTCGCCTATCTTCGTGGACAAAGTGCGTGAATATTACAAAAAAAAAATGCGTAAGTTGTGAATTGTATCGTGCACAGTATGTGTGTGTTGTGTATTGTACACAGTATACATAAGCTCATGGGAATCATGCGGTGACGATGAAACGAGTTCACCCAAAAAGTACAGATAATATATACACAGTATACATATAGGTCATGGAAAGCGTGCGGCGACGATGACGCGAGTTTCACGCTTTTTGTTCACCCAAAAAGTACACATTATAGACAGTATACATATAGCTCATGGAAAGCGTTCGGTGACGATGACGCGAGTTCCATGATTTTTGTTCGTTTTTCACTTCAAAAAACTCGCCGAATGCATTACCTCCACCGTTTTTCAAGAGAGCTAAAAATAAAAAATCCGACTATAACAAAAAAAATTAAACAGACAAACTTTTCAAGCAGTCTGATGCAGTTGCTGGCGGTTATTTCAGTGTGCAGCAACTGCATCAAACTAAGCTTGTTTTGAACTTTTGCTGTCGCGCAGTCGGATAATTACGGGTCAAAAATACTGTTTATTTATTTGATTATCTATGTACACACAGTAAAATACATAGAGATACGACATAATTATAATATGAGTACAAAGGTACTGCTTATTTCTTAAGAAATTTCTTCCAGCAGACCTGCGAAAGTAGAAATTAATGACTGATGGAGGACTGTTCTCCAATTTTATCTACTTAAAATAAGAAGCCTAAAGAAGTGGCACAAAGGTTTTAAAAATAAGATATATAAGGTGAAATAAAAACTAAAAAAGTCATAGTTGGGAACTATGACTTAAAAGGTATAAACAAGACACCACAGACAGACAAATTAAAAATCCGGAGTCACACGTGTTAGGGCATAAATCGAACAGAGAACGTGTGACTACGGATTTTTAATTTGTCTGTCTGTGGTGTCTTGTTTATACCTTTTAAGTCGTAGTTGGGTTTTAGTTTTTATTTCACCTTATATATCTTATTCATGACAATCGCCAGTTTGCCTAGTTAGATCCCTGCAGTGATCCCTGCTAGAAATCTCACTTTGTAACTCAAAACATCCTGAAACACAATGGTTTTAAATCTTGATGGTTAATAGGACATTTTCCTACCGCTTTATTGTCATGGTAGGAACAGGGAAAAAAAAAAAGGCACAGGAATAAAATAACAAGAAAGGTAAGTCTGTTTTTATACTCAAGAGGGATTACTAAACTAAAAATAAACAAATAATTCCACTTCAAACGCATTACGGCTTCCATCAATGAATTTTTATAGCACTTGCTGTAAAAACTCGTGTGTGAGTGAGCTCATGAATTCAGTGTTTCAGTGTATTGCTAACATGCGTAGTTTGGTGTAAATATTGCTAACACGCGTACCTAATAAAAAATACAGTACTTATCAACAAATTAATTTAAAAAATCACTAGTATTGGGATTAAATTGGTGTTTCATCTCAATTGGAAGTAACTATGCAATCGCCTAAAAATACATGCCTGGTTTATTTTTAAAAACTTCCGTACCACCTACTGTACTTAGAGGAAAATAAATGCAGTCATTGTTCTTCAAAAGCCAATAGATATTAATAAAAATGATGTAGGTACGTATAATTATTGTAGGTCGGTATAGATACTTGGTGACTAATTTAATGTCGCTGATTAAGAGTTCTTCCCCTAGTAGGCCAAAGAAACATCCCCTTATCAAGGAATGCCAACATAGTTCAAACTTATATCTATGAATACCTAGTACGCGTACGTGAACTAGGTCACTTGAACCATACTAATCTTTTAATTTACGGTAAACAGTTAAGAAAACAGTAACACTTTGGACTCCTCAATACATTCGATGAATATAGGTACAGTATAATAAAGTAACAGTATTATCTCACGGCATTACCTACACCCACTCGGTAGATAACCTTCCGCGTCCGTGAATAACTGCCGCGCATTCGAGACTGTTGCGTACTATACTGAGTTTTCGTAGCGCGTCGTTTCGGCAGGTTTGTATGAAGTTATAATACTGTTACTTATTGATACTGTTGCTAAGGGAAAATCCCCTTATCAACGAAGGTCTACATAGTACATACTTATTTCTATGAATTATGTAGTACGCATACGTGAATCAGGCCACTTAAACTATAGGTACTAATCCTTAATTTACGGAAAGCAGTTATGAGCGCTTATTCTGAAAGTGGGCAACATCGCAAATAGATGTCAAATATTTCGCTGTTTTGATTAATTTGGCAATATTACTGTATAAATATGGCTAACTAGCTGTCTAAAATATTGATTATGAAATGTAATAAATAATATTACGATATTATTTATTGCATTGCACACCGAATATTTAGTTTTAGATGTACAAAAAGGATTTGGAAACTTTCCAAATGCCTGTTATAATTGCAATTCATTATTAATATTCCAGTAAGTCAGATAACGCTATTTCATAGATCCATATGGTAATATTGCCAAAATAATCAAAACAAGTAAATATCTGACAGTTTCTTGCGACGTTGACAACTTTTAGAATCAACGCTCTTAAGAAAACAATAGCAATTTGGACTCCCCAATACAGTCGATGAATCTAGGTCACTGAGTGCAACGCAACGCCACACATCTGTTAACCAGGATCAAGATGACCTCTTTAAAAAAATTGTAGGCAGAAAAATAAATGTTCAGGGGCTTAAAACGGTCACTTTAGCAGAATCATATTATGAATCATCGTAAAATGTCACAAACTGACAATTCATAATATGATCTGCGTGTAATTCATTTTACGTAATAATTCATCTGTTTGACAGTTTTCTATGGAGATTTGTAAAATGGTCCACAAATTATGAATTGCTTATATGTCAAATTAGAGGAATTGCTAATGACAGCTGGGACACAGGAATTGAACTGATTTTAGAGGAATTGCTAATGTAGCCAGTTTAGGCCTCCAGATTTTTGAAAAATACACATTAACGTTGTATTTTAAAATGTCTGAAAGAATCATCGTTAAGTACTATTTGCTTAGACAAATCAAATAAAATTATTTGGACAGCTGTACATTCAACTTCATAGGTGCAGGTTAATGATGAAGATATTAATTTAATTGTCACATGACACATACAGACACAAACTGTAAACTCCATGTTATAATACCTTCTCCTGCAGGTTTAGTAGCATGGCGCTTTCTATCTCTACGAAGAATAGACATAGGTTTTTCTATACAAGTGTCAGTTCATACAGTTGGACCTGCTGAAGATTTTAAGATTATCATCATGTTTGCATTGTATAAACTCAATCTCCTTTGTATTATATAATTGCATAGCACAGGTGTGAGTACTATGTACTATTGACCTACCATTTACCGGGTAATCTGTCTTTCATTGACTTGAATGTGCCCTGGCGGCTGGGAATGTCATGCTCACTCAAATGTCTCGCTGATGGTGGCGGGTGTGTTGGATCATTTAGCTCCCTTCAAAATGGTTGTGCCGAATGGTGCTGATCCATGCGTCATGTTCGTGAACGGGCGCCGTCAGTTGTGACTGGTCATCTCTTAGCTGCCATGGCTTATTTTAATTTTTGAAATGTTTGTATGTTATAATTGCGGACGCTTTTAACGTGCTTTCTACATTGTTCTCACATGTATAATTTCAACAAGAATGATGTAAAATACAATAGACGCTGATATATTTAGTAACCTATTCCGCTTGACTATTCTTCAAGAGTCATAAAAACCCTGTAAGAAATCGACACGTGTTTCACCTCTCAACGAGGCATCTTCAGGATGACGATTGACCAATTGCAAACCAGAACGCGACGTGTTACCACACATATCAGCGTCTATTGTATTTTATAATGGATTTCCGCAAAGTCACGCCTGAATCAATTAACTATCTTAAGAATGATGTAACAATGTAACAATATTTTGATTTAAAAGAGTGTCCGTACGCTACGCTGTACTACGCTTTGGAATGGGCAACTAGCTTCATATTTCTGACCGACCGACCCTTTGATTCAAAAGTGTCTATAAATGGTTTAATTGAAATAAATGAGTTTTGAGTTTCGGTTCTTCATTTTTGACATCGCACCGTAGAAATCCTTCTACAATCTGTAATTTTGTCTTTCATTTCTAACGATCTTTGTCTAGGTCTTTTTGTAGGTAGACTATTTCGGAAGAATGTTTTCTATACTTACTGTCAAAATCACACTGACAACCGATAAATCTTATGACAAAACAAAGAATTCTGAGTCGAATTATGTAAAAGAGTGAATATCGTAAAAAAGTGCAGTTGACTCTTTCTACTTTGCTGCCGGCGTACTCATATTATTATTCATATTCATTTATTTGCGTTCCACAAGGTAAAACAAGATGTTAACTTAGAGCTAGGAGCCGTTGTAGACCCTGTCAGGGCACAGCAAAATTTATTGTTACATTCATTCTATTACTTAAAATTAAAAATCAATTAAAATTAAATTAGATTATACATTGTTAACTAGAATTACATTACAATATAAAAGATAATATAAAAGTTATTAATTATAGTTATAGGTTTTCATGCAAGTATTCGTTCACATTATAATAGCTTTTGTGTATTAGGAATAATTTTAATTTATTAGTAAAGGTGTAGTATTAAGTGTATTAGTACTGTCTACAGGAAACGTCATTTTTGTCTACTCTTCCGTCGACAAAACGGTACTCATGCTACGCCTGCTGCTACTTCTTTAGGCTTCACAAACGCGTGAGAAGATCACACTGATGTATTATTGTACGTTTTTCTTCACATTTATCTTGTTTTACTCTTCACTGACTTTCTGATAATGATCTGAAGAAATTTGACACTGACAACTCTTGAATGCGGTTCAACAGGTTCATTCGTGAAATTCACCCTCACATCTTAGGTTGGTCTAGGTACTATCAGAGAAGATAGTGATCAAACTGACATTGTTACCTTTTCAATAACAAAATAAAAATTAACTAATTAACATTTTTACTTTTTTACTACGCCAGGAAAAAATGATGTGCAAAATACACATATTTTACTGATAAATTAATTCATAACAAAAACATCTTATCTTGTAACGGTGACCTGAGTTACTATACGTTAATAACAAGTTGGCATTGAGTTTTTCTACACAAACAATGCGGCGTGATAGCAGTTACCGCAAGAGAAATAAATATGTGGCCAATTAGGTGTAAAGGTAAGTAGGAATAAATAAATTAATGAATAAAATGCCAGCGTGGTATACCAGACTAGATGAATCTAATGAACCCCAAGATTTACAGCCCCTGGAGCCATGCCAGCATGGTTTTACCAGACTAGATAAATCGAATGATCCCCAAGATTTGCAGCCCCTGGAGCCTCATTATTCGTGGGGCTACAGAGGCCATTGCATATCAAGGAGTAGATCGGGGGGGCGCGGTAATGGTAGGGAAGACGTAGACGTGCTCTCAGGTTAAGGAAGGATTTGCGAGCTGTACCGGATATGCATCCTATGCTGGTATACCTACTAACGAATATCTCTTTTGCGAATTTGATCCTTTGGAACTGACAGATGTCAGGAACGTAATCTCACGACGGCCGGACTTTAGTAACACCAGCTTCTTTGGGGTGGCAAAGGCAATGCACCTGGGATGCCTCTGGTATTGCTGATGCCCACACGCGCAATAAAAATGAATGTAACAATATATCATTAATCAAAATCGATACAGCCGTTTAGTACTTACGAGGGAACATAGAGACGGACATACACACACACATACAGGTCAAACACATAACCCTCCTTTTGTAGCTTCGCCACAATCAGGTAAAAAGAACCTCCTCCATCTTATCGAACTCAGACGCAAAAGATCCATATATAAATTACTAGATACCCGATCGTCTCCCCTGTATAAAGAATGGCAAGGCTACAGACAGCCCAAACATGACATGAACGAACATACAGACAGAAAAAAAAGTATTCAAAAGTACCTATATGTACTATGGCGTTTCGCTTCGCCAACGAATGCAAGGTCAGACGGGCTGCCATGGCTGATGATGTCATTTTATTGTGCCAACTATTTTGGGAGCTCCAACACAGAATGTTAAGTATAACTAATAATAGGTACTCACGGCATAATAGTGTAGTGCTTAATTAATACACCATTTCAGTATTCGTAGATGTAACTTGTGGGCTTAACACGAACGTAACGTGAATTCGAACTATTTTATTTAAATTAAAAAAAACTCGTTTCGCTTAACATAATTAGTACTAGGTTTTAAGGCTCAATATCTATTTGTCAGTGGGCTTGTTGTAAAAAAAAAAACAAAATGCTATAGGATAGTTGTATTTTCGATTCGAGTATAATTTTTTTTTATTTAAAAGAGTGTCCGTGGAGTTTCTTGCCCGTTCTTCTCCATACGACGCTTTGGAATGGGCAACTACCTTCATATTTCTGACTGACCGACTCCTTGACAATTCTGGATTAGTAAGGACTGGCCCTGCTTGCCAGCATTAGCAGTGAAACGGGAAATGTCGGCCTTTGCTCTGCAGTGGCGAAATAATAGGTTAATCCTTACTTTAATATTATAAATGCGAAAGTAATTCTGTCTGTCTGTCTGTCGCGCTTTCACGCCAAAACTACTGAACCGATTTAAATGAAATTTGGTACACAGATAGTCTAGAGCCTGAAAAAGGACGACATTACCATGCGGGCGAAGCCTCGAGCGAAAGCTTGTTTATTCTACAGGATGAAATTGAATTGAAAAGAAAATCTACAGGGTGAAACTGAATTCATGGGCATCCTCTTATCATTGTACTCATCATTATGAACAACTTCAATAAGGGACCAAATCTGAAATAGCAAGAAAAAAACTGTTTCCTACATGGCACACAGCTGATTTTTTTTTCGCGGTTTCTAGGTTTGTAATTCTGCATATTTCCAAATTGCATGGACCATGTTTCGTCAACCGGAGGCGGATAAAGTTATGTGTGAGTCATTACTTGAGACTTTTTTCCTAAAATACTGTACCTTCTTTATCCTGACGCATCAAATAGCAATCGTACTTACTACTGGAACTGATAATGATAAGTGATGGACTGATTCCAGATAGAATGCGTCATTGATAAGCTAAAAACAACTCTTTTATATTTCATAGAAATTAACTTTAAAGTGGTTATTATTGTCTTATTGTCAATATAATAATAATCATGAGTACCTAAACATTGTATGGTTTTAATAAAAATATGGTATTTAAAATGAAATAAAGATAATAAATAAAGTAAACAAAACATATACTCTAGCTTGAATTGTTTTATTGATCTTTACACGTCATTTGTTTAGAATTTCACTTAATTACGAATCATTTTGACATCTACACGGTATGAAAAAATTACAATGTATTGCTGTGAAAATTGTCGACATAATAAGTGAATCACTTTTTATCACTTTAATATAAAAATATTGAGTAAAAAAATATTTAATTAGTCAAATTTTAGAAAAAATGGACATAGAATTGCATTTGATGTCGGCTACATAGAACTCTCATTCATAAAATTAAAATAACAGATGTAAAATCAATAAATTTCAAGAAAATTTTTTTTTTTAAAACAGCCCAAATACATGTCGAACTTTAAAAAAATCGTTCATTCAATAAACCATAATGAAATGATATTTCATGTTGTGCATTAAAACTATAGAAATTGTACACTTCAAATATTTTTCTAGGTCATCATCATCTGCCTAGCCTTTTCCCAACTATGTTGGGGTCGGCTTCCAGTCTAACCGGATGCAGCTGAATACCAGTATTTTACATGGAGCGACTGCCTATCTGACCTCCACAACCCAGTAACTAGGTAATACGATACCCCTTGGTTAGACTGGTTGTCAGACTTTCGTGCTTCTGACGACTCGTAACGACTGTCAAAGATCCACAAATGACAGCCGGAACCAACGGCTTAACGTGCTTTCCGAGCCACGGAGGAGTCTCGATATGTGAAAATGGTCACCCATCCACGGTCCAACCCCGGCAAGCGTAGCTTAACCTGATGGATCGACCCGAGCGGCTGTTATTACTTAGCCACGAGCTCCTCGCTCAGGAATACTGGTATTCAGCTGCAGCCGGTTTGATGAGAATATTGTCTATGACACACTTTAAAAAAAAAACGAAACATACAAAGTGCGGTGTGCGTCTCAACGTTGGAAAACGAGCATCATTACATCAACGAGGTTCATTAGGAAAATGAGCGATGCATGCACATCACATTATTACGTCTGTGTCTATTGTATGCTACCAAACCCGTATTTGTATAAAATTATTTGTATCTATAAAAAAACAAGGTCGCTAGTTGTATGTTAATGTTTTATGCTAAACACAGTAAACATAACATCACGCCTGTATTCCCCGAAGGGCTAGGCAGAGGTGTACCTATAGTACACCCACATTTCACCAGTTATATTTAAGTCCCATGTAATAGGGGGCGAGCCTATCGGGCAGACCATCAACTGGGCATCCGGGCTGCTACTGAGAAATTACCACACTATACCTAGGTGGAGGAGCTCGTGGCTAAGTAATAACAGTCGCACAGGTAGATCCATCAGGTTAAGCTACGCTTGCTGGGGTTGGTCCGTGGATGGGTGACCATCCTTACATACCGAACCTTCTCCCTGGCTAAGAAAATCATATACCAAAGCCTCATAGCAGGAGATTTAATTAGCTGTGTAATAAACATGTGACAATTCTATACAATAGCATTTAACGGGAAGCCCCCTAGTATGTCGATATTAGGTACGCAACACTGCGATAGCGGTAGTGACGCAGGACTGCTGTGGCTGCCTCCTGAGTGGATAACTAACCAAATTGATTATAATTAACAATTACACTAGCTGCGCCCCGCGGTTTCACCCGCGTAAGTCTCGATCCCATGGGAATTTCGGGATAAAAAGTATCATATGTGTTAATTCAGGTTATAAACTATCTGTTTGCCAAATTTCATCCAAATCCATTTAGTAGTTTTTACGTGAAAGAGTAACAAACATCCATCCATCCATCCATACTTACAAACTTTCGCGTTTATAATATTAGTTAGATTAGATGATAAAATACCAACTTGACAACCAATTTGGCTACTGTTTATTATAAAATGACAAAACGGTGAAAGTACAGTCATGCACATACCTTACACTTACGTAGGATGCAGAAGCGTTTTTCCCGTGAAATAAAAATGAATGAAAGGCAATTGCATCCAGCTGAGATGAGAATGCTAAGAGGGATGTGTGGTCCTAAATGAGGATATAAGAGGAAGTCTGAAAGTGGGACCGGTGACTGAAAAGTTGTGCGGAAATCGGTTTTCATGTTCTGGGCGTGTTGCGGAGAAATAAGAAAAAAGTCGTGAGGAAAGTTTGAGTGAGAATGTCGATGGCTATAAAAGTAGGGGACGAACAAAAAAACGATGGATGGACTGTGTGAAAGATATGGCTGGAAAGGGGGTGACTACCGAGATGACGGCTAATAGAGAAGTATGGAAGAAAGAGACATGTTGCGCTGACTACAAATATATTGGGATAAAGGCAGGAGAATGATGACTTATGTAAGATTCATGTGACCAGCTGCGTCCCGCGGTTTCACCCGCATAAGTCTCGATACTGTAGGAATATCGCATTAAATTAAATTATCCTTTAAAAAAAACCGTAAAAGTATCCGTAAAAGTATGCTTCAGGTCATTGTCTGGCCCTGTGCCAAATTTCGTCCAAATCTGTTCAGCCTTTTTTGTGTGAAACCGTAACAAACAAGCTCACTTTCGCATAATATTAGTTTAATTAGGAATAGGATTTTCTCCAAAAGTTTAATATAAATAGATATTTTATGGTGTTACGAACATTGTATTATCTAAACTACACTATTATGAAACAGGTCTTTTCCCAAAGAAGCAATTTTTATTTCACGAGAGACACGCTTCTTAATTTTGCGTATCGGCATATCGGTAACGTAGGTATCCATGCTCGCGACGTCACTGTTCCTAAAACAATTTGTATTAAGAGTTACTCCGTGGGGGTTTAGTGGGTGATAATCTGACGTCAGACTCGTACCCGTGAGTATATACCACCTAAACATACAGCCTGTAACATGGATCAACAAAAATACAATATGTAAAAAAACTAGGTACCTAACACTAGAAAGTCGAGGGTCGTAGCACAATGGCTACGGCGTAGGCCGAGGTCTACGAGATGCCTTTTTCTTTCATTACCTTTGAAATTAAATTAAATTTGTTTATTCTGTAAATAGGATATCGGAATCACGTTTACACGTCATATTAAAAATAAAAAAATAAGCTAGATGAGGTCGGCGTTTCCTATCCGACTACTCTGAGAAGAAAGGCCGAAACAAACTCAGAGGTCACAGTCTCTTTTAAAATCCAGACATAATCTTGGTCAGGCCGTATGAGGACCATGTAGATTAGAGTCTGAAATGGTCTTTTGAGGAAAGAACCACAACGATTTGAGTAGAACTGTCCAGTCAGTGCAAGCTTTTGTCAGTAATAGTGGAGCTCAACTCAGAACTTAAGGAGCTCAACGACTCGACGAACAAAAGGTACCAAAGAAGGTCGTCTTGGTAGGTCGCATAAAATACTCAATAAAATTTACCCTGTCTAACGAATCCCATGTCTCGTTTGGCCATTGTTAAACAATTAGTGTCTGTTTCGCGGTCAGCAAAACTGCTAGGGGTCTGACCATTGGAATGCAAAGGAGAAGAAAAGGGCAAGTATTAGCCAATAAACAACGTTATAAGTCCCACAAAAGACGATATCATCGGAAAAAGGAAATCGACGTTTTCTGAGCGGATCTGACGTCATAGGATTATTTAGTTATTTATCGTGTTTCAAATGTTTCTACCCGATATGGAAAGCTTATACAGGATGCTGTCGTCCCGTCACTATTTTCAAATATAATATCGTGGTAAAAACCGATTGATAAACAATATTTTACTTATGTATATAATTATAATAATAACTGGGACATCTATACTAATATTGTAAATAGAAAAGATTTGTAGTTTAGTTTATACCTAATGAATAATCTCAAAAACTACTGAACCGATTTTCTTTCACCAGTAGAATATTTTCACTTCGTTACATTTAACTTAGGCTATATTTTTTAAAGATATTGAAAACCAAATACACTGACTTTTGAAATTATAAATTGGTTCTATGTACAGTCGGGCTAAGTGAATCATGACTAGGGCATGAATCTCGGAATATCGTAATATCGGAATCTCGGAACGCAAGTTCCGATATTACAATTCCGATACCGAGTGATCTATTATCGGAATCGGAGATTTTTTTCTATATTTTGCTTTTTATACTAAACCTATATTTTAGATCCTTGTGTCTCGCCGAGCGCAACAGCGCACTACCGTATTCCTGCTCCAGCTCGTTAAGCATGCGAATTCATGCGATAAAAGAACAATAATAGTGTTATCTGTCTCAAACGGAACGGTCAATTCGGATTTTCCATCTGGAATTTCTCAGTAGCAAACTAGAGTCTGGATTTCAGCCCGATTGATGGCAATACGCTTATCCACTTTTACATGGAACTGGAACAAAACTGGTGAAATGTGGGTGTACTATAAAGCCTTTTTTTTTTTGAGGGTGATGTGTGAGATCATCTAATCACTTCTCCCGCTCTAGGCGGAATGGAAGAGCGTATTAGACTTTTACTGACTAAAACCCACCCGTGTTCCTTCAGTTGCCTTTTGCCAAGGTCCCGGTATCCCTTTCGAACTTTCCCGCAACCCTGGCAGGACCCCTGGATTGGTCCTAGCAGACCCCGCCAATTGTGCTGACATCTCTTTGAGGTGCGCGTGGAACATGACGCGCCATCGACCCGGGCCTGGTCCTTATCGCACGGCGAGCTACCCATTGCTCGCCGCCAGCAATCCCGCGCCTACGGTGGCCGAGAATCTGCCTGGGATTCCCGACGCCCAGGGTTCCTCATGCGGCGGCGGTTAGGGGCGTGAGGCCGCATAACTTGCCTCTCCCTCACGCGTTCCGCCTCTTCCTTCGCGACCACGCGTCACCTTTATGTAAATAAATGTAATACTAGTATTTAGCTGTATCCGGTTAGACTGCAAGCCGACCCCAACATAGTTGTGAAAAAGCTAGATTGATTGAAATAACAAAAGTTACCAATTAAGTGCAGTAATATTGAAAGATTATCATAAAATAGTAAATACAGTAATTACGGTGGGCATAGTTAAAAACAAAACAACCAATGTTTGAACCACATTAAAGAATACGATTTAAAAATGTTTTTTTATTGCACTCAATCCAACCTCATGCCGAATTTGTGCAATTTATAAATAAAATGTGCAATTTCTAATGCAATAACGAAATTCCGATATTAATATCGGAATTCCGATATTGAGATCTAATATTGAAAATCAGTATCGGAATTGAAAACCTTCCGATATTACATGCCCTAATCATGACCCACTTTGACGATAAATCGTCTGAAACCGTCAAAATAACAAAGATGGCAGATGACAAATTCGTTACCAAGGAAATGTATGGTTACGCGAATGTCGACCTAATTGTATTTGAATGTCTGTAAGAAAATAAGCTTATGGTGGGTCAGAATTCAAATTTTTCGACTGTACCTACTTAGATACGAAATGTTAGCAGCTTATTATCGCATGTTTCCACCATATTCAGTCCATCATTCATTGTCATTTTTGACAGTTACTCAAACCAAGCCTATAACTAATTATTGAATTTGAAGACTGCAGGAGAAAAACAAGGAATATCAGAAGAATGCCAATTTTCACAAATTGAAAATAAAAGTCACAATGTTATTGACATTCATTGTTCTTGCTTTTTCAGTATCAACATAATTTATTGGAAAATATTATTCTTCTCTCTTTTTTTTGCCGTTTTTCCAACTGTTTTATGCGTTTAATCATAAATAAACAAGCGTATTTAACCATCAAACACAAATCAAAACACGAAATAATGGCGTGCACTCGAACTGACACAGTGACATTGCCGGTTTTTGAGTTAGCGCGTGTTCTCTCACGATTCTTGCCTGCATGTAAAAACAATCAAATAACTGGGAGCCTACCACTTTAATATAACTTCAGTGTAGGAAAGAGATGAAGCTCTACAGGACGTATAGCTCCATATCTTTCCCCCACGAAGTAAGATCAAAATAATACTGCTGTAAGAGGTGGTGCTAGGCTCCCAGGTCATAGACGATTTGATGACATAGCTGATAGAGTAGAGCATCTGAAAACTTTACTATGAATACCTACCTACGTACCTCTAGATGCCTTATTAGTTATTACCTTTAATTTGTATTTTAGCTGACATTCCTGGTTTTTCCCTTGTAGTCTTCATTTATTGTTAGCTGTTTTTTTCCTGTTCAAAATCAATTAAAATTGGATAACTTAATTATACGGTAAATCAAACCCACATCATTATGTAGGTTTGTGTTATTATAGTCCCAACATTGTTGAGGTTTCCCTATTGCCCTTTTTGTGCCTCCGTGATATTGTCTATTAAGTAGGTCATCATCTGCCTAGCCTTTTCCCAACCAAGTTGGGGTCGGCTTCCAGTCTAACCGGATGCAGCTGAATACCAGTATTGGAGCGACTGCCTGTCGGACCTCCACAACCCAGTAACTGGGTAATACGATACCCTTTGGCAGGACTGGTTGTCAGACTTTCGGGCTTCTGACGACTCGTAACGACTGTCAAAGATCCACAAATGACAGCCGGGACCAACGGCTTAACGGCTTGGTGCACACAATTACCCTGTTATCATGCAAAACATGGGTAGGGGCAGAGAAATCATCATTTAATTTTGATGACTACTAGTTTATTTAATTTTAAATAGCTTGACAGTCCATTGCATTAGCACTTGGTAGAGGTACGACTGTTTTTTTTTTTTATGACGTTATTACCTGCCAAACGAGTTTCTTATTTATTCCAAGTTTATCATATTTTAGATTCTACTTATTTAATTTACGATTCAGATTAATTTGGCAAACTTGTTTTTGGAACTATTCTAAAAATTACACGATCTATATTGATAACTTTGTTATTAGGAAAATTATAATTTATTTCTGTTGTTTAAAAAAAATATCATTTCGTGGAATGAGTTTGCTATGTTTATCGAAGAATATTCGTGCTCCAACCTTGTTGACCCAACCATGATTAAAGTCACTTAACGCAAGCTGTATGGTTTGCGTAAACACGTGTCAATCAAATCATCGTCGCTCGCCACCCACGCTATACTTGTATGGGTTACTATGGCGACGGTGTTCAATCGATAGTCACACCCATGCCCATGGTGCTGTCACACCCTCGTTCTGTTACGTACCATCACCAAAATACGGGTGTAACAGTTAACAAGCGGCATATTTTTATATACCTACATAGTACCTAAACATAGACTTTTTACCGATTTGAGCAGACAGAAAGTAAAAAAAAAACTAAAATACCCAAATGCAAAAACACAACTGAAAAGAGAAAAACAAACACTCCATGTAAAATACTGGTATTCAGCTGCATCCGGTAAGACTGGAAGCTGACCCCAACTTAAAGGCTAGGCAGATGATGAGGCACATAATATAAGGCATTTTTGAACGTCAAACGGTAGAAGCTAGTAGTACATGAATCTCGATGTTTTGGACAACATGTCGCCAGTTTACCTGCCAGATAGAAAATTAGACACATGTTTAAAGATAGCACCCATGCAAAGCAAGGGTTGAGCTAAGTAGGTAGGTACTTAAGTTGCATAATGTAAATGATTTTGCATACTTTTGTATATAATCAATTTTTCCTAACTGAACTGACAGCTGTGCTGCTGGGGAGTTTGTTGCGCCACTTCTTCTTCCCAGCTAAAGCACTAGGAAGTGGTGAAGGGTGGGCGTTTTTGGGGGACTGTCTTATGTGATTTTGACGTTCGAAAAGTGCTGATTCTCAGCCTAGTTTAAATAAATGACTTTTGATTTTGATTTTGACTTAATGTAAGTATCCTAAATGATCTTCGTGACGATATCAGAGAAGATGGCCTGGTATGTCGAATGTCATCATAAATTAGGTAATTCACTAGACGTACATGTTGTATACCGTCGGCTCCTTAATGTGTTAGTAAATGGGTTAATTACTCAATGGTCTCGGTAATTGAATTCATGATTAGCGCCTGGGAGCCATTTTATATTACCTACCTACTTGTTTTGTAACTCAGCGCTGGTTTTCCCATCGGACTACAAGCAATAAAGTATAGTATTGTAGTATTCTCTAATGTACGTTTAATTGTAAGAATATTTGTATAGGAGAGGAGCTCGTGGCTAAGAAATAACAGTCGCACGTCGATCCATTAGGTTATGCTACGCTTGCCTCGGTTGGTGTGTGGATGGGTGATCATCTTTACATACTAAGACTCCTCCGTGCCTCGGAAAGCACGTAGCTGTTGATCCCGGCTGTCATTCGTGGATCTTTGACAGTCGTTACGGGTCGTCAAAAGCCCGAAAGTCTGACAATCAGTCTTACCAAGGGGTATCGTATTACCCAGTTAGGTACTGGGTTGTGGAGGTCAGATAGGCAGGTGCTCCATGAAAAATACAGGAATTCAGCTGCATCCGGTTAGACTGGAAGCTGACCCCAACATAGTTGGGAAAAGGCTAGGTAGATTGAATTGTTAGCGGCAATTCAATCTGGCTAGCCTTTTCCCAACTATGTTGGGGTCGGCTGCCAAACATGATAGATATTTTTAACAATCTCATCTCAACTCATATTTCTACAAATACATGTCTTGAAACTTGAGTTATACAAATCATAATCATATTCCCACTACTGGGACAAAGGCCTCCTCTTTTCGAGAGGGAGTAGGCTGTATGGACCAGATTTCACATGGCTTCGAACTTTTTATTCTGGGAAATGCCGGTTTCTTCACGATGTTTTCTTTCACCGTTTTGAGAGCAGTGATGATGAATTTACATTTACACAAAGAAAAGCACCTGAGGCGCTTGACAAAATGACATTCTATCAGCGATAACGATGATGGAAAAGGCAAAAATGAATAGGACTGACATAAGCTATTGAAAACCTTTGTCAATTCTGTTGAAAGTCGTTGTAGAAAAACGAAACTCTTTGGAAGCGATTCTCACTTTTCTAAGCCCTCTATTTGGGTTCAAACACCTACAACTCGTAAGTCACGGACCACCACAGCTGCTGCTGCATACAAAATCATGGATTTAAAATTAATATGTTGACATGGCAGTGTTCAGATTATTTCGCCTCATCCTAAATAATATTTCAAATTCGAAAGCGAGTTTTTTTTTCTTACGCTTTCACGCTAGAACGGATTGGGTAGACCATGACCTGGATTGGGACATAGGCCTTTTTTATCCCGATGTTCCCACGGGATCGAGACTTATGCGGGCGAAACCGCGGGGCCTAGTTAGTTTCCTATAATGATGAAATATCTATACCTAATCTGAATACCGCTATAATTTCATATGTTTCTTTTGAGAAACACATGAAATGGGTTGGGTAGTTAATCACGCCAAGTGAACCCTTTATGCTGCGAGCATAAAAGAAGGGTTTACATTACTTGTGCAAGTAGTGAGGATCAAATCCACTTCCTCCATCAGTCAGGCGCTTAACCGTTGAGCTAATGCCGCTTTCAAAATTCGCAATAAATTTGATTGTCCTGACTTACTTAAGAAGATAAGTTACCTTGTTCCTCGAACAGTACATGTACGTGAGGTGCGCACTCGGCGCTTATTTGCCACGAATCGTTGTAAATCTAACGCTGGCTCGCGATCACCTCTTCATCGCTTGGTTGAGACTTATAACAATGAATTTAGCTTAATCGACATACTTTTCCTTAGCAAAAATATATTCAGGAAGCAAATCCGAGCAATTCTTATGGATCGGCAGTTGACAATGTCATAAAAATATCTTTCACCGTTTGAAACTTACGTTCTTGAGAAGTATTTCTTTTCTCTGTTTTCACGCAGGAGAACCTAGCATAATGCATTATATATATTTGTGTATCCGGCTTATGTAACTTTTATTATTATTTTAGTTTACCGCTTTATGTCTCTCTAGTTTTTGTATAAATATTTTTCTTAAAGTAATCTGTGGAAAACGTAGTGGGTAGCATATTTATCATATTTTGTATGTAAGTTCTATTGTAAACATGTAATATGTTACTGTTTGTTTTTCCTAAATAAAATAAAATAAATAAAATTATTAAGAAGGTACCTTTAACTAATCTCAATTTAAATAAATAAATGTTGTAACTTATAATTTACTTAATGTTAATAACATAAAAAACATTGTTATTGTCACCTAAGTGTTATTGGGTTTTTCCATCTGGAATTGCTCAGTAGCAGCCCGGAGTCTGGATTTGTGACCGGTTGATGGCAATAGGCTCGCCCCCTATTACATGGGACTTAAACATCACTGGCGAAATGTGGGTGTACTATAGGTACACCTCTGCCCAACCCTTCGGGAAATACAGGCGTGATGTTATGTTATGTTATGTGTAATTATTAGGTACCTAATTTTATTATAAGAATCAATTCCTTCCCCAAGATGCCATCTATATCCTTGCCAAAGTCGAAATCCGTTCAGAGGTTACTTGCAACATACAGACAGAAAGACTTACTTGCTTTCGAATTTATAATATTATATTAGTATATTTATTTAACTATTTATGCATTATTTTACATCTAACACTACAATACAATACTAATAATTATGTACAAGTATGTAAAAAGGGGGAGGAAATAATTATTAAAGTGCATCAAAAAATTCGTCCGCATCGCTGTCAGCAGGAAAAGTGCCCAAAAGGCTGGCAGCATTGCCACGTTGTATGGCAATGCTGATTCTTTGGCCGAAGAATAGGCCAGCCCTCTGGTCACGTGAAGAGTCGACCAACCGCTTGGCGATGTCTTGATATAATAATATTAGTATGAATAAACAAATAACAGGCACTTATGAATTGGCAAACGGTAGATCAGTCAGAAAGATGAAGCTAGTTGCCCATTCCAAAGCGTTGTAAAATAATTATGTCAATGCTGTAGATATGCTTAGCACACAAACAAGAGAAAAAGATCGTCATACTATCACCCCTTGTTGGACTCCTCTGTGTGGCCCTATAACCTACCTACATTACACAAAAAAAACTAATTTGTCAAGCATCCCACTCTGGTACATACTATTGATTAAATTTCCAGACATAACGGCGCCTGATGGGGCACCACGGACTAATACTGTGTATCAATGAGATAAGACACATCGTCCCAATTTCGAAAGATAAAATCAAAATAAAAGTCATTTTATTTAAGACACTTTTTGAAACGTTAATAGTTATTTATGCAACTGTAAATGTTATATAATAAACACTCATGTGATAAACCCACATTCGTGTTTTAATACCTAATTATATACAGTTGCATACAAGTTTTTATCTACACCCATGTTAAGAATCTTCTATAAAAGTTTCTTTGCAATACCAATATCGAACAAAAATGGCGCGGTAGGATGTGAATTCGAATTTTTCGAATTCCAATGTGTTTTGTTTTTAAATAACGGTGCTTTGTTAGTGAAACGCTCGTGAATGACAATGTTCTTTTTTTTAAATGAGTTGCATAATGAAATTCAGTACAACATTATAACACCCGTTTGGATGATATTATGGTTACTATGACACTGGATGTTTTAATGTTGGCTATAAGCTAACTGTTTCAGATACTTTTATAGAGGATTTATAGCATGGGTGTAGATAAAATTACTTATGACATCAAAACGCCCGCCCTTCACCACTTCCTAGTGCTTTAGCTGGGAAGTAGAAGTGCCGCAACAAACTCCCACGGAGAACAGCTATAAGTTAGAAAAGTTGATACAATAGTATGATAACTAGGTACCTAATTATTTATTCGCTGAAGACAGCTGCATCCGGTTAGACTGGAAGCCACCCACAACATAGTTGGGAAAAGGTGAGCAGATGATGATGAAGAAGTTACAGTAGTATGATAACTCAGCTGCATCCGGTTAGACTGGAAGCCGACCCCAACATAGTTGGGAAATGGCTAGGCAGAAGAATAGCAGATAATGATGAAGAAGATACAGTAGTATGATAACTCACCTGCATCCGGTTAGACTGGAAGCCAACCACAACATAATTGGGAAAACGTGAGAAGATAATGATGAAGAAGATACAGTAGTATGGTAACTCAGCTGCATCCGGTTAGACTGGAAGCCAACCACAACATAATTGGGAAAACGTGAGCAGATAATGATAAAGAAGATACAGTAGTATGATAACTCGGCTGCATCCGGTTAGACTGGAAGCCAACCACAACATAATTGGGAAAATGTGAGCAAATAATGATGAAGATGACACAGTAGTATGATAACTCAGCTGCATCCGTTTAGACTGGAAGCCAACCACAACATAGTTGGAAAAAGGCAAGCGTCTGTTATTACATTTTAAATTAAAAATAAACTTGTAAACAATATATATAAATATAGACGAAACTGTCTATAATAAACTTGTTTGCGAGTTGTTCATAATGTATTCTATCAAATGTAGGAATTCTCCTATATTCAATTAGTTTATAAACTTGATAGATATTTTTCCTGTTATGGTACGAGATGATTATAACAAGGATGAAGATATAGTAGGTAAGTAAGACTTTAGGCCATTTTGTAGATATTCTTTGACACGACGAAACAAGTTTTTCCGCGTTATTTATTGATCATACTGATCGTTGTTACTTTAAAAATTAAGCTGCGGTCCTATCTAAACAATGTTTTTTCTCACTAATTATTTTTTCACTCACTCACTCACTAATTTACTCACTAATTATTTTTACACTCACTCACTCACTAATTTTCTCACTCTTTTCAGTTTGGACAAAATAATTAAAAAAATAAAACACACGTTAAAAATCAAACTGCGTTTCTAGCTAAACAATGTTCTTTCTCACTAATTATTTTTTCACTCACTCACTCACTCACTAATTTTCTGTCATGTTAAGAGGCTGACAACAGCAAAAGCGTGGTAAAGAAAGAGAAGCAATGACACAATGCTGGTAATTTATTTCAAAATATGAAGCAATTATCTATTAACAAAAACATATATTGTTTGGACAAAATAATTAAAAAATTAAAACACGTTAAAAATCAAACTGCGTTCCTGTCTAAACAATGTTCTTTCTCACTGATTTTTTGCTATCCTGTCAAATTAGTTTTATAATGTTTTGAACACACTATCTAGCTAGCATATCCTGAAGAATATCATAATTTTCTGATTTTGTTTACTGCAGTAAATCCGCATAAGTACTTTTAGACATTATAAAACTTGTGTTTAGCTCAGGTAGAATCGATTGACGTGGCCTGTATCTAGGTACTACTGGGCCCAAGTGCCTAATCTAAAAAGTACCATCGATTTGGAAATAAGTTATTTTTATACATAGCACAATCAGCCTATAATGTTCCCACTGCTGGGACACAGGCCTTCTCTCGGTGAGAGAGAGTGGGCCGTAATCTACCACGAGGGCCCAGTGCAGGTTGGTAGATGTCACATGTCTTTTATTTTTGGTTCTAGGACATGCCGGTTTCCTAATGATGTTTTCCTTCGCCGTTTTGAGAGCAGCGGTGATGAAATAATTTATACAAAGCTAAGTGCCTGGCTGGGTTTGAACTCACGAAAACTCGGTAAGTCGCGGCCGCCCTCATTTTTATACATTGTACGTATAAATAGTTAGAAAATAGGATGCTCAAAAAGTTATTTCCTCGTGCATATATAACAATTTATAGCACTTTGAGGAAAATCATGCAGTAAAAATCCTCTTAGGGAAAATCCAAGGGAATCCACCGTGTGATATGTAACGGCTAAACTCGTTCCGACAAATGATTAATTATTACTGTACAAAAAAGAAACAGGAAAAAGATAAAAATGAATAACTACAGGTTATTTATAAAATTCAATTTTAACTGTTTCCTGTTTTTTTTCCATGTCCACAATTTAATAGATTAATAGATAATTAGGTCATCACCATTCTCCTGCCCTTATCACAATTTATTTGTGGTCGGCGCAACATATCCCTTTCTCCCATACTTCTCTATTAGCCGTCATCTCGGTAGTCACGCCTTTTCTAAACTCCGGTCGCGAAGCAGAAAGAATTTCGTACAATGACCCCTCATTACTTATCTCTATCGCTCGCGCTCAAATGTATTGCCGTCGCGCTCGCGATAAGGGCGATCCTTCTAATTTGTGTGTAGGTATTGTTCCTATTTAGTTTATTATAGTTTATCCTTACATTGTTAAATTTTTAGTAATAAAAGGTAACATACAATAATACGTTTATTATTATTATTAAAGTTCATGATCAATACAGAGTAGGTACCATATAAAGTAATAAGTATTTTGTTTTCCTGCTGGTTTTTTTAGATGATTATTTCGAATTTTCCATTGTGATCTTGTTTTGATGAAGACTAAGAATTGATACTTACTATTTTGTACTATTAAAACCTAAACCACCTTAATTGACTTAGGCCGAGATTTATAAACGTTACTTAGCTCATGCTTTCACTCAGACATGTCCCCATGTCTATTTAACACTTGTAGTTTGACAGTAATGCAACAGCGACGGGAATAACGCTTAGTCAAAGTACGCGATAGTGAGCTCTCTTGGCCTGAGCGACGGATTTCCTACATCAGCAGTAACGGTATGCCTGAGAAATAAGCATTGCTTTTGCAAAATTAGAATAACTCCTATGTAAAATTACTGGTCATAAAAAAATCAAGGAAACCTCGCTACATATTCGTAATAAGAAAAAAATCTTCTTCGCTTCTAAAAATCACTTCGGTCGTAATACCATATTTTTAAAGCTTCGAACATCCAACATACTGAATTACATAATCATTTTAAGAAAATACATAGAAGAAAATGCTCCTCATTTATTTTAGTCTAGTCTTTAGTCTTTTAAAAAGTGGTCCCCTCAGGGGTTCCACCAATACTTGACCTACTATCCCGTCTGTGTTTATGAATAGTCTTTGGCAAACCGCCATAGAGCCTCCGTCTAAGAAGGGTAGCAGTAGCAGTGACACAGTCTCTACCGAACATCTTAGTAGGCAAACGTATAGCAAAGGTACGTTCTTTATAATATGTAGTTATATATAGTAAGTCCTAGTTCAGTATACATATTATAAATACTATTTTAAAGTCGCTTTTCGTGTTTGTATGTTATGTCCGCGTTGTTCTTCTTAACCACGCAACAGATTTTGATGAGCTTTTCACCATCGTTCAGAGAATTTATCCCGGAAGGTGTATGTGTATAATACATTAATATTAAAGTAATATTTATCTATGAAATCTCGATGTTTTGTCAAGTCGTAAAACCGTGCGAACCAGGAGCGGAATGCTAATCTAAATATAATAAAAATCATTGTAAATTGTGTTCATTTTCTTTTCGTTTCTTTTTTGTGATTTTTTTGTGTTGTTGTGTGTTATATTAAGTTTAGATGAGATATTGTGTGGGTTTGGGTCAGTGGCTAATTGTGGGTAATTCTTAACATACAGTGGTTATATGTTATTATTTTATACCTAGGTGCAGCGAGCGGCAGGCGAGCAAGAGGTCGTGAGTTCGATAATAGAAAGAAAGTGCAAGTCAAGTAGGTTATTTTGCTATTTGGCCATTATCAAAGTAGACACACGTCTGTTCAGTTAAAGGGTCAATAATTTACTTGATCATCACATTGGTACTTATATTGAAATCAAGCTGCCTAGCCTTTTCCCAACTATATTGGGGTCGGCTACCAGTCTAACCGGATGCAGCTGAATTAAAGTATAGGAGCGACTGCCTATCTGATACGATACCCCTTGGTAAGACTGGTTGTCAGACTTTCGGGCTTCTGACGACCCGTAACGACTGTCAAAGGTCCACGAATGACAGCCGGGACCAACGGCTTAACGTGCTTTCCGAGGCACGGAGCAGTCTCAGTATGTAAGTAAAGATGGTCACCCATCGACGGACCAACCCCGGCAAGCATAGCTTAACCTGAAGGATCAACCCGTGCAGCTGTTATTACTTAGCCACGAGCTGCTCATTGGTATATTGAAATCACCATCATTTATCATCCTGTTATTTGCATGTTGCATTACGTCGCCTTGACATTCACGGACGTCCAGACGATTGAAAATATTATTTTTGTAAAATGTATTTTTTTTCAAAGCTCGTGAAGTAGCTCGATATGTCAATGTAGAAAAATATATTTATTTTTGTTGTTTTTTAAATATATAAAAATACATTATAACATACCGAGACCCCTCCGTGTCTCGGAAAATACGTAAAGCCGTTGGTCCCGGCTGTCATTTGTGGACCTTTGACAGTCGTTACGGGTCGTCAGAAGCCCGAAAGTCTGACAACCAGTCTTACCAAGGGGTATCGTATTACCCAGTTACTGGGTTGTGGAGGTCAGATAGGCAGTCGCTCCATGTAAATTACTGGTATTCAGCTACATCCGGTTAGACTGGAAGCCGACCCCAACATGTTGGGAAAAGGCGAGGCAGATTGATTGAAAATGTATTTTTTTTAGTTTTTTGTGTGCATTTCTCGTTGCAGGACCTCCATTATTTACTTATGGATGTCCTGCATCAAAAGTTGTTGCTCAATGAAACTCTAGTTTGTAGTTTTACATGTGTCAATATAAAGAAGAAAGAAAAGAAAGAAAGAAAAATTGTTTATTCTGCACAAACAAAACGCACACACAATAGAAAACTTACAACATATAGTTTGAATGTTACATATTGCATACTGGTTTGCCTTGACATATAATTTTTGCTCAGCTCGCTAGCTCACAAAAAATGTGCTGAACATAATATAGACTTATCTACGTAGTTATAATTCAAACACTACTGGAGACTTCCGGCTGCGCCATTTTTGAATGTTGTTATATAATTTGCATTTAATTTGCTTTGCATCATGTTTAAGAATGTTTTTAAAATCGAAATAAAGTGCGAGACTATAGTTATCAGGAGAACTGTGTTTTTGTGCGTGTTAAGATTATCATGGATGAGTTAAGAACGCGGCGACAGATGAATTCTCCATACAAAAGTAATACCTAAATCATTTGCAATTTGAGCATATTTCCACCATAATGTGTTGTTATTCGGATTGAGACAGTATTTATCTAGGTTCCTACATCTTTTTTTTTCCAAACAACCTAAGTAAAATGGAGTTGTAGGTAGCGAATTGAATTTCGCACATTTTTACAGCGTAAATGATATGTTTTCATATTGTTTTTTCTGTATTATAAACAACAATACTTGTAATATTGTTTTAGTAGAAACATAGCCTATATTATCAAATTACAAATTATCGAAAAAAAATTGGAAAAACATTAAGTTTTCATTCGTAATTTTTGGTATTACGGAACAAATCCTTTATCATTCATTTTCAATAGCTAGTAGTGCTATCGCGTCAAGCAAATGTCATGTCAATGAAAATGTGTGCGTGATCGTACAGTTCATGGTCACCGTGTGTATCGCTCCGACAGACACACTTGCGTAACATTAGTAGCACTCGATTCGTAGTGCGATGCTCCGCCGGCCCCTTAACTTCTAATTACTAAAGATAGAAAACATTTTAGAAATCATTTTTGAGTTGTTGATCCATAAACAGCACTGTTTTTTTTTATTTATAATAATTGAAACAACTTTGTTCATGTGTCTGCCAACCTGCAATTGACTTTCTTCAAACTGTATCACTAAAATTCTATTTAGCGGCGGATATCTAGAACTTCTTAAAACAAACTGAAATATTAATAACTGCTGTTACAGAACAACATGGGGCTCCCTGAGCTGACAACATGCTGCTTTGTGTTCGACCTAAAGACTGGCTGCATTATAATGGGCAGCATCAATGCGGTGAGTTTGCTAAGAAGTTTCAAATAGGCGCTTAATTTTTGTATACTAAAGTACGGTTTATTAAAATGAATGAGTTGTACAATATCTAGATCAATGAAGTAAAGGTATCCTTGACTGTAAGAGCGCTAACAGACTGGGACGCCATGGCGACGACGTCGCTGGCTACGCAGCCATGGCTACCTCTGGCTACCAATCGTAGTCAAATGAAGTTGCCAAATAAGTAGCCAGTAACACGCTAGCTTCCGTCCTGTGGGCCTACCACCACCGCTTACAGCAGTATTATTTTAATATTCCTATAGTGTAAAGAGATGAAGCTCTACAAGACGTATAGCTCCATCTCTTTCCCCCACTGAAGTAAGATTAAAATAATACTGCTGTAAACGGTGGTGGTAGGCCCCCTGGAGATCAGTTGGGTCACTGAGTGAGGCGTAACTTACTTGTATACAAAATACTGGCGTATCTAGTCTCCACGTAGGAGCCTGTCGGTCATGGCTACGCTTCCAAATTGGCGAAGTCGCCAGACAGTAGCCGAGTGTATTAACTGTCATAAATTTCAATACGAATTGTTTGGATACGTAGCAGGCGACGTCGCCAAGGTGTCCCACTGTATTAGAGCTCTAACTGAGAACCGTCATTAATTTGGAGCAAAGTGTGTTATTTATAAAATAAATGCCTCCACGAGTGGCGTGGCTACACTCAAAAGTTGGTCGGAGCACTTTCTTCCCGAGTAGTAGATATTATTTTACCATAACATGATTTATTCTCATTATTTCCCATAAAGTGCGTGCCCATACGAGCAAATTAAGAAGCACTTAGGAAAAAGGGTGAAACGCATCTAATTAACTTAAAGAGTCATCATCTGCCTAGCCTTTTCCCAACTATGCTGGGGTCTGCGTCCAGTCTAACCAGATGCAGCTGAATACCAGTGTTTAACATGGAGCGCATGCTTATCTGAACTCCACAACCCGTCACTGGGTAATACGTTATCCCTTGGTAAGTCAGAGTTTCGGGCTTACCCGTAACGACTACCAAAGATCTACGAACGACAGCCGGGACAAACGGCTTAAAAAAAAAAAGTGTAGCATCGACCTCAAGTAACATGGGACAAGGGCTAAAAGAAGTAGACCCGGGAACCCGAAAATCCCATCATTTGTGACGTACCATCGCGGTCACGTATATCTAACCACTTTGAAACCAAAATCCCGTGCACACGATGACCACTACTGTTTACCGGCCCTTTATTTTAACCGACTTCTTCAAAAAGGAGGAGGTTCTCAATTCGCCTGTATGTTTTTTTTTTGTCTGTATGTTACGCGATTACTCCGCCAATTATGAATCGATTTTGATGATTCGTTTTTTGTTTGGTAGGTCATGCTTCAGAAGTAGTTCGTTCAGGCGTAGTTTTTGAGTTAGCTTCAATAATTACGTATTTTTTCCACTTTGCGTATGTAGACGATATCTTAGCTGGCTCCGTCACTATTATTTACATAGCAGGTATAGGAATTTGTGTGGGGTAGGTACCACAACAAAAAAGTGAAAAATAAAAACTTTTTAGTTAAGCGTTACTATAGCGGCCAAGCACTGCAAGCAGGAATAGTCCTTACGGGGTGTTCAGATATACATGTCCGCGATAGTACCTATCTTCTTAACATTTTTTACCTTCCGCAGGTGCTATCCTTCACACTACTCTCACTAATGATAGTACTAGCAGCGGAAGTAGGAGCCATCGACGTCTCGGTGGAGTATGCCGGTAACGTAGAAATGCAGGCTGGCATCACGGGGCTGTATGCCATGTCCATTATACTGGTGTTCATGTTCCTCATCAAGTTTCTGTTTGATGTCATCTTCGTGTATGGAGTTTCTACGGTAAGAATTTGAATTAATGTTGAGTGATGCTTCTATAGGTTTCCTATTGAACTAAATTGGCCCAACCACGCTTGGGTTGTAAGTTGAGCAGTTCCTATTTTGTCTATAATTAGCAAAATTAATTAACTAAATTATAAACACGACTTTAGTTTACGACTAGACTAGATTGAGTCTGGTAAAAACACACTAAAAACACTTTAGACCTCTATATATATAGTTAATACTTATATTTAGTAACCTATTCCGCTTAACTATTCTTCAAGAGTCATAAAAAACCCTGTAAGAAATCGACACGTGTTTCACCTCTCAACGAGGCATCCTCAGGATGACGATTGACCAATTGCAAACCAAAACACGACGTGTTGCCACACCGAGCACTGGACGCAGAGTCAACGTTACAAGTTAACTTATAATATAAAATATTCCCATTTCCAGGAACGCCCTCTTATCATCAAGGCGTACATGATCATGTGGGTTGTGTTCTTCCTCCTCTCCATGTTTATCTTCTTCCTCAATTCTCCAAGCATCAGCGTTGGCACTATATGCACTGAAGTTATTTATATTGGTAAGTATTTTTTTTGTATGTTTAGTCTGGGGACCGACCGATTTTCAAATATGTAAATTATTATATTAAAATGGATTATTTCTTCAACAAGGGAAGACTTGAGACCGTAACGATTACTGTAAGACTTGTCGTATTAGACATTGAAACTAATTTTCTCCAGATAGCTGCTCAGAATAAATGATCAGGCGCTTAGTTTAAGGGATCTGTAGAATACGGCCGATATAACTTGGCAGGCGCGAACATAAGCGCATGTAACTTTCTCTCACTCACACTCGCCTCATATCACCATTTGGATCCTAAAAAATGTTACTCTGGGTGAAATTCGGAACCGCCAAGATAAATCGGCCGTATTGTAATAAATATACCTATTGTCTGTGTCTCCCTACTCCTACAGTTATAACGTTTTATGAGTCAATGGTTGACAAACAAACCGATGCCGATGACTTGTAGCCTGATGTAAATTGGCCTAAAGGGTCAGCCAATACCTAGGTTGCCAGACTTTCAGACGAAGTTGAATGTTAAAAACGTGTCATACGCCTATCACTTATACACTGAAACTCAATAAAAAGCAATGCTGCATGACAGTTTTAAATACGAACGTTTACTATACTCTACCACTAGTAACTAACGTTAAGACATATGTTTCAGGTCACAACGTATACACGATCTTGCTGTGCCACAGTTTCTTCAAGCAGCTCAACTGCAGAGAAGAAGTTTAAACTTGTGGCATGTGTCTGAATTCTTATGGAAACATAGCATTGAATGCAGAGTAGTGCAATCACTATCATTACTCGCCTGGCATCCATCATTTATTTTGGTCAGCCTTTTTTGTCAAATAACATCGTTCGTATTAAGGTGTGTCCAAACATTAAGCGGGAATTGTGCGCGGCTGCCGCGCGCGGCGTGCCGCATTGTTTTTAGCCCACTACCGCGCGCGAACGCATATGTCTACCTGACGCGAACAAACATTTCTAGCAAACGTTCGTCAGTAATTGTCTTTTGACGAATCATTAGTAGAGCTACGACACACGCAACCGCTTTCATTTTAGTTCTGATGCCAACTAAAGTGCGCGGCGTGTCTCGGATACGCCGCGCAGTACTGCCGCGCAAACATTAGTCGGTTTAGTACTAGCTAGAGCGCGGCAGAAATTCCTGTAAACGCCGCATGTTGCTGCCGAGCTCTTGCCGCTCAATGTGCCGAAGCCACACTGCTATACCCGAATCGCTTTAGCGTGGCAATAGCGGTCATTGACTCACTTATATTTTCTAGCATTCTTTATTTCAAAATCTAAAATAAAGTCCATATCGTCAGTCGATAAATCAATATTTATCGTGATCTTCAACATTTTGTTCTACTAACGAAAAACCACACATAGTTTATTGTTGGGTTCCCACGGGGAGATATTAAGCAAAGAGCAATAACCGCTATTGTGCCGCCAAAGCGATTTGGGTATAGGAGCTTCATTTGGAGCCACACTGGGTCAGTAGAGCAGCTTGAATACATGACAATTTAGGCCAATTGTGCACGACGCTACACAAAAGTAGCGTGTTACCAACTCAAATCGCCAATGAGTAGCCAGAAATATCACAGCATAGCTCTAGTATTTTCAACAACGGGTCTTTCTTTAGTCATGTCAACAGTATGTTACCAATCTTCAGTGTGGTTATTGTAATTCCACTGCGTTGGATCGTGGTAGGAGATTTTTAATAAAAAAGCGGTGACCACCACAGCTTCCGCAATTTACCGGTGATTGACGTCAATGATACGTTAATTTTATGAAACTAAGTTAGTGTGTTTTCCTAGAGACCGTTTTTTGACACCGTAAGCTCAAACCCCGCTGCCATCATTTTAATGGCAGCCATCACTGCGGACGCAATGTGGCGGCCGCCGCTCTTCTAGAAATCCGTTGCATAAAAAATGACATGAAATTGAGCGCTTTCAAAATGTTATCCATTGTTCTGTTGTATTAAGAGCTTTGAAACATACTTGGTAATTATAAAAATGCAGTCTAAATGAATTATACAGGCTGTAAGGGTAAACACTCTTGTCATTCAAACCATGGGTAGTTGACTTAAATATAAAAATAAATGACCGAACGCAACAAAAAAAAAAGCTATTTACATTAAAAGATTTTAAAAAGTTTCTATCCGACACCGTGCTCTCTAGCGAAACAGCTGACTGACTGAGGGAGAGGTCGCGCTCGCGGTCGGTCAGGTCACATCCCGCACCCCCCGCCCGTGTTGAGACGCAAGTTCGTTGCCCTATGCGCTAGGGCAACGAACTTGCGTCTCATGTGGTAAAATGAAGATTAAAAAAAAAGAAAAAAAAAGTTGTAATTTTCCATTGATTTTACGTTCTATAAATGAAACCAAAACACTGGTTGCAAGGATAACGCTGTTCACCCTAACACCCTGTAGTATAGCAATAAGCCAAATTATGTGTCAAATTATAAACTTAAGCTACTAAAGATTAATTAAAAATAAGCGGTTTACTATTATTGAACGGAGTATTCTGGATATTAGGCTAGTGGACCGGGTTAAGAATACAACAATCCATTCCATCACTAAAATAACTGATGTCACTCGGATGCTGCCACGCTTAAATGGAATTGAGCTGGACAGATCCGCCGCATGTCAGATGACCAATGGGCCAAACATACGACCCAATGGGTCCCCCTTAATGGCAAATGACATTGCGGCAGGCCCAGACAGAGAAGGCGGGATGAGCTGGACTCCTTCAAAGATTGGTCCTTGTCAGCTCTGGACAGAGAGAGCTAGAATGAGAGTAGGGAGGACTTTGCCCAGCACTGGGAAAGTAACGGCAAATAATAAAAAATAAAAGTTATTGTAAATAATATTTTATTATAATTACAAAGAGATTTATGTATAAAATGCTAGTCAAAACATTTGTTAATTGTTGTTACTGTGTCTATTTAAAAGAATAATATAAAACTGTTATAAAGTTTACATATAAATTGTTTTTTTTTCCACACGTGTGTACCTACGAGGGCAGTGAGTGGTGGCCCAGTGGTAACGGCCCCGACTCACGAGTTGTAAGGTCGTGGGTTCGAACCCAGCCAGGCACTTTACTTTGTGTTACTTATTTCATCAGCACTGCTCTCAAAACGGTGAAGGAAAATATCGTGAGGAAACTGACATGGTCTGGAACCTAAAATTCGAAGACTATGGTGGAATCCGACAATCAGCGACATTGCGGACGGACACGCACGACAGACGACCACAGACCGCCACGCACCACGCACCTAGGAACTTCCGATGTCTGCGATAACCCGCACGTACACCTTCCCACGGTCCGTCGTCCGGGCTCGTCGGTGTCCGTCCGCAAAATCGCGGATCGTGGGATTTCGCTACCAACCCGCACTGGGCTCGCGTGGTGGATTATGGCCCACGCCCTCTCGAAGAAAGGTGGTCTGTGTCCCAGCTGTGGGAACATTATAGGCTGCTTATGCTACGTCTAGATTTGTCGATTATACCTAATGTAGGTACAGTCACGGACTTTAATTGATGAGCCACCTTCAAACTTTTCAATTTTGCAGTTTCATACATTCACGAGATTACACGATTAAACACGAACTCAAATCGCAAGCTCGTAAACAAGATGATAAATAAATTACTTTTAATCGGAAATATCCATAGAGGTTGACAAATAAGTTCTCAATGATAAAAATAAATACAATGTTGCATTAAGTTTATCCAATCTATTTGATACCGACCTCCTTTGAATCATAGCCCACTAACTCGATAATTATGAAAACATAACTGAAGACAGTGACAATTGAAATATCAAGATGACAAATAAATTACTTTTAATCGGAAATATCCATAGAGGTTGACTAATAAGTTCTCAATGATAAAAATAAATACAATGTTGCATTAAGTTTATCCAATCTATTTGATACCGAACTCCTTTGAATGATAGCTCATTAACTCGATAATTATGAAAACATAACTGAAGACAGTGACAGTTGAAATATCAAGATGACAATAAATTACTTTTAATCGGAAATAGTCTTATCCATAGAGGTTGACTAATAAGTTCTTAATGATAAAAATAAATACAATGTTGTATTAAGTTTATCCAATCTATTTGATACTGACCTCCTTTGAATCATAGCTCATTAACTCAATAATTCTGAAAACTTAACTGAAGACAGTGACAGTTGAAATATCGATGTCAGAGAATTTCTCCGTACGCTTACGTTACTATGCAGCAGTAACCTAGCAACAATTGTTTATCGTTGCTAGGTTACTGTTGCTAGACCTGCAATTGGTTGACTTTGAGTAGTCACTGCTGTCAAGTTTGTAGTTCTGCTCTCAGGTTAGCCAACCGGTAAAGATATGAAATATAATTTTCTTTTTCTAATACGAAGACATATGACTTTGCGTGTCGGGAACCGAATAAACCCGATTTGCATTACACGGCTAAAATGCGAACAGTACCAGGTGGCTCATCAATTAAAGTCCGTGACTGTACCTAAGTAGAAAGTTACCGGGAATACAGTGATCAAGTTACGTAACTTATAAAGATCGGTACAAATACGAATGGTTCTAGTAACGGAACTAACGGATAGTAAGGATAACGGTTCGTATAACGATAGATAATGGTTACAGAACGTATTTGACTTATCGATGTTGACGGATTGTTAAATTGACACAAATGAGGAATCGTTACTTGTACCACAGATATTATAATACTACGCTTGTACCGATCGTACAAGTTACGAATCGTATTCTTGACGTACGTTACGTTACGTTACGTTTCTTGACGTTTCACGCTGAGCACCTTTTCATAATTCGGGTTATTTAGTCCTTAACTTTAATTATATCTAAACTTAGATTATATACTTTGGTCAGTAAAAAAATATGTAAGTACAATTTAATATATAAGTACAATTTAATCTTAGTGCTACGTTTACCTACAAGATAACAAAAGCATGCGATTTTTGGTATCCAGTCCTATGAACCCGTTTCAAAAAAACTTCTAAAAAGTAGAAAATATAATTCCAGACGAAGGGATCTCTGCCTTTTCGCCGAAATTTTTTTGCCAGATTTTCACTTAGCAACTAACGTTTCGCAGAATTTTATTTCGCCGAATATTCATTTGCCAACGTATCATATAATTTTGTTTTATTTCCCAACCTCACAATTACCAACTGTACGTTTGGTCTGCTTTCCATAATGACACTTTTTTAAATGCCAACTTTCAAATAGAGTTCATTTAAAATGAGTGAGTGTATTGAAGAGTGCTCAGTGAGTGAGTGTTTTTTACTTTATCTTTAATGTGACCTAACCTAACTGTTTCCTTTTACAAAAGCGATTCGCTTCTGGCACATCGCCGGCCGCTGCCGCGGCACGCTCGCTTCGCTCGCTCGGGTTGTGCGTTGTTTGTCATACTCTAACCTAACCTAACCTATCGTAACCTAAGATTGCAATTTTTGACAAATGATAAATGTCCCAAACGTTTTGTGTCATTATAATAATCAGCTTAACAATAATTCTACCAAATGAAACGTTGTCATTCAAAAATTTGCTAATCGTAAGTTGTCAAAGTGAAACATCGGCGAAACGTTGGTTGGCAAGTGATAATCTGCCAAACAATTTTCGGCGAAAAGGCAGGATAGGTAGACGAAGTCATAATTAAGTAGGATTTTCTTCTTAATGAGATCTACATAATTTTTTGGTAAGGCTGTTGGCTTATGGCTATTGGAAGGTGGGTAAAATACCCATTCAAAATCCAGCGGGAAAGAAGTTCGACTTTGTAGAGCCTTACACACTTGTAGACAATTTCATTTATATATACACTGGCCGTCAACTTAGTACTACACTTAGAAACTCCAACACTAAAATTGCAATAGCTTTTAAATTACAAGACATATTTTTGAAATAAAAAGAATTACTTACCTATTTTTTATATAAAAACTTTATAGCCGATAACCGTCTTCTAAGGAATGGCTAAAAAAACTTTTATACAAAAACACATTGTTGTAACTTTTTACTCTTTTTCTTTCTGTTTTTGTTTTCACATTTATTTCTTGATCGATGAATATTGATTCAAAGCTAAGGTGTCAAAAAAATAACGTAAATAAGGCGTGAAACTGTAGAATTATAAATTTTGTTTGAGTTTTTTGCCCGTAAGTTAACAATGGCTATTTTTTGGTTTAAATTAAAAACGTTACTTATCTACACTAAAACAAAGAGGAAAGATTTGTATTTTTGTGTGTATGTTTGTAATGAATAAACTCAAAAACTACTGCGCCGATTTCAAGCTACATTCACCCTGAGTAACATAGGCTATAATTTATAAACATTACACGCGGGCGAAGCCGCTGGCAGCAGCTAGTGTATAATAAACTATAATTTCCAAGAAAGCTGATAAAATTTGCAACAAAACGTTTTTTATTTCAAAACTCTGGCTTCTACATTTCAGGAGAAATGGCCATTTTAAAAGTGTGGTACTAAGTTTTGAAGGCCAGTCTAGATCATGGTGTAGGTAATGTTTATAGCCAGATACCTTCTGTTCCTACATACTCTGACACATAAAGAATTGATGGTCAAAATAATATATGTACAATAATTAAGGCATCTGCTGCCGCTTTACTTAATTGTTTTGTTTCACATGTGACAAAATATGTTGCACATCTGGTGTCGATTGAAACATAATAATATTTCCTGAATACTTGGTCCGTAAAATCCGTAAAATCACGGATTATATCTAATATTATAGGGATGGCGGAAACAAAGGTCTCGTCGTCCCTACATCTCTTTCTGTAGGATTGAAAATCCTACATGCTTTTGAACATTTACACAAACTACATTGAATCCCCACTCTTGGGGGACACCAATACAGTGGGGCTTCGACATAGTTTGTCAAAACTCCGCTTTGAGGGTAAACAACAAGGAACATTTATAATTTTACGCAATCGAATACAAAACTTCGTGGTCTTAAAGTGCGTCCAGACAGTGCGAGGCATGCGCATGCGTGTCGCATTCATTCTGTCTAGCCTTTTCCCAACTATGATGGGGCTGGCTTCCAGTCTAACCAGATGCAGACTGTCTATCTGATCTCCACAACCCAGTTATTGGGTAACATGATACCCCTTAGTAAGACTGGCTGTCAGCTTAAGGACGCATCCTACCTCAAATTGCTTAGCATGATCCTCCGTTTTGCCGAAAATACTGCAGCATTCATTTTGAAATAAATATACTTATATTAAAGTTGAGTATTGATGCTAGGTCCTATGTTTGGCGAAAACTCTATGATATAATCGCTACATAATTAATATTTCGTTATTATTGTTATATTATATTATTATTATAAAAAAAATCCAAAGTTACCTCTAAACCGAACTGTAAATCGCTGGTATTAAAAAAATACTTCAATTAGATCATCAAACTATGCATAATAACTGAACTAACTATAAAGCAGGTCTTATGTTTTTTTTTTTAATTACCATTATTTTCACCATAAAAAGCAATTACCTAAACTTGACTCGAGACTTGAGAGCCGCCAGCACCCCACTCCGTCTTGCTCTCATTGAGGCCGCGAGTAGTATGGTGCTAGCGGGTCTCCCTTGTTTCATCGAAAATAAATTGCCAAATTATCACTTCCCAAACAATTTTCCGCATAATTTTTATTTGCCAAAATAATACTTAGCAAAAAATCTCTTCACAAATAATTGTAACGCAAACCTAATGTTTGGCAATTGAATGTTTAAACAATAACTTGTTTAACAAATAGTACTTTTACCAATTTTTATGTAGTCAAATATTTCAGTTGGCGCAAAATAAAATTTGCCAAATGTTTGGTGTCGTCAGTTTCGGGTAGCCTGTTTTTTTTCTATATAATCTAGTCGTTTCTGGCACTCGCCGGCCGCTGCCGCGGCACCGCTCGCTTCGCTCGCTCGGCTTGCGCGTAGTAGGTCACAGTTTTAACCTAACCTAACCTAACAAATCATTTGACCAAACGTTTATTATCTAAAGATTGTTTGCTGTAATAAATCATTTGATTAAAGACCAAATGCCTAAATGACATTATCCTTGATAATATTCTGCCAAGTAAAAATTTGACCAAATGAAAATGTGCGTACTAAAATCATTCCAAACATTGCATTGGTATAAAAAAAGGTTGCTAAAATTTGTTTGGGTAGTGAAATTTGGGCAAAATCTTTTCGGCAAAACGGCAGGATCCCGGTGCTAGCACATAAAATCTGAGGTAGGGTACGGCCTTAACTTTCGACCGACTCGTGCTGTGGTTATTATTCAGCCACCAGCCCCACGAGGATGAAGTACCTGACATAAAAAATACTTTTTTATGCGCCGCATGCCTTACCTACGCTGTCTGGACGCACATCTCATTAAGTAACGTCTATCGTATCCTAAACCCTGCTCGAATCTCCATCGAAGCAGTCAGCTAGCAGATCCTCGTCATCTTGGTGCTGTTGGAATCTGAAGTCTTTGCCCCTCGACATAAGTTCGTAAACAGTGTGCACGACCACCAAGGCGTGTATGTGAAGCACTGGAATTGAAAAAAAAAAAAACATTAATTTCTTTGAGAATATTTCAATGTCCAGACAGGCAAATTATCACGTGTGAAGATTGGTTTGGTAGGTAGGTATTTAAATATATAGCATATTTTATCACAGCCCGTTATAAAAGTCCACCAGTAGGCGTAAAACGGTCACTTTAGCAGAATCATAATTTAAGAAAATAATTATGAACTATCGTAAAATGTCACAAACTGACAATTCATAATTATGATTTGCGTGTAATTCATATTACGAAATAATTCATCTGTTTACGACCAACGGCTTTACGTGTTTTCCGAGACACGGAGGGGTCTCGGTATGTTATAATGGTCACCCATCCACGGACCAACCCCGGCAAGCGTAGCTTCACCTGATGGATCGACCCGTGCGGCTGTTATTACTTAGCCACGAGCTCCTCTCCTGTCCGCCTGCTTAACTACTACTATCCAATAAACATAAAAGTATTACAGACAGGACAATTATTTGTAGTTTTGTACTCACAAGACGAGATGAAGAGGACCAGTGCGAATATCCAGCTGTTTTGTAGTAATATCAGCAGTGCGGTGAGCAGAAATATGATCGTGGCGATGATACCGAATGAGAAGTAGCAGAGCACAAAGTTTGGCTTGTTCTGGAAATAAAAATATCATATTTTAACAAGTTGGCAAAATCATCCCAGCGCTAATTTGCTGGATTCGTTTTCTCCTCTACCTGTCGTTATTTCTCCTAAGTTTATTTTGTTTATATGTATGTATTAATTATTATTGATTATTTTCAAATTATATGTATTATCTTAGGTTGCACCTGTCATGTCTGTCTCTGCATCACCCTAAGGTTGACTGGTAGAAAATGCCTCAGCCAAAAGTCCGCTTTTGTACAGCAGTTTTTTTACTTGTGCATAAAGTTTTAATAAATAAATAAATATTTTGAACTTTTTCTTTATTCAAGGAGTTATCAAATATTTTTTTTTCATCATTTCGAAGCTCTTGGCCTGGATCTTACCTGATAGTAAGTGATAATCAGGCTTGGTGGAAGCCAGTTTCATGCGGAATCCTCAACCACAGAGGAGCTGGGTATCTTACCTCTAACAGTCGAAAGGGAACAATGTTGTTATGGCGCAGGGCCGCAGCTACCCTACAAGCTACCCCTTCTGGAATTCGAAACAAAACCACTCTATCGTCATTGAAAAATGACACAGTCAGTAGTGTTTAAAATGCCTTTTAAGTAATCACACTATAGGTATTTAATACACCATATAATTAAAACTATACAAAACGCCTACATTCAATGTTTTGTCTTTGTTGTCTCCCAACAGCAAAAAAAATTTCTCTAAAATAAATCGGCGGCGCGACTGGCTTATCGCTCCTTCAAAAATCAAGGCGTCATGACGTCACTTCGGTCACGTGACACCCCGGTTTTATACGCTTCAAGCAAGCCGGTCAAAATGTCAAATACGAGTTATTGTACCTAAAGCGATCTAAACTTGCGTTCGCGTGAACGAGATGCCGCGATATCGGTTCGGTAGTTTTCGTTGAATTTCGTAATGCGTTCGGCTCGGAGTTTGGACAGGACGCTATTGTGTGGTTGCTGTTTGACGTAATCGCATTATAATTTGTTTACACTTGCAGTTAATTTGCATTTTGTTCGTATTATTTATTGAATACATTAGTTTATCAGTACGAGAATCGTAGTAGTAGTATTAGTTTGTTGGTATAAAACACTGATTAAAGTGTTTTGACTTTAGTGAAAGTGTACGTTGTAATTATGTTTTTGGGGTAAGTAGATAGTTAATAAGTTGAAATTTCTTAATAGATTTGAAAAGTTATTAGTACTATCAGTAGGATTAGGATGGCGGCAATAATTCGTCAAGGACTTTCTAATTAACTACAATGTCTTTTGGCCCGCGTGCTGCCCGTCTGGTAGCTTAGTGGTAGCCTATACATTATTGTTTAGGATTATTTTCTTTGTGAGGAAACATGCTTTCCAAGGTTAAGTTTTGAAATTAAGAAACACATAATTACGTTAGGCCGTGCTCGCTCAGATATAAGTATAAATTACAAACGACGTGATAGTTTTTTCAAACATTCTAATGTTTCCCTTTACGATAAATATGAATGGCTGACTGGCAGTTGTAAATAAAATAAAATGTATTGTTTCCCTTGTTTACTTTTCTCAGATTCTAGTAGTTTATGTAATAATGGGGTTTTTACATTCATAATCTCACGATTTTTCGCTAATTCGTTTGGAGCTCTACACCCGCGCGTCCAATTCCCTCTAGTGGCCGTGAGCGAAAACTCTGAATTGTAAAATGCCACTCCCTAAAAATTTCTCGTTAAACGCGCCCTCTGTTTAATTATTTGTGAATTTTTTGAATGGAGATATCTCGTTCTTGTACTGACAAAATGCATTGCTTTTCTGATATTTTCGTTAGATGGCGTTGCGCTATTAGGAGCGTAGGAGCTTAGTATAGATCTGCGGTAGTGCGGTTGAAATCACTTGTTGAACTGTGTGAGTGTGCGTGGTTTGTGAAAGCGGGCTTTTTGAATGTGAGTTTATAAATAAGTTTGAGAAAAGTAGATCAAAATAGGAATTTAATGAAACGGTTTATTGACACCGTTCTTTTGTTAGGTAAACAAACAAGAAGTAGCTTTTCGCGGCCACAAGGAAGGTCCGAAGTGACATCATAACAAGTATTATTAACCGACTTCTTCAAAAAGGAGGAGGTTCTCAATCAGTTTTTTTTTTTTTTTTTTTTTGCTCCGGGTTCCCACCCCCGAAAAATCACCCTTCGCCACTGTTATGGCGACAGACTTAGATAAACCTTGGTGGTAGCTAGCCAGGTGGACTTAGAACAAGCCCTACCACCAACCCAACCGCCCCCACTGGGAATCGAACCCGGGACCTCTGGGTCTGAGACAGGTGCTCTAACCACTAGACCACAGAGACGGCCATTAATTTCATTTACTCATTTTATCTAATATAGAGTCGGTTTTATAAAAGGTGCAGGCTAAGAATGTCAAAGCATTAAAGATATTTCAGCCATTTACAGTGAAGGTGGAGGTGCTTCAGGGTCACCAATAGACAAAAATTTCCTAGATATACCAAAACAAAGGGCCATAGCTTTACGATAAGTAGTTAAAAACCTTTTTTTCGGTTTTGGTAGTAGATGAGTTTCGGAAGAGTACAAATACATATTATTATATTTCTATATACAAACCTACACAAATATGTTTGTGGATGAAAACGACTTGCATGGTTCCGAAAATCCGCGTTTTTTCCAGAATGGAATCGTTGAATGATTCTATCATTTTGAGTCGGATAGGAAAAAAACATTTCATTAGCAACATGTTCAATCTAATTGACCGTTTAATATTCAGCTAATTATGATTGTTATGTGCGACTCACTGACACACTCACAGCACGTTCGTGCTCACAAGCCACCGCAGCCTCGCCTTATTCGTGGTAGCACAGTGTGCTAGCACACTTTGTAAAAAGAGTGCCGCGCACGATCCTCATTTTAAAAAGGTGTGCTACCCATCTCTAACTGGGACGTCATGGCGACGTCGCCGGCTACGTATCCAAACAATTCGTATTGAAATGTATGACAGTTAACTCACTTGGCTACGGTCTAGAGACGTCGCCGATCTGGAAGCGTAGCCACGACCGACCGGGCTCTACGTGGAGGTTGGATGCTCTGGCGACCTGGCAGAGGCCAAGTCACCAGTATTTTGTATATAAGTAAGTTACGTCTTCCTCACTCAGTGGCCAACTAATCGCCAGGACGGACGCCCGCGTGTAACTGGCTACTTATTTGGCAACCTCATTTGGCTACGATAGGTAGCCAGAGGTAGCCATGGCTACGAAGCCAGTGACGTCGCCATGGCGTCCTAGTGTGTTAGCGCTCTAAGAACAGAGGCCCTAGACAAAGTGACATTCTATCAGCGATAACGATGATGAAAAAGGCAAAAATGTATAAGACTGACATAAGCTGTCGAAAAGCTAATGTAAATCCTGTTGAAAATCGTTGTAGAAATACGAAACGCTTTCGAAGCGATTGTCACTTGTCTAGGGCCTCTGGCCTTTGCCCTGCAGAGGGATAATGAACGGCCGGTATTATATTGGTACCTGTATAATGCCAATCATCAGCATGATGGAGCACAGCATCCACAGGAGCGCAACGACGATCGCGATGGACAGGATGATGTGCACAGAAGACACGTTCAGGTTCAGTCCGAAGACCCTAGCGAAGTGGGCACTCTGGACCGATAGCTGTGGACTCTGCTTACTCTCGATGATGAAGAACGCGATTGATGTCGCCAGCGTGAATAGGGATAGTATCTGGAAGGCAAAAGAAACATTGTTATTAAGGCTACTAGACCAGACACGAAGGCCTAGACAAAGTGACATTCTATCAGCGATAACAATGATGGAAAAGGTAAAAATGTATAGGACTGACATATGCTATCGAAAAGCTTATGTCAATCATCTTGAAAGTCGTATAAATACGAAACGCTTTGGAAGCGATTGTCACTTGTCTAAGCCTTCTGAGGTTCCAGCACGAACGCGCTACGTGAACATAATACCCTAGTACCAGGACGACCGAGCTCTGCTCGAGTATAGAAAATTAATTTTCCTAGATATGAGACCTAGCTACATAGAAGATTTTTTTCCGCCGTAAACCCCAATATTGCAACTTTCGCTCAAAATCAAAATAAAAATATTTTATTTCACATAAACCTACATGGGCACATATGAAACGTCAGAAGTTAGGTGCACGGTTCCAATTGGTCGTTTCCTATGGAGAAGAGCCGGCAAGAAACTCCATGGTTACTCTTTTAAAAATAATTGGCTTTTACAATACTTTCAAATTACAGTGTTGGTAGGCATGGGAGGACAATGTAGGCCTTTCAACAAGTACCAGTTGAAATCCTTAGAGCCGTGTTCGAGAACGTGAATACAAATAAATATATACAGGGTTATTGGTTATACGGGCATCCGTATCCGTCGGCAATCCGTTAGGGGGTTGTAGGAGGTCATTCGCAACCAAATGACCCCTGATAATCCCTATGCCAATGTCAACATTTTGGAGTAATTTGAAGTTTGATATTTTAAAATGTATGAAATAAAAATATAAAATGTCAAATTACTCGAAAATCACACTATTGTACATTAACAAGTTAAATTTTTAAACGCTTTTTTTATAGCTAAGAACACTCTCGATCAAGTCACCTTTCAAACAAAACCAAAAAAATCAAAATCGGTTCAGCCATTTGGCAGCTACGATGGCGCAGACAGACACACAGATACACACGTTAACCTTATAACCCCCTCTTTTTCCGTCGGGGGTTAAAAATGACAACCTCCATCGAGATCTTAAAATGGAACTTGACACCACCATCATCCAAAAATTTGCTGAAGCCGACACCGAACACTATCGACATGTGAATCTCTTGGCAATCCAGCTGTTAGACAACACGGACATAGTGCGTAGGCTAAACAGAACTAAACCATTTGAGTTAGTGTAGTGTATACCTAAATAATGAATAAATAATAATAACAACACCTGTGCTATAGGTACATGTAACACATGAACAAAGTGTTTACATCAAATATCAGACCCTAAAAAAGTGCTACGACATTGAATAAAAGTGCAAATTGACACTATTCTTAGGTACCTATAACAAACATAATCTATCTCGTAAAATATTAAGTAAGAGTTAAATTGCTTAGGTTATTAGGCTAGATTGTATTCCATTACTAAGATAAGTTCTTACAAATAGAAAAAAAAAATTACATAGAAGTCAAAAGTTATTATTTAGCCACGATCTTCGTGTACAAATATGCAGTTTACAATAATAATTAGATATAGGAAATCGGCTTATTTATGTAAGTATTTTTTCATGATTTAATTTCCCAATTAATAGTACCATCCGTAATTCATTTATTGGCAACACCGCCACCGCTAGAGGTGGAAAGACCCGAACGATAGAATTGCATGTACGCAAAAGTAGCTATAGTTACTGGCAAGCTAATAATAAATATGCAAGAAAGAGATGACGATATAAGCCCTTTTCTGTAAGTGTAAAGAGTACAGCCGTATGGGATATCAATATCAATGTGACCATGAGGTAAATATTGCAGGAACAGCTTGTTATACAAGTAAGTAGATACTTGGAATAACTTTGATTAGTATAATAGCCCACATAAGCTAATTAGCGCATGTTACATGACCTAGCTACATACCAATCGTCATCTTGCGTCAAAAGTGCGCATTTACATTGCTCTTTTAAATAGTTATATTAGATCTAGATAAAATACTCTTTATTATTACACCATAAATATTACAGATATAAATGTAGAAATACAAGGGGGTGACACAATGGGCGGTCTTATCGCTAAAAGTGATATTTTAAAGACAGTACTGCAGGGGGCCAAGTCTACTAATTTACAAACGTGTCAATGGTCTTGCAATAATGAGTTTTTGACAGATTTTGTATGGAATATCTGTCAAAAACTGATAATTGTGAGGCCACTGACACGTTTGTAAAGTAGACTTGGCCCTCTGGTGTCTGTGGTGTATCATTTACATATGTAAAATAAATACATACATACACAAAACATTTACTTATCTATATAAATATAATATATAAAATAACTACCGACTCGCTCGTTCTTCCCGCGGTTTTTACGACTTGACAAAAGATCAAGATTTCTTAGTTATATGTAACTTTGATATTAACGTATTATATACATAAATTTTCCGGTAAATTCTCTAAGCTATGGTGAAAACCTCAACTAAATCTGTTTCGTGGTTTAGAAGAACAACGCGGATTATACAGACAAACACGAAAAGCAACTTTAATTTATATTATGTATCTACGCTAATATTATAAAGAGGAAAAGTTTGTATTTTTGTGTGTATGTTTGTAATGAATAAAATCAAAAACTACTGCGTCAATTTCAAAAATTCTTTCACCATTAGGAAGATACATTCACCCTGTGTAACATAGGCTATAATTTATAAAGATTACACGCGGGCGAAGCCGCTGGCGGCAGCTAGTAGATAAAAATAAGACAAGTGCACAGAACTTATAAATGACGTTTAAAAAGAGCGATATTGTTTTTCTAACATAATTTAAAACAAAAAAAAGCACTAAAAAAGTTAAAAAATAACTTAAATTTCGGAAGTCGGTCTCTTTGGTTTTCAATTTTCGTTTTTTTGCCACCTACTTCCAAAATGTAAGTTATTTTTAACGTTTTTAGTGCTTTTTTTTTGAAGTCGGTTGTTTTTTATTTTGTAAAAAGTTTTTATTTTTCACTTTTTAGTTGTGGTACCTACCCCACACAAATTCGTATACCGTTATCTGCTATGTAAATAACAGAGACGGAGTGAAATACTTATATCGTCTACATACGCAAAGTGGGAAAAATACGTAATTATTGAAGCTAACTCAAAAACTACGCAAGTAAAATTAATAATGGGACCACCTCTGACACATGACTTACCAAACAAAAAAAGAACCATCAAAATCTATTCATAATTGGCGGAGTAATCGCGTAACATACATACAAAAAAAAAAAAAAAACATACACACGAATTGAGAACCTCCTCCTTTTTGAAGAAGTCGGTTAAAAATAGTCAAATATTGAGCACGCCGTAGCGACACGGGCAGGGCATTCCATAACCTTACTGCTTGAACTGTCAAAGATTTATCATAGAAACCGGTGGAATGCACCGATCTCTCACAGTTTTCTCATGACCTTAGACTGATAATATCTATTATGTGTGTCATGAAGGAACTCGAAACGGTCTTTTAAAATAAGAGGGGGTTGTAAGATTGAACAGAATACTGTAGAGCTTATACTATGAGAATTCCGGCGAAGACGCATGGGAAGCCACTTGAGCTTTGTATGAAATTCAGAAATATAACATATTTGTGCAGGACAAATATAAATAGTATTCTCTAGGTGGAATAATGACTCCATAGAGCGTCTAGTGGTGCAGGGCAGAGTGGAAGGTAATAGGCCACGCGGGAGATCACCGATGAGGTGGACCGACCAAATAAAATCCGTGGTTGGAGGCCCTTTAAATGAATGCGCCAGACTGTCATGTAACAGAACCAGATGGAGAGAGATCATGAGGCGGGCAACGACTGCACCTGCGATTGGACAAAATTCATTAGAAATATAAATCATATGCAAAAGTTTTGAAGTCGCTCAAGTTTATCTAGTTGTGCCTCAGTGAGATTGTGATAACTGACATCAGCGTAGTCAAGGGTGGAACGTAAAAGACATTGTGCGAGCGCAGATTTAGTGGCAGTTGGAAGAAAGTTCCGCAGTTGGCAGATGAACTTACATCCTACAGCTGGGGATGCCTTTTTTTTTTTTGAGCGTGGTGAATCCTCAAATGACTTAGGCGCCCTAGGCGTTTGCCCCTATGTACAGGGCTCAGGTATGGTGGGAGTACTTCACAAGGTACAAGGTTGCCCCCCGTATGTTATTCTGCCGCGCTCGAGTAACTCCCGAAATCCCCGCTTGGGCTCCCCTACCATTATAGGCTCTTTAAAAATTAGAACACTATTTCTGAAAAAAATATGCACATTGCCAGCATGAGTCTGAGCGCTTCATTAATTAAAAAAATCAAGTAATAAAAACTAAAACCCAACTACGACTTAAAAGGTACATACAAGACACCACAGACAGACAAATTAAAAATCCGGAGTCACACGTGTTAGGGCATAAATCGAACAGATTAAGTGTGACTCCGGATTTTTAATTTGTCTGTCTGTGGTGTCTTGTTTATACCTTTTAAGTCGTAGTTGGGTTTTAGTTTTTGTTACTTGATTTTTTTTTTAAATTCTTTTGGGGTATATATATATTTTTGAAATGTACTCATTAAGCCCTTTCATTTGATACCCAACATGGTACGATTAAACCATATATTTTTTTAAGTTCCTCACTTTATCTCCTGTAGAGGGCGCCATTTTTATTTAATGTGACTTCACATAGCCTATAACCAGCGGACAATCACGACGCTTCTATCGATACCTCATTTGTCAAATTGTGATAAGTGGTTTGGAAGATAGGAGGGAACAGATGAACATACATACAAAAACAATCACTTACAAAACTGAAAATTCCCACCAACACGCATCCCAAATTCGCCGGTACAACGTAGCAACATTTTTCAGACCAACACATTTTTATCACACACACTTAACACACCCTTTTACTTTGGACACACAGAACACAACACGACGTTATCCTCTAAGCGTTTATTATAGAGTACCATACATAATGGCCAACGGGATAATAGTAAGCTAAGTAACTAATTCCTTCCTCCCCTCTGCTCCCCGTCGCTTAGCCGAATAAATATTATAAACACTAGAGTCCGTGAAACTGAATCTAAATATTATGATTAGTGTGTCAAAAACTGTTCAGGGACGGATTTGGGGTTTAAGTTCTGATCTCATTTTGGGTTTTAGTCAAAATTTTGTGCGTGTGGTTCGTCGGTAGGATTGGTTTAATGAAACTACAATTTATATTTTAGTTTTAAATAAACTTTTTATAAATATTGTTGACAAATATCTAAGTCACCTACTTTACGCGTATATATGTTAATGTTTTTCCTAATAAATCGGTTAATCAATAACGGACACAAAACTGATTTTATTTCCTGTATAAATCCCGTGTGATTCGTACCCATCAATAAGCTACATACTACATCTAAGTGTACGGACAAACTACCCGTACAATACTTATGGACTTTAGTTTTAGTTGACTCGAATCTGATCGAAAGCAGTTAAAAATACCAAAAATACTCCTTTTGATTTTTCTTTCTTAGATTAAACTGTAAATGATAAAAATGTGATTAATTAATAAGTCGGAAATAATGTTTGAATATCATCTAAAGTTAAACATCGGAAAATATTCCTGTTACGTGTTGGGAAATAATTTTAATCTTCAAAGTACCTATAACTAAGCTTGATAACAAGCTTATTTTACTTATATTTTCCCCTATAAATAAGGTAAATCAGTGGTTCTTGATTATGGGATTTAATAAATAAAGGTGGCCGCTATCGCAAATATTCATCTGTAATGACTAAGAAGTTTTACTTAATGTAGATAATCCACTACCAGTGATCTAATCAGCAGGGAGCGACTATAACTTACGAGTTGTAGGTCGTAGGTTCGAACCCAGACAGGCGCTTTACTTTGTGTAAATTATTTCATCACCACTGCTCTCAAAACGGTGAAGGAAAACATCGTGAGGAAACCGACATGTCCTAGAACCAAAAATCCGAAGACATGTGACATCTACCAACCCGCACTGGGCCCGCGTGGTGGATTGCGGCCCACTCCCTCTCACAAAGAGGAGGCCTGTTTCCCAGCAGTGGGAACATTATAGGCTGATTGTGATTATGCAGTGATCTAATTACGCAAATAAGAGATTTGGTTTTACTCACTTCGGAAGTAACTCTGTCTGTCTGTATGCTACCTTTTCACGCCTAAACCACTGAACTGATTGCGCGTGCGGAAGCTAGTATTATCTAAATAGGATTCAGAAAATCACTTCTTGCTTCTAAATCATTCAAAATGTTATAAAAAATAATGATACACCATAAGGTGTTGGTATAAGGTGTATCATTATTTTTTATCAAATATTGGTGACTACAAAAGTACTTGTTAAATATTATTCATATAATCAAGTACTTTATCAACGGTTAGTGCCTAGTTATTTACAATGTTAGCTGCCACACAACTGTTTTATCTTCTCTTATTCGTGTTGACCGAATGGTCTGATATTGTTAGATTTTATCAGCCCAACACTTTGTCACTTCAACGCCGTTTTCAGTCTGCGCAGAGGTCACCCAGATTGTCAGTTTATGACACAGATTTATTGAACATGAAATTGTTGCAGTTCATTTCATTATTTATTTACGCACAGTAAAAAAACATAATTATATAAAGACACCAAACTTTTGAGTATCTACTGCTTATTTTCTAAAGACATTTCTTCCAGCAGGCCTGCGAAAGGAGAAATAAAAACGAAATGTAGACCAATAACAAAATGTGTGAGAACAAGAAAAGAACAATAAGAAGCTCGTTTTTTTTCATACAAGAATTTATTGACAATCTTTGCAGTTTTTTTCAATCAACCCTTTTTTTTAGGTATAGGTATAATCCCATTATTGACAACCACCGAATTCGTCCCTGTGATGTCAAGTGGCGTTTTTATTCGTTCTTAGAAACTTATCGGGAGCTCGCAATAAAAAAAAGTTATTTATGATAATATATTAGTCCTCCTTATCGATTTCGATGACGGCGACCCTTCGAAACCACTTTCTTGAGGGTTCCCATATGATTATAATAAATAAATGTGCTGAAACAACAACATACATTTTTTTTTTTTAAATAGACGTATTTAAAAAAAAAAAATTTTTTCATAGACGTATGATGATGACATCATAGACGTATTTCAAGGACGAGAGGACGTATTTAAAAAAAAATAAAGTATGGGTGATGTAAACAGATAATTTGGTACCAATTCTGAGCTTATCATGTATATGAATACATTATGTAAAAACAGATAATTTGTTGATTGATTGTTTGTTGATTAATCTGTTTTTACATCACCCATACATATTTTTTTTACCTTATTTTGTTCTAATCTTTATAAGTCTTCTGCTCTTAAAAGACATTTAAAAGTTTGATCAACAACTGGTAGGTCATAAAAAAATATTCTACTTTGATAAATTGATTTTAAAATTCAAATATGTACCAAGTAGGTATAACATGATATATATCATAAAGTGTACTTTTTGCTTTTTGATTTTTTTACATGATAAGTGACAATTATCATAATTTGTCTCAAAAGCATTTTTATTTTATATAAACGAGCTTCTATACAAACAATAATTATATTATATTATACAACATTATTTTTTGTTTATTCTAAATCCGAAAAGGGGTCATTGTACTCATCATTTTGAACAACTTTTTCTATGGGTTGAATAATTTTTAGGTGTGATTTGGAAGCCGGTTACAACTTGTATCATGTAATTGCATAAAACCTAAATAGTAAAAGGAAAAGGTAAAGTGAATGGTTTCTTCAAATGTTGATAAGTGCATCATTTTGTTTCAACTTATTTTTTCCTGTTTGGTAGGTACTTTGTTAAGTAAATAACACTAAAGTCGAATTATTAATTCACTGGAGTAAAATGACGGGTGCTACCTGTCACCTAGTAACATAATAAGGTCCTATTTCTATTGTAATATTAGTATTACAAAAGTTTAATCTAAGTAAGTTAAGTTTAATATTAAGTGTACAATCTAGAATATTCCCATAAAATATTTTAAAAGTGACAGCTAGCACCTGTCATTTTACTCCAGTGAATTAATAATTCGACTAACTCATGTATATTTTTTCGTGTGCATAAATTAAACGTTGTTGGTTAACGTAACATACGCGTTAAATAATAAAGATTATGTGAGATGTTTAACGTTCGTTAAATAAAAAGTGTTGTTTCATTGCTTAAAAAATGGATGGGAGATTGTTTTATTGTAAGGCAACATTACGCCGTTCACGTCAAATTCAACAAAAAATGTCAAGTTCAACAAAAAACAAACCACCATTGATTTCTGTCGCCTGTTTCTTCAGGTGGTATTGTTTTTACAGAGAACGCGCTGTTTTCTCAAAAGACCACCCTAAAGATTTATAAATAATATCATTCATTCGTTTTAATAAATATGTAGTCTAATTTGCAGCATTTTTTTAAAGTTTCAAATGCTCAATAGAATGTTTATTCAGATTTTTGGACTTTGAGATTAGTGGTGATGAAATAATTTACACAAAGTAAAGCGCCTGTCTGGGTTCGAACCTACGACCTACAACTCGTAAGTCGCGGCCGCTAACACTGGGCCAGCACTGCTCTCAAAACGGTTGTTTGTTTATCTATCACTAGCTTCCGCCTGCGGCTTCGCCCGCGTGGTATGTCGATAAAAAGTAGCCTATCTCCTTCCTCGGGATGCCATCTATCTCCTTGCCAAATTTTATCGAAATCCGTTCAGTGGTTTAGGCGTGAAAAGGTAACATAAAGACAGACAGGATTACTTTCGAATTTATAATATTAGTATGGATTATTATTTTCAAAGGCAAAATGTGCTAACTCAAGCGCCATTCCAGCGTTCCAGCTAGGTAGCGTCGTTGATACAAAAATATGCAACCGTTTCATTCTCGTCACACATTCCAACATGCTCTCGATTTCATTTCTCCAACCACCAACCATATTTGAGGCCATGAGAACCATAATGGCCTAATTCAATTGACAAGCCTTTTGAGAACCATAGAAAACAAAAAAAGTTTTTTTTAATCAACTACACCTCTAGTAGCTGCCGTTTTGTGATGCCATTATTAGGTGCATAGTGCAATAAAGAAGAATCGTATAATCGTAATCGTAATATGCAAAGAAAAATTAACACACAAAAATGACGTTATCAGACAGCTGATGACATTTGTTTCCATATTCAAATTAATTTAAAAATTTACTAAACTCACTCAAGGAATATTGGACCCGGTTAACCGTTGATCAAATAAATACTAATATGTAATAAAAATTATGATCACATAGACACATTGGACAACATCGCGAAGCGCACCTGCACATACATACTTATACGAAAGGGTACCGGCTTGAGACGTAAGATAATTATCATAGACAAGCCATGTCCGATGCGATAGAGCAGTGGTGGCCCAGTGGTAACGGCCGCGACTTACGAGTTGTAGGTCGTAGGTTCGAACCCCGACAGGCGCTTTACTTTGTGTAAATAATTTCATCACCACTGCTCTCAAAAACGGTGAAGGAAAACATCGTGAGGAAACCGGCATGTCCTAGAACCAAAAATTCGAAGACATGTGACATCTACCAACCCGCACTGGGCCCGCGTGGTAGATTACGGCCCACTCCCTCTCATAGAGAGGAGACCTGTGTCCCAGCAGTGGGAACCATCCAGTGGGTCCCATCGGTAAAATTCACGAATTTCCATACAAATGTTCATTACCTATTTGACCGTATTTAAGGCACCTGTCCCACACAAGGAAGCGACTACACTCGCGACAATCTAAGAAGTCCGTTTTGACGTTTCGTTCTCGTTCATGTAATAAAACGTTACGCCTTGAGAATCCGTTGTAGATTTGTCGTCGATTACAAACTCTTCTAAGTTTGTTCAATCGATATGTCTCGAGAATCAGTTTATAAGAAAACAATTTTTTTTTTCATCGCTTCACAAAGCATATTTATAGCTGTCAAAACAGACTTCTTAGATTGTCGCGAGTCATTTAGTCTATTTTCTCGCTCAAGAAAAACATTTAACAAAAAAAAAAAACCGACTGCCAAAAAAATACATTAAAAAGTGAAAAATAACTTTTTGCGGAAGTCGGTGTCTTTGGTTTTCAATTTTCTTTTTTTGCCACTGACTTTTGTAAAAAGTTTTTATTTTTTTGTTGTGTTACCTAGGTACCCCACAAATTCGAATACCACCTGCAGGCGTAGCATGGCGTTTTCTATCTCTACGAAGAATAGACATAGTGCGTAGCTTTTTCTATACAAAGTGACAGTTCGTTTCTTCATTTTTGACATCCAGAAAATTGTTGATTGTAGAAATCTTTCTACAATCTATCATTGTGTCTTTCATTTCTAACGATCTTTGTCTAGATCTTTTTATATGTAGACTATTTCGGAAGAAAGTTTTCTATCCTTACTGTCAAAATCACACTGACAACCGATAAATCCTATGATAAAACAAAGAATTCTGAGTCGAATTATGTAAAAGAGAGAATTTCGTAAAAAGTGCAGTTGACTCTTTCTATTTTGCTGCCGTCTCGTTCTGTCTACTGTCTACAGGAAACGTCATTTTTGTCTACTCTTCCGTCGACAAAACGGTGCTCATGCTACGCCTGCTGCTATATAAATAACAGTGAGGAAGTAATTTAAAACATCGTCCTTATAGACCAAGTGGGAAAAATACGTAATATTGAAGATAACTCAACCACCTCTGAAGCATGACCTACCAAACAAAAAAATAACCATCAAAGTAGATTTATAAAACAAAAAAATAATCATCAAAGTAGATTCATAATTAGCGGAGTCATACATACAAAAAAAACATACAGACGAATTGAGAACCTCCTCCTTTTAACTGTAATACAAAGCATTTTTATAGCTATCAAAACGGACTTCTTAGATTGTCGCGAGGCTAGATATCGACTATTTTCTCGCTCAAGAAAAACATTTTACAAAAAAAAAAACCGACTGGCAAAAAAATACATTAAAAAGTGAAAAAACTGGCAAGACTGGTTGTCAGACTTTCGGGCTTCTGACGACCCGTAACGACTGTCAAAGATACACGAATGACAGCCGGGTCCAACGGCTTAACGGGCTTTCCGAGGCATGGAGGAGTCTCGGACCGATGGCATGTAAAGATGGTCAACCATCCACCAACTAACCCCGGCAAGTGTAGCTTAACCTCATGGATCGACCCTTGCGGCAGCTATTACTTACCCACGAGCTCCTCTACTAGAGGCAATATTATGCTCCTCTATTAGAGGCTATATTAGGCTCCTCAATTAGAGGCTATGTTAGGCTCCTCTATTAGGCTACCTATATTAGGCAAAAATATATGCAAACTCAAATGGCATTCCAACGGTTCATAGGTAGTGTCGTTGATACAAAATATTCTCGTCGCACATTCCAATTTGCTCTCGATTTTCTCCGACATCGACTGTTCATTGTATTCGAATTGCTCTTACTTTGAGATAGATTGAAGTTTTCTATTCGATACTTTTTACTCGTTTTTCTGTTCGTTATCGATAGCGTGAAATGGTTTGTGGACGTTTATGTAGAGTTCTGTGGAACTTTCTTTTACTATTTTTAACCGACTTCTTCAAAAAGGAGGAGGTTCTCAATTCGTCGGTATGTTATTTTTTTTTTTTTTTTTTTTTTATATTACTCGATTACGCCGCCAATTATGAATCGATTTTGAATATTCTTTTTTTGTTTGGTAGGTCATACTTCAGAGGTGGTCCCATATAAATTTTATTAATGTTGCTTGCGTAGTTTTTGAGTTAGCTTCAATAATTACGTATTTTTCCCACTTCGCGTATATAGATGATATAATTATTTGTCTCCTTCACTGTTATTTACATAGCAGATAACGTTATACGAATTTGTATGGGGTAGGTACCACAACTAAAAAGTGAAAAATAAAAACATTGAAAAAAAAACAACCGACTTCAAAAAAAAAAAACAATAAAAAAGTGAAAAATAACTTTAATTTCGGAAGTCGGTGGCAAAAAACGAAAATTGAAAAGCAAAGACACCGACTTCCGAAATTAAAGTTATTTTTCACTTTTTTACTAAGGTAACAAGACTTATGTTACCTACCTGTCCTGTCCTGGCAATAGTGCCAATGATGACCATTTTACTAAGAGTACTAGGACTTAACTTCATTTCCAAGCGATGAGTCATGGCACAGGTTTCGGACTTAGTTTCGAAAAGAAAGCACACAATATTCACACAAAAACAAAGGGGCTAATGCTATTCGTCCTGTAAAGCTCCATCTTTCATTCACACTGAAAATAAATAAAATACATAATATATAAAAAACTTCACTAATAAGTCCATTGTACACACGGCTACACATCAAGCTATACATTTCCAGTATAAGCTGACCTCGCATTATACGGAAATCCTATACAATGCGAGATCAGCATAAACTGGTACTGTATAGCTTGATGTGTAGCCGTGTGTACATTCCCGTGGGATATTTTGTGTACTAGCTTCCATAATTAAACGGATAAGGTATAGAATCTACTTGAACTAGTTTAATTCCACAAGGAAAAACTCTTGTTATCAAAATGATATCAATTAAATTCCATAGGGACTTAGGTATAAAACGAATTACCTATGTCTATTACTGTATGTATAAGGAAAACACGGCTCTTGTAACTAAGTACTTAGATAATTCAAAGTAGATAATACAGCTATAGGTAATATACATAATTTATTAGTGTTTAGTGACCAACATCGCACTTTATATTCCGCTTAAGAAACAGGGAGTACTCCCACACTTGAATGGCTTCTAAGTACAGAAACACAACTGAAGTTTGAAAATTGTATTAGGACGTCTCACATAGGAGTACCTATTTGACATAAAAAACCGGACAAAATTATTTTATATTTTATTTTACTATTTTATGAAATAAAAGTCAATAATTCATCATAATTAGGCATTTATTTAAAAAGAAAAACAATTTAAAAAAAAAGCAATTTTTCTTCAATCTTCTTCCCTTTGAACTCTTTTATAATAGTATAAAGCTCCATTCTGGTGATTTTTTCACTCTTTCCGAAGGATCTATGACAAAAGAAAGCAAAAAAATTAGTTTTGTCAATATAATTATAATCCCCATATAGTTTGAACTACTATAAAAAAATATGGGGTACGTTGGGGGGACTTTTTATTCGTGTTTCTACTTCGTTAGACTCTAGATTTTATGCCCACATAAAAATTTTGAGGCGACAAGGCGCGACACATAAACAAAAACACTAATGTATTTCAAATTTCTTTAAAAAACAAGTCAAAAAAGTGCTGCTGTTTATTGATGGCTATACAAATAGAAAATTTGGAAGAAACGTAATAAAATATACTTCAGTATATAGTACTAACCTTCTATATCCATATCCGAATAGTTAATCTCCTGTTGTTTGCTACACGAAGCCATTTTAGCACAGAAAACTGATAAACACAAACGAGAGCGCCGAGAACAAAGACACGCGTACAGTACGATGACTGAGTTCCGACTGAGACGTTGTGGCACATGCGCGGGAGTTGAGGGTTGGGGGTCTGCCTTTTGATAAACCGGTTATCGTAGGTAAAGAAACATGTATTTTGGGTGCGGTTGGATTAACATCAGTATTTTCAATTTTGACCGGTTTTTTAAGTAAAATACTCCTACGTGCGTCTGCCAGTTTTCACGCGTGCTATTGGATTTTTAACACTCGGCTCTGCGCCAAAAGTTGAAAATCCAACAGCGTGCTTTTAATTAGACATTCAGTTAAAACTCGCCAATTATTGTAAGTGAAAACGGGCATTAGTTCCCTTTGATATTGGGACATAGCTCCCAACACTATTCCCAACCAATGCCAGTATCGTAAGCTAGAACCTAGAAGCAACCAACCGATCCACCAGAGAATTGAGCTTGGCGAGTTTCCGGAGTATTATGAGTCCTATTCAACCGCCTCGAAAACCACTATGGGTGATAGTTACATAGATAACCGTGGTGATAGACAAGGTCAAATTCGATGAACTGTCGAAACTTCAAAGACTTGATGGATAGATATCGATTAATAACGGTGATAAACCAAAAAAAATCGGACATGGTTTATTTAATTAGACCTTGCATGTTAGGGCAAAGAGATATGGTGTCAGAAGCCATGTGAACACTACAACCAGTAAAGATGAGCAGTGTTCACTCTTCTACAAGCTGCACTGTAAAGCAACTCCCAAATTGCCCGCTTATTTCCATAAACGATCATTGTTCAAGTGCGCAATGATTGCGAGCAGTGCTGTATCTGTATGGTATGTAATCTGTGATAACATCTTAAATACGTCTCAAGCCGCTTTCGTATACACGCAGTATGCGCCAGCGCGCGTCACAATCAAGTCCAGTGTGACCACGAGAATATAATTTTTATTAAATATTGGTTGCTATTCGTGTTGTGTATGTGATGATAATATTGTGTTGATGTGACAAAACTATGGATAGAATAAATTTTACGATTAACGGGGATCAATATTCTTTGAGTGAGTTTTTCGTTTTTTTATTAATTTGAATAAGGAAACATTATGCTGTTTGTTGTTGTCGTTTATTTTTGTTGTAGTTATGTTAATGTATACTTACATATTACGTATTATTGTGAAACTTCGAAATATAAGATTCTTAACCAAATAGAACACTGTAGTCCAAGGGACAAGGCATTATTAAATGATTCCGGAGGTCATCAGTTCAAATCCGGAATGAATTTGAACTTTGAATTAGGTAGGTAAGGCCCTTTAGTTGGTACGTATTTGCCAAGATCACACTGTCACACTATACTGTCCCGTAAAAGTAGGCATAATAAGGGACCAGCCTGTTTCCAAGTCAAAATCTTCTTAAATCTGATGAATAAGCTACAATCTGATTCAACCGCTGTAGTTAATAAATCTGCCTAGCCTTTTCCCAACTATGTTGGGGTCGGCTTCCAGTCTAACCGGATGCAGCTGAATACCAGTATTTTACATGGAGCCACTGCCTATCTGACCTCCACAACCCAGTAACTGGGTAATACGATACCCCTTGGTTAGACTAGTTGTCAGACTTTCGTGCTTCTGACGACTCGTAACGACTGTCAAAGATCCACAAATGACAGCCGAGACCAACGGCTTAACGTGCTTTCCGAGGCACGGAGGAGTCTCAATATGTGAAAATGGTCACCAATCCACGGACCAACCCCGGCAAGCGTAGCTTAACCTGATGGATGGACCCGAGCGGCTGTTATTACTTAGCCAAGTGCTCCTCCTAGCTTACCTAACCAGCCGTTAAAGGTATAATATAAAGTACGACTCCATCCATGGTCATGTTACAAGATCATAAGAGGGATCCCCTACATTCGTTAATAGATTCTTCCGGTACAGTTAGCTTCTACAAATATATACATAGTTGAATGCTTATCTACGTAAAAGGTTGATTGGTTGGTACCTACTACTATTATTGGTCAGTTTCCTACCAGCTTTTTGGATTCAGGAAACCGAGCGTATCGTAAAACCGTAAATTCTATTTACAATTCAAGATTTTAGTTATTTTTCATGGTCGAGCAAAGATATCCGTTGGGCAATGTTGGCCGGTATTTACGTATTTTTATTTGTTTATTAGTGTTTTATGTAAATTCATTTAGTTATGTGCAATGTAATGTATTTTAATAATTATTACTTATTCGTGATAATAATAATCTCCCTACCTTACTGATAAATGGAAAGCAACGCTATCGGTCGATTTATTTACATAACATGTAGTTGTCATCAATTAATTTGTTATTTTATTAGAATTATCATTGCGGCTACTGTGTGATAAACAAAATCATAAACAGAATAGCAATAGCCATTCATTCATTCTGCCTAGCCTTTTCCCAACTATGTTGGGGTCAGCTTCCAGTCTAACCGGATGCAGCTGAATGAAAACCAGTATTTTACATGGAGCGACTGCCTATCTGACCTCCACAACCCAGTAACTGGATAATACGATAGGTACCCCTTGGTAAGACTGGTTGTCAGACTTTCGGGCTTCTGACGACTCGTAACGACTGTCAAAGATACACGAATGAAAATAAACCACAAACTACACTATAATGAGAACAGCAATAATCAACTCAAGAAATTGACTGAAAAAACAAATATTAGTAATAGTAGGTACCTAATACAAGTAGTAATACAAATAGTAGTAATACAAATAGTAGTAGTAATAATAAAATATTAGTAGTAATAATACAATATTAGTAGTAATACAAATATTAATAGTAGTTATGCAAGTACTAGTAGTCATAAAGAGTTGTATCCATGACTCTAATGATTATAATTCTGTGCTTACCTAAATTCATACCTAACTACATGTTTCAGTCGCGAATCATATTTTGATCAACGTACCTTTGTACGTACCTGCTAATTGCAAAAAATAAAATATTCGCGGCTTTCATCCACAAAACTATGTCGCTGTGTTCGAATTAAAATAAAAAATATAATTTTTATACATATATTTTTTCTTACAAAAAACAACCGTCTTCCAAACAAAACTCTAAAAAACTTTAATTTCGGAAGCCGGTGTTTTTGCTTTTCAATTGTCGTTTTTTGCCACCGACTTCCGAAATTAAAGTTATTTTTCACTTTATAGTGTTTTTTTTAATAAAAAGTTTTTATTTATTTCATTTTTTAGTTGTGGTACCTACCCCACACAAATTCGAATACCACTACCTGCTGTGTAAATAACAGTGAAGGAGTAAATTATACTTCGTCTAGATAAACTAAGTGGAAAAAATACGTAATATTGAAACTAACTTAAAAACTACGCAAGCAAAGTTAATAACATTTATATGGGACCACCTCTGAAGCATGACCTACCAAACAAAAAAAGAATCATCAAAATCGATTCATAATTGACGGAGTAATCGCGTAACATACCTACATACAAAAAAAAACATACTGATGAATTGAGAACTTCCTCCTTTTTGAAGAAGTCGGTTAAAAAAGCATCATTCAACATTTTTTTAAACTCAAACAAATTTTAGTACAGATGATCTGTGATATAGTACACCAGCCGTACACGGCTATAGGTATATAATTATCAATTGTTTTTTTTAATTAACAAAAATTTTTAATTACCTATTTCTTGTTAGTTAGGTCGTAACTTGCCATCCACGTAAGCGCTCATGCGAATTTATTAACACAAATATTTTACTGTTTTTTACACGAATATAATGTACATACTTAACGCGTGAACTTTAATTAATTATAATATTATTATATTGTAATCGCATACTGCAAAGATTATTTTTTAAATTACCTACTTAATGGATTTCGTGATGGTGCCATAATTTATTTCTTAATTAGAAATTGTCTAAAATGGTACATTTTTAGAAACAAGACTTTGTTTTATCTGGCCTCCTAAGTACTTAAATTCTTAATCAAAAGTGCTAGAAAAGCTATACTCAATAGTCCAGTCCAGTCCAGCGTATCGACCAACTATGTTGGGGTCTAACCGGCAACTGAATACCAGTATTATACATCGAGCGACTGCCTATCTGACCTCCACAACACAGGTACTGGGTAAGAGGATACCCCTTGGTAAGACTGATTGTCAGATTTTATTTTGGGCTTCTGACTACCCGTAACAAATGTCAAAGATCTACGAATGACAGCTTCGATAATATTGGGTCCCCACCTATGAAATTGGCGTTTTTTCTCACAAATAGAGAACCTCGTCACTTCTATGATTTAAAATATTCATCAATTGCTTGGTATTATTTCGAATAATGACCATCATAGACAACTACCAATAGTAAAAAAACCTTATTACTTATAGTTTTCTAAACATAAAAAATACCATAAAAATTACTCCTCATTTTGTTAGCAGAAATTACCACTATTTTTTTTTAACCTAGCCAAATCTTATTTTTGTCGCTTAATAGTGGCATACGTTATCTTAGTTTTTAAACAGTAGTGCATAAAAGTTTTAAAACAGTTGTGTTCATGGTTGTTATATAAATTAAGAAAACGTTAGTATGAAAAATGCAACTTCTTTAAAATTCCCCATACAAAACACCAATTTCATAGGTGGCGACCTAATATTATGGTAAAACAATAGTAAAATTGAACATTACCTTGTCCATGTGATTTCGTTCTCGTCGTTAGCTGTAAGTAATAGTCGTAATTTATTTTCGTTGCTTATGTAATAACATTTATTGTGTATCTATTGTATGTAAGATTTATCTATTATTGTTTGCCACTTCCCGTGACCCAAGGGCTGGCTTTTACCTTGGTCAGAGGGTCATTGCCATACAACGTGGCAATGCCACCAGTCTCATGGGTACATTGCCAGCCGACATCGATGCGGAGGAATTTTTCGACGCCATGTTTTACTTATTAATTGTTTAGTTAGTTTTAATTAATATTAGTTAGGATTTGATTACTTAGTTAATTAATAGTTAGTTGTGTATGTATAATATAGTACCTGTAATTATAGTATATTGTACGTACCTATATACTTATTATTTGAACCAAACACTAAAAAAGTGAAAAATAAATTTAATTTCGGAAGTCGATGGCAAAAAACGAAAACTGAAAAGCAAAGACACCGACTTCCGAAATTAAAGTTATTTTTTAATTTTTTAGTGTTTTTTTTGGAAGTTGATTGTTTTTTTTTTTGTAAAACGTTTTTGTGTAATGTATAATGTGGTGCACAATAAAGTATATATAAATAAAATTTCTACACGAGTCAGTAGTCGAGCGGTGCTAAAGTATTTAAATCTAGTGCCACCGTCCAGTATCTTGCACAACCAGAGCAACTTTCATTGGTTATTAAGGGCATTTTTTAGGGTAGTTACATAATTGTATGCAGACTAGAGTATTTACAGAAATGGAAGTTATTGTAATATCTTACTTTGCTTAGCAGTGGGTCCGCGTGGTGGATTACGGCCCTGTCCCTCTCACAGAGAGGAAGCCTGTGTCCCAGCAGTGGGAACATTATAGGCTGGTTATGCTTGTTTTTTTAGCTTTGTGAAGGGACATCAGCTTTTGCAGCAATTATTACGAGTATAAGGAAAAAACAGGAACATAATTATATCATCATCTGCCTTAGCCTTTTCCCAACTATGTTGGGGTCGACTTCCAGTCTAATCTGAATACCAGTATTTTACATGGAGTGACTGCCTATCTGACCTCCACAACCCATTCACTGGATAACTCGATACTGGTTGTCAAACTAGTTGTCAGACTGTTAGGCTTCTGACAACCCGTAAAAACTGTCAAAGATCTACAAATGACAGGCGGGACCAACAGCTTAACGTGCTTTCCGAGGTACGGAGGGGTCTTGGTAGGTAAAGATGGTCACCCATCCGCGGACCAACCGCGGCAAGCGTAGTTTAACCTAATTGATCGACCCGTGCGACTGTTATTTCTTAGACAGTACCATAATACAATACCATAAAAAACAGTACCATATAGGTATGTGTTATTCTAGACTTTAAAAGTTTTAAAGACTGCCATGCTAGTCTAGTAGTTGTAAGCTCAGCTGCTGAGCCGGTTCTAAGTTCGATCCCGCTGGTTCTCAGGTCGGCCAAGGTGCAGTTAGGGTTTTTCCATTAGGAATTTCTCAGATGGGTCAGTAACCGGTTGATGGCAATTAGCCTCGCGCCATATTACGTGATAGGTAAAAAGGGTACTGATACGGTTCTACCTAACTCTTATTCGGGGAATACAGGTGTGAGATGTTATGCTATTTGAGGATTTTGGTATCTCTACGTGGCTGACCACACACGATTGGTAGATCTACTACCAGATCTTAGGGGCTGCAGTGGGCCCCTAAAGCACTACCGTGGAGTTTCCATAGGAAACGACCAATTGGAACCGTGCACCTAGCTTCTGACGTTTCATAAGTGCCCATGTAGGTTTATGTGAAATAAAATATTTTGATTTTGATTTTGAAAGTAAAAGCCCCAAGCTCATTTTTTGTTTATTGGTTTGAAAAATCAGCAGTTCCATACATTTAGTCGATGTCAATCAATCTGCCTAGCCTTTTCCCAACTATGTTGGGGTCGGCTTCCAGTCTAACCGGATGCAGCTGTATACCAGTATTTTACATGGAGCGACTGCCTATCTGACCTCCACAACCCAGTAACTGGGTAATACGATACCCCTTGGTTGGACTGGTTGTCAGACTTTCGTGCTTCTGACGACTCGTAACGACTGTCATAGATCCACAAATGACAGCCGGGACCAACGGCTTAACGTGCTTTCCGAGGCACGGAGGAGTCTCGATATGTGAAAATGGTCACCCATCCACGGACCAACCCCGGCAAGCGTAGCTTAATCTGATGGTTCGACCCGAGCGGCTGTTATTACTTAGCCACGAGCTCGATTTAGTCGATGTAGGTGAACACAATGTATGGAACAGCAGACTTTTTTTTTATTTTATTTTTTATTCTTTATTATAGATTTTGAATCCATAATTGTTAATGAGTTGTTTTTTAGGTTAAGGATGAACAAACCGAATACTAATATTTATGTATTATTTGTTTATTATTTAAACTTTATGCACAACTGAAAAAAACACTGTACAAAGGTGGACTTAATGCCTATGGCATTTTCTACCGGTCAACTTTAGGGCATGGCAGGGCGTCTGTCTGTCTGTCTGTTCGCGATAAACTCAAAAACTACTGCACCGATTTTCATCTTATTTTCACCAGTGGATAGAGTGGTTCTCGAGGAAGGTTTCAGTATATAATTTGCCGAGTTTTTGTATACATTGGCTAAAATATAATGATATTTGTTGGAGGTGTCGGAAAAACGGGATCAAAACATGATTACTTTTGGTCGCGATAACCGACTTAACACGGTCGAAGCCGCAGGCATCAGCTAGTTGAATTATAAATTATTCTTATTTCCAGCGGGAACAGAGGTCAGTCCGCAGACTTCCCTGAACGACTACCTGCGCAACTATCTCCAGCTGCATGGCACGAAGGCGATGTGCCACGAGGGGGGCTGCGGCGCGTGCGTCGTGTCTGTGTCGCAGGTCCACCCCGTGACTAAGGAGAAACATGTGTTCGCTGTTAATTCTGTAAGTAAAGTTTACGTTCGTGGTGATGAACTTAGCTAGTTTGTGAGCCCAGTCTTGTCGGCCACAGTAGCATCGTCCACGAGCATAATGTATAAATTATTTAAAAAAAAATGCAAATAGAGGTTAACACAGCAGGGCAACTACCCCATCCATTATAACAAAGAATATTTTTTTCTCACTGTGTAGGTACCTAGTATTTTCAGAAAGATTCAGATTCAGTTCCAAGATTGATTATTTACCAAGGTTTTGTCTCATTGCCAAATATTACTAAGTACAAAATCAATATTATAAATATCCTTTTTAGCTTTTTAATAATACTAGCTGCGCCCCGCGGTTTCACCCGCGTAAGTCTCGATCCCGTGGGAATATCGGGATAAAAAGTATCCTATGTCCTATTCCAGGTCATCTACCCCTGTGCCAAATTTCATCTAAATCCGTTCAGCCGTTTTAGCGTGAAAGCGTAACAAACAAACAAACAATTTATAATACCTACTATTAGTTAGGATATACAAACCATAAACGGTGCATGTGGCGTTAGCATGTATACAGGGTGTTAGTGTAAACACCGTTATCCTTGAAACCAGTGGTTTGGTTTCATTTATAGAACGTAAAATCAATGGAAAAATACAACTATTTTTTTAAAGAAAATCTACATTTTTCCACAAGAATATTTCACCCTACACGCAAGGGCAACGAATTTGCGTCTCAACACGGCGGCCGGCGGTTGGCGGGGGCGGGCGGGGCGCGCAGGACGTTACTTGACCGGCCGTCAGCTGTTTCGCAACTCTCTCGAACGCGTATCCATGAGTATCGGGACAGTGACGGATATTTACTTTTTTAAATCTTTTAATGAAAATAAGGTTTTATTTTTTTGTTGTTACTGGGTCATTTATTTTTATATTCAAGTCAACTACCCATGTTTTGAGTGACAACGGTGTTTACCCTTGCATACTGTATAAGTAATTGTTGCACAAACGTATTAGGTACTAAGCAAGTAAACATTTGTTGGCTAACCTCAACAAATAAATCCATACTACTCGTAATATTATAAATTCGAAAGTACTATAATATTATAAATTCGAAGGTAACTCTGTCTGTCTGTATGTTACCTTTTCACGCCTAAACCACAGAACAGATTTTGATAAAATTTTGCAAGGAGATAGATGGCATCCTGGGGAAGGACATAGGGTACTTTTCATCGACATACCACGCGGGCGAAGCCGCGGGCGAAAGCTAGTAAACCATATGCTGAGTTGCCCTTACCTAGACCTTACCGTGGATTCCTGACAGATTGAGATATTTACGGCAACATTTACGTACATAATCAAATTATTACTATTGACGTAAGACAAGACTGACTAACATAATTATTATTGTAATATTCCATGTGAACAATGGCGTAATAACAATAATTTACTCGCAGGTTATAAGATACCAAACTAATAGCACCTCTTAGAGTAGATTTCCGATTTTATTTACACGGTGCAAGTTTCTGGAACGTTCAAGAGATCACCTGATGATGAGTGATGATCAGGCCGATGGTGGAAGCGATCATCACCATGAATCCTCAACCACAGAGGAATTACTGGCTATCTTACACTGCCCGAACACAATAATGTTGTTAAGGTGGATGCGCCAAGGTAGCCCGCGATATTCAAATTTTCTTACGTTTTTTGCAATTTGCAGGTCAGTGTCAGCTTGTATGTTGATCTAAATATTATTTGCGCTCGCACCATACTACTCGCGGATTGAGTGAGTGCGAGACGGAGTGAGGTGCTGGCGGCTCCAAGCCTCGAATTGTTTAGATAATTGCTTTATAAGTTGAAAATAATGGTAATAAAAAAAATACATAAAACCTGATTTATAGTTAGTTCAGTTATTATGAAAAGTTTTATAATTTAATTTGAAGTATTTTTTGAATACCAGCGGTTTATAGTTCGGTTTAGAGGTAACTTTGCAATTTTTTTCTTTACAGAAAATTTTATGGAATAGTATTTTGGTCCATAATAATAGTCCTCCAGACCGTATTTTCGGCCACGGCGGCTAATCTCAACGGAGACTAGCCATCGGCGCGGGAGATATTATAGTGCACAAGTGTTTGCGCAGACACAAGTGCACTCTCTCTTCCCTCACTCTCATAGTCCGATGGGACGGCAATCCGACACGACCGGAGAGAGATCAGGCGTAGGACCAACGGCTTAACGTGCTTTCCGAGGCACGGGGGTATCACACCGCCAACTTCCAAACTCCGGGCTGTTACTACGAAATTCCCAATGGAAAAATCCAATAACACTTTGCCCGACCCAGGAATCGAACCCAGTACCCCACGCTCTGCAGTCGCGCTTGCGACCACGAGACCAACGGGGCAGTCAGTATTTTGGTCCAACAGAGTACTTAACATGAATCCTCAACTTTACCATATTATACAACATAATTTTTTGTTTTTATTATTTCAAAATTAATGCTGCAGTATTTTCGTTATAACGGAGGATCATGTTAAGTAAGCAATTTGAGGTAATACAGACTATTAAAAATACAGGAATTGCCCCTCTGTTATTCTGTCACACATTCGTACAGACAGACACGTCTAGCAATATCAGAATAAATAAACTGTGTTATGAACATGTGAATGACCTGATAACGGTAATTCGTTAAAAATTAATTAATTTATAAATTTATTATTCTTTATTTAATTTTCTACACACTTAAATTATATTTTTAAATATTAAAATAAAAAAATATATAAAAACATTTAAAAATATAAAAAATAGTAGCCCACCGGTATCGGGAACAGAGTCCAATAATTAATTTATTATTAATTTGTGTATTTACACTATTATAAACGTTGGTACGTCTGACGAAAGATTATTGCTCGATAACTTAACATCACACCTTGTTTCCCCAAAGGGTTGGGCAGAGGAGTACCTTACACCCACATTTCCCTTTTAAGCCCCATTTAATAGGGGGCGAGCCTATTGCCATCAACCGTGAGCAAACCTAGACTCCATGCTAGTACTAACTGAAAAATGTCTCGTTCAAAAACCCGATAACACTTTGCCCGACTCGGAAATTGAACCCAGATCCTCATGCTCAGTAGTAGCGCTTACGACCACTAGACCAACGAGGCAGCCAATATTTTTATTATATACTTGAACTTTAATGCATCTTGTTTAGTAGTGTCATCATAACGCTTCGTTAAGTAAGTGTCTAGTCCGAGTTCTCAATAAATAGAGAGAACCGGCTTTGAAGATGGTAGTCTCATCCACTCGTAACTTGAATAAATACATGTTTTATTTTATTTTCGTATGGGTTTCATCGGTCAGTGTCGCTAGCCGAGGTGATTCAACCACACAAGTTCATGGACACGCATTGTTTGTTGATTCTTGTTGAATTTACTCTGTTCATAGAAATAAAGTATCAAAAAGTGTAGGTTATACTATAATATTTTATTTACACCATACTAGTTAAATTGTTGTATATTTTTTAACAAATAAAATTATACATACATATACTAGCTGCGCTCCGCGGTTTCATCCGCGTAAATCTCGATCCCGTGGAAATATCGGGATAAAAAAGTATCCTTTGTCTTATTCCAGGTCATGGTCTACCCATGCTGGAGTTTGGCTTCCCTCAAGTATGTATGTCATAACGACCGCGGTCCTTTGCCAAAACCAAAAACCTTATAGAATTGTAAGTAATAAATTAATTCTGGATACCATCAGCGTATCCACTTCAAGACTTTCATGGTAGACCGAAGTATTCTCAATTACTGCCTAGCTAGGTTGTTATCTCGTCAGTTCAGTCTAGTTCAGGTCCAGTTGAAAACCAGTGTCAAGCAGTAGTTGTCTGGCATTTTAGCTGAAGGGCCTATTTGGCGCAGCCGCGAGGCACAATTTTCTGATAAATTCTTACTTTAAACTTCACTTTTTATTTGTTTCGTTTTTTTATATTTTATTATTTTTTACTTTTAATTACGTTGTGTTGTGTGTATAGTCTGTGCTAAATTTTATTTTCTTTCTTTCTAGTCACTTGTTGACATAGTGCCTCAATATGTGACGTATTTGTCGTTTTCTAGTCGCTTGTCTTCGAAAGATTTGATATTTTTATGTATCGTAGAGCACCAAGTCGACCTATGTCGACCATTCTGAAACGAGCCTCTCCCGACCTGCGGGATCAATAGCGTAATCTTTCTTTTCTTTCCGAGGCACGGAGGAGTCTCGGGATGTAAAGATGGTCACTCATCCCCGGACCAACCACACCAAGCGTAGCTTAACCTGTTGGATCAATCCGTGCGGCTGTTATTACTTAGCCACGAGCTCCTCACTTACCCACAAGCTGCTCACTCGTAAGTAGGTATGCAAAATGAACAAACAATGGTAGAGATTGGAATGTTTTCCAAACATTTTCAGTTTGAATGAGTGCTGTGTGAACACAACCATCAATACCGACTCCCGAAATTATTAAAAGTTATAAATTATAAACTATAAATTATAACTCTGTAGCGACTTATTATAACGGTTTTTTTTTTTGTAAACTTGGGTTTGGCTGATATTTTTTTTACTATATAATGCATGTCCTCGAAAAGAGGGTTTTCAAAGCCGCCAAATTGTGCGGAAAGTGCCACTTTATCGCATTAGTGCTTTTTACTTATCAGTTTTATTTTTTATTTTTAACTCAGTCGTCAGCCCGACGTTGTTTTTGTTTCAAATCATACGTGAGTAGGGACGAGGTCCTGACGGGGGTCGACCGTACACGGCGCCGACCCCGCCAATTAAGTTCCATATCAATAAAACTATTACTTCATCAAACGCGTTATTACCTACTCTAGATTTAGATTTTAACCAATGTATGAATTTTTCAATATCTAGTCAAACGTTGTAAAACTCACACAATGCATTGTAAAACGTTGTATGATACACGTGCGTAAGATGATTTCCGACTCATGTCGGCTTATACACTGGCTCGCTCGTAAATCCAAATGCCACGTTGGAAAACAACTACTTTCCGCACATAAATCATAAATAACTATTTTTTACTCGTTCGTTACTGTTAAATTGCATAAAAGACATTAATTTTAATGCCCTTTACGACTTTATTGTTCTAAAGTTTTTTCCCATCGAGCCATCCTTCATCTTTTAGACGGTTTTTACCTCCAGTCATTAGGGAAAACCGTAATCAGGTTTATAAACAAGCTGTCACATTTATGATGATGACGCCCATACAACACGTTTGGTTTTTTATGCACACTATAAAGTGTTTGTTTTCCTCTTATATCATTCAAATACTGTCATTTTTTGATGTCCAATGGTATCTTACCCTTTTTTTAAGTTTTGTTATTTAATTATTGATTTAGGATCTCCAACAAAAGGATGTACACAATACATGACACATAAATAAAGGGAAACATCAGGTATTAGGTAGGTCTACTCCTTCACTTATAGGAGACCACAGCATGCACGATAAAGTTAAAAACTAAGCTAACAAAATTAAAACATTAATACATAATAGGTAAAATTTGGAAAAATATTTTTTTAAAGGATATAAAGGTATGAAAATAAAACATTTATGTATAGGCACTTCAATTAAATTAGATCTAACAAACACTTAGGTATTATATTTAGAGAGAGACTCACAGATGTCTAAGCTTGTAGTTTTTGCTAACATGTTGTATTAACTACAAAGTCTTGGTATTTATATACTATAGGTACATATTATTTCTTTTTAGGTAGGTTTACTATAATATTTTTTTTTATGTAGTACACACGGCTACACATCAAGCTATACATTTCCAGTTTACGCTGATATCGCATTGTATAGGATTTCCGTGCAACGCGAGGTCAGCTTATACTGGAAATGTATAGCTTGATGTGTAGCCGTGTGTACCATCGATGAAAAATAAAAGTAAGTTAGATTGTTGCTTTTTAGACAAAAGAGGATGTCGTCTGAAAAAATAAAATTAAGAAAATACTGTCATTCACGGATAATTTTATTTGGATGTTATAAATAATTCATAACATCAGCGTATATTACCCAGGAAAAGAAAAGGTTTTCAGGTAGTTCACCCACAATTCACCAATATTATAGTAGGGGTAAGTGTAATAATTAGAGATGCCGCGAATAGTTGTTATAGCGAATAGTCGAATACCGATTAATCGCCATTCCCTATGGGGAATAGTCGAATACTCGCCATTATTACTCGACTTAAAAAAGGAATAAAAACAAAATAGTTTAGGTATACTCAAATAATAATATTACACTTGTCTAACTAAATCTTAATCTTATCTAAAAAAAAATATTTATGAAAGAAGGACTTGATCCCAAACGTTTTCTGCACCATACTTAATTAACTTCCATGACAGATTTTTGTCTAAATTTTGTAGATAATAATAGGTACTAAGCGTGTTTTGTTTTGAAAGATTAATAAAAGTTTAATTATTTTACAATGCATGTGCTCGAAAAGAGCGTTTTCAAATCAGCCAAATTGTGCGGAAAGAAAGTCGAATACTTTGATTTTGATCAATATAATTATGCATTTTCAATATTTTTTTTTTTTATTTCCTCGCACATTACATAGTCAAACGTTACACGTGCGTAAGATGATGTCTGACTCGTGACGACATATACACTCGTCGGATATCACCTACTTTCCGCACTTCATAAATAACTATTTTAGTCTATAGTTTTTCTGTTAATTAATAGTTTATTTTTATTTATATAACTACTCGTCGAATAACGAATAATAGACACTATTATTCGGTATTCGGCGAATACCAAAAAAAATGTCGAGTAATGCCAAATAGCGAGTATTCGCGGCATCTCTAGTAATAATATAGCATTCTACTGGTTAAATATAGCATTCTACTGGTTTAAAATCGGTCCTGTAGTTTTCGAGTTTATTCGATACCACATTTTTTTTTTTTTTTTCTCTTTTATAATATTTGTGTAGTTAAAAAATTACGTACCTACAACCAAACTTAGGTAAATGGCCTTCAAAGCCGAAAATTATCAAGCAACCGCATAATGTATACTACATTAATTTTATTATGAAGAAGTTAGTACCTAGGCACTTGTACTTAAAAACAAAAAAAATCACATAAGTACCAACTTTTTAGGGTTCCGTACCCAAAGGGTAAAACGGGACCCTATTACTAAGGCTCCGCTGTCTGTCTGTCTGTCTGTCCGTCCGTCTGTCACCAGGCTGTATTTCATGAACCGTGATAGCTAGACAGTTGAAATTTTCACAGATGATGTATATCTGTTGCCGCTATAACAACAAATACTAAAAACTAGAATAAAATAAATATTTAAGGGGGCTCCCATATAACCAACCTGTTTTTTTTGCTCGTTTTTGTTCGATATTGAAAACGATAACAGGCAGACACTTGAAATATTCACAGAATATTTAGGTACATATTCACTTTAAAAATAAATAATTAAATTAAAATGAAACAAATATTTATTTTTTTCCCATACAACAAACATGATTTTTTTGCCGTTTTTATAGATAATGGTACGGAACCCATCGTGCGCGAGTCCGACTCGCAATTGGCCGATTTTTTTATTAGGTTAAAATCAGATACGCGACAAACAAATGTCGGTGTTTGAGTAAGCAAAAACATTGTGGTTTATCGCATTATTATTATATTTTCGTATATATTTGGGTGTAGGTAATCCTGTTAAATTTCCCTGTGGCGCAAGTCCCGTAGGTTGTTCGGAGTTCCACAAATAGATAAGTACCGACCTAGGTAGGTAACTGTGTACTTATCTACAGTATCATCAACACGTAGGTAGGTTATCTAAGAAGATTCGATAACATAGCCTTCGGATAGTTTCACATAGCATTTCGGCTATGCTTTGAAAAGAAGAACGGAACTTTGTGTGAATGCTTTCTACTAAACAAAAGGAAAGAAGGAAAGAAAGGGAATTAAGGAAAGGAAAGAAAGAGTTTTAGTTGTAATGAGGGCCTAGCATCGCCGCTTACAGCAGTATTATTTTGATATTACTTCCATTGTAGGAGGAGCCAAGCGATCCATCAGGTTAAGCTACGCTTGCCGGGGTTGGTCTGTGGATGGGTGACCATCTTTACATACCGAGACTCCTCCGTGCCTCGGAAAGCACATTAAGCCGTTGGTCCCGGCTGTCATTCGGGGATCTTTGACAGTCGTTACGGGTCGTCAGAAGCCCGAAAGTCTGACAACCAGTCTTACCAAGGGGTATCGTATTACCCAGTTACTGGGTTGTGGAGGTCAGATAGGCAGTCGCTCCATGTAAAATACTGGTATTCAGCTGCATCCGGTTAGACTGGAAGCCAACCCCAAAATAGTTGGGAAAAGGCTAGGCAGATTGATTGACTTCAGTGTAGGAAAGAGATTAAGCTCTACAGGACGTATAGCTCCATCTCTTTCCCCCACGAAGAAAGATTAAAATAATACTGCTGTAAGCGGTGGTGGTATCGGTACTCTATAATGAAACAGGCTTATTAATCACAAAGTCAAAATCAAATCATTTATTTGAAGTCAACCATTAAAAGGCACATATGAATATCAAAATTTACAAGAAAAATAGAATTGCTTGAATTGATACCTAATCTATATTTTTAAACACTGTAGTACACACGGCTATATATCCAGTATAAGCTGACCTCGCATTGTACGGAAATCCTATACAAGATCAGCATAAACTGGAAATGTATAGCTTGATGCGTAGCCGTGTGTACAGTAAAGGTAGAGTCATTCTGAAATGAATGAATCTGAATGACTACAATGACGGCCGTAATGATAAATGAGAAACAATATTTCCTAATGCTCGTTGTCTGTAGGTATGTGGAGAGCCTTTGTTCTGCTGTACATGATTACTGGTTGTGTTCTGTTTTCCATAAAGATAAATACGCCAAGATTTCTCAGGCTAGCTGTCATCTCTTATGGTAACCTTGGCCCATCCATCGGAGTTGATCTAATAATGTTCCTCTGAGGGACCCAGGTCTGCGCGCAAGAGTGTGCCATAATCCACCATCAATTTTAAACCATAATGGGAAATTTGAAATTGAAACTAATCACCACGTCATCATCTACCCAGCCTTTTCCCAACTATGTTGGGGTCGGCTTCCAGTCTAACCGGATGCAGCTGAATACCAGTATTAAACTAATCACCACGTAAAAAAGTTAATGTTTTTTTTTCAAAGTGCTTTTTCGTAACCAATTAATACTAATTTGTTTCATTTTGACAGTTCAACAACATTCATTACGTTATTTACGTCGTTGAGCAGTTTTGTTTTTCGAAATTATGTAGCCGTGGATTAGACATTTATTTCAAACTGATTCCAATTTTGATTGATCGCAATGAGGGTGTGGAAATAAATCAATTGTCTTTGAATATGGAACAGAGTGTTTTGTTGCTTAGCATAATCAGCCTAAAATTTTCCCACTGCTGGGACACAGGCCTCCTCTCTGTGAGAGAGAGTGGGCTATAATCCACCACGCGGGCCCAGTGCGGGTTGGTAGATGTCTTCGAATTTTTGGTTCTAGGACATGCCGGTTTCCTCACGATGTTTTCCTTCACTGTTTTGAGAGCAGTGGCGATGAAGTAATTTACACAAAGTAAAGCGCCTGTCAGGGTTCGAACCTACGACCTAGAACTCGTAAGTCGAGGCCGTTACCACTGGGCCACCACTGCTCCTCTGTTTTGTTGCTTGAATAAATTAAATCCAAAATCTTCATAGATTGTCATTTGTTTTTCCAGTGCCTGGTCCACATTCTATCATGCCACGACTGGGACATAACAACAGTGGAAGGTATCGGTAACCGTAAGGATGGCTACCATCCTATCCAGCATCGTCTGGCCGCGTTCAATGGTACCCAGTGCGGATACTGCTCGCCAGGATGGGTCATGAATATGTACAGGTATTGGTCGACTTGTTTTTAAATGCAATAAAAAAAGCAATTCATAATGTGTGGACCATTTTACGAATTCCCTTAGAAAACTGTCAAACAGATGAATTATTTCGTAATATGAATCGCATGCAGATCATATTATGAATTTTCAGTTTGTGACATTTTACGATGATTCTTAACATTTTCCTATTATGATTCTGCCAAAGTGGCTGTTTTAAGCCTACTGCGCACTCATATCCAATAGGGAATATGCATGTGATTCAAATATGGGTCAAATATTTTTTTCTATAAACTATGTTACTTCAGAATTAAGCCTCCATCAATATTTTTGAATAAAATTTCTTTTTGAGCGAGAAATTAATTTTTAAAAAGTCCCAAAAAACTGTGGGTAATTCAAATACTTGAAAAGGCTAAGAGCGGATGTGACGTAACAATCCGGGCTAACAATCAAAATGTCAATGTCAAGTCAATCAACAAGTGTCAAGTCAATGTCAAACGCTCATAGAAAAAGGAAGGTTTGACGTTGACTTGACAGTTGCTTGTCTGTTTTCACGAACTGTGACGTCACCACACCAAGCGCGCCAAATGGAGGGCGTTTAAATAGCCCGGATCGGTTGTATATTTTTAAACATTTTTTTAACTACTTTAAATTGCTTTTTTGCCGTCGAATTTTTTTTTACTTTTATTTGACGATGTAAACTATCGAATAAAAATATTAAAAAAATACATGCATATTCCCTATTGCATGCATCATTTAGCTAACTCCAACATTAAATCCTTTGTCTCATGCAAATTCAATGCCGTTTAGAGCTTTTCGATAAGTGGTTTATGTAACTTTAAGAGCTTTCGAGCTTTATTCTTATTTCCAATCAAAAATATCTTTCCCAGCCTCAACAAGTCGACAAGGCACCTGACGACGCAGCAGGTAGAGAACTCGTTCGGCGGCAATATGTGTCGCTGTACCGGGTACAGGCCTATCCTGGATGCCTTCAAAAGTTTCGCTACAGACACCGACCCTGGACTGCAGAATAAGTTACAGGTATTTGTTAGAGATACCTACTCGATTTTACTGTTTTTGAGAACTCGAGGCGACAAGATCAAACGGCTAAGGAAAACGTCGTCGGTTCAAAAACTGTAACTTGTAGTTTTATCTACATGTTTAGAATAATTTAGTCTTTCTAAGAAATCATGTTTTATAATTCTAGTAGCATATGCTTTTTTGAGGCAAGAGACTCCTAGAGCTAAATAAATATCATAAAATTATACTTATTCACTGCAGGAAAGATCAGAATGCAATACCTATATAATTGCGTAACGTATTTTCGTAACCGATTATGACTAATTTGTTTCATTTTGACAGTTCAACAACATTCATTGCGTTATTTACTTTGTTAAGTACTTTTTTGTTCGAACTTATGAATCAATGTGTTAGTAATTTGTTTCATACCGATTCAGATTGTGATTGATCGTGTTTTATGCAATTAGGGTGGTAGTATGCAGGTAGGCATGATAACTCCGTATCAAATCGTCCTATTAGCAAAACGACACTTTAACAAAACGGCATTATAGAAAAACAACACTATACCAAAACGACACTTTAGCAAAATTACACTATAGCAAAACAAAACTATACCAAAACAACGCTTTAGCAAAACAACACTATAGCAAAACGACACTTTAGCAAAACAACACTATACCAAAACGACACTTTAGCAAAACAACACTATTGCAAAACGACACTTTAGCAAAACAACACTATACCAAAACGACACTTTAGCAAAACAACACTATTGCAAAACGAAAGTATAACAAAACAACACTATACCAAAATGACACTTTAGCAAAACAACACTATTGCAAAACGAAAGTATAACAAAACAACACTATACCAAAACGACACTTTAGCAAAACAACACAATACCAAAACGATACTTTAGCAAAATGACACTACCTACTGAGTTTTCACTTTCGAGTCTATTTCGGCAACGGCTTCAAAGTATAAACGACCAAATCATTATTCTCTTCCACAGGATTTAGAAGACCTGCACATAACAAAATGCGCAAAGAAGTGCATCCGTAAGTGCAGTACATTAGAAGACGAGTGGTGCTTCATAGATGACACGCAAGGATCTCTGAAAGAACTCAACACGGCTGCAGGACGGTGGTACAAGGCATACAGCGTGGAAGAAGTGTTTAAGGTACCTATTATTTGGTGGTGATTTATTAGTTACCATGGGTCATAATTGAAATGTTTATCTTCGACGGCTACCAAGGGTAAATGTCCGTCATAATTATTTAATGGTACAAGGCATACGGCGTGGAAGAAGTATTTAAGGTATTATTTGATGGTGATTTATTAATTACCATGGGTCATCATTGAAATGTTTATACAGGGTGTTAGGGTAAACACCGTTATCCTTGCAACCAGTGGTAATCCTTTCATTTATAGAACGTAAAATCAATGGAAAATTACAACTTTTTAATTTATTTATTTACATCTACATTTTACCACAAGAGACAGAAGTTCGTTGCCCTATGCGCTAGGGCAACAAACTTGCGTCAAACTCAAACTCAAAGCATTTATTTCAAATAAACCAATTACAGGCACTTTTGAATTGTCAAAGTGTCGGTCAGTCAGAAAATATGAAGCTAGTTGCCCATTCCAAAGCGTAGTAGGTTCCTATGGAGAAGAACGGGCAAGAAACTCCACGGACACTCTTTTAAATCAGAATATTGTTACAATTATGTTGTTTACATCAGTATGAAGCCCGGTTGAACTAGAACGTCTCACCACGGTCGGGGGGTGCGGGACCTGACTTGACCAGCCGCGAGCGCGACCCCTCCCTCAGTCAGTCAGCTGTTTCGCTAGCGAGCACGGTGTCTGATAGAAACTTTTTAAAATATTTTAATGAAAATAACGTTTTTTTTTTGTTCTGTTTAGTCATTTATTTTTATATTTAAGTCAACTACCCATGGTTTGAATGACAAGAGTTTTTACCCTTACACCCTGTATTTGACGGCTACCATGATTAAAATGTCCGTCATATTTACTCATGATTTCCTTCAAAGATGTACACACTACCATGAGAAAAAGATCATGAGAATAATGCTAAAACATGATGTATTTTGCATGCAGTATCTATCCCTTAAGATTGCGTACTTGGCTTGGTTAATTGGTTGAACAGTGTAACAATTCGAGATAGATTAAATAAATAAATCACTGGCTGGTACTGGTGTAAAGACCGCCTAATGGTCGGTCGAAAAGGTGACGCAGGTCCACGCAGCGCAGGGCAGAGCAGGTTTTGGTAATGCATGAACGTACTGAGAGCTGCGTACGCTGCGGCGTAGGAACGTGACACGCAGCCATGTGTCTGTCCTGCTCTGCGTCTCGTTGTAGTGCCGGCACAGATTTTTGCGCATCGCGTGCAGGTCACCTGCGTCACGTCACCTGCGTCTCAGCATACCTACGCTTAGCCTAATGCTCGTTCCCTCACTTTGCCCACAAATGAAGGTTATGAAGGCTGTTATAACTATTCTGTAGTTTCATATTTTTTAAATCTCTTCAGGTATTGGCTCGCGAAGGTACAAATAGTTACAGGCTGATAGCTGGCAATACTGGCAAAGGTATGTTGATTAGTTGATAAAAACTTTATTAAATTTGCTCAAATATTGTTAAAATTAAAACAACATAATACATTTTCTCATTCCAGGAGTATACCCCATAAAACTCGAACCAAAGATCCTCATAGACATATCGTCGATAGAGAATCTAAAACTGTGTCAAGCAGATGAGAATCTAATCCTGGGCGCTGGAATGTCCCTCACTGAAGTCATGAAGACCTTCCAGCAGTGGAGTCGGAAGAATGGAGACTTCGGCTACTTGGAGACTTTGTATAAACACCTGGATTTAGTTGCGCATGCACCTGTTAGAAATGTAAGTGGTTCATATTAACCAGCGTCCTCCAATCCTGATTAGCGTAGCAGACGTCTACGCTACGAGGACGATAGGTCTTCGTAGACCACTGCTACGAGAGTTCGTAGAGGTCGTAGCAACGACCTAAGTCAAAATAATTATACACGGTGATTTTAAATTCACTGTTAATATTTCAGGGCGTGTAGTCATGCCTGCCAGGGTTGCGTGTTAGTCCAAAAGGGATACCGGGAACTTGGCAACAGGCAACTGAACGAACACGGGTGGGTTTTAGTCAGTAAAAGTCTGACACGCCCTTCCGCTCCGCCCAGAGCGGGAGAAGTCATTGGAATATTGCCAACGCTCAAAAAAAAAAAAATGGCGTATAGTCATGATTATGAGCAACTTCCACTATAAGACCAACTCTGAAATATCGAAAAAATATCAGCTGTTTAGGAAGATGCAATATTTACCCGATGAAAAAGATGTTTCTTTTTGCTATTTCGTAGTTGGTCCCATTGTGAAAGTTGTTTATAATCATGAGTACTGTCACCTCCTGAAAGATTAACAGTGAATTAAAAATCACCGTGTATTAGGCTAGCAACACTTATTATATAGAACTACACGTAATATATTTTGACTTAATATAACATAAATATAACGACACGCCTGTATTCCTCGAGGGGCAGAGCGCTGCGTGGCCAATATCAGTATTCAATTCATCTCTTTTTAACCGATTTCCAAAAAGGAGGAGGTGCTGTGTTTGACTTTATGAATGTTTTTTTTTTAGATCTTTTTGGGTCATATTTTACTCTATTCATTTATGTGTTTTATTTTATTTATTTATATTAGGTTTTTGTGGTTTCAGATTGGAACAATTGGAGGAAACTTGGCATTAAAAAACCAACATCATGATTTCCCGTCTGATTTGTTCTTGATTTTGGAAACTGTTGGAGCCACCGTTACTATAGGTACCTACATAAATAAGTTGTATTCTTTTTATAAAATAATCTCCCTAAATACTCCTACTCAAACGAAACTTACTATAAATGTAGCTGTCTTTACAATCCATACTAATATTATAAATTCGAAAGTAACTCTGTCTGTCTGTATGTTACCTTTTCACGCCTAAACCACTGAATGGATTTCGACAAAATTTGGCAAGGAGATAGATGGCATCCTGGGGAAGGACATAGGGTACTTTTTATCGACATACCACGCGGGTGAAGCCGTGGGCGGAAGCTAGTACACCATAAAGTGACAGAGACAGGTACCATGACACTTAAAAGTGACTTAAAATAACTCCATTTTAAGTCGTTGTTTAGTGCCATAGTCCTTTGAACATTCAGTTAAAAAACATGTAAAAAAAAATGTTTTACTTGTTAAATTGTTTTTGTGAACATTTTATGTGTTTTTTTCTGTAATAAATATATTTATTATTTCGTATTTCTTCTTTTTCAGTAAACAGTGATCTTAGCAAAGTCGAGGTGAAAATCCACGACTTTTTATCAACAGAGCTCAAGGATAAACTGATAGCTGAAGTGAAGCTTCCTCCTTTGTCCAGTAACAACCTAATTAGAACATTTAAGGTAAGTAATATAAATCACTAATTTAAAAAAATAATGAACATGCGAAGTCTTAAACTAAAATATTGAATATATCTACACATAATGCTATAAAATAATTAAATCCTATATTAATTCACAAATGAGCCATAATTGGTAAATTGTGGCTAAATCAAATATTATCCTCTTAGCTGACCGTGGCCTTTGACCTTTTAGGTATTTAGGTCTTCCTTCACTTAGGCCCTACTACGGTATTAGTTAAAGGTACCTACATATTATCTTTAGAAGAAGTAGGTAATTGTGAAAGAGGAAAGAGTAGTCTTTTGAAAAGAAAATGGGTTAGTTTTGTTTGGTGATTGCCACGTTGTTTGTATGCCAATGCTGATTCTAGAATCATTCGGCCGAAAAATAGGCCAGCCCTCTGGTCACGCGAAGAGTAGACCAAGCGCTTGGCGATGTCTTGATAGATGGACCTCATGGCCTTAGGGTTTCAACCCCAAACGACTCGAACATTTAAGACCTAAAGGAGGAGATGGTGAGGGTGGAAGGTGGTGGAGGTATAATAAGTCCATTACATTAAATTAAAATATAAAAATTGATATAAAAAATATACTTATAGAAAACCATAATAATGATACACAAACAAACATTCAATTCATAATAAAAACTTCCGGGAAATATAAAACGTCATGACCCTATCATTCATTGGGGGGGTCCGAAGACATGCCTATTAGGTTTGCGGCCAGGGAGGTAGCTACTGTCATACGCAACTTAAAGAGAGGCAAGTCGCCGGGTCACGACAGCCTAAGTATAGAGCATTTACTTTATGCTGGTAAGCACTTACCGCGAGTACTAGCAATGTTTTTTAGCTTGTGCCTGAGTCACTCGTATCTTCCAGTTGATTTACTTAAAACTATTGTTGTGCCCATTGTTAAAAATAAGACTGACAAGAGCAACTACAGGCCTATATCCCTGGCTACCATCATTGCAAAGGTGTTGGACAGTCTGATTGATCAGCAGCTGGATAAGCACTTAACACTCAACGACGCGCAGTTTGGGTTTAAGCCACGTTTATCCACGGAAACAGCTATACTATGCCTCAAACAGACTGTTCAATACTATGCAAGTAGGAAAACACCTGTGTATGCATGTTTTCTGGACCTCTCCAGAGCCTTCGACCTCGTATCTTATGACTGCCTATGGAAGAAACTGTCAAATGTTGAGAACCTCCCAAGCGATATCATTAGGATGCTAAAGTATTGGTATAAAAACCAATACAATTATGTTAAGTGGGCGGGTGTCCTGTCGGATGCATACGGGTTGGAGTGCGGTGTGAGGCAGGGGGGAATCAGCTCACCCAAGCTATTCAACCTGTATGTAAACGAGCTGATCTGTGAGCTCAGCAATACCAATATCGGGTGCTCCATTAACGGGTACTGCGTCAGTAACATCAGCTACGCGGATGATATGGTATTGCTGAGCCCATCGATCAGTGCACTTAGGAGGCTTCTTCGCATCTGTGAAGACTATGCGGTGGCTCACGGCCTCAGGTACAATGCGACCAAGAGCGAGCTACTGGTTTTCAAAGCGGGTAACAAATGTTATGATACTGTCCCACCAGTCACCCTGGGGGGCGCTCAGCTTTCCAGGGTCACAAAGTTCAAGTACCTGGGGCATTGGGTCACTGATAGTCTGTCCGACGATGCGGACGTGGAGAGGGAACGCAGAGCATTGGCAGTTCGATGTAACATGCTGGCTCGTAGGTTTGCACGTTGTACTAGGGAGGTGAAAATTACACTCTTTAGAGCGTATTGCCAATCTATGTACACGTGTGCCCTATGGGTCAGCTATACAAAAAGCTCGTACAATGCTCTGCGAGTCCAATACAATAATGCCTTCAGAGTTATGTTGGGGCTGCCGCGCTTTTGCAGTGCATCGGGGATGTTCGCGGAGAATGGCGTGCCAGATTTTTACGCACTGATGCGGACACGGATAGCATCCCTGATGCGGCGAGTGCGCGACAGCTCCAACAACTTGGTAGCTATAGTAGCCGACAGGATGGACAGTCCAATTATGTGGCAATGGATGACCACTCATCGTGCGTCATTCCGTTATTTAAAATAAGTTGTTTTTGTTGTTTTCTTTTTTTTGTAGGTATGTGTTTACATGTATGTATGTATGTTTTGTGTATAAAATTGTGATGTGTGTTGTTTATGGACCTATGGTCTGAACTAAATTTAATAATAATAATAAATTTGGTTAACGGCAGTATATAGGTACAGTCACGGACTTTAATTGATGACCCACCTTCAAACTTTTTAATTTTGCAGTTTCATACATTCACAAGATTACACGATTAAATACGAACTCAAATCGCACGCTCGTAAACAAGATGACAAATAAATTACTTTTAATTAAGTTTATCCAATCTATTTGATACCGACCTCCTTTGAATCATAGCTCATTAACTCGATAATTCTGAAAACTTAACTGAAGACAGTGACAGTTGAAATAGCTATGTCAGAGATGTGACTTTCGAACTTGTCGAAATGACTATTAATATTTCTCCGTACGCTAACGTTACTATCGCAACAGTAACCTAGCAACGATTGTTTATCGTTGCTAGGTTACTGTTGCTAGACCTGCAATTAGTTGACTTTGGGTAGTCAAGTATGTAGTTCTGGCTCTCAGGTTAGCCAACCAGTAAAGATATGAAATATGTATAATTTTCTTCTTCTAATACGAAGACATATGACTTTGCGTGTCGGGAACCGAATAAACCCGATTTGCATTACACGGCTAAAATACGAACAGTGCCAGGTGGCTTATCAATTAAAGTCCGTGACTGTACCTATACCACAATATAATGTAGGTATAATAGTAATACTGGAACGACATACTGTTGCCATAGACTTATGGTTTACTGTACCATAAAATAACTACATCATTTATAAGATAGTTAATTGACTCACTGACGATTCATTTTGCGTCCACCGCTCGGTGTGGTACCGTTCGTCCGTTCACCGCACGTCGCGTTCTGGTTTACAATTAGTCAATCGTCATCTTGAGGATGCCTCGTTGAGAAGTGAAACAGGTTTCGATTTCTTACGGGGTTTTTATGACTCTTGAAGAGTAGTCAAGCGGAATAGGTTACTAAATATATTATCTTCGTCTATTGTATTTTACATCATTTATTTCCCAGATAATGCCTCGCGCGCAAAACGCACACGCCATAGTCAATGCCGGTTTTCTTTTTAAACTGGACACGGCAAAGACAATCAAATCTGCAAACATAGTCTATGGCAACATTAGTCCTGCATTCACAAGAGCAGTACAAACAGAGGCTTTGCTCGTTGGACAGAATCTGTTCAGCAATGAGGTATTGTTGAAAGCTTTGAGGAAGTTGGATGAGGAGCTGATTCCGGTGGAAGTTCTGCCTGAACCGTCTGCAAGCTGTAGGAAGACTTTGGCGTTGGGGCTGTTCTATAAAGTAAGTTATGTGTAAATTAAAGTAGGTATGTACAGTCGAAAAAAATGAATTCTGACCCACCATAAGCTTATTTTCTTACAGACATTCAAAGGAAATTCGCGTAACCATACATTTCCTTGGTAACGAATTTGTCATCTGCCATCTTTGTTATTTTGACGGTTTCAAACGATTTACTGTACGCCTGACTGTACACAGATTTTGTCAATTTGGTAAAATCACAATATGGGTTCCTTTTGAGCCCAAATTACGACTTATTTCCGAGCTCAAGCTGCTTGAAACGAATGCTTTGTAATTGTTTACATAATTTCGAAACTGTACTATATACTTACATGTTTTTGAAATTTCCTTGGGTACATAATTATGTAACTAAAAGTTAATTAAATTTTTTGGTAATCTACTGTTGTGACACAATTTAACGTTTCCTTAAATAATTAGGCACAATTAGCATACTTATTTTTGCTGTTTTATTTTGCTTTATTGTTGCTACGTGAATTTGATTATTACGGGCGTTTCTATGTTATTGCTCGTGACTGTACTCACATACTATGTGTGTGCTGCACTAAAGGCTCTCCAATCCCATACAGGCATGACTTTGTTATAGTTCTCGCGCGACTGTTAGTCACTGCCTCAGGTACACCTATGTGACTAATGAGACGTAGGAGGTAGACAAAGGCCAAGGAGCTAATTCAGTCTGCCAATGGCGCCCTCCCCCGTCTGACCGCTCACATACCATAAGCGGTGACAAGTAGTCGCGCTCGGACTATACTCGGCTATGTATGAAAATCGTGAGATGGGAGGGGAGGGATTCGATATTTATAGATAGATCGATTCTGTGCGTAAAAGATCGATTGCGTTTTATACCCTGTGGTTTGCCTGTTATATCGTACCCTCGCCGTAGGTGAGTATATGTTCCTTGATCGTGTTTGGGATAGCCCTAAAAGGCCACTGGTGTGATGAAATATTTGGCAACTATTTAACATAACGAATATTTTGTTCACACCCCTGACCTTGTTACTCAGATCCATCTTCACTTTATATGACTTTAATATTTTCAGACAGTTCTATCACTCTACCCAGATGCGAATCCCCGGTATAAATCAGGCGGCAGTATACTGGAGCGACCTGTCTCCCGAGGGACACAGACTTATGAGACAGATAAGACGTTGTGGCCGCTGAATAAACCTGTACCCAAGCTTGAGGCACTCTCGCAGGTAAATTATATCTTAGCCCCGAATTAGATAGACCCCCAGGCAAGTATTATAGTATTATATTTATCACCTAATGATGGAGCGCAAGGCAGCATCAATCTCTTTATGTATCGGAATACAACTTCGAACGTACTTGAATTTGTGGACTAGCCCGATTTTCAGTGTCCACGTTTCGGCACCGTATTGTCATAACAGGCAGGACGCACTGGTTGAAGTCCTTAGTCTTCAAACACTGCGGAGTTGGCGACGAGAAAACTTGACGAAGTTTTCCAAACGCTGCTCAACCTAACTGGAATCATCTGCCTAGCCTTTTCCCAACTATGTTGGGATCGGCTTCTAACCGGATGCAGCTATATACCAGTATTTTACATGGAGCGACTGCCTATCTGACCTCCACAACCCAGTATCTGGGTAATACGATACCCCTTGGTAAGACTGGAAACAGAATCTCAACCTAACTGAAATCTGAATCTGAAATCGATTTACTGTATCTTTAAAAGTACCATCTTAGTCAGCATAATGAACGTTATCATTATGTTTTGCAGTGTTCAGGGGAAGCAAATTACTCCTGTGATGTGTTCAACGGTCCGCGCGCAGTGCACGTCGCGTTCGTCCTGTCAGATGTGTGTCGTGCTGAAATACAGGAGATTGACGCTAATGAGGCACTGGTACGTATTTCAAGGTCTTTACAATATCTTGGTTTGGTTGGAGTAACGTTCAATATAACATAACATAAAACATATCAGCACGCCTTGTTTCCCCGAAGGGTTGGGCAGAGGCGTATACGTACGAGTAGGTCCCTTGTAATAGGGGGGGAACCTATTGCCAACAACCGGGCATCAGGTCCAAACTGTGGGCTGCTACTAAGAATTTCCTGACGGAAAAACCCAATAACACTTTGCTCGAACCGTGAATCGAAACCAGGCCTTCACGCTCAGCAGTAGCACTTGCGACTACTAGACCAACGAGGCAGTTCAATATGTACTTACTTATATTTTAAATGGAAAGTCGCTATATAAGTAGGTAAGTACCTATATACTTACTTAAAAGTTTGTGGTCGTGCCAGCGCTAAGTGCTAGTGCGTAAATGCCATTATTGTATGCTGCCTCTGCCTGTTGTATGCACTTCGTAACATGAGGGTATCAACATGAATCTTGAAAACATTACACTCCTTTTAGGGGCAGCCGTGTAATAAAAGAGGAATTTATTGAACGTTTTCTTTACGAGTTCCTTTTAAAACATCATCAAACATCTTACAGGTCTCAGACCAAATAAAAAACAAAGACAGAGCGCTGCGAACAATACAGTGAAGCATGCCAAAACTACACCAACGCTCTGTGCGTACACGCTCACACGCACACATTTACATCAAACTACACCAAAATATGTGCACACATGTTTATGCAACCGGCCTCACGTAACTGTTGACAGCGCTCTGTCTTGGTTTTTTATTTGGTCTGAGTTACAGGTATCCACATTAATTTTATTCAGTAGGTAAATTCTTCATTCAGCCGCACAAAAATTACCAAAGGATCATTATTTCCAGAAAATTCCAGGAGTCTTCGCCTTCTTCTCCTCCAAAGACATTCCAGGTAGGAATTCCTTCACTCCCTCAGAAGTGCCCTGGATGGGAACTGATGAAGAAATCTTCGCGTCAAAGAACATCTCCTACTACGGCCAGCCAGTGGGGGTTATTGCGGCAATCACCAGGCGAGCGGCTGAAGCTGCTGCGGAACTGGTCAAAGTGAAGTATAAGAAGTTTGCTGGAAAACCGGTGTTGACCGTCAAAGATGCGTTGTTGGCCCCTGATAAGGATAGACGAGTAAGTTATGGTTTTTTTACTTCGGAAACGGTTCTTCATTCGGTGTGTCAGGCGTTTAAAGAGTTATGAAATGAAAGTTGTTTATTCTGTTAATAGGATATTAGAATCACTTTTACACGTCATAATTACTATAAAATAGTAAAAATAAGATAGATGAGGTAGGCGTTTCCTATCTGACTACTCTGAGAAGAAAGGCCGAAACAAACTCAGGTCGCAGTCTCTTTTAAAGTCCAGACATTTTCTTGGTGCCTGCCAGGGTTGTGGGAAAGTCCGAAAGGGATACCGGGACCTTTGCAACAAGCACCTGAAGGAACACGGGTGTTCTTTTTTTTAGTCAGTAAAAGTCTGACACGCCCTTCCGCTCCGCCCAGAGCGAGAGAAGTCATTGGAAGATTTCCCAACCTCAAAAAAAAAAATCTTAGTCAGGCCATATTATTTAGGATTTTCTGACCGATGAAATATGTAACATATAAAGTTCGTCATTACGATACGGTAGAATAAAAACAACTCAGCCAATTGCAAGTACTGCCTAACATTAAGTGTCTCATCTTCTTCTGCATCCGAACCCTCCCCGCTGCCTTCTTCAAGAACGAGTGAATGGAGGAACACGAAAGATTCTCAGGTTCTCGGTCCTTATCTGACTGACGTTCTTCGTTGTATATAAAAAGCATCACCTTCTAAATAAGTATATAATATGGTATTTCCGTAACTCGAGCAACTTACCTCCACAGCTCCGCAAGGACGTGACAGTGGAACCGACCGCCAAAGGCACGGACATCCAGCACACAATCACCGGCACCTTTACAGTACCATCCCAGTACCACTACACGATGGAGACTCAGAGCTGTTCCACACATGTCACGGAGAACGGACTGGTGGTACGATCGTCTACACAGTGGATGGACCTGGTCCATGTGGCGGTGGCTAAGGCGCTCAATATTGATGAGAACCGGTATGGTAACATGTTATCTTTATGTTTGGCTGTTACTGAGATAAAAAATTGTCGAGCACTGGCTTTTCCACTCTCGGTGTTCAGCCGAGCTATGAGAATCCTTCAGAGTGTATTCCAGCTTCCAGCGCGTCACTAAATACACTTTTGGGTTATCAACTATTAGTGATAAGCAGGGCGTTGAAAAACCAATGCACGATAAAAAATCGCCCGTGGGTACGAGGGCTAAGAGTCTCAAGTGGGCGGTAAATATCAGCAACTGGTATCCTTGAACTGGGTAATGAAGCAGGTGATTGGGTGCCCAGTATACATTATAGTGGTGTGCCTTTCTGGGCACGAACTATAGCTTACGCCCGCTTCGATAAAAAATAGCCTATGTCCTTCCCCGGGATGCCAACTATCTCCTTGCCAAATTGTATCGAAATCCGTTCAGTGGTTTAGGCGGGAAATGGTAACATACAGACAGACAGTTACTATCGAATTTATAATATTAGTATGGATTTACGTTTTCCATTTGCCAAAAACAGCCTCTCTTTAATTTCAGGGTCCTTGTCGATGTCCCGCGAGTAGGCGGCGCGTACGGTGGCAAGGCGTCCCGCTCGGCGCTCATAGCGTGCGCAAGCGCCTTAGTCGCTCACAAGCTCAACAGAAGTGCGACGCTTGTGATGCCTATCACACACAACATGCACGCTATAGGCAAGAGGCATGCCTGCGAGTTTCAATATGAGGTAAAGGAAAAAACCCTGACTTATAATAAGTACTAGGAAATAGGTAACGCTGATCTGACGCCTAACTTTATAAAAAGATGTAGGTACGTACAGCTGCGTATGCACCTCAAAGCCAAGAGCATTGGCTAAGTGTTGCCAAAATTAGAGACGAAGCTTTATCTATAACTAGCAGCGCCCCGCGGTTTCACCTGCATCGATCCCATGGGAATATCAGGATAAAAAGTATCCAGGTTATAAACTATCTGTGTGCTAAATTTCATCCAAATCCTTTTAGTAGTTTTTGCTTGAAAGAGTAACAAACATCCATCCATCCATCCTCACAAATTTTCACATCTATAATATTAGTAGGATGTCTTGAATAACAAGACACCTTTCCGAAAGCCATGTACAGCTACCATGCTACCTATGGTTAGCTGATGAGATAATCAGCCTATAATATTCCCACTGCTGGGACACAGGCCTTCTCTCTGTGAGAGGGAGTGGGCTGTAATCCGTAGTGCGGGTTGGTAGATGTCACGTATCTTCGAGGTTTTAGTTCTAGGATATGCCGGTTTCCTCACGATGTTTTCCTTCACCGTTTTGAGAGCAGTAATGATGAAATAATTTACACAAAGTAAAGCGCCTGTCTGGGTACACCTACAACTCGTAAGTCGCGGCCGTTACCACTGGGCCACCACTGCTCACAGGAACATAACTACGTTATTGTGAAATAACGTACTTCCAGAGAAATATCCTATGGGCTTATTGCTATTTGATTTTCCAGGTTGGCGTGAACAACGACGGCTTAATCCAATACCTCAACGTAACCTTCTTTACTGACTGTGGCTGTTCATTCAACGACACTCCGTCCGGTGACGTCGCGGTGTCTATCACCAACCTGTACTCCAGCGAGACGTGGAAGATCACCGGTTACAGCGTCCTTACAGATAAGCCGAGTGAGACATGGTGTAGAGCACCTGGTTAGTAGATTGAAAACAATTGACCTTATTGACCTAATTGAATATTCTTGTTGCACTTTAAATCTTACACCCTTGGTAGTCCTGTATTTTCCAGCTATCTCTAGGTATATGAGTAGGTACGGCAAGGCAAGGTATAAATCACAAACTTTCACTATTATCTTTAAACATAACATTACATCACGCCTGTATAAACCGAAGGGTTAGACAGAGGTGTCTTCTTTATAGGTTATACGTCGGCAATCCAATATGGGGATGAAGGAGAGGTCATTTACAACCAAATCTTTTGACTCCTATGCAAATGTCAGCAATTTTCGAGTCATTTTATATTTAATATTTTTATTTCATACATTTTAAAATATGTTAATGTCAAATTACTCGACAATGGTGGACACTGCCATAGAGGACATCAGGGATCATTTGTTTGCAAATGATCCCTGATCATTTGTTGCAATATTGCCAATCGTGGGATTCCACCATACTACATCCCCTTAACGGATTGCCGACGTATAACCAATATATGTATACCTCTGCCTAAACATGTAGGGACCACAGGCGTGATGTAACGATATAATGTTTCATCATAATAGCAAGACTTTTAAGCAACCAAAGCAAAACAATAGAAGCTTAAGTTTCGGTACCTACAATTCTTTATAATGTCTAATTTTTTCGCTTAAGGTACTACAGAAGGCATAGCATTCTCCGAACACATAATGGAGCGCATCTCCCACGCCACAAACAAAGACCACGTCGAGGTCAGACTGACAAACCTATCGCCAAAACACGACGCCCTCAGAGAAATGATCTCATCATTCAAAATGGACACCACTTTTGATGACAGAAAAACTGAAATCACCAAATTCAATCAAGAAAATGCGTGGAGGAAACGGGGGTTGAGGATCTCTATCATGTCCTACCCTATTGCATATTCAGGGAACTTCCCTGTTACCATTTCCGTGTACCATGCTGATGGAACAATCGCTTTATCCCATGGGGGGATCGAAATGGGACAAGGTATTAACACCAAAATAGCCCAAGTTTGTGCTTATGCCTTGAAAGTTCCGCTGGAGAAAGTCACAGTTCGGGGGAGTGATAGCTTCGTGTCTCCAAATTCTATGGCTTCCAATGGCAGTATAACCAGTGATTCGGTTGCGTACGCCACCGTGAAAGCCTGTGAGGATCTTATGAAGAGATTGGATGCAGCGAAGAAAGACCTTGTTGAACCGACATGGGAGGAGGTCGTGAAAAACGGTTATGACAAAGGTAAGCTCTTATCGATATAATTAAGTGTATTTTTTTCCTACTTATAGTAATTTTATGGAAGCCTAGCAACCACGGATGATGAAGATGAAGATCACCCTCGCAATAGCTTCTCCTCTTTCCGTGAGTCACGTGAAACTGCAACTGTTCGATGAGTACCTATGGCTAGCCCTGATTTTTTGTCAAAAGGTAACCAAAAACTGACCATGAAAGATTTAGATACCTACCTACGGTATGTATCTAATTTGCAGAACTATACAAATAGGAGGAAGATTGTCAACGTACTCTTGACCTGCAGGTTTCTAGCAATATGCAAACTCTTTTTTGATAAACCTAACCATATTTTTCCCCGTTTGAAAGGTATAAACCTCCAGGCAACCTATATGACGTCACCAAACGATGGCCTCGTTGGCTACAGTGTGTACGGCGTGTGCGCAGCTGAAGTGGAGCTAGACGTGTTGACTGGCAACCACATAGTGAGGAGGCTGGACTTGTTGGAGGATACTGGAGTCAGCATGAGCCCTGAGATCGATGTGGGACAGGTGGGGACATATTTTAATATGCTATTGTTTGTTACACTTCCAAAAAAAAAAAAAATGTTTGGTAATTCTGTGATTCTGGAAAAAAGGAAGTTGAAATTTCTATCGCAAACTCCATTGATACGGCACTACGACTGTTCTGGTGGTTTTTCTGTCTATGCTATGAACATATTTTGTTATCGCATGGGTACGTTTAGGCAGTTTTTCCGGATCAGTGCGTTTATGCTTGTTAGTTTGTTATTTGTGTTTGTAATCACAATAATAGAGTCGGACCAACGAAAGCTGTCCACGAATAAAATTATTATCTGTGGAATATTTTACTTCACTTCTAAGTAACATTATTATATGTCTAATTATTATATAAATAATGAAATACTGATGTAAGTATCGCATAATATGTATCGATTTCGTTTGTGCAGTGTATAGAAAGCTCTTGATTTTAATTACCGCCTTTTTTCTTGGACAGCTTTCGTTGGTCAGACTCTACCTATTGAGAAAATACGTGTTTGGTAAACTTGGTGCAAAATAGTCTCCTCATACCTCTTTCTGTACATGCAACACACTTTATTTCAGTAACCATATTTCATACCTAACACCCACAGATCGAAGGCGCCTTCGTCATGGGCCTAGGTCTCTGGACCTCAGAGAGGATCGTCTACGAGGAGTCCACCGGCCGGCTGCTAACGGACCGGACTTGGACCTACAAGCCTCCTGGCGCTAAGGACATACCTGTGGACTTCAGGGTCATGTTCAAAAGAAATGCTAGCAATCCTGCTGGAGTGCTGCGGTCTAAAGGTAAGGTTTTAGAAAGGATTCACGGTTCAGAAACACATCGCGCGGAAACCTCTGGACAAAGTCATCACCCTAAATGCTAGCAAAGTGATCAACAGTCGTTCCCGTGCTATACAATAAGGTATATTTAAATCCTTGTCTCCAATAATGATGTTATTTCCACTTCAACAAAAATAAACTTTATGCAATTATAAATAAAGTTAATTTTAGACTAACTAGTAGGTACTCTTGAAAAAGTAAAAAAAATATGAAGTTGTAGCGCAAACTGAACCTTATGGGCATAACAGTTGTTTTTCCTAAAACTCGTGTTTGTTTACATGTTGTGTTTGTGTTCGCAAACAAATTGCGAACGCAGATTACATGAACTGTTGCTACATACGATTCTGGCACAGTTCTCCGACATTCGTTTCACATTCACTTTTCAGTATTTCGCCGATAGAACTTTTCAACGACGATCGATTCGTCGAGAGAACGATTCACTTTGCAGTGTTTGGCCGATAAAAGGTTTCAACGACGATTGATTCGCCGACAGAACGATTACATACAGATTGAAGAAGATTATTATATTATTCCAGCGACTGGCGAGCCAGCGCTAGTCCTCGCCGTCGTAGTGACGCATGTGCTACACGACACCATCCTTGATGCCAGGACTGAGTTCGGTTACTTTGACAAGGAATGGGTGTTTGTAGGTAAGCAATCCGGCACTGCAGTAGATAAGAACATGTTTATATCTCTGTTTTCTGTCAATGTATCGAGTCGCGTTCGCATTGTCACGCAACTTGTTGAAGCGAAACATGTTTGACGTTTCATATCACTTGACATGTTTTACACACAAATTGCATAAGTAACAAAATATTTCTGTTTGAATCGTACAAAATGTTGTCCACTGCAGTTTTCGATGTTTACAGTCTCATTTGGAAAACACTAACTAAACCTTGCACTAAACTAAACACAAGTTATAAACAAGTTTCGAGACACAATCAAGCGACAGTGCTAACGCAAACGTGACAAATCTCTATATAATAGGTACTAAAACAATTTCTGGACAGTGACTCATGTTTCCTGCAGTGCGAACGAAAAATTCAACAAAACAAGTAATTAAAATATGTGTTTCATGTGATAAGTTTCGAAACATCTACCTATAAGTTTTCTTATTGTATGACAAAACAAGATGGCGACGTACTACTACTACACTCGCGACAATCTAAGAAGTCCGTTTTGACGTTTCGTTCTCGTACATATGATAAAATGTTAAGCCTTGAGAATCAGTTTTAAGCAATGTAGATAAGTCGTCGATTACAAACTCTCTAAGTATGTTCAATCGATATGTCTCGAGAATAAGTTTATAAGACACCAAATTTTTTTTTCATCGCTACACAAAGCATTTTTGTAGCTGTCAAAAGGGACTTCTTAGATTGTCGCTCTAGTCCCGATTTTCGACACGCGCCACAATTACTTGAAGCATTATAAGTACCTACCTACAAATATTTTTTAATATTTTTCTTTTTGTTTTCAGAATCTCCTTACAACACAGAAAATATACTCAAAGCGATATCGCCCAAAATAGAAGGCTTCAAACTAACGTAACCTAGGTCCCGTCGTGGTACTCTACCTAGGCAACTTAAGAGTTTAACCAGGTCACAGATATTATAATACTACACCAGGTTGATGACAAGAACCACTTTGTTGGTTTGTATGTTTGTTTGTTATGCTTAGGTGCACGCTAAAATGGCTGAACAGTAACATCAAAACCAAACTGTTTGGATTGGATGAAATTTGGCACATGGGTAGACCATGACCAGAATAAGGTCATAGGATACCTACTTTTTATCCCAATATTCCCACGGGAAGCGGGTGAAACCGCGGGGCGCAGCTAGTACCTATATAAGGAAACTTTACAGGTTAATACATCTCTACATACTTATTAAGTATACATTAAAGTCGCTTTCGTGTCTCTCTGTATAACCGTGTTGTCCTTTGAAACTACGCAACACATTCTGATGCGCATTCCACCATCATTTAGAGAATTTATTCCGGAAGATGTATTTAATAAATTAATATTAAACTTACATAAAAGTTATAAAGAAATCCCGATATTTTGTCAAGTCGTAAAAACCGTGCGGCTAGTTTAATATACACATAAATGTAAGTCATACTTAGTATTTTTTTACGAATAACCTAATCTCCAGTAAAACGTACATGCGGGCCGATTTGATGACCAGTGACTCCTATTTAATGTAAGAGTAGGTACATTATTTAATAAATGATGACTACATAATTTAAACTGGTTTTATTTAATATACCTTGTTCATTTATCCAACAAATATGAGATGTGGATGGATGAGTTAAGGTAGTTTTTTGCAGGTCCGTGTCAGGTTGAACATTGATTCAAACATGATTCGCGATCGTAACAAATATGTTTTTCTAGAATTTTATTCATTAGAATAGAAAACAACTCTTTTCTCTCGCAATCCTGTCTCTCTCTCAACATATTTTGTTGTTTTTAAGCTTTTCTCTTTTATAAAATGTACAATTCTAGTTTTTCGGCGTATACCCATTAGGCTAGCTACCCATGTCATCTTAGTCTCAATTTTTTTGCGATTTAAAAATATACACTGTGTATGTGAATCTATTTGTATCTGTGTATGGTAGGAGTTCGTGGCTAAGTAATAACAGCCGCACGGGTCGATCCATCAGGTTAAACTACGCTTGCCGGGCCTGGTCCGTGGATGGGTGACCATCTTTACATATCGAGACTCCTGCGTGCCTCGGAAAGCACGTTAAGCTGTTGGTCCCGGCTGTCATTTGTGGATCTTTGACAGTCGTTACGGGTCGTCAGAAGCCCGAAAGTCTGACCAGTCTTGCCAAGGGGTATCGTATTACCCAGTTACTGGGTTGTGTAGGTCAGATAAGCAGTCGCTCCATGTAAAATACTGGTATTCAGCTGCATCCGGTTAGACTGGAAGCCGACCCCAACTTGTTAGGGAAAAGGCTAGGCACATGTGATGTGTATGTGAATCTATTTACGTCACGTGTATTTGGCTCGTTCGTGCGTCTCTGAAGTATAAAATAAAACAACGCGTACGGCGTATTCCGCAGTTTATTCCGACATCTTTCGCAGCCTTTTGAGCAGTCTTTCGCTGTAAACATTCCATTTTTAACCGTGTAACATTCACTTAACAATTCATTATTATATATTGAAACTATTGATATAACATTATTTTAAATATTTTGAAAAAACGGGTGTGTTAAAACGCTTTCACTTAGTAAATAGTTCAATTGTCCGAGAAACAATTATATACAATTAATTTCTTGCGTCTTTTAGTAATGCCTTCCCCAATTTTGCAACCCATTTTTATTTAATATATTTAAACATTATTATTCATTATATTGTCCACTCAACACCCGGCTCTCGTTAGGGTAAAGTTCATGTGTTCGTTATCAGTGGTCTTGTATGTTCTTGTCATTCCATGCCGGGCGGCAGCGGCTCCACGGGGTTGGGGGCCGGGACTGGCGCCGGGACTCCCACGGGCACGCCCACCTGCATGGGCATGCCGACGGGCATAGGCACTCCTACCGGCATGGGAGTCACGAACGGTGGTGGAATCTCTTGCTGTTAGAACAAAAATTACGACATTAGAAATTATACTAATGAATATGAATTTTACACAAAATTTCAGATTTGAAATTTTGGGGATACAATGTTTGCACATTATTGTTGTACACAGTACCAGAAAAAACGGGTGTGGTGGTGTAAAGAATATCGCGTAAGGCAATAGTCCGCCCCCCCACCTAAAAGCCCATTTACACGATGAAGTTTCTTGCCCTTGGCATACAATAAAAAAATCAAGTAATAAAAACTAAAACCCAACTACGACTTAAAAGGTATAAACAAGACACCACAGACAGACCAATTAAAAATCCGGAGTCACACGTAATCTGTTCGATTTATGCCCTAACACGTGTGACTCTGGATTTTTAATTTGTCTGTCTGTGGTGTCTTGTTTATACCTTTTAAGTCGTAGTTGGGTTTTAGTTTTTATTACTTGATTTTTTTTTAATTCTTTTGGGGTTATAATATATATATTTTTGAAATGTGCTCATTAAGCCCTTTCATTTGATACCCAACATGGTACGATAAAACCATTTTTTTTTTTAAGTTCCTCACTTTATGTTCTTTAGAGGGCGCCATTTTTAATTTAATGTGACTTCACATAGCCTATAACCAGCGAACAATCACGCTTCTAACGATACCTCATTTGTCAAATTGTGATAAGTGGTTTGGAAGATAGGAAAGAACAGATGAACATACATACATACATACATACCGGTCAAAATCATAACCCTCCTTTTTTCTTAGCCGTAGTCGGGTAAAAAGTGAAGCAACAAATGACAACAGGCAGTTAAATCGCACCGTGTAAATCTGGCTTAATATCTGTAGTTGAGGAAGCTTCAACATAAACAACGATCTGAAATGGTTTAGTTGAAATATTATGTTAAGAGGAATAGCTACCAACCTGACAGAAAGCAATAACATGATGCGGCAAGTTGGCGCGCTGGTGCGGCGCCATCTGCGCGACGTGCGCCGCCAGCGCGGCGTGCAGGCGCGAGCCCGCGCCCACCGCGGGCAGCGCGCGCGCGCCCAGCGACACCAGCAGCATGGCCGACTGCGGCACCAGGCGCTCGCAGCACTTCAGCCAGCCCTCCCACGCTACCTTGTTTAGCCAGACCTGGTGATATTATATATCATGTGTAAAAAAACCGAGCTTAACAATGTCATCAGGTGTGTGGGTAATTTGAAACATTCCATTTAACGTCAGATTAATACAGACGATTCACTCCGCAAAATCATTTAAATAAAAAGCGATTCTTGTTACGACACAACTAAGTGCAATTCAGGTCGCACAGCGCTAATTACCTACAGTTATATTCATCTAGAAATTGCCTCTCTTCCTATCGCGTAACTCTTACATCGTCTGACTACGTTACACTCACTTCGGTATATTCCGATATTACCTACGTTGAGTAAAATCTTTGAAAAATTAATTTTAAAACAAATGCTAGAACTCATCTAGCTGCTTTTAACAATGTTTTAATATGACGTGTAAGTGATTTCAGTATCCTAAATAAACAATTTCATAACATTTCACTGAAATGGCCCGACAAGACGAGCCCACCGGATACGTGTAGCGTCATACCTAAAATGCGTAGTGCGCCTTCTGTACTATTCTATGGTATAACAATAGTATAATAGTATTATGCAATTAGCGAATAAAATAAGGATTTAAAGCGCGGGCCATAGATGAATCACGAGCAAGTGAAGGATTCTAACGACTGAATCACGACCGTAGGGAGTGATCCATAATGATTGAATCACGAGCATAGCGAGTGGTACAAGTGTTAGAATCCTGAACGACGCGAGTGATTCATGGCCCTCGATATAAATCCGTTTTATTCAAGAGTTGCATACTATACTTTATACCATGACTACGAGAAAAAGAACTTGCAACTTCGAGTATGTTGTTATGTCAATGTGTGCCTTGGTTTTATAGTAACTACACCGTAGATTAGAATACATACTCCATAATGTCGATGACTTCTTTTGCTTCGACAACTCATTAAAATAAGGTAGGAAAACAGACTCTGAAAATGTGCCAGAACCTTGATTTTCATTTTTCCATTTGCAAAACTCATCGTAGGCTTTAATGTAAACCAGCCGTGATTTGTTGGGTAGCAAGCTTTCTATATCGGCCGCCCTCTCTTTCATAAACTCAGGTGTTAACACAACTTCATAACTTGAATACATTTTCAATCGATTTATTATTAGGTCCCAACCTATGAAATTGGTGTTTTGTATGGGGAAGTTGCATTTTTCATACTAACGTTTTCTTAATTTTTATAACAACCATGAACACTATTGTTTTAAAACTTTAATACTAAAACTAAGATAACATTATGCCACTTAGCTTAAGCGACAAAATTAAGTTTTGGCTAAATTAAAAAAAAAATAGTGGTCATTTAAGGTATTTTTTATGTTAAAAAACTATAAATAATAAGGATTTTTTTCTATTGGTCTATGATTGTCATTATTCGTTATAATACCAAGCAATTGATGAATATTTTAAATCATAGAAGTGACGAGGTTCTCTATTACTGAGAAAAAAACGCCAATTTCATAGGTGAGGACCCAATATTAAGTAACACTAAACTTTTTGTTCGTACAACTTACAATATTTAAAATAGCGCCAATTCACTAGTGACAGCAAAGAACACAAAATAGTTTTAATTCTAATGCTAAACTCCTGTTCGAAAATCAAATAGGAGTTTGTATAGCATTGAGATGGAGTTCGAATATATTGGTGTGTTCTAAATTCAAACACCAAAACAGTGATTAAAAGTGCTTTTTATTCACTTTTTTCAGTGAATAAAATAAGCTTTTTGGAGGGGGAATGGTATAATAGTTACAGGGTGTTAGGGTAAACACCGTTAACCTTGCAACCAGTGGTTTGGTTTTATTTATTGAACGTAAAATCAATGGAAAATTACAACTTTTTTTTTAATTTTTTTAAATTTAAATTTTACCACAAGAGACGCAAGTTCGTTGCCCTATGCGCTAGGGCAACGAACTTGCGTCTCAACACGGGCGGGGGGTACGGGAAGTGACCTGACCGGCAGCGAGCGCGATCCCTCCTTTAGTCAGTCAGCTGTTTCGCTAGCAAGCACGGTGTCAGATAGAAACTTTTTAAAATCTTTTAATGAAAATAACGTTTTTTTTTTGTTGTGTTCGGTCATTTATTTTTAAATTTAAGTCAACTACCCATGGTTTGAATGACAAGAGTGTTTACCCTTACATCCTGTATTATGCAATTAGTGAATAAAGGACGGATTTAAAGCGCGGGCCATAGGTGAATCACGAGCAAGTGAAGGATTCTAATGACTGAATCACGACCTTAGGGAGTGATTCATGATGATTGAATCACGACCGTAGGGAGTGATTCAAGTGTTAGAATCCTGAACGACGCGAGCGATTCATGGCCCTCGATATAAATCCGTTTTATCCAAGAGTTGCATACTATACTTTATACCATGACTACGAGAAAAAGAACATGCAACTTCGATTATGTTGTTAGGTCAATTTTATGCCTTGTTTTTATAGTACCTACACCGTAGCATAGAATACATACTCCATAAGGTCGATGACTTCATCTCATTAAAATAAGTTAGGAAAACAGACTCTGAAAATGTGGTTAGCTTGATTTTCATTTTTCCATTTACTCAAACAAACAAACTCACACTCAAACTCATCGTAGGCTTTAATATAAACCAGCCGTGATTTGTTGGTTAGCAAGCTTTCTACTATATCGGCCGCCCTCTCTTTCATAAACTCAGGTGTTAACACATCATCACTTGAAAACATTTTCAATTGATTTATTATTAAGTAACCCTAAACTTTTTGTTCGTACAACTTACAATATTTTAAATAGCGCCCATTTACTAATGACAGCAAAGAAAACAGTTTTAATTCTAATGCTAAACTCCTGTTCGAAAATCAAAGCAAATAGGAGTTTGTATATCATTGAGATGGAGTTCGAACAAATTGGTGTTCTAAATTCAAACACCAAAACAGTGATTAAAAGTGCTTTTTATTCACTGTTTTCAGTGAATAAAATAAACTTTTTAGAGGGGGCATGGTATAAATAAATTTTTACACCATGTAACTCTTTTTTTTTCGCGAACGGACCTGTCTGCGTTCCAAATTAACGGTGTAATATTTGGCGTGTACTTTCTCTTATCTATCTGCAAAAAATCTGCATAAACATAGCAAATAATAGCATTCAACCATCATAGACTTCCGTCAAAAGTATGAAAATGAATTTAAATAAATAGGCATTACCAACCCCATACTTTTGACTTAGGCCAAAATTCTTCCTTCCAATAGGCAACTGCTCACAAATACTCTGTACTTATGACAAAAGATAATTAGAGGATTTTACATATCGTCTTTTATCATAACCAAACATGTCTTACCTCCTTCTCGATAAGCAGCTGCAATATATTCAGTACAAGTGGGCCCAAGTTAGGGTACAAAGTCAACGCCTGCAGCACTGTTCGCATCATAAGTACGGGGATCTCAGGCTCTTCCGTCAACCGCTGCAGTACTGCTGATAATACCTGCAGAAAGAACATCATCCATGAGAAGGGTTAAAAAAATATTGCACAATTTTTCAAGGGTTTTGGTTCTACTGGAGGTAGTACTCTCAAATTTTTTGCAAAAAGCACGAAATCGCAATGACGTTTCAATATTGTACGGTACAAATTAGGTATTTGCACACCTTTTAGATTGAATTTTCTAAACACACCAAAGACTTTGTACACACGGCACACATCAAACCGTGAACTTCCAGTATAAACTGACCTCGCATTGTGCGGAAATCCTGTACAATGCGAGATCAGCATAAACTGGAAATGTATAGATTTGGCCATGTAAACTATCGAATGAAAATATTAAATAAATTCATGCATATTCCCTACTAGCTGTTCGTGCCCGGCGTTGCCCGGGTGTAATTCCGACTTTTCCGGTGGATTGACAAAAAACATTTTTCATACAAATACAAATATACGATATATAGTATTGCAGATACGAATAGAACAAAAAAGTGAGTGATGTACTTAAAATAATCTAAACGTGAATTCATGCAAGCCTAGTACTTTTTGTCTGTTATAATTATTTGATATCCTATTAGTTAATACTATCGTGAATTCATGCAAGCTTAGTACTTTCTGTTAGGTTACAGCTCGGAAACTGCACAATTTCTTGTGAACAGAATGCTGTCAAGCGCTGCACGTAATAACCCGATAAAAAAAAAAAACATAAGTGTTAAATCCTATCTTTTGATTCTGCAGGTCGATTTTGATGAAATAAAGACTAAATGTTACTCACAATAAAGCTTCTTATTGTTCAGTAATTAAATTTGGAATCCAATGAGTGGCTTTTACGTGATGCGCTCACAAACGAACAAACAAACAGACAAAAATTTCAAAAAATATTTTTTTATTTTCTATTACTTATTTCTCGCGGCTTCCAGTACTTTTTTTGCAAAAATCTTTAATGTACAGACACGGACCGTTTACGATTTTATTATATGTATAGATTAGTGTATTGGGCGGTCAGCTAAACTGCTACCCTGCTGACGGGCTAACATCTTTACCGCGGCATTATCTCGAGCCGATACCAGGAGAACAAATCTTCTCGTATACTTACGTCTTGAGTGTAAGTTTGTTTCTCTGCAAAGCATAACGCGGTAGCCTTGATGATGTACTTGAGGTCCGCCTTGCTGGGGTCTATGAGATGCAGTGTCACTAACAGCTCAGCTGGTGTGACTGAAACAAAAGACTATTATTGAAACATCTATTGAAAGTCTACCGAGTGCTTTGAACACAGGCATAGTGAGTAAAATTCGTAGCATTGAAATGTGAGCTTTATATCGTGTCACACACAGTGGAATTTCTAAAAATAAGTGAAAGTACCATCAATCCTTTATCGTAGGTGTTGTAAAATTTTATAATAAGGTTATAATTAGATGATAACAAATCGTGAATGTATGGCAATCGCAGTATTTTGGTAAGCATTATTTTAGTAATATGGCCATTCTAGCTTCAGTGAAAGGTATGGTTCAAAAGCATACATGTTGTGGTTGCACATGTAATGAACATAATGATAGTTCAAAAAATTCAAAGGAAAACCCATTTGGAAATATCAATTATTTATGCAGTAGTCACAACGAAAAATTTATTGGATATTTGCAAATTACTACCCAATTAATAAACGGTTCCCCTTGCAATATAACACTCTATCACACTCAAATGAATGATCTTAAAAAAGTTATTATTATTTCAGTGTTAAATTATCATGAAGTTAGTAAGTACAGTCACGGACTTTAATTGATGAGCCACCTGGTACTGTTCGCATTTTAGCCGTGTAATGCAAATCGGGTTTATTCGGTTCCCGACACGCAAAGTCATATGTCTTCGTATTAGAAAAAGAAAATTATATTTCATATCTTTACCGGTTGGCTAACCTGAGAGCAGAACTACAAACTTGACAGCAGTGACTACTCAAAGTCAACCAATTGCAGGTCTAGCAACAGTAACCTAGCAACGATAAACAATTGTTGCTAGGTTACTGCTGTATAGTAACGTTAGCGTATGGAGAAATTCTCTGACATCGATATTTCAACTGTCACTGTCTTCAGTTAAGTTTTCAGAATTATTGAGTTAATGAGCTATGATTCAAAGGAGGTCAGTATCAAATAGATTGGATAAACTTAATGCAACATTGTATTTATTTTTATCATTAAGAACTTATTAGTCAACCTCTATGGATAAGACTATTTCCGATTAAAAGTAATTTATTTGTCATCTTGATATGTCAACTGTCACTGTCTTCAGTTATGTTTTCATAATTATCGAGTTAATGAGCTATGATTCAAAAAAGGTCGGTATCAAATAGATTGGATAAACTTAATGCAACATTGTATTTATTTTTATCATTGAGAACTTTTTAGTCAACCTCTATGGATATTTCCGATTAAAAGTAATTTATTTGTCATCTTGTTTACGAGCTTCCGATTTGAGTTCGTGTTTAATCGTGTAATCTCGTGAATTTATGAAAGTAAACAAGATGACAAATAAATTACTTTTAATCGGAAATATCCAAAGAGGTTAACTAATAAAGTCAACCTCTATGGATATTTCCGATTAAAAGTAATTTATTTGTCATCATGTTTACGAGCGTGCTATTTGAGTTCGTGTTTAATCGTGTAATCTCGTGAATGTATGAAACTGCAAAATTGAAAAGTTTGAAGGTGGCTCATCAATTAAAGTCCGTGACTGTACCTCAAATGATTTAAACCCTCACTTTTAAAGCGTCTGGTGATGGATTTGAACCTTTTTCTAATGGTTAGTACAAAATCAAACAAAAATTAAATTCCCATATCCAATAAATTCATAATATAAACCTGTATTAGGCAAATTATTCGATATTCTTCATATAAACTTACGACATCGGTCTTAAATAGGTAAAACTCATATAAAAGAAATAAATTAAAAACTATTCTAGTGCTTTGTGTTTCAAATATAAAAACCAACTATTACTTACAAATCATTATACTATACACTGAAATTAAAAAGAAAATCTTATCAATCAAGGCAATTTCGCGTCCCCTCTGGTTCATTATATCAGATAAATTAGACACGATTCTTTTAAAATACAATAGACGCAGATATATTTAGTAACCTATTCCGCTTGACTATTCTTCAAGAGTCATAAAAACCCTGTAAGAAATCGACACGAGTTTCACCTCTCAACGTGATCTTCAGGTGGACGCAATCTGGTTTGCAATTGGTCAATCGTCATTCTGAAGATGCCTCATTGAGAGGTGAAATGAAATGAAATTGTTTATTCTGTAAATAGGATATCGGAATCACTTTTACACGTCATATTAAAAATATAAAATAAGCTAGATGAGGTCGGCGTTTCCTATCTGACTACTCTGAGAAGAAAGGCCGAAAACACAAACTCAGAGGTCGCAGTCTCTTTTAAGGTCCAGACATAATCTTGGTCAGGCCATATGAGGACCATGAAGATTAGCGTCTGAAATGGTCTTTTGAGGAAAGAACCACACAGATTTGAGTGGACCTGTCCAGTCAGTGCAAGCATATGTCAGTAACCGAGGAGTACTCGACGAACTATACCAAAGAAAAGACATTTGGGTAGGCCGCGTAAAGTACTCAAACTGCCAGACCATCATTAAAAATGAGAAAGAGGAGCAAAAAATAAAACTGATCCATGAAACACGTGCCGATTTCTTAAGGGTTTTTATGACTCTTGAAGACTAGTCAAGCGGAATAGGTTACTAAATATATCAGCGTCTATTGTATTTTATAATGGATTTCCGCAAAGTCACGACTGAATCAATTAACTATCATGATTCTTATAATAATTTACCTGGTGAATTCTCATCGTTTGGATTCTGTAGCCCCAACAACTTATTGAAAACTTCTTTCACAACCATAGGGTTCAGTTTTATTAACTTTGGAAGAGCTGCCAGTATCTATGAAAAACAAAGAAAAAGTTATACTAACAGAATATTTTTAAAATGTTTTTCATCCACTCGGATTAATCACTCGACAATATTATCAGTCATCATCTGCTTAGCTTTTTCCCAACTATGTTGAGGTCGGCTTCCAGTCTAACCGGATGCAGCTGAATATCAGTATTTTACTTGGAGCGACTGCCTATCTGACCTCCACAACCCGTTATCTGGGTAATACGACACCCCTTGGCAAGACTGGTTGTCAGACTTTCGGGCTTCTGACGACCCGTAACGTCTGTCTAAGATCCACAAATGACAGCCGGGACCAACGGCTTAACGTGCTTGCCGAGGTACAGATGAGTCTCGGTATGTAAAGATGGTCACCACGGACCAACCTCGGCAAGCGTAGTTTAACCTGATGGATCGACCCGTGCGGCTGTTATTACTTAGCCACGAGCTCCTTATCGAGCGACAATATTATCAGTACAATTTAGAAAAGAAATCCATAGTTCAATATACAAGATTAACACTACCTTTAAATACAGTATGAATTTCTACTTCAGATAGTGGAAATGCGCCTTTAAAGAGTTAGAATAGTAATGAAATTGATTCATAAACTTTTTTCTAAACACGTGTCTACTAACCTCCTTCTTTGATAGTCCAGTGAGCACAGGTATGAGGAACCGAACGTCGGAAACGCGCGTCGCATACAACTCCCGCACTTTTGATACCAACTCGGGTGATGGCGGCGCTGTGAACAAGGTTATGTAATGTAAATAGCATTACTTGGGGCTTACTGAATATAGTAAATAGAAATGTGTGGGAAAAGTGCACCATCTAAAGTTTTTTATTGTATGACACAGCTAAGAAACTTGCATCGTGTAAATGGAGTTTGAGAGATATTCATGTCGTGCAGGAAGAATGATTACAATATGTTCTGAAGATTCACTTTCCAAGTAAATCCATACTAATATTATAAATTCGAAAGTAACTCTGTCTATCTGTCGGTCTGTCTGCCTGTCTGTATGATACCTTTTCAAGCCTAAACCAATGAACAGATTTCGATAAAATTTGGATAGAAGATAGATGGCATCCCGGGGAAGGACATAGGCTACTTTTTATCGCCGTACCACGCGGGCGAAGCCGCGGGCGAAGCTAGTATATTATATGCACAAGTCATGTAAGCAAAGTCTCTGCGCCTCTTGAGGATTCGTACACACCCCTACAATTCCGAAGTATACATCCATTTGCTTCGCAATAAAATTTACCTTTCTCAGTGAATATATGCACAAGTCGTGTGAGCAAGGTCTCGGCTCCCCTGGGACACTCGTCCAGCAGCGCCACGAAGGCGGGACTGAGCTCCGTGGCCTGCACGGCCGCGGCCGCGCGCACGGGACCTTCTATCGCGCGCAGCACGCAGCGCTTCGCTTCGGAACCCGCGCAGCCGTACACTCGGGCTACTTCGATTATTAGTTCTGCAAAATAATATAGCGTTTTATGGTAGGTTATTACTCTTATAATAAACGGTCATTGATTCCTAAAAATATCATCAAATAATTTATCATGTCTATAAGTACTCCATTTGAAATAAGATTAGACATTTAAATAAATCTTTTTTACAATCCGTTGAACTATGACTGATTTTGACTTCTATACCGTAGATATTATAGACATCGATACCCATCACGTCTGCGGAGTTAACTAATTTAATTTGACCCCTGTATACGTATGGTGGTGTCCAGTGGAGAATGTCACAAGCCACCAAAGCCGCTGATTAAAAAAAAAGTTTTTAAATGGAATATCACTAAACATGTTTAGAGTCCACATTAAAAAAATCTTTATCTACACCCATGCTATAAATCCTCTCTAAAAGTTTCTGAAACAGTTAGCTTATTGCCAACATTAAAACAACCAGTGTCATAGTAACCATAGTATCATCCAAACGGGTTTTATAATGTTGTACTGAATTTCATAATGCAACTCATTTAAAAAAAAAGAACATTGTCATTCACGAGCATTTCACTAACAAAGCACCGTAATTTAAAAACAAAACACATTCAAATTCGAAAAATTCAAATTCACGTCGTACCGCGCCATTTTTGTTCGATATTGGTATTGCAAAGAAACTTTTATAGAAGATTCATATCATGGGTGTAGATAAAATCTTGTATGCAACTGTAAATAATTAGGTATTAAAACACTCATGTGTTACTATTATCACATTCGTGTTTTAATACCCCTTATTATATAACAGTTGCATATATAACTATTACCAATCGATGAAATGCCAACACGTCATCACATTCCCATCGAGGATTCAGTTCAAAAATTCATTTGAAATAAAATCATAATTATTATAATGTACCCACAAAAAAACTCTATTAATAAATCGATGACTTTTTTCTTTAATCATGTTACCTTCATTCACAGGCAGCAGTGCCATCACAAGGTTCAGACACATATGGTACATGTCGTCGCTCCACATGGCTCTAACGCCTAATCTACTATCGTTCAGCTCCGGCGGCGGGTGGTTCAGCGATATAAACCCGAGGTACAGCAGAGCGTGCTTCTCAATGACCTTGCGAACAGAATCCGTACAGCGCTTGTAGATCTTTATAGTTGATTTTAGAGCAACATCGCGTATTTCTTCGCTATCGTTCACTGGAAATGGGAGGCGGCATCAGTATTGTGTCACAGATTACAGAATTTCAGTATTACGAAAACTGATTTCAGCTGGTTGGTTGTGCTTGTGGCTTTTAAACTTAGGAGTTAGGCTGCCTCTCCCCTGGAGCGGAGAAGCGAGAAGAGGAGCGGAGACCTGCCAATATTAACTAATAGAATCTCAACTCCGCTCGAGAGTTTAGAGAACTACATGAACAAGACGATAGATGATATGATTATACAAAATATGATTTTATTGGGATTGACTTTAATTATAACTTTTACTGTCTACTTTCGGAGTCTCCTAACACAAGCAATTCCTTGCTTAAATGGAACCCCTTTGTAATTGAAATAAATATAGTTTTTTTTGTTTTATCATTCCTTTTTTAAATTCGACAACCACAATAAAAAAATAAACAAAAAATACTCACAAATATGACACAGCAGCGACGTAACATACTTGTGCGCGCGCGGCGGTCTCATTACACACAGCTCTTCCAACAACTCGAGCGCTAACAACGCCACCTTATCCTCCGTCACCAAATGCTTCAAGTAGTCAACAGCCTCGTCTGTCACCACCGGACACTCGGAGTAAACCTTCCTCAACAACATGTCCTTAGAACTCTCTATCAAAGGATCTCCTCTCTCGCAAATCTGTGTGATCAACGCACATAGTAACTGGTTGTAATTTTGATCGTGTTTTTCATGAACTTTTGGCTGTAACGTTACTGGGTGACGGTTAAACCCTTGCATAAACGCATATTCTTCATACAGCCATGACAAAGCTAAGTCAATCCTGTTTGTCGGGTCTTCTAGTATGTAATTCAACACTAAATCCCTCAATTCTGGTGTATAACTTGATGCAAATATCGTGATGAACTTCGCACGAATGGTTGCTGCTCCACCAATCACACTTTCTGTCTCCGCTTTCAGTATTCTGCCGACAGCTTGCGTTATCAACCTTTCTTTTATCTCTTTAGGAATAGGACGCGTAATTTCCTGCAGTTTTAGTAACTTTACTTTCTGTTTTAACTTAGGAACTGTAGGTGTTGGAGGAGGGATAGGCTTTTCTTTCTCCTTTTGTTTCCTCTCCTCCTCTTTCAAATGATCCTGTCTCGTTTCCTCCATAAGCTTCGAGACGGCACTTTCGATCTGTCTTTCTGCTTTTGTCGACTCTTGTAACTTCGCTACTGCATTCTTGAGCGTCACTTTTTCTTCGTCGTCTCTTAGTAGCGGTATTTTTGATGCTACGTCAGAAAGTGCAGGTGTTGGAGGTGCAGGAGTTGGAGGTACAGGCACAACCACAGGTACTTGGACAGGCTCTTCTTTGTTGTTAATCAACGCGAGTATCATTTTAGCAAGATTTTTCTTTTGTGTCTTAGTACCGGAATTAGGGATAGGTTTGTAGGAGTTCACAAATGTGCTGGGCATTTCGTTAGGTAGATAGTTAACGAGCGTGTGCGTCACTAGGTTGACGACATCTTCGACGTTGTTTAGACCTTCGAATAGCGAGTCTTCGGTCGCAATGACCGGTTGTTTCGGTGCCATGGGTGCAGCGTTAACTGCAAGAGGTAGACTATCGTCGTCAAACATGTTGAACTCACTCCTGCTGTTACTATTACTGTCACTACCTTGACTGTTACTCTGAGGGGAGTCTATCCTAATCCTCTTAGCCGGCGCATCCCCATTTTTAATTTCCCCTACCCTCTTATTTCTTTTCTCTTTAGGCAACACCTTATTTATTTCCTGCGTCGTCATTCCTATGTCTATTAACAGTTGGGTTAACTGTGGCAACATATCGTTTGAAGACGGATGCTTTATTAGGTTTATAAGCAGCATTTTGAGTTGTTTCCGTACGGAATTGACTTGAGACTGCGATAGCGTTGGTGGCAGTGTCGTGTGCAAGTCGCCTAAGGCTTGTATGACTCGCGGCATGAACTTTGGTCTGAACTTGGCGAGCAGGCACAGTGTCGTCATACAAGCCATCAAGTTTACACTAGATATGTGTTGGGAGTTGTGGAACTTTACTAGTAGCTGGAATATGGTCCTGGAAGGTGGAAAGTGAAAAATGTTTCATTCAGTCGTGCTAAATGGAAAAAGTTAATAGTTATAAAAAGTTCATAGTTATTAATGGACAAAGGTTTTCTTTAAGACTATACTTAGCATAAGTAAAATGTTTTTTTTTATTTATTTTAAGCATGTACTTTGCCATGTTATAGTGTGTCTTTAAAGAAATTAGGATCGTTTGTGCCTGTAATTACCTTATCAATTGAAAAATAGAGGTTCTATTTTTCAAATTGGTGTAGGGTAATTACAGGCATTCGCGCAGTTTGGATTTGTCTTTGGAATCATTTATATTTATGCCACTTTGAAGTTACAAACAAAAAGTATGTAAGGTACACAATTCGGCTATCTTCGCGTTTCCGTATTAGTACGAACGTCGCGTCACGAAAGGCAAAGCTTCCAAGTTTTGTACTGCTGCGCTTATTTTACCTCTGATTTTGCATCACTCTCAGAATCAGCGACCTTTATAATCATTAACATAAGGTTGCTGTTGGTTTGCTGCCATCAGAAGTAAAACTGTGACTGTGAAAGGACTGTAGTGCATCTATCATTGCACGTTTGTATAAAGTTTTCTCTCTGTAACGTTACCTATTCTGGTCGCACTGTCATAATTGTCACTCAACGTTTTGAAAAGTATTTTGGAATTGCATTAGTTTTCAATATCAAATTTTGTAATCCTAATACAAAATAGATAAGTACTTCCATGGTAGCAACACTTCTACTATATTATAAGATCTCATCATGCCAAGTTCGTATTTCTAAAGATAGTCGAAGATTTCCTAAGCGCATACTTTTGCTGGGAGATCTGTATCACAGACCTGTTTTACAGGTACAGATATTATAATATTATAGGGAATATCCATGTAGATTTTTTATATTTTATTTGATAGTTAACAACTCCAAATAATAGTTAAAAAAAATTCGACAGCAAAAAGCAATATAAAGTACTTAAAAAAAATGTTAAAAATATCCAACCAACCCGGGCTATTTAAACGCCCTCCATTTGGCGCGCTTGGTGTGGTGTCAACAAACAAACAAGTGTCAAGCCAATGTCAAACACTCCTACAAAACACATTGACATTTTTATTGTTGTCATAGACTGTTACGTCACGCTCTGACCAATAGCATTGCTTTTCAAGTATATGAAATTCCCACAGTTTCTTGGCACATTAAAAAAAAAAATCTCGCTCAAAAATATTGATGGAGGCATAATTTTGAAGTAAAATAGTTTATTAAAAAAAAATACTTGACCCTTATTTGAATCACATGCATATTCCCTATTACCTACATTTCATAAACAAAAGAATAAGAGGAAGCACTCACTCAGACTCCTCTTCCAAAGCACGTCTATTAATAAAAGTCATGTTGGCAGGCAGAGTGTCCAGGTTGAACTCGTCTCCAGCTCCATCGCTAGGCGTCTGCAGTAGAACTACCTCCTCCAGGAACTTAATGGAGTGAGTTCTGATGCCCTCGTTGTCACTGTCTATCATGTTTAGGACTACGAGCTGGTGACAGAAAATATGTGGAAAAACGTTAAGAACAGGCTAAATACGCCTAGTGCAGAGAAGGAAAAATTGGTTTAAAGCTGATTTGTGCCTAAGGGCAATCTGATGATGTGCTAACTGCAGATTTATAAGTAACCTAAGTAGTTTCCCACAGCGGATTCACCCGCGTGATATCTTTATAAATTATAGCCTATATTACCCAGTGATAATAGCAAAAAAAATTGTTTTTAGCTGCATCTGGTTAGACTGGAAGCTGACCCCAACATAGTTGGGAAAAGGCTAGGCAGATTGATTGATTACCCAGTGAAAATAGCATTCTGCTGGTTAAAGAATTTTCGAAATATCGCCAGTCATTTTTGAGTTTATTAATTACAAACAAAATATAAATCTTTTGTCTTTATATTGTTAGTACTTATAAAAAATCATAGTTGTGACGAAACACCGGTAGGAACAGTAGCGTGATCTTATTAATATTATTTATTTAATGAGTGTACCCTATAACACAGTATCCTTACAAATCTATAGATAAGTGGTTGCTTCACAAATAGATAAGATAAATAAATAGATTTTTGGTGTTTATGTATTTTATTTTCTCTTCTACTCTTGCACATGGTGTCTACCATTACGGACAGTCCTCTGTGCAGGGCATGTAAGGAGGCTGAGGAAACCGTCGCGAACATGGACGTGCTGAATGCACCGGCGTCACCCAGATTAGAACAGAAACCCTCAGGGCACCCAGATCTTTCACAGACGTTCTGAACAGACCAGGGGCTTTAATTAGCTTCTGGAGAGACGTGGGCTGGTTGGAATAACCACGATGGCCGCCATGGCCCACGCACAATGGTCCACCTAAAGAACTAAGTGCGGAAACCAAACCCCATAAGGAAATTAACAAACAAACATGATGTCTACATCTCCTATCTATTCTCCTATTGCATGTATGCTGGAAGAGATTTCTTTAGAAATAAGTATGTAAATATCATAACTACACAGTTATAAATTTTTGTAAAACGTGTCAACCCCACCTAGAGATCACTGTTTTTCAAGATACAGGATTTTCCTAGTTTGAAGAGCCGGGGTCTTACTCATAATAGCCATATCTATTCCATAATGAAACAACACTGATGTTGAGTATTCGTTTTTGGTAAATAAATGATTACTTACTTACTTATCAACATAGAACATAGAATTTACATATATTTTTTGTTTTTTACTTCCTGTCTGTTTAAGTATATGTGTGAACATTTACAAATCCTTACCCAACATGGTTGCGTAAAATAACACAACCAATCATTAATATCTAAATTAATTATTTCCACACAAGTACCTTTAGCTCTGTGATATTCTTCCAAACAAACTGCATCTCGGTAGTTTCAGTTGCACCCTGACATATCCACACCAGTGTGTTACGGTATACAATGCTGGAGGCCTGGATGGCTCTCTTCTGAACAGCAATCACCGAGTCACTGACCAGCTGGCGCAGTTGTGCAATGATCTTGGGTAAGTATTGCGGATGGAGTTTACTGCAAAGATAATTAAATATGTAAAAAAAAACAGTTTAAATAAGAAAAAAGTTCTTAATTAATAATTGATTACAAATTACAATCTAGCCTAAGGAAGGATAATTAATGTAAATCACGATGTATATCAGATAAAAAGTTATGGAAGACATTCCTATAAACAAAAACAAATTGTTTTACATACCATGCTTTCTTTAGTGTGAAACTGGGGCATATAAATTGAGATTGGTAACCTAATTTTACCTGTGACAGCTACTTCCATATCGGAGGGTCTACTATACAAAACTATGAGGTCTTGGCTTCATGATTGGTAAAGATACAAGTCTTAATTATAACAAATAATGATCCGTTCACTGTAGGAATTAGCCATAAGTAAGATCACTGTCTGTCATCACCTTTTCTTTTAGCCAATAAAACTTTTGTATTTATAATTTTTATTTTTACCCCAATGGAAACCTACCTACGAAACCTTTTTTACCTACGAAATAGAGAATATTTTCAGTTTGAAATAGATATAAATTAACAAATATTGGGAAATAGACTGATTACTAAAAGGAATAAGTAATTTTACTAATAAAGGTAGAGGGATCGAACTATATTGATGGATGTGACTATCCAAGAAGCAGGATCAACTACTGTCACTGGTAGCATGAACAATAAAAATGAACATATGGCATGGAGACAATCTTTCAATAATTATCACAACTAACCAGTTAACAATTTCACAATGGCAACTTACCTCAGTTCTTCGATAAAAGTGATGACAAGCCTCTTCACGTCTGTAGATTTGTCGTTGTAATAGGTAAGGATATTTTCTATATACTGTGGAAGCACTGAAGAACACTGGTGAACCAAGATTTCCACCGCTTTCCTCAGGCAGTCTGCTCTGCGATTGCCTTCTAACAATCCCGCATCGTTTATCCATTGTACAAGCTAAAAACCAAACGATTTACACATAAAATAAACACTATCATAATAATCTCTGTTGTGTATTCAACGGGAAGGCGGCATCAAACCACTAATTTCAATAAAAATACAAAGTTCATTTGTAAGGTTCGCGCGTTCACGCTTCTACGAACTACGAACCTGGTTTTGTGCAGCGGTAATACTTTGTTTGCTAGATAAACTAGCCATTTCGTATTCTTACTAATTTATTTATAAAGGTAAAATGGTAAATTAAACTGATCTCATTGCTTTTTATCGATAAATTACGAAGAAATCAAAAATATTCAATGAAAAAGATACGATCACATCGCAACGTTTTACGTATTATGCAATAAAATTAAAATGTAATGAGGGAACGAGACTGACTGCATGTCTTGCACTGAGACTGAAAGAGAAATCCGATACGTTTTGCAGTTTTTGTACATTTTCAATTTGGTACAATAATATCTTGACATTTCGTTTTAGTGTTGCTAGAGCTTGGAAACTCTAAATGAACGCATCAGATCGGTTACGATCATTGCATCTTGTAACACTAAACGGATGCTGTAAATGTAAAAAATATTTTTAAGGTTTTCACACACACTTTCTATTAATAAATGAAAAACATTAGACTCAGATTGAGATGCCAAATGTCATGATTTCATGAAATAGTCATTCAATACACTTTCATGAGCTTAGAGAGTTGTATTGCTGATTTTAATGTTTATAATTTTCTGTAAATCCATATTTTTTACGAGCGCTAATAATATTTAGATCAACATACAACCTGATACTGACCTGAAAATTGCAAAAAACGTAAGAAAATTTGAATTTCGCGGGCCACCCTAGCGCATCCCCCTTAAGGCATCTTTCATTTTGTTTGCACTTATATGGCCAGTTTCTCTTTTTATGGTAGACTTTAGATTATAATTATATACCTTTTTGGTAAGTACAAATGTGTTTTCACATTGTCCGACCGATACGATATCGGTGCCGGACGCCGCGCGCCGGTAGCCGAGATCCGTTTTCCGATACCATGTGGTATGTACCTTCACATGTGCTCGATTATATCGGTCCGATTCGGCCATTTTCTATTAGCTTTGTGCGGACAGGTGGTACTTATGGCAGACTTTATTTTAGACGCAAAAAAATATCTGTCTGCATACAGTATTGGATACATTACATCTCATTGTGCAAGCTAGTAAATTAAACAGAGGGAGCATTTTATACTCTTTTTAGAAAGCTAGAAAATACACCTCGGAAGATTTTTAATTAATTTCGTATGACCGAATAATTGCCAAGTTTCGACGCCATGTTTACAAACAACCTTCAAAAATGTGCAAAATATGGCCGCCGCGTGGCGTGACTGTAGCGTGCTGTGTGTGAGAAAATGTAGGTACACGTACCTTAGATACATCGTACGATAGCCCACGAGCATCCGACTGTATATAGTTATCTGTAATTCGATGGTAGTAAATGCGAAGGTGAGTTTGTTTGTTGGATAATGACATAGGCTACCTTTCAAATCGCAGACGAAGTCGCGGGCAACAGCTGTGTTTACCCTAACACCCTGTATTAAATTTGATATTTTTTTTTATCTCTAGCGATAAGTGGTACTGAGGCCCTAGACAAAGCGACATTTTATCAGCGATATCGATGATGGAATGGACTGACATAAGCTATCGAAAGGCATAATGTCAATTCTGTTGAGTCGTTGTAAAAAATAATTTGTAGGTAAGTACCTGAGGAAAAAAAAAACTTTTAATTCACAACATTCATTTTTATTATAAATACTTATCTAAACTAATAAAATATTTCGATAGGTAACACAACAAATAAACAGTCATTTTAATTAATTAAGCCATCAACGGTGCTTGTTGAACAGGAACGTATGGCTGTAACTCATAAACGGGCGGCTTTTCTCTCTCCTCCAGTATCAAATAGTAACTTCGAACTATAACGATACAAACCAAAAGTGTAACTGAAAAAAAAAATACTCAGGTTTATTTTTGGAAATTTCTAGGTCTCTGACAGACTCTGAGAACCTACAAAAATAATCACCGCAGAGCCGGACAGAAGACAAAAGCCCATTTAAATGTAACGAATCTGAAATCAATACAAATATTTCAAATATCACAAAACTTGCAAGACTATTAATTTTTAAGGTTCCGTACCCAAACCCAAAGGGTGCCAAACGGAACCCTAATAATAAGCCCCGTTGTCCGTCCGTCTGTCAGCGGGCTGTATCTTATGAACCGTACTGCAGACGGTTAAAATTTTCACAGATTGTGTATTTCTATTGCCGCTCGCTTTAGAGTCTGTCGGAGCCTGAAAACACGCGCGAAATTAAAAAAAAATCAAGTAATAAAAACTAAAACCCAACTACGACTTAAAAGGTATAAACAAGACACCACAGACAGACAAATTAAAAATCCGGAGTCACACGTGTTAGGGGCATAAATCGAACAGATTACGTGTGACTCCGGATTTTGAATTTGTCTGTCTGTGGTGTCTTGTTTATACCTTTTAAGTCGTAGTTGGGTTTTAGTTTTTATTACTTACTTGATTTTTTTTGAAATTCTTTTGGGGTTATAATAAATATATTTTTGAAATGTGCTCATTAAGCCCTTTCATTTGATACCCAACATGGTACGATTAAACCATTTTTTTTTTTAGTTCCTCACTTTATGTCCTCTAGAGGGCGCGATTTTTAATTTAATGTGACTTCATATAGCCTATAACCAGCGGACAATCACGACGCTTCTAACGATACCTCATTTGTCAAATTGTGATAAGTGGTTTGGAAGACAGGAGGGAACAGATGAACATACATACATACATACATACATACATACCGGTCAAAATCATAACCCTCCTTTTTTCTTCGCCGTAGTCGGGTAAAAACACAAGACTGTTTATCCCTGTACATAGTGCGTTATCACTTGTTGTTAATTGAAATTTAATTTAATTTAATTTAAATAAATCAAATCGTGTTATCGCTTTTGTTTGCCAGAATCTGCATTGCTTGCATTTTAAACATTTTCTCGATTCTTTGCCTGCCGATATTCACTTATTCGCAGTTTGAACTTTGACGACAGGTGGGGGTGAGGCTTTTACATTTAACATAATTAGGTACTCAGAGTCTGTCCTGTAAAGAATAATAATAGTAACTGCCCTCAGATTGGCTCGGATAGCAGTAGCCACAGATTACCCCTCTGTCCAGCCTATGGGGGCTTTCTCCTTTATCTTATCTCATAACTCAGCAGAAGGACCAGTAATAAAATAATAGGATACTTACAAGACCACTTGAGAACGGGAATTGTGGCCAAAAATCCCATGAACACGGCCGTCACCACGACCAGAACGATGCTCAAAGCGAACAAGAACATAGTTGCTTTGAAGTAGAATCTCAAGTAACTGGGCTTGCCCTGAAATAGAAGAAGACGTTAGGCCACGAACAGACGTCAGGCTAGCATTTGGAGTAGGCCAGTATTCATGTGAGGTGGGGTGTCACAAGTATAGTTGTAAAAAAAAGTAGCGGGGCATGGCGCCAAAATGAAATCAGCCAAACCATTTTGCGTGGTATTCCAAGATTTCCAAGCCAATCTTGTATAAAAAGTCCAGTAAATAAAAGTAAAAATAAATAAATAAAAATAAATATCAAAATGTGTGTGTAGGCGAAAGATAAGATAAAATCATTCATACGTGTTTGTTACTTAGAAGAAATTTATTTCTGGGTAAGTACAAAAGTTTGTCATTTTTATTAGTAATCTTTTTCTTTGAAATACAAATGTAGCACCGTATTTCCAATTTCCTGCAACCTTAATCCTAACTGATATTATAAATGCGAAAGTGAGTTTCATAGACTACTATTATATATGAGAGTGAGTTTGTCACGCTTTCACGCTAAAACGGCTGAACGGATTTGGATGAAATTTGGCACATGGGTAGACCATAACCTGGAGAAGGACATAGGATACTTTTATACTGATATTCCCACGGGATCGAGACTTATGCGGGTGAAACTGCAGGGCGCAGCTAGTGATTGATAAATTATTACTTGTGACAGTCGCTCATTATTCCTAAGCTGTTACTTTTCACTGCGAACTGCTATGTAAAACTAAATGTGCCCTATGTGAGCTGTGTATTTGGCATTTCAAAGCTCACAAATTCACTGGTATTAAAGCGATGACATACCTCGGCGCGAAGAGGGAAGAAATAGGTACTTACCTACTAAAGTCTACAAACATTTTGTAAACTTTAGTCGGTCTCTTCCAACTTAGTTCAAATCCAAGTACAAATTGAATAGGTACAAGTGATATCTATCTTACATGTTATCCATCTCAGGTACTTACAGCATGGGTTCCGATAACTAAAATGAGACTAATAGTAAAACTGAACAGGAACACTAGTAGATAGTAGGCTAAGGAGAGATACAGGCCCAGGGCTGCCTTCGATACTTCATTAGGTGGATGCTCAGGATTCGGCTTGTTGTTATTATTCTTAACGAATTCTGACACTCTAAAGATTGAGTATGAAATCGTACCGAGAGTCATGCAGGACGCAAACTGAAAATATAAGAAAATTAAAGGCTTAGGAATAAGGCATAAGAAGGAAAAATGCATTAAATTGGGAATTTAGAAAAAATATAAATACTCCTAGCAAAAAGGTAAGCTGTATGTCGATTACGTGACACTCATTGCTAAATTAAAAATAACAGGCGCTAAGGTACCACAAATTGCTAAATGCATTTAGCGCAATGAATTTTATTTATAACATAGTTATATTTCTGTCGATCATTTGAAGATGATAGAGACAGTATGATGTTTCAAATACATTTAGCGTCAAATGCATTTAGTGATTTGTGGTATAAGTGGCCTATGAAGTTAATAGAAGGAGTAGGTAAGTACAGACAAGACACTGTCATCCAAATGGAAATTGTATTAGAAAAAAAAACCAGTACTCACGATGGAAATATATCCGATGATTAACACTCCAATCTTTAAAGGAATGCAATAACAGCATTTGCTATACCTTGGCAGTTCGAAACCCATGGCTATTAATTATTCACTAACAACAAATAAAAATAAAAATAAACTATTATACACAACCACAGACAGACTGATTCTATTTTCAAATATTACATATAGTACATTTATTAAATTACTGAACAATGTTTAAAGAAATGTAAGCGTGTGTTGGGTTTGTCTCCGATAATAACTTAGCCTAGTATCAGTTATCTGATAAGTATATGAAAGGGCGATGTCGATAGCGGATGACCAATGAACCATTAGTAAATAAACTATTTCGTTTGCCCATCAACCTCGATTATTATGGGTGTGTTTTTAGGTTGTTGTAAAGTAGGATATTTATCTACTTATCTGCGCGAGTATGTTCTAATTTTGAATTCACAGTTATTACTGCTAATGCTGCGGCATTAAGGCCCCTAGCACACGGCGTATTTTAATCGCGCAGACAACGCGCGTTTCAAGAACTTCACTTGGAACTTGACTTCGGACGGCCAGAAACTTTGAAGCGAGAGTCGTCTGCCGTGTGCTATCACTCGCTATATAGAATCTTTTAAAAATTTTGATGTAAAAAATATTGTAACCTTTGGGATTATCAGTGCATACTACATAATAATGTCTTAAATAATTGATGTTATCTCACCCTTTTTAACCGACTTCTTCAAAAAGGAGGAGGTTCTCATTCGTCTGTATGTTTTTCTTTTTTTTTTTTGTATGTATGTTACGCGATTACTCCGCCAATTATGAATCGATTTTGATGATTCTTTTTTTTTTGGTAGGTCATGCTTTAGACAGGTGGTCCCATATAAGTTTTAGTAATTTTGCTTGCGTAGTTTTTGAGTTAGCTTCAATAATTACGTATTTTTCCCACTTAGCTATGTAGACGATATAATTATTTCACTCCGTCACTGTTATTTACATAGCAGATATCGGTATACGAATTTGTGTGAGGTAGGTACCACAACTAAAAAGTGAAAAATAAAAACTTTTTACAAGAAAAAAACAACCGACTTCAAAAAACAAACACAAAAAAAGTGAAAAATAATTTTAATTTCGGAAGTCGGTGGCAAAAAACGAAAATTGAAAAGCAGACACCGACTTCCGAAATTAAAGTTATTTTTCACTTTTTTTGTGTTTGTTTTTTTTATCAATTGTTTTGTACTCCTTTTTTGCGTCCTGTCTCTGGTGATGATGATCTGTTATATTTCCTGATCTGATGAAACTTAGCAGAGACTCAGCACAGTGATTCCACTGTTCAAATCTGAACCTACGAATTTTCGGCCTATTTCAATATTACCTACATTGAGCGAAATCTTTAAAAACTAATTTTAACACAAATGTTAGTAGGTACATTTCAATGCAGGTACTACTACATCTTGTTCATCTTACTGCATCTTGTGAACAGTTGGTTTTACAAAGGGTCGTTCAACGACATGGGCGTGGAATTACTGAAGAGCATATTCGAGGCCTGGGAGGAATTGCAAGATGCTTTTGTCATTTTCTGCGACTTGTACAAGGCCTTCGATTGCGTACATCATGATATACTCATTAGGAAACTGTACCACTATCATAATTATGGTATGAGGGACAAGGCTCTCGACCTTCCAACAACAGAATTCAGAGGGTCGATGTTAATGACAAGAGGTCTGCGGTCACCATAAACATTCTGCAGGGTTCAATTCTAGGTCCTTTCTTATTTCTAATTTATATAAGTAAATGAAGTCATGTACTTACTACATAAGGGATAATAAAAACAAAAACGAATGGTTTTGCTTACCAATGGTAGTTCTTTTTATTTTTATTGCCAAAATTTAAAGTACAGTCGAACATTGGTATACAGGCGAACTTGTAACTACTTTAAACAATTTTGTGAGTGTTTTCAGTAGTCAACAATCCTTTTACGTTACTCTCCTAAGCCATAAGCTCAAAAAGTTATATTACACTCACAATCAAAACGAATTCTGGCAGTGTAGCGGAAAATGAATATTATTTTGCCTGTACCTATACCAAAAAAGCTTGTTCGACGGTACTAACAGTACGGCAATCAATAGTACTACACACTGCACTTCCTCTTGACCCAGTACATACCTTCCGACAAGAGCAGAAAGGACGGTTTTCATAAAGCCCTAGTTTAAACTAGGGCTTACATACGTTTGCAAATCGATGATTTTATGTGTTTTTAGGACCTTTTCTGTATAATAGGCTGAACAAGTTACTAAGCTTTTATACTTAGTGTAAGTTATAAAAAATGTATCAGAATATTTAGCGATACTCAATTACACAGACACAGAAAAACTTCTAGAATTTTTGTCATGATCATAATTTATTCCGTCGTAAATATTTACTTTTGTATAAGTAATTACTTACATAGGTTTAGTTTTAGAAAAGTATTAAGTAATGTACCAATTATGCTTTTTTTCATAGTTGAAATTTTAGTTTCCCAATTTAATTAAAATGTATAGTGATGGCCTAAAACAGGTCTGAATTAACCTAGATCGGTTCGGTCGCTACCTAACATTTTGTAATTCCGAACCATCATAACTTGCACCTGTAATAAAAATATTTTTGTTTATCTTTAGGTAGGTACCAACTATAATTGTGTGGAAAATCTTACTGTTGTCTAAATGTACTTACACTTATTGTAAACTAATTCAATAAATATTATAATCAATAGGTATTGAATTGCCATCAATTACTATTGTACCTAGAAGGTATTGCCAATCGCTTCAATTGCATTTGGTAGACGATCAATTTGCGCATCTATGTGTATCAATCACGTAAATAATAACAACAGCAGTTGATCGTTTCGGGGATCCTTAAACAGGAGATTTGTAGGCCTCAAACGCACGTCAAAGCTGTGCTCTCGCTAAACTCGCCTTTAGAATTCAGTTCAGAATCATCGAACTCTTTCGCCTGTTGTTCTTCTGAAAGTTCCACATAATAGCTATACACAACGATGAACGAGTATAGTTCCAGAACTGTAATAATAAAATACTGTTTTAATTTAAGAAATATTTAAAAATATAATTATATAAGAAAATAAATAAATAAACGAAATATAAAAATACTGTTTCAGTACCTGGCCCATAACTATGGCACATCGAATTTTAGCAAAGGTTATGTTTAAAAGCTAAAAAAAATGACATCGGAAGATTAAGGCTCCAATTAATCTCCACCGATCGCAAAGCACTGCTGGACATTGAACATAGGCCTCTCACAAGATGCCGGTTTCCACTTTTATTTAATTAACCAGGTTAGTAAGCCTGCATTGACCAAGCCAGGCCACGTCTTGATATTTAGTAGAATTATTGAATGTAGATAAGTATCTAATAATTTACTTACTGACAATCATAAGGCACATTAAGTACCACCCGATATAATACTGATGATTGAAGCACAGACACACTAAAGCGATAACTTCAAAAAAGAATGCACAGCAACGACATATTAAGTATTGCTGCAGTCGGAATAAGGACTCCTGAAAAATTTATGAAAGCTCAATTTGCTGTGTCTTACTTTTAATAGAAATTGGTAATTACATGGTGTGGAAATATTACGGTGCTGATAGTCACACTGGTGTTGCAACCTGGTGTGACCATGAGCTGTACCATAGAAATATAAAAAGCAGGAGAAGTGGCATGGGCGTGTTTGTGTCCGCGCGACATGAACAAGATGCTCATGTCATAGGCAAATGGCCGTCTCCGCGAACTAGTGCGCTTTCGACCGCCATCATATCAACATTTAAGAATGCCGTGTTGTTCCAATACCTTTTTTAACTACTGGGCATATCTACTTCTTTCTTTTACCTATGGTCCGTACCCAAAAAATTAATGATGATGTTTTGTATGTTATTAGGATGTACATTTTACCAATCATTTGGCGTCTCATCTTTCTAAATATTCATCATCTTATTTTTAAATATGGGGAATATAAAAGTAGCGATAGTTAAGTCTGATGCATCTTATGCTGACAGCCCAACTACCACTTTGTCGACTGGCTAAGACAAATACCACGGAACGAGTTTCTTAAAATAATTATTTCGTGCTGATACTACAGTCGCTCCATGTAAAATACCTACTGGTACCTATTCAGCTGCATCCGGTTAGACTAGAAGTCGACCCCAACATAGTTGGGGAATGGCTAGGCAGATTGACTAAAAAAGAAGAAAAATAGTACTAGAACTCTCTTAATAATAAATACATACGGTGTAGAGTCCCACTCCTAGATAAATACTGAACATGAAAATAAAGGTTTCTGTGATAATCAAGATGATGTAGCTCGGGAACACGAAACCGAAGCTTTCACTTTCGGGAACTGTTTCACTGTGTTTCGTATCCGGCATGTACATCAAAATAAAAGTCACCATCAGCCACACGATGCAGAATAGGGACCGGAACTGATGGTAAGAAATTGAGTTTTAGTATTGGACGTGGCTTGATCGACGACCGAGTCAAAACTGCGGTTTTAGGCTCGTCTTTCTTGATACATGAGCGACTCGGCTCGCTAGCAAGACGAGTCCATCGGATCGATCGTGGCAAGGATGGCTGCTCAATCAGACCCAGAACATTTTATTAAAATTGTTATTAGGCTTGGTTTTCACTTGCATTGTGCATTTACATTATTTGACCTTTATGATTCTGGAACTATAAGTACCTAGTATAAGACGGCCTTTTTAACGGAAATCACTTAGTAACACGATGTATCTTAGGTATTTTATAATTACCATGGTCCATGGCAAGATGACCAAGCATCCGCATCGTAATGAATATAGCATCAAAAACGTCGCGACTGTCGGGAAGGTTACAGGTATGTCGCACATCTACAATCTTAGAAATAATAATCACGCAAGGTGGGCCAATGACCTGGTGAAGGCCGCAGGAATCCACTGGATGCGAGAAGCACAGAACCGGTCGAAATGGCTGTGTTTGGAGAGGCCTATGTCCAGCTGTGGACGTATTTTGGCTGAAATGATGATGGTGATGAATGAAAAGCGTCTTGGCAAATTTAAGCATTGGCGTTTCAAGTCAAATTCTGTCAAAAACGCTTTTTGATGGCATTTTGATGTGTTTTGACATTATCTGTAAGTACCTATAATTAATAAAGAGTTCTGACTATTTGTTATTCTAGTACTTACTAATTACATAAACCTAGGTAATCAAGCTGTGTATATGGAACGGTCCCAGCCCGCTGCCCCGCCGCCACCGCGCTGCTGCCGCGCCGCCGCGCCACCGCGGTTAATAGTTTTTGCTAATTAAAGTATTTTATAGCGCGTGCACTTTTGCAAGCGGCTGGCGATGGAATAAAAAAAATACTTACTTTTTTTAAATAATACTAGCGGTGTGGTGACGGCGCGGTGGCGGCACGGTGGCAGGGCCTGGAAAAGTGACAATCGCTTCGAAAGCGTTTGGTATTTCTACAACGACTTTCAACAGGATTGACATAAGCTTTTCAATAATAATAGGTACCGTCACGGACTTTAATTGATGAGCCCTGTTCGTATTTTAGCCGTGTTATGCAAATCGGGTTTATTCGGTTCCCGAAACGCAAAGTCGTATGTCTTCGTAATAGAAGAAGAAAATTATATTTCTTATCTTTACCGGTTGGCTAACCTGAGAGCCAGAACTACAAACTTAACAGCAGAGTGACTACCCAAGGTCAACCAATTGGAGGTCTAGCAACAGTAACCTAGCAAAGATAAACAATCGTTGCTAGGTTACTGTTGCGATAATAACCAACGTTAGCGTACGGAGAAATATTAATAGTAATTTCGACAAATTCGAAAGTAGCGTCTCTGACATCGATATTTCAACTGTCGCTGTCTTCAGTTATGTTTTCAAAATCATCGAGTTAATGAGCTATGATTCAAAGGAGGTCGGTATCAAATAAATTGGATAAGCTTAATGCAACATTGTATTTATTTTTATCATTGAGAACTTATTAGTCAACCTCTATGGATAAGACTATTTCCGATTAAAAGTTATTTATTTGTCATTGTTGTCATTTGTTTACGAGCGTGCGATTTGAGTTCGTGTTTAATCGTGTAATCTCGTGAAATCATGAAACTGCAAAATTGAAAAGTTTGAAGGTGGCTCATCAATTAAAGTCCGTGACTGTGGTGTGGTGACGGTGCGGTGGCGGCACGGCGGCGGCACGGTGGCAGGGCCTGGAAAAGTGACAATCGCTTCGAAAGCGTTTTGTATTTCTACAACGACTTTCAACTTTGAATATGATTTGACATTGACTTTGGATTGAAAAATGAGAAATTAAAATCTGAAGTCGAAAACTTAAACACAAAAATTAAATACTTGGAAATAAATGCAAGAAAAAATAATCTCATTGTACAGTCACGGACTTTAATTGATGAGCCACCTTCAAACTTTTCAATTTTGCAGTTTCATACATTCACGAGATTACACGATTAAACACGAACTCAAATCGCACGCTCGTAAACAAGATGACAAATAAATTACTTTTAATCGGAAATATCCATAGAGGTTGACTTTATTAGTTAACCTCTATGGATATTTCTAATTTATTTGTCACCTTGTTTACTTTCGTACATTCACGAGATTACACGATTAAACACGAACTCAAATCGCAAGCTCGTAAACAAGATGACAAATAAATTACTTTTAATCGGAAATATCCATAGAGGTTGACTAATAAGTTCTCAATGATAAAAATAAATACAATGTTGCATTAAGTTTATCCAATCTATTTGATACCGACCTCCTTTGAATCATAGCTCATTAACTCGATAATTATGAAAACATAACTGAAGACAGTGACAGTTGAAATATCAAGATGACAAATAAATTACTTTTAATCGGAAATATCCATAGAGGTTGACTAATAAGTTCTCAATGGTAAAAATAAATACAATGTTGCGTTAAGTTTATCCAATCTATTTGATACCGACCTCCTTTGAATCATAGCTCATTAACTCGATAATTATGAAAACATAACTGAAGACTGACAGTTGAAATATCAAGATGACAAATAAATTATTTTTAATCGGAAATAGTCTTATCCATAGCGGTTGACTAATAAGTTCTTAATGATAAAAATAAATACAATGTTGCATTAAGTTTATCCAATCTATTTGATACTGACCTCCTTTGAATCATAGCTAACGCATACGCTAACGTTACTATGCAGCAGTAACCTACCAACAATTGTTTATCGTTGCTAGGTTACTGTTGCTAGACCTGCAATTGGTTGACTTTGAGTAGTCACTGCTGTCAAGTTTTGGGTTCTGCTCTCAGGTTAGCCAACCGGTAAAGATATGAAATATAATTTTCTTCTTCTGATACGAAGACATAAATATGACTTTGCATTTCGGGAACCGAATAAACCCGATTTGTATTACACGGCTAAAATGCGAACAGTACCAGGTGGCTCATCAATTAAAGTCCGTGACTGTACACGGGATAAAAGAATCAGAAGAAGAATCCATAGAAAACCTAACATACCTAATTGTGTCAACAATTAATAAATTAGAAGTGGAAATGGAGAAAAATGAAATCGTAAAAATTCATCGTCTGGGCAAAAAAGGTGATACTGGCAAAATTAGGCCAATACTTTTTACTACCACTACCCTCTTGAAAAAGATTCAAATATTAAAGAATAAAAAGAAAATGAAACCTACCACCTACTACATCACTCAGGATTTCACTAGAGAAGAACTACAGAATAGGAAGCAAAAATCTGGAAGTAAAAGGGAAAGTGAAAAAAGGAAAAGAACAAACACAAACTCCCCCCCTCAATACATGGGAAAAAAAGACGCAACAGTTATTCAGCTGGATTCTAAACTACAAAAAACAGATGCCTTCGCATACATGCGAGCAAGATCATTTTCACTGTCTGAGACCAAGAACTCGGATAATACAAAATAGGAAATATTTGGCACCGGCAACCTAAAACAACCAAAGAAATCAACCGATACAGCAACAACACTAAAAACAAAACTATCACATGAAACAACAAATATTAACAATATCCCCAACCCGGTTGGTCACCGTGGGGAAATCGACCAACACCCTCCATTTACAAAATTGCACAAGGAAAAACTGAAACATCTATACATAGCAACAATTAATACTAGAACTTTAAAATCAGAAGAAAGTCTTATAGAAGTAGAAGCAGCGCTGAACGACACAAACTGGGACATCTTGGGCCTCAGTGAAGTTAGAAGGCAAGGGGAAGTGATAGAAACAAATGGACGATTTTTATTCTACCACATAGGCGAAACACCCGGCCACCACGGCGTGGGTTTTATAATAAAGACAGAACATGTAAAAAATGTCGAAGAAATAGTTGGAATATCAGAACGTATTGCCGTCTTGAATATGACGATTCCAGGCTATAAAGAAAAATGGACTATTATCCAAGCGTACTCACCCACAGAAGCAACTGACAAAGAGAAAACAAAAGATATCGAAAAGTTTTATTTACAGTTGGGCCAAACAGTTAAAAATTATTCTCATAAAAATTTTATCGTAATGGGTGATTTCAATGCTCAAATTGGAAGTAGACAAGCCTACGAGGATACCGTAATGGGCCCTCATACCACAGGAAGACGAAGTAAAAACGGAGAAATGCTCATTAACTTTGCGTTCGAACACAACCTCACGATTTTAAACAGCAAATTTCGGAAAAAACAAAGCCGTAGATGGACTTGGAAATCTCAAAACGGGGAAACTAGAAACGAGATCGATTTTATTCTCACAAATAATTTAAGAAGTTTTGACGATTTTAACGCTTTGAACAACTTTAACTTCAACACAGACCACAGAATGATCAGAGCGAACCTCAAAGCGATACCAACAAAAAAATCTAGGACCAAGTATCATACAAAACCTAGAAAAAGAATAAATCTAGAAGAGTTTGTCCAAATAAAGGAAAATCTACAAAACACACTTAACAACTACGATAAGACAGAAACACAACTATCAATACAAGAAAAATACGACCAGATAGAAAAAGCTTTGCAACGAACAGTCAAGACAGAAAATAAACCTATAGACACAGAAATGCCGGACGAGATAAAAAAATACTAGAGAAAAGGAAAACCCTGATAATAAAAGAACACAAGAACAAAGGAATTAGAATGGAAATATCACAATTAAGTAAGGAAATAAGAGAAAAAATTAGAGAACAAAGGAAACGAAACAGATTGAAAATAATAGAAGAAGAAATAAGCAAAACAGGAGGAATAAGGAAAGCGCAGAGAAAACTAATATACAAAAAACATTGGGTTCCAAAGCTGAAGGACAAGGACGGACGCACCAAGACAAAAAGAATAGAAATTATTGTGGCAGCTACTGAATTTTACACTGCTCTATACAAAAACCAAAGGGAGGGAAAACCGGTTGACCTTCAATGCGATACAGACCAGACCCCAAAAATATTAGAAAGAGAGATAGAAAACGCTATTCAAACCCAAAAAATTTATAAATGTCCAGGACCAGATCAGGTCACCAACGAGATCTTACTAAAAACAAAACTGTTAACGGCTAAAATATTGGCAAAAATATTTAATGAGATATTGACTACCGAGTATATGGGACCCAATGGACTGTATCAGCAATAATCCTTCTTCACAAAAAAGGTGACGTCTACAATATAAATAACTATAGGCCAATTAGCTTGATGTCCAACATTTACAAGGTGTTTTCCAAAATCATCCTAAACAGAATATCTAGAATAATGGATGAGAATCAACCCATTGAGCAAGCAGGATTCAGATGTGGATATTCTGTCGTTGATCACATACACACAGTCAAACAAATTTTTGAGAAATATAACGAGTACAATCTCCCCTTGTATTGCTGTTTTATTGACTACAATAAGGCATTTGACTCATTGGAACATGACACGATCTGGCAGGCGCTGAAAGAACAAGGTGTTCCAAACAAGTACATTAGAATTATTAAAAATGTGTACTCAAAAAGTTCAGCAAAAATACAACTAGAGAAAAAAGGTTCAACCATTGAAATCAAAAGAGGAGTGCGTCAGGGTGATCCACTGTCCCCGAAGCTGTTTTCAGCCGTTCTAGAAAAAGTCTTTCGTAGACTGAACTGGGACAACTCAGGGGTATCAATCGATGGAGCCAGACTGACTCATCTTAGATTCGCCGATGACGTAGTTTTATTCGCAGAATCACCAACTGCCCTCAAAGAAATGATAGTAGACCTAGCAAGAGAAAGCGGGCTAGTTGGACTTACTATGAATACCAACAAAACCAAACTTTTAACTAACTATCGAAGGCAAGAAATCATCGTAGATAACAAAACCATCGAATATCAAGATGATTACATATATTTGGGACAAATAATCTCCAGCATTAACCAGAGCGAGGAAGAAATAGATCGAAGAGTAGCTAATGCATGGAACAGGTATTGGTCTCTGAAGGAGATTATGAAGAGCTCTGTTTTTAGCCCAAAATTAAAAGGGAAGCTATTTGATTCATGCGTGCTGCCGGTCCTAACGTATGGATGCCAGACTTGGGCTTTAACGAAGACATAAGCCAGCAAATTAGCAGTGTGCCAACGCGCCATGGAAAGAAGTATGATGGGAGTGAAAAGAAAAGACCGGATTAAAAACAAGGATATAAGACAGGTCACGAGGGTGATTGACGTCACATCGAAAACCAGAAAACTTAAATGGAAGTGGGCTGGACACACACTAAGAGGCTCAGACAAATGGAGCAAAAGAATAACAGTCTGGTATCCAAGAAATGAAAAACGAAATAGAGGAAGGCAGAAAAAACGATGGAGCGACGAGCTGGAACTTACAGGGGGAAAATTATGGACTCGATTAGCAATAGATAGAGAAAAATGGAAAGAAATGGAGGAGGCCTTTGTCAATGGGCACACAGACTAAGACAGCCGGTGTCAACAATAGAATTATTTTAATTTTAGTTCAACTTTTATGTACCTACAACTTGTTAATAATTTTATTTTAATAGCATAAGTTTCAAATGGTCTGAATTAAAGGGCTTTTATTATTATTATTTTATATATTACATATCTCGGGACCATGGGGTCCCGGTCTTTTGGAAGGCGTACGAGGGGCCGAAGCCAACTCGCAGAGGCCCCTTAGACAGTTTCTCAAGGAATGAGGCACCAACCGACGATTATCCCTGTACGCACTATGCAAGTGCATCCAAGGACAATCCCCGGTTGGTGTAGGACTATTGCAGAACATGGAAACAAAACATATTGGGTTATGGGTTTGGGTGGTTTAGTGGATTTGTTACCTATAACTATTGAAGGACTATGTCCCCTGCCTGATCAATGTTATGGTATACACGGATTAAACGGCAGGGGGTGACTTGCACACTCAATAATGGGCCCCCGAACACGGTCGCTAGCACAAAGTGACGAAGCGACAAGGGGGCAACACTTCCTGAGGTGCTTGAGGAGTGGAGAGGTATTCCAAGGCTTTCTGAACAATCCCAGAGCCCGGAAGATGGTCAAGATCCCTACGAGCACTTACTGGAATACTTCCTTCCTCCGAGCACATTTGCTCTTGCGAGTCTCCACTCAAGCCGGCCAATCAAGGCAAGAATGAGGTGGGAGCTCTGTTCCTCGTCATTGCTCACTCCAGCCGGCCAATAAAGGCAAGCCAGAGGTGAGGAACAAGACTTCTCCCGGGAGGTAGGGTCCGTGGGGTCGCTACTGCCCAACAGCTCGCCACAAGCTGTCCTGCGGGTTTTTGTATCTCTCTTGGTCTGGCTCCTCATCCTAGACCCGTTCCGGCAAAGTAAACTCTACCGGCACAGACTTAGAGTTCGGAGCGCGCAAGCCCCACCACGACGTCAAAGTAGAGATACGGCGGTGGGGTTATTATTATTATTGGATTGACATAAGCTTTTCAATACGTATTTTATGTTGGTAGGTACATAAACATTTTTGCGTTTTCCATCACCGTTGATAGAATGTCACTTTGTTTGGCCTCGGGTCAGGACAGTAATCGGTCAGGGCACTACTTCCTTACCTAGGTAAGTGTTTTATAATTCGTACTTACTTACCTATACCTTGACCGAAAACATGTTTACTTTGACTTTGTTATATAAAACATTGGGAAAACAACAAAAATACAAAAAACCGGCATAAATATTATGATGTCCGTTCGTAAACAAAAATAATGCGTTCAATATAAAAATTCAATGTAAAACAATAACTAGGGAATTCTGAATCGGTTCCGAGAATGCCTGGCGAATTTTAATAACGATTTTAATGATAGGTTTCAAGTACATTGAATCTTTTGTATAGCAATTTGTATTAGCTGCTGTACGTAAAACGCAATGTATTACAATAAGTGCTTCATGCTCAACTAAAAAACAAATGACTGGGTTAGTATGATTTTCCAGGAGGTCAAATTGTTATCACTATTATCAACGAACAGTTTGTAAATAGTAAGTTTATCATGTACAATTTATTTATGTCCTTATTTCGTAGGAATAGAGTTGAAATTATTTTTGGGTTCAGTGTCGGAGTTTCCGTCATTATGCAGTTTAGCGGATGATCTGATTCAGAACCGGGTATGGGTTTTTTAAATATGGTTGGAAAATAATCACGATGTGCTCAAGCAGTGGATGTTGTAAGTTGTAACGATGTGTGTAATTGCGTAACACACTTACAGTAGCAATGGTTTTCATTTTGACAAATTTTTTATACACGTTTTAATAAATTTTTTAACATAATATGAAGCAATGGATTAGCAATATCCATCAAAACCATTCTGATTGTGATTGAAAGTGCGCAATTACTATAATTACGCAACTCGCGCTTATAATTAGTACTTATGCAATTACCTAGGGTACAGGATACCCATAATTAATTAATTAAGCTTTAGAAAAACTTATTTTGTTTATGCTATTTAGAAAGTTCACTTAGTGGACTTTTTATGGTTAGATATGTAAAGTATTCGCTAAAGAGCTCTACGCTGCTAACTTAAGGAATATAGGGTTGGGTACAATGATATTATTTAATATAATATCATTGGTTGGGTAGGTACTGTTCCAAAAGGGTGCCAACGAAATCCTATTACCTACCTACTAAGTTTGCGCCGTCTTTTCATGCTTCATCATTTTAAATAGGTAATAAAATAGGCTGGCTCCTTATTTTTTTTTGGGGTATGTATGATATCCTTTTCACAGAATACCTATCCTTCGCGTTACGGCGTTACTATAGACTTTAGGTACTTACCATAGGAAAGTATATTTTATTCTTATACCCCTAACCACACATTTTTATTGATAAGATTTACACGTCGCAAAACCTCATTTTCGAAAAAAAATGCCAGTAATTTCAGTAGTTCAAGTAAGCGACCTCCAAAAACTTTATTATTGGCGGCCTATTCATATACATCGTTATGAAGTGTAACAGCAGCTCAGATGTCCGGCACTGTAGGCAGACATCTTCATTAGATAAATACGTTGACAAATAGCTTGATTCACCAGTCCTGACGATAACCCGGGACAACGCGCGCGTGTTTTTCAAACGCACACCAAATTCCCGTTTCGTTTCAAAAACTTTTAGTTTCGTTTCAAACATGTATTGCGATTGGCCCATCGTTGGAAGGTGCTGCTTTTGCATGCCCTTACGAAGGGGCGTTCTCACTTTTGGTTACATTAATCTTGTAAGTATTTCTTTTTTCCGTATTTGCGACGTAGGTAATTTTTTCGGACGTGGCTAATCGTATTAACTTTCGGACGCCTACGATGGCAGACAAATTGAAGTGTTGTAAATACAAAGTCGTGTCGTTTTTGTTATTTGCGACACGACTTTGTGTAGTGTTTGTTGTGTTGTGGTGAAGTGTTTTTATAGTAAAAACTGTTTTTGAATTAAGTAATTTGTGATAAAAATAACAATATGGTTCGTCCCATTAAAAACATAACAAAGTTCTCAAAGTTCATACAAATCTATGTGCTCTAAGAATTGGAATAGATGGCGCCACTAACTAACCAGTCAATGCTCATACTTAAGGTCACGGCCTGGAGATATAGGTACCAACAAACTGTTAACAATCAATGACAAACGTGTCATTTGTATGAAAGCCTGATAAAGTGTTCAATAAATAAATAAGAAGATGAATTTGATGAAGCTTTCATGTAGATAAATATATATTTAATATACTTAGTGCAGTGCGGTAGCTACAGTCAACATAAAAAAAATATGGATATTTCTGTATTTATGAAATACTAGCTGCTTCCTGCGGTTTTACCCGCGTAAGTCTCGATCCCGTGGGAAGGTCATGATCTACCCATGTGCCAAATTTCATCCAAATCCGTTCAACCGTTTTGGCGTGAAAGCATAACAAACAAAATCACTTTCGCATTTATAATATTAGTTAAGATAATAATAATAAATTAGGATTAGGATATCGAAACTTTCATCTCCTCTATACTCTCTATAAGGTATGAATTTTCAAAAATCCTTCGTGGGCCCACCTTCGTTATAAGAGGAACAATATCCAATTGTCAAGCTTCTAGACCCAGTGGCTAAGGCTGTGCGGCTTAGGCTGTGCGTCTGTCATGCTACGGCTACAGTTCGCGATAACGCGAAGTGTAGCCGTAGCATCAGTTAATCTAAGATTTTTAGGAAGTAGAAGATAAATGGTACTTGATGGTAGAACTTATAGAGGCAATCGTATTTCTCTGAAATTAATTCTCGCACCTTATGAGGCAGTTTCCATTGCTAAAAGACGAGTCAAAAATTAACATATCGTTCACTTTTGCTACTGACCCTACCCATCTGTACTAAGTGGTAAGCATTTATACTAATGGAAGTATAATGTACGACTTGTATGAGTAGCTACACACAGAGTGTCTCAATTGATTCGGTTAAGAACTCCGTGATTTACTTTAATATGTTACTAGGTTTTTTAGGGTTCCGTACCCAAAGGGTAAAACGGGACCCTATTACTAAGGTGTCTGTCTGTCCGTCTGTCACCAGGCTGTATCTCATGAACCGTGATAGTTAGACAGTTGACATTTTCACAGATGATGTATTTCTGTTGCCGCTATAACAAAAAATACTAAAAAACAGAATAAAATTAATATTTAAGGGGGTTCTCATACATCAAACGTGATTTTTTTGCCGTTTTTATAGATAATGATACGGAACCCTTCGTGCGCGAGTCCGACACGCGCTTGGCCGGTTTTTATTTTGGTCTGTGGCTGGCACAGACTACCTACCTACATAATATACTACCTACATATGTATGGTCCTGGTTAGCCCTATTTGTCATCTGCCGATTACCTACTTAAAGCATTTAAAATAATAATCTATTGTTTATTCCTTTACAGATCTTCAGTGCGTTTATGGTGGGGGTCTATAGTTACTCGGTACACGCTGAATTCGGTCTGTTCGCGATCTACCACGGAACCAGTGTCGGGGTCTCAATACCAGAGGGCGTGTGTGTCGCCATCTACTGTTTTGAAATTGTATTTACCGCCATACTGCTCTATGGAACTCATAAGGTAATTTTTGAAAATTACGAGGTAGCTATTTTTGGTGATGCACCATTAGTTGTGGGGCTTGAATCGGGGCAAGTACCAATGTGACGTCCACGTGGTGCTTTTATCCTTTCAACATAAAATTCTAAATTGCTTTTCAAGCTTCCCTATAATATTTCACAAATAATGTGTTCAACAATTTATTGTTAAAACAACATGTCGTTAATAGGTATTTTTAAAAGCATCGTGCAAACTGTTCCAGTTACTCCCATGGGCATCCAGTTTTTTTTTTAACTAGGTTCGTTTGGTTTTGGCATGAAAACATGCAGATATCACTAATCCTACTGCACTTGACTAGCAACATTTTATCACGGTAATTTATTAATCAATAAATTAGGTGTTCGGCGTTTACAAGCCGATGACGTCTTTCTCTAGAGTCCAGTTTAGCTAGGAAGTGATTTATCTTATAAGGTTATCTATCCCCCTTATCATTAGGGGTCTATAACTATGAAAAGTATAGGTAGCCAGAGCGGTGTAACCGCGTGACAACGTGAACCCTCGTGAACCAAATAAATAATATCTGTTGTTTATAAAAGTATGTAACTGTGTCATTTATTCCTCTGGTAATACATGAATACCTAGGTCATAATCATTATATACCCACTTCTTGGGTTTTGGAGAATCGGTTTTCTTACGAATTCCTAAGGCTATCGTTAAGGTTAGCCAAAATTCCGAAAATCTGTCTCGGCGTTATTCGAAGATAGTTATCGATGTCATCCTAAATGTGGCATCAGATGACTGTCGTACGCAGTACATAAGTAGAGAATTACAGGGCATACCCAATTTTCGCCAGTTATGTACTTAGATAAAGGCGAGCATAGTGGCATAAACCGGACACAAATCCAGACTCCGGGGCAAATGGCAGTCACTCTAAGTAAATAATAAACAAATATACAAAAGGCTATTCAGTGTCAAAGAAATACAAGATAAAAACATAACCCTTCCTTGGCAGTCCGGGTAAAAAGGCTACCATTATGATGATTAGTACCCTGGTTCAAATTGAGAATCGTGCCACTTACCCACTCTTTGCTTCTACGAACTGCGGGCCGACAACCGAGTCTTTTTCACTCCACTATGAGCAGTTGTGTGAGTCATATCCTCGTAAAACCGATTATCAAAAATTGCTTCCATCATAATTTCGGTGAAATATATTTTTTGTTCCAATGAATACGGAAATTCTGATACGACAATGAAAGAGATGTAGAGCAAAGCCCGGAAGATCGTTGTATTTAATTAAACGAGTCTATTGCAAACTACTGCAGGACATGGGTTTCTTTCAAAGATTACCATTAAACCCGAACTTGCCATGAGGACCCGAAAGCAGAGGTTAGGTAGGTACGCGTCCAAATCCAGGGTGAACTGAATTACTCAACGAGTTCTCTTTTTTTTTCTGAGAAGCTGTTGCTTATGTGAACCCTTCAATTGTTGGTCAGAAATAATATGAAACACAGACTAACAGTCAGTCCAGAAAAAAAATACGTCTTAAAAAATGTGTCCTAAATAGGTATTTCCTTTCTACGCCAACTCGGGTTATCTCGGAGACCTCTTGCCTGTTTTGGACCATGTGTATTGGGAACTTGAACTTTCCGCGCGACGTTAGTTGTCTGCTTACGTCATTTCGTAGGAACATACAGTGATAATGTGCGGATACCCACAGTTGCTATCATGTGCCACCGTTTATCATTATGATGAATGCCACTTTGCCACATTATTGCAATTATTGACAGCAATATTGCAATACACAGGTTATAAAACTTGAGTTTACTCTTTAGCGGTATCATAGTGACATTAATAAATACAAAAGATATGCCTTCTCTGGAGACTGTTAGGTAGATGAATCTGGAAATTCTCGTTTATGTTGGTTTTAATTTTATTGGTCTAGGGCTACATTAGATATGACGTGTATACTAACCTACCTAAGTCCGGACAGTTTGGAGAGACCAGACCCCGAACTGCTTGGATAATCGGACCTAGGTAGGTTTAAGCACGGAAAACCTGCTCAGATGGTGATTCTCAGATGACTGTGCCTTTTTTTTTTTTTTGAGGGTGCGAAATCATCCAATGACTTCTCCCGCTCTAGGCGGAGCGGAAGGGCGGGTCAGACTTTTACTGACTAAAACCCACCCGTGTTCCTTCAGTTGCCTGTTGCCAAGGTCCCGGTATCCCTTTCGGACTAACCCGCAGCCCTGCCAGGCATCGGTCCTAGCGGACCCCGCCAATTGTGCTGACATCTCTTTGAGGCGCGCGTAGAACACGACGCGCCATCGACCCGGGCCTGGTCCTAATCGGACGGCGAGATACCCATTGCTCGCCGTCCGCAAGCCCGCGCCTATGGTAGCCGGGAATCCGCCTGGGATTCCCGACGCCCAGGGCGTCTCCAACGGCAGCGGTTAGGGGCGTGAGGGCGCAAACTTTGCCTCTCCCTCACGCGTTCCGCCTCCTCCTTCGCGAGCATTACTGCTTCGCAGAAGGAGGTGACTGCTTCCCATGCCCTCTCGCTCCGTACCATGGCCTGGACCAGGGCCGGCCGCGAGAGGTCACCGCCGCCAATCGCCTCCAAGAGGACACGGCGGGGCCCCGCCCAAGCAGGGCATACCTCCACCGTGTCTTCCGGGCGATCCACACAGTGGTGACACCCGGGCGTTTTCTCCCGCCTTATCCGAAACAGGAACCTCCCGAGATGACTGTGCCCTGGGAGTGTAAATGCGGTGCTGGCCACAAACAGTTGGGCACTTATTATATGTTGCCTGCACGATGCAGGAGCTGATGGATGCTACTGAAGGTGCCGAAATCGTAGTCAAATTCTGGGCCAACTCTACCTATATACCTACCGAATAATTATTGCCATCGACACGCTAAGAATCAGGGGCCCTTAAACGGCCACATTAACAATTCCTCTAAAAGCAATTCATTTCCTGAATTCCCAGCTGTCATTAGCAATTCCTCTAATTTGACACAAAAGCTATTCATAATTTGTGGACCATATTTTACGAATCTCCATAGAAAACTGTCAAACATGAATTATTTTGTAATATTTATTGCACGCAGATTATGAATTGTCAGTTTGAGACATTTTACGATCATTCATAATATTTTCCTATCATGATTCTGCCGTTTTAAGCCCCCAGATCGCACAAAGATCAAATTTCTAAAAGCATCTAAAGCATTTTCGTAGCCTTTTAAGACACCCATTGGTACTTTGGTAGCAAAGGAGTCGCCAAATTCTTCAGTGGGACCAACTCGGAACATTGCTCTTCTAGTACTAGGTATCAGTAATAGTTAATAACGCATTCCTTCCTTTGTTTTAGAAACTAATCAATTACATAAAGACGTTCTACTACTTCGCGGTGACGACGACAGTAGCATCACTTCTGGTGCAGGTCATCGGCATCGCAGTCTCTGTGACCAATGTACGGATGCAGGGAGTCTACATATTCTTCGAAGTGCTGCCTCTAATGTTCGCCGCTCTAGGTAAGTACAAGCCCAACTGTTGTATAGATTTGGGCAACTTAATACTCCCAGATTGATTTTGTAAAAAGTCTGAAATACTGATAATTTGCTACATGGAAAATGGTCTTACGTAATCTGTTCGATTTATGCCCTAACACGTGTGACTCCGGATTTTTAATTTGTCTGTCTGTGGTGTCTTGTTTATACCTTTTAAGTCGTAGTTGGGTTTTAGTTTTTATTACTTGATTTTTGAAATGTTATGTTGAAATATTTTCATGATGATGAACGATATAATTATATAGTCTCCGTCCCCTTGTAAGTAGGTAGGTACCGATCTCGTTGTCCAGAATCTTATAACATTATTTTCGTTACAGCAATACAAGTCTACCTAATAATCTTATTAAGGAGTTTGCTGAAGAAGATGGAAGAGTCAGAACCTCTCGGATACGAGAACCAGCTCCAGCAAATCGTGTATGAAGGCAAGGTCGAATCGAATGGAGTGTACGACCCTACCGTCGTTCCTGTAGATATTTAGATAGCTTAATTACTACGTCATGAAGAGAAATTAAAGGCGGGTTGTATCAGACACGTAGAATAATGCACCAAAGACCAAGTTTTTCAACACTATCCCTTTGTGTTTTTCGCTTTGCTGTTGTCAGTACAGCACGTTCTAGTAGTTCTTTCTATTGGGGGCAGCTACTTGACATCTTTTTTTGTCGAGTTCTTACATATGGTTTTTATGACTCTTAAAGAATAGTTAAGCGGAATAGGTTACTACCTAAATATATCTGCGTCTATTGTATTTTATAATGGATTTCCGCAAAGTCACGCCTTCAATTTTCCTCGATTTGAGCGGTGTAATGTCTCACTATAAATTAATCCATACAAATTATTGCTAATTAACAGATTTTTCTGAGCGAAAACGTCTTTGTTGTAGCACTCGATATGTATTCAGATAAAATCTACGCAGGTTCTTGAAGTTTCATGCTGATGCAACCCACTTTACTGATGCTCTGAGTCAAAGGTGCCATACTAAAAAGTCAAGCACAAACCACGATGTTGATAATCTCGGTCTTGTGATGTTCGCTCTCTCATTTTAGTTCTAGTTGATTATAATTTAACTTGTAAATATTTTGTATAAAGTTTAAGATAAATGACCATTGTGATAATACTTACAATAAATAATGATATTTTTAATTCTATGTCTTTTTCTTTACAAACTCTGAATTTATGCATTCTTCATTAGGTATACAGTTGTTATACAATAGCAGTGATAGCCTAGTAGTGTGACGTCAGACTGCCAAGTCAGACGTCTCACGTTCGAACCCAGGCGCGTGCGTTTGCACTGGCGAAACATTCGAGACAAAACATGTTGAAATCTCTATTTTCTGTCAATGTTCCATACAATTTTTGACAGGAACTGGAGATTTCAACATGTTTTGTCTCGAATGTTTCGCCAGTGCAAACGCACGGTTAAAAACGTCTAAAATCCGCCATTTTGATTTGGATTTTGACGTGGGCTTACCATCACACACAGCCACCACACGACCTCACCATAGACGAGTCGATGAACATCTCTAATACAACTACTGTCTACTCTTTAGACACTGGCCGGAGCTTGGTCCTGAATAAAACGAAGAGGATGAATCTAACTTTAATATTATAAACGCGAAAGTTTGTAAGTATGGATGGATGGATGGATGTTTGTTACTCTTTCACGTAAAAACTACTGAATGGATTTGGATGAAATTTGGCAAACAGATAGTTTATAACCTGGATTAACACATAGGATACCTTTTTATCTCGGTATTCCCACGGGATCGAGACTTACACGGGTGAAACCTCGGGGCGCAGCTAGTGAGTATATGTTTTCTTCAGATTTGATCCAGAAAAAAAATGGAAATGTTTTGGCGATGAATGCAAGAGCAGTTCCTTATAAGACGCTTCACGATTATAAAGAATTCCACTTATCTACCAAGATAGATACATATAGGTACGCGTGAAACACGTTACAAAGGAAGTATCTACCTAAATTATCCTGTCGACACGCGGGAGGAAGCGCCATTTGTTTGCCATCCTCGCACTCATCTCGTGACGCGTCACTCACAATATTTACCTGCACTATGAGATCACGCTGTTATTCCTGTTCACAAGTACCCAGGTATATAAGTACTCTGGACGTACTGCATTCAATTACCTACTGGATCTTGGACCTACATTGAAGGTGTTGGGACGTTTATGTCGGTAGCTTCCTCTATAACCAGTATACCTACGTGCAACAAATGATAAATAGCTACCTCTCGTAGGTATCTTCTGCTATGTGAACCTAAATATGTTTCGAAATATGTAATAAGTACTATCGATAAGTAGTCCAGATTGGCACTCTTTGGAACCGTTTTTGGCATACCATATCGCATAATTCGATCTCTTGTTTAACACCTTGCGAATAAACAAAATGTCTGAGGGCCTAAACCGGCCACATTTAGCAATTCCTTTAAAAGCAGTTCATTTCTTGAATCCCAGCTGTCATTAGCAATTACTCTAATCCTTACTTAATATTATAAATGCGAAAGTAACTCTGTCTGTCGGTCTGTCTCTCTGTCGCGCTTTCACGCCAAAACTACTGAACCGGTTTAAATGAAATTTGGTATACAGATAGTCTAAAGCCTGAGAAAGGACATAGGCTACTTTTTATCGACATACCACGCGGGCGAAGCCGTGGGCGGAAGCTAGTTTGACATAAAAGCAACTCATAGTTTGTGGACCATTTTACGAATCTCCATAGAAAACTGTCAAACAGATGAATTATTTTTAGACGCAGATCTACGAATTGTCAGTTTGTGACATTTTACGATGACTCTTAATTTTTTATTTTCATTTATGATTCTGCTAAAGTGACCGTTTAAAGTTTAAACCCGACCTAAGTAGGTACCTACCTCAAATTACGTCTGACGAAAAAAATAAATCAGTCAGTTCTCATATTGTCAGATTCAAAACAAAATCAGTGTTATTTATGGCGTAGGCCGTAGAACCTCTTCGTAGTTTCGTAGCCAAAAAGTATCGCCGATATGCTGGCCTTTAACCCACAATCGAAAGTACCTATACCAATGTTATAATTCAGTTGATCAAGGATTGTAAATATTAATGTTCCATTCACATTTGTTTTTTTCCAAAAATAACTGATAAATTGTGTGATGCATCACGTCCGCCTCATTAAAGGCAATAAAAATAAATATGAATAATGTTTTATTAAGAGCGTAGTAATGGCGAAGCGCAGTTGTGGCGAAGCGTAGCTATGCGAGCCTATGCGTAGCGTTGACGAATCGATGGCGTAGGCCGTAGAGCCTCTACGTAGTTTCGTAGCCAAAAACCTCAGACCAAATGATTTTTTATTTGGTCTGAGGCCAAAAACCTAATTACTAATTGTAATGTTATGTCTGTGTACATACTTTGTCATTCTTTCTTTTTCGTGTGGTTAGTGGCTAACGTGTCAGTTTTTATGCCATCCAGGGGCCTCTGACCTGGCGTCACATGCCGACGAGAAATATCTCTCTGGCATGCCGGTTTTCTCACGATGTATTCCTTCACCGTTTCCGTCAGCGTCACACGTTGTATTCCAAATTCATCTAATTTCGTTACACGTCCGTGTTTGGGTCACAGAAATTGATATGTGCACCCAATTTCAACTTAATCGGTATATAGATTCGGCGCAAATTGGCTGTTACAGACAGACAGACATACGAGCGATCCTATAAACGTTCCTTTTGGGGTACGGAACCTTTAAAAGGTTTAATACAAGCTAAAGCCTAGGTTAACTGAGTTTATAAAGTCCGCTCTCGTCTACTTCTGAATTGGTTGGCCACCATAGCTAGTCACCACCGTTCGCTACGCTTCGGGGCCGGATCGAACATCAATCAATATTTATGTTAGCAAAAGGGTCTAAAGGCTGTTCACATATTAAAAACCCGAAAATATTATCAGTTTAAATCAAATGGACGACCGCCATTCTTCAAGCACAAGCACAATCAGCCTATAATGTTCCCACTGCTGGGACACAGGCCTCTCTGTGAGAGGCCTATGTCCTATCCACTACGCGGGCCCAGTGCGGGTTGGTAGACACATACCTATCTTCGAGGTTTTGGTTCTAGGACATGCCAGTTTCCTAACGATGTTTTCCTTCACCGTTTTGAGAGCAGTCGTAATGAAATAATTTACACAAAGTAAAGGGCCTGTCTGGGTTCGAACCTACGACCTACAACTCGTAAGTCGCGGCCGTTAACACTGGGCCAGTAGTCCTTCATTCTTCAAGGCAAATTATTAATTGAAAATGTGTCTTTTTTCGATTCGACAACCCGTCAAATGGTTGTGCATAGCTATGAAGGCCGCTACAACGGTAATTCACGTTATTTATCCACACTGTTGTTGATGAAATCGGCGAATAACTTTTGTTTACGCAATATTATTCCTGGTGAAATCCCCGGGTATGTTTTGTTACTGATAATGAAAAGCTTCCGATTCGCTGTAAAGTTGTTTACAGCAATGCAATGAGATCATAAATGAGTAGGTAGTTATCCAACGACAAATAGTAGCTGATAGACGTATAACTAGATAAGTAATAAATTGTTGTCTATGATGTTTCCTGTCACTGATTCAGGGTTTTTCTGCTGAAAATATTATGTAAATCATTGGTAATTACACGCGGTTCTTAAGAACAAAGAAGAAGTACATAACTCGTTTTTTCGGAAAATCCGAAAATGGTTCGGAGGTAAAGGTACCTACGACTAGGTAAGTTATCTTTATCTTCCTGCCTTTTTCCAGCTATGGTGGGGTCGGCTTCCAGTCCAACCAGATGCAGCCGAATGCGCTTGTTTTACATGGAGCGACTACATATCTGACCTCTAACCTAGTTTCTGGATATCACGATACCCCTTGGTGATGCTGATGGTTAGACTTTCGGGATTCTAAGTACCGGTAACGGCTGTTAAAGACCTACAAAAAAACAGCTGGAACACGGAGGGGTCTCGGTATTTAGGTAATCGATGGTCACCCATCCACGGACCGACTTCGGCAAGCGATGCTTAACCTTGAAGATCGACCCGTGCGGCTTTTATTAATTAGCCACGAGCCCAGAGTAAGAGTAAGTACCTACCTACATAATTTTCAAACCAATAGCACACAAGTAATTTGTATTTGTTTATGGTAATGTGGTGATCACTGTGACCTCTATGATAAGGCGGGTTTGGTCATCATGATCATCTTTTCCTGTTAATAAAGCTTGTTAATAAAATTGTTCTACCTACTTAATCATAATCTATTCACTAATTAATAATTAATTTATAATTTCCATGTAATTTTGTATCGAACATCTAAACAAGGATTAAGTAATCATTAATGCAACTAGCATTAATTTTATTGGCACAAAGGGCTTAGTAAATAAAAAATACAGATGACGTAAAAATGTTCAAAAACAGTTTAATTAAATCTTAATATTCAAATATTTATACAAACCTAATAGTTAGACTGCGTTCGTGTTTTAGTTTCCAAACGTGTAAACAAATATGAGTTTTTGTGAAAACAGCTTTAATAAGTACACATAAACTTCAGTTTGCGCTACAATTTTTTTTACGATTTTTCCATTCTTAGGTACGTTACGCACGTATTTACACACATAGATACTAATCACGTAAGTTTCCCCAATAGTAGGAACTAGTAATTATGAAATCAACTTAATTTACACTAGCATAAAGTTGATATTCGTTAAAGTGTAAATAACATCAATTGCAAGACTTTAGATGGGTAATATTCCTTATTAACATATCAATAAAATCTCAGTGGCCATCCATTAGTTTTGAACCTCATTCATGTGACACGTTCCATTAGTGTGACATGTTTTTCCGCACACATCCTCTGTCTCACACCTTCCTTTCTCACAAACATCTTCTGTCCCTTTCTCCCCATTGGCTATTCCTTCTTTGTATTTCATGACACATTCTGCTTCAGCCGCGTTGTTCACGAATCTGAACTCGCAGTTGTTTCGCAGTTTCATGATCTCACTACGCAGTAGCAGCAGAAAGTAGGATTGCATTACTGTGAAAATAAATCATTCAGTTAACTTTTATTGCATCTAGAAGATCACAGACTCCGACCAGAGAGTTCTGAATTCTAGGCCGGTCAGATTTTTAACATCAATCCTTGCTCCAGAACCTCGATATGGAAGGCTTGAAACCCAGACAACAATAATATTGACAATGACAGCTCTCGAATCGCATCTAATAAAATTGTTGTGTTCCTTTTATAATTTTGATGGAAATTGATGGCCTGAAACACAGGTTTTCACAAACCTAGATCAGGCAGGTCTATATTACAGCTAGAATTAAAGTTACCTCGTTTGTAATTAATGTAAATCTTATTTTTACTTTTTAACTTGAATAAATTTTATTTTATTTTTCGAATGCGGTTCAGATGTGCTGATCGCGTTCTGTTTTATTGGTGAAATTCACCCTAAGGTGGGCATTACACTATGATATCTATGATCACAGATCTATGAGTCATCGTTTTAATGAAATGGTAAAATAGACATATTATGGGTATATCCCCCTTACTTCGTAGGGAGGTAAATGATAGTGTAATATACTATAAGACACTATCATTTACCTCCCTACGAAGTTCACAAATTACCCATAAGATGTCTATAATTATTACAATGTCATTATATCTTTGATCATAGATCTACTTATAATCATAGATATGATAATGTAATATTTACCCCCCATATTTACTATGCGTGGTATTTGACTGTCATATTTTCAAATACCTAGTCAACAGTAGAGCTCTTTGTGATGCGTCAGGGAAAGCATTACCAATTTCTGCCATCAAGCAGTATTGCTTTGTTCCGATCTGAAGGGTATAATTGCTCGTGTTTCTCACATTTCCCAGTCTCTTGGATAACGTACATGCGACACCCCTGATATTGCAAATGCCATCACAGCAGTAACTACATAGCATCAAGCGGCAGCCCTAGCTTATTTTACACCCAATAACTGAAACCCTTCTATTCTATTCTTCCTTACTTCGGCCTTGGGGTCACAAGCGCTACTGCTGAGCTTGAAGTCCTAGGTTCAATTCCCAGGTCGGACAGTATTATTGGGTTTTTCTATCACGAATTTCTCAGTAGCAGGTCTGATGTTATGAGCAGAAACGTTAGTTTTAGTAACACTTACTAATATTAACAAAGGAGCTGGAGAAGTCGAGTAGCAGTAGCCAGGTGTGGTAAGAGATGACGCGGTCAGGATCCACGGGGACCATGAGGACACCCATGATTAATACCAGTGTGATAGTCAGACCCCACAGGACTATGTTGTAGATGTAGTAGACTTGGAGGAGCTTCACGTTTTTCTAGAACAAAATTGTACATAGCACAAATCAAGAAAAGATTTATCGAAATCAGTTTACAATGGCTAAGATATCGCTGAACAAACATACAAAAAGAAGTCGAATTGAGAGGAACCACTTCCTTTTTGTAGCCGGTTAAAAATAGCCGGATAGCTAGTAACTTGGCGTCCTGTGGACTTTGGGCAGAACTTGGGGAGAGGGACTGTATCCAGTCATTAGTAAAACAAGTGGAAACGAAAAATTATGTCCAGTAGTTTTATACCTACTGTGGAATACCGGGATAATAAATCATAGTCATGCAAACCCCGGGATAGTTCCTAGGTAGGTATTTTTTCGGGAGACCAGTTTTTTGTACCCCCGATTTGGTTTTGATTTTGGCCTTTTGCCATCTATGCTTGTTCTCCAAACAAGTTTTGAGACAACACATCGTTTCTTCACCGAGGTACCTTTGGCCCTTTGAGGCCGTCAGTCTGTGTGTCAGGTAAATGGGCCAGCTCGATCCTCTTGCTCACTTCAGCTTAGATTATAAATCATCATCATCAGTATCATTTCAGCCGGAAGACGGTCACTGCTGGACATAGGCCTCCCCCAAACACCGCCACTTCCACCGTGCTTCTCGCATCCAGCGGATTCCTTCAGCTTTCACCAGGTCATCGGTCTTGTGGGAGGCCCAAGGTCGGTCTGGCCCCAGGGCATAGGTACCGGGACATTTCCCTTCATTTTATTTAGAGCAAAGCCGTGATTAGTGACATAATTATTATTTTATTTCGAACCTCAAAAAATCCCGGTAGTTTTTTGGGTCCCAGACCGACGCTGGGGAGGCCATCCAACGCTACGTCTTCCGGTACGCGGTCGCCACTGCAGAACCTTTCGGCCCCATCGGCCACCTGTTCTGCGAGCAATGTACCCTGCCCACTGCCACATAAGTTTGGCAATACTTTCAATAATAAGATTGTAAATACGATTGATCTAATCTTAAAAGCTCACCGTATGTCCTCCAACAATGAACAGTGTGTTGAGTACCACATCAGTCAACAACATGACCAGCACAATGCTGATGACCACAATGTTGTGGATATGGTACGAGTTTCTGTAGACTATCATCATCTCGACGAAGTTGAACAATGTTACTGATAGCGCTATCGACACAATGGTGGCTGCGATCTGAAAACGTCGAATAGATTTAAATTAACATAACATCGTAAATCATGCCTGTATTCCCCAGTGGGGGTAGGCAGAGGCATAGGTAAGCTCGCCCATTATTACCTTTAGCCTTGTAGTGTGACGGTTGGACTGCGAAATCATAGTCTCCAGTTCGAACCCAAGCCACGCACCTTTCGACTTTTCGCAATCATGTGCATATTGTATAATAATTATCACTTGCTTCAATAACGGAAAAACATCGTGAGGAAACCGGCATGCATTTTTTTTTTGAGGTTGGCAAATCATCAATTGACTTCTCCCGCTCTGGGCGGGCCGGGAGGGTGTGTCAGACTTTTACTGACTAAAACCCACCCGTGTTCCTTCAGTTGCCTGTTGCCAAGGTCCCGGTATAAAAACCGGCATGCCTGAGAGATAATTATTTCTCGACTGCATAGGAAGCCAATAGTCAGAGGCCCATGGGCGGCATAAAAACTCTCGACATCAGGTTTAGATCCTGCTTAACCAGACTGTTGCTGCATTATTTACATAAACTTATGACCGGACTGTACTTACAGTCAGGCAAATTAATTGTTAATCAAATTGACTACCTACCAACTTAAATGGTCCGTTTAATCAAATCACAACTGTAATTCTTTGACAGTTGTATGAAGTGGCTATAACACGGCAAATTGACGTAGTGTGGCCATTTGATAAAAAAATAATTTCCCTGACTTTATGTACATCACAAACAAAAGAAACGCTTCTTAACGGGTACATATATAGGTAGGTAAGTACTCACCAGTTTTATATACCCCCATGTTATCAAACCATATCGTAGCGGCAAACAGAAACAACATCTCTTACAAACTGGCAGCTCCGTACGCATTTTGAATAATCCTAAACCTTCTAAATAAAATAAATCCACTGAGTTTTAAAGGAAATTTCAAGGAGTTTGTGCCCAAATATAATACACTAATAACAGCGCACTTCTTATCTTTTTCCAATCAAAATAAAATAAAGTTTTGTGCTTTCAATAATAATTATAACTTATTGCAATAAATTGTAGGAACACAATTATTCCCGGCTGTTGCCGGATTCATACTGATTATTTATTGTTGTTATCTATACAAATAAATTAACCAATTGTACGTAATTGCTAAGTAAGTACTTATATACTAAGTTAACCTTTACAACTTACTCCGAGATAATAACATGCGAAGATGATAAGTAATGGTACATCATTCAATTATTATAGACTCAACGTTAAATTGGAAAATGTTAAGAATACTTTATGGCAGTGGCGGCGCAAGATCTAAATTCAGTGTGGGCGAGGTACATTTCGCGAGGCCCTCTGGTGGAGCAAGAAGACAAAAAAAATATAAAAAAAACAGTTGAGACTGTCATATTATTATTTTTAGGAATTAGGTTGAGATAGGCATTGGCGGAAGATTCTTGAAGACTGTCGGGGGCCCGGGGTGGCAAAATAAGGGGTCGGTTTCTGCATACATAAAACTTTGAGAACTAGGAAGACCGTAGAATTTACGAGCGAGTGAAGCGAGCTCAAAATTTTGGCACACTAGCTCAAACAGGTTACGGTTTCTTTTGACTTAAACGAAAAAGATGGATCATTAAACGAATACATGAACGAGCGAAGCGAGCTCGAAAAATTTTGCATTCTGGATAGTATTTGAATATTTATATAAAAAATTGGAATTACTTTGTCGACTCATACAGTGAAATAGTTTGAGAACAGGATTTAAGAGCGAGCGTTGCGAGCTCGAAAATTTTAGGACCCCGCCCCTGATAGGTAAGGTTTTCTTCATACATAAATAGGAGTTACTTCGTCGACTATTACAGAAATGTCTGAGAAAAAGAGAATGTAGGATGCAAGAGCGAGCGAAGCGAGCTCGAATATAAATATTCAAATACTATCAAAGTATTTGAATATTTATATAAAAAATTGGAATTATTTTGTCGACTCATACAGTGAAATAGTTTGAGAACAGGATTTAAGAGCGAGCGTTGCGAGCTCGAAAATTTTAGGACCCCGCCCCTGATAGGTAAGGTTTTCTTCATACATAAATAGGAGTTACTTCGTCGACTATTACAGAAATGTCTGAGAAAAAGAGAATGTAGGATGCAAGAGCGAGCGAAGCGAGCTCGAAAATTTTATCACTCTACGTTTATATTTAGGGTGCCCCCCAGGCTCCCCACAAATACTGCCTTTTATTTACTGAACATATTTTCGCCTTGTTTAGGATTTGATTAAAAAGTATTTCTAAAGATTTGGGGGCCCCAGAATCGGACCGCACCCGATACTTTGATTGACTTCCTAGCCGTTGAAAGTAACGTAAACAAACAGAATGGGAAATCCCCAGCTGTGGCCGGCGGATTCACCACTATAGCAACGCAACGCTAGCAAATGTTGCTAAACTAAGTAAAAACATGGCAATATATATATCGTTTTATGAAGAGTAAAATTTTTCGTCGCGTTCACTGTATTTAAGTAATGCATAAAACGTCGTGGTGCGAGGCCCCTAGGACCGCGAGGCCGTAGGCGGTCGCCCACACCGCCCACGCCTTCCGCCGCCTCTGCTTTATGGTCTAGGTATTTAAATCCGTTTCCAATATTGATGTTATTTCCACTTAAACAACAATAAACTTTATAAAGGTATAAATAAAGTTGATTTTAGACTAACTAGTATCGTTGAAAAATTCATTAAATAAATATGAAGTTGTAGCGCAAACCGAACCTGTATTAGTTGTTTTTCCTAAAACTCGTGTTTTTTACATGTTTGGCAAATAAATTTTGAATGCAGAATAGGTACTCACGCCTACTTCCCATGGGGGTTGGCAGGGACTACAGAACGCCACCTTATTGAATTATAGTGACACAAATATGCAGGCATGTTTTAAGAGTAAGTCCGAGTAGTAAGGTCGGTACGTCGTGGGTTCGAAGCAAGCAGCCTTTTGCGTCACACACATGAATCATAAATCTTTTAATTTTGACAAGAAGACTTGAAAAGAAAACGACAATTCAGTACTAAGACGTACCATAAAGATTTTATTGAATAAGTACATAAATAATATAATATTATCAGGGACCGAAACCGGTATGATCAATAGGTACGGGTATTTTTTCGGTTACAACATGTATATTTTTACGGGTATTTTTACCTCTATCTTTACACGTGCCGTTCGGCATTAGTTAAAGGGCATGCATCGCCTATGTGTGTGTAACGGGTAACCTAAATGAGATACTTAAAATTACTTCTTAGGGCACCGAGATAGCGGAAAGTAAACTTAGTCGTAGGAGTCAGGCTAAGAACTCACGGAGCGGTTTTCACCCGGGCCTCTGCGGTTGTGGAAGAGCGGTTTTATTTCTAAAGTCATGAGACTCACGATTTGCGCGGTCCCGCAGCCGCCACGGTTCCGATCATCGCCCGCAAAATCGCCGTGAAATGTGCTCTTACTTTTTGCATATAAATCTAAATCCTACAGAAGCTGCGGGCCCGCGGCGGGCGCAGGTGAAAACCGCTCCGTGAGTTCTTAGACTAAGTACTTAGCCAAAATTCTTCGATACCTGTACCGTAATTTATAAAGGTTTTCGGCCCCTGCTAAATATAACAATGTTTGATCTTAAAAAAATATGAAAAATGTATTAAAATAGCCAAGCATCGCAACTCATTTGTTGTAAAATGCGAATTCTTCAGTACTTTACGCATTTTAATAGTGTTCAAGGCTAATATAGTATACACACGATACTTCACAGACATTATGGGTGTAACGTATTTTTATGTCTGTGAATTTTCGTTAATTAATTTTTAAATATGCCTTATATTTGCGGTAGGACATTTTTATCTATTTAAACGTATTTATTCCTGTATATTATGGCACATTAACAATATTCCTTTATATTAGGGCAAACTTTATATCAGGGCACTTTAAAAACTGAGCTGTAATGAAATTTTCCGCAAGTGGCAACACAATGTAAACGATTGTCAAAAAAGAATACAAATAGACAATATTTACGTTGTAAATATTAATCACGAAAACTTCTTTGAGTTTGACAGACTTGTTTTTGTCAGATGTATTCAAAGATTTCGTAAAGGAGATCATTCACATTCCATACATTTTTGGGCCAAACAAAGAAAAAGGTATATTCCGAAAGAGTTCATTTTTCCCTTCATTTTTTATTACCACAAGCACAGTAGCACTTTAATTAGATCACTTTTTATTATTTTAACTACAAAATATACTGAAAACAGTATTTTTCAAAATCGTATAACAGCGCAGGGAATTGCCTTACAGGTTTGGCCCAATAGTGGAAAGTGAAGAGAATAATGTTCTAACGGAATATGTCATTCATTTTATTTGGCCGGCTCTTTCATAATTTAGCCCAAAATGAATGATCTCCTTTTTTTAAGTTTCGTTCATCTTGAGATAGTTCTGTCTTTTTCGCAACAGCATCAAAAAAAGTGCGACAGTCCAAAGGTTTCTGTCGAATAACAATTTGTAATTTTCTCGTCTCTTGATCCGTCTATTCAAGCATCGTTCCGTTCACTTTTAAAATAAACTCTTTTCTTTCTTATAAAATGCGTACTTTGCCATTGTCTATCGACATTTCCTCATCATCTTTCACCGAATTGATAGTGCCTTCGGGGTCATTGTCATTTTTCACGAATCTGTATGGACAGTTGCTCCTGAGTTTGATAATTTCGCTCCTGAGGGATAGCACGAGGAATGTCTGCACAACTAAAAGTAGAAAAGACACTGGTTACTAAAACAAATGAGAGAAAATATGACCTTTACACCGCGTTTCGCGTAACATAATCCAATGCATGCAGGCAATGTGTAAAATTTGTTGTCATGCCTGCAAGTCGTACGTTAACGCGGGAACGACTAATGCTTATGCGCAGATCACGCATCAAAAGCTACTAAAGAGCTCACATTTCAATGGTATACTTTGAATCAAAAGTAATTTATTCAAACTAGGCCGAGAATCAGCACTTTTCGAACGTCAAAATTTACATAAGACAGTCCCCCAAAACGCCCACCCTTCATTGAGTTGGTGTCGAATCATTGGTGCGAGGCCTTTAATATGAGGCTTACTGAATAAATTATCATGCTAAAGGCCTCGCACCAAACAAACAATAAACCCTATACTATTGAATGAGATATATTTGTTTATTTGTAATCACGTTCTCCAAACCGGCTCTAAAGATTTCGATGAAAGTTACAGTATAGAGGTTTATGGGAGCGAACAATCGATCTAACTAGGTCCCATATCTGGGAAAATTTGTTTTCTCTATTTTCGTAGAATGAATCGGGAATGTGATACAACCTTAGTATACCGGGACGATATATTTATCTATTTTCACCCAAGCAGAGCTCGGTCGATCAGGTACTATTATTAATTATGAAAAAAAAAAACAATTCTGCTCGGTGTTGCGCATCATGTTGCAACACGCATCGTTCTCTACTCTATGTAATAGGTATTGACGAGAATAGGCACTTACCAATAGAGAAAAAAAAACCCAAGATATTCAAAGAGAAAACTAAACCTCTCTCTGGACCATGATCGTACATACTGACTATTATAAACGCAGTGGCTACGATAGACATTATCATTGTCACTATCCACATGAAGAGGGCGTAGTAATAATAAGCCCTTAACAGCTTCACGATTTTCTGTAAAGAAAAATAATTGTTAATTCTGGTGTAATGAAAAATCTATTCGCATATTTCTTCCTCTAAAGGAGGACCGGACAAAATGGTCCCCACGACCAATAACAACCAGACCTATGTCATTAGAGAGGCATTTTAATATAGAGCAACAACTACTATGGCGGCTCTTTTGAAATCGCTGTGTGAAAAAAGTTGTGTTGATGTTTCGCAGGACGGATCTAGACACTATGCTAAAGGAACACTTGAATTTTAATAATTTCGAGTGGTCTACTTTGAATATTTTCAAATGTGTGCAATGATAATACAATCATTTAAATAATATGGTACCATCGAGCTGATCTGACGATGAACCTGAACGCTAGATAATGGAACTCTTGAACTCTTGATTAGCTTCTAGTATACCCATCGAGTGTGGGCTTATTATGTGTCTCAACGAGTCCTGTTCATTTTACCAGATGACGAGGACCTGATGACTGATCCAGACGCTAGATAACAGAACTCTTGATTAGCTCCACTAGTGTACCCATCGAGTGTGGGCTCATTAGAAGTGTCTCAACGAGTCCTGTTCATTTTACCTGATAACGACAATTCAATGTAATTCAATTCAGTTCATTTCTTTGACAAAAGTGCCTGTAAATGGTTTAATTAAAATAAATGCTTTGAGTTTGAGTTTGACGATGACCTGCTTCTTATACGGTAAGTAAGTTTCGACTCCCAGAATACATATACTTACTTCGTCCCATTGCTCGCTGGCTGAACCGTGTGAACTAAGTGCGGACTTTTGACGACTTTTTTGTTAATGACCACGTTTGCGCTCCATATTATAGGTGAGGGTGGAAAGCATGCTCATGTCCATGAGTTTCGTCCTTTCATTAGGTGTTTCATGACCAATAGCTCTTCTAGGCGTTCTCGGTGCGTCTAGGGACATCTTTATCTTGTGTCGCCCTCGCCTGAAAGGAGACTATTTGGCCGAGGCATCAACGGAGTTCAACCTTCACACTCCTATGTCTACCTACTTTGCGTTTCGCGCTGGTGGTCAAACATAGACTTTATAATAATAAAAAAATGGAATAGTATCCAGTTACAGTTTTATAATTACATACCGTCATCCATAATAATCGCAAAAACGTACTTGTGTATGTGCCAAATGTAAAAAACAAACACTGAGTTTGGATGGAATTTCAGAACTTCATTATCCACCTTCCAGGCCAACCATCAGGTGCTCTACATCAGATACAATGAACAGGACTCGTTATGACACGTCTAATGAGCCGACACTCGGTGGCTTTACAAGTAGCCATTTAAAGGTTCCAGGTCAATCATCAGGTAAAATAAACAGGACTCGTTGAGACACATCTAATGAGCCCACACTCTATGGGTTTACTAGTAGCTATTCAAGAGTTCCGTTATCTATAGCGCCCAGGTCAGTCATTAGGTCTTCGTCATCATGTAAAGAGTTCCGTTATCTAGCGTCCAGGTTCATAATCAGACCAACTCAATGACACCATGTTGTAGGTTTCTAGGTCAGTCATCAGGTAAAATGAACAGGACTCGTTGATACACATCTAACGAGCCCAAACTCCATGGGTTTACTAGTAGCTATTCAAGAGTTCCGTTATCTATAGCGCCCAGGTCAGTCATTAGGTCTTCGTCATCATGTAAAATGGATAGAACTTGCTGAGACACATCTAATAAACCCAAACTTTATGGGTTTACTCGTGGCTATTCAAGAGTTCCGTTATCGAAGCGTCCAGATCCATAGTCAGACCAGCTCAGTGGTTCCATATTATCATCGAAATGCATATACATTTGCAAACATTCAAACTATGATCACCAGAAGTGATTAACTATTCAAATATTTCAATTATCTAGCGTCCAGGTCAGTCCTGCGAAACATCGCCACAACTTTGTTCACACAGCGATTTCGAATGAGCCGCCATAGTAGTTATTGTATTATATTAAAATACCTATCTAATGGCATATGTGTGGTTGTTATTGGTGCTGAGACCAGCTTCCATATATTCTTGCCGATCCTCTTTTTGCGCATGAAAAGGCGAGCGCCAAAACAAAATCAACTTTATCGAGATAATGGTACAGTTGAGATTTTGTTTTGGCCAAAATACCTATTTTTGACGCGTGTAGTGAAATAACGCCATGATGGATCCGCAAAAACGTAGCCCCCGAAATTCAAATTTTCATTTGTATCATTAGAATCATTATACCTACTAACTTACATCTCTCGTTAGAATTGGTCTCAAATGTCATGATTTCATGAAAAATTCATTCAATAGACAGCGATGTGATTCACTGCGGCTGTGGCATACCCTATTAAAGGGTTCACACGGTTTGATTTTAGTTGATCAACTGATAAGTCGGAAGCGATTCGAACCATCTGTCTGAACAGAGTTTTAGTCAAATTGAATTTCAAAGTCATTTTTGTTGGACAACTAAAGTTCTTCAACTAAAATAAATAAAGTAAATTGGATTTAATTAAGAGTTAACACAAAGTAAACCTGCCTGATCCTTACCTTATGTGCTCCAATGATGAATACAACATGTAATACGATTTCCGTTGCCAATATCACAGCCACCAGACTAACTATTGTGATAAGAATAACATCTCCTCGAATAAACATTGATAGTTCAACCACAATGATTGAGAGGAAACTCAGTACTATTAGTGCTGTAGTCTGTAAAGATATCAAACACTTTGAGAGACACACAACATTTGTAGATACTGAAAGGATTTGGGGGAGGCCTTTGCTCAGCAGTGGGACAGTGTAGGCTAACATAAAAAAAAGGGGAATGCACTAAGGTAGCCCGCGAAATTCAAATTTTCTTACGTTTTTTGCAATTTGCAGGTCAGTATCAGGTTGTATGTTGATCTAAATATGATTTGCAGCCGTAACAAATATAGATTTACACAATTATAAATCAGCAATAAAACTCTCTTCAGTTATGTAAGTGCATTGAATGACTATTTCATGAAATCATGACTTTTGGCACTGATATGAACTTAAGGAGTTGTATTGCTGATTCTAATGTTTATAATTGAATTCGAATGTTTATATTTGAATTTGAATTTCGCGGGCTACCTTAGGGCGGGGTGCCCTAAGGTAGCCCGCGAAGTCCTAAAAGCAAAGTTCGCAAAGTTTTTTGCGTCCAGCGCTTGGTGTGGTAACACGTCGCGTTCTGGTTTGCAATCGGTCAATCGTCATCCTGAAGATGCCTCGTTGAGAGGTGAATCACGAGTCGATTTCTTACAGGGTTTTTATGACTCTTGAAGAATAGTCTAGCGGAATAGGTTACTAAATATATCTGCATCTATTGTATTTCATAATGGATTTCTGCAAAGTCAGGCCTGAATCAATTAACTATCTTTACTAAAGTAGGAAAGAATTGAGAATATTGAGTAAAATTTTGAACATAAAATAGTTAATATAATAAAGCTGAAGAGTTTGTTTGTTTGAAAAATTCTTTTTGCAGCTAGTTATTAAGTAATACAGTGTAATGTAGGTCTGTATTTAATACTTTGATCCAGTGACCAATGCAGTGTCCCGATTTTTCTGTCATAAATTTACCCTAACTAATATGGGATAATACCTACGAGTATGTTACTTAATAATGAGAAAAATGGTGAGGGAATAATATGAAATACATATCAAAAGCTTTTGTAAGTAGGTAGGTATTTAATTTTATTGGCAACCATAACCTTAAAGTGGATTAGTAATGTTGTTTGACAGGAGTAAAGGCAAGGTAGTTGTTCCAGACTTATTCTTATATTAGGGAGCTATCATAAATTTTCATAAAATGTTCCAAATAACTCACCAACTTCAGATATCCCCATGTAAGTAAACCATAACGTAAAGGCACACAGAAACAACATTTCTTCAAAACTGGAAGATCACCCATTTTGTGGTATGTCAATCTTTACAGTGAGGTACTTTTATTGTCACTAAAACGTCTGCACTTTACCAAAATCTTCATTACCAAGATGATCTGTAATTTAAAAATAGGTTTTAATAACTTAAGGATTTTATACGCAGTTATTTGCGGCAAATGGTGACTATACACTGACACAGATGTATATATTTCTATAAATAGAAGCGGATAAACAGCGACTACAAGAGCGCGTGTGTCTATTTATTCTTTAATATCTCTTTATCCTTTTACTCAAAATAACTTTTTGGGAATACCTGATATGTGATGGCCGTTAGTATGAGTCATCTCACTTGAATATAAATCTATAGAATCATACATTATGTACAATATCATGAAGTTGTGAGATCGATTTTTGTGTATTGATTTTCCATACGGTTCCGCTTCTTCTTTGGCATATTCAATAATACTGACATTGTCGCAATGTTCAGGTTAAATGTATCTTTCATTATTTTCACTTAAACTATGGGAATATTTGAATAAGCAGCGTTGATTGTTTTATCTCACAGTTATAGGTATGAATACGATCAAAACAACAAAACAAATTGTCAACTGTCTGTCAATGTCATTGTTGTGTTCATCTCATGTGTGACATCCCCTTGTCAATGTCAAAGTGTGCGTTCCAGGATTCGCCTTGATTTGTTTTAAAGCATGTTTATTGTCTATGGTGGTATTATTGTCTATGTTTGTTTGTCTAACCTTTTTTAGGTTTATTGGTCTATTGAATGAGTTTTTCATGAAATTATGACATTTAAGACTAATTTATAAAGATGTAGTACCTAGTGATTCTAATGATCATAATTCTGTTAATCAATCAACTCAGCCTATCGCAGTCCACTGTTGAACATAGGCCTCTCCCATGCTGCGCCACAACACCCTGTCCTCCGCCTTCCGCATCCCTGTCTGTCTTGGTCCCGGCCAACTTTTTCAGGTCGTCGGTCGCTTGCCGATACACGGACTCCACTAGGACTCGTCCGCTCCACCGGTCATTGGTCCTTCGACAAACATGGCCAGTCCACTGCCACTTCAGCCTGCCGCCCTGCAGGCTATGTCGGTTACTCTGGTCCGGATTACTTCATTTCTGATCTTATCCTTCAAAGAAACTCCGAGCATAGCTCGCTCCATGTTCCATAGCATTCTGAGCGACTTTAAATTTTTGGACTAGCCCAACTGTCAGTGTCCACGTTTCGGCACCCTATGTCATAATGGACAGGACGCACCGGTTGAAGACCTTAGTCTTCAAACACTGCGGGATTGGCGACGAGAAGACTCTTTCCAAACGCTGTCCAACCTAACTAGATCCTTCTGTCGGTTTCTTTCTTATAGTTGTGCCTACCAAGCTGGATGACCTGCCCTTGGTAGGCGTACCTAATCCTTTACAACTTCGAGAAGCTACCCTTCGATGTGAATTGGATTGTGTAAATTATACATAATTTTTATTATGGTCGAGAATCATATTTTTATCAAGTTAGGTACAACCTGATACTGACCTGCAAATTGCAAAAAACGTAAGAAAGTTTGAATTTCGATGGCTGCCTTTGCGGATCCACCTTAAATAGAATGCCACAGAAATTTTTGAATTATTTTGTATGTATGTACACATTTTTAGGTACTTGCCTTACGTGTTTTTATTTCAGATCACCGTACCTGACTGCTATGTTCTACCGTCTTAGTGGCCGAACACAGTGTTCTAATGGCTGGGATGGACAGATCCGATTCAGGAAGCGTTATATCGACTCTAGTGATCGTGCTCTTCTTATCGGACTTTACACTGGGCACACTACTTTATATTGTAGGAGGAAATAATATTAAGGTATTTCAGGGCTAGTGTCATTAGAATAGTTCGGTAGTTCAGATGTTAAAACGCGCGCAACATGCTGACCAATCTATGATAATATACCAAGTACTATAAAATACCATACAGACTGAAGCACTCAATTTTACAAACTTATTATGTACTAGATTGGCAATTAGCAGGCAGTTAATTTAACAACATGGTGGTAACTACAAAGGTGCTGTTGGATGTGACTTTTGAATTATGCAGCGTTCCCTGAAACCTGGTAGCTACGTTCTGCTCTCTCAGTTTTGGGACTAACGTTACCTATTTATTTTTTATTTTTGACTTGGTCGTTGGTCTAGTGAAAGATGCTAGCGATCACTTGACTCTAGTGGTCGCAAGCGTGGCTTCTGAACGTGAGAACCTGGGTTCAATTCCCAGGTATAGCCGAAGTATTGCTGTTAGACTCGCGACAATCTAAGAAGTCCGTTTTGACAGCTATAAAAATGGCTTGTGTAGGGTAGGAGGGTGCAGCACTGCGCACTTTTACTACTATTATCTTTAAAAAAAAGACGAAACGTTTTAGAAGTAACTTCGGTCTTTATACATTTACCTAGGTTATCTGCCTAGTTAGAAAACTAAAAAAAAAACAAATTAAAAGTAACGGTTTAGGAACTATTAAAAAAAGTTGCAGCATCCATAATGCGCACTTTTGCACAACGTATGAGGACAAGAGTGCGCATCACACAAAACTCGCATTTGAAGCTACCATGGCCTACGTATGCTATGCATTTTCCGTGCCAACATTTTTTGCAAGAAATACACTCGATCCACTCTATAATTGGTTCTCTAAGCACTTCTGAGCAACCTGAGTATGCCCAATTTTTCTTCTTTGGTGCACTTGCTGTCTTCTTTGATTTAACAGTATTACTCTTCTTAGGTAAACGGTTTTCATTCTTCTTTTTAAATTCTTCTTCGAGTATTCTTTTATGTGGAGAGCTGCTTAAAATTTCAGACCTTTTGGCTCTCTTAACGGTCGCGCGACAGATGACTTTGGATACGGTGACAACTCCAACAATTCTGTTACGTTCGTATCTACATTTTTTCTTGAAATCATAAAAACTTAAATAATTAGTTTATTAGCATAGCTGTAAGCACATTTCATTATAAAACACATAACATCTTAAAAAAAAGTCTGATAGTGTACATGACTGCGCGCGCATTCTTGTACACGATGGCTATGCGCACTCTTGCACATGGAGCACTAAAGACCTTTGAAACACCACTACTGCCATCTTTTGAGCAGGACGTCGTTTAAACTCAAGTGAAACACGTTTCGATAGCGATTTGATAGAAATAAACAGATAAAAACAGTGCACCTGTATTACATTTACTACAATCACATTGTCAAAGCACCTAAATATTGTAAAACAGGTATCAAATTTAGTTTTTTTCGAATAAATCTAGAAATTGTATTAAAAACGAAAATTCTTGTGCCTGACTCTACCAACCGAAGTTGGCCGCAGAAGACTGTTTCCTGATTGGAAAAATCGCTCTGCGTATTCTTGTACACAGCGCAATCTTGCACACCCCTACACTAGCTATGAAAAAAAAATTGTTTTCTTAAAAATTGATACTCGAGACATAACGGTTGAACTTATTTAGAGAGTTTATAATCGACGACATATCTACATTGCTTAAAACTGATTCTCAAGGCTTAACGTTTTAATAAATGTACGAGAACGAAACGTCAAAACGGACTTCATAAATTGTCGCGATTGTAGTCACACTGGTGTTACAACCTGGTGTGACCACGAGTCCGCACTCTTTATTGGTCTCAGCAACAGCCCTTAATCTGGATGTATGTGGTTATATTATGTTATACCTATACTTTTGCAGAAAAACCGAAGCCTCCTCCGAGCTTATTACTTCTACAGCATTGGCCTGTGCGCACTGACGGTAGTGTTGACCGGTGTGCTCATTGGACTAACTGCCCGGGGATGGTTTACGCTCAACATGTCGATGTACAACTTGACCATGCGGGTCTTGGACTACACGGGTTATTTTGTGAATATTGGTGAGTTCTCAATTTACAGGTTTTTCAAATGGGTGAAGATATGGGCAATTTGGGCAAAGCTGTGGGAGACCTCGTCGTCCTAATTAATAAGCGGATCTTGCATTTGTGTCAAAATTACAATATAGGAGCGACCCCATATGGGAACAGTGGGCAACGATATATAGGTACATATAGGAACAGTGGGCAACGATATATACATATGGGAACAGTGGGCAACTTTCTGACCACTCTGATATTTGTAAAAAAACTGAAAAATGTAAGTAGGTAAAATAACAAAAATCTCTTGATAGCATGAATGAAAACCAGAGTATCGAATAAAAGTGTAAGTACATAAAATATCCACTGACTTTCGTTACTGATCCTACCAACCTAAAAGTTCGATCGACTGTCGAATATCGAAATAATGCTAAGTAGTTTAACCTACATATTAACTTAATGAAAAGGTGTTCGGCTTCTAATATGGATTTTTTCAGCGCTTCAACTATATTTCGTGCTCATACTAAGAAGTGAGATTAAGAATAGTAACGAAATAACAATAACTGATAAGGGAGAAGCAGAATACATGATACAATACAAAGATGAAGAAGCAGGAGAGAAAGAGATAGATTATTTGAAATTGGAAAAAGAACGCTTGAATCAAAAGAATTGGCAAATGTAGGAAAAATTGTAGTGTTTTTTTGAATATGTTAAATAAATCTGTTACTTTTAATTAATTCAATTCGTAAAGTTACCTAATTGATTCCTTTCTCCTTGATACGATAGTTTGAGCAATTTATTGCCGTATCTCACCGTCGCCTCTGCGCTGAGCTGGATAATAAACCCTATCCTCAATTGCATAGTTAATTAAAAGGGCTTAATTTAAGGGTTAATTTAAAAAGAGTACTTCCTAAAAGCTTTAGGTATTATTTTCCTGCACGCGTAGCGTGATCACATTGATCACCATAGAAACGGGTTTTATCGATGGAAGAATAGACAAAATAACAGATTGTGATTGTGCATCTATCATTTTGTCTATTCTTCCGTTGACAAAACGCGTTTCCACGGTACGCGTGCTGAAAACTTCGATTACATTACCACAAGGCTCTTCACTATCTCTTGTATTTAAACTTATTATAATACAGTCATAAGTTTAAATTAGGAACGAGTTTTAAGAACACTTTTTAATATATGAGGTGACCCCCGACTGCTATGACAATTTTATTTATCTGTTAAGTCAGAAAAAAAACAAAAACTTATATATTTTTATTTGCAGAGTTCATTAGGGGTGGAAATTTTATTATAAAACCCGCTCACCTTTATTTTGACAAAACCATAATAGTTTGGAACTAGGCATTCGTGCTCATACACATAGTTGCCGGTTGCCGCACACAAGGCGCACAAGAGGCGACATGTTGACGGCAGCCGTCGATACGTCGCCGTTGCCGCTCGTGTATGCAGCAACTGCAGCCGTCGCCGTCGACACTGAACATCCTTGCCGTAAGAAATGGGTTACGTAGCCATTTCTTACTTATCTTATGCCGGCGCCAGATATAGCAACAATATTTGATCACATGTATGAACACATGTGTGGCAGGGGTGTTTGGGTATTTCATCAAAGTTTGATCACATATTTCAACTTTGCCATATGGTGTGCACATAAATGCCGGCGCCAGACATAGCAACAATATTCGATCACATGTATGATCACATGTTTGACACATGTGTGGCAGGGGTGTTTGGGTATTTCATCAAAGTTTGATCATCTATATCAACTTTTCCATTCGGAGTCGGTTTTTCGAGTGCACATCAAAGCGTTTAAAGTTCAAAAGTGTGCGTAGCGCGTTCGAATTTCAAATGTGTGCGTAACCTGCAAGCCCAGTGCCTCGTAAATAACTGACCGGAACGGTCGCTTTGCTCAATCGCAAGATGGAATGGAGCAACGAGTGCCCTAGAATTTATTGAGTTGCTTGAAGGAGAACCATGTATTTATGGAACCCTAAAAGTAAAAAACAACATAAAAATAGGAATTTGGTAAATGACGCCTGGATCAGGACAAATGATAAATTCTCAGTAGGTACATTGCACTATCGAGGAATTAAAAAGAAGAGAAACATTTTATTGACCCATTAATTAAAGGGAATGTATAAAAAATAATAAAGCAGTCTACAAGGACAGGATCTGGTGCTGAAGAAATGTACAGACCTTCATGGTTTGCATTCGATGTCATGCCTAACTACATGGGTACTGTTACTGTTTATGATTAGTGATTACCTACCGTCCGACATTGGTGCCGATTCTCTTGTACCTACACCGAACTAAAATTCCTTTCTTTTTACTATGAGAATCATAGAGCTATTCTGCCAAAAAAAATCTCTAAATTTAAAAATTATTTTGACTCAACTAAAATCGAATTTAACAATCGCGACTCCACTTGGTACCTACTTGTTTGCCCTACCCTGTGATTTTTTTTGAGCCGGAGATTCGCGCAATCTGGCCATCTCGACGTATTTTGTATGGAATTTTTAATTTTTTGGACGAAAAAAAAAAAATTACCAACATGTAGAGCATTAGGGGTTTACGTGTTGCAAAGGGGGTCTAAATTTTCATTATTTTTGCGATAGGACACACCATTTTCGAGATATAAGCAAAAGAAAATAAAATAAGATACAGTACTCATTTGCAACTGAAGTCGAGGTGCTGGTTTGAATTTTAGTTCATGACATCTAATTTTATTCCACACATTTTTAATCGGGATTAAAAATAGTCAGATTAAGTTAGAAGATTTTAGATATAGTACAAAATTTTAGGTTAAAACGTCAAATTCAGAATAGCATTTTCACTAAACTAATATCTCAGTGCCATCATATACAACTATCTACGTTCATGTAAGTGCATTAAATGACTATTTCATGAAATTATGACATTTGGCACTTTCATGAACTTAGCGAGTCGTCGGCGGCAGCCGTTCACAGTGCTCTCACAGAGGCTAGTCAGTAATAGTATATAGTCTAGTAATAGTCAAGGAAAATATACTCAATTACTCACCTACGGCGAGCTCATATTAGTGAGCCGGCTCAGGCTCACATCGACAGTCGACTATTACGTTTAGCGCCCAACGCGGCCTTTATTTTAAACGCATATCAAACTGTATAATATTGTAATATGCAGCTGAGATGTAGCTAATGTTGTTTGTGGTATTGCAATACTTAGGTATTTAGCCACTTTGAAGAAAATATCAAAAATAATAAATAATTATATCCACATTATTTTACAAAATTGTTTAATATTACCAATAACTAAGTACATCAAAGTCCACTAACTTAAGACTTACAATAAACATAGGTAAAGGACCATGGGGGATTTTGTATGGACTCCGTCCCCACCCTCCAACAGTCATAGGATACGTGTCAATATGTTTTTAGGGATCCCGAGAAAGACTTACTGTCTTGCTCCATTGCAAAATCAATGGGGTATTTTTGTAATAACAAAAAACTTTTCTGTTAGCTAACCTAACCTAAGCTATAATTGCCTATCCTTGCCAAACATAACCTAACCTCACCTAACCTAACAGTGATAATTTGATCTTGGATTTTGAAGGTCAAATGGAACTCCTCAATGATAAAAAGCATTTGTGTATTCTTGTGATTGGATAATTGTACAAAAAACTTAAAAAAAACGGCTAACCTAACCTATTTTTTTTTAAATCCTCATGGATGACCTCTGCCCTGGGGCGGGCGGAGGGGTCTGTCAGACTCTTACTGACTAAAAACCACCCCAGTGTTCCAGCTCACACCTTCGCCGGGGGTCACGGGAACGTAAAAATCTTCCGCAACCCCAGACTGGCCCGCCATTGCGGGACCCTTCGGGTCAGGGGCCCCCCCGTGACCCGAGGAGTGAGGTGTTTGACTCCCCCCGTGACGTCTAAGAGGGGCGCGCGTGGAACACTACGCACCGCCACCTCGGGTCCTGATGTGTAGGGGGCGACGGACGTCCCCGAGTCCGTCGTCCCTGGACCCATTTAGGGGGGCTGGAAGAGGGCGTTTACCGCCCTCCGCCGACGCCCGGTGCGCCTGCTGCGGGCCGGGTGAGTGGAAGAGATCTCCCTCTCCCTTTCCGCAGCCACCTTCTGCGAAACGACTGTCTCACGGAAGGAAACCACCGCGTCCCAGGACTCCTCGCTGCCGACCATCGACTCGACTACGGCCGGCAGCGACAAGTCACTGCCTTCTTCTGAGATGAGGGCACGGCGCGGCCCCTCCTAAGCGGGACACTCTGCCAGCGTAGGCCGCGCCATGTCCTCCTGGCATTCAACGTAGTGGTGACACCGGGCGTCCGGCTCCCTGTTTATACGACACAGGTACTTCCCGAAGCAACCATGCCCCGAGAGCACCTGCGTGACCCGAAACGACAGGGAGCCGTGCCTCCTCCCGATCCAGCGCTCGAGCACCGGCCGGATTGCCTCGATGATTTCGAGGCCGGCGCTGGAGCGTGAAAGCCTGTCCCGCCATTCCGCCATCAAGACCTCGCGAAGCTGAGACCGATGCAGCTCTATGTGTCGCTGCATCGGTTGCTCACCCCGCACTCTCGCTTCCTCGCGCCACCGATACGATGACGCGAGTACTTTCGCCTCGAGGTCCCAGGGCGGGGATCCGGCCAGTGCACAAGCCGCCTCGTAGGAGATCGTGCGATACCCCCTGATGACTCTGACGGCCATCGCTCTCTGCGGCTTGCGCAGGACTGCGATACTACCGGCCGTCAGGTCAGCCGCCCAGATCGGGGCCCCGTAAAGGGCCATCGATCGCACGATTCCCACGTAGAGCCGCGTTGACAGCGCAAAGAAGCTAACCTAACCTAACCTAAACTTTTCGGTTAGCTAACCTAACCTAACCTAAACTTTTCGGTTAGCTAACCTAACCTAAGCTATAATTACCTATCCTTACCAAACATAACCTAACCGAACCTAACTTTAAAAAAAGGTATCAGAGAAAAAAAAAATGGTCCCTGATAAAAAGAAAGGTTGTCATGAATGAGAACCATATTTAGGTCGCTATATTCTATGCCTCTTAAGTGCAAACTAAGAAAATATATAAATGTAAAATAATGCTAATATTGAATAAAAAAAGTAATATTCCAGGAAAACCCCACATTTTTGAAAAATGTCGCCATAGTAAAAAAGTATCGAACCCACCAGACGCTTCGAATGACACTAGTCTCAAGCGTGTTGGTGGGTGGGGACGTTTCTTCCCATGGTCCTTTATCTGAATTCACTTCCTCTCTAATTAATGAGACATTCACTATTCCTTTTTCAAGTTTTCACTGTCGCTTGTCGTGTTTCTTGTTCCTCCTTAGTCTATCACGACTTCATTCACCGTCTCCTCTCCCACTGCCTCTTCTTCGCATGTCATGGTACATTCTGCTTCAGCCGCATTGTTCACAAATCTGAACTTGCCGTTGTTCCTCAGTTTGATGATCTCACTCCTCAGTAGCATAAGGAAGTAACTCTGTACAGCTGGAAAAACAAAGAGGTTGGTTTAATTGGAACGGACTAAAGTTCCTTATTGTACGTTGTAATCTATGAAAATGTCGTGACAGTCAAAGCGAAAGGAACTTTATTCAAACCGGGTGCCACGACACCTTTCTCTCATAGTTGCAAATCTCAATAAAACTAATAATTTCTAAGAAACTATACTATAAAACAAAAATATGCTCACCTAATACGACGAAATAAAATGAGAATGGCGCTGCTACTCTCGCCCAATAATGCATGTTGTAAAGCATTATAATCTTTATTGTTGTAACGAATTGTATGGCATTTAATAGAAAAGTTAATACCCACATCCCTATACTGAGGAAATAGAATACTCTTATCAGCTTCACGTTTTTCTGCAAAACAAAAATATTTATTAGCTTTTGTGCCAAGGGTGAGTCATTGTTGCTGGACATCCGCCTTCCAATAATGTGATGGGAGCGATCGACTCATACAGTTTACGCTATCCCATAAACTGGACTGACGAAGGCCTCTTTCAGGTGCACCTCAACCTTCCACATTCCACTGTCAAGCGTTCCACAGTCAGATAACCTGAATGTGGAAGGTGGAAATGAGACAGAGTGAAGAAACTCATAGCGATTCTCAGGGGCGCGCTGCACTATAGTTGAGATCACTTCGGATGGTCTAATTCATGTGCATCTGGACTGAGAGCCCGTTTTTTTTCTTTCGAAAAAACTAAAAAACTCTCACTCTGCCAATCAGTAGGTACCTATATACACTCAATTGGGATAACGATTTGGAGAGATACTCCAAAAATTCGTGAACTGGAAAGAGCGCAACGAGCTGTTCTTAAAGTCGACTTTAAACATTTTTATATAGCACCATACAATTGTATCAAGACTGCAAAGTCATGGCCTCAATTCAATCTTGCGCAGGCATGGTTCTCTGAAATACAATACTGGTCATCTGGCAAATAGTTGATAAAAATAAATGTAAGTATGAAGAACTAAATTGGCTGAAAGAATCTTTTGAGTATTAGGTACTCAAAATTATAACGCAGCTAACAAAAAATATGCAATAAATTATGGCTTAAATAAATTCAAGTGGAAAACAAAAGTGAGTGGCTCACGACTCTTATCTACGAGGAATAGAGGATTGAAAAATGACTTGGATTTTTTTTTTAACAATTCCTGCTCAGAGAACTCAAACATACACGGCACACATGCACGACACATACACACGTATACAAACTAAATTTTTGACAAATTTTTGACAGATTTTCCATACAAAACTGTTGGACGTCAATTTTATTGGTAGCTAACTTTGATTAAATCAGCCCTTACTTTATTTTGTGATTTATAAACACATTGTCATGACAATATTGTTTTAAAATTAATATTATTATATCGCCGTTATGTAAATTTTAAATATCTCAGCCACCTTTCTTAGGTCGTCGGTTCAAGTAGCTGGCGTCCCATTCTAAGTGAATTTGCCGATTCGGTTCCTCCACTCTATGATTTCTCACTTGCTCAAGCCCCCAAATTTTTATAACTAAGTTAAAATATGGAATTCAAATCTCACCTTATGTCCACCTACGATAAACACTATAGTCACTACGAAATCCGTAAAGAAAACAGTAATTGCAATAATTTCTACCATCAGTTCTGTATACATCCGGCTGATATTGTATTTCCTTCCATATAAACTGATCATATTATATAAAGTATCTGTTAATAGATATGTCATTAGTGAGACGAGGATCACATCTGCTATCTGAAACGTAAGAACGATGGTTAGTACCTATATACGCCATAGAGCTAGTATCTTACAGCTGGCCTTCACCGATTAGCAGTTAATAAACTCACCATTTTGAAATATCCCCACGCGAGCAAACCATTTCGTAGAGGCAGACAGAAACAACATCTTTTGAACACTGGAATTTCTCCTTTCATTTTAATCTTCGATATTTAGACAGTCAGATACTTCTAGATGACACTTAAACCACTTTTTATAAACTCTTTATACGACAAGACAAACGCTTTTGATGCAAGTGTACAGCTGACTATTGCACTCAATTAAGTATTAACAAAATATAAAGTATGAACCCTCAGACCCACGAACCACATAAGTTATGATCTGTTCTGATTGTTCAACAATTGTGTCTGCTTCGCGGATAGTGAACCTGTTAATGATTGCATTGGCTCAGATAAACTGACAACTTTTGAAAATAACATAATTATATACATAGAGGTTTAACCTTTATACTTATCTAGCGTTTCCCGAGATACTTGTGACTGTACATTACTTGAAAACATTGATAAGGGGCTGGAATTTTGGCGTAAAACCCACTACTTTTAAAGTTTGATCTTTATTATTTTTATTTAAAAGAGTGTCCATGGAGTTTCTCGCTAGTTCTTCTCCAAATAGGAACATACTGCGCTTTGGAATGAGCTTCATCTTTCCGACTGATCGAATCCTTGACAGTTGAAAAGTGCTTGTAAATGGTTTAATTGAAAGAAACGAGTTTGAGATTTTTACGTGATTTTGTTGGTTATTTGGTTGAACAAGGACTACGTTCGCGTGTTCGTAAAAACCACAATATTCATAGCTGAGCATAGAAGAAAATAAAGCTGGGGAATTGCTGAACCTTGGTCTGAACATTTTATAAATATAATTCTTCTGTACGTCTGTATATCACTGAACTCCTCCTTGAGTGGGTCTCTGAATGATAAGGATTCACAATTGGACCCGGTAGGTAGCGCTGCGATCGAGTTTTAGGAAACAGGACAACGTCTGTCCAGTCAGCTAGTGCAAAATATTAAATAACTTACCCATACTAACAATATAAATGCGAAAGTAACTATGTCTGTTTGTCCGTCTGTGTGCCTATTAACGCCCAAACTAGGGAACCGAACTTTATGTTTGACAGATAGGAAGACATAATAATAGGCTACTTTTCATCTTGAGTATTTGTATAACTCCTTGACGGTAAGGACGGGCTACTTTAATCCTTATATCATGCTGACGAAGTCTCGGGTAATAGTTAGTTATTAATAAATTCCCAAATGTTAACCTCACAGAGTAATTTTATCTACTCTACTGAAGTTGATGCAGTTTATACCGACATTTCCGTTGCTTTTGATAAAATGAGTCATCAATGCTATAAATATAGAAGCTGGAATCATAAGCTTTACAGGGTCTCTTTTAGCTTAGTTTAAGTCATATTTGACGGAGAGAAAGACGGAAGTAAGCATGTAATTGATTTCAGTCAGACAGACATCTGGTTAGGATATCACAGGGTTTCGATCTGGGTCCCCTTCTATTCAATATATTTTTCAATGATCTTGATTTGCCAAATAACAGTCACTTAGCTCATAACTCTCAAAATATTGTGTGCGGTACGATTGCTCGGCCAAGTTACCCAAACAAAAAAAAACTTCGGCCAAAAAATTGTCGAAGTAGAAATAAAAAAGTTATAAGGGTTTTAAGTTGGCCGCGCGAACGTAACGTGGAGTATTGCGCGGCCATGGAGATCTCAGCAACTACTTGGGTTAGAGATGTAATTCTTTTTGTCAATTGAAGACCGAATTTGTCAAAAATTGTCGAAAAAAGAATTATAAGCTCAAGATCAATATTTTACAAAATATTCACTTTGGAAGTTATGGCCGCGTAATCGTGCACTTGTTGTTTGTATAATGTTGATTATTTCTTTAAAACTAGGACTTCACTCAGTAAAACTGTTACAAAAAGAAAGGTCTTAATTTGTCAAAGCTAACGAAAGCAATAAATACTACTAAAGTTTAGTTAAAAGACGAAATCAGTCCAAAACAAAAAGTACGTGGCCGCGCGGTCGAAACGTTACTTTGTACGCTGATATCTCATTATCTATAATTGCTAGGATTTCTGTGTGAACATCCATTTATTCGACAGATTAACCTCATTAGAATGGCATATCGTTTTACCCTCAGAACAGTCTTTAACGCGTGTAATCTCAAAAATAATGTTAACTCATACAATGTTCGAGTAGAGTAACCATAATTTCGATTTGGGAATACCTCTGATAGGAGACTGTCAATTATATTGGACAACATCTAACTCAATTTGAAAAAGGAGAATGGGCTCGTCTGCGCTGGAACCCAATTGCGTTAAGATACATACCAATGGAAAGATCTCATCAAAGAAAATATTATTTTCTTATTATGACGACTTCTCTTGATCGTAAGTACGAAAGGAGCTACAGAGCTTTAAATATGGGTGATTCAATATGATTGGGATTCTGGTATTTTGTCAATTAATAAACTTTTAATGATTCGGTGCCATGCAAACATCATCTTTCCAGCCTATAAGCGAACATTTTAAAACATTGGCCTCCAATAGACGCCGTTTTAGGATCAATGTTTTTAAGCTTCTCTCGATTGTTAGTACGAAAGAGTGTACGAGTACTACGTGAGAGCGACAAACGGATGTGCGTATAACGCTTGTGCGACAAAACTGTACTGCGAATAACCCCAGTTCGAATTTACGCTAGTGCGAATAACTGGACCTCGACATCACGCTAGTGCGACTTTGATGACTGAAACTTTGTATTATTATAATAATGGACACACCCTCTAAACCGTTGGCACTGCTATTGGTGATTCGTAAAACACCTTTTTCAAAAGGTTTTTTATCTTTTTAATATAAAAAAACAAGAGATCTATTTTTATCGCCTTTTATTGAGAAGTTCCTATAACCACCTTCCGGCTTCATCAACAGACCCTCAACACCACCTAGTGTCAGAGCATTTGTCAAGACAAATCTAATAAAACCAAAACATGAGCATCCGATTGAGCTGAAACTCAGCATACTTACATAACTACATAACTACATTTTGAAAAAATGATACCATGGAGCTGGTCTGATGATGGATCCAGAAGTTGACCATAGGAACTCCTCAATAAAAAAAGATAGCACGATCGTGTTTAGACTCACGGTTACCTATTAACAAGTGCTTTGACACTAGATGGTACTCAGGGTCTGATGGTGGAGCCGGAAGGTGACCATGGGAAAATCTCAATAAAACAAGATAGCATCATCGTGGTTGGACTCATTCGTTATGTATCGACAAGTGCTATTACAGTAGGTGGTGTCCAGAGTCTGATGATGGAGTCGGAAGTTGGCTATAGGAAGTCCTCAATCAAACAAGATAGCACGATCGTGTTTGGACTCATTGGTTATGTATTGACTAGTACTTTGCCACTAGATGGTGTTCAGGGTCTATTGATGGAGCCAGAAGGTGATCACATGTAATTCTCAAGTAATCCAGGTACCCCCGTCGTGTTTAGTTTCATTAGATTTGTCTTGACATTGCTTTTACACTAGGTGGTATTGAGGGTCTCTTGATGAAGCCGGAAGGTGGTTATAAGAACTTCTCAACAAAACAAGATAGTACCATCGTGTTTGGACTCGCTGGAGTGCAAGGACTATTAGCCCTTGCACTGTTGCACTTGGGTAGTTTCAAACTACTGTAATACTTACTGCATCAACGTAATGTCGAGTTAAAATAGGTACTGTCATACAATCGTTTGTCGCACTACCGTGATGTCGCACTATTGTCGCACAATCGTTTGCCGCAATAGCGTGATGTCGAGGTTCAGTTATTCGCCCAAGCGTACATTCGAACTATGGTTATTCGCAGTACAGTTTTGTCGCACAAGCGTTATACGCACATCCGTTAAAATTTCATTGTTGCACTGCAAAACAGTTTTTAGGGTTCCATACCAAAAGGGTAAATCGGGACCCTGTTAGGCTCGTCTCTCCGGCTCTGTCTGAGTTGAGTTGACTTGAGTTGACCTGACTAGATCTGACTTGACCTGACTTGACCTGACTTGACCTGACTTGACCTGACTTGACCTGACTTGACCTGACTTGACCTGACTTGACCTGACTTGACCTGACTTGACCTGACTTGACCTGACTTGACCTGACTTGACCTGACTTGACCTGACTTGACCTGACTTGACCTGACTTGACCTGACTTGACCTGACTTGACCTGACTTGACCTGACTTGACCTGACTTGACCTGACTTGACCTGACTTGACCTGACTTGACCTGACTTGACCTGACTTGACCTGACTTGACCGGACTTGACCTGACTTGACCTGACTTGACCTGACTTGACCTGACTTGACCTGACTTGACCTGACTTGACCTGACTTGACCTGACTTGACCTGACTTGACCTGACTTGACTTGACTTGACCTGACTTGACCTGACTTGACCTGACTTGACCTGACTTGACCTGACTTGACCTGACTTGACCTGACTTGACCTGACTTGCAGGCGCGCGGGAATAAACAGAAAACTCTGAAATCCACGTGCCAACGAGGTCCCAGGTTATGGGACCGGAAATCATCCCTGGAGGTACTTTTAATTTTATTAAATAAGCTGTATAACACGTTTGTTGCGATAACAAACTTAACATTTTTCTGTGCGGCCGTGAAAAACATAACTAGACTAGTTTCTAGACTACGGATTTTCGCCTTAACCAGTGAGGCGAAAAATCTTAAACTCCTGTGGAGGATTGCTGGGCCTTTCTCCAACTCAGAGCCGAAATATCACTGAAATTGGACAATAACCGAAAGAGTTTTGTACATAATTCTGTACACAGAAATAATTTCTGGCTGAAAAATTAATTGGTTTCTTTTGAAAAGAAAAGTATTAAATAGTAGATTGCTGCACCTTGCTTAAGGCGCTTAGTCCCGTTTAGTACAGTAACACGGTCACTTTAAAAAGCCTACTCCTCAATAACGGCTTGGTTAAAAGATCTGAAAAAAATATATGTTTGCCATAGATTCATGTACAACATTTTGTATTGAGCAATTTTTTCTCAATTCGACTGTATGTTTTTTTTTTTGGTATGTATGTTACGCGATTACTCCGTCAAT